>CM073738.1:16213519-17558576 GCA_037127355.1 Schoenoplectus tabernaemontani | reverse complement strand
TTTGGTTTACTAATAGATTTTGATATGAAGAATAATAGATTGAAAAATCAAAATTTGGATCAATCATTTTTTGACTTAAAATTTAATAAAGCGTAAACACACAACACACTTGTACTTTACAAAGCACCATAACCTAATTCTCTCTCTCTCTCTATATATATATTACAGAGTTAGTGCTTATTTTTTATAACTCTTTTATTGGTTGCAATCTTGATTTATGCTTAATAAATGAGCACAGGAAAAAATGCACATGCTCTTACACTACTCTTTTTTCCTCTTTCAATTTCATTATTTTACCAATATCTGGTTTTTCAATTTCTTTTGACACGTTTTCAAGATCTTCGTAAACATATTCAACGATAACAAATACTCAGTGAAGCCAATGTTGGCAGAGGGAGCACTTATTCTCTCTGCCAAACTATGCCTTTGAAAGTGTTTTTCAGAAAATACTCTTGTACAAAAAATACAAAATTATATTCGAGTTTTTATGTGATTACAATAATATGCCCAAATCATACTTCTGACAAAATTAATGTTTCTTTAAAACCACGTCTGACAAAAATAATAAACATCTACTTATTTTTTTTGTAATAATAATAAAATTATTTAATTTTAGTTAGCAAGTACAATTCTTTTTCATATAAAATATGGTAAGTTTGGACTAGATCAAAGAATGTTTTACTTATTGAAGCTCAAATAGCTAAAAGGATGCATTCGGTAAGATCAACTCATCAATTAATATTTTGCTAAATTAAAACAAACCAATCCTGTAAATCCTGTAAATATCATATTTTACATATCAAAAGTGTATATACATTATAATGTGATACCGTTATATATATATTCTTAATTAATTCCTCTCAAACAAAATTTGGAATCGTCCCTCTCTACCATTCTCCTGAGTTCTATTTGAACGGGTTCACAAGCAGGTGTTGTTTTTTGACATTTAATCTTTGATTTTGTACGCAACGTGTGCCTTTAAATTCATACGAAGGCCAAGCCCTTCAATTTTTGCATGCTGGTGTAGTGTAGAATTGTTTTTATGTCAATCCAATTAATACTCACGAGTCACGAGAGAGGGGAAGGGACTCATGGGCAATAGTCATATAAAGTTGGCCAATAACTAGTTAGTTCAGATGTGATCGATGCGTGTTAGAACGAGCAACTAAATTTGATCTTTCACTTATCCAACTAATTATTAATTACAATATTGACCTATGTTTTTAAATTTTACTAGATATTTCCTTCTGGCATGGTAATTTGGAGGGCCTGAAATTGAATGATATATTTGGATTTCTTGAGGCTTATGTTATTTGTTCTAGTACTATTACTTGAACTTTCTTGCATCGGACATATGGAAATTAATTTTGTCTAGGACATTACACGTAGATATCATCTAAAGAGAACAAATCCGGTGATGTAATCTTCTAGAAGTTGTTTGAATGAGATGAGATATGTGATATATAATATATATATTAATTGTATGTTTCCAAGAGTCGCGTGTTGCCGTGTTCCCATTCGCAATCGTTACAAAGATGTCATAGTTATATACCGTTGTACGAGAATTTTAAATTTGCAGTCTGGAAAAGAACAAATTATGTTAAATTCTTTTTCGGCAGGTGTCTTCAAAATTGGAACCAGATCTGCTGTCGCGCGGCACCGTGCGGCGCAGTACGTGATCCGTTCGATCACTTTGAGATTCGTGCTAACTCGAATCTTAAAGTATTAATTCGAATCTCGAAGTGATCGAACGGACCACGTACTACGCCGCACCGTGCCGCGCGACAGTGAATCCGGGTCCTTCAAAATTTGAACACTCCTTGAATGCCTCCGAGTTTCACAATATGCTTGCATTTGCATGTTCTCTTTACCACCAGAGATCCTAATTATTTAATTTTTTTAATCTCTCACATCACATCAAAATTTTGAGGCTACTTCATCATTGAATTTGTATAAAATTTTTCTTCTACTTAAATTTAATTCATATAATTTTATCCTCTTTTCTCATTTAAAATAATATATATGATATATTTAAGGTAAAATTTAACTCTTAAAATGATCATTTTTAATGATTCTTTATAGATTATATGTGTTTGATTATATTAGTTATAATAATAATATTAACAATAATAATTATTATATACATTTTAGCATTTAAAAATATTTTAAATTTTTTAATGTGAAATTTTATTAAATATATTCAAAATTATATATTTTTAATTTATTTAATTAATAATTATATTTTCAGCGTGAAACCTGAATTACTTTTGATAATATTAGTGGTCTTTGACGATATTCCTTCGAAACACCAAAACCTTTCCATCTCGTTAATTGTCTGATTGATGTCTAAAGGAAATTGAATTCCTTCATTCTACTTGTCATAACACAAATCCAGTACGGCAGTGCCCCACGTCCCCAACTACGGGTGCAAACAGATCGGATACATGCAGGACCGACTAAAAAAATCATGGCTAGTGATTTATTCGAGATAGATTTGTTATTGGCTCGTTTATTAATGGACTGAGTCGTCAGCGAGCTAGCTCGTTAAGTTAATGAGCCGAGTTTGAGTTTAGACTGACTCGGCTCGTTTATCTCGGAAAACTATTAATATTTGTTATATATATAGTTTTATTATGAATTTTTAGTATAGTAGATTATACTATTATATGTACTTAAATTATTATATTAAATTTATGTGAAATATTTTATCATTAGTTATTTTAATAATTTTTATATAAATTTTAATATAAAAATATCATAAAAATATTATTAACTATTAAAAGAGTCTTAATGAGCCAGCTCAGTTAGCTCATTAACTTAACTAGTCAATTTCAAGCTAAAATTTTTGGCTCTGAAGTAATTAGCATGCCAGTTTGGCTCGACTCTTTAAGTTAATGAGCCAAGCACGAGCTTGGCTCAGGTTGGCTCGGCTGACTCGTTTACAGCCTTAGTGGAATAATAGTCAAAATTATAGAGGTGTCAAAATCCAACTCATTTTTTTTAGAAAAGTCAAATTGATCCGATTCAATTCGAATCCAATCCGAGATCAAAACCTACAATACAATCAAAATCAATTAAGGACCTAAAAATAGTCGACATATAAATTGACCCGACCCGACCCGATTTCTTCCAAAATGTCAAACTGAACCCGACCCGTCTGATTGTCACCTCTATAAAATCATATTTGTATTCATTTTAATTTTCTGAATACAAATACAAATAATTTCGAATACAAATAAGGATAATATATATAAATTGTCAAAGATAAAAATAACATACGCTATAAAATAAGTTTTTGATACTATTTTTATTTAAATATATATTATTAATTTTATAAATATTAAAATTCATAATATATATTTGATTATATTGATGAATAATATTTATTTTTTGATATATATTAAATAATATATTATATATCTAGTATTCGGATATAGATAATTAAGATTAAAAAAATATTTTTATACTATTTTTCGTTTGGATATTCAAGTACAGATTATTATATTTAATTTTTTCAAATATAAATAAGATATAATTGAATATTATGTACATAAATTTGTACTCCTATCCCGCGCCATCCGTTAAATAAGGAAAAAATAATAAAATAATAAAAAGAAAAAAATTAAAGTGTTCGAACTCACTGAAGGTGGAGTTGATTAATAATAGACCGATTCGCTATGGACTGGGAGAAATTTGAACCGTCCATTTTATGTTCTCAAACGGTTAAGATTGATTTGTTTGTCAAAAGAAAAAAAATAATAATATCACCGTTTGATGTTATATCAATTTACTTATGAATAACAATAGTTTTTACTCATCTACCTCTCTTTGTTAGTCACATCAAAATAAATTTATCTTAACCATTTAATATTTTATATTAAATAATCTAAAATTATTTCGATCAATAGTAGAATTTCTGCTGATAATAATAATATTCAAAATTAAATAATATAAAATTATTTCAATTCATAGCAGAATCTGATGATAATAATAATAATAATATAAACTTACTTTAAGTGGGATGCAAATTTGCCCAAAAGATAAGGAAAAGTCACTTATTAATTATTAGGAGGCTGATAATAATCCCCGGCATTTTATCTCCAATGAAAATCCCCACATTGACCACATATATAATCAGCGTCTGAATTCAAACAAGCGATGAGACGCATCTTGTGCGCTTATCCCTTGCTCTCAGATGCTATTTATAGCAATCTGTCAGATTATTTATATTTAAAAAGCAACAATTAAGTTCAAATATACAAGAACATTACTACAACCGCTAATGAAAAAAATAGTAATTAATTTTGCAGTTATGGAGATTGGTTTTCTATAGCGGTCTCTTATATTGTGAAACTATTTATGTTTATTATAATAATTATTTATACAATCTATCGTGCTATAATTAGAGCATATATAAGCTTATATATTAGAAGATCTTATCTATTATTTATATCACAATAGTCATTTACTTATAGCTAAAATAATAAATGTGCACATATTGTAATGAGATTAAGAAAGCGTAAATAGTTATAGTGGTGTCATGATTATTAATATTTTATTGATGAACCATTAATAGCTAATACGTTTAAATATGCTTTTCATTTTAATGACTTTTAATGTGCTGTTTTGACATATTAGCTATTTATATTTATCAATTATGGTATATATTATATGTTATGATAACATTTGACATTTTTCTTCTATATTCAACTATTTATATAAAAGATAATTTTTATTTATAATTTTTGGTTGTTCTCTATAAAACTTCAATATTATCTATACTAAATGTATTAAATTAAAAGTTACTAACTATAGTCTTATAGTTGCAGCTATTTATATTAATCATAAATAAAGTTTATAATTATCATAAAATTATTTACAGCTAAAAAGTTTTACAATTGATAGCAAACTTTCCTTAAGATAAAAATAAATTAAAACACATAAGATGAATTAGTGCAAGTTAGAAATCCATTAGATGGGAATAAAATTATTGTTGACATCAAAACATCCAATATGCAAGCATGCATCGATACTCTCTTACATGATTCTAAGAACCAAAAAGCATACTGGTAAAAGAAAGGTCGAAAAAACCTGAAAAAAAGAGAGAGAACACAATTATGCAAGAATTAAGATAAGATGTCTTAGAAATATTAGTGGTTATCCAACTATTTTAAAAATAATTTATAATAATCTACTAATTAGTTCTTCGATCTAAAAAATATCTTAGCCATTTGATCTTCATTCTATGGATATCTTATTACACTGTATATTTCATGTGGCAGTGAGTTATGCATCCTAGTACATCATATATTTTATGTGGCTGTAAATTGTACATCTTTTTTTCTAATTTTGAATTTTTCATGGAAAAAATGTAAAATTATCATGACTTATCAAAAAAAATGGAAGCAAAGAAACTACGGGGTTTAGGGCCAAGGAAAATTAAAGTCTAAAAAAAATACAATCAATATTTAGACAAATTCTTTATAAATTAAATATCAGAAGAAAGCAATATATGCTAAAGTGTGGTTCTCTCTGTCTTCAATTGCAAGAGAGATTGGTGGTACAATTGTGTCTCTCCGCCTCATCAATTGCCAAATGGATCAGTGCTACGAGCGTATCTCATTTTCCACCTTGTCAAACGCACGAGTTTATTGGATTGTTGTCAATCTGGATAATTGTTGGAGAGAGAAAAAAATCTCTTGTGAAGAAGAAAAAATGAATCTGAATGGGAGCCCTGTACGGTCTTTAGAGAGACATCACTCTTGGTTTTACAAGAATTTGAATTATTAATTCAAAGAATGTATATTTTAAAATATAATGAATAAAATCAAGTCAATTCTTTAAATGGAAAATCTCCTTTTGGGGACCGTGATTGGGGACAAAATCTGGGGATAATTATATTATTCCTAATTATTAAAAAAGGACAGCACATCGCAATCGTGTGATAATTTATTGTTGAAACGTGAAAGAAAGGTATCTTGATTTGCGGATTAGCTCGTGGGTGCTGCTGCACTATTTTGTGACAGTGAGCATTGGTGTGGTAATCTAGTCTCTGATCGAGATTTTGCTTAATATATAGACTAGTTAATTAATTAGGCGTCTAATACTAAAAAATGTACAATTAATTAAGTGTAAAAATGTCCTTGATACTTGCTATATCCTTCATGGCACAGAAATATCGGAAACAAAAAATTTCCTAGATGCGTTAGGGCTGCAAACGAGTCGAGTCGAGTCGAGTTGGGCTTAGCTCAAGCTCGGCTCATGAAAATTTGAGTCGAGTCGAGTCGAGCTCGTAAAACGCTTCGAGCTGAAAAACCTAGCTCAAACTCAGCTCGTTACTATTCGAGCTAGCTCGCGAGCTGGCTCACGAGCTAATGCATGTGCGTTGACTCAATTTGACATTTAAATTTAGTATACCTACAAATTATATTGTTGGTACATCTAGAAGATTGGTATGAGAATTGGTACAAAATTGGTATATCAACAAACTATGTTTTCAATGACATCTTCGCTGCATTAATTTGAATGGATGGACCAACAAAAAACTATCGAGTCAGATAAACGAATCTAATTACGAGCGAGTAAGAGACGTCTTTAAGCAGGCGACATGATGAGATAGTGAGAGATAATGAGAGATGAGTTATCGGATTAGAATTCGGCAAAAAAAGTATATAAACTATTTTTTATTCGAACTGAGTCGAGCCACGAGCCGAGCCGACCTCAACTCAAACTCGGCTCATTTAACTACCGAGCCAGATTAGCTCGAGCCAAATTAGCTCGAGTCATTTTAGCTCGAGCCATATTAGCTCGAGCCCGAGCTGAGCCACGAGCCCGAACTTTTTTGTGCAACCCTAAGATGCGTTTCATTATCATTTTAGATATTTAATGGTTAATACGCGTACTTGACTTCATTGATTATCATACCGACAACAATTCAGTTAGGATTTTAATTGAACTCAAGTGTCGTAATGGCAATGATATCGACATGATAAATAGAAAAGAGTCAAGATAGGATAATCCCAAAATGTAAGTATTGACTAAGAAAGCGTAATAGCTCATTATTCCGAATTTCTGATATAAACATGTGTGCTAAACACAAAATATGAATTTAAAATAGCATACAAAAAAGCTATTATTCTATTCCCGATTTTTTTATTAGTAGCCAAAAAAAAGAAATGACGAGCATAGTATTGCGGAGATGGATTTTACTAAACTAATAAGATTTCATTTCAAAAATCCGTCTCGGGTTTCATTTGAAAAATTTGTTCAGGGTCGGATTTGGAAAGTCCGTCCGTCGTACTACACAACTCGGCCGGTAGGGCCGTCAAACGTGGGAAACAATCACGAAATCAGTCACTTTCGTTAACTGTTGCGTTAATAAAATAAAAAAATCGTTAACCGTTTCGTTTAATATACAAAATAAAAAATCATTTCGTCAACCATTTTGTTTACCACGAAATAAAATGAAACATAAAATTTTATGTATTTTATACTAAAATACACTTAATGAAATAAAAAATTATTATTTCGTTGACTATTTCGTTCTTGATATGAAATAAAAAACAGTTTTGTTTAATAAACAAACAAAAAATATTTCATTAACTATTTTGTTTATCACAAAAAAAACACAGTTCATTGACAATCCTATTGACTGGTGATTTGACATGGTCCCTTTAATTTTCAAATAGACAAAGAGTTTGACCAATTTGATCATTGATGTTGTACAAAGCTCAAGGCTTCACATGGCTACTGTGATAAATTTGAATGCTTTCTTCTTTATATGTTAGATGGTGCTTTTCCCTGTGCCAGGCGCAAAAATGAAGGTGACCCCTCCTCCTTCCTTAGCTCAATTGCAGAAATGAAGAGAAGCAACCCCCCAGCAGAGAAGAAGCTGCCTACTGATCCGTCGCTGACCATAAATCGACCAATTATTTTTTTCTTCATCTCCTCCTCTTCATTTATATATGTAAGTTTTTCTTAACATAATTAAGTATTTAATTTATATATCAGAAACTATATTATAATCCGAAATTAAAGTTAATTCTTATTATAGTGGTGATAATTAATTTATACAATGAAATATTATTTAGATTAATTGTAGAGTTTAGTATGTATATTAATTTATAATAGTTATTTAGATTAAGTTAAGGGTTATGTAAAAATCTTCCGACCTTTTTTAAAAAATCATAAACCTTTTTGTTTGATTTTTTTTTTAACATTCGTCATCTCTCTATAAAACGACGTGATTTCTTCTTATTTGCTAGTTTTTTTTTGAAATCATCTCTGAGATTATCTTCTTTCTTTTTAGTTTTTAAGGCTTCCTGATATAAATTTTCTACGACGTGTTGCATGTAATATCGGTGTACCGCCTCTCCACGTTTTACAAACCATCCCAAATGCGGCCACTCAAAAATAGCCTTTATTCCCCTCTGAAGGTCAGATATAATACATATTTTCATGTTATATTGGATCACTTCATTACAGACCCATCACATGGACCAACCCCAATTATTCATATTTTCTTCATTAACGATTCAAATGCTAGAAGAAGAAGAAGTTTATTCTCTGCATCGTATCTACATGCCATCAAATAATTTATCTTTATAACGACGCGATAATAATTCATCGTCAATGGTTATAATCGGTCCTAAATGTTTGAACATTGCAATACACGATCCATAAACCCAAGTTATGGATTTAAATATTTTTACATTATCATCCGAAGTATCACATATTAGTATTTTATATTTTGTACTTAGAGTAGTCTGAGCAATCGCCCCCAATATTTGTTGGAGCAATGTATATGATCTTTCCTAAGTGTCAATTAATTATTCAATTGCTTTTTCTTGACCACTCCAAAGTTTATTGTACGTTGGTGCCACACCGGGATATGTCATTTCTATAAGCATATTGATATGTTACACTGTTAGAGAGTGATTCTTTTTTTAAAAATTATAGAACACATCTTACAATCAAACTAGATGTGAGTTATAAGTGTTTGCGTTTTTCTGATGGTCTTTATTTGTGGGGTTTTTATTTGTGATGATCCTGCATGTGGTCGAGCCCTCTTCCGATCTAGCATATAATCTCTGAGGGCAACTTATTTCTTTGTATTTCATAATAAGTCGTGTTTTATAACTTTTTTGTATCTAACATTGAACGTTTTTCCTAACACTGCAATCTCAAATTACCCAATTTAAAACCGATTTAGAAGCAAATATTTTATTTTCAGCTAACTCATCATCGGACCATAATCGGACTTCATTTGCCCCTAAACGGCCGAACATTTCAAAATTATTCAACACTTTTATGGAATGTTACCTCTCGGTTCGTCCGGTAACTAATAATGTGATATCGCTTCTCCAAATTTTCTCATTTTCAGATTCATCATTCGAAATATCAGACTGCTGAGTGTAATCTTCTCCCGTTTCTACTTCACTCCAATAATGTAGACCACGATCATCTTGCTCATTCCGATCATCACTTAATTCCATTATAAGTGTTAAAATAATTTCTGATTGCCACTTAATTCCATCAGTGGTGTGTTTACTCCAAGCCACCGCTAGTGACGCTTTTATTTAAAACGCCAATATCAGTGGTGCGTTTTCTCAAAGACGCCACTGAAAGTGGCGCGTTTGCTCCACATCACTGGCAGTGATGCATTTGCTCCACACAATTGGCAGTGACGCGCTGTCATTCATAGATTTAAATTTTTTCTTTTATCATCTCTTATTATTAATAATATAATTATTATAATAATTATATAAAGAAAATGTCCCTTTGACAATAATTTTCCATCGCTGTTTACCACTTTGCGGTTTCAGCTGCGGAAGTAGAGACATAGAGAGCATCATTAAATATGAGGCCAATTTGTCAATTCAATTAATTCTACTTATCATGCAATTAATTCAACTCTAGTGTTTGTCATTGATAATCCACTTCTTCAGAAGAGAAAGAGAGCATTATTGCTAATTTTGTTCTTAATTGAAAAATCAGAAAAATTAATCAATTAAAATGAAAGTTAAAAATTGTGTAGACACTAACCTGTAAAGATAAGCTTCCAAATTTCTCACTGTAGCCCCGTGAAGCCCTGAACTTTGCACAACATCAATGATTGATGCTTCACCAAATAAAATAAACATGAAATCTCAAATAATCTGCGTCCAAAGTGAGAGCGCATGGGTTTGTGGGGCCCAGGGGACGGACTTTCGAAATCCGTCCATGGACGATTTTCGAAATGATACCCTTGTTAGTTTAGTAAAATACATCTCTGCACTGCTACATCGGTGATTTCTTTTTTCTTTGGCAACTATTAAAAAAATCGGTGCTATTTGGATCATTGATCAAATTCGGAATAACACTGTATTTTAGCGTGCATAATAGCAAAGAAATTCACTTCATACCTCAATTTTTTTTATTCCATCTTTTAAGAAAAAAAACATTTTCATTCTTTCTAATTGATATGGTCTTCTACTCGACACCGTCTAATGGACTTGAGTAGACCCACAGGCTGAACTCGAAGGCAAACTCATAATCCCTCTTATCTGTCACGCGGCCCAATCTCGAAATAACATGTCCTAAATGTCCAGACACGACATTAAACGTCATGAATGCTTATGCACGACATAACGTGTCATGAATGTACATGCACGATATTAAATATCATAACTTTTGTCCCGAAAGTAGCGATTAAAACCGTCTAACGGTCATATGACGCGAAATGAAACTTATATAAGGTTTAACCCCGATATGCGGGGATGAATTTTGACACTCATACATCCACATACATATACACAAAACAGTTTATAAAGAGAAGAAAAAGTTTATCGAACTCTCATCTCGATGATCAGTAAACAACATGTATCACTAATAATTCAAAAATACATTTTTTTTTTATTTTTCACGTATCACAATATATTACTATTTTAAAGATGTTATTCTACCGCTATCATTTTATCTCTGTCATTCATTGCAATGGTATGGATGACTTGACTTCTCTCTTTATATTATTTTGCTTCCCTTCTCTCTACTCGTGGTCTGCATATGAAGAATTATATTTTACGGATCTCTTATTTTTCAAGTGAAAGAGGTCATTTTTTTTTCTTTTTCCATAGTGATACTTTTCAGCATGTACTGAATTTTTGCTTAATTTACTGAACGAACGCAACTTCTTTAGATCTCATATCTCTCAGTCAATTTTTTTCTTGTTCTCCCTTTTTTGTTGTTTCAAATTCTTCTAAATTTTTTAAAAAGTTTTCCTTTAAATTGCCTGCAAAGTATCAAAATTCATCCAGCAGCAATATCGGTTACATGTGGGGCAAATTCGTTGAATTTCAAAAGAAATGTTTCACAGTATCTCTATTATGAATTACTCCAAGTCTCCAACTACTGGTAGATATTTTATATTAAAAATTAAAAATGATAAATAGTATCTGCTGAAACCTGATAAAAAAAAAGAAACTAATATTTCGCATAAGTAATTAAAACTTGTGGAAATTTTCTTTTCGCCACTTTATATGGAAGAGATGGACAGCGTGAGTTAATTTTAGCGTGCATAATAGCACTGTATTTTAGCGTGCATAATAGCAAAGAAATTCACTTCATACCTCAATTTTTTTTATTCCATCTTTTAAGAAAAAAAACATTTTCATTCTTTCTAATTGATATGGTCTTCTACTCGACACCGTCTAATGGACTTGAGTAGACCCACAGGCCGAACTCGAAGGCAAACTCATAATCCCTCTTATCTGTCACGCGGCCCAATCTCGAAATAACATGTCCTAAATGTCCAAACATGACATTAAACGTCATGAATGCTCATGCATGACATAACGTGTCATGAATGTACATGCACAATATTAAATATCAACTCTTGTCCCGAAAGTAGCGATTAAAACCGTCCAACGGTCATATGACACGAAATGAATCTTATATAAGGTCTAACCCCGATATGGCGGGACGAGTTTTGACACTCATACATCCACATACACATACACAAAACAGTCTATAAAGAGAAGAAAAAGTTTATCGAACTCTCATCTCGGTGATCAGTAAACAACCTGTATCACTAATAATTCAAAAATACATTTTTTTTTATTTTTCACGTATCACAATATATTACTATTTTAAAGATGTTATTCTACCGCTATCATTTTATCTCTGTCATTCATTGCAATGGTATGGATGACTCGACTTCTCTCTTTATATTATTTTGCTTCCCTTCTCTCTACTCGTGGTCTGCATATGAAGAATTATATTTTACGGATCTCTTCTTTTTCAAGCGAAAGAGGTCATTTTTTTTTTCTTTTTCCATAGTGATACTTTTCAACATGTACTGAATTTGTGCTTAATTTACTGAACGAACGCAACTTCTTTAGATCTCATATTTCTCAGTCATTTTTTTCTTGTTCTCCCTTTTTTGTTGTTTCAGATTCTTCTAAATTTTTTAAAAAGTTTTCCTTTAAATTGCCTGCAAAGTATCAAAATTCATCCAGCAGCAATATCGGTTACATGTGGGGCAAATTCGTTGAATTTCAAAAGAAATGTTTCACAGTATCTCTATTATGAATTACTCCAAGTCTCCAACTACTGGTAGATATTTTATATTAAAAATTAAAAATGATAAATAGTATCTGCTGAAACCTGATAAAAAAAAACTAAGTAATTAAAACTTGTGGAAAATTTCTTTTCGACACTTTATATGGAAGAGATGGACAGCGTGAGTTAATTTGAGCAATCACAGAATAATTGATTCATTTATATCCACCGTTCATTACAATAGATGATGAGGATAAGAAACATGTCCTCCGCTAGGTACACCACCCATTTTGTTAATTATTAGCTTTCGGTACCGTTTGACACTAAATTTTATAAATTAAATCACATATATATTCAAAACATAACAGCAAATTTATATTAAAAAATATATTTAATCAATATAAGGGGAATTTAGAATGAGTAGCTAACAAATTTTGATCTTTTATGAAAAATAGGCAATATAGAATATTATTTCAATGCGGGATATCATATCAATAACTTATATCAAGACAAAATATGAGTCAAATCATCTCATCTCTTTTACATTCATAAATCATAAATGACCTTGATCTATTCATAGGCTCATTCATATAGCCGATACGGATCCCTTTCATTGATGTTGATGGATCTAAATACCAGTGCTTTGAAATTTTAAAGCGAGACCAATTGCAATCTGACTTTTCTTAATTTAATTATCTTTGGAATTCAGTTATTGAACCAAGCCAGAAATTCTAGTTTGGTTTGGACGCATCTGTCATTCTAACGTCAAGCCTTTGCCAACTATATTATATATATATACTAATCCTTTTTCATACTTATTATGGTATGAATTTTTTTACTTAGATCCCTGAATTATATACTTTTACTTTTACAATCCTGAGGACTCGTTTTTTTTAATGGTCGATATCCGTTCTTGAATAATGCTTTTGAGTAGCTTAATTACCAGGATATTTGGACAAAACACGCCAAATAAATCAATCAAACGTGGCGCCATCAGACAAGTGCAATTTGGGAAAGATACACTTTTGTGCCATTGTATCGGGAAAACTTCATTTCCTTGTTGATTCTCATCTCCTATCACTTGGGAGATTTTTTTGGTTGAGCATCAATTCGTTGAACCTTATTGCAGATTCTTTGTGTCCATCTTTATGCGGCCGTTTCAACGGGTGGAGGTTTTTCTTTTTCCTTTTTCATTTATTGTACTAAATTAGTTTCCTGTATTTATTAAAAGAAGTACAATATATATAATATCCCAATAAAATACTCACATTCGTTTTTCATTTATGCCATTTTATATTCTTCCGTACGAGTATATTTAGTTTGCAATGATTTAATTACCATCCAGCTCACAGTTCACTTGCACTAGCCCATTAGTCTTATTCCAACATGAAGTCATGAACTATGAAATTTTTTGTTTTGAAGAAAAAGAAATATTGAAAGTTAAAACCTAAATTTTGCCATGTAGGATATAACCCCTTAGGTCCTTCTCACCATATTTAAGAAAACAAAAAATGAAAACTACTAAATCTATTGTGGCAATTAAAATTTTCTAAAAAATCATTTATTAAATTGAATTGTGAGGAAAGAAAAAAAAATCCAGATGAAATGTTGAAAATTGAAAAAAAAAATTTAGAGCATTGAGAAAATGGATATAGTGTTTAAATATAAACAAAAACAAACAAGCATACTTGTACAAAACTATAGTGTACCGTATCAAGTGCAAAATTATGTGGGCCAAATTATTGACTTAAGTAGGGCCGATAAAAAAAAATCTTGGCTTGTGGCTAGATTCGTTCAGAATTGATTCGGTCGTTAGTGAATTGAGCTATTAATGAGCTGGCTCTTAAGCTCGTTAAGTTAATGAGTCGAACTTACGCTTAGACCGTCTCAGCTCGTTTGACTCGATAAACTATTAATATTTATTTTTTTATAGTTTTATGATGGATTTTTAGTACAGTAGATACTTTATATTATAATATGTACTTAAATTATTATATTAAATTTGTATGAAATATTTTATCATTAGTTATTTTAATAATTTTTATAAAAATTTTAATATAAAATATTATTAACTATTAAAAGTGTTTTAATGAGCCAACTCGGTTAATTTGTTAACTTAACGAGTCGATTTTACGTCAAATTTTTTGATTTAGAAGTACCTAACGAGCCAACTCGGCTCGACTTGTTTACAACCCTACACTTAAGATACAAAATTAGCTTTTAAAATATAGCAACTACAATTAATAATCGTTGGTTCAAGAATTTTCGATGGCTCCTTCTTAAGTTTCCTTAAGATTCCTAAGACTTATTTAGCCTCTTTAGTTTATTAATCGAGCTTCTTGGAATGAATCACACTGTTCTTCTTTAGTCTTCTTTTGCCTCATTTTTAATCCATGTTCGGAATTTTATGAAGGCTGTATCCATGAATTAGGTCTCCTTTTGGTCTTCCTCAACTATTTTTGATATTTTAATATTTTTCTCTTAATCCGCACCACCGAACATTGAAAATAGATTAAACTTTTAATCCTACTTGAGTCTCAAATCATCCAGTTTTGACATTTTTCAAGGTTTGAATCATGTTTCGGATTCTCTACTTTTGGATTTGTTAGATCGGGTAGAATCTGAGTTCAAGCCAGTTTTAATCCTTTTTTTTTTTCTAGTCTGGTTGGATTTTATGACATCTATTTAAGCATCAACCATAAACTGTTGGCTTTATTATTTTATCCTATTAGCTAAATCGGGGAGATAGCAGTGGGGGGGGGGGGGGAGTATTGTTAGCAACTAACAATCAAGTTTTAGATTTTAGAACTTTATATTATCCTAAATATTTAGTTTGACTGAGTTTTCAGTTTCATTGTATCCATGCTCGCTTCGTACTTGTTATTTTGTTCATTGATTTATAGAAATTAGTTGATTTATTTAAATATATATAATTTATTTAGATTTATTTAATTATAATTTATTTATTAAAGCTCTCAATAAATAATTATTGGAAAATATTACAACATCTATTTGTTCATGTACAAATTATCTTGATAAATTGTAACCCTATAAATATTGAAATTTAAAAAAACTATATTCAAATTTTTTATCCGTTGCACACAGAAAAAATGTTGGAAATTATTTTAATAAGGGGGGCAATGCATGACAATTTGATTTATTCTATCTAAACAATTCAACCTAATATGTGCCTAAATATTAAAATTCGACACAAATAAAATGTAAATGGTGGTGATATGGTCCAATGCGATTTGGTCTCATCGTGGCTCAGGTCTAACTAAAGATCCGTCTCGAATACTTAGCGGAACCACAAATACAGAAATTAATTGTTGGGTCGGATCTCAGTCCCGACATATTCATTTCTGATCTCATAAAATATCTATAAATAAGAGACTCAAATTTATTGAAAAAAAAAATCACAACTTAAACAAACACACACATACTCTCCTTAAATAGTTAAGACTTTGACATACAAACTCTTATCAGTGGGATTGAGTTTAGAGTAGTCAGTGATCGGTCAAATGCATTGCACTAATACAATCGCCCCTCCGCGTGTGAGGCTTTTTGGTAAATGCAATGCTAGATATATGGATTAGAATCGACTGTCATAAAAAAATGTGGCACATCTGCTGTCATAGTTTTGAACGGTCCAGATTTAAAATAGAGAGGTGGTATTTTTTATGGGCTCTATATTACATGAGATAAAAAAAAATATGACACTTACTGTCATAAAAAAGTATGGCAACAGAACTGAATTCATACTACAACCACTTCATCCTTCTCATCACTCGGATTCAAAAATAATAATTGGACTGCCGTTCACATTTAAATATACAATATTGTTATATGAAATTGGAGACATATATTAGAGGAACAAATAAATTGTTTCTTCTAATTATTCTGAATCGGATGTACTTGTTGGTCAGCACTGTGTCAAAATGTCAATTATATATATAGGCTGATAATAGCTAACGGCTGTTATTAACATAAATGTATTTTAATGCTGGCTATGAGGAATACAGCTCGATAATTAGTAATTGAAAAAACGTTTCAGATATCGCTATCATCAGCACATAAGTGCTCTTAATATTTGCGTATAGCTGAAGGCCATGTTTAATTCCTCCTTAAACATAACATGTATCCTTTTATTTTTATTTATTATCTGCATCATTTCATATATTAAATTTACAGTAGATAATAATTTAACCTTGAGTCACAAAAGACTAAATAAATCCAAACAAAAAAAATGCATTTTTATTATTGACTAATGACTATAGTCGAGGAAGAAAAAATTTCCAGCATAATTAATCAATAATGTCTCCTTGGAAATCACTCAAAAAAAAAAAAAAAATTGGTTGTGGTACCTGTAAGGGACCAGTAATTAAACATCACAAAAAACCGAGGACATGGTGCTCCAGTGCCAGAGTGTGACTGAATGATGAAATGAATTAAATCCCTTTTGCTATTTTCATTGCTCATAACTTGATATTCATACTGTAGCATGCTGTTATAGGTCAATTAATAGGTTTCCCGCTAATCCAGGTACCGTACCAGTAAAAATCTAACATGGAAGAAGTTTCATTCCATTGGCATTGCGTTTTCTTTTAGTGGGTTTGGATTACGTGGCTGTCTCATAGCATCACATTGATGATGATTTTTAAAAATAAAAATGATATTTCTAAAGGAATGAAATTATCAAAATTGCACTGTCATAATTAATTTTCTACTTTTACGTTGATGTAGCTTGTTAAATTTAGATAATTTTCTATTTTTTTCTAATCTTTGTATCTTTAAAATTCAAATGATAATTGTTAAATAAAATTTAACAATCAATTTAATAATGAATGCGGATGCTCTCATATTCTTACAATCTTGTATTTTTGAATTTGAGACCTCACAGCTAAGAACAAGGAATATTTGCTAATAAAGATTTGAAAATTGAGATGATTTTCAGCGACACACCACACGGTGTGGTGTTTCTATATCTGCCTCACAGCTGACTGGATTTACAATTTAATTCCTCATTTGATACGAAAAACGTGTAGTTGTGTACTATCTTTGAATTTGAATTCTTGATTCCAGAGGACAAAACATAGCGCATGATTTTTAGTTTTAGTTCAACATCATGTATAATTGTCAGTTTTATGATAATAATTCTTTTGACAATTATCTAATGGTACTTCATTGCAAAAAGAAAAATAATTGGGGTACTGTTTGGGTAAAAGATTAGTGTTACAAAAATTTCTTCTACTCTTGCTTTCAATTATATATATTCATATGAGTGTTGCTTCCAATTCCTCCATAAACATGGACGGTCTTCTTGGAATGTTGATGCATGCAAAAGGAAACACTATTAATTACCTAAAAATAGGGCTAACTATTTGGTTTTGTTGATTTATAGTAGATATGGAAGCAATTTGCTGATCTTACTGATAGTTCTTTCCATCGGCAAAATATTTGTATTGAAAAATCAAACTGTGACACTTTCCTTAAAATTCATATACTAAAAATATTAAAAAAAGGATCAAGTTCATTCTTCTTCTTTTAAAAAAAAAAAAAGAAAAATAATGTGTGTTGACTAGGATTAGAAAGATGCCGTCGGAGGAAATAATTTGCTAGGAAGATAGAGATCGTGTCTCCAAATTTTACTTGAATATGGCCCATTTTTAGAATTAGTATGCTAACAGGCCTACTTCACACGGTCTAATACTTTCTCTACCCATTGGGGTACTCAAAATTTATTTCCACATTTAATCCAGATTTTTTTTTTCATCCCTAACAATTCTGTTCAATAAATGAGTATTTTATCTGCTTTGGGCCATTGTCAAGCGGGTACTATAACAAATGTAAAGAACCACGGGTGCATTTACTAGTTCTAACACAAAATAAATTATAGTAATTGTCATTTTAATTTAGAAATTCTACATTAACATTAATATACGAAAATACAGGAAAAAAAGCTTCTATTTGCATTTAGTTACTGATACTTTAACAAAATAAAATACAAATTGCATTCCAAAAAGAAGTTATATATGTTTGTTACAAACTAGTTGCATAAGCAGACATTGCGGCATACATTTTTATTTATATGCAAAAAAGACGATAGATTATTTTGACAACTGAATACATTTATATTAGAAAAACTAAAAATTGTTCATCTCTATCTTCTAAAATATCTTGATGAAAAAAATGATTAATATTTCTAAGAGAAAAAAATTGAAATTTATTTTTGATTCTCTTTGTTTTTATACAAATATGATAGTCAATGTATTATATTTTTTCTTTCTCATCTTTTCAATTACACAAATGATGTACGTCATATTATTAATAAAAAATACTTATCAATGAGTAAATTATTTTTTATTAAAAATACGTAACATGATTGTCATCTTCATCTTTAATATTTATATGTGCTTTTAAATATAAAATTGTGAGATATACCATACAGAGAACTTATATATAAAAGATAAAATAAAAAGGAAAAAATTAAAAGAAAATAATTATTATAGAATATCACCCAGTAAGAGAAGTCAATTTAGAAAATAATTACTATAAAAACTAAAATGATCAGAAAATCTCTATCAATTATCAGGAAAGATACAACATCATATTGTTTTGGTTGATTGACATCAAAATTTTAATTAAATCTTTACCTTTCCAAAAAATATTGCTTCTGAATAGAGAGGAAATTGAGAAATTGAAAACGATATTTGCCGTAGAAGTTTATCAAATTGAATCTCAACAGTTGTATGAAGGATAAAATGGATATTATGAAAGTTTGAATATCATGATAAAAAATGGACGTCTCCATTATTTAGCTGCTTTATATAATAGTATAAATTATTATTATTATTATTTTAAGAAATCAGAATTGCAATCAACAATTGCAATTTTGTCAAATAAACAACATTCCAAAATAGCATAATTGTGAGTGTACATTTTAGCTTAGAGTTGGTGTCGGACTGTCACCAAAGTCCATGTTAAAATTATTAATACAACTACTTGATCCTTAGCCCCTGCATGTTCAATTACCATCTTCGTAGCCTTCATTTTTCTTCCCAGCTGGGAAGTGGAACCAAAATTAACTCATCTTTATACAAGCTAACTCGTTTCGATGATCATGTACTAAAGACAAATGAAGATCTTATATTTAGAATGGAAAAAAAATAAATACAAGGAGCAAACGAGGAAATAAATGCACTCAAATTGAAAAGATGGCGATTGTTTCTAATTGTAAATCTTTCAGAGAAGGGGAAAAAAGAAAGAAAATCAGTCTTATAACAAGCTGAAATCATTCGATGACAAGTTGAAATATTTACGAAATAATAAAAATATAACTTACGACAAAATAATGTTATATAACATGTCTACTACTAGAATGTATCAGAAGATAATAAATAACTTCACATAAATCTATCATTTTAGATCAACATAAAAAGGATGAAATCATTGTTTGCACAAGAATTACAATACAGATTTTTTACCTCAAGCAAAAAGAATCATACAATAATCAAAACGAAATGTGCCGAGAGGGCAACCAATAATCAAATATACAGACTACCTAACAAATCTTAAAAAATAAACGGCAGCTAAATCATGAACATTTTTTAAAGTCAATCCTCACAGTCAGTAATCTATCTTCAAACATATAACCCTAAACCACCATAGAACTTGAGTGACTTAGATTTCGATCCAGCCACTGAGACATTAAATGTTTCTAGAGTTAGACTTGAATCCATTTAATTTAATTTATAATAAATATAATAATAATATATAAATATATTTTTACTTTAAACTTTTAAGTTGATTAATTATTCTCATAAGTGTTGTAAAGTGTATGCAAGAAAAAAATATAAATATACGCTAAATGAATGTCATGATTATCAAAGAAATTAAAATATATTTAAAATATATTAATAATATAAGTATGAAAGATAAACCCCAATAGCACACATACAAATGACTTAGTGGGATCTAGAATTTTAAAAAAAAATTTGAAGCAGGATCTGCAAATTCGCTTATATAGTGAAAATAAGTTTTTGTGATCTCAATCAATCTCTTACTAATATTATAATAATAAATCAAAAATATAATAAGGGCTTGATTGATCATATGCCTAATAATATGAAAAAAGATACTATCCATGTGTAAGTATTAAATCCGGAATACCTTATTAGCATTGCCCAACTCGTCGCTCGGTATCAAGAATTGACGAAAATGTTAGAGAAATAGCTAGCGTAACTCCTTGGTCAGAAAAGAATGACACACCTCATAATGCAGTCAAGATACAGGTATCGCCCGTAGAAAATGAAGTATATGTACAAAAGAAACGGAGGGAGATAGAAAAAATATAAATACTAGACTCCAAAATCATCAAGTGGATGATCTCGATGACCGATCGAACAGACGATCTATCTTAAAGACGATAATAGAAAGCAACCACCGTACCTTTGCATAAATGAAACGTAATCCATATCATGTACTTGAAGATAAACCGACCTAGATCAATCTGATTCGACATCACTCAGCCGATACCATTGTATAATTAAACACTTTTAATTTATCTATTTATTGTACTATCATTTTTAAATTGCTATTAGTTTCTTAATTATAATGTTTAATAACTTATAACATAAATTTAAATTATTATGACATTTATTATTCATAATTTTATTACTAAATTCTCAATGCCAAATTGCATTTAATCAAATGTGTTAATTAAGATGTTAATCCCGTTAAATATAATATATAACACTTTAATTAATATTATATATTTCTGAACCTAATTAGGTTAATAAATATTTAATAAATACTCTTAATATAATATAAATATGTAATTAAAGATTAATCTATGATATTATGTTCTAAATATTATTAAAGATATTACTTTATCTTTATAAATATTTTACTAATTATCTAAAATATTTTCTACATAAGATAATCTATCTTATTCAATCTAATTTCCTAAAGTAATTTAATTAACAACATACAAATAAAATGTTAAGTGAAATGCATATAAAATTAATGCAAATAATTTTAATATTATGAAATAAAAATAAAGTCATATCTAAAAAAATCATAATCTCAGTGGAATCCGCACCTGAATAGCTTAGCAAGCATGACAAATCTTCACTATCGGGCCTTCTGTGGGGCCCGTAATCATGTCAATCATCACGTCCTGAGTGTACTCGATTGTCGGCTTATCAGGATATTTATGAGAGCCTACAAATTCAATATTAATTAAATTTATGATTTGATAGGTTGGGTTGGGATATATCAGACTCTGAGTCATAGATATTATTATTTAAAGTTTGTGTTTAAATTATATTTATTTTGATTGATATAATTAACTTAATTTATTTGAATTAATTATAATTATTTAAAAATAAAAAATGATTAATATATATTATTTGAGAAATAAGACATTAAATAGCTAGATAGTTGTAACATGAAGAGTATGGTTGAATGAGAATTTGTCATCTTTCATTTTCTTCTTCTTTCTTTTGCTCTTTGCTCTTTCTTCTCAGTTACAGTTCTTTTTACTGTTCCCAGAATACTTGAAATTTTGCTACATTAGCTTAATTTCTAGGTAAAACTCACCTCAAAAATCATTTGTATGTATCAAAGATACATAACACGATCGGTGCGATTTTAAAAGAGAGAGAGGTGAAGGCGAGCAAGACGAAGAAAGACACCAGCGAAAAAAGAACCGGAGAAGAGGAGATAAGGCGCGTTGTTGCATCTGATTCGTTGATTATTTAATATATGAGGGTGATTTTCATAAATTAAAAGTTCTAACAATACTTTGCCTGAACAAATGCACTCTCCGGTCAATTAGCCCATTTTTTATATAACAAATATTTAATATAAATTATGTAATCTAATTTTCTGTATTATTATTTTACTTAATTTGCTCTAGTTCTATTTTATATTATAAATATGTAACTTGAGAAATGCATAAAATGTTTGATTCGGACAGAGTTAATTAATCTCTTTAAATTTGTTTATAGACGCTCATGTTTTTTTGTTTATAGACGCTCTTTTACCCCCCCTTTTCTGTTCTTATTGGTTTATATAATTGTTATTATTTCAAAAAAAAAAAAGTCCGTAAGGGTGTGTACATTTGCTAGTATGTGAAAAAAAAATCTAAAAATGTATGATATCGAAAAATCTAAGTTTGATATAGTTTATCTGCTTCCTTTAAAAATATATGTGTGTGTGTGTGTGTGTGTTTTGTTAAGTGCTGAGTAAGATGAGCAAGACGGATTATCACTTGGGTAGTTAAGTGCAAGTTAATTAATGAACTAACTGTGATTAAAAAGGCCTATTTTTAAACTTAACAGTTTCAGCAGCCCATTTTATTCATTCTGATACTTCTCTACATCGCAGTCTGAAATAGCCCATATAATTCCCATGGATTCTTTATGTCACCCACAAGAATTTTATTAGCATATAACGGGCCTAAGCGCACCTGTGTCAATACTTCACCGAGTTCACTAGAAATATACGAGTTTGTAAAAGAAAAAATATTTATTCTCTGTACTAAATCATCGTCAAGGTGCATATTACGTTGATTGTATTGTAACTATTTATAAAAGCGGGGTATGCTTACACTAGCTGAAGGAAGAATGAATACTCAAAAAAATTAAGACACAAATTTTCACAAAATTATCAAATGCTATCATTGCTTAACGTTGGGAAGCATTGAACGGCTTGAGCCGATATAATGGTTCACCAAATCGTTATAACCCCTCTGTAGTTAGATAGATTTGTCAGAGTTCAAGAAATGACTGATCAACACAATCAAAATGTTATAAATTCAATCAAGCGTTGTAATGTTTCAGATTTTCAGTCAAAGATTATAACGATTTATCTCTTCTTTATAAGCTGTTAAGAATTCATAAAGTTTCTTGAGGATTAACAAGGTTATTTTTGATAGTTCATAATGAAAATCAAGTTCGTACATTTGCTTCTAAATATTATAACGATTTAGAATTATTGGGTGAAAAATTACCCCCATACTTTTGGTTATCTGTATAAAGAGATTGCTTCAAAACTGATCAATTATTCCAAACTCTCCAAATCTTTAGTAACATTAAGCAATCTAAAAGAGTTCTTAGAACATCCATTCTTCCTTACAAGAAAGACAATATAAAACTCAAAATTAATCAATCAAAGTCAAATCTAGTGTTGAAGAACTCTTGTACTTTTGAGTCATTGTTGTGCTAACCTTTGTTTTGAGTTTGTAGCTCATTTTTCGTGCTTTGAGTTCTCACTTTTTTGTAGTTATACTCTCGATTTGATATCCTCTTTTATTAGTGTTTTGTAAAGTAGCTGAGTTTGTACATTTACTTGTAACATTTTTATGTCAATATATCGACAATCCATTCATGGAGTGAGACCCTAAAGGCGTAAGTTTTATATCAAACTCTCGTTAAAATAGTGTGTTTTTACTTTTAGCACTTTACTTTGCATTTTATGAAATCTTTCAGTAGATTGTTGATTCGCTACATTCTCTTAGTTGTTCGATTTCATAGTTTGTTATTGTTGAGAATTTTATGAGGTTATATTTACTCTCTATCTCTAAATTATTCTTGACAACTTGATATTAGATTTTGCATTTTCTTATGCATTTTCTCATTTATATTTTTGGTTCTTGTGGGTAGTACTTACCCCTACTAAATCAGTTACTTAGTTGACTTAATCATTCTTTAGTTCTTGATTAAAAATCATCCATCTTTTATTAATAATTAGAAATAAAATATAAATGTATATACTAGAACAAAGAAATTCTTTGATTATAACTTAAAAATATTCTTTATTACTATATTCTTAGTATATTCAGACTTCAGAGGCAACCAAACAACTTAAATCCCAATAAAACGAGATGTACTACAATTGTCTGATTTTTGGTTGCTGCTTCTATATGTTAATATCTTTTTTTTCTGCAAAAAAAATTGAAAGAAATAAATTTAGCTGATAGCACAATAGATAAATTTTATCGGATTTAACTTAGCTTCGTTGCTGTAAATAATTTTATTTATTTTTAACTAATTTGAAAAAAAAGTAAAATTTGAATTTTAAAATATCTTCATTGTAAGAAATTATAGATATATGAGTTATAGATTCATAATTATGCAATGGACAATTGCTTAATCATGTCAAGGAAGAACAAAGTGGTTCTTTCTGGAGATTTGAGGTATTTTTGAATTATTGATACCTTTATACTTCATTATATAATGAAATATTAAAACTATGATATTTGTGAAAAAATTCACTACGAGGAAAATATTATAGAGCATTTGTATCTCTGTAATTGTCAATTGAATTTGTAAGTTGACATATCACTTTGAATATACAATAACTTTTCATCAAAAAAAGAAATGACGTTCATAATTTTTTTCGGCACACAACAATAGATGGCACACTAACGTGGCTTTTCAAAAAAATATCAAAATTTTAACAACGGCCTGATTTTGTATATTAATAATTGTCAAATAAGATTTGATAATACAATACATATGCTTTAACTATTTTTAATTTAAATTATGATTACTATATATTTATTTTATTTTTTTAATTTTGAATTTATATATATTTGGTCTCCGCTCCTCATGTACAGTTAAGTGTGTAAATAGGTCGGATACGGACGGATAATGGTCTTACCGTATCAGTATATGTTATAATTTTTTGGATACAGATTCGGATACGGATAGTCCGGATATGGATACAAATCGGATATGAACAAATACAAATGCGAATATGGATATATTTCAGATATTAAATAAAAATATTATGTGTATTATTTAAAAAGCAATTGCATACTAATTTTTGATAGAATCATTAATTATAAAAAAAATACTAATTATAAAAATTAAATATTAAATAATATTATATTAATAATTCAAATGTATCCATAAATTATAAAAAAAGATATATTAACATAAATTAGATATAAAATAAATTAGATTTATAATGTACACTAAAAATCTAATTAAAAAATATATAATAGAAATATTTTAGATACTTATTCAGATAAAATCGGATAGTATTGAATCGGATACCTTTGGGTATTATTAGATATTGATAAATAATAGTTAAACGGTCGGATATAAATAAATAATAACCAAATTACATTTTTATTCATAAAAAAAATTTGTATATGAATGCAGATATAAATTCTCAGAATATAGATATAAATCAGATTCGATAATTTTTATTATTTCTCATATTATAAAAAATAAAATGAATATTATCCAATCAGTTAACACCGCTACGTACAGTACGATCAGATAACTTTCTATGAAGCTTATTTTATGGACATATACATCCTGGAGTAATCTGAATCTGAATTCCTCTATGTATGAAACATGTCGTTTTCTGCATTAATTGTCACACATCCCACGCGGAGGTGGCACGCCATTGTAATGTTTACAACTATACATAATGGCGTTATATATTATATGGAATATAGCGGCCGCAACCTCTGCGAAGTTTATCTGATACAGAGATCGTAAATTTAAACAGTTCATTTTAATCATAATAATGATAAGAAAGTCTAAATATAAACGAAATATTTATTATTATTAAATTAAGACCGTGGATTAGATATCGAACCGATCACAATAAAGAAACTGCACAACCTCATAGAAAACTCTCCAAAGAATATTATTTCATAGAATATATCCCCCTAAAGGGGAAAAACAACGAGCTCCTAAGTGGTACACGTCACTTCTTTTACTGCAACTTTGGATTTACAGTTCGATTCATATTTTTTAGATCCATTATCAAAATTGATGTGCAGTGTAGATGATACGTCTGTGGACCACCATCATTGTTGGATGGTGCACCGAGTACATTATGATCTCTAGTATGAGCCTTTCTCTAGTCTAGGGATAGTCCATAAATGTTCGGTTCTTGAACTCAGCTCGACCGACTCTTTAAAAAAATTGGCTCTTATCTAACTCTCAGAAATTCGACCCGACCTTTTCTAATGATAAAGATCGGGCTTATCAAAAGACAAACTCAATTTTTAAAAAACAAAGACTCTTATAACACAGTTCTTTTCGACCTTTACTCGGTCTTCTCAAATTATTTATTTAATATTTAATATTGTATATTAATTATACTTAAAAAAACAAAAAAAATAAAAATTAAATTAAATGTCAAAACTGAAAAATATAATTTAATATTATTATACAAATATAACTTAACATTAATATATATAGCCAATAAAAAATATATATATTAAGTCATTATTCGTTGACCCTTATTTAGTTTTTTTTCGACCGTTAAAGTTCGAAAGGTTTGGTAAGAGTCGGATATCTCAAAGACCAAACTTACATCTTAAAAATTAAACTCTTTAAATTCAACCATTTAAAATCTATTATCAAATTCGGTCTTTACTTGACACTTTTGTAGGCCTGGTCCTTAAAAAATACAACCCGGTCTAAGGATGATGCCTACTCCGGTCTAAAATCAGCCCATTTCTTTCTCTGCTTGCTCCGCTGTTTCCTTTTCTCTCGGCGCCTTCACTCCCGATGAATGTCTGATTGTTGTCAGCCTCTTTAATCAGACTACTTTCTCCGATCGTTGAGCTCTACCACGTCTAAGGTTGTTCAAAGAGCGAGTTCGAATCGAGTCAGAGGTAACTCGAACTCAGCTCACATGTGTTTCGAGCTGGCTCGAGTAAGCTGAGCAAAACACTTCCGAGTTAAAATCTCAACTCGCACTCAATGAACGGGAAGTATATTTAAAGGTATAACTAACGTCTGACAGTGACCTTCTATTGGATTGAGATTCAAGAACTTCTGAGAAGAATTAATTACACAGAGAAGAGAATGGTATATTAATAAAAATTCATTAATTTTGGTGTTATGTTTCACATGACAAACTCAACCATTTGGTCTGACCTGACATTTCTACCAGCTACAGCTTAGAGGAATGGATTTGATTTGATATTTTGCATCTTCCCAAGACTATTTCATTCAATGTTATTGATTGGATTATTTCATTTAATGCTAGATAGAGCATGCAAGTGTTTGGATGATATAGCTAGCTTATAATTGATTCAAAATTTAACAGTCAATGCATATATGAACGAGTCAACGAGTGAGTTTACGAACTGGTCACGAGTCACGACCTTTTTGCCCACCCCTAACAATCTTCCTTGCTTTGTGTTCCCTCTCGCGGGCTTACCAGAGGTTTCAGAAACATGATTTGTTAGGTGTTATGCTACTTCATGTGTCGTCCTTTTGTTGGATATTGCCTCGGTGCTCTCGGATGGGTTGTGATACTGCTTCAAGCTGGAGGAGTCATGGATCGCTCAGTAGAGATCTCCAATTTGAGAGATCTCTACTTTTATCGCGAGTTCGATATGCTGTTGATAAATGCTTCGGGAAAATCTTTCCTCTTTGAATGGTCTCTACTGCGATAATTAGCTCAGAACAGAGAAAATCAGTGTTTTTGTTCCTTCTTTTTCGTGCGATATAAAAGGACGCCACTCTAGCCTATTTAGTATGATTCGATTTTATGATTTGATATTTTATTTCGCACTTCTATATAATCTTGCTTTACTAACTCAGCATCGTGTTTTTTACAGGGACCTTAGGAATTCGTGTCCTGAAAGGAGGAAACTTTCTCTACAAATTTGGATTTATTTATTGTTAAAGCTTGAATCTTCTTGGAAGCTGAATCCTAATTTCGAAAAAATTTTGGTTAATTTTTAAAATCCGAACTCTGTGGGACCAAAGTGCAAATTTCTTCAAGGTGGGTTTTCATGGTGTCAGGTATGGTAAAGATGGCAACATATTATAAGTTGAAGGAGACTGATTGGGCCAAGAACATTGAAATCTGCGAACTCATTTTGACTGATCCGGAGTACTTGTTTGTTTGTCATTTGTCCCTTTTTCGTTAATCATTTCTCCATTTATTAGTAGCAAAACTCCAATCTTTATCAGGTTATGTTCTTATTGGGTCCTTGTCATGCTCTAGCACCAGCATATCTCAATGAAACGTTATAAATCAAGGCTAATTGTGCATAAAATAATCAAGCAATGCTTTCTTTTCTGAAAAAGACACTACACCCAGTGGCATTTATTAAGCAAAGATTCTGGAAATTCAGGAAAAAGCCTGAGCTGAAAAAAATAATCTTAAATTACATAACAGTGCTGGTATGCTTCTTGACCTCTTTTTCATATACATATGCACATAGAAAAACACACAATTATGCTTTGGGAGTATGCGGCTTAGTTGGGCATTCACCTATGGTATCAGTACACAAGGAAAAAAATGTTGTACTGTGATCTGCAATAATTTTGATAACAGCCAGGGGACCCAGCATGAGTTGTAGCTGATTCGAGAATCAGTTGTTGTGTGGCTGCGCTAAGGCTCTGTGCAGCTGCGCGGCCTGATGATGTGCATTGATCTATTGCAGCAAGTGGTGGCACTGCTGGCATGATCCTCTTCTCTGAATAGGTGAGGTCGACCCGTCTTCATATTAATTGATATTCTTAATATGCATATGTTCCCTTACTTTTTATGGTCAATTGCTAATTAAAGTTCTCAATATGCATATGTTCCTCTTCTTATTTCTTTTGTGCTTTGTAAAATCTTCTCTTGAAATTGCCTCCATTCTTGAAATTTGATTGAATTTGAGTGTTGAGCGGTGTTGTGCACCAAGAAGCGGTGGTCACAGGCAACACCACTGCCACACCTTCACCTTCAGCATGAGGCAACACAAGGCCAATTCAAAGTATGTTTTGCTTAATTTCTTGTCTTCTTAGTAAAATTAGTATCTTATTTTAACATTTTTATTGTGCATCGATTCAATTCTAATGGAAGTTCACAAAATAGTTATCATGTATATATATGAGAAACTAACCATGTCGAAACATTAAATTGAAAGGTGTCCAAAAAGAAGTAATAATAGAACGTTGATGTATGAATAGGTGGGAGAATCATGTTGACCTCCAGGTGAAGACGTTGGGCCTATAGATGATATGTGAAAAATCAAATCAGTGGTACTATTCTCAATGAGGTATATAAATATTATCGTTATTTAGACTCGGAAATGTTGTAAAGATTAGACTCCTATTTTGTCCTTTAGGTTTTCACCTCCCCCTCCTGATGCATTGTGAACTATAAATATTCTCATATGCTATAATGATGCATTGTGCTATAAATATTACTGTGCTTAGTGAAGTTATTCTATTATGTTTGCATTTTTTTCATTTGGTTTTTGACCATGCATCCATGAATGTTTTGAGGTGCAGCTGATTAATCTTTCACAACAAGGATCTATTCTTATGGCTAATTTGTTTGGTAGGCATCATAATTCTTGATTAATTAATATATGTGGATGGCTATCACAAAATTGATTTTCTGTGGAGGAAGGAATACAGGTGATGCAGGGAGTTATCTTGATAGAATGAGAGAGTGAGAGAGAATCTTTTGATTATCTTGGGTTAAATTGATTACAATGTCTAAGCCTCTATTTATAGGCTAATGATCTAACAAACTAATCACTTAGTCTAACTAACTAATTTCAATCACTAAACATCTCTCATATCATACATCACACAATATCTCCAACTAACCTATACAATTCTATTTCTATACTCTAACATCCCCCCTCAAACTCATCGTGCGGTACGCATGGTGAGTTTGCACATCTTACGAGTTATAACATCTCGATTCATGAATTTGATCTCCAATTACATCACGGGTCGTCTTGAAGGAAGGTAGAAGGAAGAAGAGCTCTTTTGGCTCAAGAAACAAAACTATTGATTGCTTCATGTTCGTTTGAGTCATTTTGAAACATCAAATAGAAGGATCTTTGTCCTTTTTAACAACAATTCGAGACTCATTTGAGTTCTCTTGAAAGAAAAGAAAAGAAGAATAGAAGCCCGGTGCATTGGTTTGATCGTTGGAAATTTAATTGGGAGTAGAGGTTGTGGTTTTGAATTGTAAGAAGGTTTTTGGAGAATTGGAGATGAAATTAGATGATTACTATGGAGGAATTTGAGACAGCCTCTGCAACACTCTCCTTTGCATCGGTATACTCCTTTATCGATTCGAAGTTTCGCATGATGATGCTTTTGGTAAGGTTATAGTTCAAACAAAAGTGACAATATCAAGTCCAAGATGTGTCAATTTGAAACTTTCATCCTTAAAAGTGCGCCATAAATGCTCTTCCCTCCTGTGCCATTTCCTTGTCAAAATCTCTCCTCCTCAAAGATCAAGCACGAGGAGAGGCGTGCGATGGGCCCTACGGAATCTCTTCCTATCGGATGGAGAGGAGGAAATGGCGAGAAAAGGAGCTGACGAGGAGATAGCTGGAGAAGATAAGAGCGTTTCTCTGTTGAATGGAGGCAAGATTCACGGTGGAATCACCCAGACGAGATTGAACGGCAGCGATCAGCTCGCGATCAGGCCTGATGCAATGACGACAGGTAAAATCGCCTGATGAAAACGAAGCACACGCGACTATGCAATCGCGCGATGAGTGCTCGACACGCGCGCCTGGGCCGAAATCACGACACAAATGGTGACGAAGCGGGTGGTGGGACTCACGATGACACTTGCGTTCTTTCGAAATCGCGAACGTAAGAGGCGATCTTGATTCTTGTTTGTCGGAGAAGAATCGAACAGGAGGAAATGTCTCACAGCTCGCCTGACTTGAAGAAATCGCGAGACACATGGGGATTCAGCGATCTCAGAAGAGAAATCGTCTGAGCTGAATCGCTGATCAGAAGAGCGACGATCTTGATTCTTGAATCGCGAGAGGAAAGCGCGGAGTGAGCAGCAGTGATTGCTTGATGGTTTGTTGATCGAAGAGGATAGTGAAGCTGATTTGAAATCACACAGAGGATCTTGATCTTGATCGGAGAAGCGAAACGCGATCAGATTGATTTAGATCGGAGAGGAAATAAGCAGAAGAGAGTATGGAATAGAGGTAGGATAGAGTAGAATAGAGGTTTTCTACTGGGAATAGGCTAAGAATAAAAGAGGTTTATACTGAAATAGCTAAGAAAAGTAGTATAATTTTTTGGAATAAGGGCTGGATAAGGTACATAATTTCTGGAATAGGCGTGAGCCTAATTCCAGCGGTTATCATGATAGAATGAGAGAGTGAGAGGGAATCTTTTGATTATCTTGGGTTAAATTGATTACAATGTCTAAATCTCTATTTATAGGCTAATGATTTAACAAACTAACCACTTAGTCTAACTAACTAATTCCAATCACTAAACATCTCCCATATCATACATCACACAATATCTCCAACTAACCTATACAATTCTATTCCTATACTCTAACATATCTCCATCATCTCTTTTCTGTCCACTAATGCTAACGGAAGGAGAGATCAATGAGCTGCTATCAGCAATGGAGAGATCAGCTCCGACTGCCGATTAGAGGATGGAACAGGGCCTTTGTAGTCCGGGCACAGGCCATGAAGTATCTGATGATGTTGCTCAACCCTGATATGTCTTTCTATTTTTATTTTTTAACACTTTTTCAGATTTATTTCCCTCAGATAAGTACGTAGTTGTTAGTGCAGGTAAATTCCACGTGTATATTTTTGTGAATGAATTAGATTTTATTAATGTACCAAGCATAGATGTGCATACAATTTTAACTTGGTAGATCTCAAATTGAACAGATCAGTCTACCTTTTGTGCATTCAATTCTTTCAAATTGACTCATTACCATGGTACTAGGGATTTCCTTGCTATATTATTTTTCTAGATTGTTCAATAAGTTCGAATTATATTTCACACTGATAATTATTGAAATATCGATGTTATTTTTTGTGTGCAATGATGAGTTGGATTTATTTTGGTCTGGAATTTGCTGGCTCGGCTTTTAAACATATCCATATTATTTTGGTTGCTGTCTCTTTTCAGTGATAAATGTTTTCCCTTCTTTTACTCTTCTTTATTTTTTTTTGTGCAGTGCAGTGCTGGTATATATTATTTATTTGTTATTTTATTAGCAATTGCTTGAATTGTTATTAAAACTCATCGATGGAAAGGAGCGTTTAGATACAACTTATTTAGTTTGTTTGCTTCAGATTTTTTCTGTGTCAGGATTTTAATTGTTTACTGATATTACTTTTAATTTTCCTATTGTATTTTCTTTTGTCCCCCTTTTTTCCTCTACACTAGAAAATAATTTCTAGAAATATAGAAAATATCACATATAAACTCTTCATATTATGAATATATATATAGAGAGAGAGAATTAGGCTATGGTGCTTTACAAAGCACAAAAGCGTTGTGTGCTTTGCGCTCTATTGTTAATTTTAAGTCAGAAATGATCGATCCAAACTGTTCAATCTAATCTCCATATTCAAATCTATTAGTAAATGAAACTTTATATTTTTTGAAATTCATTTGATATTTTTTTGGATAGGGGGGAAATCATCATTTTTGGATGAATCAGAATTCTTAGATCAAGTCATTTTTCTCCTCATCAGAAAAAATAGCAAAAAAATTTAAAAAAAATATAAATTTTGGTTTACTAATAGATTTTGATATGAAGATTAAATTGAACGGTTCAGATCGGACATTTTTGATTTAAAATTAAGAATAGAGTGCAAAACACACAACGCCTCTGTGTTTTGCAAAGCACTATATATATATATTTTATCATGTTCAAATGACTGCTAAAATATCAGTCCATATCGTAGTTGAGTTTACTGCTAATTCAAAATAGAATAGATATTAATTCCAACTAAGCGTACAATCCGACGCTAAGTGCAGATGTGCCTAATGATAATAAAATGATGAAAATGGCAAGGAACTGCCTCACGACAACGAAGGATGCGGTAAATATTTTAATGGGGTCAATTATTTACTTCAATAATGTGAATATTAATTCAATGTTATTTATTATTTTATAACATAAGAGTCAGACTGAAGATTCTTAATACAAAAATTATGGAAGTAGTAAATAGCACAATATTTTCTCAAAATTATAACGGAAAAAAAAATAGTATAAATATTAATAGTCAAATTTGGAAAAAGTATGGGGTTCAATTTCCATTCTCTTAGTAAATGCATCCCCAGCTATGACGCTCCAGACAGGATATTACAGCAAAAACGTTTGCTTATACTTCGGCTTGAAATATATTTTATTACATTCGATATTTTAATTTATAGTGAAATTTTCTTTTAAAATGAAATAAAAAGATATTCTTTTAGAACTCTCTAAATATTCACATTGAATTTTCTTAAATCAACTCTAAAATAATAATAACTCGTTGAACATTTGTACATAAAAGTATGTCATTTTAAAATTTAAAATAAAATAAAAAATAAAAATAAAAAAATGCATCCCACAATGTTTTACATAAAGAATTATTAAGTATCATAAATCAAAATTTATTGCGCGTGTACACTTCGAACCAAAGTGCACAATAATCTATCTATTTTTTTGTGTGGAATAATTTACAATGCTTTGCAAAGCACCGCTTTTTGTGAAGTAAAACATTATTTTTAGTTTGAACTCTTATGTCGAAAATCAAAACATAAACTATCCATTCAAATTGCTCGTTACAATAATCTATTGATATCTTATGAAATATCAAATTTTATTATATTTGGCGTTTTTTTTCTGAACTCTTATTATGAGATACATTTCTTCTTCTTCTTTTTCTTGGTTTTCAGGGAATTTTCAAAAGAGGACTCGCGATGCATGGAACATATGTTAATTTTGATATTTGCAAGGCTTTTTCTTCCTGAAAGTTTCGAGTAATTTTGGTTATTCAACTCATTTAGAGGTGTTAGATTTTTTTTTCCCTTTTGCAATTACAGGATTTATTGATTGTTTAGTTTATTTCTATTTCGCAGATATGCTATTGCTAATTAATGTTATTCGGCTATTGTAATGGGTTGCATTTTTAAAATTATATTATAAGATTTTTCTTACCCAACTTTTTTTTGGAATAATATGTAATTTATTTCCTTTTCTGTATGATCAATTCATTTATATTTTTTTAATGATATGTTATTTTATTTTATTTTATTTTGCAACCGACGTAATGCATCATGATCATTTTGAGTCCATTATCTTTTGAAATGCTTGAAATCATTTTCAACATCTGATAAAATTTTACACATACAAGATTAGCAAGTGTTGTGTTAATTGTCCTTTGAATATAGTTGTAACTTCAACATTTGATAATATTTAGAATGTATTTGAGGATCTAAAATATATTGATTCAAATACAAACAAAATAGTTAATACAATTGATACAAAATACCGTTTGGATTTCCGTTGTGGATAACCACTCATAAGAAAATTCAAAACGTCTTCAACGATACATTTCTCAAATGGCTCCCACTAGTACTTTTTGGCGACACTGGATTCCATTAGAACGACTTGCCGCCTCGCCTGTAACATTACATTTATAATTTAAAAAAAAAAATATTTTCTTTTCTTGCTTTGACGAAAAAGAAATATTTTCTCTCGCCTTTATAAAAGAACAGTAAATTACATTAATCACAAGCATGGTTCGCTTGTCTCTTGTGTTTCTCCATCATTACCTCTTTCATCGATTGAAAAGGGGGAAGAAGAGAAATGGACGAAATCAAGCCGGATGTTATCCGAGAGGTATTTGATGGGGAGAAGGCGGAGGCGGTGGTGAGGGGTTTGAGAGCAAGTTTTAAAGCAGGAAAGACGAAGCCGTACCGATGGAGGGTGTCTCAACTGGAGGGGATTGTACGAATGATAGAAGAGAAGGAAACAGAAATAATGGCAGCCCTCCAGTCCGACCTTGCCAAACCCAATATGGAGGCTTACCTTGAGGTCTCTCTGTTCTTCTTCTCTGCTCTTATACGCATTTGATAATTTTGATCAAATTTTGGTCAATTTGAAAATAAAATTTTGTCATCCATTAAAAAATTTAGTATTTTTGACTGATTAGCTTGCGCCCAAATTACCAAACAAATTTCATATCTGAACAAGATTTATAAACACCATATCCCAATGATAAGGAGCATATTCAATGTTATTTTTTGTTGGAAACAACTTCCGTGTAGCAGATATGCATGAATGCGCTTAACAACAGAAATATTGTGAATGGAGGTGGTTAGCTGCTTTAACTCCTTAAAGTTGCTTTTCAGCGAATCCTTAATTTGATTTTTTTTATAATCCGATGTTTAAAGAAATTTAATTAAAATTTACTTGTAGTTGATTATTTTTTAATTTCCAGGTTTCTTTGTCAAAGACGGCATGTCTGTTTGCCTTGAAGCAACTAAAAGGCTGGATGAAACCAGAGAAGGTAATTAGTTTTCTGAGAAGATCATAATTTTTTACCTTTTATGAATCATAACGTTTTCTTCTACTAATTCAATTGTACTTGGTGCCTACAAAGAGCTTTATTCCTGACTCTGATTGTTACGTCCTGGACAGGTGCCAACTTTAATCACAACTTTTCCATCAAGTGCAAAGATAGTTCCAGAGCCACTTGGTGTAGTTTTGATTCTCTCTACATGGAACTATCCCTTCTGTATGTTTCTTTACATCATCATCATCATTCTTATAAGAATAATGTTATTATAATATTAATAATAATATTACTATTATTAGTATTATTGTTAATAACAATAACAGTAATGAAGCTGGCATTCATTGTTAAATTCAAGTCATTTGACTTTGACGGAATAAGAGCAAGTATTTTTAACTGACTAGGCACAAAGGCAAAATACTTGCATAATGTGCACTGAAAAATAAAATGTTCATAGTAGATTACCACAGGGGGCACAGGCTTTCCAAGCTTTCAAATGAAAAGATTTGATTAAAAGAAGATAATTATTTTGTTGCTTCTCTGATTTGACAACTTCCTTTTCTGCTTTCATTTCTAGCATTGTCGATTGATCCAGTAATAGGTGCTCTGGCTGCTGGAAATGCTATTGTTCTGAAACCATCAGAAATGGCCCCTGCCACGTCAGCATATTTGGCTAAATATTTACCAGAATATGTGGATAACTCCTGCATAAAGGTTGTTGAAGGGGCAATATCTGAAACAGCTGCATTGTTAGAACAGAAATGGGATAAGATATTTTACACAGGTTTTTCTTTTTTTCATACTATATTTCTTCTATGCATATTGCCAGATAGTATTTAAATTTTGATATTTTCTCATCTATGTCAAACTGGATAAGTTTGGTGTTTTTTTACCTTTTGTCCATGCTTAGCAAATACATTCACTTTTTGAATGGATGTTACTTCTTTAAAATGGAGTATTGCTTATTATTCTAAAATTTTAGTGTCCCCAAAAAATGTACCTAGTTATGCAGTTATATAATTAGAAACTAGTAATGCTTAATCTTAGTAATATATGGACATACTTTCTATCTATGTTTGCATGAGGTTTAAATAATATCAAGGTGCTTTGTGGTCTCTGCCGTTGGTATGATAAAAAACTTCATGACCCTTGGATAAACGTGTAAATTAAATTAGTCTCCATCTTCTTCCTTTTTGTTTTCTTTCTCTTCTTTTTCCCTTTTTATGTTTTGAGGAAATGGGAGAGTTGGCAGAATAGTGATGGCAGCAGCAGCAAAACATTTAACCCCAGTGGCCTTGGAGTTGGGCGGTAAATCTCCTGCCGTTGTTGATTCTGATGTAAACCTAAAGGTATTAAACAATGAATGCTTAATTTCATAAAAGATGGTTAGTAAATTAATCTGGTATAAACGTATATAAATCTTTGTATGTTTCTTCTTGTTCCTATTCACAAGGAAAAGAAAAGTTATGTTGGTAGATAGGTCTAATAGTTTTGTAATTTGAAACTTTGGTTTAGTGTACATCTTTTTGTGCATTTGCAGTCTTAATATGACTTCCTGTTTGTGATTTCAACTTTTTGTAAGGTTGCTGTCAAAAGAATTGTTACTGGGAAGTGGGGATGCTGCAATGGACAGGCTTGCATTGCTCCTGATTATATCATAACCACTAAAGTTTTTGCTCCTAAATTGGTACATTGCTCAATCTTACCTCTTTTCCTTTTGTATCTCTAGCTTCTCTCAAGCTTGTGCACTTAGAGACCATTATTGCAGCCCTTATTGTGTTGGATAATCATGTGTATAGGTGGATGCTTTGAAAACGACGTTGCAGAGATTTTATGGAAAGGACCCTCTTAACTCAGCAGATCTATCTCGGATTGTGAATTTCAATCATTTCAAGCGCTTAACAGATCTATTAGATGATAAAAATATTTCTGCTAAAATATTGTATGGTGGCATGCGACATGAAAAGCAGCTGTAATCATTACTTTCCTTTAAATCTATTTCCAATTGTGTACTGAAATAGCACTTTCATTTATCATAATTAATAAAGGAAAGGAAAAATGAAAAGAAACACTAGTAGAGAGATGATCTTTGCCCCCCTGATTGAACTGCACTCAATTGGTCACTTACATTCACTTTTATCAGGAAAATAGCTCCAACGATTTTGCTAGATATCCCATCAGATTCTCTAATAATGAGAGAGGAGATTTTTGGCCCTTTGCTTCCCATCATAACGGTCAGTTACTATGTACAATTTTGTATGCTTAGGATTGATTTGCAATTTCTTGCACCATATTTTCTGATAACATCACCGGATTGCCGCATTTGTTAGGTGGAGAAACTAGAAGATAGCTTTGACTTCATCAACACTATGCCAAAGCCCCTGGCAGCATATCTTTTCACCAATAACAGGAAACTCGAAAACAAGTTCCTACAAAATGTATCTGCTGGAGGAATTCTCATCAATGACATAGCCATACATGTAAGTCCTCCTTTCATTTTTATATTGTTTTTTGTTCTGAAATTACTACATTCCTTCCTGTTGCTAATGAGTCCTCGGATTTGTTTTATCTAATACATAAAAGAAGTATATACATAAATAAAGAAATTGTAGTCGTTTATTTAATTAGTTAACTTTGCAGTTCGGTATTGCTCTTAGTTGGATTATTACAGAATCCATATTCCAAATTCAACTTCTATGTACTAAATCCTTCTAATTTTGTAACCAGCATTCAAATCCATACTTGCCATTTGGTGGAGTGGGAGAGAGTGGAATTGGTGCCTACCATGGGAAATTCTCCTTTGATGCATTTAGTCACAAGAAAGGAGTTCTTTCGCGTTGTTATGCTGCTGATGTCAATGCTAGGTATCCTCCCTATACACCCAAAAAGCAATGGTTCCTGAGGCATTTGTTAGATGGAAAGTGGTGGGCTCTTCTTCTTGCAATTGTGGGATACCCAAGAAAATAGTCGCTTAGTTGTGCAGAGGCACTGTGGTTTTTTTGCCCTGTCCATGTCATGTTTCATTGATGCCAACTTGTTTGTGTATTTACATTTGAATAAGCCGTTTCGCTGGGCGGCCTGTACATTTTGTTTTCTGCATGCTTACATGGACTCACTCATGTCAAAAGTCATTTTGTTAAAAAGTACATTGTAAACTAAAGTTGGAGGTTTTGATTTTTATTTTCAGCTTTACATGTTGGGAGTTTGGAGAACAATGTATTAACTTTTTTATCATAAGAATGGCTTAGTGGTTTCCAAGGTTCTGAGCCATTTCGGTAGGGGAAATATGGAGATGGAACAAATGAATTTTCTCCGATTTGTTTTCGTCTTTTAAAAGATCAACATAATTATACCTCCACCATGGAGGTGATAAAATCCAACGTGACAGGATAAGAGAAATTCATCCGATTTGTTGAATCTAATCTAATCCAATTTGATTTTTTTTAAAAAAGTTAAACCAATTCGATTCAAAATTAAATAATCTATAATCTAATTAAAATTAATTTAAAATCTAAAAAAAAAATAATATATAAATTGATCCGATCCGATTTAATTTCTTTCGAAAAATTAAAATGATTTGATCCTAATCCGCTCCAACCCGACCCGATTAGCCGATTGCCACCTCTATAATGTTCCTTGCTTTATAGTAATGATGCCCCCAACATTTCCTTTCTAAGAAAAAAATAATATACAACTAATAACAGTAACAAGCCAACAACAAGATGAATTCGCGGTTTGAATAAGTTCCATGCAATTTGGACCGTGCAGTCTCGATCTCAGTCGGACTGCCAAGGATTATATAACGAAGTGATTAGTGGTTACATAATACAAGGACAGTTTCATTGATGAAATTGAGAAAGAACTAAAGACGACGAACTATGAAATGAATTACCCCTCGGATAAGATTACAAAATGACATGCGGACTTGCGGAGCTTTTCCCAATTGACAAAATGACAAGCGGGCAGGAGAGCACTCAAAATTGCCTCCACACTTAGCCACAGAAGATCCGGCCTCTTTTTCCATTTTTGCTTTTTGTTACAGAAGAAAACGAAAGAAAGCAGTTGCTGAGACTGAGATCACACTGACTTTCAGTTGCTCGATCCTGCTGTTTTGGGATTTGGGATTTGAGACTTGCAACATCAACCCAACCCACCTGCCGGGAGAAGCTAGAGAGTTCGTTTCGATTTGGCCGAATGGATTTCTTACCCAATTTAGCTCTCAGTACCCTCCTCAACTGCTTTGCATCCCTATCATCTTCGATCTCTCTCGGTTATTTAGCGATTCGAGATGTGCTATGCTGCAATACAAGTTGCGCAAATGGAGTCATTGGTGAACGGTGTGCGAAGGAGCTTTCAGGGGGGAAAGACGAGGCCGTACGAATGGAGAGTGGCTCAGCTGGAGGGTCTACTGCGGATGATGAATGAGAGGGAGAAGGAAATAATGGAGGTGCTTTGGAACGACCTCGGCAAGCCTGAGACGGAGGCGTATCTCCATGAGGTCTCTTTCTACTTCTCTGTTTTGTGTTTCTATTCAAATACTTGCTTTAGGTAATTTTGCATGTGGTGTATGACTGTATGTCATAGGAAGAAAAATGTAAAATCTTATATGTCCGAAATTAACTCGTTTGGAATATTTCCATGGGGGAAAATGCAGATATGGTACCAAATATGATTGGTTATTCGAGCCCGTAGTGGCAATTGAGAAATTGAAAATAGTTATTGGTGTATCTGCAGCACAAAGACAATTGCTACTAAAGAGGACAGTGTGCATGCATCAAAAGAGATGATCATGGAATCTATTCATGTTGTATATTTATAAAGTTTAGTGTTTAGTTGTTGTTAACATGTTCTTATATAGTTTAGTCATGACAACCTATGCTTATCATTAACTTGTGAATAAAGAAGGTCAAAAACAAAAGAAAACAAAAATAAAGAGGAGAATAAGAAGAACTGAAATGCTTGTTGTTACAGTGAGAGGGGGGGGGGATTTGATCAGTTCCTGGATGAATAATAGGTTAGCTAAAAGATAACAGAATCAAATTAAGCAATCAGCTGCGCCAATCAATTCCACTTCAGGAACAGCAGCTTCTTGTATGTTTATTTGCTTCCAGTCAGTAGCCATAATGTACCAGATCATACCAGCTGTAGCTACAAAAAGAATTAGCGAATCTCTCAAACAATCTATGCCAGGCAATACCCACCATGAGCCCAGTATTAGTTAGGAAAAAGACTGGAAAGTGCTTGAACCACCTTAAAATACCCCAAAGCGGTTTAAGGTATGCAGTTTATGCTTTAGCAAGAGACGGAGCAGTAAACCAGCCTGTAACAGAATAAGGCAAGTGATGTCCTAGTTCTGATTATATTAATCATGCAGATCTCTTTGTCCAAGGCTGGATGCACACTTGCTTTGAAAGAACTTCAGAACTGGATGAAACCACAGGCGGTAAATACCAAGAACTAAAATTTAATATTTCAGTACAATATTAGTTTTGGTACTGTTTCGGAGCTTTTATTTGTCCTGGTCTTTGTACCACTATTGCAAAGACCACATTAGGAGTCGAGCTTATGAGCAGGTTTCATCTCAACTTCATTAAAATTTGTTTGGGCATCTTAAAATGTTTCCTAAAAGAGGATATTTTTATCCTTCAATACATATTTTTCAGAAAGAATACATGAAGTAAGAAAGAAGTTTGTAGCACATAGACATACGGTACCTAACAAATGTTGTATCAGCAAGTTTCTGCTCTCAAATAATGAAGCTGTGTTCTAATTATTCCTTATAAAAGTATTTTCTCTTAGTTAACTTTTAAAAAACATTTATTTTGTTTAGGTTCCATCTCTTTTTTCAACATTTTACTCGACTTCACAAATAGTACCTGAACCACTTGGGGTCGTTTTGGTTATTTCTGCATGGAACTATCCATTCGGTAATTCCTTCAGTGAATTCTTCACTATCCATTTATATCCTTTTCTCTTCATTTTGTTTTAAGCTCCAGTATAATATATTTTCTTCATTGCAGCTTTGATAATTGATCCCTTAATTGGGGCTGTTGCTGCTGGTAATGCTGTGGTGCTGAAACCATCGGAAGTAGCACCGTCAACATCAGCATTTTTTTCCAAGTTTTTACCAAAATATGTAGATAGTTCTTGTGTCAAAGTTGTAGAAGGGGCTGTACCTGAAACAACTGTACTTTTGGAACAGAAATGGGATAAGATATTTTATACAGGTCATTACTTTCCTGCCCCTGAAATGTACATTATTAAATATATATTTTGCTTATGACTTTTAGTACTCCTGTACTGCTACTTTATGCTGATCAATTTATCTACCAAAGAGGAATAGAGAAGACCCTTTACCCTATATCTTACTAATTGGATTCTGATTTTGCTTCTTTTTAAGTTGTGGTCCGTGGATTATTTTGCGATGGTTGAATAATTTTCTGGTTGATCTCATTACATTTTTATCCACAATTTTTAAGCACAGAGATAAACATAGTTAGGGTGTCTTTTGTTTTCAATATTTCAGGTAGTGCAAAGGTGGGTAGAGTAGTGATGGCAGCAGCAGCTAAGCACCTAACTCCAGTGACTTTGGAGCTTGGCGGTAAATGTCCAGTTGTTTTCGATTCAGATGTTAACTTAAAGGTTATTATTATTCATATTTGTTGTTGGTTTGCAACTGTTATATTTCTCCAATTTGTCTCTGAAAGCTGCTGAATCACTTTATCATTATTTCCTTCTGTCCATTTGTACATTTATTGAATTGATGACCATCTAATTCCAATTTGCAATTTAAAGGTTGCGGTGAAAAGAATGGCGGTTGGGAAGTGGGGATGCAACAATGGACAAGCTTGCATTGCTCCTGATTATATCATAACTACTAAATCATTTGCTCCAAAACTGGTACAATTTATACCTTTTACTTTCTCACAGTATTTCCATTTTTTAAAGGAGGAACAATTAAGGAGAAGAGGAGTTTTGAGCAAAATTAACAGGCTGCGAACATAATGAGCCCTCTTCTCCAATTATTGCAGTTGTTTCCTCAAACTTCTTGTATTTCGATAGAAGCAAGTTGATCACAAGGGTCTAGTAATAGGCTAATGCATTATGGTCTGGTCAGGTGCTCACACACCACCAAGCCTTGTCAACTGATCAAAGTTAGAATTTCACAATCACATTTTTTATCACTGAATCATATTATTACTATTTTTAACGAAATGAAGAATGCTCAGGTCCTTCCCCATAGTTTTTTATTTTAGTGAGAACTCAGTTTGTATTCTACTGAACTTAACCAGTTAATCCATTTTCAATGATATATCACTACATCCAACTTTCTTTTGATTGTTGGTCATTTTGGCAGGTGGGTGCTTTGAAAACAACATTGAAGGAATTTTATGGGGAGGACCCACTTGAATCAGCAGATTTATCTCGAATTGTGACCTTCAATCATTTCAGACGTTTAACACAGCTGTTAGACGAGGACAATATTCCTGAAAAGATTGTGCATGGAGGGGAGACAAATGAAAAGCTTCTGTAAACATCTTTGCTCAGTTCTTCTTTCCAGTTTATGAATTTCATTCAACAGATTTTGTATTTTCTTATATATTAAGGTGCTGATGAGAGCATAAAGAAATCATCAGAGACACTGCCAAAACCATACACAAGTCAAAAAAAGAATAAATGATTAAGAAAAGTATATAGCAAATAAAAAAAACATACTGTTTTAGGAAAAAAATAGTAGAAGATTAAACATGTTCTTTTTCACTCTAAAGCATTTGATATTTATTCTAATGTCAAGTTGGTTTTGTTTTGAATTGCCTTTTTAGGAAAATAGCTCCTACAGTTTTGTTAGACGTTCCATGTGATTCTCTAATAATGAAGGAAGAGATTTTTGGCCCATTGCTTCCAATCATTACGGTTAGTTTGTATTGATTTGATCCTTTAACAATGATATAGGTGGACACCTTTTATCTTGATTGGTGTAAACTTCCATCAATGTGATAATTTTATTAGAATAATATTTTTTTGTGAAATATAAAGGTCAGGTCCACACAATTGGAATATTTTTATCTGGATTGTTGTTGAATTTTACTGGGCTGACGTGAACATGAGGGGCCCAATCAAGCACTAAAATATTTCATAATCTCTACAAAATTATGGCAGGTGGATGAACTGGAGGATTGCTTTGAACTGATCAACTCAAGGCCGAAGCCTCTAGCCGCATATCTATTTTCCAGAAACAAAAATCTTGAAGAGGAATTTGTACAAAAGGTGTCTGCTGGTGGAATTCTCATAAATGATGCAGTTATACATGTAAGCTGTTTTCTTAGTTCCATGCTCGTTTAGTTGCTTACCATATGTGCTGTTTAGAAATTTTGGGTCTGTTTTATGGGTGAGACTGATATCAGGCCTCCTTAAGGTTTGTTCCAGCCATAAAGTCTCAATGAAGCACAAGACTGGTCAATTGTACACCAGAGTGGATCTAATTGAACTTTCTATGGTAATAAATTAGGGAAATGAATTAAGTGAAATAATAAACCAAGAACTTAACTGGCTAGTACCTAAAAAAAGTAATAGCAACAACTTAAAAGATGGAACTAACAAATAATTACCTCAAATAATTGTGAGTTTGTGACAGTTTATATCAAAAGTCAAAAGGTGCAGTTTATATATAAAAGTCAAAAAGTGCGTTAACATCTAAACAATCGTAAAAATTGCACACAGGTCACAAACCCAAACTTGCCATTCGGTGGAGTCGGAGAGAGTGGAACTGGGGCTTATCATGGCAAATTCTCTTTTGACACATTTAGCCACAAGAAAGCTGTCCTTTCACGCGGTTATGGTACAGAAATTAGGATAAAGGCCCGGTACCCCCCATTTACATATGGTAAACGGACCATTCTGAGGCGGGTCATTGATGGCAGCTTCGTTGCGCTGTTCTTAGGCCTCTTCGGGCTCCACAGAGATTAGAGTTCTGGGGGGCCCAATTTCTACATTATGCCTAAGGGGCATGAACCGAATCAACGCCGATGTGTAATTTTTTTTTCTTGAAGAACAACAACCACACGATAAGTGGTGGTGCAAAGTGTCTTCTTTGCTCATCAACTGTACTTTTGTGTTGCCTCCTACTTCAGAAAGAAATAAGCATTTTTTTTTCAAGTTTGTAGCCAGTGGCTTTATTGTTGGTTTTATGTTTTTTCTTTCGGGAAAATGGTCGGCTTTATTGGTTTTAAGTTTTTTCTTTATTGTTGGCTTTATTATGTACAGTATTTTTGTTAATCATTTTAAACATCACTAATTTGAATAACAACTTATTTAAATTGAATACTATATAAAATAAGTTGCATATTAAAGTCATTATTATAATTAACAATTCATTTAATATAAATAATAAAATTAAATTGGTATCGAAAGCGGTATTACAGTGATATTTGTGTGTTATATTTTTTTATCGTTTTTTTCTTGAGAAAATCTTTTTATCCTCCAAGCTTTCGTCCCCTAAGAAAATTCCTCACGTGTTTTTCTGTATAGCGTGATTCAAAAATTGCGGACCACAATTTTAAAATGTCGGACCGCAATTTTTGGGCTGGAAGCACGAATTGGCAGTTTTAAAGCGGTTTTCTCATTGGAATTAATAGATTTTGATACCCCTTCGTCCCAGACTGGAAACAAGAGGGGAATTTTCAGACTGGGGGCTCTCTCTCTCTCTCTCTCTCTGGGCAGATTCGGCTCTGGAAAGGACAGAAAAGAAATTGAAAAAGAAAAGGAGCAAGGTTTCGGACCAGAGAAGAAGTGGAGACATTGGGGAGTCTTGGTTCCAACTGGGTTTTATCATTCTTCTCTCTTTAACTCTCTTTTATCCATTGTGATGGACCCAAAACTGAACCGTTGTATTCTTAAAGTCATGCTTGACTAAACAAAATTTCTTGGGATTAGGCATGTAACAAATTACTATGTTGTTGATTTAATTTAATTGGCATTATTACTTTTATTTGATCTTTGTTTGTCTTGTGATTTGAATTGCTAAACTACTTGTATGATATGAGTTGATTTAATTGCAAATACCGGTCAACGAATGGCCACGTTAGATCGGTAACAAAAAAAATGGTATAGCTTAGTCACACAAATAGTTTAAACTTAGGACTTGAATTGTTAGATCGAAAGATAATAATTTGAGACCCGATAACATAAGATAACGTAGGAATAGGCGAAGGACCGAAAGGAGAAACCCGTTCCTAATGGGGACACCTAAATTTGTTTGAATGATTTATTGAAGTACCGAAAGGAGAAAGTAAATTACTAAAATATGTTTAGGCTAATCACGAAACTTAATGGACTTAGTTTAGGAGAATGCACCGTGAAAGCGGGTGTTTAAGTAAATTGAGTACGGTACGAAGCCACGAAAATGGATAAATACTACCATTGGATTAGAAACCCACAAAGAAAATATAAAAGTGTAATATCAATTAAATGAATACCAACAACCTCTAGTAATTTGTATGCCGAAATCCTAGGAATACCAAAAATATTCAATTTCTCGTATTTTATCATTTCAATTAATTTAATCTTAGAATTTAGTCCTTTATTTTCTGAAAATCCAAAATTGGTTGCTTAGCTAGTTAAAAGAAATAAATTTGGTATTTAAATCCCGTTCCTTGTGGATTCGACACCCGATAATATACTTAACGGTAGGTTGTGCGCTTGCAACCCGTCATTTGGTATCATTTTTAGGGTATTTATTAGCACTTGTGAAAACACATCAAGCTTTTTGGCGCCGTTGCCGGGGAGCGGTGTATTTAATATCGAAATTTATTTTAAGTCAATTAGACTAAGTATTTTTATTTTTATTTTTATTTTCAGTTCTCACCCTTTATTTTGTTTCATTGTAGGATCTTGAGAACTGGCTGAAAGATCAAGTCGGCCGGAGACAAGGTTCTACGAAAAAAGAATCACTAATTCAGAACCTCAATCCCCTGCCAGGAGTCTCAGTGAGAGTCTTGGCAGATTCGCAGCAGAAGAATTTTCAGCCAATCCTCAGCCTCTCCTTGACGAAAATCTTGCTACTGAGATGGCTCTTAATGGAGAAGATGATCCGAATCGACCTTTGAGGGATTTCATCATCCCAAAGGCGACCAACATGCGACCAAGTGTTGTTGCACCCGCCATTGCAGCGAATAACTTCGAACTGAAAGCCAATCTCATCACCATGGCACAACAAAATCAATTTTCTGGGCTACCTAGCGATGACTCTCACTTGCATCTTGCGGTTTTTCTTGAAATTTGTGATACATATAAGAGTAATGGTGTCAGTGATGATGCTCTTAGGCTTAAATTATTTCCATTTTCTCTTAGGGATAGGGCTAGAGCTTGGATGCATTCTTTACTTGCTGGTTCTATAACCACTTGGGACCAATTAACCGAAGCATTTTTGACCAAATATTTTCCACCAAGTAAAACTGCTCAATTGAGAGGTCAAATTGTGAATTTTGGACAAAAGGGAAATGAAAGTTTGTATGATGCTTGGGAAAGGTTCAAGGACTTGCTTAGGTTGTGTCCACATCATGGTCTTGCTAAACAATATATTGTGCAAATTTTTTATGATGGACTAATAAGCAATGATAAAAATTTTCTTGATGCCGCAGAGGGTGGTGCATTGACAAGCAAGAATGCGAATGAGGCATACAACTTGATCGAGACAATGGCGGTGAACCAACATCATTGGTCTCCTTCCGACCGCCATACAACAAGGAGCACTCCGGGTGTGCTTGTGTTAGATTCCTTGACTTTCATGAAAGCGAAACTCGAAGCAATTCAAAATCAAATCAGTCAATTGAGTGTCTCCAAGGTAAATCAAATGACTCATTCTCCTTCTTGTGAAATTTGTGGTGCTATGGAACATACCGCACTTGAATGTCCATTGAGTATTCCTCAAGAGAACCTAGAAAACGTGAATATGTTGAACAATTTCAATAGGCCTCAAAACAACCCATACTCACAATCTTACAATCCGGGTTGGAGGAATCACCCAAATTTTTCATACAAGAACAATCAAGGTACGGTGTCTCAAACACAAAACCGGCCCCAACAAGGTTTTGCACCAACTCAAAATGTGCCACAACAACAAAGTTTTGCTCCAAGGCAATTTGAACCTCAAATCCCACCAAAATCTAACTTGGAATTGATGATGGAGCAATTCATGAACCAACAAAAACAAGCAATGGATGAAATCAAAGAAACAATAAAACAACAATCCACACAAATAAAAATGTTAGAAAATCAAGTGGCACAACAAGCATCATCCTCTTCAAGGCAACCCGGCACTCTTCCGAGCAATCCTGAACTCAATCCGAGGGAGCATTGCAAGGCTGTTGTCTTGCGAAGTGATTTTGAATATGAAAATCCAACCGTCACGCGAGATGGAGACTCAATTCCACCTCAGAACATTCTGCCAAGAGTCTCAGCGGAAGTCTTGACAGAGAGGGAGGCTCCAAAGGTAAGTGAAGAGGTAAGTCAACAAGAAGAGGAACCAAGGTATGATCCTCCACCTTACAAACCTCCAATCCCCTTCCCGCAAAGGTTAGCCAAGGTAAAGAAGGACAAGCAATTTGGTAAGTTTGTTGAACTCTTAAGTAAGTTGCACATTAACATTCCATTTATTGAGGCACTCACTCAAATGCCCTCATATGCTAAATTTTTGAAAGAAATGTTGTCCAACAAAAAAAAACTTGAGGAGTGTGAAACCGTAGCTCTAACGGTGGATTGTAGTGCACTACTTCTAAACCAACTACCACCAAAAATAAAAGATCCCGATAGTTTTACCTTGCCATGCTCCATTGGTAATGTTAAACTCAAAAAGGCGTTGTGTGATCCCGGTGCTAGTGTGAGTCTCATGCCTAAATCAATCTTTGACAAGTTAGGAATTGGGGACCTTAAGCCAACAAGAATTTTCTTACAACTAGCCGATAGGTCCGTTAGATTTCCATTGGGTATAATCGAAGACATACCGGTCCAAGTTGGTAAATTCTTTGTACCCGGCGATTTTGTTGTAATGGAAATGGAAGAAGATAACCAAGTTCCTATCATTTTAGGGAGACCGTTTCTTGCCACCGCTGGGGCAAATCTTGACATGAAAAATGACATACTTTCATTGGCAATAGGAGATGAAAAGATTGAATTTAACGTTACAAAATCCATGAAATACCCCTCTAATGATGATGTTTGTTGTAGGGTTGAAGCCATGGATACGCTGGCAGCAGAGGTTTTCAACATGCAAATCAACATGAAAGAAGACGAAGTAACAGAATTGCTGGAGAAAGAAAACTGACTCTCTGCCAAGAGTCTCACCGAGAGTCCTGACAGTCCTGGAGACAGTGAAGAAAAAGCTGAAAGCAAAACAACTCAACTAGAATTAAAGCCTTTACCTCCCTACCTTCGCTATGAGTTCCTAGACCTCGACAAGGCATACCCAGTGATTGTCGGTGCACACCTAAATGCAACACAAACTGTCACACCCCAGAAATAAATTGAACGGGTTAGGGTGCTAAATCCCGCCACGTACGCACGACGAGACGTGCGTACGAAAGGCTTAATGAATAAAATAAAAAAATCACAGAATAAACAAAACAATAATAATATAATATACATGACTATACGATCCGAGAATGAACAAAGAGAAATACAACGCCGACATCGGCGGGCTAGCTCCATCGGAATGGGCGCAAAATCTCTCAAAGAAAAACCCAAAAGAAAGAAATAAAACTCGAAACCCGATAGATCCTAATCCACTACCCCGCTCACATGCGGAAGCGCGAAGCATCTCTCGTCATCACGCAGACCGCACCTAGCACTCTCATCCAAAAACTCGATCCCGCTCCTGTAAAACCTGGACCCCACAACCACCGTGGAAACGTGAGTGATAAATCACTCAGTGCGGTTTTAGGTCCAGCACCGAGATGTTACAAATCTCTAGGCTTAGACTTAAAACCATTACAAATTTATTTTTATAATAAATATTACAGTTACAAGTTACATGAAATTTGATGTTTAAATAATTAAATTGATTAAATTTTGTTCTGAGTAGATTATAAAAGAATCCAAAAGAGTTTAATAAAATGCATTACTTGAAATCATGAATATTTTAAATCAAGGATAAACCCAAAATGAATCATTCTGAGATATTATAATATAAAAGGTACGGGTTCAAACTCCCATATCACACGAATGACTTTGCGGGATAAATTATTTTCAGAAAGAACCGACCTCAACCAGTGCTCTATAGAAGAGAGCCCGCTCTATAGAAGAGAGCGTCATTCACTATCAAAACCATCCCTAATTTATCCCGCTCAGTCCCTTACTATAATGAAACGAACGACGACTCGATTTTTATCAATATATAATTCAGATTGAAGGAGACTATCCGAAAATAATATAAAATGAAGTGAATCAATCACGAACAAATATAAAGTGACAAAATAGTCACTACTAAATATAAAGTGATAAAATAATCACTATAACCATGGAATAGCTCCTCAATAATAAATTTAAAGTGTATTTAACTATGAAATCGAGTCAGTACTGACACTCTTCCCAAACCCAAATTTGAATATTCATTTTTAAATTAAAATCTTCCTTGAGTTTCATACTATCATACAAATTATAGAAAACGGATAATATGCAAATTCAAATCTTAATTCAATTTAGTTATGTCTCGCTTAATTTGATCAATATAACAATCTGATTAATTATAATCTAAAAATCAAATTATTTATATAATAAAAATTTCAAGGTACTTAATTAATATTAATATAATTTATTAAATACTAATTAATCTATCTAAGATAATCTATCCTAGATAATCTATCTAAGATAATCTATCCTAGATAATCTATCATGTAACTAATTATATTAGATTATTAAATACTACTTCCTCTATCTAGGATAATCTATCCTATAACTAATTAACTTAAAATATTAATCTAATTAATGATCAAATGAAATGCATATAACATGAAATGCGGATGATATGAACAAGTTTCAATATCAAAAGAAAAGAAAATATAATTTAAAGTCATATCCTAAGAAATCGTAAATCTCAGTGCAATTCGCACCTGAATATTTGGCAAAGCTGATAGCGTCTGATTGCTCGGTCTCCGGTGGCGCATCACGATCCCATCGGCCGTCTCATCTCGAGTGTAGTCGTTGGTCGGCTCGTCAAGATAAGACTCGAGAACCTATGAAGTCAAAATAGATTAACTTGGCGAGTATCCTATACACGATTGGTCTGGTTAGGTCATGGTATACCGGACGCGGAGACGAGAGCGTTATTATTTAAAGTTTATAATTAACTTATCTAATTTGACAAATAGAATTAACTAAATTTTATTTAGATTTATTTAGTTATCATAACATTCTCACTTAATTATTTTAATTAATCATTTGAAAATTTAATTATCTAGAAATAGGGAAATTAATTAATATATATATTTTATAATATAAATTCTTATCATATTCTAATTATTGTTTTGTAAATATTAATTATTTAAATTATATTCTTCAATTATATGTCATTTTACATACTAATATATTTTTTTATAATTTATAGGTTTATTATATGAAAATAAAATAGATGTGACATAAATTAATGAAACTCGCTTAACTTAATTTAAACAAATTAAATATTATTATTTTATTAAGTGTGTCGGTGTTTTGAGATTATATTTGTTTCGATTAATGTAACTAATTTAATTTATTTAAATTAATCAAGTTAGCTTAAATGTTATCCCTTAATTAATTCAATTATAATCAGGATAATTAATTATTTAGAAATAGAGAAATTGATTAATATATAGTATTGTATAATTAATATTATTCTTATTAAAAATAGAAAAATTGATTAATATATAAATATTTATATATTTATAAGTATTATTCCATTATTAAATAGAGAAATTGATTAATATATATTTATATATATTAATTAATGTTATTCAATTATTAAAATAGAGAAATTAATTAATATGTATAGTATATTATACATTATTATTATCCTTTAGTTATTATTTTATAACCCCTAATTATTTATATCATATTCTTTAATTATATCTCATTTTATATTTTAATATTATTAAAACATATTATATACAACTAGAATTAAAAATAATAAAAATCGAATTAAAAGAAAAGAAATTTAATTAAACTTAAATTTAATTAATGTTTTTATTTAATTAAACGTGTTGGTGTTTTAAATGTGTGATTTACTAACTATACTAATAGTTCAGATGCCTTATTTTATAAATATTAGTATTAACATAATATATTGTATTAAGGTGGTCATAATATCTTATAACTAAGTCTAATGTTAAGAAAAGTGTAATTCATACACGTACACTCTCACAACCAATAAAATTTGGAGAGATCATTTGAATATTTTATAATCAATTTAATATCTTGGGACTTTTACTATTTGGCCTATTTTATTTTTACCAATCCTAATTAAATTTAACTTAAGTTTCAATTGTCGGCCAGGTAGGATTTTGTTTCTCAAATCCTGTTATGCCTAACGGGGCAGATTCTATATTTTTTATACCTTTCTAATTCAAGTGTCCATTAATTTGTTTCACATATTTGGTTCAGTTTCCTCTTATTATGAGAATCCATATACCAAATCCCGTTAATTTGAGTTAAACCCAAGTTCTGTTTTCATTTCATTCCAAATTATCAAATCTTAGTTTTGGGTCCATCTCTTTTGAACCCAACATAGACACAAACTAGATAACACTAAACAGAATCACAACGAGGCACAAGTAACAGTAAGAAAAACAGGGAAAAGAAAGCTATTTCGTGGAATAATTAGCAAAATGAAATAAAGGGATAAGAACCCACTTACTGACATAGTGTCAAATAATTTTAGGGCAATCAATAATAGAAAATATGAACAACAATCAAATTTCTAGAGTGATTAGAATAATCAGTAATAAGTCAGCTAACAGAAAAGAGGTACAACTGATGAACTAAGCTAGAACCATCAAATAGGGTCAAGCACTAATTACCAGCATCAACCACATTTACCATTATCAAATTATTCATAAGAAATCAACCAATCACAACATTTCAAACAACATAAAGGTGATTTTCGGCTAGGGTGATTATCAGTGAAATTTAAATCAAGGCAAACAACACGAGATAACACGGCTCAGTAGACATGGCCCACTCGGCCATAATAGAAAAGAAGATATTACCAATTTTGGACAGAGGCGAAATGGAGTGACAAAGGACCGTGTTCGGCTTACGGATCAAAGAGAAGAGGTAGCGGCATGGCTCGACTTGCGCACGTGCAAAAATATTTTTTTGCATTCTCATTAAAATCGGACCCAAAACGACTTGAGCCGCTCAATAAATCTCATCGGGATTCACGTCTATCTCCTCTCCTTTTTTTTTTTCTCAAATCGAAATACTACTAAGTATAGAATGATTCATATCAATAAAGAGTCTAAGGCTCGACACATGAGCGAACTAGGCATTTGTGACAAAGAAGAGAGAAGGGGGCCGGGGTTGGGGATTTTTTTTTAAAGGAGGGAGGTGGATGGTTATCAAGTATTAACCAAAGCAAAGCATGCTCGGTTATGGGGTGAGGCGAGGTTGTGAGAGGCGACAAGGGAGATGTGACGAGCGAAGTGACAAGGTGAGAGAGGGAAGGCGAACGTCATGAGGTACGGATCACTTGCTTGTCCCACGGTTTAGTTGGGGGTTTTGGCATATCGGTGCTCGAACAAGAGCGAGCCAAGGCGATAGAACGACGAGGCTCGATGAATACCAAGGCTCGGCATTTAATTATCGATGATCCTTGAAGTGACAGCGGCGAATAGAGAAGGAGAGGCGAGATTTCGCGTATCATGTATCGGCGAGGCAAATCAAAAAAAATGAAGGTAAGTGAGAGGGCGGAATTAATTAGGGTGAGTGGGGTCCGACTTGGGTTTGCCTAAATTTTATGGCAATTCATGAAATGAATGCACTTATCTTTATTTAATGATCTATTAAACTCCCCAATGGCCACACGGGCGTACTATTTACAAGGTCAATTTGAGAGTTTCTTTCTGGTTCTAATGTAACAATGTTTTAGTGACCCTTCGTGGGGTGGGTTTAAATTTACTTTGGAATATGTCTAAATTGTTCATTAATTTCGGATTACATTTGAGATTCGTTCAAGTTTATTATTATAATTATTTTTATCTGATAATTAACTAATTCTTTTAATTTATTTGGAATTGGATCTTCATCTGTTAATTTACGTCAGTCATCATTAAATAGTAAAATTATTATTGTTTATTGTTAGCTTCATTTATTTATTTATTCATTCATATGTATATTTATTTATTTTTCTTTAATTGTTAAATTATTTTATTTACTGATTTGTGTTAAATCTCTTTATTTATTATCTGAATTATTGCTATTGTTTAAATTAAATTTCACTGTTTCACACAAACCGCGAAACTTTTGCATGAATTAAGGTTACACAAGAAGGCAATTGGGTACTCAATAGAAATCTTAAGGGACTGAACCCCTCCCTTTGCATGCATCGTATTTTGCTTGAGGAAGACCACAAACCATCACGAGAGCCGCAAAGGAGGTTGAATCCAAATCTTAGAGAGGTGGTGAAGAAAGATGTGATCAAGTTACTAGATGCCGGCATTATATATCCAATCTCGGATAGTAAATGGGTAAGCCCCGGTACAAGTTGTTCCAAAGAAAGGAGGCATGACAGTGGTAAAAAAATGAAAATAATGAGCTTTTGCCAACAAGATTGGTTACGGGATGGCGCATGTGTATCGATTATCGGAGGCTCAACAAAGCAACCCGAAAGGATCACTTTCCACTTCCGTTCATCGATCAACTTCTTGAAAGACTCGTTAAGCACTCTTACTTTTGCTATTTAGATGGTTATTCTGGTTTCTTCCAAATACCAATACACCCACAAGACCAAGAAAAAACAACCTTTACTTGTCCATATGGTACCTTTGCATACCGTAGGATGCCCTTTGGTCTTTGTAATGCACCCGGTACCTTTCAAAGAGCTATGATGACTATTTTTTCTGATTTCATTGAAAATATCATGGAGGTGTTTATGGATGATTTTTCAGTTTATGGTATTTCTTTTGATGATTGTTTGACTAATCTTTCTAAAGTTTTGAAGCGATGTGAAGAAGTCAATCTTGTTCTGAATTGGGAAAAATGCCACTTTATGGTGCGAGAAGGTGTGGTGTTGGGTCATTTGGTCTCATCCAAAGGGTTGGAAGTCGATAAAGCAAAGGTGGAAGTGATCGAGAAAGCGCAAGGCCGACCAATGTCAAAGAAGTGCGAAGTTTCCTTGGTCATGTTGGGTTCTATAGGCGGTTCATCAATGATTGTTCGGGAATTGCTAAACCTTTAACTGATTTGACAATGAAAGATGCAATTTTTGATTTTAACCAAGGTTGTGTTGATGCTTTTTGTAGGTTGAGAGACGCTCTCATCTCCGCACCGATCTTACAACCACCCGATTGGAATCTCCCGTTTGAGATCATGTGCGATGCTAGTGACTATGCCGTGGGAGCCGTCCTTGGGCAAAGGAAGGACAAGAAACCATATGCCATATACTATGCGAGCAAAGTCCTAGATGAGGCACAAGCGAACTACACAACAACTGAAAAGGAATTCCTAGCCATTGTCTTTGCAATCAACAAGTTCCGGTCATACTTGATCGGATCCAAGGTCACGGTCTACACCGACCATGCTGCCATTAAATTCCTCTTGGGCAAGAAAGATGCCAAGCCACGCCTCATTCGGTGGATACTTTTGCTTCAAGAGTTTGATCTTGACATAAGGGACAAAAAGGGCACAGAAAATTCAGTAGCCGATCACTTGTCGCGGCTGCGGCAAGAATCAAAAGAGGAGGATGAGATCCCCATTGATGACTCTTTTCGTGATGAACAACTTTGTCAAGTGGAAGAAACGGAGATCCCATGGTATGCCGACTTTGTCAACTATCTTGCATGCGGAATCCTCCCACCCGAGCTCACATATCAACAAAAGAAGAAGTTCCTAGCCGATATCAAACACTATTATTGGGATGAGCCGCTTCTTTTCCGCCTTGGTGTGGATGGCATTTACCGACGGTGCATACCGGATCAAGAGGTTCGGTCCATTCTTCAACATTGCCACTCGTCACCTTACGGTGGACATGCCTCAACTCGAAAAACAGCGGCAAAAGTTCTCCAAGCCGGATTTTATTGGCCCAACCTCTTCAAAGATGCACACCAATTTGTTCTCTCTTGTGACAATTGCCAAAGAGTAGGCAACATATCGAAGCGACAAGAAATGCCTCTCAACAACATCCTTGAGGTAGAAGTGTTTGATGTATGGGGGATTGATTACATGGGCCCTTTTTCGAGTTCTTGCAATAACAAGTTCATTCTTGTTGCGGTGGATTATGTGTCGAAATGGGTGGAGGTCATTCCAAGCCCAACCACCGATTCAAAAGTGGTTCAACGGTTGTTCAAGAAGGTAATTTTTCCCCGTTTTGGTGTGCCAAAAGCCGTTATAAGTGATAGAGGCTCTCACTTCGTAAACCGTCAACTCAACAATCTCTTGAAGAAATATGGGGTAACTCACAAAGTGGCAACCCCGTATCACCCTCAAACAAGCGGGCAAGTTGAGGTCTCAAACCGAGAGATAAAGAATATTCTCCAAAAAACGATATCAAGGTTGAGAAAAGATTGGTCTCTCAAGTTGGATGATGCACTTTGGGCATACCGGACGGCTTATAAAACTCCAATTGGGATGACCTCATACAAGATGGTTTATGGAAAATCATGTCACCTCCCGGTTGAAATTGAGCATAAAGCATATTGGGCAATCAAGGCCATTGATTTTGACATGCAAGCGGCAGGAGAAAATCGGATTCTAGACCTCCATGAACTAGAAGAAATTCGACTTGATGCGTATGAAAATGCGCGCATTTATAAAGAGAAAACGAAAAGGTGGCATGACAAGCATATTGTTCGGAAAAATCTCAAGGAAGGAGATTGGGTACTTTTGTTTAACTCCCGCCTCAAATTGCGCTCTAGGTGGTCCGGCCCATTTCAAGTGAAAAAGGTGTTTCCGTTTGGTGCGGTGGAGATTTGGAGCGAAAAGACAGGAATATTTAAGGTGAACGGGCAAAGGCTCAAACACTATTTCCATGGAAAATCAATTGGAGATAAGCAAGTGTACTCTCTCACCAACCCCAAAGCTTTTCCCAAAAACTCCAATTAATGACCGAACAAATTTGAAAGGATTTGTCTTAGGGTTAGTCACCTCTTTTTCAAACAACTCACGACCTTTTGCATGTAGATTAGATTTCCTTAAAACATTGCTTAGTTTAGAGATGCACCCTAGGTCTCCGACTGAATCTTGCTTAGGGACAAGCAAGGTTTAAGTTTGGGGGAATTTGATAAGCCTCATTTATATACTATATTCAATTAGGGTTTTATCTCAAAAACTATGCATTTTATGTTAATTGTTAATAATTTATTTAGTTTTTATGTCGAGTTCGAGATACTGCTGCATTTCTTATTATTTTGCAGATCATTGAGTGTAAACAAAGATGTTAACATGAGAAATAATGCTTGGAACGAGATGGGTCGGATTTACACGAAGAAATCAAGTTAAAAGCATTCCCATACCAAAATTGCGGACCGCAATTATCAATTGCGGACCGCAAATGCTCTCTGGTTCAATCTGGAAAAAATGACAAAAATTGCGGTCCGACATTTTAAAATTGCGGTCCGCAATTTTTGGGCTGGCAGCGCTTTTAAAGCGGTTTTCTCATTGGAATTAATAGATTTTGATACCCCTTCGTCCCAGACATCTCTCAACTATCTGGAGAGGAGATCCCAAGCAAGAAAGAAGAGGAAAAACACCATTGGAGAGAGATTTGAAGGAGAACTCAAGAACCGGGCGAGAAATCGTAGATCTTCTTGGTTTATTCTTTTCTTTACTCTTTTCTCATGTTGTATTGTTGTTTAAACATGAATCTTGATACAATCTTTGACATGATTTGTGGCTAGACACCCTTCTAGGGGTCTAGGTGTAAACTCGATAACTCGAATGGTTTAATTTACTCGTTTTTTTAGTTCTTGTTATTTGTGATTGCTGTTTTGTCTAAATTGAATGCTTAGTTTTAATCAACTGCATGTTACCCTAGAAGTGAAAGCGGAAACCGAAAGGTGGAACTGAATCTTCTGACCCAAAATAGTGATCTAGGTTGTAGGCCAAGTACTTAACCGTAAAACTTATTACCTAAGGGAAAACCGAGGAAACCTTAGAAATTGTGTGAGGTACCGAAAAACGAAGTACAAAATCTAGGTTATGCCAAAGTGACTCACTGATCTTAATGAGCTTAGACTTGTAAGGTGAAGTACTTAATCGTGAAACCCGAATTGTTTAGGTACGGTATCAAGCCACGAAAGTGTAAATTTGGTACTAAAATTTGAGATTGAATCCCCGACAAACACTAGAACATATTAAAAGATCCGTGACTCTTCGTACAGTTCATGTGATATTATTTTTTTCTATCAAAATACCCAGCTCACTTATCTAAATATCTAGTTCACTTATCTAAATATCTAAGACATATATATAAATATCTAAGTCATTTTTATTTTCAGAAACTTTTTTCTCTTTCATCTGTCACATGCATTTTTCTATGCAATCCATGTGATATTTATCTTTTTTTATCTAAATATTTGATTCACCTATCTGAATACATAACTCATCTATCTAAATATCTAATTCACTTATCTAAATACCATGTTCACATACCTAAATACCTGATTCATTTGTGATGTTTGACATTTTCTATCTAAATACGTTATTCACCTATTTAAATACCTAATTTACCTATCTAATTACTCTATTCACCTATCTAAATATCTCATATATATATATATATACATATATATATATATATATATATATATATATATAATACTCAAGTTTTTTTTATTTCTCAAGATTTTTCTTCTCTTTCATCTGTACGCACGTTTTTTCGTACAACCTATGTGATGTTTGTCAGTTTCTCCAATGTGACTTTTTTTTCGAGACTATTTTTTCCTATCTTGCTATTATTTTACTACATAACTAAGTCATATATTTAAATACCTAAATCACATATCTAAATATCTAAATTATATATCTAAATACCTGAACTTCATATCTAAATAATTAAGTCTCATATCTAAATACCTAAATCACATATCTAAATACATGAGTCATATATCTAAATACCTAACTCACTTATATAAATATCTGACTCACTTATATAAATATCTGGCTTGTTTATCCGACTAAGTTATGTAGATGATCGTATTTTTTTTGTCAAAAATGAAAAATTAGTTATAAATGATGAATTTTTTTTTATCAAAAATAAAAAGTTAGATATAAAAATTTTCTTGAGCTATTTACTTCAAAAGACCGTTAGTCTATCCTTTTTTTACATAACCCCCATAATTCCATATTTTGGGGTTCTCAGCGTTGGCTTCTTTATTCCTTTATTCCTTTATTCCTTTGGTCTAAAGATTCCTGGATTCTGATTCTGATCCTATGTTATATAGCATTATGTGGTGTAGTGATTCGTTGGATTAATTTGGGATTCGTGCAGATGTGAATCATGAAAAAATCTAATAATCCACGGTTTGTGCTTCATGGTGCTACACAACACACAATAAGAATTCAAAGATTCTTACACATACAATACACGTGAAAGGCGTCTTCTCAATGGCGGATCTTAGAAGGGATCGAGGGGAGGGGGCGTCCCCCCAAATTTTTGAAAATTAATATATTTATGATAATTTTGTTATTTTAGCTTCCGGATTTTGAGTTTAAACTCCGCCACTGCGTCTTCTAATAGTTAATTTTCCGCAAATCTAATCATGAACTCTTATAGTACTTACGAGCATCTGCATAACTACAAGGGGCAGCTCCCCAAAATTTTTGAAAATTAGTATATTTATGATATTTTACAGTGTATTTATGATAATTTTGTTATTTTAGCCCCTCCCAAATTTAAAATAGTGTTTAAGGAGTACAAATTATTTTAACCCCTGGACTTTGAGTTCAAACTCCGCCACTGCGTCTTCTAATAGTCAATTTTCCGCAAAGCTAATCATGAACCCTGACAGTACTTACGAGCATCAGCATGGCTACAATTGCAATTAGATTTACAATTCTTATCACGCCAAGCGATCTTTGTTTTCTTAGCTATTTTTTTTTTCTTTTTCATCCGATGTAATGTGTCAAAGTGATTATCTATTTTTAAAGTTATTAATTTGTATACTCTCTAGTCTCTACCTCGTTAAAGTAGAATGGCAATTACCAGAGGCTTTAGAATACCTCTTTTCTGGCCGAGAGAAAAACAAAAAGCTCTTAAAAAGAAAATGAAAAGAAGTTTCGGCCCAATCATCTCTGTCGCCTATTCTAAATTTCTTTTAATAAGTTACTAGCGGCTGCCAACATGATCTGCTTGTACCTGTTCTCGAACCAGATGATAATCAATTTCGATATGCTTGGTACGAGCATGGAATTGTGGATTGGATGCTAAAAAAGTGGTGCCAATATTATCACACCAGAGAATTGGTGTGTCGAAGTTTGTGACAGTTAACTCCTGAAGAAGATTACGAAGCCACATCACTTCTGTGAAAGCAAGAGCAAGGCTGCGGTACTCAGGTTCAGTGCTTGAACGAGCAACGGTTGGTTATTTTTTTGCACACCAAGAAATCAAATTGTTGCCAAGATAGATGCAGAACCCTGATGTAAAGCGTCTATCATCCAAGTTGCCTGCCCAATCAGAATCACTAAAGGCATGAACCTGATTTGTGGAATTCCTAGTGATGTGCAGACCATGATGCAACGTTCCACAAAGATACCTAAGTATCCTTTTAGCGGCATTCCAATGAGGCACAGTGGGATGATGCATGTATTGTGAAAGTTTGTTAACTGCAAAGCTGATATCAGGCCTTGTCAGTGTGGCGTATTGCAAGACACCAATTACACTTCTAAACAATTGAGGATTTTCAAACAAGGGACCATCATCTTTAGAAAGTGTAGTACCAACTGTCATGGGAGTAAGACATGACTTAGCCGAAATCATATTGACCTTTTTCAGAAGATCCATCACATACTTGGTCTGAGTAAGTGTGAGGCCGTCATCTGAAAATTTTGCTTCAATACCAAGAAAGAAGTTTAATGTGCCTAGATCTTTGATTGCAAATTGGGAGCCCATCTGAGAGATGCACTCTTGAACAACTTTCTGATCACTTCCAGTGATGATAATATCATCAACATAGACAAGGATTAGAAGGACATGTGTTGAGGTTTGAAGCACAAAGAGGGAGGGATCATATGCAGAAGTTTTGAAACCAATACTCACAAGAGTGGTATTGAGTTTGTGGAACCAGGCACGAGGTGCCTGTTTCAGGCCATAAAGGGACTTACGGAGAAGACAGACATGATCAGGGAAGGTGTCATCAACAAACCCTGGAGGCTGAGTCATGTAAACTTGCTCCATTAAATCTCCATGAAGGAAAGCATTGTGAACATCAAGTTGTCGAATGTGTTAGAGGACATGGCAAGTGAAAGTATAACCCTTATGGTGGTTGGTCTGACCACAGGGCTATAAGTGTCAAAAAAATCAACACCCTCAATTTGGTTGAAACCCTTGGCCACTAAACGTGCTTTGTAACGATCAATTGTGTCATCAGCCTTCCTTTTGAGTTTGTAAACCCATTTACACCCAATTGCTTGTTGATCAGCAGGTAAAGGAACAAGGGACCATGTGTTGTTAGTTGCTAAGGCATCTAGTTCAGCTGCCATAGCAGCACGCCGGTGAGGAGATAATTTAGCTTGAGAGAAGCAGGTAGGTTCAGATTCAAGAGAAACTAAATGTGCCACATAATCATTGAAGACTCTGGGTCGCCTTGAATTATCTTTGGTTCTGGTTATCATGTGGTGAGAGAGAGGTGGAGTAATAGTAGGAAGTGGTGGTGAGATGGGTGGAGAAGTAGGTGAGCTAGAAGATCTTGACACAGGATTCTATTGCAGGAGTGGTGAACCAGAGGATTCGTGTACAGCACTGAGAAGTTGAGTGCTATGTGAGAGTTGAGAAGAGGAGAAGAAGAAATGGGTGTGAGTAAGGGTAGTTGAAAAGGTAATGGAGGTAGTTGAGGCTCAGATAGAGAAGTGGAATTTTGATTTTGTTTAAAGAGAAATACCGTCTCCTTAAATTGGACATGTCTGGATATGTACAGTTTATTTGTAGGCAAATGCAAGCACTTGTAACCTTTTTGGGATAAAGCATAACCCATAAAAACACATGGTACTGATCTGAGTTCAAGTTTGCTTGTATTGTAGGGTTTGATGAGAAGGAAACAAAGGCAACCAAGTACCCTCAGTGTGGTGTAGTCAGGATCTTTTTGAAAGAGGGTTTTGTAAGGGATGTTGTGATGTGAGGACAACCTGTTAATGAGATAAATCACACTTGCAAAAACCTCATCCCAGTACTGGTGAGGAATAGATGCATGGGCCATTGTAGCAAGTGCAAGTTCAATTATATGGCGATGCTTTCTCTCCTGCAGTGTCATTCTGTTGAGGAGTGTAAGGGCAGGTCGTCGATGAATTATTTGTGGAAAATGAGTTACAATTGGTTTGTATTCCGTACCACTAACAGTTCTCAATGTTTTAATGGTTGTGCCTAAAATATTCTCAACTTGTTCTTTGAAATGAGAGAAGATACGTAGAACTTCACTCTTATGCTTCATGAAATAAACCCAAGTAAATCTAGAAAAATGATCTATAAATGTGACATAATATTTGAATTCATTAGTTGATACAACTAAGCAAGGGCCCCATACATCAGAAGAGACCAGTTGCAAAGGAAAAGAAGAAGTGCTAGTAGAAGGGTAAAATGGTAACCTATGAGACTTAGCCTGAATGCAGTCAAGACAGGTTATCATTTTTTCTTTATTACAAGGTAAATGGTAAGAATGAACTATTTCATTTGTGGTAGCAATATAGGGATGACAAAATCTGGCATGCCAGATGCTAGGTGAAGCTCTAATGCCATGAAATGCTTGAGGTAATGACTTCAAATGAAGAATGAACAGCCCATTTGAGTTAAGTATTTGGAGGGGTGGTGTCTGAAGATGTAGATCCTTGAGAAAACAAGAAGAAGAAGAGAAATTAATAGATAAACTAGGATTATCATGAAGCAATTTAGAGATGCTGATTAGATTAGTTGAGAAGTGAGGCACATAAAGCACATTATGTAGTTTAACTGAGAGATCTGATACAGTGAGTACAACTGAACCAATATGAGTGATGGTGAGGCCAGAACCATTACCAGTAAGAAGCTTGTCAGGTCCAGAGTACTCAAAGAAGCTTGACAGGTTGTTCAAGTCAGTTGTGACATGGTGATTTGCTCCAGAGTCAAGCACCCAGGTGGTATTAGTCATGTTAGCAACTGAAGTAGAAAGAGGCACCTGAGGAGCTGATGGAGTAGTAGTTTGAGCAGTGTAGGCCTGAAACCTTGGATTAGGTTGCCACTCAGGGTCATGGTTATACCTCATGTAGCATAGTTTGCCAGTATGTCCTGTCTTGAAACAGATCTGACAAGAAATGCAAGGTCCATAAGGCTGAGGATTGTTGTGAGTGGTTGTACCAGTGTTAGGCCTGAGAGGAGGTCTACTGGTAGCTGTATCAGGGTTAGGAAGTAGAGGAGGAGAGTTATTGTAGTAAGGAGCATTGGATCTAGGTCTGTAGTTGTTCTTAGATCCATTATTTGTGTAGAATGTTGTTGGAGGAGAAGCATCATTACTGGTGTAGAAGGCGGAGGGGAGAGAAGAAGCAGATACCTGGCTTTTGAGAAGTGCTTCATGGCTAATGAGTAGGCCATGAAGATCAGAGAAAGAGAAAGGATTGTGATGAGCTGCAGCATTGATAGCTACAACTACTGAGTTATAATCAGTACTTAGGCCTTGAACAGCTTGCATCACCAGTTCTTCATCAGAAATTGGAGCTCCTACAAACGCCAATTCATCAGCAAGACGACGAAGAATGTTGAGATACTCAGTGCAGGATGTATTGCCTTTCGACGATGTGTCCGGATCTGGCGCCTGAGTTCAAGTCGTCGTGAACTAGAGGAGGATGCAAGCGCTTCGAAGAGTGACCCGAGCTCCATGGTCGTTGAGCAAGAAACAACTCAGGCTCGAACCGAATCAGATAGAGATGATCCGATCCAGCCTAATAGAAGCTGATCTTGGCGTCGCCACTGGAGATAATCTTGATTGATCTCAAATTGGCCAGAAGGAGAGGTAGTTGTTGTATTAGGAGGAGGTAATTCGATGAATCGAGAAAGATTGTAGCCATGGATGATTGGGAGGACCTGAGCTTGTCGGGCGAGATAGTTTGATATGGTGAGCTTTGTCGCAATTGGAAGTGAGATCGAACAATTGGATCAGAACTAGAGTGAGAAGGAGAAGTGATCGCCTCTTCCACTTAAAATTTACATTCTCTAAAATATTTTATTCTATAAAATAAATGCTTCGTAAATATCAATAGTCATCGTCCTGACTGATTTGACCATTATATAGATTGACGATTTAGATTAACAAACAATTACTCTACAATCATAAAGTACTATACAAATCCTTCTACTTATCCCCTATAATTTTAGTCGTGCGAAATTAATTTTAATGGTGACAGATTTCGCACGTAATATTCAGATAGTTCATAATTCATAAAAGAGTTTTAAGTTTAAAATTTTCAGTTATATCACATCGTTAATAGTCCTTACTATCTCTATTTCTCCCTCTGATCTGATTGGATGATTTATGAGTTATTCTTCTCTCCTTATTAAAAAAAGATTAATATAAATGTCTTAGATATATTAACTCTGAAAGGGATATTAAAAAAGATTAATTTAAATGTCGTATCCGGTCTCTAATATAAAAAAGTCCTACAATAGAAAAAAATATATAACTTAACTATTAAAATAAATTATATTTTGTATTTAAATTACATATGACTAATTATATTATCCATTATTATACACGTCTTTAACATTTTGAAGAAAAAATGTGTCCAAAATTTATTTATATGATTTTTGTTATGAACATATTTATTCATCATAAATATCTAATTGTTCAATAACTATTTCTTTTTTAGGACAAAAATAATTTAGTAGTCCGACCTCCACACGCTTCTTACACAAAATCAAAAATTTGGAGCCCTTTTTCAATTTTTTGCTTAAAAATACACGCAGTTCCAAAATCTGATTATTGAGCATCTGGAAAAGCAAAAAAAATTATAATTTTGTTAATAGAGCTTTTAAGCAGCGGTCAGGAGATAAAACAAACAGTGTGGACACGTGGCTAACTTTAAAAATAACCTTAGGCATGGAATAATGCAAAAAGAAAAGAGCACTATTTGAATTTGACAATGTGAATTCATGTGCGAATTACTAACAGACAATGTGAATTCGTATTTTATTGGACTTCGACTTGCTTGAAGAAATTTCCTCACTGCTTTTTCGGCCGTTGAGTCTCTACTGTCAAGAGTACAAAAGAGTCTCTACAAAAGAGTACCACCATTCATCCTAATTTTGTTGGCTAACAAAAAGAGTAACGTTTTTTCATATCATGTTTTGTTAACCATGATATTGATGATAAGATCCTCTTCAGTAAACAAATGAAATGCCAGTCACCACTTGAATTTCATATTGCAGTAGGAAGAGACCGTTTAATGCATCTGTTTCCGATATTTTATATTTCAGAAAACTGAAATATTGCAGCAGTAAGCTCATATCACAACATCGCGACCAGCATATTACAAAGCAAGAGGGAAGACCAGATACCAGATGTTTAGCATAAAAGACAAACAAGTAGATAGTTTGCTTACAACCCTATTGTCAACCTCAAACAAGTTTTAAACCAGATACCAGATGAGAAAAAAAAAAGATAACATGGAATCCCATTATTAATAGGTTACATTGGATGGTTGGATATATGATAAAGCCCAGAATCACTGCCACTTTGATTTGCACCAAGCAAAAGCCACAGCTCAAGCCAGGTAAAGAAAAAACATCTTAAATGGCCATCATCATGATATCTATGCATATAACTTCTAAGAAAGTTTTCAAATTGCGTCTCTTTTACTTTGACAGAGGTAAATTTACTTCGGGCCAATATCCTTCAGGGCACAGATCTGCTCCTCGCCCATGGCGGACATCACAGTGACCACCAGATCCTTTCCGGCATCAAAGCCATCCTTGATCTGTATTCACATAAACAAATTGTGATACTAAGAAACAACAGTATGAAATATTAAAAGAAAATGGTACAAAACAGAAGGGACAAAATTTAAATGCCTACAAAAAAGAAGACGGTAAATAACAGAAAAAGGTAAACAAACCTGAGCAAGAAGAGTCTCGTCAGTGGGTAGTTTCAGATCGTCCTTGGTGCCGCCATTTTCAGTCAGGAGACTCACCTATAACAATATTACAAACAGAAGTTTGAAAATTTTACATGAAAATGTGGTAGGTTTTTTACCAATAGGATAGTGAAAATGATAACTCACAAATCCATCCTCAGAGATGTCAATGAGCTGGTACTCAGTACGGTTCACATGAGGAACCTGAAATTTAGTAATTAAATATTTGCCAGGGCACATCAAAGAATAAAAAAACAAATAAGCAGTACCAAAACATTAACGAAAGCCCAGAAACAGAAAATGACCCAATGTACAGAAAAATGTCTCATATAAGTAACTGAATAAAAAAAACGAAAACAATTTAGCACTTGCAACAAACAGATTTTTTTTGCTTTTAATAACATAAAACCCCACATAAGAAACAAGAAAAATATTAAGCAATCATCTAATGGCCACCACAAATTACAAAAAATCAGGCTATTGGTTAAACTTTCAAAGATAATTTTATTAAATAAAACTATTTCAGGGTTGTTTAGATAATATTTGATTAAACTTTGAACTATAGCTATTTAGTTCATGAAACAATCAATTTGAATGGAAAACATGAAAGCTCAAGTCTAAACATAGGACTGTCAGGTACTATATTTGCAACAAGGACATACATCACAGTTGTGGGAGGAAGGAACAATGTCCTCAAGCTTCTTTCCATTGAAGATATCAATGGCAACAAAGTGGCACTTTGCATGGCCGTGCTTGCCAGTCTTGGAGGTGGACACCTCAACAACCTATCAAGGAAGTTCAAGAAAGACCAATGATTATAAAGTATGGAAAAAAAATAGACATAAATAATTGATGAGAGAAGATTAATTAAGTTAAACTACAGAGGCTACTCTTGATATTGCATATGAAGGACAAGCAAGTCATTAAATTCCTTCAAAGATATGATTGTATAAAGACAAATTTAACATGAACTTAAATACTACAATAGCCTACTCAAATAATCCCAACATAAAGCACCTCAAAAAACAGAATGAAATATTCAATCACAGATTTACAGTCTATATCATCCTATGTAGGGTTAGGATAATAGCACATCCAAAATAAATTGTCTCTAACAGATTAAATCTAAATAAGATGGTATTAGTTGCAATTAAACTAGTATATGTCATAATTGTTTAAAGTGCAACATAACTGAGTTTGAAATTATATAACACGAGTATTCTCCTGGACATTTTATCCATGCCTAACATGCACAACATTTAAATAGATTTCAATCAAGCTAAAATGATGCAGAGAATAAAGGCTAGCGAAAATGACAAACGAGTATGCAGATCCAATCACACAAAATGCATCAGCAGCATCAAAGTAAAAATTGCGCGATAAAAAGCAACTAGGAAAGCCAGATCCAGTAAAATACCTTGCAAGGTCTCCCCTTGATAACGATGTAACCGTTCTTGCGAATGGTACCAGCCTGCTGCGGATAGGTCTTAGACGCGCCGGCGTCAGCCTTCGACTCGAAATGGTGCTCCTCGTCCGACATGATTTCAAATCCTAGTGCAAAACCCTAATATGAAGGTAAGATTTTGAAATCAAAACCTAGAACGATTAATTCAAATATGATAAAACCAAATCTAGAGAGAGATTATATGATAGATAAAATTCTTTGGTTTCGTTTCGTAATTTTATACCTTTCAGGAGAGGAGAAAGAGACCAAGGAGTAGGCGGCGGGGGGAGCGATTGAGGAAGGGTTAGATATTAGACCAGCAAAATATTCTGTTGCGGTTCGTGTGTGTTATAATCTGTGTGGCGGTTCCTGCTGCATCCCAACTTTAACCTTTTTATTTAGTAATTAATTCACAAAAATATTAACTTTCCATTAATTAAATTTACCTCTTCTGATGTAACACATTATATATTCATAGTTCAAATGTAAATATTAATTTCATTCAAAACGAAATGAAGAGCTCTTTCAAACTTTGTAATTGTATAATTTACAATATTTATATTTTTTACGGCTAATTTTGTTTTCGAATATTTAAAACTTTATAATTGTATAATTTACAATATTTACTTGAATTTAATTTTAGGTTTGGAGTACATATCCAAGTCTCCAGTGAGATGGTGCACTTTCCGGTTGCCATACATTTTTTTATTGGAAAAAAATGTACCAAACTCCTATAATACCGAAGTCGAGCTAAAATTAAATAAAGCTAGTTTGAACTCGAATTGAGGTCGAACTCCAAACAAGCTCAGTTATTATAATTTATATAATTTTCATATATTATAAATAATAAGAGTTAAAATAACTAATATTTTACTAATTTTACAATAAAATTTGAAAAAAAAAACTAATATTTTACAATCAACATAATAGTGTAATAAATATATTTTTCTTATTTTTGAATTATATTAATTAATTTAAGCAATCACAGTTCAATAAACATTGCCCATTAAACAGTCATAGGTAGTTAATGTTTAAATTCAATAACTCACCATATTGCACTAAATGTAATTGCGTGGATGCCTATTACGCAATCAGAATCTGTTTTGTTTACATGCTGTTACCCAGAATTTGGCAAAACTTGTGCTACTTTGTCATAAAACAACTTATAATAGAATAAAATGCTAAGATAGATCTAATAATCATCTAAATGAAAGTTATCAGTTAAGTTATAACCGTTCGGCCCACTGATAAAAGGCTTCGCAATAATCATATTAGTAGATAACACATATATAGGCCTAGAATACAGAAAGTAAATAGCAACAAGAAAAAAAATGATATTAATACATTAAACGAAGGCCCAAAGCAAAATATACAAATAAAAAAAAAAGACTTATCACTTGCGTCCCCATAATTCTTGAACGATTTGTCTATTTCTCTCTGTACATCTCAATAACTTTTACCTTTCGTCCAACTATTATAATATTTTCTCTGGAGAATTCGCCTTTTATCCTTAAAATAAAATAAAAATCTAATTTATTGTTAAGATTTCAATTGCATTAAGTTGGTTCTTATTTAAAAAAAAAATACAAATTAGTTCTTAAATTCTTAGAAAAATAGATTGATTTTTAAACTCTCGATGTAAAATCTAATTTAGTTTCTAAACTTTCAAAAAAAATTGTTGAATTCGGATCGGGCCAAGTTGGCTTGGGTCCTATTTGGGTCATGTATTTTTTTCAGATCTCAGGTCAATTTAGATTAGTTTGGGTCAAACTTAGATCAATTTGATTTTTCAAAAATCATGGGTTAAGTCGGGTTTAGATCCGAGTGGACCAAAGGGTTTGCCTGAATTTTTGCCACTTAGAGATGTTAATTGATCAGGTTGGATCGAGTTTGGGTCAAGCAAGATCAGGTCAGGTTAATTTGATTAGAGAGGTTTATCAAGTCATAAGTCAGGTTAGGTTTCGGATTGTCTAGTGTCATCTTTTTCCTAAAACTCAGTTCATTTCAGATCATGTCAGATTTCAGATTATCTAGTGTTGATTTTTTGGGGTTTCATGTCAATCCAGGTCGGATCGGATTGGGTTTTAGATTGTCTAGTGTCGACTTTTTTGGATTTTAAATCTCGAGTTAAAAGTAATGCTAAAATAAAACTTAAAATATCAGTTTAGTTTTTTTTAAGTTATGCGACAAAATTAGTTTTTATATTAAAAAGTTAAAATTTTTATTTGATGTACTTAAAGTTTAAGAATTAATTTGATTTTTTGAAGAAGTTCAACATCACCACCACCATCAACAACAACAACAAAGTCTTTAATCCCAAATAAATTGGGGTAGGTTAGAAATTAAAACCCAATCGGAAAGCATAAGATCAAAGATCTCAAATATCAATGATAATAATGAGGATGATGAGAAAATAATAATAATAATAATAATAAATAATAATAATAATAATAATAATAATAAATAAAAATGATAATGATAATGGTGATGACAATATGATAATAATAATGATGATAATGATGCGATAATATGCTAATAATAATAATAATAATAATAATAATAATAATAATAATAATAATAATAATAATAATAATAATAATAATAATAGTATAATAAATCTCTATTATAAAATATATTTCTAAATCTTAAATTTTAAACCCTAAAATCCTAAAAAAATCTAAGAACCTAAAGTCTATAACTCAACTACTAGACTCTAACTCCTAAATCATGGTTCAGATATATAAATCGCCATCTTCCAAGTACTATTATCAAAAACAAGCTCTTTGGATATATTTCATTCCTTCAAATCTATTTTTATTGCTTCCTTCCATGTCAGTCTCGGTCGACCTCTTCCTCTTCTTGTGTTTTCAGGACGACTTAGAATACCACTGCGTACTGATACTTTAGGAGGCTTTCGTTGAATATGACCAAACCATCGCAAACGATGTTAGACTAGCTTCTCTTGAATTGGTGCTATCATCATTTCTGATTCGATTTTTTCTTGTGTGGCTACATATCCAACACAACATCTGAATTTCAGCTACACTCATCTTCTGAATATGTTATCCTTTTGTAGCCCAACATTCTGCGTCATACATCATCGTGGGTCTAATCGCCGTCCGGTATAACTTGTCTTTTAGTTTGTTTGGGACCTTCTTGTCATAGAGAATACCAGATGTTTGTCTCCATTTCACTCATCCGGCTCTTATTTTATGACTAACATTTTATTGATCTCTTTATCACTCTGCAACATCGATCTCAAATGCCAAAATATGTCATTTATGGGTACTACTCGTCCGTCCAAACTCACATCTCCATCATCTGAGTTTTCCCCTCTGAACTGACACCTCATATATTTGGTTTTGGTCCTACTAAGTCAAAAATATTTCGATTCTAAAATTTATCTCCATAACTCTAGTTTCTGATCGACTTTAATTTTGCTCTCATCAATCAGCACCACATCATCAGCAAAGAGCATATACCAATGAATATCTCCTTGTATGTTTTTTTGTGATCTCATCTATCTCTAAGGTGAAAAAATATGGACTCAATGTTGACTCTTGATGTAATTCTATTTTAATAGAAAATACATCAGACTCGTTGTCACATGCTCTGACACAAGTCACAACATTTGTGTACATATCCTTAATAAGGGTAACGTACTTTGTTGGGACTCGTTTCTTTTTAAGCGCCCACCACATGATATTTCTTGGTATTTTATCATACGTTTTTTCTAAATCAATAAATATCATATGTAGGTCATTCTTCTGATCTAGATGTCTCTCCATAAGTTATATTATCAAGAAAATCTCCTTCATGGTGGACCTCCCAGGCATAAAACCAAATTGATTTTTAGAGACGGTTGTCAGTTTTTTCTTAAACGATGCTCGATCACTCCCTTCCAAAGCTTCATGGGTATGACTCATGAGTTTAATTCCTCTTTAATTAGTACAACTTTGAATATCTCCTTTATTCTTGAAGAATGATACTAATATACTTATTCTCCACTCATCAGGCATCTTATTGGACCGAAAAATGGTACTAAATAGCTTAGTGAGGTACACTATTGTTATATCTCCAAGACATCTCCATACCTTAATCGAAATGTCATCAGGTCCTAACGCCTTATCTGTTTTTATCTTTTTTAAAGCTTCTTTCACCTCAAACTCTTGAATTCTCCGAACAAATCGCCTGTTGGTGTCAACTGAGCTGTCCAACTCGGTCACTGTTTTCTCACTCTCGTCGTTAAATAGCTTGTCGAAGTATTCTCTATCTATTCTTAATCTCATCATCCTTCACCAAAAGTCTATCAACCTCATCCTTAATACATTTAACTTAGTTTTCTCACTCTTTATGGAAATGATGAAGTTCAACACCAACTTAGTATTTAATTTTTTTTTGAAGAATCGATTTGATGTAATTAAAAAAATTTAAAAACTATCTTGATTTATTTTATAAAAATTTAAGGATCAAACGATAGATTCTTTCTATTTCTTATATAATTCTTGAGTTAATTCCTTTAACTCAATAATATTTATTCTTAAATTAATATGTAACTTATCTTTAAGTAAAACATAAATAACTGAAATACCCCAACTCTTTCACTTTGATCCCCCGTCCGGCCATCCTGTCGTATTATGTCTCCTGTTTTCATGTTTCATGGGTCTTTATGCTTTGTTTTTGTTTTTACGTCACATAAATAAATTACTTTGTGGGACCCAAACATAGATATATACTATGAAATGATTCACATTTTATCATATAAATAAATCATCCACAATTTCAGTTCATTACTCAATTACAGAAAACTGATACTAATGTAGCGCCTTTCACAATTACAAAAATGTATGGTCAAGTTATTACTCTACCTAAATCAATATTATGCATGATGTCAGCAGATTGGTCGAACCTTACAGTTTAATTATTTTTATAAATATTATTTAGTTTAATTATTAAGTATGTTTGGTGTGAGATTGCATGGTCTAGTCTTTTTAAATGTAAAAAGTAGGTATAAAATCATTGTCCATTTTATGATTTAACGGCCATGTAATTTCATTTTAATATTAAATCGTTAAATAGTAGATTCATTGCTAAGAGATGTTAAATGTTTTTTTTTTAAAACTTGAATAATAATAATGTATTAAAAATTTGTACATCATTTTTAAAAATCCAAAATAAATACTAAAAACTCTAAAATAATTTTTTTTGTCTCCCACAAGATTTATATATAGAGAATTTAATGAGAACTATAAATTAAAATTTTAGAGGCCTAAAGTATACTTTTGGAGTGCTTTCATATATGATGGGATCCCACAACCCTCTATCTTGAAAATATTGACAGCCACTTTCAAATAAATTTATTTATAAACCTCAAAAATAAAAAATCTTTTATAAATATATTTTTATACTTATAGAGTCTTATTTTATCTGTCGGATTAACATTGAGATTAGAATAAAGTATGAGATTGGAAATAAATTGCATTAAGATTAATGAAATAATACTGATTCAACGGATGAAATAAGACTTGGGATCAGTTTAGTGCAAAGGGCAGGACACACCGGCTTCCATCCTCCATCTTCCTAGCTCGTCGCCTAGGGTTTTCACTCCTGACGAAAACGCGCCGCAATGGTACCTTTCTCTTTCTCCGATCTAACAAAGCTCTTTTTTCTTCATAATTTTAATTTGCGTTATTGTTTCGTAATGATTCTGAGATCTCAATTTGTGTTTATGTCCCAATGAATTTCTCTAACGAGCTCTTTCAACTTCTTAGGCCCCGAAGAAAGGTGTGAAGGCTCCAGCGAAGAAGAAGGTTGATTTCTCAATATTTTCGATTTTTTTTTTATAGAATTATGCCATTGTACTTAAATCATACAAGCTAATATGATATAAGCATAAAATCCAGAGCCAAGTTACTTTATTGTATTATTCATCTTTACTTTTCTCTACATTTGGCACTTTCTAGTAAATTAATGCTGTTTCCGTTTCTCGTATTTACTAATTGCTCTTCTGCCTCTAAACCCTTGTTGTCTAAACACCAGGATAAGGTCTCAAACCCTCTATTTGAGAAGAGGCCAAAGCAGTTCGGCATTGGTGGGGCTCTGCCACCAAAAAAAGATTTATCCCGCTTTGTGAAATGGCCCAAGGTAGTTCGCATCCAGAGGCAGAAGAGGATACTCAAGCAGAGGCTCAAGGTCCCACCAGCACTGAACCAGTTTACCAAGACCCTCGACAAAAACTTGGGTAAGACACTGGTTTCTGCTTGATTTGTGATCTTTTATTGTTTGCTAGATGTTATGGTGGAGTTCTATATACTAATTGTTGTTAAAATGTTGTTTGTATTTGAACCTGGAAAATTATATGTTTAGCTGCATGGTGGTACTTGTTTCATTATTACCACACTAATGATTTTGTGCATTTATATGAGGAATATGCATATTGATTATAATGTAACCATTTAGTTGGATAATAACAGATGCATTTCACCTAGTATGCTGTTGATTATTTTTACTATCATTGATTTTTTATATTTGAGATCTTTGATCTCTATGCTTTCGGATTGGGTTTCAATTCTAGCCTACCCCAATTTATTTGCAGATTAAAGGCTTTGTTGTTGTTGTTGGACTGTAGAAAATGCTTGCAAGATTATTTTTTGCTTATTGAATTTACAGTATATATGTGTATTTATTTTGGCTGGGTAGGTCCATTAAGTGATTTATTAATTTTCTGTTGTGATATACTTTTTTGTATGTATTGCACTATTGCTATGCTTAACAATGTCTGGTGGTTAATTGTTTTTAAATCTTGTAAAATTGAATCAAGCTAGAAGCAAACACTTACAGTTCATTTGGCAAATTAAGGAATAGTCTTGGAAGAGATAATTTTGGAAGAGTGATAGAATAGTATCATTTTGGAAGAGTGCTAGAAGAGTGATATTCTTGACTATTCGAAGAATGAAAATATCGTTTGGCAAGTATTAATCAGACTAGTTAAAATATGGATAATTAAGATACTAACAATGATGATGATGATGATAATAATAAAACAATAATAATAGTAAAATAATAATAATAATAATATAATAATAATAATAAAATAATAATCATAATCATGATGATAATAATAATAAATAATAATCATAGTCTAATCATAATCATAATATAATAATATAATACAACATAATCAAACAATAATCGCTATTCTATAATAGCTAAACCAGTATACCTCCTATAGCTTGGTATATCAGATTAGCACTCTTCCGCACTCTTCTACTTGGTCTAAAATTCATTTGGCAAATTAATTCGTCGGAATAGCAATACTATTCTTAGTTTTTGCTACTCCATGGAGTGCCAAACGGACCCTTAGTTTTACCCAAAAAAAATATTATATGAATTTTTACAATCCATTTAATTTCCTAACTAAGAATTATCATTTCTTCTTTTCTCAGCTACAAACCTGTTCAAGATGCTTTTGAAGTACAGACCTGAGGACAGAGCAGCCAAGAAGGAGAGGCTTCTTAAAAGGGCTCAAGCTGAGGCAGAGGGAAAAACCGTTGAAGTCAAGAAACCAATTGTGGTGAAGTATGGTTTAAACCATGTCACGTATCTCATTGAGCAGGTACAGTTCTCATCTCTTGCACAATTTTATGAGTATTAATTTTTTACGGTTCCAACATGAAGTTCATTGTCTAGACATATACCTTTTCAACCTGTGTGGTAGAGAAGGCATTAGTAATTTGCAATCGCAATTACAGTCTGACCATCATAACAAATACTAGTCCATTATTGGTTAAATAGTAGCTGCACATTGTTTGTAAGTACAGAGTTTTGCAATCTGCCCAAGTAATTATTTTGCCATGATAGCTGTGGTATGCCCTAGTAAAGTTGCTGGTTTCTATAATTGTGAAATGATAATGATTGCAGAACAAGGCTCAGCTGGTTGTGATTGCACATGATGTGGACCCAATTGAGCTAGTGGTGTGGCTTCCTGCCTTGTGCCGCAAAATGGAGGTCCCCTACTGCATAGTGAAGGGGAAATCCCGTCTTGGCCAGGTTCATATACTTGTGCTTTGACTTATATTTGTAGAACCATCTTAGAATCTGAATGATGTTTGTTTCACCTACGGTTTTACTTCAGCGTTTTTATACTTAAGGGGGTGGAAGAAGAGATTTTTCACAATAGAGCTCACTTTCTTCCACTTTATATTACAATTATGCCACTCATTTCCTTCTATTGTTCATTATTTAATTAATTTTTAATTATGATTACATTCTTCCTTACATAATTAAAATTTAGATTTATTCTGTCAATAATGATGTTAATAATATATTAAAACAATAAAATTACAGTAAATTGTATTTCCTGATATGATTATTTTTATTATTATATAATGATAATAAATGTAACAATATTTTATTAAAAATATATTAATATTTTGAGTTTCATTAAAAAGAATTAATGCTTCTAAAATGGTGTAACAAACAGTTGCTAAAAGGTAGAATAAAGTGGAAGAAGGTTTCTTCCAGAAGATCTCTCTTCCACTTATTCGGGAAGAACATGAGAGTACCAAACAAGGCCTAAATATTTATTATCTATGAGTATTATATCATGTGGGATTTTAAACTTTTTGTGAACGTTGGTCACTATTATTTGTTAATTTATAAATGTTTTTAAACTTATTTTTGTATTGTGCTTACTGCCAGATTGTGCACAAGAAAAATGCCTCTGTTTTGTGCCTTACCTCTGTAAAGAATGAGGATAAGTTGGAATTCAGCAAGATTCTTGAGGCAATCAAGGTTTGATTTGGTTTTTTAAAATTTCATTGAATCTTTGCCAACATTTCTCCGTGGTATCTGAATGCAACTAAACTTCCTTTTGTTTTGCTTAGATGAACTTCAATGATAAATATGATGAGCTCAGGAAGAAGTGGGGTGGTGGTATAATGGGCTCCAAGTCACAAGCGAAGACCAAGGCCCGTGAAAAGCTTCTCCAGAAGGAGCAGATCCAAAGGATGAGTTAGACCAATTTTTTTTTTTGTTAATTCCCTAAACATTTTGTGCTAGTGAGTTTGTTGAAAAGAAACAATTTTGCTGCTTGCTGTAGGCTATTATGAAAAACAACCTTTATGATGTGTTGAATTCTGTCCTGTCTTTATTTCCTTTTTTTCTTAGATTTTAACCAGTCTATTTATTTGGTTTTTTTTGCAACTTTGGTAAGGGTGAAGTTTTGGACAAAAATGTTGTGCATCACAGCATCAGGGACCTGTTTGTTTATCAACTTATGTGAACGAGGACCTCCTCCTAGGGTATGCTACACAAATTTTAAATCGAGAAAGAGAACATTACAGAGCAGTACTTGTTTTGACAACCACTTGTCAAATTTATTTTTGTTCAATAGTTCTCATGATCAATTCTGCCCTAGCTTGTGTGCAGGGAGCGGATCATAGCGGAGGCAGAGCAGGTATTGTGTATATGACTTTTAGATTTAGAGTTCTAACAATGGGCTTCCATTAATATTTGACATGTATTTTATTTTATATTATTTTCAGTCCATAGAAAAGTGAAATATTTTACCATTTATATTAAGTGTTCTTAAATTCAGAGTTTCATTTTGGATTTTTCTAATAGCTCTATGCTTTGTTACGTTCTTCAATATCCATTTCTTTTTGTTTCCGGAGATTTTTTTTATGAGAAAAGGCGTCTTTCCGCTCCTCGATCTCTTAGTAAATCTCCCATCCTCCACACATCACAGATCTAAAAGTTAATCACACACCTATTTATTTTTTTTATCTAATCTCTCTTCCAAATTCAAATTGTTTTTTTTGTCTCTTTCTTAATTCAGATTTATTTCTCCCTTCTTAGAACTTATATAGAGGATATTTTGATGATCTCTCACCTCTAGTGATTTCTTGACGATCTCTTCGACTATATGTTTCCTCTATTTTATGATCTTTCCGACGATTTGTTTCCTCTCTCTGATGGTCTCTCCAATGATCATTTTTTTTTTCTCTTTTTGACGATTTGTTTTGTTTTTTCAGCGATTTATTTCATCTCTAATGATATGTTCTGAATTGATTGATGAATTTTAATTTTGTACTAAATGAAATTCACTTTTGATAATTTACTGTATAGATTTATATTTTTATGATGTGAATTCTTATGTTTCATTTATTTAAATACAAAAATATGATATATAATCGCGATGTATATATTTTTAATATCTAATTTATATATATAAAAATCTGAATTACTCATTTAAATATCTAATACATATATCAAAATATTTGATATATATATATCTAAATACCTATGTCGCTTATCTAAATATCTAGTTCACTTATCTAACACTTCATGCATATATCTGAATATTGAGTTATTTATTTAAATACTTGACTAAATACTTACATCATTTATCTAAATACCGAGACACATACGTACCTAAATACCGAGACACATACGTACCTAGGTTACTTATCTAAACACCTATTTAATTTTAAAAGTAGCGCGTATGAATTGGAAGGACAACAATTTATTTTTAGAGAAATCGGGTGCACCTTAGAACTTCTAATTTTCTTTTAATTTTATGCAAGTTAGTCTGCAACTTTTTTTATCAAAAACGAAAAGTTGGATGGATTTTCTGAATTCATATTGAGGGTATTAGTACGACTTTTTTTTATAATGGTCGATGCAAGTCGTGTCCAATCTGAAATTTGTACTCTTTTGACATTACTTCTACAGATTACACCTTTTAGTTTATATTCTTTAATATTCGTGAAGAAACATCAAGTTGGGTGGTAGAGTTGAGTATTGCTATCTAAAATGGGAATCGCATCTGCTACGATCCCTAGATTTTTGATAATGAGGTAAATGCAAATCGCGTCCAAGCTGAATTGTGTAGTCTTTTGATATTCGTTTTACAAATTACACCTTTCAACAATTATATACCACACAAACTTCAATATTCGTGAAAAACATCAAGTAGAGTAGTAAACTCCGGGTGGTGGAGTTGAGTACTGTTGTCATGAAATGGGAATCGTATCTGCTACAATCTTGAGGGATCGTAGGAACCCACTATTATATATGTTTCAACGCTGCCCATATTGCCCGCAGAACTATCAACTGTGTCACAGCCCCAATTGGAAGGGAAGTGTGATTGAAGGTAATTGGTTGGAATTATTTGGTGGAAATGGGGTTTAGGGTAATTTTTTAGATAGATTGGATAATTGAGATACAAGAAAAAAAGATAATCAATGGTTAAATCAGGAAATGAACAAATAAATAATTCTTTATTTCATTTTCACATATCAAGATTATAATAAGGGATGGATTTATAAAGACAATTATCTCATCTAACATTTCAATATTGTTAATTATCCTCACTAATTACTTTTAGTAATATCTCATATATAATTATTCTAGAGTATAACAAACTGCTTCATCTCTTTATGAAACTACTGATATTCATCAAATCGACGAGATTATCTCTCTATTTTGTCAAAATCCAAAACTGGCATTCAATCTCAAGCAATATTCTTTCTTCCAACCTTCTCGCCGTTCTCTTTCTGGTTTCTTCCTTCGATGGGGTTTTGGTGCAGACATGAGTTAATTGGCATTGACATTTTGCAAGGGCATTGCTCATGGTTTTCTTATATGTATAGGATATCAAATGATTCAAATTATCTTTCCGCAGACTTGAAATTTCCTCACGATGCCAGTTGATTCTGGTAAAAAGAGTGCTTCAAAACTGGAGAGAAAATGCAACCAAAAAAACGATAAACATAAAACTTTTTGTTGTATTCAAATTATCTAAACTGCAGAAGAATATTATTTTTGCCAGAATGATTGAGGCAAGGAAAATACAATTTAAGAAAAAGGGAATAAATTTACCGTAATAATGTGAGCTTGAATGAATTTATTACATGTCAGATATTTGAAACTGGTTCTGGTCAATTTGATCAGCTGGACTAGACCAGTATAGACCAACAGGGAGCTAGCATAGCTTAGTAGCCTAAAGCATTTATATTTTGGTTCACATATACAATTTACGAGACAACAAAAGGAGTATACAACTAAACAATGGTTCTGTCAATAGAAAGATGAAATATAATTCAACTTTTTTCATTCAAAAAGTTGGTCTCAGCTAATAGTGGATTTTCTTGTGTACAAATCTAAGGCATGATCCTATTACTCCTCAAATAAACAGCATATGATAGAACATAATATAGAAGAACATATCTATGTGAGGCTGAGTGGAAGAAATTGAACAAATACTCAAAATTCTGACTTTAAGGACTAAAATTCAATTTTCTTTTATGCAATACACAGGAGCATTGTTGTTATTCAGAGAGAAAATCAACTACTCCATACGACCACTTGGTATCGGCTATATACCATTTTGTGCCATATCATAAACTGCAAATGATTATTATAAATAAAACAGATGGGTACAATGCAAATAACAGAAGTATTTTAAGTACAATTAAAGACTTTACGGTATATCAGAATTATTATGGGTTCTCCATATTCCCTTCTCCATTTGAGTCTATTACATTGTCAAGAAATGACCAGGCAACTGAAGAAGGAGATATGAGGCCCTGTCACAGTTCTGACACCGTTCTTGCCCAATTTGTCAGATCTTGCCACTTGTCGCTGGTGAATTTGGAAGTTGATGCTGTAATTAATGACACAAATTACCCTCTTCCTCTAATATGACTATCTAATTTCAATGATTTTCTTTATTTGATCTTGGAAAAGCAAAAGTAGGACTCCTTAGCTTGTAATTGATCACTCAATTACCCTAATGGTAATTAGGAAATGTATATATAATCAGACAGTTTTTGCGCATATGGTATCAGTTCTTTGAAAACAGCCGTTGTCGATATTATGTAAGAATTGAGCTACAAAATGTTGCTTACGTGTGCAGGTTCAACAACTAAGATTTAAATAAATTTATGTATTTGTCAGTTGTGCAATTTCCCAGTGCTTAGATCGACATTTGTTTTCTGACTTATTGTCCACTGGTTATGCAACTTGGTAAACAAAATCAAGTAAATTAAAATAAATCAGTAAATGTGTGCCGAACCCTTAGATTGTATTTTGATTTGCTAGAAACTGGTACTTTTGCTTAGCCCGGCTAACTAGCTCTACATTTTTTTTTTAATTTTCAATGTGATATCTTAAAATATGGAAAGAGTGGGAAGAGCACAACTTCAGTAGATCCTACCATATTGCCTTAACCATTCATGTATAATAGTATTGTAATAATACCAATATATGATTCTAGAATACTCTTTAAAATCATATCTCACTATTATCCTTTTCTAGAACCATTAGTTGTCCTGGGAATTAGTGGTATCAGGTTACCAGTAAAGATATTCTGTTTGATAATTCAGAATAGAAACTGAATTAAATATAAAAAAGTACATTTCTGTATGATAGCTACATGAATAGATAAAAAATAGCAGCTCCAGTCAGCACAACTGAAGAAATGCACATAAAACGAACTAGGGGGGATGTAAGAGCAAAACCACTTCAAAATTCATTTAATTTTTTGTAAATCAGGTTGCAATCGGTGGTGTAATGCCTCATGTTATGTGCAAGGATTTTCGACTTTTCTATAGCAAAAGTCTATAAAGATTTGTAGCTAGTTGCGTGGCACGCTATTGCAGCAGAGAAAAAAGTATATGAAAAAAAGGAAAAACTTCAGCAAACCAATGATTATCTTATCTCACAAATGTGCAAACAAAATCAATTCTTAATTCTATGCAACTTTCTGGTAAATTACAAGAGATAGCTTGATTATGTATGTAGCTGGGAGAAGCGTTGTACCAGCTCTGATGCACACGGCAGGATCAATTTTTATTTTTATTTTTATTTTTTTTTCCTTTCTTCTTAACTTGCCACATGGGTGCTCTTTCGATATTATTTATCATTCATTTTCCATAGAAAACTGTTGTTAATTCAGTGAAAACTTTTTTGTAATTTAAAAAGTTTCTGGAGGACAATATTCAGCAATAAACTAATTAAACTCACCTATAAAAAAACAAAAACAGTTTCTAAACCTATTTGGTATAACAACTTCTGAGTAGTACTCAAATGTATCAATTAAATACTCAAATTTATTATGTCATCTCCAAAATTTTCTAAACTTCAGGTGGAAGTTGTAATTGAAAAAAAAAACTCCCAAGTACAGCTTATAGTTTATACCCTCTTTCCACAAATAATTTTGAATATAGATTTGTGATTGGATCATAAAATGTTGCATTGACCAATATTGATTTTTTAAACATGGAATCGAAGTTGTAATTGAAAAAGAAAACTCCATGTACGGTTTATCTATAGTTTATACTCTTTCCACCAATATATAAATGTAATCAAGTATTGTGATTGGATCATAAAATGTTGCTTTGACCATTGACCAACAAGCAACATAATTTTTGGTCTATTTAATTTTGAATGTTTCTAAAAAAATCAACAATATAATCCCATTCTAGAACCATTATTTCATGAATACTGAGCTATCAGGTAACTTACCTACAAAGTCATTTGGTTAGGAACTATAAATTAACTCGTATAATAAAATAACAGAAGGATATATAACATGAATTATTCGACCTATAGCTACACAATTGGAAGGAAAAAAAAAAATTCTCTTCCCTGTCAACTGGCATGAAGAAATACACCTCAAAACAATTAATTAATCAAAAGTTTAAAATGGAAAGGGGCGTATGAGGAAAGCTAGCCGCTCTAATTCAACCCATTTGTGTAAAAAAAAAAAGGGTTGTTTTCAGAAAAGCGTCAGATGTTCCCCAATCATTTTGCAGCCCTCGACACGCCGCAATAAAATAAGGTTGCATATTTGGCCTCATTCATACTTGTGGCACACCTCCATGCTTAAGTTTATGTAATTGTGCTCAACTAAAATATACTTGGCCAGTTCGCCTTTACAAACCCGCTACAGATAAGTATCCATGTTCTGTGGTTGCAGACTTGTGAAAGATTGGAAAGAATATTGGAGTAACCAGGGAATCCTTCCCAGTAAAACTGCTGATTCAAAACCAGATGCACCTCTCTGATTCTGGTACTCGATTCCGGGGCTAGAGGTTAGAGCCTTTTGTGCGTGATTTTATGTGTTCAACGGTGCTGTTATAAGTTATGAGGTGGCTGAAAAATTTCTCCTTTTTATTATACACTTAATCAGCTTGGAAATGTAGAGAAATTCATATTTCAGCACTTACGTCAATTTTATATAGTTTGCGGATCTAATTCAGATGCGAGAATTGAGACTTATCGAAGGAATCTTAGAACTATAATTTGTTGGACACAAACTGTTTAAAGTATAAATTTATAGTGCTAATAATAGAAACAATGATCTTTGATGCTACAACATTAAAGGAAAAAACTGATATTTTTCTGACGTAGTATAAAATTTATTTTATAGTTAGTTCTGATAAAAATCATCAAGTTCTAATTAGTATCTGTAAATCATACCAAACATATTATCATTTAATTAAAATTCCATTAACATATCACACCAACCGATCATCTTTTATGTATTCTTCATATTCTATGAATTTCCAAATGAAGCCCTATAGAAGAGCACCAACGAGCGTCCACAAAAGATGATCAAACAGGCATGATTCCAGAAAATTCTTCCACTTGGGTGAATCATTCAACATATTATAAGAGCATATGACTTGGATGAGTCGGACCTTCGAAAAAATCAATTGATTTAAAAATTATAAAAACTGCAGAACTCAACATATATACGGATATACCCCCTACAAGATGCGTTCCCACGAACCTAGATATTATAAAACTAAATAATTTATTGGGTTGAGCGAAAAATGACATCCGCATCATCAGCATCAAATTGACATTGTCGTTGTCAAGCGTCAACAAACGGATCCGGGTTGGTTCTCTCATTTTGAGTGAAAAGAACCCGATACCAAAAATCATAGGAAATCGGAAACAAATAATGCTCTAATATCAAATTCCTCGTTTTCTTCATAGATGATGCATGCGTACATAGGTGAAATCAAAATTTTATATAGGATCTATGATGTGAGTTCAAATCATTAGAGTATTAAAATTAATAAATTAAAGAGGTTAATTTATCTTATAAAATAAAAATATATGATAAATTTTAATTCCGATACATAACTTTAAAAAATTGAGAAAGGCCGTCTCCTCAACCTCTTATCTCCACCCCTGCATAAGTATAACAAGTATATAATTTAGAAAACAAGTTTTTATTTATGTATTAGGTCGAAGATTAGAAACTTATAGTTCATGACTTGTTTAAAATTAGCTCGAAAAAGTTCAAAATTAGCACACTCATTAATAAAATAAGATATTAATGAGTCAATTTGTAGCGAATTGATAATTTACGTGTTGTACGTGTTACGTGCCAGCACATGATGTGTTCAACCTGAGAAGTAATGTATCAATATATGTTTATGTATTTAGACGTGCGTGCTTTAATGCGTCAAAATCTTAAAAATTCGAATACATACATTAAAAACACATGATGAGTTTAATACGTCATGCAAGATGTGTTCGTGTTATACGTATTTGTTATGTGTCGACACTTACATAGCACATATAAATTTAAAATAAAAAAAAGAAAAACTCAGAATAATTAGAATAATATGATAAATTAAAAAAATTAGAAAATTTATAAGGTATTAAATGTGTCTTTTACGCACTACATATGCTATACGTATGTGTTTAATCATGTCAAAATTATTTAGAGGGTGATCACATCTGATACGTGAACACATCACATGCCGGCACGTGAATATGTCGCGTACTGACACGTGAACATGTCGCGTATTGACACGTGAACATGTATGTATTTACACATACGTATTCACGTGTCAAACACATATGTCAATTCACTGCTAGTTTGTTTAATCTGTTGAGTTACAAAGCCAATTATGAGTTTGCTTCAGCTCAATTTGTTTGGCTCGTTAAATTGATATTTATTATTTATATTATTTTATTATAATTTTTAGTATTTATATAATTTATATATTTTTATATGTATAGATGTTATATGAAAATTATTAAAGAAAAACTGTTGATTTATTTTTTTATGTAAAATTTGGTCCAAATTATTTGTATAAAATATTATTAGTTAGTAAACAAGATAATTGAACTAGCTCGTTAAGTTTATGAAGCAATCATAAGATAGTACATCTAGCTCGGAGCCAAAGTGGTTAACGAGCTATTTCGACCCGTTAATTTAATTAGCTGATAATTTGGCCTAGCTCAACTTTGCTAGTTAATTTGCAACTCTAATTATCCCGGTAATTTTTTCTACTAAATTTTCTCGTAAAATCACAAAGTAAAATAGTTCTTTACTAGGGGAAGAAAAAGAGTAAAATGAAGTACAAGTACATTCCAAGTTTTGAAAAGAAATATAAGATTCTAAAGTTATAATTGTCAAATGTCAATTCACAAGAGAAATACGACAGCACATTCATGATATAGCAGGAAATTATTATTCAATTTTCACACTATACAGAAGAGGAGAATATCAATTCATACTGAATAAAAATGAGGATATACACTGGAAAAGAATGAAGATGGTGACAAATTTTGTTATATGGTGAGAATGTTATGCAAGAATATTCAGAAATGAGAATAAATCATCATTAACAATAGTAAGGGAGATTCTATTAGAGTATAATTCTTGGTTCACAGACTAGATAGTTCGTAATTATCTTTTATCTTTCTTTTTATCTTTCTTTTTTTCAATCCTAACACAAGATCACACATCTCGTGATCAATGTAATTTTTACAAATTAATGAAATTTGAAAGATTCGACTACTATCTTTTTTTTCAATCTGTAACACAAGATATATAACATATCTTGTGATCAATGTAACTTTTACAGATTAATAAAATTTAAAAGCTTTGACTCTCATCTTTTTAATAAAAAAAGAAGTTCTAATTATCAAATAATAAGAACTCGCCATCTTAAAGATGTAGTCACTATTTTGTTTGTTTTGTGTATTGATCGTCTCATTCCGGGAGATTTTATTGTCAAATGATATCTAATGCACATTTTCATGTCATGCAATTGCCCGTTTTGATGTATTCTTAGAAAATTTTAAATAAAAAGGACGCAGATATACGTAAAAAACTCTTAAAAAAAAGAGAGGCAAGGACGATCCTATTATTAATATTCATCTGAATATGCGTTTTACCATCACTAATGAGAATTGTCAGATATATCAGAGAAGATATAACTAAGAGTGGACTCCACATCTGTTTATCTTACAAGTGAAAATTTGACTAGAGTAAATTTAAGTTGAAATTTCAAAATACTTATTAATTATCTGATACACACACCGTGTGAATTATTAACAAAATGCTGACTTAATTTATTGCAATGAAATACCAATTATCATAGCAATAATAAAATTTGTTTTCAGTATCTCTCGATCCTCTAATAAATACCCGTATTATTGATAAACCTTACGAACTTCTCTATTAAAAAAACATTCGCATCGTGATATATTTGTTTGATTGCAAAATAACAATAATTTCGAGTTATACCTGCATCATAAATGTGACATATTTAAATTGCGCCTAATTATTATCAATTTTTAATTAAATTTGTCACTGTGCTAACTGTTAAGTGCTAACACTACTGTTTTCCATCGAGACTTGAAACTAAAATAATGAAAATTTAATATTAGCCAAATTTAGAAAATAACTGGCAAGTTGTCAATGAATTAATACGGCCTACATATAAACATATATCTGCGGATAAAGTTCCTATCTGCTTTCAAGTTGGCATTTAAAATGAGACAAAGCTGGCCAATATATAATTGGGTAAAGAAAAATACTGGAAAGTGCCGATGGTGATGAAACCAGGGTAGGGTATTCTGTTCATCATCTCACGTAAAAGTTAAACCCATTGGAGTATAAATTATAGTATTATACGCATGTTGGTCATTTCTAACTCATAATTTAGCTAGATCGAGAAAAATACATGCTTTCATAAGCCACAAATTTTATTGGAAGAGTCAACAATTAAATCATATGAAATTGTGGCCACTGCACACTAAGAATTAAATCAATCTGATTAGGGAAACTCCCCCTTCAATAAATTGGTGCCACAATGTTTCTAGCACACAGCACGCCACCAAATGCAAACCAACTCCTTTTATTTTTTCCCCTTATTTCTTCTTTTCTTTTTGAGTGGAGTTACCTCACCAGGTTTTTGCTCTCGTCTTTGTTTCGCAGTTTCGTTTGAATTTTTTATCACCTGTCTTTGTTTCTGAATTCTTAAATTTCTAATAAAATTTATTAGAAATATTATTATTATTAGAATTGTCAAAATAACCATTGCCAAGATCCCTCCCTTTTTCCTAAGGTGTTTGATGAACATTTTGCCAAAATAAATATGATGTTTGGTGAAATTTTTGTCAAATAATCATTGCCAAGTGATCCCTCAACTACAGATTTCATTAAAAGTATTTTTTAGATCTCATCAAGAAATTGATGCCACAATATATATTTTTAAAAAATACCTTTAGCAACGGTTTTTAACTAATAACCGTTGTTAAAGGACCCTTTAACAACGGTTATTAGTTAAAAACCATTGCTAAAGTTTTTTTTTTTAAATGCAACTTTCTTTCAAAGGTGCGAGTCAGATTGATATTGAGTCTTATTGATTAACAATAAACAATGAATATGTAGTCATATTGATTAGATAAGAACAAATATTATTATATATTACTCATTCAATAATTAATATAAAAGAAATATAATTATTCATCAAATGAAAAAATATTTACTCAATAAATACATACATCTTGCTCATACAATAATTTGAAAATCTATACAATTTCTAAGAAAAAATAGAAAAGAACAGAAAAAACTTCAAATGCGTTTTTGAGCTTGAATATGAGGTTTTGTAGCCCCAAAAATGGCGATAATGGCATAAACAGTTAACTATGTAGATCTCGTCGTTAGCTTTCTGTGGCCATATAGAACGCCTCAATCAGAGTTTTCTATAAAAAAATATGGCCATTTGAAGTTGAGATAATCGGATTTCGATTTTTATTTCTTCTCTCTCTTCTCTCTTCTTTCTTTCGTCTTTCTCTTTCTCTCATCTCTTCATTTTATATATGAAAACAGATAAAAAGGAATTGGTAATCCGTGAGATTTCAATTTTTAAATTTTTATTTTTGAACGTTGGATTGGGATTAACGAACGGTGAGATGGGCAATCCGTGGGAGTAAATGTTATTGGTGGGAGCAAAAAAACAAATGTCGGAGCAAATATCAGACTAAAAAAATAGCAGAACCATTTAACAATGGTTCTAAACACATAATCATTGTTAAAGGCAGTGTTTAACAACAGTTCCTTTAAGGAATCATTGCTAAATGGTTCTACTATTTTTTGGTATTCTGGGAGTTTATTTTAACATATATTTTTTTATTATAAACCGTTGTTAAAAAGTTCTCAATATTATAATGATGTCACTGGAACCATTTTAACAACATATTTGATATATAATCGTTGTTAAATGATTGTTGTCTAAGGTCATTTTTATTGTAGTGAGTGATGCACGTTCAAGACTTAAATAAATAAATATAATAAATAATAAATATTGGAGTTAATGCATAGGAGCCTTACTTTTCCTCTTTTTTATTTTTTAAAGAAAAATATCATCTCTTACTTCAAATTTCTAATTAAACATCGAGTGAATTTACAAGCTAGATTAGTCTATTTGATAGTTAAACTTTATTCAGTACCATATTATAAACAAATAATTTGTACCAAATATGTGTCATTCTATAGACATTACTAGTTAATTTTGTTATAATTTGATCTAATTAGCTGTCATTGTTATTAACTTCTTGGTATTTCACTTCTATAATTTTATTTAACCATTCAAATATTTTGAGAAAGAAAAATATTGAAATAGGAGCATACAGTACATCTTCTTTAGTGAAATTATGTAGTCATCTCAGATAAAAACTTATTTTCAAAAATGCAGCTAAAATTTTATCAGGACTACTACCAGTTAAAGACCTTTTTATTTAAAAAAAAAAGAGATGGCAGCGGCTGCCATTTGAATTCCAATTAAAGACCATACATGATACGATTATAATTAATAATTAAAAGTTAAAAAACGCAGCTTTGGCCAACAAAGAACTACATACAGCCAATTAGTATTAAATATTTGCCCGAATAGCATCTTAAAAGAAAATCATGCAACACTTAAAACAAAAATATATTTTGGCAGATTCACAAAATAATTTAATATCCTACCTTGTAATCGGCGTCGCGTCTCACCTCACAATTATAAATTACATTTTAAACAATACATAGTAAGACTTATTCCATCGAAAAATTTCAACGATTCTATTTTTAATTTCAGAAAAGGAGGAACCATTTCGTGCTTATCCAATCTTCCTTGGGCCGCAAGTATTCACCGACGACCAATCATTCTCTAATGGGCACTGATGGGAATGGGACCATCTCTCCACCGTCCCTGTATCCATTAGGAATTATTATATATATATGTCTTTGAATATATAAAATACATGTAACAAATTCAGGTTAATATATATTAAATTAAAATAAGTTTTTTTTACGAATTCACATTTCAACGTCATGAATTTTAACTCCAAATATATAATAAGTTAATCATAGCAATAGTCTTACGAAATAAATAAATATTATTTATGAATTCACATTAATATTTACATGATATATTTTTTGGTCGTCCCTCCAATCACTGATTAGCTGATTTATTATGACAAATGTGTATTATATTTCAATAAATAAAGTTTTTTTTATCTAATAAAAAATATTTTAATTTTTACAAATACATACATATTTTTTTATATATTATGTAATAATAGATGTTTAATCAAAATTAATATATAATATATCCACATTCGCAACAAATGTCTTTCATTACAGTGGACATCACGTTGGACTCCAAGCATTTTTATCATTAACCGCTTCGCCGCGTCTTCTTGTATACGTGTCAGTATTCTGACTGCCCACGTCAGCATCCTGGTAATGCCGCCGCTTGGAAACCAATCGAACTATTTTTGGACCCTAATATACGGAGGGAAGGTGACAGGAATGAGGAAACCCCGCGATGCTGACGCAACCAACCCACGTCAGCACTCTCGTCAATATATATTTTTTTTTATCGAAATTTGCACTTTTGTTTTCTCAATGACTGAGGTTTTTGAGTTGTTAGTTTGTCTATCATGGTCTCATTTGCATTTTAATTTAATATATAAAAGAGTTAAATTTTAATTTAAATAGCTTAATAATTTTTTATATTTTTATAGAATGTTAATAATAAAAGATTACCAAAATTAATACGTTGTAGGTTTAATTTTTTAAAAATCATTAAGCATAGTAAAATAATTATAAACATGATAAAAATTAATATTATATAAAATTATGATATAATTTTTTTTATTGAGCTATTTGAATTGAAATTTCAAACATGAAAGTTAATTTAAAACTTAACTCGTTAGTATTAATGCAAATAAAAGAATGTTAGACAAACTCCTAAAGCAAGTATTTAAAGGCACAATTCTTTTATATTGCTTCTTCGAATTAAAAAATATATACATTTCCAGTATTTCGAGTTCCTAATATTCAAAAATGTCATATATTTATTTCTTGGTTCAAATTTGAATTATGAATTCTGTTGGTCTAATTCAGTGCTTAAAAAAAAGATAACTAAGAGATGAACTTAAAAAAACTATAGAAGTTTAATTATATGAACACAACTTTTATTTAAAATACTGGAATTCCTGTAGGTCCGATCAGTAAGAACAACACTGGAATTCCTTTTCAGCTTGAATGCCAAGAGGAGCCTTTGATGGCAGAACAAGTTCTAGAGATACTACAAGCGTCAGGGTTGGAAATGGATGAAGAAATAATTCAGGAGGTTGATGAAGCTCTTGCAATATCGGTGGATATCACACCTCAAACTCCTCTACATGATTCGGTGCCACTGCGTCATCTTCATGGCGAACAGGGGTGTGCAATCGGTCGGTTTGGTTCAAATCAAAATAAATATATGCATTCAAAATTTTAATCGGTTTATCGAACTAAGAACCGAATTAAATTTTAAAAAAAATATCAACTGAATAGATCAAAACCCGAATAAAATGAAGTTTTATTCGGTTTATTCGGTTAAATCGAAATTATATTAAATAAAGACAAATGAAAAATATTGATAGTTAAAAAAATGATAAAAAATAAGTAGTTTCTGAAATAAAAAGCTAAATAAATATATTTGGACTATCTTTAATATGATTCTTATTTATATAAAGCAAAATGAATTTCTTTGATAAATTTTGGACTATTCGGTTTATTCAGTTTATCCGATTTAGAAAAATATAAACCGGACCAAAGAATAAAAACTAAATTAACTAAAATTTTCAACCGTACCGAAAATTTTAAACTGAAAAATTAAACTAAATAGTTCAAAATTTAATGGTTCGATATAAAATCAATTAATCCGATCCGTTTGCACATCCCTAATGGCGAAGATGGAGAAGGAATTTAGAGAAACGACTTTGGTCAGTGGCTTCTTGTAACAATCAAGGAAATATGATTTCCATTTAGGTTAAATTAGGTTTGTTTCTGTTGATTTCAGTACTGTTCATGGATTTTAGTGAAGTTAGGAATTATATTTTGCTTTTATGGAATATTAGAGGTTTGAATAACCCTGTCAAGAGGGAGAATGTTAGGAACTTCATTAGATCGGAGAAAGTGATATCATATGTATTCAAAAAATGAAATTTAGTACGATATCAGATTTAATTATGACAGAAATTATGGGAAAAGGACTTGATTATTCTCAGGCATATATTTTGGCGAACGATATGGCAGGAGGTGTAGTATTAGGATGGAAAACTTCAGTGTTCACAGAACAAGCTCGTATGATTTTGAATATTACGCAAAATGTGCTTATTGTATGTTGTTAACACGCTGATTTTTATATAGTCTGATGATCAGTAGCTTCATATCTTCCAAATAATTATGCACATTTTTCACTAATTATCAGGGTTGCAGGTTAGCTTACATAAATCTGAACTAATTGTAACTACAAATTATTGACGAGGGAGAACATATGTCATGGCTGACATACTTTGATGCAAGCCATCATAGTTTCCCACGACATATTTGGGGTTGTCTTTGTCTGATAAGAAGTTATCCAAGGCGACCTACTTTCCATTGATCCAAACAGAAGAGAGTAGGTTGTCCGGATGGAAGTCAAATCGATTATCAATAGGAGGACGATTGACTCTACTCAATGCGGTGTTGATGAAAGCATATATTCAATGCAGCTGAGGAGATATACTGTAAGCATCCAGTCTCCACAAAATCATATCTGCATACAAAACACTGAACCTGAATCCACATTGAAGCTGCTACAACAGGAAAGGGACAATTACTGGAAATATTTACAAGCTATAACAGTTTTCATGATTTGGCGAGAAAGGTGTTGACGAATTTTCACGGAAGAACACAAAAAGATACTTCATACAATACGGGAGATAATAAAAGAGTACAAGGAATGAAAACCTGGATAGATATGACATGAAAATATAGGTTATATATTACTTTAAAATACTTAACATTATAAGAGCAAGGAGAAATTACGATTTTGATAGCTTAAATTAGTGTTCCAAGTACATGTTGTAACGAAAAATTATGACTAGCTAGATCATTTGACATGACAAAATATATTTTTCATATGATATGACGAGACAATAAAAATGAGGGACAATTCGGTGGCACATCGCTCTTAATCTTGTCGTCGTGCTAGTCCGAGCCATGTACGTACGCAGAAGTTACGTCTGAATATCAAAGAGAGTAGGATAATTTTTTTAAGGTGGAATATAATTTTATAATTATTTTAATTTGTAAATATATATATATTTTTTTTATTTTTTAAAAATATATAAATAAAAACATATTTTAAAAATTTATTGAGTCAGGGTAGAAAAATACCCATCAGGGCCACCACTAACTTCATGTGGCCCCGCCATGGCGTCCGGTATTGATTTCGGCCAGAATTTTAACTTGTTCATTGAAACTAAAATAGCAAAACACAACATTTTATACAAAAAATAAAAAATAATCAATATTTATGTGTTAAATTTTTTTTTTCTGATTTTTAAATAGTTGATTGAGAAACTTTTTTTTTAAATGCCTGACTGTGAAAAAAATGCCTAACTGTGAAATTAATGAAGTTATCAGCGGGTATTGATTCAAGCATATATATATGTAGTCGATCGATTGTTATTTTATTTTTGCCTCCATGCAACGATTTATTTGAGCATCTCTATCCACTCCGTTGCTTTTTCGGCTGACTTTCAACAAACTAAAAACCTATAGCATTATTGTGAGTTCATTACAAATATCTAATGAAACAACAACGATGCTATATACAGTCCAGGTATGGTTTACTCAATTATTGATACACAAATTATTATTCCAAGAGAGGTCAACTCTTCTTGATCAAGATCCAATCTGTTATAAATATAAAGCAAATATGTCAAAATCCAAACAAAGTATCTTTGTCCCACTTGCAAATTTATATATAAAAAAAATGTTTCTGAAATTTACTATTGTGAAAATGTACTGTAAATATTTTAAATTGTCTTTTTTTTTTTGCCAAAAAGTCGACTTATTGCTCAAAAAATCTTTATATTAAAAATTTCCTCTTATTTTTATGATGACCCTAAAATAATATTAAATAATGAATATTTTCATATAAAATAAATCATTTCTAAAAAAATATACGAAATAAATATTTGAAATATAAATATTTTCTCAAAACAATTTTATATTTCAGAGATTTTTGTTATAAATAATTTATTGAGAAATATAAATCGTGATTTTGGAGATGATGAAATGTATTTTGAGTTGTTTGTTCTTCAACTGAAATGCAATTTTTTTTCATATTAGTCCATCTCCTTCTCCCACTTAATAATTTGCAATAAAAGTGTTTATGGAATCATTTCAGAGCCATCAGTATTTCTGCATTTGAAAGAAATATTGAGACAAAGCATTATGGTGACGGCCCCTTTCTATCCGTTTGCTATTCAAAACGAATAACAAATGAATAGGAATTAATTAAAGAGTTTATTTTTCTTAAATAACTCACTAATTTATTCACCATTTTATATTTTAATTTACAGTAAATTGCGCATATATACAAAAATAGATCATTTGCTAATAAAACATAATTTATTGGTTTTTAATATTTAAAAATAAGAAGCAAATTCATTTGATAGAAAAGTGAGATTATTATTATTTTTAAATAACCTCACTGACTATTCACCCTTTAATACACATCCGATTCCATTTCTATGTCAATGACATATTTTTGAATATTTGTTAGCGAATAGAAAATTAGTGAGTTTTCAATTAAATGCATAACAAATAAAAGTTATTGATTATGAAGATGAATACGGTATTTAGAAGAATATCTAAAATTTTCACTACAATGAAATTCAAATTCACAACGTATGTGAACTATAATTTTTGAAGATCTTAATTATATAAACGTCATATTTTATGTGAAGAAATAATAATAATAATCCTCTGTGTATTTTTGTATTCAAAATTTTATTACATGGAAAATATATTTTCTATCAATGGTAAATTTTAACAGACAACTATTAGGTCTATGATTTCATAGATTTCAATTTAAATCGAATTAATTATAATAATCATACGGCGTTTTTTTCAAAAAGCTGCAATATTTTCTTATTGATAAATAACTTAGTGAAAAGTTCTCAATAATTGTTAACATGCTTTTGATTTTTTTCCAGTAAAAATTAGGACCTTAAAAAGATTAAAAATCAAGAGAAACCTTTAACAGATTTTTATTGATTCTTTTTTATTTTGAAGGGGCCGCCAGCTAACTCTTGACTCTATCAATATAATCCCGCATTTCTCATCCTTTAACCCACTTGCACCGATTTGAGGAAATTTTTTTTGAGGTTGATTACATTTCTATTATTACAATAATTAAGGCAGAAAGATGCTGGCGATAATTATAATTAACAAAAGCATGACGTATATATCATTGTCAACGGACTCCTCTCAACATTTAAATACACAAAAAACGGTTTTTAATAAGAGAATCCAGGATTTTAAATTTAAAATAAGGGTTGAACAATATCCTTCATCGCTCGCCGCGTCCAGGAAGCGCCAACCACGTCACAGTGGGACCACATGTGGGGCCCGGTCGATACCATTTAGAAAATAACACATTACTAAACAATTCAAAAACGAAAAATGTAAATATTTCGGTCAAAAAGGAAAAAAATCCATTGAATCCCGGTTGGATTGCCCCCAGTAGGGCCCACCTCTTTTGAAGCCCTCCAAAGTAGCTGACGCAGATCCTGACATAATCGATCCCTTGGATCCTGTGACACCTGTCCCTATAACCATTTGATTCTTGACACGTAACATACCATGGTCAACTTGATTTGAAACGGTTATATTATATGGTTCCGGAGCGCAGGAACATCTATACACCGATGACACAAAAACTGCGGGACCGACTTTCAGTGTTGAAGAAATATTCAGGATCTGTAGCTCTCAGAGCGGCCATGATTCCCCAAAAGACTACTGCCAGCCCCACGTGTAGCTTGATTAACATGTCAAAATAGGGGACAGGTGTCCCTCGCGGCCCCTATAAAACTACCGCCCGCCTTCATTCATTCATTCCGATCTTCTTCTTTCGTTAAAACTTGGAAGCGATCGATTTTCGCACTTCCCCCTAATTTTGTTGCCTTCTCCGCCGCATCGTAGGAACTTTAACTTAGCTGAAAAAAATGAACGGTGGAGATTTGAACTTGCCACCTGGCTTCCGATTCCATCCGACCGATGAAGAGCTTGTGATGCACTACCTGTGCCGCCGCTGCGCCGGCCAGCCTATCAACAACCCGATCATCGCTGAAATCGATCTTTACAAATTCGACCCCTGGGAACTCCCTGGTTAGTTCTTACACAGACTAGTTTCAGCTCATCTCACTATCTTCTCGGATCGTTAGATCGAGATCTGATGGTTCAGTATCACTCATCTGGTTTTTACTGTTTACATTTCCAGGCATGGCGATGTATGGGGAGAAGGAGTGGTATTTCTTCTCGCCAAGGGACAGAAAGTACCCCAACGGATGTAGGCCGAACAGGGCTGCCGGTTCGGGTTACTGGAAAGCGACTGGGGCTGACAAACCGGTTGGTTCGCCTAAACCGGTTGCTATCAAGAAGGCGCTTGTGTTTTACGCCGGGAAGCCGCCTAAGGGAGTGAAAACCAACTGGATTATGCACGAGTACCGGCTTGCTGACGTGGATCGATCGGCTCGCAAGAAGAACAACAGCCTTAGGGTTCGTACTCTCTCACAATCGGAAAAATAAAATAAAAAATGCTATTTTTTTTTGTGTAAAATAAACCGGACCTTGATTCTCGCCGGTGTTTGATGATGTAATTTCTGTTACACCGGGTTCACAAGAATATGAGCACCGACCGCCACTTGTCGCACAAAGGCGCGGAATGTAACAAAATAATATGTGCTCCGGGTGTATTCAGTTAGTACATTTTCTGTTTTGTCAGTGGGGACCACATGGCGGCAAATTGGTCAATTTGTCGTTTTCATTAATACGGCTGAAAACAACCACCACCATTAACTGGGCCCCACACTTCGTACTTATCGTTTCACAGAAGCCATAGATAGCGACGCCACATCTTTTAGCCAATACAAAACTCGTGTTGTCACTACATACTTTAGTAAAGATATTAAGATCTGTTACATCCGTCCGATCGAATATCTAATATCTTATTCAATTATCACTAACAGCTGGACGACTGGGTTCTCTGTCGTATCTACAACAAGAAAGGCGTGATCGAGAAGCAACCTGCAGAGGAAGAGGAGGAGCGCAAACTAGTCGGGTCGAAGCGCCTAAGAGCGAATCCAAGCCCGAATCCGATTGTTAATGCTAACCTGGTCCAAACCTCACTCAAGAAAGAAGAGGTGGAATCCGAACTAGGCGAGATTTGGCACGTGACACAAGCGCCTCCGCAAGTGACCACGCCTTTTACCGACAACATGCTCTATTTCGGCACGTCGAAGTCTGCGCCGCTGAATCCGTACAAAAATGGAGATTCCAGTTGCTCGGAGCACGTGCTCTCCCCCGAGTTCACGTGTGAGGAGGAGGCCGAGTCACAGTCCAGCAATTACTGGGAAAACTGGGAGAATGCTCTTGGAATGGGATTTAATAACGAAACTGCCATGAACGGGTTCGGACCGGTGTCTCCAGCAGGGTTTTGCCGGGACCCTGTTTTCCAACCGGACATGTTCACTTACCTTCAGAAGCCCTTCTGATTTCGGAATCAGGGTCTTTTGGTAATTTGTATTAACATGATGGGTAACTGAGGAAAATTGGTGGTTCTAACTGCTAACAAATATCCAAGACCGTTCTTAGCCGTCGGATTGGGTTAGAACGATTGAGGATAAGGCGGGATTAACTGAGAAGTATGGGGAATTAATTTGAGGTGTCATATGTATGTATTTTGGAGTAGTTTGTTTCGTCACTGACCAGCGGGCCCATGTGCATTTAAACAGGTGAAAAGAGGGATGAGTTGGTGTTCGACTCCTCTCCATTTCTCAACTGAATTGGAGAAATCTTCGAACAAAATTCTGCATCAATACCGGTGCTGCGGTGTAACAAAAGAAGCGTTAGGAGGGAAGTCGGAAAATTACTGAGATGATGCCAAATAATTTAGCATATACATTCGGGAAACTGAACTTAGATGATGCCGGAGCTGGGGCGCTATAAGGGACGAGAACAGTACAGGACATCTCCAGTTATTGAGGACTGCAGAGGAGGTGAATATTTATCATCACAGTCATCTGGGTGGGGGATTTACTATTGAGAGCGAACGATGGGTGGTCGTAATCGCGTGCTGAGGCGTACTCTGATCAATAGAGGTTTCTTTTGCATGTATGTAATTTTAATCGTTTTTGTTTCCTTTCCTTTTTAGTGCTTCAATTGTCAAAGAGTCATTTTCTTGGGTCGGAGGGGTGACTCGAGAATCAATTTTGTTGTACCATTCTCTTTTCGCCTTTTTAATGTTTATATGATTATATCATATATATATATATATATATATATATATATATATATATATATATATATATATATATATATGCCTCTTTGTTAGAGATCTTTCGCTTTCTGTCACAGTCCCAACAGGAGAAGCGACAATATGCGTTGTACTTGGGGTTAACGTCTTGAAAAACAACAAGAGAAAACTAGAAATGTGGACGTCTTGATGCCCTCATCCTGAATTGGGGCCACGCATTTGTCTGTGACCTTTTTGGTACAAAATTGGCAACTGTTGTTAATCTTCTACTTGGTTGGTTATGTGCAACTTGTGAAAAGATATCCACTGATAGATAAACAACATGACATTTACATACTTTCTCAATGTAAAAGTTTTGTCTTATGTTTGAGGCACTTTCTCTGTACTTTCGGCTCATCTAAGACAAATATTAAATAAGTTTCTGCAACATTGATGTTCAAGAAAAAAAATACACTCAGAACACACTGATTATTATATTTAATAATATGAATAATCTAATTAATAATAATAATAATGAAGAAAATAAAATTTTTAATAGTAAAAATAAAAGCACGTTATACTAAAAACTTTTTAACTCTCATTTATATTCGGAAAAAAAGAATTCAATTTGTGACTGAAACTAGATATCCAGGGTAAAGCCGTAAGCAGTATTGCAGTGTGTCATATGATGATATAAACATGTACAAACAATTGAAAATAGTTGAACCTATCATGCGTCTAATTTATTAATTTAATAAGTTCAATTTGACAAATGGGTTCGCAATTTTGTAACTTAATAGACCTTTGTTTTTATAAGGCAGACGAGTTTCTCAATTAGACTGATATTATACCTGTGTTATTTTTTTACTATGAAGACGTAAATGAAGGTATTTATGTTAAAAAAGAAGAAGCAAATTTAGGCATATTAAGGTATGCCCCTGATATCCAACTGTTAAATATAACAATTTAAATGGCATTTATTATGTGTTACCTAAATCCAAAAGGTGCGCATCATGAATTTTGTATAAATTAAACCAGATTGGAAAGTGGAACCAATTAAGGTACTATATTTTGACATGGCGAACAAGTGCTGGTACAATTGTTGTCAATTGATATTGAAAAGAAGTTCACATCATTTGGGCACATGAACATGTTGCCGTAGCATGTGTGATCGAGCAGCCAGTCCATTGAAGTTGCGAATTTAGGTTGCTAATGGATTGGATGCTGCTTCATATTGTGCAAGTTAAAAAAAAAATGTTCTGCTCTTGAGGAGAGTATAGATGTTGAACTAAGTGGATGGACAACAATTAAATGATCATCCACTCTTAAATAATCAGTTAAATCAGTGAGAAAACATTGAACATTATTAGTTTCGGTCAGAGCACAATAAGACCCATTTACAATCCAGCTTATATATTTTCTATCCAGCCCATAAACACTTTTAGAGTCCATGTATTCATGAGTACTACATAAACAATTAATGTTCAGAAAGCTCATGCTCTTGACAGCGCTTTCTCACCTTTTGGCCCAGCTATGCGTGACTGGTACTAGTCTTTGTTCTGATAATATTGGAAATAGTAGACTAGTTTCTTATGTGAGGAATTTAATTTTTGTATCTGATGTTACAGAATCAGAAGACAATATACGAATAATATGGTACATACATCAGATAGGCTAAAAGCTGAACGAGGCTAATTCTAAACCGGTCTACAGAGAGCTTCCTTTTTACCTCACAACTCATTAGCATTTTATACCTAGGATTCTTATGAATTATGAGCACATTTTTACCTCTACAGAGTGCTGCTTTTATACATGAAATGCAATTTATGGAACATCTTTTAATGCAGGTTTACATATCTCATTCAGCCTATGTCTGTTCTCCCTCTATACTTCTCATGTTTCTTTGCTATTTCTTTCTTTCCTACGAATATACATTTCTCCTATCCAAATGAGGCACTGTAAATGCTACAGTCTTCGCTTAATATATCTCTACAAAGACCATCAAATCCAAATCCCGCGCCTTCACTATCTGCACTGTTTCAAATAAATAAGAAAACAATTAAGTGAAAAAGATTACCAAAGTGAGAAGATTGTATATTCACCTATGTACATAAATGAGAAAATGGGATCACAGAGAAGGTCCAGACTTGGGGAGCCTGTCACAAGCTGTTGTTATCCATCCAATCTGGCCGTTCTCATTGTCATAGACAACCATCAAATCTTGTAGGGTTATATCTAGAAAGAGATGCAAAAAAGTGATAACAATTATTATGAAAGCAGAAAAACAAAAGAGCTCAAAGACAGATAGATAACATCTCAACATGATTATAATCATTTTGTCCTCTAATAAAATTTTGTAATGAATATGCAAAGAGAAAATGTACCTCCAATGATATTAAAATCATTCAGTCCAACCTCTGATCCATTGAGAATCCCCAAGCACACATTTCCATATTTCTGAAAAGAAATGAAAGAGAAAAGAGAATAACCAAAAGTATAAAAGTAAACAGCTTTTTATACCTGCATCATCATCAGTAACATAGTATCATTTTTTCAAGCTGCTTGTACCAAACTGTTAGCTAGTTCAAAGTTTACTTGGCAATTTAAATCTTACTGTCACAACTAGATAGTTTTCAGGAGGTATTTCCATTGTCGACTTCTTCCCATTTACAAAGTTAAGAACCACTGATTTAAAGTACTTCTTGGCATCTGAAATTGATTTGAATGGCTTTTGCCCTTTCCAGCACAGAGGCAGTGAGGGGTCATCAGATGCCTCTTTCAATGGCTTGTTGCCTATGTCACTCTTCACCTGTACATTATCAGACATTCACTACCTCATTTGACCATTTATTCTTTCATTTATCATAAGCCTACTTATAAGGGGAAAAGTGTGCAACAGAAAGAAAAAAAGAGTCCATCTTGCCACAAATATGAGAAGAAAGACCATGATTCAATATATTAAAGACATTATCAGAACCCACCACAATAAATGATTTTGGGCCTAACTAAGAGTGTTATAGACCAAGTAATGGGTTTTTTTCAACAATAAAATGGGGGCTTCTTATGGATTTTTGACGAACCAAGTAATGGGTTCTTACAATTTTAACAAAACAAAAAAAGGATCAATCAGTTATTCAGTTGAAATCTAGATTTTATTAGTACCGCAAAAACTAGAGCTTGATAAGACTGTGAGGTGAAATAGGTGTAAGAGCTACCACTGTCAAAAACTACATCCATTTGCTTGACACCAAGAGATCTCCCACCAAAGTAGAGACTTGCTGGTCCTGGTGAGTAATACCTGCAATATCAATTCATTATTACGAGAAAATAATTACAAAAAAAAAAAATATGTGTGATGCATTCGGTGTTAAACCCTAAACTCTAACATACGTTTGAAAAAAAAATAAAAGGAAAAGAAACCTATGCCAATTATTCACTAGCCTGATTATCTTAATTTGATTTGATAGACAAAAATGTAAAGTTCCATCCATATAACAGTCATGTAATCAGTTAATATACAAATTACAATTAAACTTAATTTTCATGGCAAATTTGCAAAAACAAACAGCAACAAAAAAATTTAAGCCTGTCCCATCAAGAAATTTCAAAGAAGCCACTGCATTATTTAATAATTTAAAACATATCAGCACAGCCTCAGTTTCCAACACATTGCTAAATTGTGACAATTTAATTCTAGACAATGATTTTATTGAAGATAAAGATTCAGCCATGCAAAACTTATACAGAATAATAAATAATTTGATCTTATTCTTCATAAATTATTATGAAAAAACTATAAAATATGAATTAGATGATTTTGAACACAACAGGAAAACATTTAGTTCCTTCAACAATTAAGGCCTACTGCAATTACTTACAAGGCCTTTTATATGGATAACAATTAAGTAGTGTTTTACTGTATGGTGGGGATCCCTTGACAGCTATTTATTTTGACAACCAATTTTACATAAATTCATAGAATATCTTAAAAATGAAAAAACTTTACAAATGTTCTTACATTTATGAATTGATTGTGTTTCAAATTCGGTGCAATCTGAGTGTCAATTTGATATTTCATCAAAAACAATTATATTTTGAACTGTTAAAATTGCTATATAATTTTGATGGTCTTTGATGGAATATCACATGACACTCAAATTGCACCAAATTTGAAACACAATCAATTCATAATTGCAAATATATGTTTGTAAAGTGTTCTTTTTATTTTAAGATTTTTCATGAATTTATACAAAGTTGGTTGTCAAAATAGAATGTTGTCAAGGGATCCTTTTCAGATTTTCAAATTTAAATACTCACTTGTGGGTGCGAGACAATGGAGCCCACGTGACCTTAGAATAAGGCACCAAATCATCTCCGAAGAAAAGAAAGCCACCACCTTTTCTACCAAGGCAGTGGCCAACCACGTTGCGGGTCACACCTTGATCCTTCAATTGTGACATGATACTCACCTTACTGCCTCCGAGTCCCAAAACCCCATCTGTTGCTGCTGGTGTATTTGGGTTTGAAAGCTGTTGGTCATACCCACAACTGCATCAAGAATTCAGGAGAAAATTTGTATTTACTTTTCTCTTAGAGAGTATATTTGTTGGCACAAAAATATCTACTTGCTTTAACGCTGGCATAGTTGCTGTATTTGGATGTACAAGGTAACATTTGAACATGTATATCCTTTGCTAAATGCTCACAGACACAGTGAACCCCTTAAACCAAGAGAAGGATGACAAAATAACCCCTTCAATGAAGGAAAAAATGTCTTTTATAATGTTTCTCAAAAGTTTGAGCCCAAATCTGCCTCTATTGAATCTAATTTTTGCATACAATCCAACGTCTCAGAATTGAACTAAAAGAAAGCCCAGTAGGATGAGGAGCTGAACTAAGTCCATTTTTAACAGAACCTATATGCTCATCACCAAACTGTTAGTTGTTATACACAAAAAGCACCAGGACTTGTGGCACCGGCAGGAAATGCAAGGATCACTAGATTTTAGCCACAACGAAGTGAAATGATTGCATAACATGCAACAAAAAAAAAATAATACCAACCCGAAGGTGAGAGTAGGTCGGACAGTGGAGGAGTTGGTCAGACGAAGGTAAAAAGCATCAGATATAAGTACACCAAGAGAGGAACCCTGATCTGCATACTGCACTTCGTAGTCACATTGTGCTGCTTCACACCGGCGCAATAAAGAACATATAGGATCGCTACACGGAACCAGCTTTTGCTTTGTCGGCCGGTACAATGGATGTGGCACCTGTTGTTAGGTTTTATATTGTTAAATTAAAGTATGTAGAGAAAATAAAATTCAAGACCCGTTTAGGATCCCAAATTATCTTGCACAAACAGATGATTTACATTGTAACTAAGGTTTGATCCTGAAACATTCATTTTAACTCAAACACTTAATTCTACTTTACATTGTTCCAAGAACTACTTATTTCTGATAAAAAAGGAGAAAATATAATTTATTGAACTGTACATGATGAAACTTTCATCTTGATGAGTAACACTGAAATAATACTCATGCTTCCAAATACCATTGATAGATATTGAAGATATGATAAACATGCCAAGATATGATAAGTTATTTAAGAGTCCTACATACCCTTAGAGACAGTCTCTTTGTCATAATATTCATATTCATAATTCTGAGATTTCATCTCTTATTATATTTGAATTCTTAGATATGAATGAATGAATATTCAGGTCACCCTGAACTCCAAGAAATTAAAAATTGCAACTCCAACATTATGGGCGAACTATTCAAAAGGGAAAGAAAAAAGAAAGGAAAAATATGCTATTTTAGGGAACCTTAGGTAACAAGAACTGAATTATAACTAATTTCAGGCTTTGTTATATTTTTTAATACTCGCTGATTTCTAATATGATGCAACTAATTTCAGGTCTCAAGAATACCTTAGAGCAACTGACACAAGGAGCATCACACTGTAGCCAGGTAAGGTCACTCCCTGTGTCCACATCTAGATAGTACGGCTTCGCTGGGTTCCCAATATACAATGTTACATAATACATACTGCACAGATTCAATATGTGTCAGGTTCTCATTGATTTGGATAAATTTCACATTTCATTTGCATTCTCGTGATAGTCAGAAGCATACCGCTTGAAAGTTTAATCCTTACAAACAGATATTGTGCAATTTGGTGTATAAAGAAATGCATATTCAATACATTTGGCACATACGGTCCCAGTTGAAATTTCAGACAATGAAGGGCTCTTTGTAAATTGCAAAAGGCAAATCTGAAAGGCGATTTATCATTCTTAGTAACAGAACAGCGATTAACGATAGCTAAGTTGAATCGATAAATTAAATTCTGGAACCAACTTAATCAAAATTTTCAATTTCAAGTCGTTCTCCACCGTATTCGAAACCCCAAAGATTAATTTAATAAAAAAACTTCAATCTGCTGCGGTTTTATATATTACATATGCATTCCAATAACAAGATATTATTAGTTTTTTCTGAGTGAAAGATATTGTAATTTTTAAAAAGGATTTTTTATTTCACAAGAAAACATAATTAAGCTGAAGTAAGGATGATTAATTAAGGATTTTTTATTTCATCAGAAAGACTAGCTGGAGTCTAACTTACCCGTTCGGGTAGACGTCACCAGAAAGGGGAAAAACTGCGGAGGAGGCACCACGTGGCGACGCCTCAGACATGGATTGGGATTTAGACCTCTTGAACAGCGAGGATGCGGCTGCGTCGGAAATGGACGGCGCGGCGGCGATAAGAATAAGCGTCCCGAGAAGTAGATGGAGCATTTGCTGAGGCTTCGCCATTATTGGATGGAGAGAAGGCGATAGAGAGATGCGGATTAATGCGACTTCACTGACTTTTATAACAAACAAGAAAATACAAGGAAATTACTTTCTTTTTTATGGAAGCTTGTGTGTTTTCTTTTGTAGTAATTTATTGCAGAAGGAATTCAATTTGTAATGAAGGTATTTTTGTGGTCAAACCCCCCATTTTCTTTATAATTATGAAAATCCATGATGGATTCAGGTACCCGTTAATGTTTATTTTGTAAAAAATATGTACTCGACATGTCAACTTGTTATATAGTACCCTCAAATAATAATTCTCAAACTTTAATTTAAACAATATTTTATAGCTATATATACATATATAGATAGACTATTGTAAAAACTTTTGTATTTCGGTCGATATACAAATAGATCAAAATTATGTTTTAGAATCTTAAAATTTTCAATTTATGATTTTCATTATATTCTTCATAAATTAAACTATATTTTGTATCCGAAAGGGTTTTTATATGAAGAATTTAACGAAAATTATCAATTAAAACTTTTTAGATTTTAAAATATAATTTTTAATCCGTTTATATATTAGCTAAAATGCAACGTTTTCACAATAATCTATCTCTCTATATATACATACACACACCATTAATATGCAATATTGGATCTGCTTATTTTTGCGTTGCATTGACTTTTACTATATAATGCAAATAAAATGATCGTACCGAACAAGCTAGTGTAAAAAATGGAAGAGTGCCTATCTTTCTTTCACGTGGAGATTTTTACTGCCCGTCGGTAAGATTTGGATATTATCTGCTGAGTTAGCTACGGTGTATACGTAATTAATAATTAAATTTATTATGAATTTTAAAAATATAGATAAATTATCTTTAAATTTTAATAAAATTTTTATGTTAAAATGTGATGGAATATAAAAAAAATTTTTTTTTTTTTAAATATTAGTTTTAAATTTTTTAAGATGATTCAATAATAATATTAAATAATTCATATTTTTAGGTTATTTTTAAAAATTCAAAACTAATATAGAAATTTTTTATATCCCATCATATTTTAATATAAAAATTTTATTGAGATTTAAAAATAATTTATCTATATTTTTAAATTTATAACAAATTTAATCATTACGTAGCACCGTTACCTAACAATTATCCGAGATTAACTTTTTTTTTCATATATGATATTACCGTTACTAAAGATATAAAACAGGAGTATATGAATATGAACAACTACTGTCTTATCAGTGGGACCAGCAGCAGGTAATAATAAATTAATAATCAGCTGACAAGATGGGTGGTCCTTGTTGCGGGCCCGTATGCAGAGAGATTGTGTATACCTCGGAATTACTGCCGATCTCTCCAGTCCAGTGAAACCGCGTAACGACATTGATCAAGAAAGTGAGGTTCCACGGGCCCCATCCCATCTGATATCGATCTGAATCCTGAATTCTGATCCTATGCGTTGCTGCACGCGTAGCGCTTGATTTGTTAGATCATTTTGAGTTCGTTTCGATGTGAATCATGAAAGGAGGGATTTTGGGAGGATCCTATGCGTTGCTGCACGCGTAGCGCTTCGATTTGTTAGATTTTTGAATCGTCGAACGATGTGAATCATGACAGCAGATCTGGTTTCGTTTTTGGGAGGACAATTGCCCACCCCAACTCCAATAATCTATGTAATTATATTAGGTTAAGGTTATACAAATTAAATTAATGTTTTTTCTCTCCTTGAGTTAGTGAAATATTCTTTACTAATAAATAATTTACTTTACAACAAAATATAATTTAACTCATGTGTAAGAACAAAAGTTAATTATCTTGCACATATACATATTTACCATAATATTTTTATTATTATTTAATAGTTATCTTGAAAAAAATATTCAATTAAATGATTGATATAAATAATACTTTCAAGCAATAAGAAATTATGTCTTATCTCGCAATATATCATGATTAATTATACTTATACTTACTATTACCAACAAGTAATAGTTTTTAGAAATTAATTTTAAGAACTTCACATAATTAATTTATTTCTTAATAATTAATATAAAATTGTCCTTCACTGCCCCTAATTCATGATTGTATTTATACTGAACAAGAACTTCGTTTTTTATTATGATGAGTACATTCGCACTTAATCAAATTTTAGTTCGAATATGTAAAATTTGATAAAATAAAATAAAAGTATATACAATACCGCTCTTTTCAAATTAGCACCTATATGCGTTGATTTCGATATCTTAGAAGTCATTCTGGATTTCACAAAGTATTTTACTTCTCAATAGATACATTTTGAGTTAATTTTCACTTATCTGAAAGAAAAGAAATTTTCCCTTCCCAGTCCTGCATAGAAATTAACAATAAAAATAAGTAGCGACATAGTTACTCGTGAAGTTCAATCCTAAATCAGCCAATATAATACAACGAAATATTAATTTATAAATTGTGTTATGATCATTTAATCCTATTATTTTACTTCGAGGTAAGGCATAAAGACCCCTTTATTCCAAGCCTTTGCTTCTCTCTTGATTGATTCTAAACTTTGTCATTAGCATAAAGTTGTGCACAAAGGCAGCGAGACATTAAAGAAGTACAATTATATACTTTTGTTGTGCATCGATGCTAACTTTGTTTACTTTTGCAGGGGTTTTGCAGGGGGATTTAATAATATTCTTTGCTAGAGCTTATGTTTTTTGTAGGAGGGTCGAGACTCGAGTTAGGGCATTTCTAGGTAACGAAAATTTATGGGAAAATTTAATAATTATCACTTTAATCATTTTGAAAAATATTATTTTAAAAATTCAGTTTAGAAATTTATCACTTTAAAATTTATTAGTCTTTAATTTTACCATTATTGCTGTATAATTGTATAATTATGAGATTCAAAATTCAAAATTTTAATCAATAACAAGAATATCTCACTCATCCCAGAACCCATCGTATAACTTGGGTAACTATCTTTTTGAGAGTGTGGAGAGTTTTCAAAGATTAATTATAACGGTTCATTTAAATCATAACGTCTATGAAAAAGTATAAATATGAATTTTGATATACAGATAATTTATTATTATTAAATCAGAACCGTTAATATCTGATCAAACGGATCATATTAAAAGTACTTCACCAGAAGAGGCTCGTGGGCAGGACTGAATTAAATCCAAAAAGGATCTTCTACAAATGTGAAAATAACCAAACTTAGAGATTGAAATTAATTTTTCGATTTAGGGTTTTTCTGATTTATAGCTAACTTTTTTTTATTTACTTTTTTTTCTTCCGATTTTAACTCTGTTCTTGAAGAAAATTTGAACTTTCATTCACTTTGGTAGCAAATTATAAATTCCAGTCACTTTGGTACCAGATTGTAAATTTCACTCACTTCTGTTTTAAAGGGAAATTGGTACCTGGAATGTAGCGATTTTAATTTGGAACGGTATATAGAGATTTTATGCACATGGTATTAGTATTAGTTTGCCCAAATCAATTCTGCATGTAGTGTTGATGTAGTGGATGAGATTTGAATGGAAATGATGCGTATGCTCAAATTAAAATTAAGACAGAGTATGCATTCAGTGCACATTGGGCTATTTTGGTACCATGTCAATAAGGACAGATACCCTTCCTATGTTCTTGGTATTGCTCTTTCTATGTTTATATTATGTCTCTGTACCAGACAACTCAATAGTGTGCTATTTTGAGCATCTACTTGAAACATTTAAGCAAACTAAATAATATTTGATGATTAATATTTGTTTTGTATTGTAGAAAATAATTAATATTTATTTTGGATTATAGAAAATTTCTAGATGTGGCTTTTACATGTGAGAGAAAGATTATGAGAATTTTTTTTATGACATTGGAATCTTTAGTGATGCCGCATATGTGTAATCCATTGATGAGAAAATTGATGAGACAAATGATGAGATGAAACAACGAAAGAAACAAAATTATCAGTTGAATATAATAAAATCCCCACATATATAGAATTATACAAAACTCATTACTATTTTACTCACTGACAATACTTGATAATCCATATAACAACTATTTTTACTCACTAACAGTACTTGATAATCCATCTTATTGAAAGAAAACTTGGCGAAAATTGATTTGTATTAGAAAATTGCACAATGTTATTAAGGAGTAATTATTGAGAATTGCACACTATTTTAATAAATCAACTCTAAATAGAAGTAACTTATGAAAATTGTGTTATGTATGTGAACCTGATTCTAGGAGTATGCAGGGGGTGACAGGGGGGCGGCAACCCCCTGCGAACGGTGTCTGAGGTTACGAGCCCGGAGAAAATTATTTTTGAGAAATCAAATTATATTGAAATTCTTTCACCGATGGCCCAGATTAAGGTTTAGGATTTATGAGTTTGTTTATATATATATAGTCTCCAATGTAATTATGGATATAACCGAACTTTGAGTATTAGTGAAAATTATTTTGGCAGCGGCCGTGGGTTTTCTTTCCCTTAAGAGTTTTTCACGTAAAAATGTGTGTGTTCTTATTCTCAATTTTTCTTCTTTCTTGTTACGTGATTGCTCTCTGATTATTCGCTTCTCAACAAATTGCACAAACTCATTGATGTGAGTAAATTAGGAAAAATTTAAAATTTCACTAGTAAAAGATACTAACAACTGATGGGAGAAACTTACGAAAAGAAAAAGAGAAAGGAGAAAGGAGACAAGATGGTATTACCTAATGCAAAGGAGACTAGATGGTAGGACTGGACTGGAGATGCAGCGAAGAACTAAAGAGAAGGTGGCGGACTAGAGGAGTCGACTTTGGAGGAGGCGACGTAAGAGGAGGCAACGAAATATTTTGGACTATGACAAATAAGCAGGGAAGATAGATTCATATCAGAATGGTCAAATACGTAGGAGGCGGGCGGAGCCAGAAACGATCGATAGAGGGTGTCCGATTTAAATAAATAGAATATTCAGTTTAATTTTTTTTTTTTATTTTTTATCATATAACTTTTATTTTTCAGTGAACTGAGAAGATATCCAAGTGCCGGCTGACGCCTACCTTAAATCCGCCCCTAGTAGGAGGGGTAATTATGAAAATACGAAATTACTTTCTTATTTACATGTATTTTCTCAATAAAAATATGCATTAGATAAGTAGTAATGGAAAAATTAAAAATTAATGAAGTTTACAATGGTAAATTTCTAAACTGAATTTTTGGAGTGTATTTTTCAAAATGACCAACTTTGGAGTGGTAATTATTTAATTTTCCCAAAATTCATTATCCATATTCATATCCGACTATTTTGATCAAATTCTGATAAGGTCTATTGTACTTCAGAAATATTATAATGATTCAATGAATCATTAAACATTATGAAGCGTTAACGCTTCACATGTAGCGTTATATAACGATACGTTCTATTAACTTTATGAAGTCTTTGTCTTCAAAACACTTAAAAATTTTTAAGTGCAGAATATTAAAACGTTATAACGGTTAGGTAATAGTTATAACATTTTACTACGACAGTGATCATAAAATTTGAAGAGAACCAAAATAAATGGTAGAGTGATGTATGACATGACTAAAAACTTGAAAAACTAATTATCTTCCTGGATATAACATTTGTACTTGCACTATGCAAACAAGCCATGTGGAGTTGAGCGGATCCTAACTCAATCTTGAGTCGTTTTAAATGAGCTAAGCCGAATTTGAGTTGAAAATTAATCAAGTTATCGAGCTTGAGCTGTGAGTTCAATCCTCATAATTTATACATTTATATTATCATAAATAACTACAACCTATATACTTTTTATTGTTTTTGGATTATATTAATTTATCTATTTAAAAAAAAAAATTAATATCCAAATCGAGAACTTACATCTAAGTTGTGTCCAATGCACCAAACCACTGGTACAAAAGACAATGCCTACAGAAGATATTACAATAAACTAGACCAATAGCTGTTGCTAAATCTGATCCTATGAAAACTACCCATCCTGACAACTATGAAGACCTAACATCAAAAGCCACACCAATTATAGATCAGACCATACAAAAATAATGCACAACCATCAGTTCAGAATGCCAACACAGCAAGACAAGAACACAAAAACAAAAGACGTAATTTATCTATTTTTAATTTTATAATAAAATTTGGAAAAAGTTTGCATCCATTTTTATGAACCTAGGTATATTATTATTTATGTATATTAATAATTAAATAGTCCAAGTTATATAAAAATAATTACATACCTAGCTATTACACAGCTAACTCAAGAGAGCCAAGAAAATGAAGTCGGACCGAGTTTGAACTGAAAAAAAGGTCTAATCGATCTACACGTTTTTCTTGCAACCTACTTCCACGCAATTCAACAGCGATATTATACATCTACATCGGTGGATGTGCATGCAAATCCAGACTAAGAAACCAAAACAACAAAACTGCTACACAAATTTGAAACTTGTTCATTTATAGTTCCGACAAACTTGAGCATTAAATTCCACCCTAGTTCGTCTAAATCCACAATGAGGAATCAAAACGTTACAATGTCATGAACGACATTAGTATATTGCTTTAGACTTCCATTTATTGGGATTTTTTTGTAAAGTTCTACTACAAATAGACTTGTTTAAGATGGTAAGACTCAGCTTAATTATTTTCCAACATCTCAAATGCACCTTCAGAGGGAATATTTATTTTGACATGCTAAAACTGGCAGCAACGTAGAAGATTGCAAAGAGGATGTTAATTAAACAGCGTAAATCTAATCTATGCCAACTTATTTCCTTTCAAAGATTACCGCATTGGAAGAGGGCCCTAGACAATATTGTCCAGAATGACACCAAAATAGAAAAAAATATATAAAATTAACTACCAACCTCTATAATTGCATTACAAGAACGAGGCCAAACAAATTTATCACTACAACTACAACCACAATAAAAATATTAAAAAAAAAACTAAATCCTCAACCTACATTTGAATTATTCCCAGAGGATCTCAACATGGGATTCAGGGGATGGTTAGGTGCCATGCCACCAGACGCAGCAGAATTAAACACAACATTTTGTGCAGACCCTGCATTAAGATTTGGATGAATTGCAGATAAAGGCAAGCGGGGCCCAAACGAGAGCATCTGCTGTTGCCTCTGCATCAACTGTTGCAACTGCGCATTAGTCCCTTGTTGCATGGGCGGCATGTTTGGCTGAATGTTATGGGAGGCAACCATTGCTGGTGGTGGTCTAGGGTTTGAGCTCATTTGGCTGGTGCCAGTAGGTGCTGGCATGGATGCTGGTATAGGCCCAGTTAATGGAGGCCCAACCCGGCCTGTTGTCATCATACGCACCCGCTCTGCATAGATGCGCTGTCTAAGTTTATCCATTTGTTCACATTCCTTTAATAGAAGGGTCTCGATCTCGGCGAATTTTTTCAGCTTCAGTTCTAGTCTTTTTAACTGCAAATATAAACAGTACACTGAATTCCTCAGATCTACTACACAAGATCCATAGCCTTCGATGATTACAAAGATGAACTAATTTTTCCTTGAGACACTGTTCCATGTAATTTCAGCTCTCAAGGGAAAAACAACAAGGCAGTAATAACAATGTATTGCAAAAAAAAAGTGACTGTCTCACTGCTTTTTATGATTGCTTATATTTCAGTTCTACAACTAAGTGAGCATTTGTGAACTGTTACCAAATTTCATAGAAAAAGGTGAACCTAGAATTACAAACAGCAAGCACAATGAAAGTCGGAATTGAAATTCATATTGAATTTTGGATAAAATTATAAACAGACCTGGTGATTGATAATGGTGGCAGAAAGTCTTTGGATTTCACGCTCTTCTTGGTCCGCAAATAATTTCGCTTTCACAGCAGCTGCTGATAGGCCACAACTTGCTGCATATTTCACGCCTTCAGGGGAAAGAGGGGAAGGAGAATCATCCGTTCTCCTGTCTGAAATTCACAAATCATGAGAGTTTTCTAGTAACTACTTATCTATTTACAAGAAAAAGAAAATACACATTTGATAGAACCAACAGTTCATTTAATGACATTTAACCTTACAAGAAAGTACAAATTATTTTGAATATGGGGTATCAATGCTGGTACTGATAGAATGATGTTATTGTAAAGGTTGTTTCTAAATAAATGAAGCAGGTAGTACACTCTTCTGCTTGTTTTGGAAAAAGAAAAAAAAATGTGACTTCGAATGATGGCAATGGAAAAAATATATATATAATTACCAGTAGAATTATGCATGGGGAGGGAACCATCAATCTGAGTGCCATCTGAATTTGACCTTTATCAGAATTTAAAAATCAAATCATATTTTGTCATCATCACAATTGACGGAAGTAAAAAATAAAATATTATATCAAAAAGTAGTTTCAAAGAGCAGACTGCAGCCTATATATCAACAAGTGTCCATCCTAGTTCAAAGGAAAGAAGTTCCATTTCTCTGTCTTTGCTATGATGTTTTGGGGAAAAATAATGCAAGATTATGCTTTACCCTATAAAAGTTGGAATATTTGCCTCTAAAATATTTTAAAAGAGATTAATCATGCATTATTGCTCAAGGATCTATAAATAAATATATTAATATATACACAGCTGTTTCAGGTACAGGATGCAGCATTCTACCTTGAATCTTCCTTGGTCAAGACACAGAGAGCAGCGTTTGCACAAGCAGCAGCAACTCTAGGTCCAATCGCAGAGGCCAGAAATGCAACCTTGTATATCAAAAAACACAGAAAGTCTAATCAATATTGCTTTTACTGATCTGTTTCTCATGAACATTACAATCCTCCTTTTCTATTAAGAAACACAATAAAAGGTAAACATATAAAGTACTCACGAGGGACATAACAGGGTTAGGTGCATCAGCAAAAGGAAACTTGCCCACAGCTTGAACATCATGTTGTGATACACCTACATATGATGTATCAAATCTCTTAATATCCCAATACTAAAAAACAACAGCTAATTTTTAAAAGAGTCTGTCATTTGATTGTCTTTTCAATGCTGATTTAAGCTTCTTTAATTTATCTGAGCCTTTTTGCTCGTCTTTCTGGAAGTGGAAACAGAGTTTGTTTCAATGCAAATGTAGACACATTTACCTTAGCTCAACTACAAGGAATGGCGATGATGGTTTATGGATTGCCGGTACCACTTTCAGTCAGATTATGACACATATGTATGGTCACAACTCACAACATAGATAACACAAGCAATCACTTTCCTCAAAACATATATGAGACAGGTATGTTAAGGCTGAAATTGCACAAATGAAGCCAAAATCAATCACTCTTCTCACAGAATAAAAAAGTACCTGAAGTCTCACCATTGGGAACATAACTTGAGCATGGAACCTCCCTTTTTATCCCATCAGATTGGGGCATTTCAGGAACATCAATATTCTCAAGCAACCCAACTTCAACTGGTAATGTAATGAAATGCTGAATGCACTGAGCCTTGATTTTGTGCCAACATGCACAGCTATCTCATTCCAGCAGTCGTTGTATTTCTCTATGCCCTCAAGTAACAGGAGTGTCTCCTGGTCAGTCCAGCTATCGCTTTCACTTTCCAATGGTTCTAGTTTTGAGTCGGCTCTTATAAAATCAAGGCTTGAGTGCCCAGCGATGTATTTGGAATCGTGGAAGCAATTCAAGCACAGAGCAACATCAGCCTGATAAAAAGTAGAGATCTTTTAACATTGAAAAGAACAATAAATAAAAGAAGTTGCGCAGAAATAGGGTGTGCAATGGATCGGTTTAATTGGTTTTGAACCGAACCGTTAAATTTTGAACTATTTGGTACAGTTTTTCAGTTTAAAATTTTCGGTTCGGTTGAAAATTTTAGCTAATTCGGTTTTTGTTCTTTGGTTCGGTTTTGATTTTTCTAAATTGGATAAACCGAATAGTCCAAAATTTATCAAATTATTTTATTTTACTTGATATAAATAATAATTATATCAAAGATAATCCGAATATATTTATTTTCTATAAGTTTTATTTAGTTATTTTTTATTTTTTAAACTATTTGTTTCTTCTATTATTTTTTATAATCTTTGATATTTTTATTCCTCTTTAAGTAATATAATTTCGGTTTAACCGAATAAACCGAAAAAAATTCAGTTTATTCGGTTTTCAGTTTATTTGGTTGATATTTTTAGAAGTTTAGTTCGGTTCATAATTTGACAAACTGAAAAAAATTTCAGATGCATATAATTATTTTGGTTTGAACCGAACCGACCGTTTCAACACCCCTACGCAGAAAGAAGGGATTTTCCAAAAGACACTTTCTTAGAAGCAAAGGACACTAACAAGCAGAGAGAAACAGAAGGTAAAAGATTTCCAAAGGAGACACTTAATTTCTTTAATTCATACTTGTTTTGATAAAAAGAAATAACAAACAAAGGGGTGGCTTCTTAAAATAATGAGATTGGAGCACACAAAAAAAATAGAACACCTAAACAAATCACAAAGAAGGTATTTCTCACTCAATTACATGATGCAACCACATGATCAAGTTATCCAGCTTCCGACCATGTATTTAGCAATAAATCAGAAAGCAATCTATCTCGAGCACTTGAACTTATACAACCTAAGCCAAAATTGATTAATAGAGCCAGCTTGGCACTCAGTATGGTTCCATAATTTTGATAAATAAAATACGAATTCAACAGAACTTTAAAATCCAAGAAGACCGTGGCTTGCATCATTGACTTGTAGCTAACTTAGGAACCATATCAAACCAGTACCAGTGGACTATAGCAATAGTTTGCAGGAATAAACCACACAATTTAATGAACATACCTCCTTCTGGGACTGATAGTGCAACCCAGGCAGTGGAACTGAACAATAGCTGCATGAATTATCTGATAGTTTTTGTCTTATCTTTCCATCCAGATCTGCCAATCCATTATCCAAATCCAACAAACCTGAACTAGAACCTGATGAGCTTGGCAGCAAAGCTAATTCCTCAACCTTCAGGCTACACTTAGGCCTGTCAAACAATATTAAGCTATCTATAGACTTGAGTGGTGCTGTCACCAGTTGGAGTTCTCCAGTAGCAGGATCCTCCTTTAAGAGAGAAGCAGCCATGCGTAAACCACGGTGGACTGAGCCTATGGCCAAGTAGTTTATTATCCCCCAATTGTCAAGGAAGCGCACAATGCGGCTCAGGTCATATAGCTCTGTATTGCTTGAGACGAGAGACTGGCACTCGCCAAATGCGAGTCGCCTTGTAGGGTTGTCTAAGTACTTTGAGATTATTTTATTTCTAAGAGAGACATATTTCTCTGGAGTATGGGATGGAGATTTGCCAGAGAAAAAATGTGGCACCACCTGACGCTCTAGTCTGTGCACTGTTGTTGGTGAAAACCACTCTGTAAATTGCATCAGCAAAATTAGTTACAGAACTGAGGAAAGAAATAATAAAATATAATGGCCCATCAAACAATTGGGAAATTATTTGGCTTGTCAGGTAAATTTCTCCTTCAACTCATCAGCCAATAGGTACATTTCAGTGCGCAAACATGCCAAATAGTCACAACAATGTGCAAATTTCATATTTTTATAGGGTTCTCAGTTACCAGATTGCTTGTATACAGTTTGCAGTTAATTTGTATACGGTGCAGTATTGGTTCAGCGAGGGACCCAATTTTTCCCTGGCAATTGTTAGCAGGCCTCTTAAGCATTTATTCACCCCCAACAACCCCCACAATAATAAAACAAAAAAAAAACTTAATTCAATTTAGTGTTGCAGTTAAAGAGGTCCACAATCGATTTACAGCAACATCTTAATGAGCAAAAGTAAAACATTAGAAAAGTAATAGACAGAATTGTGATGAAAAGTAATAAGAAAGTAAGAGAAGATGATTTACCAGAATGTGCCGGTACGATCAAAACGCGATCTCCCTCGAATTTTCGTGTCATGCCTTTCCCTTCCATCAGCTGAGGTGGCATGCACACATATACCGGTGGCTTATCTCCATCAACCAAATTTTCAGTTGCCACAGCTGACAGTGACTGAAGCTGACCATGTGACACATTCTCCATAAACACTACATTTCCACACGAACCAGCCCCCAAACCTGAAGTAAGGGACCTCCTTTCAGCAGCCACAACAGAAAGTATGGAGTGGTGTGGCCTACTTACAGTGCGCTTGAAGGCTACGGGGAAGTCGCAGATTTTCTGAGCCCCACCCGAGACGACCTCAGATTCACGGAGGTCAAGTAAAGGGTCGCCCCCCACCCAACCGCCTCCACCCCCAGAAGCATGGGCGGCGGAGGGGGAAGCACCACCGCCGGAGTCAGAATCGGAGTCGGAGTCGCGCTTGCGCTTCTTCTTGCGCCACTTGGGGCGGGGATCTACAAAAACCCTAACCCTAGCTGAGGTAAAGGAGAGAGAGAATTGTACAGTACAGATGCATGAAAGGAAAACATAGAACGTACCTGAAGAGGGAGACGCCGGAGGGATGCTACGGCGAGGCATCGGAGATGGAGAGAGATCGGGGCACGTGACACGCACGTGAAGCGAGGGGTTTGGGTAAAGCTGCACTGGCAGGTGCTTTGTCGTGTTGGGCTAGAAGACGAGACGAGTGTGTAAACCAGGTTCAAGTCCTTTGCTAAATTCTAGTGTTCTTTATTAGTGTGGCGGGTTATATTAGACTACCTACTAGAGAAAATCGTAAACCCGCTTCACACGGGAGCAGGCAAGAGTAGGGCAGGGGATGCGCGGCGAATAACGATGAAATTAATCGGGCTGAGGATCGAACTAATAGGGAAAGAGGCGGTAATTAGCATTTACTGATGAGATATTTACCTTTTTGAATGCGATCAAGAGATAATTAGGCCATTAGGGAGAGGTTCGTTAAAGAAGAGAGTAATTAAGGTCGTTCCAACTCGCTCAATTGAGCTCATTTTTTTTATATCAGGAAACATATGATTTGATTTGATTTGATTGGATTGGATTTCAATTTTGATTATTCTATTAATATGATTTTAAAAAATATGTAAGTTCGATCGACTCAATCTTTTTCAATGTTACAGAATTATATTATCAAGGATAATTATATTTTTAATTATCAATCAACACAATTAAATGAAGAAAAAATTTGATATGTAGTCATCAGAACTCCACAATTTAAATCTCCTCTCGAACATCATAGTTGGATATTTATCCTTCAAATTTCATTATTCTTGACAGTTGAGACTTATATATAAGTTGTCTAATGACAATCACAATAAAATTAAAATTTTATGGAGATTATAGAAATGAAATATGATGGCTAAATATCGAATTTCAATGTTTGAATAAAAAAATACCCGAATGAATTTTTAACATATACACTCAATTGTTCCTAAATGATTTACTTACATTGGAAATTAATAAATCACAAACGATATTGAATATTTCGAATTTTTGACGCATTAAATAGAATATAATATCAAACTTTATCCAGTGTTATCAAATTACTTTCTATTTATTCGCCTTGAATGCTAAATGTCATTATTTAGGTTTTGATATTAAGTTATGCCATTGCTAATTGATAACAAAATTAGTCTAATAATCAAGGGCTTGGATTGTTTCCAGAACAGAAATTCAAATTCCCGCTTTTATTTATTTAAAAGAACAAATAGGCACTTACCTACTTACCCCACAAGTAGGGTTGTCAAAAGTTCCTCGTTTGACCGTTTCATTTCGTGACTAACAAAACGGAATAGTCGAACATTTCATTTTCATTTCAATGACGAAACAATTAACGAAAATAATATACATTTGGTTCACAGAACGAAACGATCAACGAAATCACCCTGTTTTGTTTCGCCAATTTCGTTAGTTTCGTTTGGAATTCTACCGGTTGCTATTATGTAGATTTCAGTGTACAAAAACCTAACCCTCACCTAATACCGCAGTCTGCAGAAGCATGCATCTCTCACTCACCTAATCCCTCACTCTCGTCTTTTCCACCGCTCGCTCTCCTCTTTTCTTGTTGTAGAAACCAAACCCTAATCTCTTGATCTCTTCTATCTCGCTCAGCCGCTCTCCTCTCTCGCACTCAAACTACTCTCTCCCTTTCTCGCTCAGCAGATCTCCTCTGACACCTTCGACCCATTCTCTAGCTGTCTCGATCAGCCAATCTCATCTATCTCTTATAAAGTGATAAGAAATGACTCGATCTTTCAACATTCCTTTGCCGTTGGTGCGTAAGTCCTGGCCAAGCGTGCGACTGGTGCCTCCCTTCGACGATCTATCACAGTTTCCAATACGGATGATTAGGGCTAAGGGAAAGGTGAAGGAACAGACCAACCGGACTGAGAAATAGTTGACGGGTTGTTGATGGAGGCGTTGTCAACGCTACCAGGCAGACATCAGGTGATCGAATCGTTGCTTATATATTGTGTAACTTGTGTAGTTGTGTTGTTGAAGGAAAGAACAAAGTCAGAAAGAAAGAAAGAGAGAGAGAGAGAGAGAAAGACAGAGCCAGAAAGGTAATTTTTTTCTTACTATTTGTGTTTCTCTTACTGTCTGAAACACTCTTCGATTTTTTTCTCTTACTGTCCGTCTCTCTCGTTGCATGTCCTACTCTTGCTGTTTTTTCTCTTATTGTATGTGATTTTGCTAGTCTTTGTTGTGTGACAGTGTGAGGATGAGTGATTCAGATTTTATTATATATGAGCCTGATATTTCTGACGATGAGTAAATTTTTTTGAACTTGATTGGACATTTTAGTAACTGGTAGTATGTTAGTATGTGAGAAATATAATTGAACTTGAGCAGTTTTCATTATGTGAGTATGTGACTGAAATGTAATTGAAAGGGAAAATAAGCATTTGTCAGTGACTGTCAGTGTGTTACTTGAAATTTAGCACTTACAGTACTGAAATGAGCATTTGTCAGTGTGTTACTTGCAATTGAGTATTTATCACTTATCAGTATATTAGTTTGTGAAATTGAGCACTTCAAGTATGTTAGTTTGTGAATTTTAGTACTTGTAAAGTTGCAATTGCAGTATGTTAGTACTTGTCATTATGTTAGTTAGTGAGAAATGATAGTACTTGCACTTGACATCATGTTTTACAGTATGTTAGTACTTTATTAGTATCTGAGAAATTATTTTGAACTTGTAATTTAGCATGGGACCAGAGTTAAATCTTGAAACCCCAGATGATGTTATTTGTCCAAGTGATACTCAATTACCTGGTGTTAATGCATCAAAGTCTCAAAATCTAATGCCTCTGAACACCCCACAAAAAAGAGGAAAGAGAGAGGTATACTCTGATGTGTGGAAACATTTCAAAAATGGTCCATTAGGAGATGATGGTAGTTATGAGGCTTTGTGTAATTATTATGGAAAATATTATAAGCAAGAGAATCAAAGGAGTACTAGCTCTTTGAAACATCACATTAAAAATGGTTGTAAGAAAATTCTATGGGAAAAGAGACATAATAAGATTAATGCCTTACAAAAGATGTTGTAGGCTGGCAATACAACAGGTGATTAAAAAAATCCTTAATATTACATTTGTTGTTGTCATTATGTAGTAATTAATTTTTTTTTCATGCATTTCTTATAGGTGGGTCAAATCGTTTGGGTGTTTGATCCTGTCAAATGTTTGATCTTGTCAAATGTAGAAAAAGTTTTGTAAAGATGATAGTTGCACATGAATATCCCTTTAATTGTGCAACTCACCATTTCTTGAAAGCTTTTGTAAGTGATTTGCAACCTAGTTTTAAGATGTTATCAAGGAATATGAGTGAGAAAAGAGTTTGAGATCCGGTTGTTGGTATTTGGCTCATTATTTCAGTCACTTACTTGGTAATATGGCTTAGATAATTAGATTGAGTCCTGACTAAGAAAAGAGTTTGAGATCACTGGTATTTGGTTTTCTATTTCAGTCATTTACTTTGGTCTTTTATGGTTGTAATATACAAGTCTTTTGGTATGTGTTAATGTGTGTTAGTGTGTGTAAGTTTGTAATATGCAAGTCGAAACATTATTTGTGTCAGTGTGTGCTTTTATGATTGTAGTATGTAAGTTTTTTTTATGAATCGTTATACATTTGGGCTGGCAACAATATGAACTGTAATATTTTATTTTTGGAATCATTGTAATTTTTTATGATTTCTAGCAATATTTATTCTGATTGAAATTGTCCAAAACTTATTTGTTAAACGGTCAGAAAATTTTGATCGTTATGCAAGTTTCAACTGTTTTATTAAACAACATATGTTATGTTTATAAAATGAAACAGTTAACGCAAAAAAATTTCACTCGTTACTCTTAACGAAACGATTAACGTCAGTGATCATTTTCGTCATCGTTTCAGACAGCCCTATCCACAAGAAAAAACAAAAAATCTGTCCATTTTCTATGTCATGCTCTTCAAGTAAAACTAATATCCCAATTGCCCCGCAATCAGCCCCTTCAGTCACGCCAGGACATACAAACCAAGTTGCCAATTCCCCCTCATAACCTATATAAAATGGAAACAGCACATCACAACTTGTTACAAAAAAAGGTACAAACGCATCTAAGAAGTTTAAGAAGAAGATGGATGAATCATTCAAGAGGCCAGGATCTGTACCGTTCCAATGGGAGATTAAACCAGGAACCCCTAAACCTCACTTCCAATCCCAGTCCAGAACAACTACAATGTTTGCACCAAAAAAGCTAAAGCCACCTCCCATTCTGACCCCTCCGACCACCCCTCCCCCTTCTCCCTCCCCCTCCCCAGCTTTCTTCCACCAATACAATTTAACTTCACCGACATCACGGCGGGTCTCACATCATGGTCCAAGACCCATCCGAGCCCGTAGCATTGGGCCCGAAGTAGTTGCGCAAGGTTGTATTCATTTTGCAATGGTTAAGAAAGCCAACGGACATAAAAGTACTACTCAGAGTAGTACAAACTCGACTTGCAACAGACGGTCTGTGTCGGGTTTGCATACTTCTTCTTCTTCTTCCTCGGCTTATTATTCTTTTCTAGTTTATCACCAAGTTTTGCAAGGCCATTCACAGTCAGGGAGGAGGCAGAGTCTGTTGCTCGCTGGATAATATAGCCATGCATGAGGTGTTTGCAATAATGGAAGCTTGATACAGAGGGAATGAAGTGATGGCTTGAAATGACGTCCTTAATTCATCATGACATGTTTTGATGTATGAAATATAATAGGCTATCTGAGTCCACCTTCTTAAATAAAGAGACATAAAAAGAAAATTAAGAATGAAATAGAATATTTGTCTATTCTGCAAGACTGCAAGCACATGAAGCATAAGTGTCCATATTGAAAGTGCCTGTTCTAGTGAAGAGATGTAATGATGCAAATAGAACGCATAATTTGAATTTCGTTTTTTTGTCCTTCGGCTTTTATTGAACGTCGTCTCTTTACAGAATCTCCTTTTTAATCAAATTGAAAACAAAAACTTGGGTAGTCATACAGACTATAATATTTCATTGTTCAAACTTCAATTTAAAACAAATGCTCGACTTCTGTAATTTAATATTTAACGAAATTTGTTCCAGTTCTCAGCTTTCTTATACTATGTATCATTCTAACTTAAGCCTAAAAAATGTTCCACGTAATTTGATGAGAAGCGACCCAGAAGATTGGATTATTTGCTCATAAGAATAGAAATGGACATATGATTAAGCTGACTAGATCAACAGGACAAAAAGAACATTACGCTAGCTATTAAAGAACTTCTGCTTAAAATAGAAGGATGATAGATCCAAAACACTGCTTTCTGACTTTTTGACATGGTTGATTAAGAAAGGTTCTACTAAAAAGTTGATGAAAAATTTAGTCAAAGCGAAGTTCATCTGGCATATTGCAAAGAGCTCAAATGGTTTGACTTGTCACATCAAGTAGTTGCAAGTACTCGTCAGCTCCATCAATCAAGCACTGTAAAACAACCAATGAAAAAAAAAACATTTCAATAAAGAGAAGTGTTCACTGAAATAGATAAAAGAGAGTAATTATATTCAACTCACGAACCTTATCTGCTTCGCCTAACTTTTTGCAAATTTTTGACTTTTGCTCGTCTGTAACATCCTCCTCATTTACGACAACATCTAGAAGCTGGAATTCCATCTCTTTGTTATTTTATCGATCAAAACTTGACAAAAGCAATCAATACCGTATACAGGTCCGCTTCATATTCAAATTGCAACTAACATTTAATTTCGTTTGCAGCAACACCCAATTTTCCCATATTATGCCAGTAACTCCAATCATCTTATGCTTTACTTGACATCAACACCCGGCCACTAAAATTAATGTCAAGTTCAATATGCCTCCATTACATATTGATCGCTCATTGTTAACAATACAACGCGTTGCTGGCATGGTTTGGTTTAGTATTGCTGGTCTTAATGGAACACACTTTTCAATACCATACTATAACTGGTCGGTTTCATTGGAAAATACCTTTTTTTTTTTTTTGGGTGTAATTCAAGAATAGAATAAAATGTTTTCTTTATAAAGCCAACCTCATCAATTCTCTCAAAAGTAGGTTATATTGCCAGCCATGACCAGTAGTATCTAAAAGCATGTTGCATAACAGGCTTGCCAGTATGAAGAAAAAGTGAAATAAAGGAAATACTTGGCTAAGAAGTTGTGAGACTGAATATCACTCAGCAATGATATTATTTATCTAAGAGTGTAATTTGCATTGGTATTTTTCTCATTTAACGTTTTTGCAGTGGCAAGGATCTAAATCCCCCAATAAATAAAATCTTGTAGTTAGCCTCTGGTTGCACGTATAGCAACATATTTCATCACCAGATTCTTCCTTCTGGCATTTTACTGTTTTTTACATGTCTTGAGAAGTTCATGGCCTGGAAAAATCACTGGGAGAAAACCCTCTTAAGGGATTGAAATTGTAGGCCACAACAGAATGCCATTCTCGCTGACTGTTGTTATTTGGACAGTGCTTGCTTTCATTTTAGACTCAAATTTTGTTGGAGAAGTTTTAAACAAAGTATTTTCTCGGAAAATAAGTTCTAGACAATGTCTCTTACATGGACTCATGATAGCACGTGTTTCTTGTAGTTTACCTGCGCTAAAATTCTACCCGTTGTTTGGCGGCGTTTCTTCGTTTTGTTTCAATATCCTAGTGAAAATGTACGAGCACTTGATTGATGCTCATTAATTAACATGCAGATATTTATTTTAAACTTTTTTTTCTGTAATAGGATTTATTTTCTTAATTAATTAATTAACTTGATGCTCATTAAATAATATCTATTGTTCATGATTAAAATGTTTTTTCACTTACTAGATAGGTATTGTTATTAACAGTACTTGAGTTTATGGTTAGATCATGGATGGACAGGGTAGTCGTTTTTTGATTAGTTGTTGAACAGTGCTAGTAATTTGGAGATGCATGGTGTATTCGTGTATAATACACCCTAGGATGGAAAGGAACCAGAATCACGTCTAATCTTGTTTCTTAATTGGGTAAACCGTAAACCCCCCACAAAAGCATAAATACGAAGCTAACGGTATTTGAGGAATATATGCAATTACGAACCAACATCTACAAGGAATTGGAGACATCAAAAAAATAAAATTAACGAATATTTTAATTTACCAACGCCCAACGATAAACCGACACATAAGTTGACACCATACTCAAGGATGGATCTAGGATTTTGATCAAAGATAATTATCGGATTATAATAACTTATCAGGTTCAAACTCATTAACTAATCAGATATTAAATAAAAAATTAATAATTTAATATATATTCTACCTAATAAAAAAATTATTAAAATAATAACATTTTAAAATAACAACACAATAATAAATAATTAAGTTGTTAAAGAAAATTTTCATTAAAAAATCTTTATATTTTAATATCTTTACATAATTATTTTATTATGTACAATATTAAATTTTTTTCTTAATAAAATTAATCAGATAATTAAAAAAGGACAAAAAATTTATAGAAGGACAAATTATTAAAATCATTATCGAAAAATACTATTTTTCAAAATTCAAAACAGTGCCCCTGAATATGCACCGGCCTTGACCACACTGGATTAATTATTGCGTGTTACTATTTTCGATTAAATGGAATAAATAGAATTAAAGCAGGCATCCTTTGATTACCTGGTTCCTCCAAACAAAAAGAAAAAGAACATAAAATAAACCCTACTTCGCACAACAGTTCAACTTATAAATCCAGGACCACCACACGAAAATAACTCCGCACAAACAACTACCACAAATAAATAGACAACCACAACAAAATGGAAAAGCGAAAAAAAAAAACCAAATAATACATGGAAAAATTCGAGGTTTTCTACGCCATCTGACAAAAATAGTTCCCAAAAGTTCCCTACCTTCCCACATCAGACCTATCTCTGTTGGAAAATTTTAAACTCTGTTTTCTTCTCCCTCTTTATTCTTATATTATATCAGCTAATTCCTCAGGGCAGGGAGGGACATCAAGGGTGATGCCAGCTGGATCTGGCCCCAGCCAATAAGGCGCCAGTGCTTTTCAACACGTCGACTGAGTGCAACCTTTTCTCCCTTGCTGGTACAAACTGGGGTCATCAATGAAAGCTTTGCCAGGTCATTTTTGACAGCAACAACCCTACCACCAGTAGACATGGAACCAATGTTGAGCATAAGGCTTTCTCCCTTTGTCAGCTTTGATACCTTCTCTTGCTTCTCTGAACCCTTTGTTCTCACACCCAGCAACCTCCTCAGGAGGTAGAAATTGATCTGATGCAATTTAAGATGGCATTACTATATCAGTCAGGGACCATTTGATGGGGTGATGCTGTGAAAGGACTCTTTAAGGCAAACATACAGGGGAAACTTCAGTAGAATCCCATCTGTTTGGTAACATGAAAGCAAAGAAAAGAAGAAAATACAACTTTTGAATTAATTAAACTGATGCATATAGCATCAACTGCAAGTAATTAACCAACATGTTTGTCCGCTGGGACTCTTTTAATGGCCACTTCCCCTTTGTGCTCTGTCATGGCCATTCTCTTTTAGAAAGGAGGAGGAAACCAACAAAACAGCCTTCTTGAGACCACATGCAAGTTCACTTTGCATTCTATCAGTACAGATATGATTATCAAATTATTTTTTTACTGTTTTTATTGGAACAGACATTACATAGGCACATCTTGCAACCAAATGGCAAATGGTAACTTAGGCAATCTGAAAAGAGAAAGTGCATACCTCAAGCTCAATAAAAATATCAGGGAGAGAGCCAACTGATCCAAGGACCTGGCCCACAAGTTTGTCACCACGGGTCAATGATGGGTCCATGCTAGTACCTACACCAATAAGCCCACCAGGTACAGCAAACTGCAGTTCGTTCTGCTCAGCAAATAAGGAGACAACCCTAGAATAAATTGGGGTGCATTTACTGTTGCCAGATGCATCCTTTGTCACAACTCCAGGTCGCACTTCAATAAATTGGTTTACCTTCAGTACCCCCTGGGAGAGAATGCTATATTAAAACCATTATCTACTAAAAATTTGTCTCCTCCTAAACCACAAATTATCATGTAAAACTGCACATGAAACCATGGGAAGGATGACTATTGCCCTCCTTTCCATATTCATCAAAAGTTTTAATTCATTAAAACCATTATCTGCTAAAAATTCTCCTCCTAAACCACAAATTATCATGTACTGCAAATGAAACCATGGGAAAGATGACTATTGCCCTCCTTTCCCATCACTTGAAGAGCAAATAGACATACTGCCACACCGTCCTAATTTATGTAGAAAAATGCAACAGAAAGATAAGGGTTTTGTGCATCTTCAAGAAATGATAGTGGAAGATGAGTAGCAACAGACAACAATAGATTGTTCAATGGCTTTAGGGAAGACTCAGTGGGACCCACTTTCTCATTTCTTGGTATGAGTTAAATCAGATATTTGTTTCTTCTTTTTAGCCTTTTCAAAGGTATAATTAAAGACATCTGTTATCTAGGAATGACCTCAAGTTGAGAAATATGAAACACAGAAAACCACAACCATAATAAAATTTTAACTTAGAATAGACAACATACCCTCAAGATACTTCCACCAGCAACACCACCTTTTATCTCATCAACCTCTGAACCAGGTTTGTTCACATCAAAGGAAGCGAATGATAATCATGTTTGGAGGCGAAACAAAGTCCCTGTCAGGGACAGGAATCTTCTTAACAATGTATTCACAAACAACATCTATGTTGTATTTAAGTTGTGCTGATATAGGCACTACAGGTGCCCCATCTGCAACAGTGCGCTGTTCAAGAACAATGAAAAGTTGTTATAGGTTATTCATCTGCAAAGCAGTCATAACAAGGGTTACAACCAGACTGGACAATTATCAAGAAAAGCATAAAAAATGACAGTTATAATGCATTAGTTACTGGTTCACTTCTGATAACAGTTCTGTTTATTTATTTATTTTGTTCATTTACTTATTTAGTTATTAGCTCATGTACTAATTATCTTTTTGGGAAGGGAAGTTTTTAGGTTGTTAGATCTTTACTTTTAGTTTGTGCCTGTATTATGAATAGGCAAGTTTGTACCTGAATAAACTTCTGGATGGACTCGTGCTGGTTGATGGCAGCATTTTCTTGAATAAGATCAATCTTGTTTTGTAGGATGATTAGGTGTTTCAGCTTCATAATTTCAACTGCAGCAAGATGCTCAGAGGTCTGTGGTTGGGGACAGCTCTCATTTGCCGCTATCAGAAGCAATGCTCCGTCCATAATTGCTGCTCCATTAAGCATTGTAGCCATGAGAATATCGTGTCCCTGTACAATGGAGATAATAGTGATAAGTAAGATATATAGAAGATCTGGGCTAGTGAGTTGCACAGCAAGTGAAACTGTAACATAAAAAATTAATACAACCCAAGGGTTGATTTAGCATGGGGCAGAGGGTGGCTAAGCCACCCTATCATTTTTTAAATTTTGATCATATCTATCAGAAATTAATTGTTCTTTCTTTTTTGGCATGTATTAGCCCCCCTCTATTTCATCATGCATAGTCTATATAAAGGAAAAAAAATAGCATCATTTGTGACCCAGATATATTTTCTTAATATAATTTAAACAAAACTAAAACCACAAGAATAAGGGAAGATATAAGAATAATTTCTGGAAATTATATTTAGGCCCCTTATATCAAATCTTAGTTCCACCCTAATACAACCTATCCAATACACTGATATTTTGTCTAACCCAAGTAATGTAAAATTGACAGAAGAAACATATAATTACTGGGCAGTCAACAAAGGAGACATGTCTGAGGAGCTTCATCCTGGTGTTTTCAAATCCAGGAACATCACATGGAGGATTATCTTCTTTACCGCTTCCATATGCCCTGCATAGGAAAGTAAATACTAGCATAAAAGGGGAAAATGGCTTAAACCCAGGAGAGTAATGTCTTCTGTCTCATTCAGTCTGCTAACTAAAACAGTAATATCACGGACTAGCATTAAAACCCTCACAAAAATTATGGTAATTTGCAATCACTTCCACTACCAAGAAGCGCGATATGTTTGTAATAAACTAATAACCTTGAACAATTAAAACGGAATAATACGAGATTCAATTGTTGCAACAAATGTCACCTACTTGTAGCACTGAGGTCGAGGACACTTCTCATCTTCACATTTATATATCTTTGCATTCGCATAACCCAGCTTTATGGTGATGTTACGTTGGAGCTCACTTTTGAATCGAACAGTCTATAAATGTACATGAGGCCAAATCAGCAATTATAATCTGCATATATTTGTTTCCGCATTGCAGTATAGGATACAACAAACATAGGCAGGGAGAGGAAGAAAGAGTACAATTCTAGTATTCTTTCTTTTAATTAGTTAATTGAGCATGGATGTGAAAATATGAAAAGTGATGGGTGTATGAGAAAATATGCAGCAAAAATTAAGATAGCAAAGCAATGACTACCATGACTTATAATACCAAGTTTATTTGATCTCCTGCCATGCCACTGAGCACATGATAGCTTATCAGATGTTTATTTAATATTAGTAATGGAGTATGAACAGACATTTATTTTTTTAAGAAAGAAACAACATAAGAGGTTAGCACCTGAACACCCGAAATAGCTTTCACAACTGTGGACTTTCCATGAGCCACATGCCCAATAGTGCCTGTTATAGAAGAATGTTAACAAGATAAATCATAGTAAATCAGCAGTTATCTAACCAACTTTTAAGGAATAGAAGCACAATTAATAAAACACAATTTACATGACAAAAAAGTTCTAACGTGAATGATTTAAAAAGGTTATTGGCAAAACATAAGTTGAAAACTAGCGTGCGCACATTTAAGACACTTGGGCCAACACAAATAGGACACTCATAATACAATATCCTTAGCTGAAGAAAAGTATAAAGACACTGATGTGCCACAAACAAACAATATGCAGCAAAGCAGTTATGTAACCAAATTTTAAGGAATAGATGTACAATTAATAAAACACAATTTAAATGACAAAAAAGTTCTAACGTGAATGATTTAAAAAGGTTATTGGCAAAACATAAGCTGAAAACTAGTGCGCGCACATTTAGGACACTTGGGCCAACACAAATAGGACACTCATAATACAATATCCTTAGCTGAAAACAAGTATAAAGACACTGATGTGCCACAAACAAACAATATGTGGTAAAGTGTGTGTAAATTTCCAACACTAACCTATATTAATGGTGGCTTGACGAGAAATAACCTCAGGTGATAAAGGATTAAGCTTTGTCACATCAAGCTTGCTTAAGTCTTGTTCCATCAAACCTTTGCGTGACATTTTGTTAGAACAGTACTGCTTGCTTACTCCTGGATCAAAGAATAAGTGTAAAGCTATTCATGAATTTCAAGTCAAAGAGTGATTGAACTGAGAATGCATTAAATCCTAGTATCGGGATATTTACAAAAAGTGCACGCAATTAGAAGCTGCAATTCCAAATTACTACCCTTCAGAACTATCAATCAAAATTTGCACCTTAACTTACAGAGTCAAGGATAATGTAAAAATAATTATAGAAGCATACTATCGGGATATTTACAAAAAAGTATCCACAGTATTATAATAAAAAATACTAATATTTGTGACATCCGTTTAATAAGTATGGATACCAACATGAAACTTAAAATAGTTCACTCAGATTTCAGCACTGTAATCGGTCCCAATTTTTCAATGCTCATCGCGCCACTTTGTTGTACTTCACGAAATTCAGTGAAAAACAAGTTTTTAACTCCCTGATTACTATCCGGATTGACAAAATCGATACGATGAATCATCCAAAAGAGAACAGCAATTAAACTTACCAGGAGACTGAACAATTCAGAGAGCGCAGAGCGAGAAAAAGTTAATAGCACGAGAAAAATGGCGACTGAGGTAGGGTAAGTGCAAACCTGAGAGAGAAGTGCCTTGGTCGGTGACCGCTGGTGATTGGTGACTAGTCGATACCGCTTTCGGATCTGCTCACGCCGGTGAAGTCGAAGGCGGCTAGGGCTAAACAGAGAGGGAATCTGATGCCAGGGTTTTTATGAGAGAGGCACTTCTTTTGTATTCTGATAAGATGAGGGTGTTTAATTGTAAAATAGCGTAGCTCTAGATGGTATTTGTTAACTTTTGCTCCGTGGACCGCTATTTAATGTGCACCGAAAATCCAAAGAACAAAGTATATATCGCAGTCGCAAACTTGACGGCAAAGAAAATGCAGATTAACTAAAAAGAAATACACATATGATATGATAAAGATCTAACATATATCATATATGTTATGTTATTCCAATGGTTTTCAGTGAATTTTTATTTTTTTACTGTTGAATTCAAGATTTTATAATAATTGAAACAATTTGGAAATAATTCACCAGAAAACTTCTAAATAGAAGGTTAATATAGCAAGATATACAATGCACTGCCGATAACAAAGTCGGACTTAGTAAATGCATTTTTATTATTAACCTTGCCTACTTGTCTTCTATTTTCTAATGGGAAGGGATTAGGGATTCCTTGACAATAGGTTATCTTGACAATGAATCTTCATATAAATAAGAAAAAACTTAGAAATATATTTTTCTACTTATAAATTGATGGTGATTCAAATTTCATATAATCTCAATATGGTTTGTTAGTCCATCAAAGACCATCAAAATATTATATAATTTATAACCGTTTCAATTTAACGGTCCTTGACGGACAATCAAACGATAATGAAATTTCAAAAAAAAAAAAATTGAATCACCGTCAATCTATAAATAGAAAAACATATTTATAAGATTTTTTCTATTTATTCAAAGATTCATTGTCAAAATTGTTAGAATAACCATTGTCAAGTGATCCCTTCCCTTTTCTAATACTAGTACAGAATTTGTCCATTATAGTTGTATCGAGCATAAATTTTATAATAAATAATGATATATTATATTTAAATATAATTATATCTAAATCAATTAAAAGACTTTTAAATTTTTAAAATAAAATTAATTTATTATTTAATAATAAATGATGTATAAAATATAATACTTTTTTGTGAGTATGGTTGTACAATGCGTAGTTTTTTATAATAAAAAACTTAATAGTAGTGATGTTTAGTTTATTTGATATATAATTTCTTCTTTTAGACTTTTAAACCTCCTATAAATACATGATTAAAAAAATAAATGAAATCAAGAGAAAAAATGGTTTGACTAAAATATAATTTCAAAAAACATAATAATTTCTCTTTTTTTTTTAATAAAGTTGTATATTCCATGGATTATTTTTTATTTTTTAAAAAAAATAAAAATAATTTATTATTAATTTATTTGATAAATAAGTTCTTTTTTAGACTTCCTATTGATGCATGGTAAAAAAATAAAAAATAAAATGAAGAGGAAAAAATGAGAATGACCAAAGTTAATTTTTAAAAAATTTGATCTACACCATTCAATTAGGGACATTTTGGTCATTAAGAAAAAATAAAATATTGAACATTAATGGACAAATTTAGTATATACGCTCTTTATAATATAGTATAGATTGAAGGCTAAAATTTTTATTATTCGTATATGTAATTATGATAAGTAACGAAGTTCAACTTGCAGAAAAAACCTAACTAAAATTATTAGAGCTGTAACCAAATTTCGCTCCATAGATAAAAAATAATTATTTAAAAGAACCAATGAAAAAAGGAAAGATCCTCAACTATACATAAAAGAAAATAGTGAAAAATATTTGACAAAACATAGTCCTGCACAAATATAACATACCACTTAAAATTCCTAATAATTATTTAAAAGAACCAATGAAAAAAGGAAAGATCCTCAACTATACATAAAAGAAAATAGTGAAAAATATTTGACAAAACATAGTCCTGCACAAATATAACATACCACTTAAAATTCCTAATAAATAGTTTTATTTTAATAGGTCAACATAAATATTACATTATTATTTTTTTTATTAACTTTTTTAATTTATTGGGATGAACTTTTTTGAGTTGTATACATCCCACAAGCTTTTATCTCTATTTATATGAAACATATAACTATGAGGAAGTGCTATTTCTATATATATATATATAACAACCCATTATATTTCTTCTGCTAATAACATTCTCTCAGTATCAAGAAGAGGGTCGTCTTGGCTTTGATATGATGTTGACTTCTCATTGAATTGGATGCTTCTGAAAATTATACTAAATTGTAATTCTTTTAACAATATTTTTCAACTAAAATGGCAACAATTGGCTTAACTTAATTTGCTTGGGTACTTCTTCAGGGTTGATGAATGACCCGTGCTTTCCATAGTAGATTAATATTGCATATTGGTCCCGAGCTAGAATATCTATTCTTTATTAAGCATGTAAGTATTTTTGTTCTTACAATGATTTAGATTTTTTATTGAGTTTCTAGAGTTAATATCAATTATCGGATTGAGTTATTTGTAAAATAATATTACTATCTCTATGACATTTGAGTTGAAGTTATAATTTTCTCTCAATTTTGATTGTTATACGAAATACTGCATAATTTAAGTAGTACAATTACTCTACTTTGTTGTTTTTTTCTTAGATTACCATTAATTATGAATTTTAACTTTTCTTAAATTTTAAATATCAACTTTCTCTCATTTTGTATTTATTTTACATTAATTATGTATTCATCTTTATTTTTATTTTTTTTCTTTTCATATGAAAATATGAATTTTTATATTTTTAAAGATATCACCGTAGCAATGCACAGATAAAATATTATATTATTATAGTGAAAAAATAAAATTAGTGCATACTCATTCGTTGTTGTTTTATATATTTTTTATGTTGTGTGTTAATGGAAAACAATCTAGTGAATAAATTTCTGCTTCCATGATTTGACTTATGAAGATCGTGTCATTCTTTTGATTTGATGCTACTTAGCTTCAGCTTGCATATTCGTTGTCTTCCTAAAAATTATAGCATAGTATGAAGTAGAAAAGAGCTGAAGAGGAAGAAACATTGTTAATTTGAAAAGAGCTGAAGAGATAGAAACAGGCTATATAAATAATCAATAATAATGAACGATATGTTTAGTCTCTATTAAAACCAAGTTTAAAAATAAATAAAAAAATTCTGATGTGGCTTAAACCCTCTTTTTAAAATCCATATCCTGCTGTGTTGGACCATGCAACGCAAAAGAGTGTTTTTTAGATCTCTTTTGGGATATATGAAGTTAAAATCTCAAAAAACCCTTAAAATCTAAACGTTGTGAATCCTGCAGCGCAGTACGCCAGTACAGCGCGCAGCAGGAGATTATATATTGGATCTAAGTGTTGTAAAGGTTGGGATATTTCATATCCGCCACAAAACATTTTACATATCAGTAATAATATTTTTTCAAATTAAATTCGAATATGGACATTTTTTTTGGTAAAGATGAGATCTAAGTACACATTTTAAAAAAATGTGATGGATATTTATATCTGCCACACACATTATATATATCGGGTATAATGTTTTTCTAAGTAAATTCAAATATGGACATTTTTTTTAGTAAAGATGAGAGTCTAACCTACATAATTTTTTTAAATATTCATAAAAGATTCATTATTTGAATTTTGAATATACAATCTCCCACGTATATATATAACATTGTTTTAATATTACAAGTATCTACACATAAGCTATAAACACATTTTAATATAGAAACATCATAACATGAGTGCTAAAACTTTATCAGCAAACGAAATTTAAAATACAAAAATGATTCAAAATCCTTTGCAGTGTATAGATATAGACATTTTATGTACGAATTATAAACTTTATTCTTTCAAAATTTGGATGCTGTTTGAGCAGTCTTTCTTGTCTTCAAACCACTCTCCAGAGTTCGAGCTGGTGTTGGTATGATCACCTTTGCCCCTCTTAAAGCTAGTAGTACCCATAACCCATGTTGATTAGAAATAAATCCTTTCTGCAATCAACATTCCATGCAATTAAGCAATAAAAGAATCTCTTATTTTGATTAGAAAGAAACATTGATTCCAGGTAGATTCTGCCCAGCATATACTGGCATGGAGGAAACTTGGGGTAACTTTTTGATAGTACGGTGGAGCATGGAAAGTGAATTTTAACCCCCTTGCAAACAGTAATAAAAATAAAAGTTGGATAATCTATTTGACCTTTCGAGGGCTCTCTTTTTTAATTGTGTGTTCGGTGTGTTTTTAACAAACCTGTAATGCTGTAACGATGGCTGTGAGGAGCCGCCAAAGCCAGGTCCACATTTTCATTTTCCCTGTTGCATCCTTGCGTGCACTCACTCTTTAAAACAAAATAGATTTGTATAAAAAAAAAAAACACCACAAAAAGGACCCACGCCCGGTGGGACTCGAACCCACAATCGCCTGATTAGAAGTCAGACGCCTTATCCATTAGGCCACGGGCGCTCGTCAATTTATGTTATGATTAGTATTTATAATATATAAAATATTCATGGATCCTGCCAGAATAAAAAAGAAAGAGACAAACGACAAACATATAAAGACAACACGACCTGTCGACCCGCTCCCACAGTTTTCCGTCCAGATCACACCGCCTATACCGAGCTGTGCGTCTCTCGCCCCCCATCTCAGCGGAGAGAAGGAAGAAGAATAAGAGGAACAGAATTGAAGGCATAGAGAGACGCTAATGGAAGGGAAGAAGACGACGGAGATTAGGCGGAATAGGAGGCATGGATCAACCAGATTCTTCGTGATGCTGGATTATCTCTTCCTGACGATATTTTTCTGTTTTCTCTGTTATTTTCTTGTATTTCAGATCTGGCCTTCGGCGGTCTCCAGCATTGTTCCATTCGCCAGCCTTTAATTCTCCTCGCCAGATCTTTTGCAATTGCAATTTTTTTTTCTTTTAATTGTGTAATGTGCATCAGCAGTTCAGCACTGTCAAGTAGAATTACCAGTAAGTTTTAGAAGAGATCGAAATACTTCTTTGTCCGAATGTAGTTGTAAGCAATAATTCTTTTTGATAATACTCTGGCAATTGCGGATATTAACTTTTCATTTTTGTTAATTTTTTATTCCTGTTTTCCAAAGGTTTGAATGATCTGATTATTCGATTGACATTGAATGCTGGATGCAATGATGTTTTTCATTGTTTTTTCTTTATATCTTTTAAAGCTCTTGATTTAAACTTTTCCCGCTGGTTCTTCTTCATTGCCAAAAGTTCAGTTGATGTCTTAATGGTTTGCTTCTCATTATCAGGTAAAATGCAGAATCTCCATTCAAGGGATGGTGATCAGTAATTAGCAATTCTGTTGCATGTGTACAGCGAAAATAATTTAGGATTGAATTTGCAAATACCGATGTTGCTCAATTCTAGTTTCTGATCTGACGACTGACAGAGCATTTTGTTTCCCCTTGATATAGAGATTAGAGAGAAACTAAGACAGGACCTTCAATGCAGCTAACAGTTAAGAGTTGGGACAAGGATTCATGGACAGAGTCACAGAAGTGTGAAAGGCGATCAATGCAGCATCCATTTTAGCACGAGAGCACACGCAATTAATATTCAATGCAGGTAGATGAGTTTCTCTTTCAACGAAGAGCGATCCTGAAATGAAATCTAACACTTAACCAACACACCTATCACAAACAAAATCTAACAAATAAAAAGTGAAAAGCAGTTTATCATAATTCATACATTCTTGATTACCATCTTCTTTAGGCATGCTAAATTTGACAAAAGAATAATAAATAAAAACTAAAGATTAGATATAGCATTGAACCGTGCAAAACCTTATCTTCACACACAATTATTTCAATAGTTGACAGCATCAAACGAATTACCTCGATAATGAGCCAGGGACCAAACTATATCAATACCACCAATGGCATATTATACAAACATTTTTCTGCATGATGAAACAAACATTCCAAGAGAGAACAAAATTATTTACTCCTCATCTACTACAAAGCCTAGCAATTGCAGGAATCTTTTAGGATAACAGCTGAACAGCAGCAATTGCAGGAATCTTTTCGCGCAGCTTCTGAGTTAGTGCCACTCGCACTGTCATCACACTGGCAGCAGGCCCAGTGAGTCGAACCTTGACAATAGGCTCCTCTATTGATACTAGTTCAAGATCACCACCACCGGTTCCAGTCAGGTAAGGCCTCATCTCATCAAGCACCTGGATTTATGCCATCAGATGAAATACTACTTGTCAATTGTTTCATTCAAGAATAAAAAAATTGCTACATTTGACTAACAAGTTCCAGTGCCATTTTTTGACATGTGAACGACTCTATCAGTACATGATTTTTTTTGGTTTGTTTCACAAGAGGCCATAAGTTGGGACAGAAAAAGGGGTATCCAGGGACCATGCTACCCAGGGTCTAACATAATGACTTGAGTGATTTTAAAGGAAATTGACCTGTCATTTATGTAATCGAGCAAATATAAATTGCCACTCTTTTGACCCAATTTAGAATCAATGATCCATCAAATATATAATTGGTACACAATCAAGCTTCAATTACCCTTGTAAGAAAAAAAACCAAGCCTAAAATTATTATTCAAATATATAATGTGTAGAGAATAATTGCCTAACTAAAACAAAATAAAATCTTCACATCATTAAATATTTTCCATTGAAAACATACTCATCAAGCATCAACAATATGAAATCAGTCAACATGAACTAACCAAAGAATCAACGCACCTTTTCAATATTCTCTGCATTCAACTCCAGACCAGTTTCCTCATCTGAAACTGGTTCAACAGCTACAATTTCTGGAATCTTCTCCATAAGCCGACGCTCAATGCCCAGCTTTACGGTCGTGACTGAACTTGGGCATGACCCACAAGCCCCTTGCAATTTTAACCGTATAATATTTCCATCTATTTCATGCAATGCCACGTTGCCTCCATCAGCCATGAGATAAGGTCGGACTTCATCTAATACTGATTCAACATTCTCAGCTGTAAGAGGAAGTTCAACTACAGGATCCGGAGATGCAACTGCTTTTATTGCTGGACAAAAAGATAAGAAAGCAAGGAGAGTTAAGTCTACTGGATTTGATATTAGTAATGCTTCATTCAAGCTGTATATCAGACTATGAGCTCCATTAGTGCTCGACAGTGGCGGATCCACTTAGAGGCAAGGTTAGGCAAGTGCCTAGGCTTATTTTCAAAAACAACCTTTAAAGTACTAAAATTTCATTTTAAACTGATAAAAATGTAGTTTAAATACTATTAGTGTCTGGGCTTGATTGAATATTTAAATATTTATTTGTTTGTGTGTTCAAATGTACCCAGGCTTGCTTCATACTCTGGATCCGCCCCTGGTGCTCGAGGAGGATGAAAAATGTTAACATGTGGCACCATGAATGCTGAAAGAAGAACAGATAAAAAGGACACCCCACATATTATTTTCTATACTGGAACAAGAAACTAACCATTGGCCTTCAAGCTTTCAGTTCAGAACAAATTGATAATCTAAATTAGAGAAATCCACTTACTTTGACGCCTCTTGGATCTCAAACGGGGCCAAAACACGGGACGAGAAAGTCGACTAGCCAAAGAAACCCTTTGTGGAGAGACTCCGATTCCTCTACTGCCTCGATAATTGGAAACCTGTAATCAATAAAGCCATGACATTAGGTTACAAAAACAAGAATAATAGAAAAGAAACAGACGATACAAAAAGAGAAAACACAAGAACCTTCAAAGATAACGAATAGGAGAAGGAAGAGGAAGGCTCTGGAGCGGCCGTGCGAGAGGGAAGAGAATGATTCCACACCACTGTCTGCATCTCTCTCGCTCTAGGTCACAGTTCAAGCTCTAATCCTCTAGCTTTCGTAAATTCGATCTCTCTTGCAAGTTTGTAGGCCCTTGTTTATTGTATCGAGTGCTGCTCCTGTTTTCTGGAAATTTCTTGGGAAATCAAAGATGGAATTTGTTCGATTTTTGTTCCTCCACCAGAAAAAAGAGAGGTTGGTTACTTCTGGAGTCGGAGCTCCTGAAAGAAGCAGCAACTAGAAGACCGGTTTGAACCGGAACCGGCATTGTTCAATATTACTGTTACCTCTAACCTCCGGTCCGGCCCGGTTCAATGGTTATGGTTTGCCTGACACCTTGTTTTGGACTTGTCCGTGTTGCTGTGTTTGGGATGACGAAGGCAGACAACTTGTCAATTTGATTTGGGCCCAATTTTGATAATGTAATGTAGTTCAAAATTATTCTTTAATAAGATTATCTTAATGAGCATTGAGCGGTTCGTGTTTGTAGTTTTATACTTTTAAAAGCAGCTACGACAATGGATGTAAGCCTCTTAATGAAATCCATTTATTCATGTTATGATTTATATCATATTCGATAACATATCTGGATAAAAAAAAAGTTCGTTAATTTAAGAGATAAGGGTACGAATAAAAAAATTCATTTGTTTGTTGGATAAATATTAAGGAAGGATGTTTTGTAAAGCTTCAAACAGCGACTGTTTTATCACGGATAGTCTCGCAGCTAGTAGGAGACCTTATATATACTTCGCTATATCGTTTTTTTAACCTCAAAAGCAAAATTATCAGATAAAATTGCGCTAATTAATCTATAATCATTATAGAGATAATAACGTATCACAATAGAGTATAGCACATAACAGTAAAATAATACCTTATTCGACATAGTTGATTATTTCAATCCAAAATTATTTTCATGCAACTTCAAACAAAAACCCAAACTTAGTTTGTAATATGAGTGTCGATGAATAGGATCAGATTCAAATTAAATCATTATTATTTCATTATTTTTCTTAATCCGACCTAATCCGTGACACATCAAAAAATCTTATCCCATTTCAAAATCAAAGCATGAGTTATCTAAAAAGTACACATTAACCAGCATTTCATGTGGTACAAAACTGACTAGTGACTCACCATAGCTTAAAGTTCTAACTCAACCAACTATCAGTGCAGCTATAAACCTAGAGAAATTGTATTCAGAATTCCAAAAGAAAAAAAAAAAGAAAAAAAAATCAATCTCCACTCAAGGCACTGAGCCTTCCTTACTGTTTCCTAAACTAACATGATATTTACGCGCCAGATGACACACCAAATCCTCTAAATTACCAAAAGACCAGAAATAGTGAAACACAGAATCAAGTAAATTAGAAAATACAGACTGGTGTGTCATTTCCAGAACCTTAGAAACCTTGTCGGGCATTCATTCCTTGCATGTTGATCCTCTTCTAACAGGGCCTCAACTTAATCACATTTGATATTTCGATAGATTCTTCGAACAAATAGAGAAGATCCTAGATGACCCACAGCACCTGTTATGAACATGAAATATAATTAGTGTGTGGCCACAAGAAAAAAAATGAAATGATTAGTATGAATAGATAGACAACCATCTAGCCAATCACACCTTCAGAAGGGAAAACAAACAAACAAAGAATGAAAGCACTGATCAAGTTTGAATATTATACTTTGATCTTAAACTACATGGAGAGACTGTTTCTCCCTTTTTACTGTTTAAACAATGAAAGCCAAGGCAAAACCAATTTGGTATGGAGCAATGGAAATAATTATACATCAGCTGTTGAATACTGGTACAGGCATCTATTGATACAATATTCATACACAGGTACAGTTTAATTTCAATTTCCAACATTCTTTTTTTCTCTCACTGAAGCAAATACCAAATTCTCATCAAACGTCCATACTATAACAGACAACAAGATATCATTTAAAACTATACCGGCAAAATTATAAATGGGGCAAGAAAACAAGAGGAACAAAATGCACTCTTTTGTTGTTGTTAATGTTGTTTGTGTGTGTTGGGTGGGTGGGGGGGGGGGGGGTACTCACCACAAAGAATGCCAAGGCCCAAACAGAACATGAGAGTATACCCAAAGTAGAAACTGGTCTGGAAGAATCCGGACATTTTGGTCTTGACATGGTAGTAGTAGATGGAATAGAAGTAAACATAAAACGCCGTTGAGGCAGCTGAGAAGAATGATGTCCACTGCCAGTGATAGTTCTCAGCATTCAGCAGAAAGTATGTCCCCACAATTGTCACACAAATGGTGACAATTATCAGGATCAGGAACACCAACAGCATGAAGCCATACACATAGTAAACCTGTGTGTTATTATGAAAAGTTTTTAAGTTGTCAAATAAGGCACATAATTTGGTTGGATGAATCTTCGATTCTGACTTCTGATATAACAAGTTGATAAACAATAATTCTGCATTACCGACCACATCAAAACTTATCATGTCAAAAAGACTTATTGTTTTCTCTTCATGATCAAATTTGAATCTTGAAAATTGAGAAGAGAAAAGAACTTGTAAAAATGACTAAGTACAAGCACATGAGTTAGTGTCAAGATTTGCCATAAACATTACTACTATTGACAAATTGCAGTTTAGAACACACACCCATCCTAACAAACCAGAGAGTATAAAAAAGTGAAAAGCTGTGGAAACATATAGATATACCTTGTAATTCCAAAAGGAGGTGAAAACAAAATACATCTCAATGAAGATGCTCCCAAAGGGAAGCAAGCCTCCCATGATCGAAACCACCAGAGGCGTGAGGTACCATTTCTTCTCAGGTATCGGGCGTGGTATGGTCTTTACCCGGCAGGGGTTGTTAGGAGACCCACTCCAATTCCTACCCACAACTGTACCCAACAAGGCAAGTGGGAAAGAGATGAATGCCCAGAGAACAAACATGACCACCATTGTGCCAAAAGGGATTGCAGCCAGAGATCGATAGAAGATAGCAATCGTGTTTAGTGCTAGGCCAATGCCAAAACACATGAATGGAAAGAGGGAAGCAGTAAGGATCATTGCTTTGATCCAGTTCTTGCCTAAAATTGCATCAAGAAAGGATTTGGAGCAATCATTAGTATAACAGCGACCAATAAGGCAATTCAAATTTGAAAAGTTGCAAGCTAGGAAAAAGATTTTAAAAGTTGATAATTTATCAAGAAATATAGTTGTTGCATTATATGGGATTCGGTGATATTGAATAAAGAGAGCCCCTAAAATGTTGCTATCAATAATGTAATGGATATTTCATAGGGGAAAAAAATTACAAAAACAAACAGAATGCAAAATGCAAGAAGATGGCTGAAAGGAGATACTAACCTCCATTTCGTGAGTAGAGTCCACCACTCACATATCCTGAGATGAAAGAGGTAAGTGCATAGCACAATATAAAGGTCGTTGTAATAGTCCCACGCCTAGAGATGTTGAAGTGATTAAATGGAAATATATTCAGAGTGAGTGAGAATAGTAGCTTCATACATTCATGTCATAAACCAACAGAATCTACTCAAAAAGCAAAATAGGCGAGAATTATTTTCAAAGGAATCTACCATGCTGTTTAATTTAAATCACCAAAGCTGTTGGTAGAAGGAAATACGAAATAGAATTCAAAATATTTATTCTGATCCAACATCTGAATAACATCTTTTAAACCCACTACATTTAAAGAAGTTCAGATAAAACTAATAAGAATTGATGCTTACCCGATGTACAACATCCCTACAATAGCCAACACAATTACTAGCAGAACAAGAGTGGCAAGCTGCGAACCAATACCCACAAAAGCTGAAAGAAGAGCCAAATTACGAGGTGGCCTGAAGACATCTCCATGAACCAGCTTCCATCCAGATTCCTCATTAACATCTCTCTCCTCCCATATTCCCAAAAAAACAAAAAAGAAAAATCAACAACCAAGATACATAGTGTAATGTTGTTTGAAAATGCATATTGGAAGAAAGCAATAAAGTAATTTACCAGGCTTTCGATATCATCATCCTCACGCGCATATTTTGCATAATCATTTCTCAACGTACGCATAAGTATCATAGATACCAGCCCCGTGAGGAAAATAACCATCATGAAAGAATTGAAGATAGAGAACCAGTGAATCTGTAATAAAATTAATCAAATGTGGTGGTCATAGAGGGGAGTGATTTGCCGAAGTATAAATCAATAATATTCATAAAAAGAGACTAATCAATGTTTAAATTTGAGGAAGTAATTTTCATTCAGGCCTATCTCAGCTTTAATTTACATTCACAATACAAATGAAAATGTAAATACCTGGTGCTCAAAGAATGGATAATCCAGATAGACATCAAAACGGCGTGCAAATGTTATATTTGTTTCTACCCATTTCACGGAGTAGGTCATGTCTAGTGTTTTACCAGCTTCCAAAAGTTTCGGGCTCTGTTGGGTGAGGTTAACATGAATAATCTGAAACATAACAACAATACAAAATGAATAATTAGATTGCAGGTAAAAGATGTTATGTTGTGAATTGAAAGGCAAATTACATAAGTACCAACCCTGTTGCCATTATATCTAACACTTATGTCCTTGTGTGTGAAAAGGTAGTGCTTGTTCTCATTGTTCTTGTCAGTTTCTCCAACAAAACCTGTGGATGAAATAATTCACCAAATTATCTAGTCCAACTCAAACCAAAATAAAAGGAGTTGCAAAACTCTTTGGGCCCTTAAAAACTAGTGCCAATAAAACTCTTGAGATCTCAACTTGAGCTATATACTTTTCTTTGCTTCAAGACGTGTGTTTTGGGTGTTCAAGTTGACAATTTTTGGCAGGGATCAGGCAAAATTTGACTTAAACATCAACATATGGTTCAAAATGATGAAAGTTACAGTTATACTGAACATACTAGATGAACTGGTCAGATTTAGACTGCCAGAAATCTTCGAAAACTACATGACCTGAAACTGTTTTATAGACATTTCTAATACCAATCAATTACAAATTCACATCCATCAGATCTCTTCAGGCTTTAAAGAGCACTCTTCACAGAGTACTATCAAGGATACATGATAAATGATTTAACAATATTTGACTTGTTGAACATAATAGCATAGACAAAGCATTAATATCATTACATACCCCACAATGGCAGATCATCTATTGCAGTGAAGAAGGCAAATCCAAGAATGAAGGAGAAAAGGAACAAAAGAAAAGAATAAGTTAAAAATGGCCAAGACAAATTATGATAAGCTTAATAACTTGCCCCAGAAAAACATAACAGATACTAAAACTGACCTATGAAGAACTCAAACCAATACGAGTTTTCAATGGCATCAGTAAACTGCTGCACTTTTGAATCATCAAGTTCGAGTGTACAAATGGTCACCCTGTCCACATTCCCTGTCAAGCAAAGTTTAAATTTAGCTGGTCTGTCAGTGTATACCCACTTTTCTCTCTCCAATTACAAAGAACTGAGCAATGCTACCTATTATCTGTCCAGGATCAGGTAACAGGATTCTGTAATACTGCAACCATGCAACTCGCAGGGCCTTGTGATATATCAGTAACTTCCATTTTGAAACTTTTGTTTTCTATTTTGACAGAGTTCAACATCTCTTCCAGTCTTGGGTCTTATTGGCATTGAAATGGTGTTAGTTGAGGTTTTAAGCAGAATAATGTCCTACACTGTGTTTATGTTTCAGAACCAGGTACCAAATACCGAGCCACCTATTGTAGTACAAATTATACCAGATCTCTTGCCAGTATGTACCAGCTAACTATAACAAAAGACATAGATACAAGAAATAGATAAACTGTAAGCTACATTACTTAAGAACTTAATCTCAATTTGGCTATCAATGAGCTCATTCCCGCCCAAAACCTCTCCAAGACCACCCCATCTGTGCGCAGGATTCTCTGACAACTTGCAGAAGGGAAGGCTGTAGTAATTGTATGTTTCCTGGGGATTGTTATATGGCCCCACCTTGTTTACCCAGAGGGTCACCGTCTCATCAGCCCGATACTGTATATAGCATCAGAAAATTGTATCAATTAATTTGCAAATTGTTTACATAGAAGGATGCAAGTAAGCAGTCGAAGAAAGAACTTCATTAGTCAAAACTCAAAAGCAGTCAACATCGTGATCGCACTAGGAAATCAGTGTTGCATAAAGTCAGATCCAGATCTGATACTGCGAACCCGAAGGCCTATACTATTCACTACTCGGTTGAGAGCATAGATCTAAAGCGAATAGAAACCGTCGTATACGAGGGAAACGGCTGTGTACCTTGTGATCGGACTCGGAGGCGAAGGTGGGCGAGAAGGCGGCGGCGAGGAGGAGAAGGAATCCGACGATGGATCGCATCTGGCTCGTCGGATCGAATCGGATGGGATCTGACAAGGATTCGACCCAACGAGATAGCTTCTAACAAAGGAGGTTCGGAAGGGAATGCAGCAGGAGTTTTATTAAGCTTGAAGTGAAGCCGCACGGTCGAATGATCTCGTGATGCAAGAGAAATATTAGTTGCTCGTGGTGCAACATCATTCATTACTCATTGGGACTCCTATTACGGACTTTGGGCCCACTAGTCAGTGAACTTGGAAAGATTTGCCAATGCAGGCAGCGTAGTGGACCGTGGTACAGTTTCATAAGACAAGTCCACGAGTGAAAACGCAGGCTGTATTTATTAGGCCCAATGTGATCTCTTTGGAGCCTGTAATAAGTGGCCTGCCTTTTGATGACCCAAGAACAGTTTTTGTTGAAGGTGCAAAGTAATGGCCTAAACATGATTGCTTAAGCAAAGCGGCTCATTACATCAAAACCCAATTTGTACGTCCAGCGAATCATGTAAAGCAGATATTGTCGAACAATGTTGGTGTTTGGCGGCCCCAACAAAGAAACAAACCTCCCATTTCGGAAGTGGGGGAGGTTCAAAGAATCAAAAAATTAGTTCAAAACTTTCTAAAATCATTAATACATCGAGATTTGTACTTTTAATAAAATTTAAGTTTAAAATTATTACTTTCAATAATTATTACAAATATCGATGCAAAATTAACGGTTATAAAAGATTTTGAACCTCCCCCACCTCCGTTTCACAAATATAGTAAAGTTAAATTACCTTAAAGAATTTATATTTAATAGTAGTGAAATAAATAGATGAAATAATTTATATAAAAAATATTAAAAGAAAGAAAATTTGATGATTTAACTTTAAAAACACTTATGAAACTGCTTTAATTTCACACCACCTTAAATCACTTAGATACTTTGAAGCAGTTTAAAGTGATTAAAGCACTTCTATAGCTACCAAATGAGAGGCTTCGTAATTAAATGTGCATGTTCTTTATAGATTCACAATTTAGTTTTCAGTTATGAGTTATGACAAACTTTGTGGTCAAAAATTGCACTTTAAGCAAAAAAAAAAAAAAATCTTTATTCGTATGTCAATACATAATTAATATCACTTGTCTAATTATTATTACTTTTGACTTGAATTTATTAAAGTGCCATAATACTTATTAGGAAGAGGAACTGATATATATTGGTATCACTATAGACATCACAGTGATTCGATCAATTTAATCGCTGTCCTGTGGTCACTATCACACTATGGACATCAAGGGTGTCCTCATATAGTTTGACTGAATAATAAAACGATCGATGTAAATAATAAGAAAGTTAGTATCAATCACTAATGTTAAAGCAAATCAATAAAAAAATGACACAAATAATAAATAATAATAGATGTTAATAAATTAAGTATTGATAGGGTCACCTATTCGATATCGTCTAATGATTTCGAATAAACTCATAAATTGAATTCGGGGCTTCTACAAATTCATAATTCTTCTTATCCGTTACGAGAGCCCAACCTCGAGGGTCCAACTTCGAGGACCCAATTTCGAGAGCCCAACCTTGAGGGCCCAACTTTGAGGACCTAATTTCGAGAGCCCAACTTCGAAGTAAAGTGTCTTGAATGCTCAGTCGCGACATTAAGCGTCATAAATGTCACACACGACGTGCCATAAATGCGCATGCACGATATTAAGTGTCATGACTATAGTTTGAAGGCAACGGCTAAAATGATTCAACGGTCATATGACGCGAAATAGAGCTTATATAAGATTTACCCCCGATATACCAGAAAAAAACTTTTGGACACTGCTCGATACATACACACACAAGACAATCTATATAGAAAAGTAAAAGCATGTTGAACTCCTCTCTCGGTGATTGGAAATACCCGTATCAAGTATCAATCAATAATGACAAATATTTTCATATTTAGTCGTTGTGCTTTAATTATATATACAGTTTAAATGCTTATGTATTTAGTTTACGTGGTTTACTGTTCAATGATTTAGTATGTGTCCCCTCAATTAAGATATTTTAGTATTTAGTATGTTTCTCTATTAATTATTGCGGTCGTGATAATTGCCTTCTTAACCGCCCTCGCCTTCTTCCTATTCATTCCGCGTTGTCTGAAGCATTTTCCATTTTGTCTACGTGCCTTAGCCATAAAGCACTCTTAAACCTACAAGTGCGTCCATAACTTCTATAAAATACAAATATTTTTTTAATAATTAATACTATTATACTTTGTTAAACATAGACGTAGTATGTTTAGAAATTTTCTCCTCAAGGACGTCTAATTGACGGTGGCTTCATCGACAGAAATGGAGGCCGTGCGGGATATTTATATTAACATTATATATACAAATTAAAAAATATATATTTGAAATGACACATTTATTCTTAAATCCCAATCTTTATTATATCTTTTTGCTGGACAAGTGTTTATATCAAAATTAATAAGGATATATAATAACTAATGAAACTGATTATAGCGTATATAAAAAGTCTTTAAAATGTTAGTTATCTTCTTAACAAATTATATTATTAGTTCAATCATCGATTGCAACCATTCAATACTGTTTTTAACATACAAATGTTTATATCTACACATTACACATGAAAACATCTAATAATAGATGGAACGAGGGAGGACAGAGGTGGAGGATGACGGAGGTGGAGGAGGACAAAAGTGGAGCACATAAGTGTGGAGGAGAGCATGGAGGAAGGAGGAAAAAAAAGAGAAATAATTAAAATAGATAAAAATCTTTGCAAGGAAAAAAGAGATGATTCTTGAGAAAATAGATAACAAAATAAATAATGGTATTATAATAATTCTTGAGTCTAATCTGAGATTAAATATTTGTCTTTATCTGATTTATAGCTGAAATTAAATATTTTAAACAAAGACAGACTAAATACTAACAATGAAGAATTAATTTTGAGATAGACTAATTATTGAACAATGAAATATCTCCGTCAAAAATATTTTATTATTTATCTTTGTCTCCTTTATGGCTGAAATATAAATCTCTCCGCGCCAAAAAGCTTATCAGAACTTCGTCGAAACTTGGTTGTCTGTTGGCCGTCCAACAAAGATTTATAATATTAGTGCTTGGTACAAGTATAGTTTTGGTACGAGTATCAAATACAAGAGTCAAGCGATAATAATAATTATAGTGTTAGTGTTTAACCCCACTCCACCATTTTTGGAGGGGGGCAATAAGATTAGTCGGATTGAATTGGGTTCAGATTTGATGTGTCGAATCGGGTTAGTTTGACTTTTTAAAAGAAATTAAATCGGATCGGATCAAGACGGACCAAATCAGATCAATTATATTAAAATTTTCAGATCATAGATTAATTTTAATTGCATTATATGTTATTTGTTTTTCAATTGAATCGGACCGAATTGGGTCCGAATAAATTTAGATCAATTTAATTTTAAAAAACAGATTAAAATCAAGTCAGATTTTATCACCTATGTTGTGTTTTTAGAGGTGTTACTATCTTCATAGGCTCTAGTTAGGACGATTCCATCAGTTGTTTCGGCCTAATGGTTAAATCTAAAATGGGAGCGGATTGTGGGCGGGGATTGGATATTGAAATATTGACTAGTCCAAGAAAATTATTGATTCCGTTAAATATGAGATTACATACATTATGACATCTTTATAATTGGTGTAAACACACATGATAAATATTAGTATCTTTTTGTTTTTGATGTAAGCAAGCAAATTGCCTACTTAGAGAATTTTATTAAAAAAGAAAAAGAGTTATGTACAAATATGAAAAGATAGAATATACAATTAGTGCATGCCACTAGCTAGGTTATAAGTATTGAGCCATAATTTGAAATCCCTCCCTGTGTTGTCAAGCAGTCCGAAAATTGTTGGAGCAGAGGTTCCAGTAGGTAGCAAACATATAATGCAATTAAATAAATATTTGTATCATATAAATTGGTCCGGTGGTGCTGCGATTAATATTAGTATATCATATATTGTTGGTACCAATGCTTTTTATACCGTCCAATTTATATCATGATTTTGTAAACAATATTGATCTCTGTCTTGTGAAATAAAAGATGCAGCGAGAGATTAAGTTAAATATATAAAAGGAAACAAATTGTGACTATACTCAATTAATTTTTATTTGTATAATAAAAAGCTAATTAAATTACAGAACATAGATAAGTATATTTGTGACTTCACAATTGTATCACTTTAGTTTATTTTTCCGTATGCGGTCACCAGTAACCTCAATTCCAAGAAAAAGGGAACTTATTCAACCACTTTTTGTTATTTGTTGCTTCCTTACATGAAGAAAACGTTGAAAATAATGAAGCGAAGATAGAACCTTTTTTTTTCACGTGTGGAAGGTTTTCATTCTACGTTAGGGTTTAGGGTTTTCATTCTCGCGGAGTGGAAGGTTTTCATTCTACGTTAATTCAACAGCTGGCTAACTCACAAGAACAAGTCGCACAGCAAATGAACTACAACTTCGAGTGCCAAAGGAAAAAAAAAACAGAAACAAAACAAAGCAATCAATATCCGAGACATCTTCTTGGATTGCTTTTCCAATGTATTTTGCTCATGTTGAAAAAAGAGGAAAAGAACATGTGTGAAATATCACGAAAGTTAGACAATGTCTTGTTTCTTCCCCTAATTTGTTAACTTGTACTCGGACAAACAATTGCACCTTGCATTTGTCCACCAATAGACCAGACTTTCGGCACTAAAAAAATGTGACGATTCCTGAAATAAATAGGTCTATCAAGCTACAATATATTGATTCTGAAATTATTCTATGGTTTTTATTGAAAATTGGAAATATTTTTAGATCGATTGTGATTGATTATGACGACTCAAACATTGAATTCACAAGCATATTAAGATGATTTTTTCGTTTCCCATTCACCTTATGACATGATTTATGTTTACAATTTTACCTTTCAAATATAAGTGTAATATTAGTTGTTCTCTTGTTTACTGTTGAATAATTGTGGTTGCTGGTGCGGATCTAGTAGAGATTAGTTTACTGTCTTAATGGTAATTCATGAAAAACCACAAAGATGTTTGTCTTTTAATTTGTAAGCAAATTTCTAGTTCCTGTTGCAAGATATGCTTTTCTTTTTCTCATTATTTTTTCCTATTTTTTAGTAGCAAAATGGCGAGATGAAATAGACACTAAAGCAATCAACACAACATAAATAAATGGCCATTATTATCAGCTTTTTTATACAAAAAAATTGCAGGTTTGGTGGTCTTATGATGTAATGAAGGGCAATATTATCGATGGAAGCTTCTATTGCAGTCTCTTTCATCACCTCATTATTTAATTTCGTTGAAAAGTGGCCTTAATGTTTATTAACTTTTTGAGTGGTAAAGCGTTATCATTTACCCTCGAATGTGACTCAATGATGTCATGACTTGGACAGTAAGAATAAAAATGAAAGCTACTTTGTATTATATGTTGCTTGTTTGCCCCCAAACAGATCTGATTTCTCACTGTGCTTAAAATATATGCTGGTTCCGACAGGCTGTAAATAATTAAACTGAACTAGTTCGATATCAGTGGCGATAGACATAGCTCATAAGAATTTGGTATTTAAATCCGGTTTAGTCGGTTTTTAAAAAAAATGATTTTTATTCAGCTTTCATAAGTTTGATCCGACTCTTTCTAATGATAAGTACCGGATTTCTCAAGAATCAGACTTAATCTTCAAAAAATAGGTCCTTCTAACTCGGCCCTTATCATACCCAACCCTTTGCGACCCTTACCCGGCCCTTCCTAGACCATTTCATTAATATTTTATATTGTATATTAATTATATTTATAAAATTTGAAAAAAAAATTAAAAATTAAAATAAAATGCCCAAACATAAAAATATAATTTAATATTTTTATATAAATATATTATGCTTTTATCCGTCGACTCTTATTCGGTCCTTATCCTGTCCTAGTGTATTAAAATCGGGACGGGTCGGGTCGGGTCATGACGGATTTTGGCGGGACGGGTCAACGGGTTTTCACGGGACGGGTTAGGGACGGTTTATTTTGGGGGTTTGGCCGCGACACGTCGGGTCAGGCAGGTCGGCGGGTCGGGTCCAAGGGCGGGACGGGTCGGCGGGTCCATTTTTTTTCTAAAATTTTGAAAAATTCAAAAATTCTCAAAAATTTCGAAAAATTAAAAATATATAAAAACTTATATTCTTGATCAAAAAATTATTTTATTTTTTGTCATTTTTGTTCAAAGTTCAAAAATAATCAAAAAATTCAAATAAATTCTAAAAAATTGTAAAAATCCAAAAATATTTATTTAAAAAGTAAATATAATCTTAAATGATATGACTTAAAATAAATTGAAATAAAATTTTAAATGAAATAATTTAAGTAAAAAAATAATTAAAATCTTAAAAAATTGGAATAAAATGATAGAACTTAAAAAAATGCTAGAAAAAAAAATGAGAAAAAATTTAAATATCATAAAAATTAAAATAAATGGGTTAAAAATAAAGTTACACTCTTTCTTTATTCCGGGTTTGGGACAGACTATGTAATACATAGGCGGAGTTCTAACTTTTTTTTTTGGATAGTAAAGTTTATTGAAAAAAAATCAAATAAGGATTGTAAATGCTAGAAAATAATAAAAATGAGAAAAAAAATAAAGAATATAAGTGTTTAAAAATACCATCTAAAAATTCGAGTTCATATACCATAGATCATTTTCTGGCATACCATCTGAGTCTCCATCCGTTTCTGTCATAGATTCACCGGATGATTGTTCTACGGGTGCATATTGATTATGTTGTTCTGCATCAAACCAATCTTTCAAGCATACGAATCGTTCGAATGCCTTTGCACCCAATCTTCTGTATTTATCTGTTAGTATCATGTTTGTTGAACTAAAACATGATTCGGAATGGACGATTGACACAGGCACGACAAATATATCACGTGCCATCATGGCGAGAGTTGGATATGCAGTTTCATTCCTCTTCCAATAACCGAGGATGTCAATACCGTCGGGTTCCATACTTCCTATACAATAGCTAACTAATTCATTCATATTTGTTTACATTTGTGAGTCGTCATCTTCCTCCAAGTCTCGCAATAATGCAGACCGACTATTGAACCTGACATATTTCAAAAAATAAAAAATATTAGTCTCACAATATTATAATAATATAACGAGTTCGAATATTATAAATATGTTAGATTTTAGTACCTAATATTACGAGGATTTGAAGAAGATGGTTGATTCGTTTGGTTTGCATGAAGTTGGGTGTTGTATAGGTTGAACATTTCTTCAATGCGGATGTCACACGTTGTTCCTCCCCGATATGTAGTAAATTTAGATTATTTTTATACTGTTCAAGCAATCTTATAGTATACTTCTTCTTGAATGAAGGATGGAGACAATTGACAATAATTGTAATGAGAGGAACTTCGTCCTAATATTTTAGGAATTTCTCCCAAATGGATTCTATAATCGGTGACAGAGGCGAGTCACCGTGCACATCCTCCGCAATTCGATGAAGATCTCTATTCTCAAAATCATGGTACACCTTGAAAAAAATAAATTAAATTAGTAATGAAATAATTTAAAAGTTATAATGAAAAAATACAAGATGAAAAAAATAAACCTTGGATATCAAATAGAGATGTTGAAGCAATTGATGCGCGGATGGTATGTACGAGCATGATAGTTGGACGCTTGCGTTGAAGAAAACTTCTATAAATGTGTGTAGTTGTGCAAGTTGGTCTCATTATTCCGTGGAGCATAATAATGGAAGGACACGGTGTAGCATTCTATATGTTGAATTTCAACGTGTATTTATGTCACATGATACTCTTAACTTGCTCAAATTTAATCGTTAATACAAGCCATGAAAATCTTATTTTCTTATATTGTTAGAATAAATATGATGAAGACCATCTTTAAATTTGCAAATTAAATTATTGACGAAAGCTGTTTTCAAATTCGCCTTAACAGTTAAACTAAGAATATGACATACACATTTTTGATGAAACATTCTACCATCCATAATTGGGTTTAGTGCACGTGTAAAATAATCAATAGATTTAATATTGTTGCTTGCATTATCAAAAGAAATTGAAAATATTTTGTTCTCTAAATCTTTTTTCAAATTATACTCATGCAATACATTTATAATGGATTGATAAATAATTTGTGCGGTGTGCGGATAATTCATAGTTCAAAAATTTAATACTCTTTTTTTATAAAATTCAATAATGATCAATATAATGGGCGGTAACACAACTGTAACTTAGACCATGTTTACCGACGGTCCATATATCAGATGTAATTGATATTTTATATGTTGCAACTGCAAATATGGCCAATAATTCACTTTTTCGTTCAACAAATTATTTTTTCAACTCAGATACCATTTTGTTATGATGGAACCTTTTGTATAATGGTTGACCACAACCTCTAATTACCAATCGAGCAAAATCGGTACAATATGCCATACTTATTGGTTGTTCTTTTTTCGCTATGTATCGAGCAAACTCATTTAACATTCTTTTTTCGTCATATTTGACAAGAGTTCTAGTACCGTCCAAGTTCAAACAACTTTATACCATACGGGTATCGGGTCTTTCTTGGGGTTCTTCATTTTTTTCTATGTATTTATCGACATATTTTTTAAATTGACTTAAATCATTTTTTATTACATAATTGTATGAAGTTTTACAATTACTTACCTTACATCGTGCATTGATTAGAACACCATCGAGACCTAAAGTTTATTTGTAATAGCGCCACCAAGGTGCATCATAAGTTGGGGGAGCTCTCTTCCTTCTCTTGTCAGCTTCGAATTCGATCGAGGATTCCGGGACGCTTGAGTCGGGTGTTGGTGTGGAACATCCCGCACTCGTTGGATGTAACAGTGGAAGTCCACCACTAGTTATTGTATCGGTATTATATTGGGAACTTGGCGGATATTAATTAGAACTTGACGGAAATGAGGTCGAATCTTGTCCGGCACTAAAGGAAGTGATTTGCGGGTTATAATTAGGATCAACATGCGGTTGTGATGGATAATATTGTTGTGATGAAATTTATTGATAATAAGGATGTGGAGGGTTAGGATTTTGTTGATAGTATGAGTTCGGAGGGTTAGAACGTGGCATATCTTCACCAAAAATTTCAACGCTGAATCGATGTGTCATTTCTTCAGCATGAGAGGGATTGGGAGAAGCCATTTGATATTACTAAAAAACATTAAAATATATAATGAACGTTATAAATATAAAAAAATAATTATTACAAATTAAAAATACAACTAATGAAATAAATAATGTAACAAAAAATAAAGAATATAACAAAAAACTAATTAAAAGAAACTAATGATAAAAAAATTAAATAATGTAAATATTTATTTAAAAAATTATTTAATAAATAATATTCTACAAAAAAGAACTAATTATTATAAATTAAAATATAAGTAATTACAAAAAATAAAGAATCTAATAAAAACTAATTAAAAGAAATAAATGGCAAAAAAAGAATGTAAATATATATGTAAAAAATTAATTACCAAAAAATATAAACTAATGATAAAATATAATTACCAACAAGAGGAAATTAAGAAATATATCGGCAATAGAAAAACAAATAATGGCTTAATAGGATCTCAAATTCTCAATCCAACCTACCACAGTACCACTTAACGAGCTGAGTATTTAACCAGGGTAGTTTCCCATTAAAGCCGCCTCGATGAAGTAGCAAATCCAAGTCACAAGTTACAACACATAAGTTTAACATCTCTCTTTTTTCCGTCACAAGTATAACGACCTTAATGCTTTTGATATCTATATCAATACTATATTATAGATTTTAAAACATATGATAGATAAATTCGTTCATTCCATTTTCACTTAGAAGTGAAATATCAGAAATATCAGAAATATATGGTGCAGATTAAAAATTAAATATAATCTTCTCTCCATTTAATTCATGTTACTAACGCATTAACAAAAGTCTATTTAAAAAAATTGCTCATCAGAAAAATTAGTGTTATGCATAATTATTTTTAAAAGTAAGAAGGTCATGCAGTACAAATTTATGTTTCGATCCAAAATATAAATGATTTAAAATATAGTTTTCTATATTCCAAATATCAATTTAAGTTTTTAATAATTTCTACAATGAAATTTCTAGATTATTGAATTTTACTAATTTTAATTATTATTTCATATTTTTGAAAGATGGAGAAAAATATTAAAGTAATTTCATATAAAAGGAACATCTTTTCATAAATCTGAAAAAATAGTTAAAATCTCTTGAAAATAGTACAATTTAATATTATAAAAGATTTCTACATGGAGAAGAGATATGTTAATAAAATATGAATGATAAAAAAGAACAAAATATTATTTGGATTTGTGAATGAAGCTTCTACTCTGCTTGACCTCCGTATTCTTCTAAATAATTTTTACAATTGACTCCCATACTTTGAAATTCTACATATGTTCTGTTTTTATCGCAGCAATATCGTTTAGCTTTAGCTCTCATGTGGTATAGCCCCATTTTTGTTTAAAAATATATAAAAATAAAAAAAATCGCATATTTTTTTTTATTTTTTCTATACACAAGCATGGTCAGAGTTTCTTTTGAACTAGCTACGTGATCCAACTTTTTTGAACTCAAGTACTTTGGACTGAATTTTCTTGCTCCTATGCATGCTTGTCACAGAAGATCAGTCTTGAGACTGGCCCAAAATAAAAAATTCGAACCAAGATACCAGAGCTGAATATTTATTTTGGACTAGCTCCGAGACCAAAGTTTAAACATAATTAATATTATAAAAAATTAATTATGATTTGAATAATTCTAAAAAATGAATATAATTATTTATTTTTATTCTTCTATTTTCTGTTGATAGGTGAAGTATTTATTTATGAAATTACATCAAATTTTTTTATGATATTTATATAGATTGAAGTAATAAAGTATATGGACGTTGTAAGTAGACTACTATGACAATAGATGGTGCAAGAAGTAAAAAAAAAAATATAAAGCAAGTGATGTAAAAATATCAATTTGAGGCTTAATTTTCAAGTTTAATGGTAGCGAAAGATAAATTGATTCAATTCTCAAATAAGTATTACAATTAGAGAAAAAAAAAAGAAAAAAAGAAAAGAAAAGAAAGAACAAACAACAACACAAAATATAATGGAGTTTGACCTACAATGCCTACGTCTATGGAACTCCCAACCTCTAAAAATCAAAGTTGAGCCGATACACTAAAATAAAATATTTACACTTATATAACTTAATCTCTTATACAAAATTGGACTGTCAAAGCTATCGATAATAATGAGTGACAACACTCTAAAAAAGAAACAAAGAGAGACACCATATTCAAAGAAGATATGTGAAAACACACTTAAAGAACAAACAAAAAGAGTTGATATTAAAGGATTAAGTTAAAAAAATGGAGAGAAGTTAGATTGAGCTTCAGACAAGAATTTGGTTTATCAAGAACTATAATATATTAGGTTTATCTCTCACTTTGAAATGTAGCTATGAGCTTTCAGAAATTAGGATTTTGCTAGTTCAAACTGATTAAGAATTAGTTTTCGACTTGAGCCGTTATAACAGCTTGTTAACCTTTATAACGACTTAGAAAAAATAGTCATTTAGAAGTATATATTGGGATCTTAATCTGAACCGTTACAACAGCTTGATGAGCCGTTATAACATTTTATTGAATTGTTGTAACTGTTCTAAACCGTAACACAACGATACACTCTGGCTGTTTTGAGAATATTTATGACTTAGTCAAATTTTCATATGATATTCTAAACCGTTATAACGGTAACTGAACCGTTATAATAATTTACTTGGCAAACATATTTTTCCTTACTATTTTAACTCTTCCTTCTGTTTCTTCGTAATTTTTGTGAATGTTTACTCATTCAAATGACTCGAATATCCTTCAACATGCTCATCATTTCTATAAACTATTAAAATTATATTTTTTAATTTCTTATTATTAAGAAATAATTATACTTTTTGGTTGATTGCTTCTTCGGTAAACTGAAAATGATAATATTTAATATTTTTCTAAAATAATTTACTACATTCACAATTATATTAAGTGTTCCCTAAATTAATATAATATGCAATTATATAATTAATAACAAAAATAATTTTTAGAAAGATAATCAATAATAATTAACAATCAAACCAAACAATAAAATTCAAAAAAGAAAAAAATAAGCCTGGCCTAAATTATTAATTTGGACCACATACAACCACACAAAAGGCAACAACGCCTGAGCTGAATTTTATGAACTTCTAGTTGATTGGGAAAAAAAAATTGAATCATGGTTTTGGCCCATGTTTTTTTGGATCATACTAGAATATCAAAAAAATAATACAATCATGCTAAAACATACAAAAAATTTAGTTTTATATTATTAAAAAAAAGGGGTATAGCTGGTAACGCACTAAGGGTGTGCTCCACAAAATATGTAGAGCAAGAAGGGTATAGAAGAATAGGTGAAATTTAATTTGTCATTTGCTCATAAAATTTTATATAAAAATTGAAAGGAAAGAAGAAGTCTCCTCTACTCTTCAAATGAATAGAATTTATCCCCTCCAAATTAAAGTGTAAAGGAGATTAACTTATTTTTAATACCTTTGTCCTTCCCTCTCCTCCCTTTCTCTCTCCTCCCTTTCTCTTCTAATTATTTTGTGGAGCACACGCTACTTGTTTAGCATAATGAATTTGGAAACTTTACAATGGGTGACAGGAAAGTGTGCAAAAATATATATATCAAGGAAACTGGAAAATTAAAATGCCTAATGCTAGGTTGGTTTGGGTCAAATAAGTGACAGATCAATCAAAAGCAGCTAGGCATCTATCTGCTCGTGAGAATCCTGCTCGTTTGGTCGGTTTTAATGCTTCACAATTTGCTCTCCATCCTTATCGAATCTAGAAACAAAAATAAATGCCCCCCCCCCCCCCCCAACTCCTTATTTTTGTCACATTTGAAATTCTCTTGGTTAATTAAGAAATTCGATTTAAATCATTAATAGAGTAGATGGGAACTTATGTTGCACTTGTGCTGTTAGTGAATAACTGATTTGAATGATATTAAACTACGAAATAAAATAAAAATTTGGAGGAATATACGATTGGCTACTCCTTGTGTGCCGGTCATATCCGTGTTTTGGACAAGTAACTTAAAAGGAAAAAAGTATTTTACGGATGGATAATGCCAAGAAAACTAGTTTAGAAATACAATCTTCAAAAAAAATGATTAATTATATATCAGCATAGCTATTAGAACTTTCTTTCTTTTAAAGCCTATTGCAAAGAGTATTAGTTAATTTGCACACAAAATTGAAATAAAATATTTGCTCAATATTTGTCATATTTTCATGCTATTTTGATAGCAGCCTTTGTAGTATTACGCGCTCAGAGAAATCACTTTCTCTAAATATCTAATTTACCTTTCAACTATCTCTCTCTTTTATATTTGGCTTCATTAATACACATAGCTCATAATAAAAGCCAAAGTCTTGAAGAAAAAAATTCTGGTTTTAGAAGTTTAATTATAGTTACTTTCTGTTTCAAATCTCGTGATTCTCAATCATTTCTTTCTTTGCAAGTAACAACGAAATAAACAAAATAATAAAATTAATCGTAGACATTATTTAAACTAAATTAATTAACTTGTGCAATTTTTGTCTACTTCCAACTTCACACAAGCACCTCTCAATATACACTCTGATCATAACACTATTTTAACTTGCATCAGTTAATTATTAACTTATAAGTATGATATTTTTGTTGAAAATATAAACTTAATTAATATTTTCTTAAAGTTTGTTGTCCAGTCAATAGAATTTAAGGCTGATTCATTAGAAATTTTGATAGATCATCCGAACCTTGTTTTAGGTATATGAGCTATAGATTTAAAGCTCTTTAAGTCTAGTTTTTAATGGTTCAAGTTTCAAGTCAATTGGAGTTTTCTAGAGAAAGTTATGACAGTTTTAATAGACATAGGTCAGATTTGACTGGGCTGCTTAGTTTTCTGTTTTCTATATTTATTATGAATTCTAGAGTTTTTTTTTGATGTTTTGGCTCTATAAATAGAGTTTTAATCTGTTGCTTTGCAAGACAATGTAAGAGAGATAATATAATAGAGAATTATAAAGAGTTTTTCAGATAAGAACTTGTTTGTTTCCTCCATCTCTTCTCTCTACCACTATATGAATTGTATCAACTATTAAATATACTCAACAAATTGGTATCAGAGCCATGGCCAATAACGGTGCAACCATTGGAGGTGTCGGGCATGTATCATGCTTGCGACTTTCGAAAACCAACTATGAAAATTGGTGCATACACATGAAGGCGCTACTCGGCTCGCAAGATGTGTGGGAAGTCGTTGAGCTTGGCTATACCGAACATGTGACCTTGCAAGGCTTGACGAATAATCAAGTGAAGGAGTTGAAGGAGTCACGCAAGAAAGACAAAACCGCGCTCTACTTGATGTACCAGGCGGTTGATGAGTCGGGCTTTGAGAAGATAGCCGGTGCGAAGACTTCAAAAGAAGCATGGGAGACTCTTAAAAAGGCATACAAAGGAGCGGACCGAGTGAAGCAAGTTCGCTTACAAACACTTAGAGGTGAGTTTGAAACTTTAATAATGAAAGAGTCGGAAGGTGTATCGGATTATATCACACGGGTAGAAATGGTGGTGAACCAACTCAAAAGAAATGGTGAAGAGATAAGTGAAAATAGAGTAGTAGAGAAAATATTAAGGTCATTAACCAATGATTTTGAGAATGTTGTGTGTGCCATAGAAGAGTCTAAGAATTTGGCAGAAATGACGGTGGATGAGCTCTCAAGTTCCTTAGAGGCACATGAACAAAGAAAGAAAAAGAAGAAGTAAGAGGTGTTAGAGGAAGCACTTCAAGCTAAGGTAACACTAAAAGAAGACAAGCCGGAAAACGATGAAGGTGGTCGTGGAAGAGGTCGTGGTGGCTTTAGAGGTCGAGATAGAGGCCGCGGTAGAGGCCGTGGTAGAGAACAAGAAGAGAACAAGGAAGAGAAGAACCAATCGATCTCATACGGCGGAAGCTGAGGTCGAGAAAGAGGAAGATCAAGTAAGTACAATGTTCAATGTTATTCTTGTAAAAAGTATGATCATTATGCAGCGGAGTGTTATTACAATGAAAAGAAATATGATGAGAAAAAAAAAGAGAAATGAGGTGATGGTGTGGTATTACTAGCAAGTAAGGAGGCCGACTCCAACAACGAGTCGGTGTGATACTTAGACACCGGTGCAAGCAACCATATGTGTGGCTACAAGCACATGTTTACTAAGATAGAGGAGATTGTAGAAGGCTATGTATCATTTGGAGATGCCTCAAAAGTGAAAGTTAAATGGCAAGGTGAAATTCTTATTCAGTGTAAAGATGGAAATGAGAGGTTTATCTCGAATGTTTATTATGTACCGGATATGAAGAGTAATATTTTGAGTTTGGGTCAATTGTTAGAACGTGGTTACACGGTTTTTATGAAAGAAAGAACACTTTATTTGAGAGACCAAGATAATCGGTTGTTAGCCCAAGTAGAAATGACCAAAAATCGCATGTTTAAGTTGAATTTGGTGAATGTTCAAGCAAGGTGTTTAAAGACATGTGTAGAAGATATGACTTGATTGTGGCATTTGCGGTTTGGACATCTTAATTTTGATGGTTTGAGATAATTATCAAATAAAAGAATGGTGAAAAATATACCACACATAGACCATAGTGACAAATTATGTGAAGGTTGCGTGTTAGGAAAGCATCTAAGGAATTCTTTTCCAAAAGAAGCAAGTTATCGTGCAAAGAAGGTGCTTGAATTGGTTCATACCGATATTTGTGGCACAATAACCCCTAATTCACTTGGTAAACACCGGTACTTTATTACCTTTATTGATGACTTTTCTCGAAGAACTTGGGTATATTTTTTAAAGGAGAAATCTGAAACATTTTTTATTTTTAAGAAGTTTAAGGTGCTTGTTGAAAACTGAAGTGGTGAATGCATAAAAACTTTGAGGTCCGATAGAGGCGGTGAATTTACATCAAAGGAGTTTGTGAATTTTTGTGAACAAAAAGGTATTAGAAGGTTCTTAACAGCCCCTTATTCACCTCAACAAAACGGAGTGACGGAAAGAAAAAATCGGACCATACTCGAATTGGTTCGAAGCATATTAAAGAGCAAAAATATGCCGAAGGAATTTTGGGCTGAAGCGGTGAGGTGTGCGGTTTACTTGCAAAATTGATGTCCTATGACGAGTTTGGAGAATATTACCCCACAAGAACCATGGTGCGGTGTGAAGCCATCAGTAGCTCATTTGAAGGTGTTCGGAAGTGTGGCTTATGCTCACGTTCCAGATCAAAAGCGCACAAAACTTGATGACAAGAGTAAGAAACTGATTTTTATTGGCTATGATGAGAAATCTAAGGCGTATAATCTTTATGATCCGCTTACTAAAAAGGTACATGTGAGTTGTGATGTGCAGGTCAATGAAGAAAGCATGTGGAATTAGAGTTCCATGGAGGAGATGTCTCATGAAGAAGGAAAAGAAGCGACATCAACAATTATCTCTATACCGACAAGCACAACTACATCGACAACATCACAAGCCGAACCATCTTCACATTTATCCGATGATGAAGATGAGCCAAGGACACCGAAGACAAGGAATTTGCGAGAAATATACGAGGCGACAAGTGAATTACATTTGGTGTGTCTTTTGACGGATGCGGAGGACATCACATTCGAGCAAGCCGTAAAAGATGAGAAGTGGCAAGCCGCTATGCAAGAGGAGATGAAAGCAATCAAGAAAAATGACACTTGGGAACTTACGACGTTGCCTAAGGGTCACAAGCCGATTGGTGTTAAATGAGTTTATAAGAAAAAGATGAATGCGCAAGGTGAGGTTGAAAGATACAAGGCGAGAATAGTAGCGAAAGGGTACAAGCAAAAGGCGGGGATTGATTATGAAGAGGTGTTTGCCCCGGTAGTAAGAATGGAGATAATCCGACTACTAATCTCGTTGGCGGCTCAAAACAAATGGAGCATTTTTCAAATGGACGTGAAATCGGCATTTCTAAATGGAGTGCTTGAAGAAGAAATCTACATCGAGTAACCTTCTGGTTATATGAAAGTTGACAAAGAGCACATGGTGTTGAAGTTAAAGAAGGCGTTGTACGGGTTGAAGCAAGCGCCAAGGGCATGGAACACTCGAATTGACGCATACTTCAAGGAGCATGGGTTTGTGCAATGCCCATATGAACATGCGCTATATTTGAAGGTACAAAAAGATGACATTTTATTTGTGGCCTTGTATGTAGATGATTTAATTTTTACGGGAAATAATAGAGATATGATTGAGAAGTTTAAGTTGGAAATGACAAAGGAGTTTGAGATAACCGATTTGGGTCTCATGTCTTATTTTTTGGGGTTAGAAGTGAGATAAGAAAATTCTGGAATTTTTGTTTCACAAGAAGCATATGCAAAGGAGATTTTAAAGAAGTTTAAGATGGATGAGTGTAATCCCGTAAATACTCCGGTTGAGAGTGGGACGAAATTATCTCGATATGATGAAGGAAAGACGGTTGACGCAACACTATATAGAAGCTTGGTTGGAAGCTTGCGTTATTTGACGTGCACAAGGTCGGATATTGCTTATGGAGTTGGCTTGGTGAGCCGATATATGGAGGAGCTGAAAATGACGCATTGGAAAGCCATAAAGCGAATTCTTCGCTATGTCAAAGGTACATTATCTCATGGCTTATTTTATTCTCATACTAATGAGTTTGATCTTGTTGGATATTTCGATAGTGATTGGAGTGGAGATTTAGATGATCGGAAGAGCACTTCGGGTTTTATATTTTTCATGAGAAGCACGGCATTTACATGGCTCTCTAAGAAGCAACTTATTGTTACTTTGTCCACATGTGAAGCGGAGTATGTTGCCGCATCTTCTTGCGTATGTCACTCTCTTTGGCTACGCAAGTTACTAAAGGAGATGAACTTTTCTCAAGAGAAGGCAACGAATATTCGAGTAGATAACAAGTCGGCAATTGAGTTGGCAAAAAATCCGGTGCATCATGAAAGGAGTAAGCACATAGATGTGCGTTTTCACTTCATACGAGAACATGTGAAGAATGACGATGTGGAGATGACTCATGTGGCGAGTCGTGATCAAGTGGCGGATATATTCACCAAACCACTACCGTCAGAACTCTTCAACAAGTTCAAGAATTTGCTCGGGATGCAAGCCAGAAATAATTAAGTTTAAGAGAGGATGTTGAAAATATAAACTTAATTAATATTTTCTTGAAGTTTGTTGTCCAGTCAATAGAATTTAAGGCTGATTCATTAGAAATTTTGACAAACCATCCGAACCTTGTTTTAGGTATATGAACTATGGATTTAAAGCTCTTTAAGTCTAGTTTTTAATGGTTTAAGTTTCAAGTCGATTGGAGTTTTCTAGAGAAAGTTATGACAGTTTTAATAGACATATGTCAGATTTGACTGGACTGCTTAGTTTTTTATTTTCTATATTTATTATGAATTCTAGAGTTTTCTTTTGATGTTTTGGCTCTATAAATAGAGTTGTAATTTGTTGCTTTGCAAGACAATATAAGAGAGATAATATAACAAAGAATTATAAAGAGTTTTTTAGATAAGAACTTGTTTGTTTCCTCCATCTCTTCTCTCAACCACTATATGAATTGTATCCACTATTAAATATACTCAACAATTTTAACTAATAAAAGTAATATGAATGGAGAAAATGTTCACATGGATTCTACTTGTTTAATTTAAAACACGCACTTATATCTTGAATCATTCCGATTTTTTTTATATCCATGTAATTCGCAATTAAGGTAGAATTTATAGCCGCTCATGTAACAATGATTTTATTTGGATTTGTACGATTAAAATTAATATTTGTATTCAACATAGAGAAACAAATAGGAGACGAGATATGTAGTGTTGTTTATTATTGTATGTAATACGTGATCTAAGTGCATATTTGTTTGTTTTGAATTAAAGCGATATGTGGGGGTAAAAAAAAGAATATGATTACAGTATATACGAAGCAATTATAATTTTTTTTGTCCCGAAGATACCATAGTTACTTTTTAATGTCATACAGTCACACAATCATAGTCAATACCATTTTATTATTCAAACTAAATGTATTATTATTTATAACAATGACTTAATTATTCAACTTAAATTGTCCGGTGTGCGGAGTAAGTTTTTCGGTGTAAATAGTACCTTCCTTAATTGAGTCTATTAATAAAAAATAATAATTTAGGACAACTATTAAGAGAGATTATTTTCTCTCTGCGCTCAATAATATGAATTTTTCGCTCAAATTAGATAGCAGCCCCCATTCTATTTGTTTTCCCTATTTGTTCATTTATTATTATTTAAAAAAGATTGATCAAGACGTCCTTTGTTCAATCTTTTTTCCCAATACTGACAAGTTTGACATGAAATGTTTTCTGTTTATGCTAGTCATGTAAGGCAACTTGATGTGTTTTTTTGGAGCTTATCACATCACATCCACTTCATCTTGCCTGCTTGATATTTTTTCTAGGAGTTTAATCACGTAAAGGAAAATAAATTCAGTCAACTATAAATACTGTCCATATCAAGCCCGGAGTCTAAAAATATCCAGCACCTAATTCATGTGATCGTCCATCTAGATACTTAGCCAGTTATTTTGAAATGTCTAATTTTTATTTAACAGATAGAAAATATGAAAATATCACTATTGATATTGTCGTCACTGCTGATCATATAATCGTAATAAATCAGTTATTGATTGGGCTTCATTTTTCAAATTATTTAATTTATACAATATCGTAATATTCAGCTTAAGAACATTACATAAATTATAACGATTCATTTAAATTGAATAGTAAAATATAAAAAAATAAATTTTTAACAACTAATATGACTTTTATGAGTTTTTTATATATCAGATTTTTTTTGAGCGATCAAATGACAATGCTTCTCTTTACAATCACGACCTGAAATTTTAAATTTGATAATTCAAATAGGAAAAAAGTTCATCGACATATTCTTAAACTTATATTAACAGTACTTTAAATTTTAGATAATTTAAATGTTATTTGTAGTTCATCAAAAAACAACAAATTTTTATGCAATTTATAACATTTGCAATCTAGTAATCTTTGATTAGCTATCATACATTATTTAAATAAACATAATCAATTTACAAGTTAAATATTTTCATTCATGATATAACATCTGCGAACAGTGTAGACTATATGATATTGGTTCATCTACTCTTTTTTTCTTTAATATATCACTTAATTGACCTGTCAGCCCACGTGAATTCGCTTCTATGCAAAAAGTAGAAAATATAATCAATTTATAAGTTTAATAATACTTTTATAAATATCTTCTTTTAAGAATTAAAAAAAATTGAAATATATTTGAAATCCCATTATTTACCTATGCACCTATCCAAAGCTCTGTGTGTCTAATAATTGTTAAATTATGTGGATCAAACCAAATCTAACCACCAACTTTATGCACGTTGTCACGCACCTCCATGTCTCATAAATTTGGATGAAAACTTACATGGATAATATATCTGTCGTATTCTATTCATATTCGAAAATTTTATATACAGTTATTCATATTCGAATTTTCAGATGGAAAATGATACGGTATGATTTTTAAACTTTATTATCCATATTCAAATGCTATATATTAATATATAATAAAAAAATATTAGTCTCTACTATAATTTGATAGATAGTATGAATTTAAATATTTTTTAAAATTATTCATATAATTTTAAATAAATAATAGTACTCAAAATTTTATAAGTTTGAGTGAATTTTATATTTATCTTTGATAATATATACACAATATCTATATTTATATTCAAAATTATTTCTATTCGTATTCATATCGGAGAATGTTTGTAATTGAAAAATTAAAGCGAATATAGATATGATTTTAACTATTAGCTCAACGTATCTGATCCGTTTGCACAAGTACATAAAGTCGTATCCTAATAAAATTTTATTAAAGAAAAACAACTTATATCTTACGGGCATTAAACATAAGATGGAAAAAACAATTGACGATATTGACCTGGATGGCTACAGTACAGCATATATATATATATATATAGAGCTGTGCTAATGTGCTTTATAAAGCACAAAATATTTCGTACTTCACGCTTATATCTCATGTTTTAAAACTCAAATGGATGATCCAAACCGTTAAATATGATCTTCATATCAAAATATCTTTGGTGATCAAATTGTATATTTTTTGAAACTTTTTTACTATTTTTTTGAAGGGCTACAAAATTCATTGATCTGACGTCATCTGAACCATTCAATATCAACAATTTTCTATCCCTTTAAATAAATAGCAAAAAAATTCTAAAAAATATAAAATTTGATCACCAAGTAGATTTTGATATGAAGAACATATTTAACGGTTTGGATCGTCCGTTTGAATTTTAAATATGAGATATCTGCGTGAAGTACGAAGTATTTTGTGCTTTATAAAACACATTAGCACACCTCTCTCGATTATCTTAGCAAAAAAAATATAACAAATGAGCTCTAAATTTTGATTTATCATTCTCATTAAATTCTTCATATTGAAATCTTGTGGGGTACAAAAAATTGGAGCGTTTCGAGTTTTCTAATTCGTTCTTTTTAATTTTTGAAAATAATGTACAAATATTGAATATTTTATTATTTTTTTAGAGTTAATTTTTAAAAATTAAAAAGAGGACTTAAAAAACTTAAAACACCCCAAATTTTTGTACCCTATAAGATTTTATTATGAAAAATTTAATGAGAGTGATAAATCAAAATTTAAAGATTAATTGATATATTTTTTGAGTTAGGATCACGAAGAGACTCCGTCCTCCTAGGAGCACGCTAACTTTACTCATATATATATTGATATCAAAAATGCAAAATATTTTCAAATTAGTATATATGACGATCTCCACCTGTAAAATAATTTCAAACCGGGAATTATCAATTTCTTATTGCAGGTTTTCTCTATATTCTTTCGTCAACAAGACAAAAAAAAAAAAAAAAACAATGATGGAGATCATAGGATACTAAATTATAGAGCTCATTTCAAAATCATAATAACTCTCAAAAACTGCTAAAGAGGAGCATGATTAATTAATGTTGAATTGGTACGACACATTTGTAAGTCTTAACAAATCTATCCTTAGCTTAAGTAATATGCTACGTCATACGTACTTTTCAAATGCATAAATTATTTATAATCCGTAAATGTTTGCATTAATAAGATAAAAATAAATTATATACCATACTTAAGATATATATCATTAACATAGTTAATGGTTCTGGGAGAAATAAGAACATTAATTTGTTTGAATTCGGTTACTAAAAACTTAAATGGGTGCATTTTTAACAACTACGATGAAGATTATCAAATCACTATTGAAAAAAATAAAATATTCAGAGAGGTACAATGCAAAAAAGTGAAATATTCGAATACTCAGCCTCAATAATGAAATATATATGTAGTTAATAATTTAATAATATTTGACTTTATAAATATCAGAAATGTAATGAATTTCTCTACAAAATACGAGAGTGAATTACTAAATACATATATCAAAATTTTATCACAAAATAATTAAAAAAAACACATTGAATTATTATTATTTTTTTAAAATGGGGTCAACTGAACCCATTTCTCTATATGTACCCACCATATTGCGTAATATCATATGAACAACATGAAAAGTAATCATCTATGAAGTGATTTAGAAAATTAATGATTTAGTCCGTACATGTTTGGTCGGTGAGGAAAATTATTTCTCGATTATATATATTAAATTTTGTATGCATACTATTAATGAAATAACATATACTTACAATCAACGAATTATGACGTTAATACATATAGTCACATATATCAAACAAATTTGATTGTCATGTATACCACTTTTCACACCTAAAAGACTGATTAAAGATGTATGACTTTTGTCAGCAAAAAGTAGGATTTTCAATTAGTGTATTGGGCACACTATGATGACTTCAGAAGAAATATTAGCTTCTGTCAATTAGCCTAACAAATCAAATAAACTAGTAAACATAAGTCATAGTTGACCTTTAAAAGTAGGTTTTCCTGCCTTCTAGAAGCATTGGGTGCACACCTTCTGTTTTCTCAATTTTTCACTTTGATAATCCATATTCTCCACAAATCATCCTTTTCTAAAAGTTGATGATTCAAGCAGGCAACTAATTGATAATGTTGATATGTAAGTTCCATATAAAAACCTCGATACCGAACATGATAATAATTAATTGTGATTTTTTTTTGCATATGTAAAAGATGCGACCACAAACTTTTAGTAAAATTATTGACAGGACTTCTCACGGAAATAGTTCTTCTGCATTAATTAATTTCAAATCGGAGTTCCAACTTTTCAATTATACACAATGGTCCCCTCTACATATGTTTTTATATATAGATATTGAACCAGTCACGTAATTTATATTGCCAAAATTTATGGTCATATTTCTTCAATTGGGATTATTTAAATGAGGAAACGTTCTAAAAAGCTATGTAAAGTTGGTTAGGTCAAGAATAAAATCCCATTAACATTAGACAATCGAGTTTGCAAGCAGCTGCTTAGATCACGCCTGTTCACTGTCAAATAGTTTGATCACGCCTGTTCACTCTCTCCTTATTTGTCTAATCGAAAGAATTTTGTGTCTGTACGTTTAATATTTTTGAAGTATAACGAAAATTAAATTAATATGACTTTTCTTGTATGTCTCTGTACATATATGCAAATAATCAGTTGTGTTGTTTTTAATTTATATCTCTATCTCTGCTTTTAATTAAGTCTGATCCTATAGTAATTCAGATTTATTTTAAATAGAGCTCTCAATAATTTTGACATATATTACTTTTCAAATGTAATAATTCAGCTATATTTTCATATTTTTGAAATCAATATCTATTTTTTAAATATAAGTGCTGCAACTGTGAAAAATGTGTTGAAGATCTCTTTTCCTCACAATCATGATTATTTCATAGAATACTTAGGTGCAATTTCACTATTTTTGCTATTGCAGCAACTTAATATGTTGTAATTACTCTCTAAATTATTTTTAATTTTGTCAAATATTGAAATACCTTCTTTATTTGGCTAAACTTTGTCAAAATCGATCTAAAATTAATATGTCGAACAATATACGTCATAAAATCTATAATAATAATAATATAAGCATGCTACCTAAGTCATTAAAGAGTAGTTTGAAAATAAAAATAAAAATCATTCTCTTTAAAAATTAATCTTTTTACAATGTACAGATATGATATTAGTTATAATATAAAAGAGTGTATATACTGTATTCAATTATTGATGTTGTGATATTTTTTATAATGATTAAAATATTCATATTTTAATTTAATATTGAGATTGATTGATTTTACAAAAATAATTCAGATTTCATCCAAAACTATCTTTTCTCTTCATTATATTTTTTACTATGCATTAATAAAGGTCTAAAAAATTATATATCAAATAAATTAAATTTGTTATAAAAAATAAACTAGCCATAGTACAATTATACTCAGAAAAAAATTATTATATTTTATTTAATAAATTGATTTTATTTAAAAATTTAAGAGTATATGTAATTGGTTTAGATATAAATTATATTTAAGTAAGATATATTTATTTATAATAAAATTAAGATTATATATAATTATTTTAAAATTAAAAACTAAAAAGCAAGTTCTACAGGACGACGATTAGACCCGCGATGATGTATGGCGCATAATGTTGGGCTACAAAAGGACAACACGTCATGAAGATGAGTGTAGCTGAAATGCAAATGTTGCGTTGGATATGTAGCCATACAAGGAAAGATCAAATCAGAAATGATGATATTAGAGACAAACTTGGGGTAGTACCAATTCAAGAGAAGTTAAACCAACATCGTTTGCGATGATTTGGTCGTATCCAACAAAGCCTCCTTATGCACCAGTACGCAGCGGTATTCTTAGTCGTCTTGAAAATACAAAAAAAAAAAGAAGAAGAGGTCGACCGATACTGACATGGGAGGAAATAATAAAAAGAGATTTGAAGAAATGAAATATATCCAAAGAGCTTGTTTTGGATAGGAGTGCTTGGAAGATGACGATTCATATATCTGAATCATGATTTAGGAGTTAGAGTCTAATAGTAGAGTTATAGATTTCATGTTCTTAAATTTTTAGGATTTAAAATTTAGAAATAAGTTTTAGAAATAGAGGTTTAGAAATAGGATTTTAGGATTTATAATTTAGAATTAGGTTTTAAAATAGGATTTTAGAATTTAGAAATAGATTTTATAATAGAAATTTATTGTACTATTATTATTATTGTTATTACTATTAGCATATTATCATCATCATTATCATTATCATATTTATTTATTTATTTATTTATTATTATTATTATTTTATTTATTTATTTTCATTATATTCATTATTATCACTGATATTTGAGATCTTTGATCTTATGCTTTCTGATTGGATTTCATTTGTAGTCTACCCTAATTTATTGAGATTAAAAGCTTTGTTGTTGTTGTTTTTGTAAAAAAAAAAAATCTGAACAATGAGCAGATTTTTTTTTCGAGTTGTTATATAAGGAGAGGAGTGGCTTCGGTTTTATAGGAGAGCAGATTTTTCTCTCCCCTTCTAGATGAACATTGTTTAAAAAAATAATGTACAGATAGCGATTCAACGCAATATTAGTTGATGTGAAAGGTACGAAATAAGAGCGCCATAACATAAAGGGAATCATATGAGAGGAACATATATAGAAGGCCCAAAGACGAGTTTTTTTATAATAATTATTCAAATAATCTTAATTTTAATAATAAGAATGATAAAATTAAAATTTTAAGAATACGAATGGCAACGCGTCACTGTCAGTGGTGCTGTGTAAATATGCTAGTTTCACTGGCGCGTTTGTGCAAAGACGTCATTGGAAGTGACGTCTTTTAGTTTTTTTTTTTTTTAAACTTAGAGTTGCGCGTAAATTTGTGTTGCTGGCTAATGCCAGTGGAAAAAACGTCACTCTCACTGGCGTCTTTTAATTTTTTTTTTTTTTAAGAAAAAAACTAAAAAGTAAAAAAAAGGTGTTATTGTCAGTGGCGATCTTTGCAACACGCCATTGATAGTAGCACACTGTCATTCATATTATTAAAATTTTGATTTTATCATTTTTATTATTAAAATTAAAATTATTTAAATAACTATAATAAAAAAAACTGCCCAAAGACGCACGGAGTTGTCATGGGGTGAGGTCATTGAGCTACCAACCACCAACTACCACCGATCACTGCAAAACTTCCTACTTTTAATTTTCTGAAATTTAACTACGGGTTTTTCTCAAAAAAATATTCTGAAATCTAATTTTGTATATTTATTTATTTGTCCGTCTTCCTTTGTTTTTTTTTTCTTCTTTACGATTTATACGTGATTTGGATTATAAATAGTTACCAATGATCCTCATCCTTTTTTTTTTAAATTAGTATACGATGAGGCTAATCAGGACTTACGTCCACTTGAAATTGGTTACGTAGTATCGGAATGAGTACTATTCCTCTAACTTTCTTATCTGATAAAAGAAACATGTATAATAAGAACATTTAATTAAATATATGTACAGATAAGGACTATTTTATGTTCTTTTTCAATAGGATATTAAATAAATAAAGAATAATAAAAATATATAATATCTTTTACTTTCATTTAATCAGATAATATTTGTAGTGAAAATAATGTTGGTGCATATATATATAGAGTTTCTCTATTGTGCTTCTAGTAGTTCGGCCGAAACTCTATCGGTCTAAATTTAATTTTTTTCATACTCAAAATTTTAATTTAAGCAGTTCAATAAAATCTTTATATCATAATAGAATATAAATTATTTTATTATACTTAATGAATTTTATAAAATAATTATTTTTGACATACAAATTGTTATATTTTTCTATTATTTTAGATTATCTTTCAAAAATCATTAAGTATAGTAAAATAATTTTAAATATGATAAAAAATAGTATTCTATAAGATTATGATATAAATATTTTATATAGCTACTTAAATTAAAATTTCTAACATGAAAAAATAAAATTTGGACCGAAAACCTTTCGACCAAATTGCTATTTGAAGCACAATAGATAAATTATATATATATAGAGTCCGACTATGGTGCTTTGCAAAGCACAGAGACGTTGTGTGTTTTGCGCTCTATTTTTAATTTTAAGTCAGAAATAATCAATCTGAACCGTTCAATCTAATCCTCATATAAAAAACTATTAGTAAATCAAATTTTATATTTTTTAGAATTTTTTGCTATTTTTTTCTGATGAGGAGAAAATGACTTGATCTGAGAATTCTGGTTCAACCAAAAATGACGGTTTCCCCCCTATCCAAAAAATAGCAAATAAATTTCAAAAAAATATAAAATTTGGTATACTAATAGATTTTGATATGGAGATTAGATTGAGTGGCTTGGATCGATCATTTCTGACTTAAAATTAAAAATAGAGCACAAAGTACACAACGCTCGTGTGCTTTGCAAAGCACCATAGCCTATATATATAGTGAGGCTATGGTGCTTCGCGAAGCACAAAATCTCCCGTGCTTTGCGTCTATATCTCGAATTTGAAAGTTCAAACGGCCAATCCAAATCGTTGAACATGATCTTCATATTAAACTATCTTTGGAGGTCAAAATTTATATATTTTTTTTAAAAAATTGCTATTTTTTAGATGGGTACAAAATCACTAGTTTTGAATGGTGTAGAAATCGTTATATCAGTAAATTTTGTACCCATTTAAAAAATAGCAAAATATTTTAAAAATATATAAAATTTGATCTCTAAGAATATTTCAATATGAAGATGATGTTCAATGGTTTGGATCAGTCATTTGAACTTTCAAATTCGAGATACGGACGTGAAGCACAGGAGGTTTTGTACTTCACGAAACACCATAACCTCTCTCTATAGAGAGAGAGAGAGAGAGAGAGTAAATCTACGGGGTGAGTTTAAGCTCACGGAAGATCTCCGTGAAGTTAGCTAAAAAAAATATATATAACAAATGATCTCTAAATTTTGATTTTTCACACTCATTAAATTTTTCATATTGAAATCTTGTGGGGTACAAAAATTTTGGATGTTTCGAGTTTTTTATGTCACTATTTTTAATTTTTGAAAATCAGCTCCAAAAATAATCATAAAGTATTTAATGTTTGTACATTATTTTCAAAAATTAAAAAGAGTGACTTAAAAAACTCAAAACATCTCAAATTTTTGTACCCCGTAAAATTTAAATATGAAGAATTTACTGCGATTGAAAAATCAAAATTTAGAAATCATTTGATATAATTTTTGAGCTAACCTCATAAAAGTCTTCTGTAAACTTAAGCTCACCGTAGATTTACTATATATATATATATATATATATATATATATATATATATATATATATATATATATATATATATATATATATATATATATATATATATATTATATATATATATATATATATACATAAAATGCAAGTAGACCGATTAGTATACATCTATAATGCTATGTAGATGATATTTTTTCTAATGAGAGGCTTTGACCGAACGATGAAGATAAAAAGGTAAAAAAACTGGTTTGGAATTTGGATCTAGTAAAGAGCTTCTTACCGCCGCTTGCGTGGTTTTAGCATGCCTTTGTGATAATTATGGTGTGTTTGTTCGAATGAGAATAAAGTCAATAAACACATCGACCTCGCAAAAGGAATCTATATGAGAATTCTGGACTTTTGTCTTTATATAGGCACTAAGCATTGTTCCTACCTTGCGCCTCATCAAAAGTTCAGAAATTGGCAACCAACATAATTTAAGGCTTTAATTGTAGTATTTTGTTATGAAACTTGTATGTGAAATTAGTCCTTCAATTTGGTTCAATATATAATTCGGTTAATTAATTGAATTATTCAATTGTTTAGTTTAAAACATTATATCCATTGAAACCGAATATTTTTTTTTACAAATTATAGTGATTTTAAACAAAAACAGACATATGTATACCTCTAATGAGCATATCTATGCAGGAAAATATATATAAAATAATCCATTTAGAAATCCACATAACGACAAAGTGTCTCTCTCTCTCTCCATTTCGTTGGAATGGAGAAGTCAATTTCGTTGTCTTCACAGTTCACAGTTCACACTTCACACAAACAAATATCTGATGCCAACTAATCCGGACCAAAATTGGCAGTCATGCATATTTCCACATTAGCTGCCACATTCCACATGTACATTACATACAACTACTCAGTGGTCTAGTGCTACAAGAGAACCGGATTCTTACTTAAAAGACTCCAAACGCCAGGGCCTGGGGCCAGGAGGTTTTGTCATGTGGGAGTTGTGTATTATCTATCTATGACCCTCTGTGTGTGTGTGTGTGAGTGAGTGTGTGAGTGGTGGGGGTTGGTGGGCTAATTACTAGTTTAATCATCAATGTCACACTTTTCCAGGTAAGCAACTGAGGTCCCTAGGTTATGGCTGTTTTACCAGTTCTTGTATGCCACAGGATATGCATCTCTGTGTGGTCTACGTATGTCAATATTTGTCAATTCATTAATGTCGTAATTTTGGTCAACTTGATTGTAATGCAAGTTAGAGAAGCACCTTTTTATTATTTTATGTAGAATAATCTTCATGAATGACATAGCATGTAACTTTATATGAAATTCCTTTAGAATATAATTAAGAGATTGGCATCAAGGTTGGTCTAAAGTACCCCACCCTAGTATACCCCTTCTCTTTTGTTTGTTTATTACCCACCCTTCTAGTTCTACCTACCAAAAGGAACACCTCACATGTTCCCCACTTCCCCCTCTACATTCTATATGCCAAACGCTTCTGAATTCTACTACATCAAATGATCACTGCAGATTTCCTGGAGCATTCATGGCCAAAACTGCTCCTGTGGCGTGTTGCTGGCAGTTAACCCCCAAAATTTACTAGTCATGGGTTAAATCAAAATTAAAATTACAAGTTACTTAAGAATTACAATTCTAGAGTCTAATATATCGAAAAAAATATGGTAGTAATTTAGAGGATTTATATATAAGTTACTCAATTGGATAACTTTGAAATTATTATCATCAAATGGTATTATCAAAATAAATAATTTCTGTTTATTCAAGTATGGAGAGATTAGTCAGGACAAAATGAAGCTAATATCATCCATTATTTTATCTAATCATTTGTGTATAAGTAGCCTTTTTAGTTTTATACAAACTCTATGAAAAAGTTTCATCTATCTTTTATTAAAAAAATGTACGAATGATTACATTATTAATTAATTCCAAGTTATAATATATTATTTTTATATATTTGACCCGTGGTGACATAAATTTTATATGGCACATACATGAGTGAGTAATGAGAAAATGTCTGAGCTCTATTATAAACTTGAGAACAAAACTATATTATAAGAATTTACTTCTTTATATTACTAATGACTATGAGCATCTGCATCACCAAAATTGCAATTCGGTTTGCAATTTCCAAATGATGACAGGCGCGAATTCGTTTCTTTCTCCATCACTGGACTCACCTAATCCAATGTGGTTTCCCAGAAAGACATTAAATTAACAAGTTCGCTAATCTAGCAATCGTCGTGCATCGTTAAAAGTGGATTTGTAATCGATATGTAGGATTTAGTAAGAATTTTGCAAGCGGCCATGCAGATGCATGTTTTTTTGCTAGTGAGAGATCACAAATTTGATATCAAAATATGTAGAAAAAACTATATGGGTAACGTACACGGTCCGTATGGATTGAGTCAGACATAAATTTAACGAGATTCGATACTAACTTAGTACCTACATCCTCCACACACGCACATTTTTTATTTCTTTTTCTTTTTTCAATTGATAATACAAGAGAGGAAGAGAGGGCAAATATTTAGAGAGAAATACTTGACAATCAAGAAATAATATTCTAAAATAGAAACAGAATCAATATAATAAATATAGAGGCCAGCTGCCATCTTCTATATCTATTTCCAAAAATATTCCGTCTTCCATATTCTATATGGCGGTGTAGACATACGGTCCGTATGTAGGGTCATACGGACCGTATAGGGTCATTTCAACAAAATATTTTTCCTCTTTCAAACAAAAAAAGTCATCGCTTTAACCAAACTAATACTCAAATAAAATGAAAATATGAAGGGTTGGCCAACCAAAATGAAATCAGATAATAATTGTATAGTTATTTATTTTATTAGTTAATTAAGAACCATGGAGACCAGAGAGTACTATATATACCTAAGTGGTTGTGCCGTTTAAGATTTTAAAATACGGATTTTAAAATGTGTGAGGTTGACTACTGCATAGCGCATATGTGATATGTGGGTGCATATGTGTTTCAATATGCAATATGTATTCTAAAAAAATTTAAATATTTGAATCGATTATTTATTTTAAAAAAATAATGTAAAATAAAAATATAATAAAATATTAATATAATTTCTAATTTTTTATATGAAATATATTATATAATTAATTTTATATATTTAATATGATAAAATTCATAAAATATTACGGGCTATTCAATATATAAATACATATTCTTATACATAGTATGTATAAGCATATACTGCATATATATTTTAAAACAATGGGCCCGCTACACTCTGTAGCGTGGAATTGTGAGCTACAGACTACGGATCAGGACATGAAAGGAACCGAACTTGTTCATGGACTTCAACCACCACCGTTGATCCTGGGATCCCTTGTTGTCATTCACACACCCCTTATCACCTTTAGTTGGTTCTCTCCTTTTGGCCTTATTCTCTCTCTCACTGAGTCACTGAGTCACTGCTCTTTAATTTGCGCATAACAATATTACTAGATTTTATTCTTTTTTGACTTTCTAGAAAGTAGAAACAAAAATATGTGTAGAATATGTGAATTCTAAGTAGAGGATCTCACTAATTGCAGTTGGTTGAAGTTTGACGGTTATATTGATTATCCACTTCGCTAGCTATGAGTAGTTATAAGTTACAACTAGCTCCACCCAACTTTATCATCTAATTAATTTAAGAGATTATAGTTATGTACGAATATATATGAACACACATCTCCTCCCGTATCATGTCTCGGTGTCTGTACTGTACGTATATATGACAAATTAAAGTCACATGCTCGATCAGTTAATAGTTCATGATTTGATTGCGAACATAGAAGTCGTTTCTTTAGCTCAAGTAATGGTACAATGAGTCCACACAATGAATTCAATTGGACTTCAACAAGAAGACTATTCACGCATGTATATATCTTTATTTGAAAACTCATATAACTTGAACGGTTCAAGGACCTTTTTTATTTTTCAATGACTTCAAGATATTCTTTTCTTTAAGAAATTCTGAAATTAATGGATCAAACACTCACTGCATATTTACCATTTGGGAAGAAACAAAAATAAACTCCCACGCGCAATCTAATAATTAGTTCAAAGCTTAATTCATAGTTACTCAACAAAATTTCAACAAATCTCAACGTGCTATTGTCCCTCTTCCAATGGTGCAATAAATCTAAAAAATTGTGTGTTATGAGTTCTCTGACAATTACAAGTCTCACTGTTCTGAAACCCTACACTGTAGCACAAGCACAAATTATTAGAATACCCAATGTCATTACCACTTGATGCACTTGCCTCTTCCATCAACCCCCTTGAAGGAGATGCACTCCTCTTTGGAGATTGAGATGGCAAACTTATAGAGAGGTTGAGGTCTATGTCTAGTCCATGCGAGCTATGCTTTTCTTCTTCTACACTGTGCAAGCTGCTAGGACCTTCAGAAGAGCCTGTTGGTCCCACTGCCGGTGACACAGAGACTTCTATCTGATGGACTTGCTGTGGTGCGCTGAAAGGCGACGCTGATGCACCATTGATTGGTTGGTGTGTTTGGGGATCGATACCCCGGCTCAAGAGTTTCCTCTTGATATGTGTATTCCAGTAGTTCTTTATCTCATTATCTGTCCGTCCCGGCAACCGACCGGCGATCAAAGACCACCTATTTTTATAAATAAAAAGAAACAAAGGAAAATTTCTAATTGAGCAAATGTTTTTTGTATGAGAACACACGAAACATGAACAATTCATCGGTGCTTACTTGTTGCCTAGAAGACTATGTAGCTGTATTATAAGTTCATCTTCTTCCTCGGTGAAATTACCACGCTTGAGATCCGGGCGGAGGTAATTTATCCAACGGAGGCGACAACTCTTGCCACAACGAAGCAGTCCTTAAAAATAGTAAAGCAAGCAAATTCACTTAAAAATGGGTGCAAAAAGAAGGAAAAATAAACATTTCATATATGAACTTATTGGTTCTACAGATTAATTATTCTATGATGTCACTTAAATTCTTATCTTAATTTTTCTTCTTTCCATAAAAGCATCTCTGAGCCTACGGGGAAGCAAATAAAAAAATTACCATTTTCTCTCTTCATGTGACTCTCTGATTCTTATGCATTTTCAAGTACAACATTAAATAATATATAAACCGTGTGTAAGAAAATAGGAAATATATATATTACAGAAAGCCAACTAGGAATATTATCGTTTGTTAGCATGAACATATTCAGATATTCTCACTAACACAATAGCTTGGACATGTACCATAAGTTCATAAGAGAGAGAGAGAGAGAGACTACCAGCAGATTTAGGAAGAGATCTCCAACACCCTTCACCATGGGCTTTGATATAGGCTATAAGACGCTGATCCTCTTCTTTTGTCCATGCTCCTTTGTTTGTATGAGCTTTCTCACAGCAAGGCGACCTTCCCATGGAGAAAGACAGAATACAAGCGCTTGAGAAAATTATCCAATTTTTGTTGACGCGATCTCTTTTGCGTATTGGTTATTCTACTCCATGCAACGTTTGGAATCGGAGAAGCAAAAGGAACCAAAAGGAGGAAAGCAAAGGGCAAAGAAGGAGAAGGCGAGGTGGGTGGATTTATACGCGCGGAGGGAGGAGATATTGTTGGTAGCTCTCTTATGACAGCCCAATTTGTACACTGATCTATTATCAATTGGTCCATTGAAGTTTGAACAAATATGTTTAATTAATTAACGGTTTGTGCATTTTGCCGGGTAAATATTTAACAAAAAATATATAAAGATTTTAAATTGCAAAACTGAGATGAAAAATAGCCAAATTAATTTTCAGAACCTCAAACCACATCATAATAAACAGTAGTCATATCTTATGTTTATAACTATATATAGATAACTCAATATATAAAAGAAACATAGTTATATGATATGGCTTTATGGAGATCCAAGATGATGTTGGTGCTTGCTTTTCAACTGTTAGAGGGTCTCAATACAAATAATTTTCTAGGCATTTTGAAAATAGTTACTTAACATTTACTAGTTGAACAAGTATGAAATTTTTCAAAAATATATAAGCCGCTTCATTCAGACAAATTTTGTAATATATGGAAATTTTCAAATTGGAAAGGAGAACAGATACATCCAATTTCAACTTAATAACTACTTATTTATAATATTTAGTATGAAATTGCTGATGATTTATTACTTTTGATTAGTGTCTCAATTATTTATCTGACCCATCAGGTTAATCGACCCATCAGGTTAATCCGGCCCATCGAATTAATTCGACCCGAGATAAATGAGTAAGGTATGAGTTTAATTTTTTTGATCCGAATCGGTCGGATCGGGTTCAGATCAACATGACATAACCCAATTAATTATATTTTGAAAAAATATTATGATTTAGTACTAATTAAAGATTAAATATATATTAATTATATACTAACTAAGATTAATTATGAACTAATTAATATTTAATTACTTAAAATAATATAAAATTTAACAAAATTTTAATTATTTTATACAGGTCGGGTCAGGACGGGTCGAGTAAAAAATAATAAAATAATAATTATCCGACCGAACTCGATTTGACCCGACCCATTGACACAGAGAGAGGGTCCAGTGTGCAATATGGTGCTGGGAAACATATCGGTTTGAGAGGAAGCTTGGAGTGGGGTCCATTAATTGGACCAGTGCTTTAGGCCCAGTTGACCGAGTTGGTGAGGAGGGATTGAGTTGAGTGGTTACAAACGCAGGGAGCTGGATTTGGTAGGTAGGTATACTTTTATGGGAGTGTGTCCCTTGTTTTGTTCCATCCCGTTTCCCAATGTGTTCTATCAACTTTTCCATGAAATAAGAGAAACAATTATTATGCGTTCCCTGCATCTTACATGCACTCCAATTTGTCACTCCATCTAGCACTCTTGTCTACTCTCGGTCTTGGCGGTTCAATGTTGGGATTTTACATGAAAACCTGATTTATTATTTAGGATGGGATACTTACAACTATTTAATTTTATAATTTTATAATTAAATTAATAAAAAAATAAAAAATAAAAAGTAGAAAATTTTTATAAATATATTTTTAAATTTAAGGATTAATTATTTTTAAATTTAATACAATTTGAATATCTTTTGAAATTTTATCAAACAACATCAAATTTAAACAATTAAAATCATCATATAGTTTTTATGACTTTTGCTGGAATGTCAAATGATACTCAAATTGTATTAATTTTAAACACAGTCAATCCATAAATAAAAAAATATGTCTGCAAAGTTTTTCATTTTTAAGATTTTTTATAAATTTATATTAAGTTGGATTCAAAATTATCAAAATGAATCGTTATTAAGAGATCTCACCTATTATCATTTTCTTTTATTTTATGCCATGTTGCTTTGGAAAGTTGATTCATTCAATTTTAGTGAGATTAATTCGGTGAATCGTGAAGACCTAATATTTCGAATAAAAAGCGGCACTGATGAGAATATATGTCTTCACAAAATATTCTTTGGATATATTTTAAGCCCATCAACAATCAGAATATATTTTATTTAGATGGATTTTTCTAATGTCAGCAAAATTTTACCAGTGCAAAAACTTTGTTTATTTATAAGTTGGTCATGAACGTCCAATTAATTTTGTTATTTATTAAGTTAAATAATTTACAAAGTTCCGATATCACATTCAAAACGTATTTTTCATTCGTCGAGAAGTCAAGTGATTCGCGGAGACAAATTCCAATAAATCTGAGTATATATAGAGCAAATTTATGGTGTTCTTAACTTCACAAAAAGTTTTTGTGAGTTTAGCTCAAAAAAAATCAAATGATCTTTAAATTTTGATTTTTTTCACTCTCATTAAATTCTTTATATTAAAATCCCGTGGGTACAAAAATTTGGGATATTTCGAGTTTTCTAATTCACTCTTTTTAATTTTTGAAAATCAGCTCTAAAAATAATAATAAAATATTTAATGTTTGTACATTATTTTCAAAAATTAAAAAAAAATAACTTAGAAAACTCGAAACATCCCAAATTTTGGTACCCCACAAGATTTCAATATGAAGAATTTAATGAGAGTGAAAAAACAAAATTTGGAGATCATTTGATATATTTTTTGAGCTAACTTCACGGAGACCTTCCGTGAGTTTAAGAACACCATAGATTTACTCTCTCTCTCTCTCTATATATATATATACTTTTCTATAAAAAGCAAAATTTCATAATCTCTGGCATTCACTAAGGGTGTGTTTGGATCGTGCAAAGAATAGCGTAAGAATAGAGGATTTGAGAATAGCACATGAGGATAGTGAAAAAATAGTGATTTTTTGGTTAACGTGAGGATAGTAAAAATTTGATGTTATTCCAAATGATAGAAATATTATTTGCATTGCTTTTTTAGAATAGTAATGGAGATTTGAGAAGAACAACAGCTATTCATCTCTCCTATGGAATAGCAGATATTCTCATTGTTCAGGAACAACATATTTGTGTTTGGATGCACAACTGTTATTTCTATTCCGAGAACAATGATTATTCTGCTATTCCTGGCCCATCCAAACATACCCTAAAGGGAGTGTTTAGCACTTGGTGGAATAGCAAAAAATTGGAATAGAATAGCCATTTCGACGAATTAATTTGCCAAACGAATTTTAGACTAAGTATAAGAGTGTGGAAGAGTGCTAATCCGGTATACCAAGTTATAGATGGTATACCGGATTAGCTCTCGTCGGAATAACGATTATTGTTTGATTATGTTGTATTATATTATTATATTATGATTGTGATTTATGATTATATTATTATTATGATTATGATTTATTATTATATTATTATGATGATGATTTTATTATTATTATTATTGTTATTATATGATTACTTTTATTATTATTTATTATTATATTATTATAATAATTATGATTTTAGTATTATATTATTATATTATGATTATAAATATGATTATATTATTATGATTATGATTATTTTTTATTATTATATTATATTTTATATTATCATGATTATTATTTTATTATTATATTATTATTATTTTATTATGATTATGACTATGATTATTATTACCTATTATTATTATTATTATTTTATTATTATATTATATAATATTATATTATTATATTATGATTATAGCTATGATTATATTATAATTATATTATTATGATTATAATTATTTATTATTATTATTATTATATTATGATTATGATTATAATTTTTCTTATTATATTAATATGATTACGACTATGATTATTATTACCATGATTATGGTTATTATTTTGTTATTATTTAATTATGTTGTATTGTATTATTATATTATGATTATATTATTATATTATTAAAATTAAAATTATTTATTATTATATTATTATATCATTATTATATTATTATTTATTATGATTATGATCATTATTTTATTGTTATTATTATATTATCATTATTTTTATTACTATTATTATTATTTTACTATTATTATTATCATCATCATTATTGTTAGTATTATGATTATTCATATTTTAACTATTCTGATTAACAACTATCAAACGATATTTTCGCTCTTCCAAATAGTCAAGAATACCACTCTTCCACCACACTTCCAAAAATACAATATTTTATCACTCTTCCAAAGTTTTTCCTTGATTTGCCAAACGAACCCAAAGGTGAGAATTCACTTTTGTAAGACTAATGGAGCATAACTTTATGAGATGAAATATGAAGTTTACTGTGTTGTATTTTCCATTTCACTTCAGGCAAAAATTTTCTATTATACAAGATTTTAAGGAACAATTTATAACATTTAATTTTAATTAATATGGACGGATCCTAATTGATATGTATGATTTTGTTTTGACTTTGAGTTGATTTTATCATTAAAATGGAACGATTCTGCTTCTTTTAATCAAATAATAATAACCGATTAAATTTCAAATTGATTAAATTCGATGTACCATAAATGTTAAATTCATTCTAGAGTTTCTCAGAGCAGTTAGCTGATTTTTAATAATATAAAAATATACCTTTAACATTTAACTTACTATTATACTGACTAAAGACGTCCAAAACGAACTGCAAATGGACAAATCCAGCATGGATTTGATAATATTTTGGCACCACCTATGTCCTACTTAATATTGAAGTTATTATATTTGAGAAATTATTGTTGCTAACATAAAGTGTTTATCATTTTCTCAATTATCATTAAAAAATTCTAGTTAGAAATTAATTTATTGAATAAATAAAGATACGTGTTTCGAAGTTTTGAATTCTAATAATACAATATATAAACAATTTTATACTAACAAAGACTATTTTTCAAGAATAATATGAATGTGTTTGGAGTACGAGGGATGCGGATTAGAGATGTGTGTTTATCACTCTTTTTATATTTTTGAAGAGAAATGTGAGTCCAATTTTTAATAGTTTCATACTTCTTTTCCAAAGATATATAAGTGTTAATTAATTAGATCAACCAAACATTTCATCGTTATTTCTTTTCAATTTTGTTTCTCGTATACAAAATTATTTCACACCTCACACACACTTGCCGAAGTACTTTTTTTTTAATAATCTTAGAAAATAATTAGACATATTTGTGTGGCTGATTGTGGGAGAAAGTAAAAGAAGGAATCTCAGTACATTTGGTGACCGACCTTCCATTTATCCCTGCCTCAGTGCCTCTTGATGTGGATCAAGTTGGTCTTGTTTATTAATTCATTTTGCCCTTTGGTTAATTATTGAAAATTCTCCTGACTAGGATAATACCTGGGAACAAAGGGAGATGCATGTGGTAACATAGAAAAACAGTAAAATTATAAAATGATACCAGCAGATTACGCAGTACTATATGATTTTTTTTTTAATTTACGAGATGAAAGTTAGATTGTAATTTTTTTGTGTGTGGATATGTCTCCACTATGATTGTGTTTTCTATATTGCAAAAAGGGACTTAGAAAAGAAAACGAAATATAATTTGTATTACAATCTAGCTTAATAGATAGTGCTGCTGGTAGCAACAACTAAAATAATATTTTATATATGTTTGTGAAGAAAAATAACTACTTTTTATTAGATTATCTACTAACCGTGATAATACTGAAGTAGCATAGTTAGTTTAAAAGTAACTTTGGTGGGTACTTAACAAAATAATATAAATTTGAAATTAAATTAGATCATAGTTAGTTTAAAATGTATAAATGGTGCAATGGATTGTCAAAAAGCCTGAAATTGCTGCGACAAATAGCAGGGCTGCTGCTTGCTGGGAGTTGGAACGTCGACGTACAACAATTTCTTCCTTCAAATTTGGAGTATATTGACGGAGTAATCAAAGTATGGAATATTGCATCATGATAAGAAATTAAGGCCAAATACTACGGATACCCCAAGGCGACCCACAAAATATTCTACATTCCCTTTCAATTGTAGTATGATGGAAATAAATTAATCAGCATCGAATACTAATTAACTTGATTTCAGCAATAGTTTCATAATTTACATATATGAATGGTACCTATATATTATTCTTAACTTGATTTTACAATAGATTCATAATTTAAATACTGTACTTCTATAAGATTTTAAACTATTTTCTGGTGCATATGAAACTTGCAGGATAAATATTTATCATGTTTCTAAATAAATAGTAATTATCATGCTATAATGAAAGCTATCATACATTGTGTTTTCTCTAATTTAAAACTATAATCTATATTTTTATTAATTTTCATATAAATTATAGTTTATAGAGTAAATAAGTAACAATAAATTAATTAAGAAGTTATGAATTTATAATTAAACAATAGAAAATCAACTCAAAGTTGTTATTCAAAATATCACTAATACCAGTGAATCATATCATTTTGTTTATTAAAATAACTACAATACTATACATAAGTTGGCATCTCACATTATACAAAATCAATTTTGAAAAAATAATAAATTACGTCAAATAAGGTTTTATTTTGTTGTTGCGTCATTGCGGCCATTATTACTAGGGTTGCAAACGAATCAAATTCGAATTAAATCAAACTCAAACTAAATTGAACTCGAACTAAATTGAACTCGAGCTAAATCGAACTCGAACTGAAATCGAACTCTAAACGAACTCAATTATTTTAATTTTTACATTTATTTTCATATTATCATAAATAATTATAGCTAAAATAATTAATATTTTATTAATTTTATATTAAAAGTTTGAAAAATGACTAATATTGATTAATTTAATAATAAATTTATAATATTTTATTAATTTTATAATAAAATAATATATTATAATATATATTACTGATTAAATAGTTAAAAATATATGCAAATAACTATATTTCGAACTATTACGAATCGAACTCGAACTAGTTCATTAAAAAAATTATCGAACCAAACTCAAATCGAACTGACAAAAAAGTCTAATCGAACGAACCGAACTTAAACTAAAATCGATCAAACACCGAACAAATTATGAATTATTCTTGCAGTCCTAGTTATTACCGTTATAGCAGCTTGATATAGTATAATATTGGTCCATAACATAAATTTTGAGGTTGAAAAATACTATAGCTTGCTATTTAATACCTTCACAGTTACCAACCAAACAGATTTTCTTTCAAGAAATCAATACACAACTAATAAGTTAGCAAACGTTCGTAGAACTATATATATATGACTAGCGAATATCAGAATTGAATGTCGTGGTGCATTATTTAAATTGCAACTCTCAATATAGATATGATTTTCCATTAAAAGGAGGAAAAGATATGGTGTATCTTTGCACCGGTACTCTCAATTAATGCAACATTTAGAACCTTTACCAACAAAACGTACCTGGTCCGGTTCCTATATGGCAACACTATATAGCAATTCGTGAAAGCTATATGACCTTTAATTTCTTACCAACAATTCTACTCTTTTCTAGATAATATATCATAATATTCAAATCTCTAGTATTGCTGTAATTAATTATCAATAATGGCGAGAAAACCCTGCTACTTACGTTCATCTAGCAGGAAAATCAGAACCCAATATTTTTTATGTTTTCCATAGGTTTTGACATTCAATATCTCAAATTAATCTACAATCCCACATAAACGATTATTCCGTTCATATATATGAGCAAAGGACTTGACACTTAACAATAAATTAATGCATGGGCTATTTTTGATGTTCCAAAATTTGTTGTAGCTACTGAGCGAGGTTTAAAGGCACGTTTTAGAAAACATTAATAAATATATTGTTGCAAAATTAATAACTAGACAAAGATCGAGGTTAGTAGGTATACGAGAAGTTGGTTCATTAAATGCATATATCTGCCCTCCTGTGTAAGGCGTACTCACCACCGTTTCAATCTCTCTTCTGATTGCTTAGTTCACATAATCTGTTATTTCAACCAACTACAAATTAACTATTGCGATGCACTTCACTGTTCCCGATATCATTGGAGTTCAAATTGTTGTTTTCACAATTAATAACATTTTCTTTCAGCTGTCATCATTTATTAATACACTGTTCAAGGGGCGGATGGATATCAAGTGGAATCAATTAAACCTTGTTTTTGTTTATAATATAGAAGCAGGTAAGGCTTTATTTGATGTTTGAGACATTAATTAGTAGATTAGCTCACAATTGGCCTCTATATAATTAACACACATTTTTACACAATTGACTTCTTTACTTGTGTCGAATATTTTTATTATAATAACATTATTGAATTCATAATTTCTTTTTGCAAAATAATTAGACTAACTTTCATATAATTCGAAACATTAGATTTTCAATATATCTCATCCTTCTGGGTTGTTCAGAGGAACATGAAGGATTAAAATTTAACCCACATACTAAAGAGAGAATGTTTTATATACTCAATTAAGATGGTAGGTACAGGATTGTATTTGTAAGATATTTAGTCATTGGTCATCCCTCGTAATTCTATTTTAAATATATGAATCATTAAAAAATCTAAATTATAACATATTTTAGCTCAATTACATGTCCATCGTATTCACTTTTCATTTGATTTTTTACGATTTATTTTCTCTCTTTCAACTGATAATGAATTATTTATTTCAGTCGTTGATTATTCTCTATCATCGTATTACATATTCACATATTATCTCTTTTTGATCTCTCGGCATTCCAGAATAGCTACTTAAGTCCATTAAAAAGGCAACAAATCTTAATTCAAAGGTACATTTTCTAATTGATTTGGATTAAAAAGTTTCTGCACATCCTATATAAAAAAAATTAAACCCCCATAATACTGATCCTATATCATAGAGAAACTATGCCTCTGTGAACCGTATGTACCATGCTTGTGCTAGCCTTCACGGTCAAGAGAAACAGAAACAAAGATCTCTCTATCAATCAACATTTTAACGGGAATTAATCTCCAAGTACATAGTATGTTTTTTTTTTTTCCAATCTCCAGTGAACTTGATCAAATAAGCGTAAACGCTTAAATAAAATTTCAACCTCAAAATTTAGCTAGCTAGCTTTTATGTGGTGTAATTACTATAAATTTTTTTTAGAAATGTCTATTTAGAGCCGGTTTTATAGAAAACAGTTGCTAAAATTTTTTAATGACATGGTTGTAAATTTTATTAAAATTTTTAAAACAATTTTTATTAAAAAATAGATTCTAAAATTGAGGCATATTCATTTTTCAAAATTTAGAACCGGTTTTATAACTAACCGGCTCTAAAAAAGTTAAGTTAAAATCAGTTTTTAAACAACCGACTCTAAAAAAATTATGTCGGTTTTGTAAATAATCGGCTCTAAAAAATTTATTTTAAAAACTCCCATACACAACTGGCTCTAAAAATTAATTTAGAACTAGTTTTCTAACAATCGATTCTAAAAATTTAATTTAGAGTCAATTTTTTAATAACCAACATTAATTTGCTAAACTCGATTTTTTAGAAAAGCAGACTCTAATGCTTATAAAATCGATTTTTACACAAAAAAACATACTCTAAAGAGGTTCTAAATATTATATTTTATTTCCTCTCTTCTCATTCAAGATTTTCATCATCAGATAGAGGCGCCTCCTGCATCTTTCTTTTCTTTCCTCATCAACAGCTGGTAGATCGATCTCTTCCTTTCCTCTTCTCACCAGCAGCTAGCTATCTTCTCATCAGTAGCTAATATTTTTATGATATGCTCAAAATTATTCTTCTTCACATTATTTGAATATAATTTTATTTATTCTAGTTCTAAATCAATGTCGTTGTTAAAATGATCATTAATTTATATTATTATTGCATAAATTATATATATATATATATATATATAAATTTATAGTACTGTTATATAGGACCAAATTATTAGAACTTATATTAATTTAGGTCGGTACTTATTTGGAATTAATCCAATAGAGATTAATCTCGAATAGTCCCCAATTTGGTACTATTTTTTGAATATTTTATCTCATTTAGGATAGTGAGTATACACTACCTACAATTTGGTGTTTGAGAAAGATTTCAATTAGTATTTTCTCTATTGTTCCTACGAATACGTATGTATATGAAAATTTACGTTGGCATACTCGGAGAGCTTCTGGGAAATGTTATTGAATTTTTCTCAAACACCAAATTGGCTAGTGTATGTTTACTAATGAGATTAAATATTTAAAATATGAGTTATGATGGTTGACCGATCCAAAACCTTATGTTAACCTTGATAAAAAACAACCGACCATAACCTGAACCCTAAATCTTGAACCTTAAACCCTAAACTCTGGTGACCGAATACTTCTCTTTATTGGGTAGGTAGACATATACCAGTTCATAACCTATGAGGCACAAGACTCATTGAAGCTAGCCTCTTTTTCTTTGCTCCCCACGCTTTGAATTTGCTTCTTTCCCTTCTCTTTCTTTTTTTTAATGGTCTCTCTCTCACCTTTTTTCGACACTCAAGTGCATCTCTTAGCGCTCAATGTGTTGTTTATTTGTATGGTTGCTTGAAAGAAGAGAGAGAAAGAGTGCGGAAATGTGCCCAAACAAGCAAGCAAACAAACAACGGATTGAGCACACTAGCACTAGCGTGTAAGCCGGTGTGCATTAGTAACGCACATCCGTTTTCTTGCTCGGCTCAGCTCCCTTAAGAAAGCCGGTGCACATTAGTCATGCAAAATCCTATACCCTTAAGAAAGCCACACTGGATCTTTCTTGTTCGGATTGATCACACTAGCACTAGCCCTTTCGTAACCCTAAACCCTATACCCTATACCCAAAATCCTAATTTCTAAATCTTAAATCTGAGAGTGATTTTTTTTACAGATGGATTGTGACATTTAGATGTATTAAATCAAAATGAATACAAGTGAATACTTGAGAGGGACTGATGAATTTCTGGAATGTGCCTCAGAAGATATGAGTAAGAGAGGTGCATAAATACTTGATTGTCCTGATCGAGATTGTCAAAACTTATGAATATTTCAAAATATCAAAGAAATAAGAGATCATTTAATTCATCATGGATTTATGGATCGATACACCCGATGGGTACGATATGCAGAAAATATTAAAACTATTGATATTAAAAATATTATATGAGATAAATCGGGAGGTGATTATATAGATGATTTAAATTTGAGGAATGATGAACGGGATATATCAGAGAATAAAAATATAAAAAATATAGAAAATACATAAAATGTAGAAAGTTATCAATTGGATAAAATTATGAATGATATTACAGCGAACTTTGTTGATAATTCTAAATTTTTTTAAAATTTAGGCAATGATTGCAATGTATCATTATTTTTTGGTTGTATAAAATTTATGAAAATATATGCTGTATTTAAATTATATAACCTGAAAAACCAAAAATTGATGGAGCAATAAAAACTATAACTTTTAGGAGAAATATTTTCAGAAAATAATTCAATGTCATATTCTACATATAGAGAGAAATAATTATTGTGTCATTTGAGTATGGCCGTAGAGAGAGTTTATGTATGTTCAAATAACGATATATTATATCAGAAATGGTGCAGTGATTTGGATATGTGTCCAAAATATAACGATTCACGGTATAAATCGAGAGATGATTAGATAGAAGTTTGAAAATGACCAGCAGCCAAAGTATTGTGATATTTACTGATTATACTAAGATTTTAGCGTCTATTTGTAAACTCAAAATACGTTCAATTATTATAATGGCATGCTGATTGCAAAAAAAATGATGGAATGCTCCGTCACCTTACCGACTCTCCTGAATGGAGAAACATTAACAAAATATTCAAGGATTTCGACGATGAAATGAGAAATTTTACGATTAGAGTTATGTACGGACAAGATAAATCCATACAATATCATGAATAGTTGTAACACTACATGGCTAGTTTTTATTGCGTATTTATAACTTTCTCCGTTGATTATGCATGAAAAGAAAGTATATATAATATTATCATTGCTGATTTCAGGTTCAAAATAGCCAGATAATGATATAAATGTACTTGGTCCCATTATTGAAGGATCTTAATAAATTTTGAAATAATGATTTCAAAATATTTGATGCATATTTGAAAAAATATTTCATCCTCCGTATTATTATTTTCTGTATGATTAATGATTATTCCGCATATGGTAACTTATCATGTCATAGAACAAAAAGAGCAAAAATATATCTAATTTACGGAAAAGACACTCATACGGTACAATTAAAAAAATTATGAGAAAAGTATTTACTTGGAACGCATGCACCTTATAACAATCAATTGGGTGCCAAGTTCACTAGTATGTCAAATTACGTAAAGAAACTGATCCTATATCATAAAGAAACTCTGCCTCTACGGAACGTATGTACTGTGCTACTCTGTTAGGCTGCTAGCCTTCATGACATGGCTGATGCAGGGTTTTTGTCTGGCTCAGCAATCGAATTGAAATAATTTATCGAATTCAAACTCATTAGTTAGTTAGGTACTACATAAAAATCAACAATTCAACATGCATTCTTACATAATAATAAATATTAAAATAATATTCTTTTATAAATTAATAATAATAAAAATATAAAACTCAAACTAATAGATAATCAAATCGATGAAGAAAAATTTTCTTTACGGGACTTCTTATTTTGAAATCTTTGCATAATTCTTTCATTATCACGATATTAAATTAAATAAATTTTTTTATGAAAGCAATCAAACAATTCAAGGACAAAAAAATAAATTTAGGGATTCAGATTATCAAAATCTTAACATAAAAATATTATTAACTTTAATAGAAATTGAAACAAATATCTTCTCTCCATCAATCAACAATTTTAACGGGAATCTCCAAGTAGATAGTATATATATATTTAATCTCCAGTGAACTTGACCTAATTAGAGAACCTAAACGCTTAAATAAATTTTCAACCTCATAATTTAGCTTCCCAGCTTTTACGTGGTGTAATGTTGAAGAGGAAAAAACAGAGGTTAATGATATATGTGCGCCTTGTAACTATCAATTAGGTGCATTATTGTTCACAAAGTCAAATTACGTAGAGTCATGAACATTCCTTGCGACTTCGAATCGTAGATGGCACCGTAATTTGCTTTAGTAGATTGACCGTAACTTGGAGATCGTGATAGGTATGCAGCTTGTTCAAATTAGATAATTTCAACAAATTCGGGTGGTCTACCTTGTTTCTGTTGGGCTTAAATTTTCTTGGGATTTACTACACTATATTACAATCGGTTGGAAAAAGAATTTCAATGAAAACTGATTTCTAAAATGCGTATGGAATGACAGAGTAATTAAATTGAAACTTTTTTAAATAGATTTTGTGGAGATGGGGTTTGGTGTAAAATGGACAGTTCGGGCCTTTCACTGTTAAAAAAAAAATGGACAGTTTAGATAATAAAACTCGATCGTGATTAATTATTCAGCTTCAAACTTGCATTAAATCTGATGGAATCTCTGCAAATTATAGTTCCTTTGCAGAGGACTAAGATCAGGCGCTCATTTACTCATTGTCTCATTTTTCTTGTCAATATTAATTGTTCAACGATTTTATATATACATGTGTTGATGTAAAATGTAGGATCCAAAGCCTTATAACTCTAGCGGCTTGTACTAATTAAATTTAGAACTTTTGCTTCTTCATTTCATATAGAAGATTTGATCTTCTGGAGGTGTATTAGCAATTGAACAAGGGTCTAGTCTTGATCTAATTGAGAAAATTGGAATTAATCTCGGTTTTCTCTAACTTCTTTGTTTCTCTCTCTTTCAATTGCTCTTTTCCTCTCTTGTTCTTTTCTATTATTCTCTCTCTGTCTTCTCCTCTTTTTTCTTATCAGAGGGGAAGGGGTTCTTATAGGTCTCATGGTTAATTATGATTGGTTGAGTGATTAGCGGCCAGATTATGAATCTTGATCAATCCTAACATTTAATCTTATCTCACTCAATGATCACGATTCATTTGTGCTTCTTATCACTCAATTCATTGTCTTTTGAGTTAATCTCTTACGGTTAGGGCTGTTAGAGTTAGTTATACTCTTCTCATTTTTACTCTTTTACCATTCCTTTACATTAATCGATCTTCCCATGTTTCTAGACCTTTCTAGAGCATTTCAATCGTTTACACACCTTCAACCTCCTTTATAAGCTCTAAATGATCTCAAGTCTCAATTGATCAATCAAAGGTCTATTTCTCACTCAAACTCATCCATGACCTATACACTCAATCACCAACTTCCTTTGCTAATTCTTTTAATTGCAAGCTTAATCAACATCATCTTGACCTCTAGATTTGATCTAGTATGTTTGCCTGACCCATTGTTTGCACTAGCATTGAGTTTGAGCATCTCTCTTCCGAGCTCAATCGATGAGTTGGCAATGCACTAGGTGCGGGAGTCTGAGAACCTAACTTGTGACTTGCATTGGCATCGTGTGAGTGAGGGTGAAGTGCTAGCATCGCTAATTACACCTATAAGCCTTCATAGAGGTGATTCTCAATTATAAGCCGAGTGATTATCTCTGTCAATTACTCCTGCTCCCCTTTCTAATTTCATCAATTGATTGCTTATACAATCTCGTATTAGCATTTGGCAACTCCTATGAAGAAGGATTGAAGCAAGGAGTCACGTAGAGCTTTCCTCATCCTTGGCGCCTTCGTTGTCGGGTGGAAGAAAGAGGAAACGAGAGATAAGAGAATGGGACGAAGGGGGCTCTTCGTCGGGTGTGCGTGGTGCTCGTGCATCAATGCTCTAGGAAGGGTACAGCTAGTATGGGTTGGCGTATGAACCAGGTACATGCTTTCTTTCTCTCTCGATTTAAATCTCTAGCTTAAATTGTGCATAGACTCAGTATATGCTTGATTGTATGAATCACACACTAAGAAATCTGACAAGTGGGGCCCATTTGTAAATATCAGAGACTAGGTCTATAGAGTTAGTTATGAGTTGATTAATATCTCAGTTAGGTCTAATTATTCTGACATGGCACAATCTCATAGGGCCACATGTGTAATCTCTTTGTTAACTATTTGTTATAATACTGATCCGTGCTGATGTGGCTCAAGGCAATGGATGCCATGTGTTTCTGTTCATTATGATGTAGCACCAATCTGGTAGTGCCACGTGGCACTGGTGGGTCCCACTTGTCAGTCATTTTTTATATTATGTGGGGCCCACATGCGTGAGGTGGACCAATAGTGTGTTGTCATGTGATCAGACCTTGATGAGGTGGCTTTATGTTGAGCTGCCATGTGGCAACTGTAAGGTGACATGGTCGAATGTGGGGCTGCCATGTGGCCTGACCTGATGACATGGATAGGTTTGCACCAATAGGGTCCTGACATGTGTCTCTGACCTGTAAATTGGTTGCTGATGTGGCTCTATGGATGAGTGCCATGTGGCACATGCGTGGGGCCCACCTGGGCTGACATGGATCAATGAGAGAGTGACACATGGCACACCTTTGCTGACTTGGCTTACCCACACACTGTCATGTGTCACGCCCTCTCTCTCCCCTGATTCTGGTTGTTTTTTGCTTCTGGTCCCCATCTTGCACCCATAGTTGTTATTATCCCCAAGTTGCATCTAGAGAAACCCTTGATTAAATCTCAACCATTGATCAATCTATTTTTTCTCCTATTTTACTTCTTTGAATTTATTTTAATAGCCCCACTTGTCCAAAAATTATGAAATTTTCATCAAAATTCCTTAATTCATGATGATCAGCTCTATAATTTTTAATTTTTATTTTACCCTTGCCTCCTTGTATCAAAAATTCTCTTATCATAAATCCCTTCTTGTTCATATAAATCCTAAAATTTAAATGTTGGATCTTGATACTTGTGTCAACAATATTATTTTCTTATATTTTCCTTAGTTAAACATCTATTTTTGATGTTTCACCAGGTCCAATCTTATTTGATCAAAAGTTGATCATATATCAACAATTGAATTAAATATCAGTTCAATCAGATGCTGCTCATATTAGCATCTGATGAACTTTGTGAAATTGGCTTTCAGTTTGTGTTCATGAAATCTAAATCACATTAAATTTTTATTTGTCTGGCTATATCAAAATACTATTTTTGAACATAGCATCCTCCTTGTTATTTTTGAATTATGTTATTCCCGTAATTAGGATTTATTTTGGGCATTTTTCCTTTAACTATTTGTTCTTTCTTTTGTCTCTGTCACTAGGGCATGGGACCCATTTGTTAGACAAAATAATCATGCGGATGACATCTCAGGAGATCTCTCTCTCTCTTGGATCTCCTGAGAGTCACCCACTCAATGAGGTGGTGATGATAGGATATTTATACTCTTGAATCCCTACTTGTATTCCCTTGTGGGACTAATGGATCTGCTTCGGAATTTGACAATGACCTTTCCTGACTGGTGGCCCTCTTCTTCCTCTTTCTTTGCTTGCTTTTTTTACTTCTTTTATTATTTATTATTATTTCTTTAATATTGCATGCTTGAATTTTCCTGCTCTACTTTTGAAATATTTCAAGTTCAAATAGTGCCCAAAACGTTGCTGGACTACGCAGCACCAAGAGCGACAGACGTAAGAGGCCCGATCAGACTTCCTCGTTTAAACGGAGAACCTCCCAGTTATGGTGCGAGCACCATCAGCATCCTACATAATAACTACTATCATGGGTTAGAGCACGAAGACCCGCACGATCATATCTAGATTTTTCTGCAGTGCTTAGGAGCAGTCTAGTTGAATAGAGCTTCCGAAGACTATATCAGGTTAGTTCTTTTCCTGTTTACCTTGAAGGACAGAGCCAAGAGATGGCTTAACTCTCTTTCAAGAGACTTAGTTAGTACTTGGACAAATCTCTCTAATGTTTTCTTGAGTAAATTCTTTCCTCACAAGAGGACTGCTAAAATTAGAGCACAAATCTCAGTGTTTAGGCAGGCCGCCGATGAGTCTTTGAGTGAGGTATGAAAAAGGTACATTGAGTTATTAATATTATATCCCCACCACATTATAACATCTCTGAGTAGATGATTGTGGAGGGTTTTTATCAGAGTTTAACGGATAGTAATCGCATACTAGTCAACTCAGCGGCGGGAGACAACTTCATACAATTGGAGCCCGAAGAAGCACTGAGGTTGTTCGACCGACTACCAACACAAGAGCAGTGGATGAACCACGACCAAATAAGAGGAGGTGGTGGTGGCAGGATAGAACTTGATCAATTCTCGACACTCTCGGCCAGAATTGATGCTATATAAAAGCAACTCCAATAGAGCCGGCAAGTGAAGACTGTTGAGAAATTCCACAAGAGTAGTGGATGAACCACGACCAAAGAAGAGGAGGCGGTGGTGGCAAGATAGAACTTGATCAATTCTCGGCACTCTCGGCCAGAATTGATGCTCTATAAAAGCAACTCCAATAGAGCCGGCAAGTGAAGACTGTTGAGCAATTCTAATAGATGTCTTGTGATCTTTGTGGAGACGAAGGACATAACTATCAAGAGTGTCTACTGGCACAACTAGATGAAGGGGCGAACCAAATCAACTATGTCAATAACAAACCTCCGTTCATGATAAATCCACCTTATAGACCCTATCCGAAGGATTCATTTGAGTTCCATAAATGGATTTATGGGCGATAAGGTTTGGGAAACTATGACAACTATGACCAAAATTCATACCAGAACAATCAAGAAAATCGATAGTTCTAACAAGTTTCTGGAGTAGTAACCGTAATTTCTATAAGAACATCAATTTTCCGAACCAAGGCAATAGGTCTCAGTTTAACCAACAGAGGTCTCCTTATATTGCTCCAGCCATCATCGAATTCATGCAAAGGCAAGAAAAAATGAACTAGGTTATGCTGGAATAGATGTAAGCATCAGCGCTCAACTCGCTAAGCTGAGCGCGAGAGAACTAAGGAGTGAAAGCTCCAACAACACATCTACCTCCGCAGACCATGATAAATTGCCTAGCAAACATGAGACTAACCAAAGAAGGGAGGCGAAAGTCGTAATCTCGAGAGATGAAGCATGAGGTTCTGAGTTCCCTGACACGGAGGAGGTCAAGGGAACTTTGAGAAGCAGAACCTCATACCAAGGACCAACCACTCCCCAAGAAGAACAAGATGTGAGAAAATCACCAGTGGGACACCCCGTACAACCCGTGAACCCTGAAGAAAGAGCAGTTAGTGAAGTTCCTTATGAGAAGGAATAAGAAAGTACGGAACCAAATAGTATTATTTTATCTGACCCATCACCTAGAGCCTAGAAATCCGGGGCAAAAACGAGGGGTCGAATCCCCAGACGAGCCGTGCGCCGTCTACACAACCCATTAGGACTAATCCTAACACGAGCAAGAAGAAGAAGGGTACAGAGCCCCAACAATTGTACCAACCTCCAATCCCTTTTCCACAGAGATTTGCAAAAGCTAAATTAGATGAGTAATTCTAAAAATTCATGTAAGTTCTCAAACAACTCCAAATCACCATCCCCTTTACAGACGTGCTGACACAGATGCCCACGTACATAAAATATCTTAAGGATATTTTATCCAACAAGCGCATTTTGGGAGAGTGTAAGAGGGTACAACTGGACTTGAATTGTAGTGAAATACTCAGCAGAACACTACCACCTAAATTGGAAGACCTAGGAAAGTTAAACATACCCTGCATTCTTGGGAAGGTGATTATCAAGAAGGCCCTCTGTGATCTAGGAGCAAATGAAAATTGGCGAGCTAAAACCCACATGAATGACTATCCAGTTTGCCGATGCCTTTGTTCGATTACTGCTTAGAATAGTAGAGGATGTACCGGTACAAGTAGATAAATTCTTCATATCGGGAGATTTTATAGTGATGGAGATGGAAGAAGACAAGGAGGTGTCGATCATCCTAGAAAGGCCATTTCTAAGGACAGCGGGAGTGATTTCGATATGAGAGAAAGCATGCTCACAATAAGGGTAGGAGATGAACATATTCAATTCCAATTCGATAAGGCCATCAAGTACTCTTGCGAGGATGAAGGCTGCTTCGGGGATCAATATAATTGATGAACTAGTCGAGGAAAATCTAGTAGAATAGTGGAATACCTCATTTGAAGACCATGAGAGATTCCTGCTCGACCTACAGAAAGAGGTGAGCAGTAACATTTAAGTGCAATGGAGGAACAACACGAAGACCCCCATGCACAAGACAAGTGAAGAACACACGACCCGTGATTCCAAGGCTGACAGACAAGCTAGTGCGTCGGCACCTGAAGAACCAAAGAAGCTCGAACTAAAGCCTCTGTCAGCCAACCTTAGATACGAATTCCTCGACCCGAAGAAACGACCTTAGTAATCATAAATGCTAATTTGGATGAATAACAAATCGCTAAATTACTGGAGGTACTGAGAAGGCATAAGGATGCGATAGGGTACTTGATCAAGGATTTGAAATGTCTCAATCCAGCAGTATGCATGCACCGAATACTTTTAGAGGAAGACCACGAGTTATCAATCGAGCATCAAGGGAGGCTTAACCCCAATCTTCAAGAGGTAGTCAAGAAGGAGATCCTCAAGCTCCTCGAAGCGAACGTCATTTACCTAATTTCTGATAGCAAGTGGGTTAACCTCATGCATGTGGTGGCCAAGAAAGAAAGGGATGTAAAACTCGGATCATGACTTTTTATTAATGGTTTTTACTATTTCATGGTTGTATTTGATGTATTGAGTATTATTGTCATGCTTATGTGATTACTTAATCAACTTCTAGGATAGGTCTCGAGCCGAGCCTAGGCTTCAAGTTTGACCAGCTAAGATTCGAGTAGTTTTTAAGGGTTTTTTAAGTACAATAGATAGATCTAGGACCCGAGATGGTAGATTGGGTTGTGCCCGAAAGGTTGAACCCCGCTCAAATCGAGAGATCGAGCATGCATATAGGAAACCAGCACTCAATCTAAGGGATCTAAGCTAACATATGAGAGTTGAGGTTTATGTGAACTTAGAAACTCTATTCGACCACCAACTACACAAATAAACTAACATGCGAGAATTGAGATCTATTGTCTAAGTATTGATCGGTTAGGATTCGCGCAATCAGCAAAAAAAATAACCCTTAGAAGCAGTCATGACTTGTCTGTGTCCATATGGACTGTATGCGATAGCATACATGCCATATGGTCCAGATCCGAGTGAAATTGACCTATATCCTTAGGAACTCTTATTTTATTTAACCCAAAACCCAAAAGATTTATTTATTACTTTGTGTTCTTTATATAAATTATCCAAAACACTCTTGAACAAAATCTCCCATTTTTATTTGTTTGAATATCTAGAGAACGGGTAGGATAAGTCTGGTAATCACTTTTGTCCCTGCAGATTGATCACATACTATACCAACATAGGTCGTGCGCTTGTGGTCGAACCCAAGTAACGTAAATAATTATAAATTTTAAAAGAAAGCGCGCGCCCTCCGCGTGTGTCAACAACTATTTTAATACTAATTTTTTTTGTTATGAATTATTGAAGTATAAATATAAATGTAGTGAATAAAGAAAATAATGTTACCAAAAAATAATGAAAATGAAAGTATTTCAATATTCATGTGTTTGGATGAGCAAGGAATTCTGGTAATTTCAATCAGTGTCTTTTCAGAATTATCATTCTGTCTTTGAATGGATAGATGGCTTTTTGGAATATTTGAGCTAGCAAGTTAATTCGTGCTAGTCTAGTAATTCAATTAAAAGTTGGGTTAGCAGTTATTTTGAATCACTGGATCAGCCGGTAACCCTACAATCCACCTCTCATCTAAAGACAGTCAATAATAAAAGTACCAAATATATATCTTGAAAAAGTTAATTATCTAAAGAACATATATTAATTATAGCATAAATAAAGTCAAATTAACTTTATGCAAATAAAAGGTGATCCTTTAAAGTTAGATCTATATATACGAGCACAAGGAGGTATATAATTTATTAAAATAAACAAAAATATAAATGAATGTAGTCGGATTTTTTCTTATTCTACGACCAAAAACAAATCTCTGCGTTTCCATTAGGGATCACAAACCATACGGCTCATCATGAAATGTGAAGGTATGAAGGCATCTGGTATCAAGTGATTCAGCCACACACAAATTGTCCCAACGCCAAACCTCCAAAAAGAACCAAAAGAGGAAAATCAATATATCATCATAAGAGGTTAACCCACCCACCAGTCCACCACACCACTACAATAGGGGCATCCACTTATTATATTTATGAGGTGTTACGACTGTTTATGTTTCTAGAAGTCTTGGCAAGAAAATATGCAGTTGGAACATATGCTTTCCAACAGATGGAGACAAATTTTGGCATAGGCAGTCTAAAGTTTTTTTTAAGGGGGAAAAAATTTAAAAGATTTCTTCAATATAAACTTTTTTTTTCTGAAAAATATAAATTATTATAAGAACACTTAAAAAAATATATAACCAAATGTTTCAACTGACCTCCTATCATCATGTAGATCCGCTCTGCTTTCTAATATATATGCAAATCAGCAAATGTAGGATTCTTTGTAAAATTTACTACGGTATTAAATTTAATTAATGAATTAATCCAGTTCAGTGAAAAAAAATAAGGCATTAGAAAAGATTGAGCCATTCTAGAACCCCAATATATTGTAAGGGTGACGTTGAAGAAAATTTGAATTAAATTTATCACAATAAAGTACAGATTATAATTGAGCTTTTTTCACCATGTTATTGATCTCTGCGCCGAATCAGTTATATCTTAAATATATGGAAAATAAAATTTCCATTATTTTAAAAATTTATTACTATTTTATTAACTTTAGGAAAAAATTAGATAAATGATTTGATTTATCATATTGATTATAAAATTTGATATATAGTATACAAGAGGGATTCTAGTAGATTTATCATATTGATTATAAAATTTGGAACATAAAAGTCGTGTTAAATTTCAATTAATATTCATGGAGACTTAAACTAATAATCTCTAGAAAATCATTCTAGTTAGCTCTCACGTAACATAATATATTTCTTATATTTCCGTTAATAGATAAAGTTGCACAGTTTGCTCGCTCCAATTTTGTTCCTCCTTGATTTCATGCTTTTCAATCATATCATACGAGATTTAATTCATATGAAGAAAGAGAGAACTAGTCTTTCTTTTGTGATTAAAATAATATTTTGTGTGAAATGTCGTAATTTGAAATCTAATATTAGAGGATTCTCCGTGGATATTGAAGTTGAAATTTTAATTATATTTTATTAAAAAACCATCTGAAAAAGGGAAAAATAGTAATAGAATATTTTTGCATCTAAGGTCTTGTCGCCACTCACCAGTCAGTAACTAGTGACCAAATGTATTATTTATTTATTTAAATTTCTACCAAAATGCAAATTCGGATAATAGTGAAACCTAACTTTGGATTATCACAAAAAGTGGCAATGCTAATACTAGGTGGTCCAAGCACACTAACTCATCAGTAACACACTCCTAATTGTTCTAGAAAGCCCTCTACCCACCTCAATATATATTCTCCCAAACTAACAAACGTGCTCTACGGTCCTTGGCCCAAGGAAAAGACGAGCACTTTGCTAGACCAAGGGATTTTTGTTCTGATGCGACAATTGCTACTGTTGCTCCTCGTGGAGTAGTAATTGTCAAAGCGCAGCATATTTATACATATCATCATACATGACTCATTTAATGCTATTCTGAATTTTATGATTGATTATGCAGTATGTACTAAAGTTACTAATTATAGATGCAGAACCACATAAAAAGACCAAACCAAAATAATAACAGGAAGTTGCTGATTAACTGGTAATTTTATCTCAGTACAACAGTACTTATCAGCCAGCCTCTATCATAAATTTCCATCAGCTTGCTTCTGAGAAACTCACAACAACCCATAACCAAATCCACAAAAGAACAAGAACATTGCTGATACCGCTCTGATCTGTACCAAACCACCCTTCAAACGACACCAACTAATCCCATTAATATTGCCCAGGGGGTCCGGAATCAATGCAGTGGGCTGCACCAACTCGCTTCCACTTTATTGTTCTTTATTATTCTCTTGGTGCGGTGCACAATCTATATAAGTCTGTTGCTGATGGTAACCGCCGTTCCAACTCAAAATTGCAAATCTCTGAGCTAGATTTTAGGGTGAAGGAGAAGGGACCACCTCTCTGCCCAGAATTTCACCAAGAAATTGCCATTAGTTAATTAAAGATTTAAAGAAAAAATGCATCCAGAGTAGTTATGGTTGCTCAGAAATGTAGTTGATGCAATAGGTATGAAGTACTTAAATTCATCTGCATGAATCGACTTGATTGTGTTATGTCATATGGGAGATCCAATTGGGACAATGGTTGCTATCAAAATTGTCAAGACAAATATATTAGGGAAAAAAATGTAACTAGCATTATTAGGGGAAAAATAGGGACAATGGTTGCTATCAAAATTGTCAAGACAAATATATTAGGGAAAAAAATGTAACTAGCATTATTAGAGGAAAAATAGGGACAATGGTTGCTATCAAAATTGTCAAGACAAATATATTAGGGAAAAAAATAAGTGCATTGTCTTATTTTCCATCGTTACTTCAATAATTTGGCCATCATTTGTCATATATTGATTTATTTGCATAATGTAACTATCACTTGCTTCACATAAGGAAAACGTGTTAAATGCAGCCGAAAAAATTGTAGATTACAAAAATAGGAAATTATAAAAATTCAAAATTTCCGGTGCTAACCTATTTGACCCATTTAAATCAATGAAGATATATTATAATCCTCATTGTTTCCGAATTCCAATCATGCGATGAGGTTTATTCTCAAGAAAATTTACCTAGCTATGATATTATATAGTATATATAATTGTAATCAGGATAACAGGTGCATTACCAAGTTACAATGTGTCATGAAATTAATACTATTTTATTTTATACATTCGTTTGAATTTTTACCGGATATGATAAAAAATAATTTGGATCGGGTTATCCATGCACAATTGCTAATACTTGATTTATGTTCCAACCCGCACCAAAATATGCATTTACAAAAATTCAATTACCACAATGTCGCATATTAGGTGCATTTGGGGCTACACCTACTAGTGAGAACAAATTACCAAACAATATAGACTTCTTCTCGATGTTTTGGAAGGTAGACCAGTTTTAAGCTTAGCCATTATTCCTTTGAGATATTTGCTCTTAACCTACAACCTTTCATCATGAAAGAAATGGTTAGGTTTGACACTAACCTAACTAAAACTGAAAACTTCTGCAATTGGATTATCACCTAACTCCATTTATTGAATTCTATCCCAAAAACTTTAATTTCAAAGACAGCAATAGGTGTTGTTATTACTCTAATTGAAAGCTTCACTTCAAAAATAATAACAAAATAAAATAAACGGTATGTTTACGTTTAGCTTCAAAATTATCATCTTTTGAGGTTAATCAACAATACTGCAGATAATGAATAGTTCAAGCTCTAAGATTGCCACATTATAGAATCGCACTTCCGATGCGAAAGAGTAAAAAAGAGTAATTTCTCTACAACTTTCTTCTGAATTCAGGCCTTCATAAGGTTCTAGATCTTGTGCCAAGTTTTACTTTTTTTTTTGTCCTCTTCTACCTACTCAAAAACATTCCAAAACTGCCCATTACTGTTCTTGAAAGAATCATACAATCTGACGTTTCAACATGGATTATAGTTCAATTTGATAAGGAACTGTAGTAAGTACTACTTTTGTGTGTGTTGCTGGATTATAATTTTTGTTTCAGCTGGAATATTAGACCAACTAGTAGTTAGAAGATTGTGCAGACTTGGCAGGCCAGGAGACTAGGAGGATTTAAACATAATTTTAGTGGTGGCTAATATTTGGCATTACCTATTTCCATCTGGGTTGTGGATGGATTAATTACATTCATTTTACTTGTGAACCTGTTATTTTAAATCCGCATGCTATATATATATACCTACATTATCCGGGTTGTGGATGAAATACTGCTATGGAAAAACAGTTAGATCCAGTTTTATGTAGGGATGTTAAATGTGGATATGGGCACAACCCACATTTGATAGGACATTTAATAGTCTAGAAGTCTAGATACCAGATTGTGGTATCATTTGAATACTCTTTGTTTCGTTAATGAAACAAATGGTATAACCACTTTGTGTGAAAAAAAAAATTACAAAGGAAAAATGATGCTTTAACTAATGCATTGCGCATCAGCTCTTACACACAAAAATGGAGATGCCAAAAACCTCCACAATTTTATTTTAAGGTAGGATATTCAAGTTTTTTACAGTTCCATATACTTTTTAACTTAACTATACAACCCTTTTTGTTGATTAAAAAAACTAACAAATCAACCCTTTTAGTCAATACAGTTAGAATCCCAAGCCAAACGAGGGGCCATAAAAACTATATATATTGTCCTTCGTTTATACAGATTTAGCATTGGAATTCATAACAGGCAGAGGCTGTGATGCCACAGCAGAGGTCCTTGCTTTCTGCCTTAGTAATTCAGTTGCATGTTTCTCCACCAAGGTTTTAAAATGCGTGCGGTTGATCACTGCGTTGTGTATATACGACGTATAGATGCATATGCGGTTCTATATGCGGATTATATATGCGGATATGTATTCCAAAAAATTCTTATAATATTTGAATAAATCATTTATTTTTGAAAAATTATAATGTAAAATAAGAAAATATAATAAGATATTAATATAATTTTAAATTTTTACATGAAAAATATCATATAATTAAATTATAAGGTTAATACGATAAATATTTTAAAAAGTAATGTACATTATTAAATATGTGGATACATATTCTTACGCATACGACATCACATCGCATACGTATAAGCATAAGCGGACCACATTTAAAACAATGGCCTCCACCAAACCAAGGTCAATAGAATTGTAGAAATCATCATCATCATCATCATGATCCAAAATCTCAACAGTCTTTTCATTTGGCATGGAATTGATTCAGCATTTCGCTGGAAGTTCAGCTTCCTTTTTCTGGTTTCGAGTTTATTAGCAATTTCTAGGATGTCTGCATTATTTGTCAATCTGTTGACAAGGCCAGATCGCCTTTGAGTTAGATTGACAGGTCAGTGAATTACAATCAATCAGGTACATATCGGGAGATACCGTGGTGCTTGGTGTGGCCCAGGTGTGTCGATTTCTATTGAACCACTTGTGCTTGGTCTCGAGGAAGAGTTGGGAAGGGTGTAGAGATGTCTTGGCAGTGTTTCCATAGGAGACTGAGTTAGAAGCGAACGTCTGAATTAAAGTTCGACATTGGAAACACAAGTTAAAAAACAAAATTAAACATATTAACCTTACAATGCATTTACAAGTAGGACTTGCAATGATGTCTTAAGTGTTTTGCTCATGTACAGTTAGGTTGTCTAACATTTAAAACGATCACGAAAGTGATCACTTGCATTAGTCGTTTCATTAAGAGGAACAAATGATTTTTTTTTTGCGTTAACTGTTTCGTATTATAAATGAAACACTATATTATTGCGTTGATCGTTGTGTTCAACAAACAGTGGAAACGTGTAAAACGATCAAAATTTTTTGATCGTTTAACAAACAAGTTTTGAACAATTTCAATCAAAAAAAATATTGCTAAAAATCATAAAAAATATAATAATTCAAAAAATAAAATATTACAGTTTCATAATGATTCATCAAATAAAAAACTTGCATATTACAACTATAAAACCACACACTGACACACATAATGTTTCAACTTGCATATTACAAACTTACACACACTGACACGCATACCAAAAGACTTGTATATTATAGCCATAAAAGACCAAAGTAAATGATTTGAAACAGGAAATCAAATGCCAGTGATTTCGAGCTCTTTTCTCAGCCAGGATTCAATCTAATTATCTAAGCTATATTACCAAGTAAGTGACTGAAACAAGGAGTCAAATACCAGCAACCCAGATCTCAAGCTATTTTTTCAGTCATATACCAATCTCAACCAAAGGCTAAATTTACAAACATATAAAATCTCTAACATCATCGAAAATCACTGCTTGAGATATAGAGAGCCAAAGAGTAACTAACTCAGGCTACAACCAGTCAACTATAAGGCAATAAGGCAACAAGGCAATAAGCCAGCAAGGCAATAACTAACAAGACAACAACCAAACTAAGTAACAAATAACAAGTCGGCAAGGCAACAAGGCAGCGAGCCAACAAAATCATAGAAATAGTTACACTGACATATAATTTCATGTTCCACTGCCAGATACACCATCACTCAGTGCCTCATCATCACTGGGCCATAATGTATCACCAAATTCTCCAACATTTTCTGGCACAGAACACATACAAACAAAAAGACAGTAAGAGTTACACTAAGAACAGTAAGAGCAACTAGTAGGAACAAACAGAACACATACCAGTAACTGAAGTACGCAATCAATCCTGAGTACATACAAGAGCTTCAATATTTTCATCATTTAGAGAGTTCCTAACAATGTTTAATGTCCTACCACTGGTACTAAATATAGATTTAGATACAACTGTGGAAATTGGGACAGCTAGGATGTCCCGGGTTAATCGAGCAAGAATGAGATATTTTGGGGCATTTAATTTTCACCATGCTAGAATATCAAAATCATTATCCAAGCTGGCTTCATCAAGTGCATCAGCTAGATACTCATCTAGCTCTGATTTTATTGGTTCAGAGATCTTCTTAACACGTATGAAATCTTTCAAACCAGCCCTTATATCACTGACACTATGCTGACACTGGAACCATGCCTATTAAATAAACACATATTATCACTGACACTACTTAATTGCAGTTCAAGAATGAATGAATAAAATTTATGTTTAGTATTATATCTCAAGTGTTGTGCTGAGCTGCCGGATTAGTTACGTACCAACTTTGAGTGTGCTTCTGCATACTTTTGGAACAACTCATTAATGTAATTCTTCAAGTTGTTTATAAACCAAGCATATTCATTGGCATATATTTGTTGAATGTAGTACTCAACATCAGCTAGCTTGCATCTAAGATCAAGAACACAAATAATTGCCAACCGAGTATTCTTACTACTCCAATATTTATCCCACTTAGCAAATATTTTTGTACCCATCTTGACAATAAAGGGATATGAACTACTTCTCATTTTTTTAATATTCAAATAAACTTCACAGAACTCAAGGAAGAACAGATTCAACGTTGGATATTTAGTACCACTCAACTTTAATGTAGCATCATAAAATACTTTCAAACATACTACAAGTTCCTTTACTTTCTCCCATTATTGTTCTCTTGGGTTGAGTTTGTATCTTTTATCAAGAGCAACATATCTATTATTGCAACCTTTTTAATGTGATAATTTCAAGAGCTAGTGCTCCTTTGATTCCCTTGCTTATAACATTTCTCACAATAATTACACAAAAGCCTCATAACTACTATCATCTCCTAATGAACCCTTTTTGAAATATTTCCACACATCAGAGTATGTACCCCTCCATTTTCTCTTTTTTGTTGATTGTTCAGAGACATTAGGATTTTGAGGCTTTGATGCATTAACACCAGGTAATTAAGCGTCACTTGGACAAATAATATCCTCTGGGGTTTCAAGATTCAACCCTGATCCCATGCTAAATTACAAGTTCAAAACAATTTCTCAGATACTAATAAAGTACTAACATACCGCAAAACATACTGACAAGTGCAAGTACTATAATTTCTCACTGACTAACATACTGACAAGTACTAACATACTGCAATCATAACTTTGCAAGTGCTTAATTTCACAAACTAACATATTTCAAGTGCTCAATTTCACAAACTAACATGCTGATAAGTGATAAGTGCTCAATTTCAACTACTGACAGTTACTGAAAAATACTCAACATACTGTAAGTGCTCAATTTCAAGTAACACACTGACATTTACTGACAAATGCTCATTTTTCCTTTCAATTACATTTCTGACACATACTCACATACTGACAACTGCTCAAGTTCAATTACATTTCGCACATACTAACATACTGTCAGTTACTAAAATGCTCAATCAAGTTCAAAAAAACTTACTCATCGTCAAAAATATCAGGCTCAAATATAATAAAATCTGAATCAATCATCCTCACACAACAAAGACTAGCAAAATCACACACAGTAAGAGAAAAAACCGAAAAGTGTATCAGGCTAAGAAACACAAATAGTAAGAAAAAAATGTGCAAATAACAGTTGTAATTTGTAACTAAAATTTATCTCTCTGGCTCTGTCTTTCTTTCTCTTTCTCTTTCTTTCTTTCTGACTTTCTTCTTTCCTTCAACAACACAAAGTTACACAATATATAAGTAACAATTCGATCACTGGTGCCTGTCTGGTGGCATTGACGACGCCTCCATCAACAACCTGTCAATTGTCTCTCAGTCCGATTGATTTGTTCCTTCATCTTTCCCTTAACCCTAAGCATCTGTACTGGAAACTACGACATATCATCGAAGGGAGGCACCAGTCGCACGCTTGGCCTGGACTTACGCATCAATGACAGAGGAATGATGAAAGATCGAGTCATTTCTTAGAACTTATAAGAGAGAGAGGAGATTGATTGATTGAGATAGCCAGAGAGTGGGTCAAAGGTGTCAGAGGAGATTGATTGATTGAGATAGCCAGATAGTGGGTTAAATGATTGATCGTTCCGTTCTGTGAACGGAATATATTTTATTTTCGTTAACCGTTTCGTCACTGAAACGAAATTAAAATATTTAACTGTATGAAACGGAACGGACAAACGAAGATATTTTAACAGCCCTATGTACAGTCTCAGATTTAAATAATAATAGTTTGAAGCAGTGACCGTACAGTACGAAACTCACTGATGCAGAAAATGAACCCCTATTGAGTGTACGTCTAGAAATCATTAGATTAATATATTAAAAGATATTTTTTTCCAAAAATACAAAATTCACCGATCTTGTTGAACAATTTAGATCAATCATTTAAATTAAAAAAAATACAAATGTGAAGTACAATATTTTATTATGATGTTTCTCCGAAAAAAAGCTTAAAACTAGAATTTATCCGCTCAAATTTCAACAAGTTATGTATTTATCCATAAAATACCTGCTAAAACAACGTAAAATTTTTCATAACAAATATTTTGGTCCAAAATCTCCTCCCCTAGTTCTATATAATTTTAGCATCATTTTATTAGCTTTATCATTCGTGGATAACTATTTAAGATTCTGAAATTTAGATGAGTAATTTCTAATTTCAAGTTTTTGATGAATAAGGTTAATTCTAATATGGGCTAATTTTTTTTTTTTAAATTCGTCTTAGAAACGTAGAGATCAAGCTAATATCAATTATGATGATTGATTTAAATATAATAACTTAATCACAGAAGAATTGATAATTATGATTTATTTAACTTTGATAACTTAATTAACAGAAGAATCGCTCAAAAGTAAACATTTGACTTGTGTTTTGTCCATTTGATTGTCTGAACGACTTTTTGGTACACGAGTAGAGCGAAGGTCCTTTATAATTAGTGATTTGAAAATGATCAGGTTCGGGCTAGTTCGGTTCAAATCCGGACGGTCCACGATCCCGCATGGTTTACGGTTTACGGTTCCGCACGGTCCATACGGACTGGTTCTAGGTTCAAATTTGAAAAAACCGAACCCGTCCCGCCGTTGGCCTCCGAGAGCCGGACCCCCACGGGACGGGCACGGTCCGGTCCGTTTTTTTTATGAATTGGAAAAAATAATAATTTATCACATTTTTTAATAATAATTTTTAACTAATTCGAATTATTATTTTAATTGTTTAAAAATCTAATAGTACTAAAAAATTAAAAAATTTCCAAAAAAAATAAATTTTCAGAAAATTATAAAAAATATAAAAGTTAAAATAAATTTATCAGTTTTTAAATAATATTTTTCATCGAATTAATTACATATTTTTTAATAATTTAAAAATCAAATAATACTAAAAAAATATAAAAATATTAAAAATTGAAAACGATCCGAGGTCCGGTCCGAACGGTCGGCGTCGGCCCGATCCGGTCCATTTGTCTACGCACGGTCCACGGTCCGGTTCATGGGTTCGCACGGGACGGATCGACACAGTCCATTTTCGGGTGAAGGAGGATCGACCCTCCGTTGGACCGGATTGTGGTAAGGCATGGAACGGTCCACGGTCATGGTCCGGTCCGGAACGGGTTGGACCTTCCGGTCCATTTCAAGCCACTATTCATGATTCTGTCCATCTACTTAAGGTGCATTTTCTGATTTACCCCCATAAAAAGATAAAAACACAATTTGCATTCTTCCTCGCGTCCGTACCTGACCTCGTCACTGACGGCCTTTCTACGACGGGGAACTCTGCTGGCCGCTTGGTCGCTAGCCGGAGACCGGCGATGTCAGCGCCATCACCCTCCACTCCCTCCCCCGCTTCCGCAGCTGCCTCAAGCGCTGTTTCGCACTTCGATTCCTGTGGCTTAGCTTCTGTTTCTCCACCGCCTCCGCCTAAGCTATCAAGGGAGCAACTGAAGCAATGTTCAGAGGCGCTATCCCTTTTCAAAACCAAGGTGAAGAATACGTCCACTATTGCACATGAGTTCAGTCGACTTCAGGTGATATTTTGATTCTATTGGTTTCAGATCTTGCTCGGTAAAAGTGTTTATTCAGGATCACCGTTGACTGGTACTGGCTGAACAGATTCTTAGTCTGAAACTCTGAATCTTGATAGTAACAGTCTCCAGAGTCTGAATTTTTTCATTTATGGATAAGAATAATGTTCATTCTAATTGAATTTAGAATTGTTTGGATTAATTCACATCCTAAAGCTACTGCAGATAATTTCTTCTTATTTAGAACAAGAGGGCAGCGGGAACAGTTAAAAGATGAACTAGCCTCATTCCACTATTGAAAACTTGAAATTCAGTGCTGACCAAATTACGCGTCAAAGATTGTTTTGTAAAGATGTTTCATTTCAAAGCATCTCCTTATGTTTTGTTTCTTTTAGCAGGCTATGAGGACACCAAGGAATGACATGATGAGACGGTGCATTGTGGCTTTGGGGGATGCCAACATAGACAAAAACCGATATATAGATGTGTTGCCATGTAATTCCATCTAACACATATACTTGAGAGAGGGGATTGGTTGACAATGGGTTATTTTGACAACCTTGACAATGGACCTCTAAATAAATACAAAAAAAATCTTAAAAATGGAAAAAGATTTATTGATGTGTTCTTCTTCCTATGGATTGAGGGTCATTCAAATTTCATGCAATTTCATTATCGTTTGATAGTCCATCAAAGACTATCAAATTTTTATGCAATTTGCAACAGTTCTAATTTAACGGTCTTTGATGGATTATCAAACGATAATGAAATTGAATGAAATTTGAATGACCATCAATCCATAGATAGTAGAACATATCTATACACTTTTTTCCATTTTTATGATTTTTCTTATATTTATTTAGAGGTGTATTGTCAAGATTGTCAAAATAACCCATTGTCAATCCCCTCTCTATACTTAATTGGCAACCCAATTATCATTCTCTTTTTTTCTTTACTTATTTTTCACTCATGATTTCAGATGATGATACACGGGTCATTCTGAACGCATCAGGTAACAGCAGGGATCAAGGAAATGGCTATATCAATGCTAGTTTTGTTACAGTAAGATAATTTCCATTATTTGTACTTTCTCTTTAATGAGGTTTAAATATTACAACTAGCTGATAATTATTTTGTTTGATACAATCTTTCAAGTTATATCCAATTGAACTCCTGGAAAAAAATGTACATGCAAAAAGGGGAAAACAAGGAACAAGAAAATCAAAGAAATATATTGCTCAAGACCAGAAGAGAACTTCTGTTTAAGTACATAGAGACTCTTGTTGTAATTGCTTTTTCAGTTTTGTTGAAAGTATTTGTATCTGCAGGTGGGGCCTGCAGGGAAGGTTTCAGGATTTATTTCTACCCAGGGCCCACTTCCTGAGACATTTGATGATTTCTGGCAGATGATATATCAGTACCGTTGCTCTGTTATTGTAATGCTTACTCATTTTGACAATGCGAAGGTAACTTAGTTCATTGTATACATGTTTTTCAGATTATTCTTTTTTAGTAGTAACAGTTGAGGGTATTAAACTTATCATTCCTGTTAAAGTGTTAAATATAACTCGTGGAGCAACAGTTGCTACATCACCCAGTACATACTGGTAATGGACCAAAACATCATGTCCACCACAGGGTACATTGACAAATTGGCTATGGTATGGTGCAAGTTGTTTGGTTTGACAAAATTAAGATGAAGTAACTATGAAAATTATTGTTGTATGGTGCACACCGGTTAGTGAAACTGACTTGAACATATCGGTATCTGTTCAATTCCTGCCATGTATAACACTTGGCAGTTACTCCACATGTACTTGACTGACTGGTGAGGACATTCTAATTTGTAGTTTTTAGCAAACACATTCTAATTTGTAGTTTGTAGTAAGCTGAAATGCATGTCCTTGACTGACTGGTGAGGACATTCTAATTTGTAGTTTGTAGTAAGCTGAAATGTTGAATGAACAAAAAGCTGCTCTATGATATATTTGAAGTTTGATAATACAACTATATGCAATGGCAGATGACAGGAAAATGTGCTGATTATTTTAAATCTGAGAAGGGGCAAGGGCAGTTTGGGAATATTAATGTTACAACCAAATCTACTGTTGTCACGACCTCTTCATTGATTCTTCGTTGTTTAGAATTGCACATAATGATGTAAGTACTTACAGTGCCTTGAAGTTTTATGTCTTTTAGCATTTCATCATTCAGTTCAAGTAAAAGGGAATTAACAATGAGAAGACATTAAATTTGACTCTTTGTTTTTTGTATTTGTCTGTCCATTTTATTACTGCTTATATAACTTTTGGGGGCAGGCAATGGAGCCTCCTGTACGAGTTCTTCATATCGAATACTCAGAGTGGCCTGATCATGGTGTACCAAGATGTACTGTTGCTGTGAGAGAAATCTTGAGACGGCTGTACCATGTACCGACTGATGCAGGTCCCATTGTTGTACATTGCAGGTTTGTCCTCAATTAATTTCTCTCTATTGTTTTCCTTGAGTAAATAATTTTTTTTCTCTTTACTTAGTGGTTAAGATTTAGCAAAATATATTTATCAGTTTGTAATGTAAACATGCAAACATTAAAAATCTTAATTATCTGAAAGCTGAAAGTATCTTAAAATCTTAATTTTTCAGAAAACTTGGGTGAAAACAAGTTAATAAATAAATGAGAACTGAAAAGACTTTGAACTTAAAGTAGGGCTAATGTTGTACAAGTGAAAAAAACATGGTACATGCTTGGCAATCAAGTCCTTAGCAAAGCTTAAAAATCTCCTCCTAATCTTAAGCTTGCCCATGTCTTCAAGCCATGTTTCTCTATGGCTTAAGAATTTCCCAACTTCAGGGCCTCCATAAGGTAGTTAAGTTTTCATCTCTTATCTTCATTGCCAAACATGAGCTCATTAGCAAAGCTTAAAATTTAAACCCACCACCCTTGCTGAACGAGCCCTCAGGAGTAAAGTGGTGGAATTAGAAGTGTACAAACTCTAGGACCATCTTTACAAGTAGACATACGAAGTGAGAAAAATACTAGGAGAAGATAAAGCATAAAGATTAAAACTCGAATATCATTTATATAACTCACTGAACCCTTTGAAATGGTGCCAAGTTATGGCACAAAGACTGGTACCTGTTTATAAGTTTTTATAAACCTTATTTCTCTGGGTGATGAGTTGCTGTCATACCTGTGCTGGTGTCAGTGGCACTTGTGCCCTTCACTGGTGCTTTCAGCAGAGAACTTTGTTACCCCGATACTTCCTATACCTCACCACATGCGTATCAGATACTTTGTTCGGTATGGATTAGCGTCTGATACGGTTAGGGCGTTTCTATTTATTTTATCCAGTTTGACCAGAGAAGTCAGTCTTATAGGCCCAATCTGGTACTCCACATGGCATATCGGTGTGTTCTGATTCGTTTCAGACAATACAGAGGAAGCTACACCTGCTGCTGCACTGGTTGAGCCACAATTGATCCTATGGAGTCCCTTAGAGAAGTAGTGGAAAATCCAATATGTGGAGTGGACTCGAACTCGGGAAGCTCGTTCACACTTATTTGTACAAAGACATTTGGTATTATCTATATTAAATAGAAAGAATATGCACTGTTTTTCAGTTCTCATTTATTAACTTGTTTTATTTTTAAACTAAGTTTTATTATATATAGCCGTATATGTATCCAATTTTTTTTTTTTCAAAATTACAGTATAGTCGCACCTGAATCGTATTGGGTACGATACCACCCCGCACCCATGCAACATAGGCAGAGAATGGACTGATTGTTTCATTAAGATGGAGACTTCCCTTAACAAACACTCAAAACCAAATTAGAGACCTATATCCATTGTAGTAGATCATAAAAAAGAGGGGAGGTAATTTCTGTGATGGAACTGGTGGTAACTTGAAAGAGAGAGGTTGAGTGAAATGGTTAGACTATATTGAAGAAGTGTGACTTGGATAATTAGTCAGAAAGATCTATATCCTCAAATTCCCCACAATTAGTTAACTTTTGTCCTCTTAGTTTTGATTTCTCTCAACTGTTGGATTTATAAAAAAAATAAGCCCAATAGATAGTATGAGTTGAATTTTTTTGAGTTAGTGAATTGTTTTTTTGAGAAAAAGAGTTAGTGAAATTAAATACATATGACAGTTTTTAGATTGTGCATTGAATCGATTCAATTGTTGCAAATGTGTTCTAAGAGTTATTGCTAGTTTATGCCACATAGAATTGGTTTTCTGAGTTCCGCATGATGTTCCAAAGGAATTTAATTGAACTAAGCTAGTAGTTGAAAAAAAACACTTTTGCATCAATTAGTCTGTGAGTGGAATACCCCCCCACACACACACACACACACAAAAAAAAATCATTATCAGCTTCTATTTCTCTTAAGCTGTTCAACCTCAACTAATGGAGGTTCTTTTATTCTCTTTTGGGTGTCTAACATTTGTATTTATTGGTATCATCAGTGCAGGTATCGGAAGAACTGGTACTTACTGTGCAATCCATAATACTATTCAAAGGATCTTGCTTGGTGACACATCCTCATTGGACATCGTCAAAACCATCACTGATTTTAGATCTCAAAGAATTGGGATGGTACAAACACCGGTATGCTTTGTTCCATTTGCTCACCTTAGGCATACAACTGTGTGGTATGATTGAATTAGCACACAAGCTAAATACTTATTACATACTTGGGTAGATGGAGTTGAAATGCTCAATACAAAATAGTTCAACAGGAACAACAAAAACTTTTAGTTCCAAATAGTGTAATAGTGCATTGGAATTATAATAATACGTGGATTAGGTTATTGAGAGTTATTTCTTTTTGCATCTTTTTTTAATAATATTTTATTTTTGGCCTTTCGTCTCTAGGATCAATTTTTGTTCTGCTATCAAGCAATAATTGATGAGTTGGAAGAGTTGTCAATGAGGTCCAATCAATGAGATAAAGAAGGTTAGATCTTTATCGTGTACTGTCCTGGTATGTCTGGGTGTATTCTTGTTTGATATGGGCACTGTCTTTATCTGAAATGTCCTCTGGTGAATATTACTGACATATCATTGATTTGTCTGGGCATTTTCCTGTTTAATATTACCATTAAAAGTAAGGGGAATTTTTTTTTGGAAGAAATTGTTACCTCCTCTCATATAGATGGGGTATTGTATCAATAAAATTGTACCAGTCTTGATGTCTGTTATGATTTGTCTTGCTTAAGAGATTTAATGTATATCAGGTAACATGAGAGGAAAAGATTGTTTCCTGACAATTTGTGAGCCACTGGTAGCATTGGTATGGTTGGTAATGGATGCTTTTCTTATTTCTGGTTGTATTGGTCCTATTGGATAATAGGACGCATTGGTTGTGGATTCGTTTCTTATGCTAGTATAGTCATTTTTCTTTCACATTTGTATTTTGTATTAGAGAAATATCAGGTTGGTTATTGTTGGCATATCTTATATAAATGTTTTTCACATCTGTGTTCATCTCACATTTGTAATTATTTTAGAGGACGACTTTGTTAAGTTGTCAACCAGATTGTCCAGACTCCAGACTCCAGAGTTTTGCTTTTTGTTTCTTAATTTTTATCCACACGACAGAACTTGTTTGTTCACCTTGGTAATTAATTTAAAAAAAAAATCCACCTTTTTCCATGTATATTCCATGATATTTTAGTGATGCATATCTATTGACCGAGACAAGATTTAATTTGTTAGCTATCTCAAAATTTAGATTTTGTATTCTTCCTAAATACTGTAAGACGTAACCACGATTTTTTTTCCTGCTTGTCCCAGTTTTTCAAATCAATAAAAAAATCCTTTATTTTAAATATCTTGACAACTATATACCTGTATTTTGAACCATGCGTTCATAAAAAAACGGGAAAACATGAATTTTAACATCCTTGCATTCAAATATCTACATCTTGGATGCACAAAAAGCTGAAATTCATTGTTTTTCATGAACACGTGCATTAAAAACATTCAATTCTGAACTTAACGAGATTGGATGTGTAATAGATCATGTAAACATATGTTAAATTTTATTTTGAAAGCATGCATTTAAAAAATATTGTTGTTATTAATTTTAAAAATTGGAATTGAGAAAAAAAAACTCTATAACGAGCTCCAGTGTTCTTATAAGATGTATATGAAATTTATTCTTCATACACTCTTTAAGTTGTGTTGGATGCCAATAATCTTTTAGTGGAAATTTAATTTCGAAGGGTAATCACGGAATGACAAAATGGAACCGATTGTCTGGTTACCTTTAATTTGAGAAATTTATTTTTATCTGACAGAGATAGCAGATTTTTTGCTATGAAATTTAGGTCAGATTTTTTGCTATGAAATTTAACCGTCTCCGTCTAATTTGAAAGATAAAATTAAATCGGATAGAGCTGACTATTCCCGCTCTCTGTATATGCACCATAGTTTTTGTTTTCAGGTTTTCTTATCTTCTAGTAAAATCTAAAATTATATTTCCTACTCCTATTTTTAAAGAAAATTATTATTGTACAAATGCTAATTATTTCTGAAAGAACAAACACAAGTTAATTTTAAATAAGATTTTTATATTATATAATTTTGAAGGCTTAATTTTCAAAACAAACAAATGATATATCAATATTTTTTGGATATTGCACGATAAAGAACAATACAATTAGTTGTGTTAATATCTCTGAACAGTAAGACAGATGAGTTATATCATTTTTCATTACAATGTAAGCGTATTGTTAATTATGCTAACTTTAGTGAGAATAAAGTAATAATATACGAGTTCTTTAGAAAAGAGTAAGAAGGAACGACAAATGAGCTTGTTAAATGTTAATGATGTGGCTAAAATTAATATAATCATCATCTTGATGACATGTGAATCACGTTGTGATGACATACATTTGAATCACGTTATGATGACATGCATTTGAATTTATGTATTTTAATTAGCACGGATATTTTTCAACAGGCTAAATTGTAAATCTTGCAATTTAAGTTACCAAATTGTAGTCAATCATATTTCCTTAATGATCTCTACTATAGTACTATGGATGATTTGAGTAAAGAAAATTTTTCCATAACTTGTTTTACGCGCATAATTGGGCAATCAAGCATTTCGATTTCAACTTCCAAGACAATCGATTCCTCAAATTTGAAGGAACTTCGTTTTTATATGACATGCAAATTTAATCATACTTTGCTTACCGGAAAATTAGCATTGTTTCAATGCTATGATTCGTACGTTCTTGAATACATGGCTTTATACTGTAGATTGAATTCTTTTTGGATACATGGCTAATACATATTTTTAATCGATCAATGATCATAGTTGACATTGGATCCATTTTTTTTTTCTCGTGGGAACTTGACGTGTTTCTATGGGCCAATAAGTTTATTAACCATTTGTTTAACAGCTTTTATTTTTTATTTTTTATTTTTTCTCTTGTTTTGCAGAAGTTCATATATACAAGGATATATGAATTAGTTGGCAAATCAATTACGTTAACATGTTAGTCAAATATTAGCGAATATGACCGATGAATATATTTGGAATAAATCTACCTTCTATATGTTGCGCACATAAGAGAATATTAATGGAAGATGCCTGCATTATGCTTTTGTTATCTTCTATATGATGCAATATAAAAAATAAATCTTTTGTGATCCATGGATATGGACAGGAACAAAATGAACTGGACGGGCCTTCTGATTAAAATACCTGTCTGATTCTTTCCATTTTTTTATTTTCCATAATTATCGTATTTCAGTATCTTAATTACTTACTATATTTAATTACCATCCATCTTCATCGAACAAAAGGGACGCCCCATACTCCACTGTCAAAACTGTTGGCAACTCCATAAACACAAAGACTAAACAGGACAATCATGCAGAGAAGTTGGATCCTGAACTCGATAAACACAAATTGATTTCATTGAATCATTTTATCAAACACCTTGTGTGCACCAAATACAATACAATGAAATATGTCAAAAAATAAAAGAGAAACCAAACAAGTTTTTGTTTAACGAGGAAACCGCAACAAGGGAAAATATCGAGAACCGATCTTGTCATCTCCACACCACACGTGCGAAGGTTCACCCATCTCCAGCCTTAGAGGTTCACCCAACGACTCGAGTCCATTACCATCTTTGCATCCCGCAAAGGATCCACAAACATGCCTTTTTCTAATATCCCGTAGAAGTTTACCATAAACCCCACTCCACTACCATCGCCGTACACCGGTGGATTCCATGAGAGACAAGAGGTTACCTTAGAGAGGGATCAAGACCCGCATCGGGTCACACCAAGCACCATCGATCGGGATCCTCCGACAGTGGCTCTCTTCTTCCTCTCTTCTTCATCTTTTTATCTCTCTTGGGTGTGGGGCCGATCTCAACCTAGCAGCGGCTGCTGCTGTGTTGAGAAATAAAAATGATTAAGTTGTAGTTAATTAGTATCGGATCCGTGAGGGTATTTTCGTCAATGACTAATTGAGAAATATGCCATCCAACATCTATAATTAATTAAGAGGTTAGTTTTTTAATTAAGAGGCATCTATCTCTGACGTTTGACAATATCAATTAAATATTTATTAACCATCCGATATTAGAAAATGAACGATCCACAATTATTCTAATTCATTGCAGTATTAACCATTAATTAATTATAAAAGCGTTACATATTTTCTTATAATTAGACAACATGTATAGATAATAGAGGTAGATGATATTTCAACGTAACGGTTATTATCGTTTACTCATTTCGTTAGAGTTAGCAATAGTCTATAAATACCATTGTATCTGTACAGTATTCAATAAAATAAAAATATTTTCATCATCTTTCTCTCAAATTAACATTCACAGAATCTCAACATGCTGCTGTTCTCTTTTGCGTGTTCACCCCTAGACGGAGAGGAACTCCCTCTCTTTTTATTTCATCCGACTGGGCCTTTTTCTTGGACCGGCTCATAAGTTGAGAAAAAACCCAACAAAAGCCTAAAGATATACAGAAAAGATAAAAACAATGAGCAAGTCTTTCATGAGGACCGGATTTTCCAACCATCTGATTTTCTCAATCAGATGGTGTAAATTAAACTGGAGCCGGTCACTATCGGGAACAGCCGGTCATTGCAATTTGAAAAAAAAAGGGTAATTGTGCTCATTGCAAGAAGTTAAAAGAGTTGCTTCTCCATTTCACAATTTCTTTGTTTAGCAACATATTTTGTTATCTTATATTCTTATACGTGGCGCTGACCATGCTCATTACTTGCCATAATTATGACATAATTAAATCTCAACCAATCAAATTTGAAAAGATAATGAATACATAGATTTTCAGTATCATGTTATTGTATATATAGATCAAGCGGTTATAAAATTATAATGGACTATTATTCTATTTTCTCTTCAAAATATTACTCCATTCAGATATATTAGAATAAAGCATATGTTCTTATGTAGTATAATATTACTGCATACATATTGTTTTATATATAATATTTTTTTGAAACAAGCATAAATATTGTTATTTTTAGGTTTTCATCTTCATTTATTGTTATTTTGTTTGATTTCTTTTTTTGCTTTTAATTATTAAAAAACTAGTTGTATCTTTATATACATGTTTTTTTTTTATCAATAATAATATAAACTAGCATATAGATGAAGTGTTATATATAGGTAGATATCTAGAATTAGTGACAAAATACTTGATAACTTATTATATGAGCAGAACCATTTGCATATAGATTATGACAATAATTTTAATATATCAGATCTATTTATGTTATTTTTGCACCAAGAAGTTAAAAAACCAAAACATTGCTTCAATTAACGAATTGAGTCAACATTTTCATTTTTCTAGTTTTATAATTATATTATTTATAATTTTTATTTGACCCCTGAATTTTCACCAAAGGCCTTCAATTATATTATTATTGCAGAACATCAAATTTTTATTTGACCCCTGAATTTTCTACGTTGTCTTGTGTTGTCGGGTCTCAAATTATTATCTTTCGATCTAATAATTCAAGTCCTAAGTAAAAACCATTTGTGTGATTAAGTCATTCCCTTTTTGGTTACCAATCTAACGCGTCCGTTCATTGATAGGTATTTATAATTCAATCAACTCACACCATACAAATGATTTAGCAATTTAAATCACAAGATAAACAAAACTCAAATAAAAGCAACAATATCGATTAAATTAAACCAAGCATGGCTTTAAGAACACAAGAAATAAGTTTTGAATTCATTGCAGTAAATAAATGAGAGTTGAAGAGAAGAAATTGATAAAACCCAATTGTAGCCTAGACGCTAAAAACTCCTTGTCCTCTTTTGCATTCCCCAGCCAAGCCAGCAGCCAAAAATCGAGAGTCCTCAAACTACAGTCAGGAAAAATGAATATAGAGAGGGAGAGAGAGCATATTTGGAATCCCTTAGATTTCTGTAATTAATTTTCCATTACTAGTTGTCTCTCTCCAATACAAGAGGTAAATCCTTTCCTTTTTCACCTTAGCACTCTTTCATTGCTGCATTTAACAGCCAAAAAATCAAGAATAAATTCTCTCTTTGGGAACAATAAATTTCCCTTCATATACGCAGCAGATTCCTTACTAAATTCACAGTATGTGTCTGCTCGCTGCTAAGAGTCTCACTGAGCGTCTTGGCAGGGCCAAATTCTGCTTTTTGCTTCAGTTTCTCCAGAAAAGTTTGAAAATTGGCAAAATCTAAAAATATGGCAGTTACAAGTTCTAATAGCGAAATAGAGACTAAAATCAACATGATTCAAACTAATTTGGTGAATTATTGGATTAAACATTGTGCAAATATTATATAAAATGAGCACTTATCAAAACCCCCAAACTTAAATTTTGCTTGTCCCTAAGAAAATCAAACTCGAAAAGGTCAAAAGATTGGACTTTAATCTAACCCGACTTATTTGGAACCATACTTAAAAGAAAATTTTGTGAATTTTCCAAATCAAAAGAGTCAAGGTTCAATTTGGGATCATTTTCGAGAATAATTTTGGTCAATTTTCTTCACCTCACAAGGCATGGGTCAAAATACAGTCAAGTTAAATGAGCGACTCTTGAGCCAGAAACGAATAAACCTTGGAACCTAGCTCTTCTAGTTGTCACATATTTGAACACCTTTACCTGACTTGTCCCATGACTAACCAAACAGATACCACGACTTAGCTATTAAATGCCTTATATGTCTCAAATTGCTCAAACCCTATCGGTTCAACATTTAGCCCCTGTACTTTATTATTATTATTATTAATATTTTTTTATTTTTTATTTTCTTTCTTTTCTCTTTTTTTACGGCGCTTTACTGTTTAAACTCCTACAAGTATTGAATAACTCGAATCATACATGGCAAATTAGACATGTGGGTGTCCAATTCGATTTTTCATAAAATAATTCACGTAGAGGATTAAATACGCAACAAGAATATTAAGCAACTGATTCGGGTCTTAATTTCTAAGAATTCAAAACATTTAAGGGACTATACGCTACATAATTAACTCTTCGAACTCCGCGCATTAGTTTATGAGGTTATATTGCCCAAAATTTCAAAACGAACATAATCCCATAAACCTTCTCAATTCTTTTACTTCAACTAATTCACAAATTTATCTCAAAATCCTAACTTATGACACTACATGCGTTAACGTGCAAACTACATGCTATGAATGCAAATGCAATTCTCTTTCTGCACTCCCCCAAGCTTAAAATTTTGTTTGTCCATAAGTAAGAAAATAAATAAAAGAAGGTGAGAAATAGAATTGGAAAACTCACATGATCAATTGTGTTGAGGTGGTAGGTTGAGGTGACGAGGCGCAATTTATGGTTCGCGGGATATGAGGCGGAGAAGAGAGGGGTGTGGGAGGAGGAGGGAGGCGGTTTCGGCGGAGGAGAGGAGAAAGGTGGCGGTTGGGATGTATCGAGTTTTGAAGGGGTCGGTTGGGGCTTTGGAGATTTAGGAAAGAAATACAAATCTAAGCCTCTAAGTTTTTGAGTTTCTTTCAAGGGTCTCACCAAAAGTCTTAGAAGAGTGCAAAATTTCTGGCATCAAGAAAAAAAATTCTAAGTACCCATGTTTTCGGGTTCTTGCAAGGGTTTCACTGAGGGCCTCAGCAGAACGTATTCTTCCTTGTAATGTCTTGTACTTGGCCGAATTTTTATCTCTTCCCCTCCAATCGCTTAAAATTTCATGATACTCTTGATTTCTCCATTCTCTTCAACCAATTTCTATACTATTGAACTATGTGAGCAATAGTTATTCAAAATTCTAAATTAAAATCAACCCCTCCAATCGGGTCTTCCCATACTGTCTCTAAAAAGTGGTTTGACTTTCTCCGACTAGCGAACTAGTCTAAAAGCTTTTCCATTGCTGCCAAGCTCAACGAACCTCCGTCTTCGTACAGTTTCCCAAAAGTCACAGACCGACCAAGTGCTCTGTAAGTTGAATAAAGAATATCCTAGTAAACAGAAATTATGGATTTTCCCTGGTCTACTTTAGACTCTTTATTTTTGATTGCATAGAAAAATACAAAAATTTAAATAAAAGGGCTTGGGTTGCCTCCCAAGAAGCGCTATTTAAGGTCTTGAGCTTGACCATCCATTTCATATATCGCCTATCGGATCGGTGAGAGAGTGCACTTACTTCTCTCCAATTGGCTCTTCATGGAAGTAATGTTTGAGCATTTGCCCGTTCACCTTGAATTCCCTATTTTTTCGCTCCAAATTTAACCACACCAAACGGAAACACATTTTTCACTTGAAAGGGGCCGAACCAACTAAATCATAATTTTCCCAAAAATAGCTTTAGGCGAGAGTTAAACAAAAGTACCTAATCTTCTTTCTTGAGATTTTTTCATACAATGTGCTTATCATGCCACCTTTTTGTCTTTTCTTTGAAAATGCACTTATTTTCATGCACGTCAAGCCGGAGTTCTTCCAGCCCATAGATGTCTAGAATTCGCTTTTCTCCTGCTGCTTGCGTGTCAAAGTCAATAGCCTTGATTGCCCAATAAGCACATGGGTGAAGAGTTGGTGCGGGGATGAGTGCGTCCCTCAATCTGATCGTCTTCCGTGTAACCTTAATTCATGCAAGAATTATGTGGTTTGTGTTGCATCTAGGTGTGCATCGATAATCACTGCGTATGTCTTATTATGGTCTAAGAACTCATAGTGAAAATTGGGAGGTAGAGGCTTTAACTCCAGTTTAGATGTCTTGCCTTCAACTTTTTCTTCACTATCTCCAGTACTGTCGTGACTCTCGGTGAGGCTCTTTACAGTAAGTTCATTCTCTTTTTTTCAGTAATTTTATTGCTTCATCAAGGTCTTCATCTTCTTTCATGTTGATCTGCATGTTAAAGATCTCTACTGCTAGCGTGTTCATGACTTCAAATCTACAACAAACATCATCATTAGGGGATATTTCATAGATTTTATAACATTAAACTCAATCTTCTCATTCCCTATGGCCAATGAAATAGTGTCATTTTTCATATCAAGATTTGCTCCAGCGGTAGCAATAAAAGGTCTCTCTAAAATTATAAGAACTTGATTATCTTCTTGCATTTCCATTACAACAAAATCACCGAGTACAAAGAATTTAACAACTTTGATATGTATATCTTCTATTATACTCAATGAAAATTTAATGGACCTATCGGCTAGTTGTAAGGAAAATTTTGTTGGCTTATGATCTCCAATTCTTAATTTGTTAAAGAATGATTTAGGCATGAGACTCACACTAGCAACGGGATCACACAAAGCCTTTTTAGTTTGACATTATCAATGGAGCATGACAAGGTAAAACTGTCAAGATCTTTCATTTTTTGAGATAGTTGATTTAGAAGTAGTGCACTACAATCTATCGTTAGAGCTACAGTTTCACGCTCCTCAAGTTTTTTTTTGTTGGATAATATTTCTTTCAAAAATTTAGCATATGAGAGTATTTGAGTGAGTGCCTTAATAAATAAAATGTTGGCGTGAACTTACTTAAGAGTTCAACAAACTTATCAAATTATTTATCCTTTTTTACTTTGGCTAGCCTTTGTGGGAAGGGGACTGGAGGCTTGTAAGGTGGAGGATCATATCTTGATTCTTCTTCTTCTTCGTGTTGACTTACCTCTTCACTTACCTTTGGAACTTCATTCTCTGCTAAGACTTCTGTTGAGACTCGTGGCAGCATGTTCTGAGATGGAATCGGGTCTCCATCTCGCATAACGGTTGGATTCTCATACTCAAAACCACTTCGTAAGAAAATGGACTTTGCAATGTTCCCTCGGGTTGAGTTCGGGATTGTCCGGAAGAGTGTCGGGTTGCCTTAAAGAGGATGATGCTTGTTGTGCCACTTGATTTTCCAACATTTTTATTTGTGTGGATTATTGTTTTATCGTTTCTTTTATTTCATCCATTGCTTGTTTTTATTGGTTCATTAATTGCTCCATCATTAATTCCAAGTTAGATTTTTGTGACATTTGAGGTTCTAATTGCTTTGGAGCATTGTAGTTTTGTTTATATTTTGAGAGTTAATAAAATATTTTTCTTGAGTGTTCTTCAATATATTTTATGTTTAAATTTTATATCTCACCGCTTTTCTATTATTAACCTACTTCCTAGTTCCTACGGGCTAACCACAGAATATGAAAAAGTAAAGAACAAAATATCATAAACTCCATTTGATTTTGCATAATCTTCATGCTCTACTCTTCTTTTGATGCCAGTGTAAATATTACGTTTTGTAATTATTTCCCTCATATTAGACAATTATGCTGCCTCTTTTCAGTAGAAGGACAACAATTGAAGTTGAGTAACGGTACCTTATGGCGGAGGCTAAAGCTGCGGGACTCCTCCTCCCTTCCAGTCTTCGAGAAAATGAAGGTCCAACAGATATTGATCTGGACAGGGTTGTGAGGACCAAACCTGTTCTTCCTATTGTAGTGAGTATGCCTCTCTATCAGTATTCTACTATACCATTGAAACTGTGTTTTATTTCTGTATCTTTCTATCTTCGATTTCATCTTTGTCTTCTTCGCTTCTTCTAACCCACCCATGCTTCCCGTTTATGATAGTGCGTCATGGATGAAAAAAAAAGAACTGCTTCAATTGGAAAGTACACAGCCTACGCCTACGGGCAGTCAACAAGACAAATAAAAAATAAACATACTTCTAAGAATTCTACTAACGAATTGCTTTCCGTTCACATGTTATTTCGGCATTTCGCCCATAAACTCACTAAATTTGGAGTATTTCGGAATCCTAATGAAAAATATTTATTAAAGAAAATTATGATAATACCCAACAAATCTTAACCATAAATTTATATGCGAAAAACCAAAATATATTTTAAAAATAAAATTTTATATAATAAAATAATAATACAGTTAGTTATATATAAATTTTAATTTAGGAATACAAGAGTAAATGTACCGTAAGTTTAGCTCATCAATGTCTCTTATAAACTTAACTCAAAATATATCTAATTATTTTAAAATTTGATTTATATTATATAATAAATTCTTTAGATAAAAAATTTGTAGAACACAAAAATTTTCTACTGTTCGAGATTTTATGTATTTTCTTTGAATTTGTAAGCTAACAGTAAAACATTAATAAAATAATGAATATGAAAAATGTTATTTTTAAAAAACTGAAGTAAATATTTAAATAATTAAAATAGAACATATGTGCATCCTATAAGATTTATATGTAAATTTTTTTGAGCATTTTATGTTGAAAATTGAAGATGGTTACATATATTTAGTTAAATTTATAGAGACTAGAGCCGAAAAGAAAGTCTATGAGAGGCCTTGGCTAATTGTGAATGGAGAAGGTCGGCCTTATCTATAAGCACCGCACTCTGTTGAAGAGATTTTTGAGTTTATGCTCATAGTAGATTTACTCAGAACCAAAAATTCACATTATTTAAAAAATTCTCTAGTACCTTAGATAGTTAGATATAACAAACACACTTTTAAAATGATGAAAATAGAGAAAACTAAGATGGTATGACTAAAACGTCTTTGAAATTTAAAGTAGTTTATTTTTTATGAAGTGTCTTTTAAATCTGATAATTGTCAGGTCTATATACTAACCAAACTAGAGTTGTAATTTATATAAATAGTTCTCAAATAAATAATTAAAAATATAAGGCTTTAAATATATTTAATAAAATTTCACATTAAAGAAAAAATAAAATATAATTATTTAAATGCTAAAGATGTGTATAATAAAGGCTCATAAAAAGTTGCTACATGATAATTTGTAAAGGCTTCTAAATAATATATTAAATATATGATAATTTATAATGACTCATAAAAATTTGAATTATTTTAATAATTAAATTTTACTTTAAATATCACACACATCACTTGAAATAAGCAGAGAGAAAAATTATATGTGAATAACTGAATTGAACTAGATGGAAAAAATTTAAACAAAATCAATAATATATAAGTTTTGATAACGTGACATATGTAAGAGACTAGAAGACATAACTCTCATCATAATAATATTAGTATCTTATCCGTATATTTCTATGGGTGATGATTTTTTAAAAATAAAATATTCAGATTTTCATGAGAAAATAAAATAAAGAAGAAATGAATAAAATTTAGCAAATATTGTTGTACTTAATAATTTTTTTATTTTTTATTTTACAATATATATTTGAATTTAACAAGGCTCTTTGAGATACTTGTAAGATCCCATGAAAGCTTTAAGGAATATAAGTACTAATGATCAAGACTAATAGAATAATTCATTTGAAGACATAGGATCATAATGTTGTAACGTTATAATTTAAAATCTCATATTTTTGTATGTATTTGCAAGAAAAAAGAGTCTTCTTGTAGTAAATCATTATAATATTTCATAATTTCACACTCAATATTTTTAAGTTTTCTGAAAGTAGAGAAAACACAAAATTGATAGAGTGTATCGTTATATAACGATACATGTGAAGCATTATCGCTTCATAATATTTAAAGATTCTATAAATCATTATAACGTTTCTGATGAATAGAATACATTTTCAGAGTATGGTCAAACTAGTCAAACCGTTGATAATATTTTGTAAAACGTTCAACGATTTTGCCTATCGTATAATAGTCCAATTCATATATTTTTGAATCATTATGATAATACAAAGAAGATCTGACATGTGATATTCTTGTATACTCAAGATTCAAGTTAAGAAAACATTATAATGTTATAACAATTTCCTGCACAAGAATACTAACTGCTTTATTTTATGAATTCTATTTTAAGGAGTTATTTTTTTGGGACTACTCAAATTAATAATTCTCTCACAATCTCTTACAATCTGAGCACTCAATCAAAACTCTAAACAGAGCCCTTATTATATTCTCTTGTAAAAATAAAAATAAAGATCTTAATTTTAGCATTATTAGAAATTTCTTATAATCATTTCTGAGCGGTGTTTAAGCTCTAATTTTTTTTAGTTTTGACTCAATTTTTCTTTCAGCTTTTAGTTGACTTTTTATGAGTCTTGAGTGCTTATTATTGTTCTTTGTTTATTAGTTTATTTTTTATTTTTCTTGCATGTATACTGTGAAGAAGCTAAAACTTCTAATTGTAAAACATTCTTTGTCAATAAAGCAATGTCTCATTTGTGGGACAAGACAGGGAGACATATGTTTTATAACCGAACTCGTTAACATATCACATCTTTTTTAAAATTCTACAATAACATATCTTGTACATCATATTTCATATCTTTTTACAAGTTATATATTTTTTTGTAGTGAATTATTTTATATCAATTATTTTTTAGCAATTGATATTTGATTGAATTCTCATTGCATATATTTCTTTGCATCAAGTATTTGACTTAATTCATGAATTCTCTCTTAATCTTTCTTTAGTCAATTTTTTGTGTGAATTTCTAATAAGCTTGTTATTCACTAAACCAGTCTTTCCCTATATTGTCTAAAATAGTGTAGAGAAGGGATCATTTGACAATTTTGACAATGAACTTCTAAATAAATATAAAAAAATCTTAAAAATTAAAAAAAAAAATTATATATATATATTCTTCTACTTATGGATTGATAGTCATTCAAATTTCATATAATTTCATTATCGTTTGATAGTCCATCAAAGACCATCAAATTTTTATATAATTTACAATGGTTTCAATTTAACGGTCTTTGATGGACTTTCAAACGATAATGAAATTGCATAAATTTTGAATGAGTATCAATCTATAGGTATAATAACACATCTATAAATATTTTTCCATTTTTAAGATTTTTTTAAATTTATTTAGAGGTTCAAAATAGTCAAAATAACTAGTTGTCAACTTATCCCCTCTCAATAGTGTAAACTGATTTTTGATAAATATCATTACCTAAAATATCAATAATCATGAATATAAAATTAATGTAAAATAAATATAAAATTAAAAAAAATTGAACATTCAAAATTTAAGAAAAATTCAACAAAAATTTCTTATATGATCAATACATGCGGAGATAATTAGGCAATTTAAAGGAGCGCATTCTCCGAACCAGAAAAATAAAAGTAAAATAATTCGAATTCCAAATGCGCCTCAATCTCTTTCTCAAATCTTGTTCTGTTTCTGTCAGTTATAGATACTATGCCGTACAAATAACCTATGCTACCAAGTTCCATTCTATTGGAGATTTGAACTCACAAAACAGGCATGATGCATGCACCAGCATCGTATCGTGTGACGTGTGTAGTTGTAGTATGTTAGTATAGTCATATTTTTTTATAGTAAATAAAATAATTAAATATATGATTTTGATAAGATAGGTACGGAAATTTGCTTTTCTAATCAGATTCGAGTTTTAAATTCAAGTCTAGCACTCTGATCCGAGTTTGAAAATTTGGGTCCAAATTTTTTTTCTTTTGTTTGTGTAGTCATTATTTTTAATAGATTTTAATAGTTTATTTAGTTTATGTATTATGTTTAAATGTTTATTTTTAATATTTTATTTAATAGGTTTTAATATTTATTTATTTAATTTAGCTTATTTTAAAATATTTATTTAATTATCTTGTTATGTGTAATTATGTAATTACATTCATTAAGGGATCAAATTTATTTTTTAATAAATTTTATTAGTTTATTTATTATGTTTAAAATATTTTTTTATTTTAGTTTATTTTTAAATGTTAGTGGGACCCACACAGCGGTCCCTTGTAGATGAATCTAACAACATAGCCCATCGATGAGTCACCCATGTGACCATTTTCACCGACAAGTGGACCCACACTCTCGGTGACCTATTATAGGAGTCGAGTTGAACCCTAAAAATCGCCTTTGGAGCTAACCCTAGAGAAAGGAGTGAGCAGTATAATCCCTATGCTACATGAAATGATGTCAATGCCAAGCTAGCATTTTGATGCAACTAGTCATGAGAAATTTCAAATGTGATTTTGCTTTCAAGGTGACACTGGTGCCAAAGTTGCGAGCAACCACCTAACCATGCTTTGATTTGTGTCAATTCGATAAGTAGTCAGTTCTTTGACCAAGTCACCCTCATGTTAAGGGATTGAAAGTCAATTTCACAAGGCGATCAGGTGCAAAGGCGGGAGCGATCATCGATCAAGTCTAGATCTGTATCAACTGTTGACATGTAATGTTGTTGATCAGATCAAGCCCTAATGAATATCAATATAAGTCTAATTGGTATTTAGTTAGGGTGGTTTCTGCAAGAGAGAGATAATTGGCGAGAGACATTGAGTTACAAATGAAATGCGGGATTAATTCGGAAGAAATAATAGGGTTTATTTGACAAAAGAATTTTTAATTCAGAGAGACAGGGGTAAAAATGGAATTAAAAATTACAGGGATGATCATCATGATTTTAGGGATTTTTGGTGAAATTTTCATGATTTTTGGATAAGTGGAGCTATTAAAATAAATTCGGGGAAGATAAAAACAAAATAAATGGATTAATCAAAGGTGAGATTTGATCAAGGCAACTACGGGTACAACTTGGAGATGATGGCGGCTACGGGTACAAGCGGGTGCAAGAAACACGAGAAGATATAAAATAAGTGAAGAGAGGGTGTGCCACGTGGCGGCGCGGGCCCTGGACGACTCGCGGCGAGTGCCACGTGGCGGCCTCCCGTTGGTCCGTGTCGGCAAGTGGGCCCCCCACTTTGGCACAAGTCAGCGACGGGTGGGCCCCACCTCGGTGCCACGTGGCGTCGACCAGTGGTCCACCTCACCATCCTATTGCCACATGGCATTATACCACGGGGGCCACTTCACCCGACCCCACGTGCCATAGCGCGGCCGACGAGTAGAGCCGTCTCGCCGGACCTGTGCCACATGGCACCATATCACGAGGCCACCTCGGCATCAATTAGTGAGTAATCGAGAGATAAAAGGAAGGGGATTAAGATAACAAGCCAATCGAGATCATGCCATGTCGGTTCAATTAACCACTAATCATGCACTAATTAGTTGCTAACGACACTGTGAGCCTAAGAATAGAAAACTTACAAGTGGGACCTACCGAGTCGATTTATGAGCCTAAGGCACGAGAGAACCAGTCTATGAACTAATATTAGGTGAGATTTAAAAAGAAAGAAAAGAAGAGCATGCACTGGCTCTTGCGGCCTCTGCCTCTGCACCCTTCTTCTCTATGCTTTGGCTCACACGCGCCGGGCGCGAGCGATGAAGAGCTTGTTCCCTCTCTCCCTTTCTCTTCTTCTTCTTCCCCTCGACGATGAGAAGAACTCGAAGGCATCATCAATGGAGATCGAGTGAAAGGTGAACTTCAAATCAATTGCTCCTAGCCTCATTCTGACATACAAAGGAGAGCATGTGCATATAATTAGATTTTAAGTTGATAAAGCACGGAGAGAGAGAAATAGTAAGGAGTAATACCTCGGGTTGAAATTTGAAACTTGCCAATTGAAGTTTAAAACTTGCAATTGATTGTTGAGGAGGCTTACGTGATCCCGGGCGATGATGTTTTAACAAGAATTGAGAAGAATTGAAGGTTAAAAGTGAGAGATGTACTAAGTCACCCTTCGGCTTGGGAAGTAGCGAGATCAAACACTATATTAGGGCTAACAAATCAACAAAGAGAATGTATGAGGAGTTGCGACATTGAAATGATGATGTTGAAGCTACGAGATAGAAGAAACAAGCAAGGAGTCGAAGTGAAAGATTAAAACTTGATAATAGGCTTGCAAAGAGTGATAAGTGTAAATTTGATCGGCTATGTAAAATTGATCCGGAGGAGTACTCAAGCGACTTATAAAGGGATGGATGGAAGTCTAGAAAGGTCGAGAAGAAGCTAGAAGAGTATGAAGAGGTGTGGAGGCGATCAATGGCAAATCTGTAAATTAGAAGAAGTTGTAGCTTCGCCTCTGGCGATTACACATGAGTTAGGCAATAAAAACTCGGTTCGGTGAACCATAGGGTATACAAAGAAGCGATTAGAGTGAAGAGTATAATGCACCATGTGCAATTGGATTGAGATGGTCAAAATCGGTCAAACCAATGGATTTCTATATAAACCCTTAGCGGTGGATAGAAAAAAAAAAAGGACCGAGGCATACACACGACCCTTAGAGCATTTGTAAGATCCCGAGAAGCTTAGAGAGCAAGTGAGAAGCTAGAAAGCCAATTGATCTCAACAAGTGTTGAGAACTTGGCAAACGATCACTCTTTTCCACTATTAACAATCAATCCAAGAGCTCGAGCTACGAGAGAAGAAGGGAAGGTGAGTGTACTTATTGTAAATATAGAGTTTGAGTTGTAATCGTGCTCGATTTTGAGTAATTTCAGAATTTTAGTCTTGTTACTTGCATTTTCGCAAATTTCCTTTTCAATTCAATTGAATTTCTCAATTTTCTTGATTGAATCTTTCCTTTGAGTGTCGCCTTACTATTTAGATCCTCTTTGTTTTATTTTCTTGCCTTTATCTTGATTAATCAAGTAATCAAGAGTTTGAATTAATCGCCGAGAAAAGCTAGTCGAAGATTATACGATCTCACTAGCACTAATCATGGAAGATGGACTAATCGAAGGTCACGACCTCTTAGTCATTGTATTTCCAAGCAATTGTTCCAAGAATTCAACTTTTCAATCGAGTAATTGATGGAAATTCTGGAACTAATCGGCGGAACTCAAAACCGATAGAACGCAAAACACTCGAAAACGCCCCGATTGATCGAAATTTATATGCTTGATTGAAATGCATTACATAGGCGATGAGTTTCATATCAATAAGATCAAGTAATTCTTGGCAATTGACTGGAAATATAGAATATAGTATTGAATTGCCAATCGGTACCGCTCTCAGCCACTGTTTCATCATAATCCAAGTAAAAGAAAAGGTTGTTGTAGTGATCAAATTACTAGTTCTGTTAATTGAGACTTGGAATTACGTGAATGAACCAAGAATTACAAGAAATCGTGAGTGAAACAATCTAATTTGATCAAGAAAATCGATCGGTACCAAAACGGTATGGTCCAGTCAATTGTGTACGGTGGCGTAGATGATCCACCGCAGCAGTAGTACAATCAAAAGGTGTAGTTAGGTTAACGAAAGCCAAGGCGGCAGCTGGTGTCAGTGTCCAGATCATTAATTAGATCGGCGATACGGAATCAACCTCTAGCACGCATCTTGAAGCACGGTAGAGAAGAGACGAGAGAAAGGATCTCTTGCACTAATCTTGAAAGGCGCGCGAATATTGGGACGAATCGAAAGGATCTGGGCTATTGAACATTTAGAAAATTAAAGCATAAATCGATCTGGGCCTTTAATCAGAGTCTAGTGTAAATCTTAATCTCATCTGGCGGCCCAAATAAGAGTTGAAGTTAAATAGAGATATACACTAATCTTGGTGCGGATCTAAAGGCCCAGATTAAGCCCATTAATCGATTAATAACGAACATTAATTATATATAATAAATAAATGATTTGAAAATGCTCTGAACTCCAAATTGACTCAAATTTGTTTCTAAAATTTTCTCATTTCTCATACTATTTTTCTATACAATAATATTCCAGTTTTAAAAATATAATCATGATAAAACAATTTAAAAGCAAAAGACATTACCTATATTGATATGTTTGACTTAGCTTTGACTTGTCATTTTAAATACTATAAAAAATCCCAAAAATTCAAATAAAATCATGAATAATAGTTGTATATATTTTACTGATTTTTCAAGTGATTTTCCATGAAATAATAATGATGATAGTAATATGCCATAATAAATAATGAGATTAGCTATATTCTTTGATAAATAAAAAAAAATAAATAATAATAGATATTATGTTGATATTTTCTGTAAAAAGAATAATAAAAATAAATAGCACAAAATATACAAAAATATATACTACCATGGTAATAGATAGTAAATACATTTTCTTCTATAATAAAGAATGATAATATAGTTTCTTTTGTCATTTCTATACAAATATACAATAAAAATACTTTTAATGAATAAAATGCAACAAAATAATAGTTGTAATAAAAATATAATGAATTTCATCTCTTATAGCTATTTTCAACTAATAATAATAAAAAATCTTATACTTTTCTATAGATAATAAATAGAAATAATAAAAAAAATATAAAAAAATATATAATAATGAATAGTATAATAAATAAGATAGAATATTGATAATGATTTCTTTTTAGCTGTTATAGATCTTAAAAATAAAAATAAAAATAGTAATAATAAAAAATAATATAGTTAACCATCTTTTGATTTTGTAAATAATTCCTACATAATGAATGGTGTTTCAACATAATAGAATATAATAATAAAATTCTATTACTTTGGCTATTATAAACATTTTGAAAATATAAATAAAAACATAGCCATTTTATTTTCTATTATTTTTGTAAGTAATTTCTACAAAATAAATAGGGTTTAGAAATAATAAAAATAAGATTCTACTATTTTAGCTATTATAAAAATCCCAAAAATATAAATGAAAATTCTAGTTAATAGCTAACCCCCTTTTCCTATTATTTTTGTAAGTAATTTTTCTACATAGATAAATAGAGTTTAAAAATAAAAAATAATGATAATAATAATAAAAAAAAATAAAAAAAATAATAATAAGAATATTAATAATAATAATAATAATAATAATAAATAAATACATCTTTATAATAAAGAATGATAATGGAAGATATTATATAATAGACTTTGTGCATTTTAGAAATGAATAAATAAGCTCACACAAGGAGTGTAGAGCCACATAAGAATATTTGCACACATGATATAACCTTTAGAACGATTAGTCAGGACGAGAACATCTTGACATTTGATGAAGAATAATAAGATACGCCGAGACAAGAACATCTTGACGTAGGATGATTAAGGCTTTGATAACAACATGAGAAGATATGTCGAGACAAGAACATCTTGACACTTGATGAAGAATAATAAGATACGTCGAGACAGGAACATCTTGATGTAGGATGATTAAGGCTTTGATAGCAACATGAGGGAATATGTCGAGACAGGAACATCTTGACGCTTGATGAAGAATAACCAGAGCTTCGACATTAACATGGAGATATATGTCAACTACGAGGAAGAAGAACATTACGATGTCCTGGAGAGGTGACATCTTAATAACCCATTACCATGAGCAAGTAACTCATGATTGAATACGCTCACACAAGGGTGTAGGCAACATAGTAATTTTGCACAAGTAATGCAACATGTAGAATGACTAGTCGAGACAAGAACATCTTGACGCTCGTGAAGAATGACCAAAGCTACGACATCGGCATGGAGAGATATGTCGACTTTGAAGAAGAAGAACATTACGATGTCGAGCGAAGCGACATCTTAATGACTCGGTGTCATGAACAAGTAATTCATGACCATTTGAGCTAGCAAAGACCGAACTCATCCGTCGATAAGTTCATCTCCTGGCTCATTTCCGAGACTTGTGAGATTGAATCATTACGTAGTAGATTCATCCACAAAAAAGTGAATGTGAACCGTTACGTAGGTAGGTTCCTTCACTAACACATGCCTCAATGTTGAACCGGCCCCGGCGCTTCGGGTTTGACATTGTGTGCAATTGTGTTTCCTAGGTTTATGAATCGGCTTAGTGCTTCGAATTCATGATCTAGAAGATCGGTGAGAAGAAACACGTGGGCCATATCCACCATTCTCCACGATTCACCAACCTCAAGATCAACCGCTCGGTGCTTCGAGTTGTATTTTGTGTGATTGGTTGTTGACTAGTTAAGATTGAACCGTTCTGTAGTAGGTTTATCTTCTAGATCAACGGAGGTCGAGTCGTTCTGTATGTAGACTCACCTCAAGCCCCTCTGAAGAGACTAACCTGGTTAGGTTACATCTCGAGGTGGCATAGACTGAACCGATCTGTTTGTAGGTTCGTCTTCCATAGGACAAAACCGATCTGTTTGTAGGTTTGTCTTCCATAGATTGAACCGTCTGTTTGTAGGTTCGTCTTCCATAGGGTTAAATAAAGATTGAGCCGTCTGTTTGTAGGTTCGTCTTCCATGGACCCCTTTTTATGAACTTAGACGACCACTTGACCATCTCTTAACTATACTATTTGCTTCTCTCTTTCAAAGATCGAGAGGTGCCTCGAGGTTAGTAGCCCGGGGTAATTAACGGTGGGGGCTTGCGCCCATCGGAATCTACAAGAACTCACGATCACTAAAAAACCCCACGAATGTGCATCCAAATATCTCTAAACGGCAGAATCGGCCGACACCCGCGAGATGCATGCTCGGGAGGGATCTCCGTGTCCTTCTTCTCGCAACCCATCGCCCCGGCGGTGCGGCGGCGCGCGAAAAGGATCGCACAGGATCTGGCACGCCCGGTGGGACCTAGATTCTCCTCTTATCTCTGAAAGAGAGAGGCAAATAGAATAGTTAAGAGATACAAGTGGTCTTCTATGCGCTAAAAATGACTAATGATTTTCAAGTATTTTTGTTTTTGCAGGAAATGGCATTCTTCGGGAACTTCAACCTTGCTCCTTACACCGTCACACCTGCACAGAGCCCAGAGGGCAAGCTTTTTATGTTCTTCGGGACCATCCCGCAAGAACTCACCATCTACGGCCCAGCTCCAGTGGCCACGATCACTCCCGCAACCGTCCGGATCTCCATCCCGGACGAGGAGGAGGACTCGATTACCCCAACTCCCAAGGGTATTTCTAACAACATCATGGCCTCTCCTACTACCTCCCCAAAGAGGAGAAGGCGACCGTCGAAGAGGACGGACCCCCAACGGCGCGCGGCCCAAGTTGCCGCAACTCTCAAGCATCCGGAAGAGGGCCCTGGATGCATACCGAATCTCGGTGGTGGCTAGGCCGGCTATCCCGATCTCCAATAAATTCACGGCCCTCGAATAGTGGCGAGAACTCGGCCACGAGCCGCCTCCGCGGGCATGGGAGGTGCCTAAGCCCACATCTCGCCCGACTCAAAGGCCTCGGCGCGCGGGGACAAGTCTCAAGCCCCTGCCCGAAGCCATCTATAAGGCTCGCGGGGCCCTCAAACGAGAGGAAGAGCGTCAAAAACGCTAGGTCGAGACAATACGTCTCCCGCTCGGTCGATCTCAAGACATGGCTCGGCCGCAAGCCATTGTCTCAACTCCGCACCCGAAGAAGTTCACATCAAAGGCAACACCTAGCACCCGGCGGGTGTGGGTCCCGAAGGATTCCCGACCAACAAAACCCCAATCTCAAGCCCCCGGCCAAAGCAAGCGGCAAATCCAACGCTCCGCCCGAGAGTGTGTTCGGCCGCCAGGTCGAGAAAAGTGTATTCGGTACCGGTTAGGCTCGAGAATACCACTCAACGAACGAAAATAACCGCACGACCAAACGAAGAAGAAGAGAAGAACCGCTCGCTATGAAGAGCACTTCTCGGTCAACACCATCGACGCATAAGCTACGATGCGATCCGGACACGATCTTGAGGTGAATATGACTCGGGATGACCGGTCCCCGCCTAATCAAGCTCACGTCACCAATACCAACAAAAATAATGGTAGAAAAGGGAGACCTCCCAAGAGAGTCAACCCAGAGGGCAATAGCGAGGAAGGGAAGACCACAACGAAAACACGACTTCTTTGATAATGAAGATGACGTTGAAACACGTCCTGAAGTGCCAATCGATGAAATAGAAATATTAAAAGGCCACATCGAGGCACGGGACGAGGAGATGATTAGGCAACGGGAGCTAATCGCTACCATGCTGAAACAGAACGAAGAACTGATTAAGGCGGTCAAGTCATTGCAAGAATCACAAGACGCCAATTTCAAGGCTGGTAGCTCCCGTCAAGAAGGGGTCCACGGTACAAAAGCAATCATAAGGGAAAACAACCGTCGATTCTAAACCCCATCCACATAGAACCATAGAAGTGGAGGGTGAACCAACGGGAATATCCCGGAAAGAGATTCAAGCCATGATTGCCCGACAAATGCAAATAGGCGGAGGTGGATACGCTATCCCTCCCGTTAAAAAGCGTGGACATCCATACCCCCGCCATATACGACTTAGAAGAATATCCTAAAGGGTATGTGATCCCCGCTTCAGGACCTTCTCGGGGAAGGTAATAAAGACACTCGAACCCCGAACAACACTGGCCCATTTTGTAGCCTCGTGCGCAACACGGGCGGCAATGACGCACTGTTGTTAAGACAATTCCCTCAGAGCTTAGTGGGAACCGCTTTCCAATGGTATTATTCATTAGAAAACAACAGCATCAGGACCCTGGGACGAGATGGCGGACTCGTTCGGGGCACGGTTTGTCATGGTGTCTGACAAAATAAACATAGCCGATCTGGCAAGCACTAAACCCAAGAAAGGGGAGTCAATGACAGATTTTATCAATAGATGGCGGAACCTCAGCATTAAATGCGACCGCACATTAACCGAAGATGAGGCCGTCAACCTAATCATGAAAAACATTGACGGGTGGATGGGCATGCTTCTTGGTGTGACAAAGGTTAACACATTCAAAGACTTGCTCAGATCGGTATCCAATATGGAAAGGATGTCACCGCACACCATGCCGAACTTTATGAATAATAGGCCGCAACGAGGAGCCCGAGCCGAGACTAAAGTGGCATTCACCTCGCTAAAAGATAAGATGGTCGCTAACGCAGACACCCAAGGCGGCAGCAATGGCACAAATGGCAATAATTACAATAAGGGACCCAGACCTAATCCAGGAGGGAGTTCACGGAGTTTTGAGTCCCTCAAACAAAAGAAATCTAAACCGTACTCCTTCAGAAGAGATAAAGTTGCCCAAATCTTCAGAGGGGCCCCGAAGAACGGTCTAACCCTGCCGGCCAGTAAACGCCCGGAAGATGCCGATAAATCGGACGAACCCAACTTTTGCCCATACCACAGAATAATAGGGCACTCAATTGAAGATTGCTGGGTCTTCAAAGATTGGGTCGAGAAGGCATATAAAAACGGTGAAATCACTTTACCTAAAGGGTTCTTGCAAAGCCCATCGGCCCATGAACAGGCCAATATGATCTCTCACGAGGAAGAGAAGATCCCGGACCAATTAAGCGAAGACCAAGAAGAGCAATGGACTACGCACTTATCGAAGAAATCGATTAAAATGCTTAAAGCTCTTAAGAAAGAACCCGGCATGAAATGGAAAGACGACATCACACCAGTGGTCCCACCAAAGCCCAGGGTATATTATAAGGTAGACCGGAGAGCCAAGACCGGGTTCTTAAGAAGAGAAAGAAGCATAGAAGCAACAAGTCCGAGAAAGAATAAAATTGAAGAATGCGAGCAGGCGATCCCGAGGCGATTACCCTCCAACACTTCATCTCCAAAGAAGACTGGGAGAAGTTAACCCTAGGTCAAAAGAAGGAAGACGCAGATGAAGAAATAAATAAAGAAGAAAGCGAAGAAATCTGGGGTGCTTCGTGCAACATGGTATATTCTTCTCGCGACGAAGATATGCCAACATTAGAGGAGATGTTCTTCCCAAATGATGAAGGAGAAGCAAGCACCTCTGGGACCAAAAATGAAGAATGCAAAGCCGTGCTCCGGTCCGGGACTTACATACCTGAGAGACAAGCTCCCAAGGATTCCGATAAGGGAAAGGACAAGGCCCAGAATAAAGGTAAAGAGGTTAAGAACCCAAGCAAAAACCCAGAAAAGACCCGGTCGACGGGCGAAGAATATAATGTGTTGGCACATCTGCGTAAAATCCCAGCATTATTAAGCATATTCGACGCATTGATGATGTCACAAGACCTAAGGGAGGTACTAATCCAGGCCCTGCAAGATCCTGAGAAATACAAGTCATATTTCATCGAGCAAAATATGCAGGAAGCCTTATTCACCGCCAAGCGGGCCGCTTGCATAAATTTCACAGATGACGACCTCCTAATAGGCACCGTCGACCACAATCGCCCGCTATACATCACCGGAAACTGTGGAGGGCAAAAGATTGGCCGCATCTTGGTCGACGCAGGGTCTTCAATCAATATTATGCCGCTCAAAACTCTGAAGACCATCACCTTGGACGTGAAGAACTTATCTGATGAAAAAGTGATCATTCATGGCTTCAATCAAAACTCCCAAAAGGCCCTAGGAGCTATAACTCTGAACTTGCAATGTGGAAGCCTAAAAGCACCTACTAAATTCTATGTCATTGACGCTGAAACCTCTTATCGGGCGTTCTTTGGGTCGCCGTGGCTTCACAAAGAATCGTGTCATACCTCTACTCGCACCAATGCCTCGAAATATATCGAGAATGGTAAACAAAAGAGAATTGACGGAGATGTCAAACCATTCGGGTGCATGAGATTAAATTCAATGACGCCCAATATTTTCTGCCTAAATCCGCCGTGGCGCCAAGCCGGCCTATAACAAAAGCAGGTCAGAAACCCTTCAATAAAGGCCCTAAATTTGATACCTCATCTGGAGAAGAAGAAGAGGTCAAATTCAGTATTAAACCCCGAGGTGCTCGAGCCCAAAGACCGGAAGAAAGTCGGGTGAGGAAGCAACCTTCCGCTTCAAACAGGTGGCTACGTATAAGGCCCAAATAAAGCCGAGCGAAATCAAGTCAAGTGATTCTGAGGAGGAGGTCATTTTCAACTTTAAACCTACCAACACCCCTCAAATCCAGATCACGGGAACAACTTCGGAGAAGACTCGAAGATTTCGATGACTCGGGCGATATTACCTCGGGAGAAGAGTCCGGTCATGACCGTCAACCCCGGGAAGAGGTCTGACGAAGAGATCATCTATCACATCCTCAAAAAGCCATACAAAGGGCCTGAAACAGATAATGAAAGCGAGGAGTCATATATGATCAACACGGGATCCGGTGGAGGAAGAGATAACCCGGTTAGGCCGAGGCCTATGAATGAAGAACGCTCATGGCGGGAAAATTTCGAAGGTCGCGTCTGGAATGTGATCGACGAAATAAGACACCAAGTTGAAAATAATAGAAGGGAGGTGTCTGAACAATGGGAAGTGATGCAGGATATTAAAGTGCAACACAATGAAATCATGATAATGATTGAAAACCTGCAAACCGCGATCTATAACTCCGAGCTACTCAAAGAAGTGACGAGCGAACCCCGTTCCGGGACCCCCGAAAGGCAAGCACCCGATAGCGGCAAGCGGGTAATTGTAATAGTAGATGAATCAAAAGGGGAAGAAACGAGAGCTAAGCAGTCGACCGTCATGCAAACCCTCAAGGTCAAGAAGAGTAAACCATACTCTTTCCCGAAAAATAAAAAAATTTCTCGGATATTTGAGCAAGCCTTAAAGAGCGGATTGACACTTCCCGTCCGTAAAAGACCCGCAGAGACATAGAGAGAGCCGGCGAAGGCGAATTTCGCCCTTATCATCGCATACCGGGCCATACAATTGAAGAATGTTGGGTATTCAAAGACCTCATAGAAGAAGGGCACGAAACGGGACGATCCAACTCGAAAAGCTTTCAACAAGACCCGGCTCCGCACAACTCGAATAACAAAGGCAAAGTGGTTGCTTATACGATCTCGCACACTCCCTGTACCTAGCAAACCTAAGGTTGCAAGACGTAAGCCGATCAAAGAAATCTATCGCTCCAACTCGGTCATGAACATTGAAATAGAAGAGGAGATGGCAGCGCTAGAGATTACTGCGGTTCCCGAAAGGCATTTTAAAGACCTCATGCCAAGGGAAGTGAACCACATCCAAACCCTGAAAACCTTTATTGTGCCGGCAAAGGTAGAGCGCACCAAAGGGAAAACTATCATCCACAAGGCTATAATTTTCTATCAGAGCGATTCAACTCAGTCTCTGAAGAACCCTGATCACAACGCTTGGAAGAAGTGGGTGATAGAACAAGAATCGGAGAATGCAACGAGCGGTGACGCTGCATCTCATCCCTTTGGAAAGGAGCTGTATAAACTGGCAAAAAGGGCAAAATGTTTGAGAGACATATCCAAGGCCGAGGCCAAGCGCTTCGATGAACTCTGGAATGGCGGCCAGAATAAGGTCCTGGGCCTGGATGGTAAAATAAAATACACTCGGGGATTAGGGTATAACTGCGATGACACAGCATGTCTTGAGGGGTCTCTCAACGAGCGCCGTACGGAAGAAAGCTGTTGCATGACTTCTGTTGAAATGCCGGATAATGAAACAGAAGAGGACAATGCCCCAGTCCTGAAAAATGCTCTAAAACAGCTAGAAAAGGAACCCAATACGGTCGATGAGTTAGCTGAAATCAATCTAGGGACGGAAGAAGACCCACGACCAACTTTCATAAGCGCGTCGTTACCAGAAGAGGTGGCTGACAGGTTGAAGACATTCCTTAAAAGCTACATGGACTGCTTTGCTTGGAGTTATAAAGAAATGCCCGGATTAGATCCCAATGTAGCGGTTCATTACTTAAAAATTGATCCAACCTTCAAGCCGATTAAACAAGCGCCGAGGCGAATGAGAATAGAACTCGAAGAAAAGGTCGTGGAAGAGACGAAGAAACTCATCGACGCAGGTTTCATACGGGAAGAAGAGACGCCAGAATGGGTGGCTAGCATTGTCCCGGTTAAAAAGAAAAATGGGCAGATCCGCATTTGCGTGGACTTTCGGGACCTAAACAAGGCGTGCCCTAAAGATGATTTCCCGCTCCCAGTAACCGAAATCATAATTGATCATACATCCTCCTATGAAGTCTTCTCCTTCATGGACGGTTACGCGGGTTATAATCAAATCAAAATGGCGCCAGAAGATGAGAGGCACACGGCATTCCGCACGCCGATTGGCATATATTGTTACAAAGTCATGCCGTTTGGGCTCAAAAATGCGGGAGCCACCTACCAACGGGCGATGACGAAAATATTCGACGATCTAATCCACAAGATAGTTGAGTGCTATGTGGATGATCTGGTCATCAAAGCCATGTCATATGAAGAACACCTCCAATATCTTGAGGTCGTTTTCAACCGCCTGAGAGAACATGCGCTCAAATTAAACCCATTGAAATGCGCCTTCATGGTATCATCTGGTAAATTTCTGGGATTTGTGGTACGCCACAGGGGAATCGAAATAGACCCGGGCAAGATCAAAGCAATAACCGAACTATCCCCGCCAAAGAATTTAAAACAATTGCGATCTTTGCAAGGGCAATCGATTGGCGTACATCAAAGCGGTTCATAGCCAACCTATCGGGTAAAATCCAACCCTTCACCCGCCGACTAAGAAGAATATCCCGTTTAAGTGGGATGGCGAGTGCCGGCGAGCCTTTGAAGAAATCAAGGCCTATCTACTCAACCCTCCCAGGTGTTGGCGGCGCCCATACCCGGAAGGAACTCATTCTATATACAACCGCCCTGGATGGATCCTTCGGGAGCCCTATTGGCACAAGAAAACCAGGATGGTAATCAAAATGCGCTATATTACTTAAGTCGCATGATGGTAGGGGCAGAACATGGGTATTCACCGATCGAGAAGCATTGTTTAGCCCTAATCTTCGCGGTGAAGAAATTGAGGCACTACATGCTAGCCCATAAAATCATTTTAATATCCAAGGTGGACCCTCTTAAATACCTGATGACTCGGCCAATGCTGACGGGGAGGTCGGCAAGTGGGCTATCATTCTTACCGAGTTCGACATCACCTATACACCGCAAAAGGCGATAAAGGGGGGCGCCGGCGGATTTCCTGGCTGCACACCCAATTCAAGATGACTCCCCATTAAAATGTGACTTTCCCGATGAGGAAACTCTACATGTTGAAGAAGGAGGTCCTATATGGGAAATGTACTTTGATGGTGCCTCGTCGATCAAGCCGATCGCGGGCCCGGAGTCCCAATCGTGCGAGCCGCGCGCAGACTAGTCTTCGTAACCCGGAAGGCGGGATAATACGACATTCTCTCGGCTTTAACCGAACCATGCACAAATAATGAAGCAGAGTATGAAGCGCTTATCGCCGGACTAGAGCTATCACCGGAGCTGGAAATCAAGGCTGTGCGCATCTTTGGGGATTCACAGTTGATAATAAATCAAATAATTGGCGAATACAAGGTCCTAAAGCCGGAGCTAATACAATATCACCAGAAGGCCATGGAATTAATGAAGAAAATCCCGTATGTGTCCATCGAGAAGGTCACGAGGGCCGTGAACGGTGAAGCAGATGCGTTGGCCAAACTCGCCAAGGAGCTGGGTGAACCAACAGAGCCGAAATCCACATCATCGTCCGCAATAGAAGGCCATTATCATTGTGTCAGACAACAGATGAGGCGAATAATGAAAATGCTGGGCTAGAAAAGGTAGAATGCCAAGAAACAATGATAACTGAAGAAGACGATGATTGGAGACAACCGTTCATCGAATATTTCCGCATGGTACCCTTCCCAAAGATAAAAGGATGGCCGATCAAATAAGAAAGCGGTACTACGGTATGCGTATGTGGGCAATACGCTATACCGTAGGTCTTATGATCAGTTGTGGCTAAGATGCGTATCAGGGCCTGAAGCCGAGCAGGTTATGAAAGAAGTTCATTCCGGGCTATGTGGAGCGCATCAGTCTGGGCCAAAAATGAAGCTAAAGATCAAGCGAATGGGATATTATTGGCCCACAATGGTGGCTGATTGTGAAGAGCACGCAAAGAAGTGCCGCATGTGCCAGATACATGGCCCTTTCATACATCAAGCGCCAAACCCGTTACACCCCACGGTAGCATCCTGGCCATTTAATATGTGGGGGCACAGACATAGTGGGACCCATAGACCCTCCTACATCAAGAGGTCACCTAGGCTCATTCGCGCGACATTACTTTACAAAATGGGCCGAAGCCGTTCCGCTTAAAGAAGTTAAAGCATCCGATGTGGTTAAGTTCTTCAAGACGCACATCCTTTACCGATTTCGGTACCCACAACGGATAATATCCGATAACGGGACGCCTTCAAGAGCTCTAAAGTCTATGCCCTGGCGGAGCAATTCAATATTGATTGGAGATTCTCGTCCATTTATAACCCGAGAGCCAACGGCCTGGCCGAAGCCTTTAACAAAATCCTGATCAATATTATGAAAAAGACCGTGGACGGCAACCAACGAGACTGGGATAATCGTCTACAGGAGGCATTATGGGCTTATCGAACCACATACCGAACGCCCACGCAAGCTACCCCGTATTCTTTGGCTTTTGGGGTTGAAGCCGTTCTCCCTCTTGAGGTGGAATTACCTTCATTGCGGGTGGCTATGCAAAATGATATGACTATGGACGAATGCCAACAACTTAGACTGGACGAGTTGGATGCCATGGATGAGAAGAGACTGATAGCCCAGCAGAACCTTGAAATATATCAGGCAAAAATGGCAAGGGCATATGATAAGATGGCGCGAGTTAGGGCATTTCAACAAGGGGAGCTTGTTCTTGTCCTTAAGAGGCCGATCATTGGCCGGCACATCGGCCCGAAATTCTCTCCGAACTGGGAAGGGCCATATGCAATTGAGAAGGTATACGGGGGCGGCGCATACCAACTCATAGACCATGAAGGTGAAAGGCCCATGCCACCGATTAATGGGCGATATCTGAAGAAGTACTACACATAGCCCGGAGCGGGGCCAACCGAGTAGTGTCTATTGTAAATAAATAAGGAGGGAATAAGTGTTCGTTTACACACACGTGCACGAAACACAAACCCATGTCTAACCTCCACTTTTGCATAAAAATCCCAAAAACCCTACTTGTGCATCTGTAAATAGAATGCATCCAAAAATCCAAAACCACACAAACACATTTAACCCCATAAAATAAAAAAATATAGAATAAGAGAATTCAACGCCAAAACCACGCGAGAATGTAAGGCGAGAGCCTTGGTGTTTGGGCTCACAATACAAATACCACTGGGTTTGTCCATTTGATACAGAATAAACACAAAAATGGGCGGGGTTTGCGTTTGTCCCTCAAACTATCTGCGTTGCCCAATGACGAAAGTTGCTCATATTGGTCGCCGCGCGCGCAAGCCAAGGGATAGGTCGAGCAAATTGGTGGCTAGTAAATAGTCGCTTCCGAGGGCATATAAATAAATAACTCCCGTATTATTAGTAACATGTATCACTAATAACCAAAAATCGCCTTCTTCTAATAAAATGAAAGGATATATAAGTAAAACAATAAAAACCTATTTTCCCTACTTATGAATAAAAATGATGATAATAAAAAAATAATAATAAAATCTTTTCAATAAGGGGTTGCCACCTTTGTCCCCGACACCATGAGTGTTATACAAAGCCGGGTTGGGTGCATTCATCCGTAAAAGCACCACACGCCCAAAGAAATGACGTGTCATAATCCCACGACATATCATGGAGGGGTCAGACCAAGGGTTTACGCTTGTACCCGACATTTCATGTTAAACAAAGCGGCTCGCTTAAAAAATGACTCAGGTCATGGAGAGCGGACCTACCCGATGAAAGCCTGTCTCGCAGGGATGCGTGATGGATGTTTGAGGGTAGCCAAAATATAAAAAAACCAGGTTGGGTGCATTCATCCGTAAAAGCACCACACGCCCGAAGAAATGGTGTGTCATAATCCCACGACATATCATGGAGGGGTCAGACTAAGGGTTTATGCTTTCGCCCGACATTCAGTGTCAAATAAAGTAATTCGCTTAAAAAAGTGACTCAGGTCATAGAGAGCGAACCTACCCGATGAAAGCCTGTCTCGCAGGGATGCGTGATGGATGTTTGAGGGTAGTACCCCACAAAACAAATTGAGTGGAGATGAGTGAATGTGAGTTTCCACTTTAGCACGCAACGGTGCACAAATGAGGGGAGAGTGGGTGAGCTTCCACAAATAAATGTCAACTAAATATACAAGGAGCATCCACAAAATGGTGTTATCAATTGCATCCATAATCCAATTGATGCGGTAAGTTTATCCATCGTAATAAAGGGATAAACGGGTTTATTCGTGCCGCTACTAGAGGTCAATACAGACAGGTTCGGTATCCGTAAAATACCACGGTTACTTGAGTTTTGTATTGCCATAAATAAAGAGAAATGATGTATAGAATGAATGTAATAGGATGTCGTAAGATTTTCCTTTATTATGTTTAGACGCTGCGAAAGAATGAAGCAGTTGTAATAGGGCGCTTTTGCAAATAAGATTGGAGGCGTACAGCATGAATGAATGAAATATTTCCTCGCGCTGCAGAGGAAGCGATAAAAGGATAATAATAGAGGCAAGCATCATCCACAACAAGAGATCAAAATGATAAATGTCAAAGCATCCTATATCAAGTATAGCAAAAGAAAAGGAGAGAAGAAGAAATGAAAAGTACAGTCTATGGGCCCAAAAAGCGGGACTCCAACTCTAATAGCACAGTGCTGATGGTCTCCAAATGAGCATGGAGGGAGTGCCTGTCCTCCTCGGAAGCCGCCTCGAAGTCCAAGAGCGAGCGAAGGCACTATCCGGACGCTCGTGTGAATCTGCAGCTACGGGAGACGTCCCGCTAGATGTCGGGAGAAGCCCTCCACCGATAACCGTGGTCCTCTAGCTCCCGCACGAGCGATCGAGCGGGCCCACCACTAACTCCCATGGAGCGGAGAGTGGCACAAGAAGAGAGCCGGCGAAGATAGTGGAGTCGAGCGCCTCCAAGTGTACGCGCGGCTCATGAATCTCCAACTCGTGCCGGTATACGAGAGAGCTCGCGTCCGGTAAGCCCCGAGCGCTCCTCACATCTCCTAGAAATGAAGGTACTCTCGAGACGAGGTGCAATGAGTAGAGGCGGCGCAATGGTATCCCGCATCGCCCTATACCGGTCGAAAGAGAAGCCATCGGGCAGAGAGTCCAGGATCTCGAAATCTAGCGGATAGCCCCGAAGAAGGTGTCTCGGAGTGCATCCGCCAGCGCGCCAAGGCGAGCTGCACATCCCTCGATGTAACATCTGCAAGTAAAATAAATGGGTTAGACAAATTGTTATAACCAAAGAAGAAATAGAAGGAAGAGAAGATCTAACCTATCGCCTCGTCGCCTGAGACTGGCGGGACTGAATCAGGGATAGGGATGTCGGTCGCCTCAGGAGGACCCGCAGGTGCACCAGACCCGGCTACAAAATAAAATGAAAAGCATAAATACATGGAAAGGTAAAATACGGGCAAATGACAAAGGAAATATAAGGTACCGGGAGAGGCATGAGGCTCGGCGAGACCCTCGCTAGCCGGAACCTCCATCTCTGGGCTGTCAAATAGCTGCTCCACCAGCCAACTCTCATCCAACTCTGAGTCATAATCGACTGTAGCCCACTCAGTCGAGTCATCCACTCGAGTATCTGATGAGACTCCGCCATCTATAGCCACGAGAGGCTGCCCATCGGGAGATGAAGAAGCATGAGATGGCCCTCCCTCGATCAATAATGGCTCGTCGCTGCGCGGCTCGACGACCAATGGGCTCCCCGCTCTAAAGAAGCCTCTCGATCGTACAAGAGTGAGCACCGGTCCCGAACCACATCGAATGAGTCACCATCTCCGGTGGGTACCAAGAAGATCGACGGTGAAACGGGGCCGTCATAAAAGAAAGACTACGAGCGGTGTGGAGATGCCATGTCATCGGCCTCAGGGTCTGTAAAATCTACATGTAAGAATGAAAATACTAGTGCATGCTGGCAACTAAGTATTAAATGAAACACACGAACCTGCGACGGCAAGGTCAGTGCAAAACCCTGAAATGGCAGTGCTCGCAGGCGCCGATAGATCTGCTATAATGTCATCTCGGGCTGCCTCTACAGGAGATGTCCCGCGAGCTGAAAATAAACTCTAATCAGAAATGTGAATGAAGTGCACCCGAATAAGGATGGGCAAGTCAGCAAAAAATCACCCGAAATGGGAGAAGGGAAAGAAGATGGAGAAGGCGGCCGAGAAACGCCGTCTTGATCTCTCCCACACGGCGGGCCGAAGCCGGTGGCTCGGCAGTGGATGAGAACAAACGTCAACGCCCCTCGGCGCGGGATCGAGAAGCCGGCTCGCCTCATCATACTCATATGCGAGAATCCGATTAAAAAGAAATGTCAAAATCTAGCCGAAGTCTAAGTTTAAAATAAGGAGGGGATGAATCTAGAGTGTACCGGAGCCGAGTCCTAGTAGATGAACAAAGGCAGCGGCTATCTAACCCCTGAAAATCCACTGGCACTGAAGAAAGAAGCGGGAAAGAGATGAAGTCATCATAAGAGAGGCTAGATGATGAACTGCCTCTATCCCTGGGGCAAGGTACTGCGTACCACCACTGAAGGAGTGTATGACTGGTACGAGCGAATGACATTATAATACCACCAGATGTAGCGTCTCGAGAACGTGGGTGTACGGGAAGTGAGTACCGTCGAAAGTGAGAACCTGTCCCTAAGCGGAATAGATGTGAATAGCACCACCCGAGGCCCTCAAGGTCCATCGCTAAAGACTCAGGACGAAAGAGAAAGAGAGGCACGTCCTGGTCTAAACCAAACTGATGTGCACATCTGTGTGGAGAATAGGGCTCTATGAAAGCATAATCACCGATACGGAGTGGCAAGAACCCGTGACGGAGGCTGATGAAATAGTCTAAGATATCTGGCTGATCTCTGAAAGGAGAAGAACCTCTAGAATGAAATGTCACATCAACTAGAGATCTGCGAGTGGTCCCAGCCAGATGATGAGTAGCTAATCCGGTACGAGCTAGCCTCGATGATCATAGCTATGGTAGAATCGAAACGAGCGTCCTCGGAGTCGAGAGGCTGCTCAGACCGGCTAAGTCGCCCAAGATGGGTAAGTGGGCCCTCAAATCGATGATAAGGATGGGTGATACGGGCGGACCAATACATATGCAACCACCCACTAATGAAATGCCAAGGTACCAACTCCCTACGGTGAGAAGGATCGCGTGAAGATGTCACACCTCGCAAACTCTCGTAGATGTTGGCCAAGACGGTACGGCCAACGAGACTCTCTCACCACGAGCAATCGACTCGCTATCACAAATACCGAGGGACGGATGGTACGAGCCCCGAACCGGGGAGTAGAAAGAAACAAATCCACCGGGGAGAGAGAAAGGTTTGTCAAATAAGTCTCACGATCGATCTCATGTGAGCATAGAGTGTCCCCGCGAAGGAGCGGACACATCACCGAAAAGACCAGAGATACCCGTACCAAAAGGATCACGGGTAGAGGCACAACACTCGGTATGAGAATGTAGCCGATCGGTGAAATAAGATATCCGTAACGAAGGGGACGAGAGAAAGGTGCTTGCCTCAACCGATCATAAATCCTGTACACCTCCCGAAGAGAAGCTGGATGCAGGGAAGGGTCCCTCAAGTCATCCTCTGATAGTAAGAACTCGTCATAATAATGACCGAATACGGGTAGACCGGTCAGCTGACGAATCTCCCATAATGTGGGAGTCAACTCGATCATCAATAAAGAGGGTGTTGGTGGAGTAGCTCCACCGCTCGCGAAAAGCACAAAGCCAAGGTGTGTCAATGTGATATCGGAACATCGACAAGAAAATACAACTGTACACACCTGAACTACAAAGAACATCCCTCTCCTGTGTAAGGATGTAGCGAATCCAGTCTAACTGGTGCCCATGATATCTGAGTGGAAGACTGAAGTCAATGCTAGCCCAACGAGAGGCCTCTCCATCGATCACCTCCTTGCCAAGGAGATGAACAGGAGGTGCTGCGGCTGAAAGATCTCGAGGCAGTAAGGGCATGATATCGTGAGGCTGCTCGTCGCGAAAAATCAAACCACCAGCTCGAAGATGTATGGGAGTGCCGCGTGTAACCCTAATGGTGGGTATCCAGTCCTCCGGATCCTCGTAGAAAGAGAGATAATGACTCCGAGGACGTCTGGGAATCGTGCCATATGGAGAGATGGTCGAATCTAGAATAAAGGCGATAAAGTCAACAACAAAGGAAGGAGGGAGATAGAAAAGAAAATGTGCGATGAATATATACACCAAAGCAACCCCTTAATTTTCTAAAATCTTCGGGACCCGCTTTGGTGGGTGGTTTCTTTGTTTACCCTTGAAAAATTTCAAGGATGAGTAAATGAATAAATGAAAATAAATTGATGATTAATGACAAATCATAAGAAGAGGAAGGAGAGAAAGCAATGAAAAGATGGCCCACCGATCGAAGAGTCGCCGCTTAACCCAGGAATGAATTCATTAGTCCCACAATGGAATGTTGGGCATGAAGTGAAGAGTATAAATACCCCACCACCTCCTACTCATTCGAGGTGGCTGACCCTCGGGAGATTTCAGAGAGAGAAAAATCTCCTGATGGGTCAGCCATTTGATTATATTTTCTCGACAAGTGGGACCCACCTGGCAAATCCCTTGTAGATGAATCTAACAACATAGCCCATCGATGAGTCACCCATGTGACCATTTTCACCGACAGTGGACCCCACACCTCGGTGACCTATTATAGGAGTCGAGTTGAACCCTAAAAATGCCTTTGGAGCTAACCCTAGAAAGGAGGCAAGCAAGTATAATCCTGTTTACCCCTGAAAGGTTGAAGGAAGAAATACAGAAAAAAAAAAAGCCAAGATCAAACCCTAAGAGCTGAAGCAAGACAATCCCCGTACTACATGGAATGATGTCAATGCCAAGCTAGTATTTCGATACAACTAGTCATGAGAAATTCTAAATGTGATTTTGCTTTCAAGGTGGGCGCCACAGTGCCAAAGCGTGAGCAACCACCTAACCATGCTTTGATTTGTGTCAATTATCGATAAGTAGTCGGTTCTTTGACCAAGTCACCCTCATGTTAAGGGATTGAAAGTCAATTTCACAAGACTGATCAGGTGCCAAAGTTGGGAGCAACCATCTGATCAAGTCTAGATCTGTATCAACTATTGACATGTAATCAACTGTTGATCAGATCAAGCCCTAATGAATATCAATATAAGTCTAATTGGTATTTAGTTAGGGTGGTTTCTGCAAGAGAGAGATAATTGGCAGAGACACAGAGCTACAATTGAGATCAGGGATTAATTCTGAAGAAGAAATAGGGTTTTATGGATAAAATAATTTTTAATTCAGAGAAACAGGGGTAAAAATGGAATTAAAAATTACAGGGATAATCATCATGAATTTAGGGATTTTTGGTGAAAATTTCATGATTTTTGGATGAAGGGATCTATTAAAACAAATTGGAGAAAGAATATCAAAGCTAATTGGAAGGCCGAGATTCAATCAAGGGACTTTTGTGGGTGCAACTTGGGGACAACACTTCTTGGGTGCAAACTGGGGACAGCAAACAATAGAGACCAATTTTGGCGCTGGAGAGAAGAGTTTGAAGGAGAAAAATATTGCGTGAAATCGGTGCACCGCTTATGTCTCTCATTAAACATGACGGGTGGGGGCCGAATCCGTGCGCCAAGTCCACCTGAGCTGCACCACACCTCTCCCTTGTTTCTTTCACTGCCGCTGGGCCCCACACGACAGGAATTCATCTCCTTCCCTGCTGCTGCAGCTTCTTCCCTGCTGAACCCGATTTTTAACAAAATTCAATCCGAAAATGGAAAAGCACTCAAACGGCGACGAAAAATTGCAAATAATATACCGTTGGAAAGCTCTCAGCGAGGAGAATATTCTAGAACAATTTATTTTCGGTTTCATGCTCTGTGAATCACTCGCATCAGAGGAGAAAGGATTCGGGCATAGAATTTAATTGGATGATTTGGTGGGTAATTGGACAAATTGGCGGCTTAGGGAGGCTTAAGTGGGTCCCACGATTCGGTTAAGGCAGTTGCTGGCACGAATTAATCCCATTTTGCATGATTTTTATGATGGAATTGGTGTACAAGACCGAAAGTTAATGAAGGAGGCTAATTCACTTGGTTTTTGAAGAAAGAGAGCAGGGAAGATTTGAGCCGTGATCACAGCGCCATGCTGGCAATCCAAACCTCAAACACTTTCTTCAACAAACACAAATTAAACCAATTTCAACCATTCAATTGAGTGATCAAAGGCTATGATCATGCCATGTCACCGATCCGTGGGAGAGAGAAAACACAAATTGTGTTAAAAGAAAACACAATTGGCAATTAACTCCAAGCTGATCCTTATATAAAGTCCCTAACAGTAAAGAAAAAAGGAGGAGAGAAAAAAGGTTGTTATACCCCTTTAGAGAAAAAGAGAGAGAAAAAAGAAATAAGCAAGGAAAAACAATAATCTCCATCCTCTTGATCAAGATCAGACATTTGAGCATTTGTTAATTCATCCTAGAAGCATTAAGAGGTAAGTAATCGTCCATTGTGAGAGGTATTTTTCTTGGAGAAGCAATGTAGATAATTGTGTAATAAAGATTTGAGTCGAATTTCTTTGATTTTCATTTCCTTTCTCATTTTCTTCTTCCTCAATTCCCTTTTATCTTCTCTATTGATTACTCTTTGAGGCCATGTGACACTAGAAGTGTTGTTCAAAGTTCGGTCGAAGGGTTTTTGTAACCCTCCCGAATCTAATTTGAATATAGCAATTGGATTACAATCGCAATTGGAGTTAGTTGAAAGGTTTATAGCCCTCCCAATCTCAACTTGAATCAGAAGATCATTACAACACTTGACACTGGTCGAAGGGTTTATGTAACCCTCCCACCCCGCCGCAAACTGATTACATAGACTCAATGTCTCACGCATAGCCAAGAGACAAACCCATCTCGGAAGAAGAAATGGCTCAAGTAAGCATCAGTTTTCTTGTTAAAAGAACCAAAGCCAATACAAACCAGTGGAATAGGTGTGCATGTGAGTACATAAAGCCTGAACGAAGCCTAGATGGACAGAATTGCAAAGTCGCTGATAATCGGTACTGAGTGCATACCAGACTTTAACCACACCGGCAACAAAAATTAAGGATTAATCAGTCAATATAAGTAATGGACACACTAAGACGGTCCCTTTTAGCACAAGAATCACAAAGATTATCAATCAATTAAGCAAGAAATTGATGAAGCAATCTACCCAGCATTGTGGTTGTTACTGCATCGGTACCGAAATCCAGACAGTATTGTATTGTCACTCTTCAACCGTATCGATTCAAGATCCAAGATCATAGCCCAGTTCTTGGCATCTAGACGATTCTAGTGGTATACTCTGATCTTCGGCCAACTGACGGGAACACCAGATCGTCGTTGAAGCGGGAATCTCGGGGCAAGATGAAGGAACTGACAGAGAGGTGTTATGCGATGAAATCACACGAATCTTGAAGGCTGTCGAAAGAGATAACAGGGAAACACTTGAGTACGAGGATTAAAGCAGACGCACAAATCACGAAACAATCCAACGAAGTGCATTAAAGCTTGGACTGGAGATTAAAGCAAATAAGATCATCTCACCTACACAAATCTGGATGTTCATCTGACGCCTCAATATTAACACTTCAAATAAAGGGGCAGCCCAAGGTGACAAGAGCCGGTTTAGGCCCAACAAATATAAAAAAAAGAGAAAAGAAGAAGATAAACTAGGCCCAACTCACAAGACTAAAAGAGGAATTAATCTTGGCCTGTTCGGCGAAATAAAGAGTTGGGCCCAAACTGCAGTAAAGAGAAGCCCATGAATCAATTAGGCCTGATAGTTAATTAATAATAGAAAATTAAAATGAAAAGTAAATAAATCATTTGAAAATGTTTCTGAACTCCAAATTAACTCAAATTTGTTTCTAAAATTTCCTTATTTTTCATACTATTTTTCTATACAATAATATTCCAGTTTTAAAAATATAATCATGATAAAACAATTTAAAAGCAAAAGACATTACCTATATTGATATGTTTGACCTAGCTTTGACTTGTCATTTTAAATACTATAAAAATTCCAAAAATACAAATAAAAATCATAAATAATAACTAGATATATTTTAGTGATTTTTCAAGTGATTTTCCATGAAATAATAATGATGATAGTAATATGCCATAATAAATAATGAGATTAGCTATATTCTTTGATAAATAAAAAAAAATAATAATAACAATAATAGATATTATATTGATATTTTCTGTAAAAAAGAATAATAGAAATAAATAGCACAAAATATACAAAAAATATACTACCATGGTAATGAATAGTAAAATACATTTTCTTTTATAATAAAGAATGATAATATAGTTTTATAATACGAATTGTATTTCTTTTATTTCTATACAAATATATACAATAAAAAAAAATATACTTTTGATGAATAAAATGTAATAAAAATAATAGTTGTAATAAAAAAACATAATGAATTTCATCTCTTATGGTTATTTTCAACTAATAATGAAATTTTATACTTTTCTATAGATAATAAATAGAAATAATAAAAATAGATATAATGAATGAATAGTATAATAAATAGAATAGAATATTAATAATGATTTCCTTTTAGCTATAAAAAAATAATAATAATAAAAAAATAATAATAAAAAATATAAATAAAAAACAATAATAATAAAAATAATATAGCTATCTTTTGATTTTGTAAATAATTCTTACATAATGAATAGTGTTTCAACATAATAGAATATAGTAACAAAATTCTATTACTTTGGCTATTATAAACATTAAAAAAAATATATATAATGATATAAATAAAATCATAGCCATTTTATTTTCTATTATTTTTGTAAGTGATTTTCTACAAAATAAATAGAGTTTAGAAATAATAAAAATAAATTTCTACTATTTTAGCTATTATAAAAATCCCAAAAATATAAATAAAAATCTAGTAAAATAGCTAACCCCTTTTCCTATTATTTTTGTAAGTAATTTTTCTACATAGATAAATAGAATTTGAGAAATAAAAATAATAATAATAAAAAAATATAATAATAATAGTAATAAGAATATAAATATAATAATAATAATAATAATAATAATAATAAATAAATGCATCTTTATAATAAAAATAATAATGGAAGATATTATATAATAGATTTTGTGCATTTTAGAAATGAATAAATATGCTCACATAAGGAGTGTAGAGCCACATAAGAATATTTGCACACATGATATAACATTTAGAACGATTAGTCAAGACGAGAACATCTTTGAGAGGATAAATAAGGTTGCAATGACAACACGAAAAGATGCGTTGAGACAGAACATCTCGACGTAGGATGATTGAGGCTTCGATAGCAATATGAAGAAAATACATTGAGACAAGAACATCTTGATGTGAGATGATTAAGGCTTTAATAGCAATACGAGAAGATACGTCGAGACAAGAACATCTCGACACTTGATGAAGAATGATAAGATACGTTGAGACAAGAACATCTTGACGTAGAATGACTAAGGCTTTGATAGCAACATGAAGGAATATGTCAAGACAAGAACATCTTGACGTTTGATGAAGGATAACCAGAGCTACGATACTAACATGGAGATGTGTGTCGACTCTGAAGAAGAAGAACATTATGATGTCCTAGATAGGTGACATCTTAACGACTCGCTGCCATGAGCAAGTAACTCATGATTGAATACGCTCACACAAGGGGTGTAGGGCAACATAGTAATTTTGCACAAGTAATGCAACATGTAGAATGATTAGTCGAGACGAGAACATCTTGACGCTCGTGAAGAATGACCAAAGCTACGAAATCAAGCATGGAGAGATATGTCGACTTTGAAGAAGAAGAACATTACGATGTCCGAGAGAAGTGACATCTTAATGACTCCTGTCATGAACAAGTAATTCATGACCATTTGAGTCGGCAAGACCGAACTCATCCGTCGATAAGTTCGTCTCCCGGTTCATTTCCCAAGACCGTGAGATTGAATCTGGTCCGTAGGTAGATTCATCCACAAAACAATGAATGTGAACCGTTCGTAGGTAGGTTCCTTCACTAACACATGCCTCAATGTTGAATCGGCCCGCCGCTTCAGGTTTGACATTGTGTGCAATTGTGTTTCCTAGGTTTATGAATCGCTTAGTGCTTCGAATTCATGATCTAGAAGATCGGAGAAGAAACACGTGGGCCATATCCACCCTTCTCCCGATTCACCAACCTCAAGATCAACCGCCGCCGCTTCGAGTTGTATTTTGTGTGATTGGTTGTTGACTAGTTAAGATTGAACCGATCGTTTGTAGGTTTATCTTCTAGATCAACTGAGGTCGAGTCGATCCGTATGTAGACTCACCTCAAGCCCCTCTAAAGAGATTAACTCGGTCCGTAGGTAAGGTTACATCTCGAGGTAGCATAGATCGAACCGATCCGTTTGTAGGTTCGTCTTCCATAGGACAAAACCGATCCGTTTGTAGGTTTGTCTTCCATAGATGAATCGATCCGTTTGTAGGTTCATCTTCCGTAGACCCCTTTTTATGAAATTAGACGACCACTTGAACATCTTTTAACTATACTATTTGCTTCTCTCTTTCAAAGATCCAGAGGTGCCTCGAAGTTCGTAGCCCAGGGTAATTAACGGTGGGGGCTTGCGCCCACCGGAATCTACAAGAACTCACAATCACTAAAAACCCCCCGAATGTGCATCCAAATAATCTCTAAACGGCAGAATCGGCCGACACCCAAAGCAGATGCACGCTCGGGAGGGATCTCCGTGTCCTTCTTCCGCAACCCATCGCCCGGCGGCGGGCGGAGCGCGCGAAAAAGGGTCGCACAGATTCGGCACCCGGTGGGACCTAGATTCTCCTCTTATCTCTCGAAAGAGAGAGGCAAATAGAATAGTTAAGAGATACAAGTGGTCTTCTATGTGCTAAAATGACTAATAATTTTCAAGTGTTTTTGTTTTTTGCAGAAATGGCATACTTTGGAAACTTCAACCTCGCTCCCTACACCGTCATGCTCGCACAAAGCCCGTAGGCAAACTATTCATGTTCTTTGGGACCATCCCACAAGAACTGACTGTCTATGGCCCAGCTCCAGTGGCCGCCTTCACTCCCGCAACCGTCCGGATCTCCATCCCGGACGAGGAGGAGGACTCGATCACCCTGACTCCCAAGGGGATCTCAAATAACGTCATGGCCTCTCCTACTACCTCCCCAAAGAGGAGAAGGCGACCGTCCAAGAGGACAGCCCCAACGGCCGCAGCCCAAACTACCCGCAACTCTCAAGCGTCCAGAAGAGGGCCCCGGATGCATACCGTAACCACCGGTGGCTAGGCCGCCTATCCCGCCTCCAACAAATTCACGCCCTCCGAATAGTGGCCAAGAACTCGCCACAGCCAACTCCGCTGTGCATGGGAGGTGCCTAAGCCCACACCTCGCCTAACTCAAAGGCCTCGGCCGCCGCCAGACAAGTCTCAAACCCTGCAGAAGCCATCTACAAGGCTCACAGTGGCCCTCAAACAGAGGAAGAGCGTCAAGAACGCTAGGTCGAGACAACATGTCTCCCGCTCCGGTCAATCTCAAGACATGGCTCGCCGCAAGCCATTGTCTCCACTCCACACCCAAGGAGGTTTACATTAAAGGCAACACCTAGCACCCAGCAGGTGTGGGTCCCGAAGGGTTCCCAGCCAGCAAAGCCCCAATCTCAAACCCAGCCCAGCAAGGCTGACAAGTCTAATGCTCCGTCCGAGAGCGTATTCAGCCGCCTAGGTCAGAAGAGTGTATTCAGCCGATTAGGCTCGAGAATACCACTCAATAACCTGAAAATAACTGCCCCTGACCAAACAAAGAAGAAGAGAAGAACCGCTCGCTATGAAGAGCACTTCTCAGTCAACACCATCAGCATAAGCTACGATACTGATCCGGACACTGATGCTGAGGTGAATATGACCCAGATGACCGGTCCCCGCCTAATCAAGCTCACGTCACCAACACCAACAAAAATAATGGTAGAAAAGGGAGACCTCCCAAGAGAGTCAACCCCGAGGGCAACAACAGGGAGGGAAGACCACAACGAAAACCCCGATCTCTTCGACAATGAAGATGACATTGAAACACGTCCCGAAATGCCCATCGATGAAATAGAAATATTAAAAGGCCACATCGAGGCACGGGATGAAGAGCCGATTAGGCAACGGAGCTAATCGCTACCATGCTAAAGCAGAATGAAGAATTGATTAAGGCGGTCAAATCCTTACAAGAATCACAAGACGCCAATTTCAAAGTCGGTAGCTCCCGTCAAGAAGGGGTCCACAAGTATCAAGAGCAATCATAAAGAAAAACAACCCGTCAATTCTAAACCTCATCCACATAGAACCATAGAAGTGGGAGGTCGAACCAACGGAATATCCCGGAAAGAGATTCAAGCCATGATTGCCCAAAGAATGCAAATAGCCGGAGGTGGATACGCTATCCCTCCCGTTAAAAATCGTGGACATCCATACCCCGCCATATACGACTTAGAAGAATATCCTAAAGGGTATGTGATCCCCCGCTTCAGACCTTCTCCGGGGAAGGCAACAAAGACCGAACCCCGAACAACACCGGCCCACTTTGCAGCCTCACGCGGCAACACGGCGCAATGATGCACTGTTGTTAAGACAATTCCCTCAAAGCCTAGTGGGAACCGCCTTCCAATGGTATTATTCGCTGGAAAACAACAGCATCAGGACCTGGGACGAGATGGCAGACTCGTTCAGGGCGCGATTTGTCATGGTGTCCGATAAGATAAACATAGCCGATCCGGCAAGTACTAAACCCAAGAAAGGGAGTCAATGACAGATTTTATTAATAGATGGCGGAACCTCAAAGATCAAATGCGACCGCACATTAACCGAAGATGAGGCCGTCAACCTAATCATGAAAAACATTGACGGGTGGATGGGCATGCTTCTTGGTGTGACAAAGGTCAACACATTCAAAGACTTGCTCAGATCGGTATCCAATATGGAAAGGATGTCACCGCACACCGTGCCGAACTTCATGAATAATAGGCCACAACGAGGAGCCCGAGCTGAGACCAAGGTGGCATTCACCTCGTTAAAGGATAAGGTGGTTGCTAACGCAGATACCCAAAGCGGCAGCAGTGGCACAAATGGCAACAATTACAATAAGGGACCCAGGCTCAATCCAGGAGGGAGTTCACGGAGTTTCGAGTCCCTCAAACAAAAGAAATCTAAACCGTACTCCTTCGTAAAAGATAAAGTTGCCCAAATCTTGAGTAGGGCACCGAAGAATGGCCTAACCCCGCCGCCAAGAACGCGGAAGATGCCGATAAATCGGACGAACCCAACTTCGCCCATACCACAGAGTACTAGGGCACTCAATTGAAGATTCTCCGGGTCTTCAAAGATTGGGTCGAGAAGGCGTATAAAAACGGTGAAATTACTTTACCTAAAGGGTTCTTGCAAAGCCCATCGGCTCATGAACAAAGCCAATATGATCTCTCACGAGGAAGAGAAGATCCCGGACCAATTAAGTGAAGACCAGAAGAGCAATGGACTACGCACTTATCGAAGAAATCGATTAAAATGCTTAAAGCCCTTAAGAAAGAACCCGCATGAAATGGAAAGACGACATCACGCCGGTGGTCCCACCGAAACCCAGTATATTATAAGGTGGACCAGAGCCAAGACCAGTTCTTAAGAAGAAAAAGAAGCATAGAAATAACAAGTCCGTAAAGAATAAAATTGAAGAGTATGAGCGAGGCGGCCCCGAGGCGATCACCCTCCAACACTTCATCTCCAAAGAAGACTGGGAGAAGCTAACCCTAGGTCAAAAGAAAGAAGATGTAGATGAAGAAATAAATAAGGAAGAGAGCGAAGAGATCTGGGGTGCTTCGTGTAACATGGTATATTCTTCTCACGACGAAGATATGCCAACTTTAGAGGAGATGTTCTTCCCAAATGACGAAGGAGAAGCAAGCACCCTCGGGACCAAGAATGAAGAGTGCAAAGCCGTGCTCCGGTCCGGGACTTATATACCCGAGAGACAAGCTCCCAAGGATTCCGATAAAGGAAAGGATAAGGCCCTGAATAAAGGTAAAGAGGTCGAGAACCTAAGCAAGAACCCAGAAAAGACCCGGTCGACGGGCGAAGAATACAACGTGTTGGCACATCTGCGTAAGATCCCAGCGCTATTAAGCATATTTGACGCGTCGATGATGTCACAAGACCTAAGGGAGGTGCTAATCCAGGCCTTGCAAGATCCCGAGAAGTACAAGTCATACTTCATAGAGCAAAATATGCAGGAAGCCTTATTCACCGCCAAGCGGGCCGCCTGTATAAATTTCACAGACGATGACCTCCTAATAGGCACCGTCGACCATAACCGCCCGCTATACATCACCGGAAACTGCGGAGGGCAAAAGATTGGCCGCATTTTGGTCGACGCGGGGTCCTCGATCAATATTATGCCGCTTAAAACCCTAAAGACCATCACCTTGGACGTGAAGAATTTATCTGATGAAAAGGTGATTATTCATGGCTTCAATCAAAATTCCCAAAAGGCCCTGGGAGCTATAACTCTGAACCTGCAATGCGGAAGCCTAAGAGCGCCTACTAAATTCTATGTCATTGACGCCGAAACTTCTTATCGGGCATTCGTTGGGTCGCCCGTGGCTTCATAGTAATCAGGTCATACCCTCTACTCTGCACCAATGCCTGAAATATATTGAGAATGGTAAGCAAAAGAGAATTGACGGAGATGTCAAACCATTCGGGGTGCATGAGATTAAATTCAATGACGCCCAAGTATTTTTCGCCTAAATCCATCGTGGCGCCAAGCCGGCCTATAACAAAAGCACGGTCGAAACCCTTCAATAAAGGCCCTAAATTTGATACCTCATCCGGAGAAGAAGAAGAGGTTAAATTCAATATTAAACCCCGAGGTGCTCGAGCCCAAAGACCGGAAGAAAGTCGGGTGAGGAAGCAACCTTCCGCTTCAAACAGTGGCTACATATAAAGCCCAAATAAAACCGAGTGAAATCAATGCAAGTGATTCTGAGGAGGAAGTCATTTTCAACTTTAAACCTACTAATACCCCTCAAATTCAGATCACAGAGGCAACTTCAGGGGAAGACTCTGAAGAGTCTGATGACTCGGGCGACATCACCTCGGGAGAAGAATCTGGCCATGATCGTCAACCCTGGGAAGAAGAATCTGACGAAGAGATCATCTATCACATCCTCAAAAAGCCATACAAAGGGCCCGAAACAGATAATGAAAGTGAGGAGTCATTTATGATCAACACGGGACCCGGTAGCGGAAGGGATAACCCGGTTAGGCCGAGGCCTATGAATGAAGAACGGTCATGGCGGGAAAATTTCGAAGGTCGCGTCTGGAATGCAATCGACGAAATAAGGCACCAAGTTGAAAATAATAGAAGAGAGGTGTCTGAACAATGGGAAGTGATGCAGGATATTAAAGTGCAACACAATGAAATCATGATAATGATTGAAAACCTGCAAACCGTGATTTATAACTCCGAGCTACTCAAAGAAGTGATGAGTGAACCCCGTTCCGGGACCCCCGAAAGGCAAGCACCCGATAGCGGCAAACGGATAATTGTTATAGTAGATGAATCAAAGGGGGAAGAAATGAGAGTTAAGCAATCGACCGTCATGCAAACCCTCAAGGTCAAGAAGAGTAAACCATACTCTTTCCTGAAAAATAAAACAGCTCGGATATTTGAGCAGGCTTTAAAGAGCGGATTAACACTTCCCGTTTGTAAGCGACCCGCGGACATAGAGAGAGCCGGTGAAGGCGAATTCTGCCCTTATCATCGCATACTGGGCCATACAATTGAAGAATGTTGGGTATTTAAAGACCTCATAGAAGAAGGGCACAGAAACGGGACGATCCAACTCCCGAAAAGCTTTCAACAAGACCCAGCTCCGCATAACTTGAATAACAAGGGCAAAGGGGTGGCTTATACGATCTCGCACACTCCCGTACCTAGCAAGCCCAAGGTTGCGAGACGTAAGCCGATCAAAGAAATCTACCGCTCCAACTCAGTCATGAACATCGAAATAGAAGAGGAGATGGCAGCGCTAGAGATTACTGTGGTTCCCGAAAGGCATTTTAAAGACCTCATGCCGAGGGAAGTGAACCACATCCAAACCCTAAAAACCTTTGTTGTGCCGGCAAAGGTAGAGCACATCAAAGGGAAAACTATCATCCACAAGGCTATCATCTTCTATCAGAGCGATTCAACCCAGTCTCTGAAGAACCCTGATCACAACACTTGGAAGAAGTGGGTGATAGAACAAGAATTGGAGAATGCAACGAGCGATGACGTTGCATCTCATCCCTTTGGAAAAGAGCTGTATAAACTGGCAAAAAGGGCGAAATGTCTGAGAGACATATCCAAGGCCGAGGCCAAGCGCTTCGATGAACTCTGGAATGGCGGCCAGAATAAGGTTCTGGGCCTAGATGGTAAAATAAAATACACCCGAAGATTAGGGTATAACTGCGACGACGCAACATGTTTTGAGGGATTCTTCCACGAGCGCCGTACGGGAGAAAGCTGTTGCATGACTTCTGTCGAAATGCCGGATAATGAAACAGAAGAGGACAATGCCCCAGTCCTGAAAAATGCTCTGAAACAGCTAGAAAAGGAGCCTAATACGGTCGATGAGTTAGCTGAAATTAATTTGGGGACGGAAGAAGATCCACGACCAACTTTCATAAGCGCGTCGTTACCGGAAGAGGTGGCTAACAGGTTGAAGACATTCCTTAAAAGCTACATGGACTGCTTCGCTTGGAGTTATAAAGAAATGCCTGGATTAGATCCCAACGTAGCGGTCCATTACTTAAAAATTGATCCAACCTTCAAGCCGATTAAACAAAGCGCCGAGGCGGATGAGAATAGAACTCGAAGAAAAGGTCGTGGAGGAGACAAAGAAACTCATCGACGCAGCTTCATACGGGAAGAAGAGACGCCGAATGGGTGGCTAGTATTGTCCGGTTAAAAAGAAAATGGGCGAGATCCGCATTTGCGTGGACTTTCGGGACCTAAACAAGGCGTGCCCTAAAGATGATTTCCCGCTCCAGAATCGAAATTATAATTGATCATACATCCTCTTATGAAGTCTTCTCCTTTATGGACGGTTATGCGGGTTATAATCAAATCAAAATGGCGCGAGAAGATGAGAGGCATACGGCATTCGCACGCCGATTGGCATATATTGTTACAAAGTCATGCCGTTTGGACTCAAAAATGCGGGAGCCACCTACCAACGGGCGATGACGAAAATATTCGACGATTTGATCCACAAGATAGTCGAGTGCTATGTGGATGATCTAGTCATCAAGGCCATGTCATATGAAGAACACCTCCAATACCTCGAGGTCGTTTTCAACCGCCTGAGAGAACATGCGCTCAAATTAAACCCGTTGAAATGCGCATTCATGGTATCATCCGGTAAATTTCGGGGTTTGTGGTACGTCACAGGGGAATTGAAATAGACCCGGGCAAGATCAAAGCAATAACAGAATTATCCCCGCCAAAGAATTTAAAACAATTGCGATCTCCTTGCAAGGGCAATTGGCGTACATTAGGCGGTTCATAGCCAACTTATCGGGTAAAATCCAACCCTTCACCCGGCTGACTAAGAAGAATATCCCGTTTAAGTGGGATGGCGAGTGCCAGCGAGCCTTTGAAGAAATCAAGGCCTATCTACTCAACCCTCCAGTGTTGGCGGCGCCCATACCCGGGAAGGAACTTATTCTATATACGACCGCCCTAGATGGATCCTTGGGAGCTCTGTTGGCACAAGAAAACCAGGATGGTAATCAAAATGCGCTATATTACTTAAGTCGCATGATGGTAGGGGCAGAACACGGGTATTCACCGATCGAGAAACACTGTCTGGCCCTAATCTTCGCGGTGAAGAAATTGAGACACTACATGCTAGCCCATAAAATCATTTTAATATCCAAGGTGGACCCTCTTAAATACCTGATGACTCGGCCAATGTTGACGGGGAGGCTGGCCAAGTGGGCTATTATTCTCACCGAGTTCGACATCACCTATACACCGCAAAAGGCGATAAAAGGGCAGGCGCTCGCGGATTTTCTGGCTGCACACCCAATTCAAGATGACTCCCCATTAAAATGTGACTTTTCCGACGAGGAAACTCTACATATTGAAGAAGGAAGTCCTATATGGGAGATGTACTTTGATGGTGCCTCGTCAATCAAGCCGATCGCGGGCCCGGGAGTCCCAACTGTGCGAGCTGGCGCAGGACTAGTCTTCGTAACCCCGGAAGGCGGGATAATACGACATTCTCTAGCTTTAACCGAACCATGTACGAATAATGAAGCGAGTATGAGGCACTCATTCGCCGACTAGAGCTATCACTCGAATTTGGAAATCAAGGTCGTGCGTATCTTTGGGGATTCACAGCTGATAATAAATCAAATAATTGGCGAATATAAGGTTTTGAAGCCGGAACTAATACAATATCACCAGAAGGCCATGGAATTAATGAAGAAAATCCCGTACGTGTCCATTGAGAAGGTCACAAGGGCTGTGAATGGTGAAGCAGATGCGTTGGCCAAACTCGCCAAAGAGCTGGGTGAACCAACAGAGCCGGAAATCCACATCATCGTTCGTAATAGAAGGCCATTATCATTGTGTCAAATAACAGATGAGGCGAATAATGAAAATACTGGGATAGAAAAGGTGGAATGCCAAGAAACAATGATAACTGAAGACGATGATTGGAGACAGCCGTTCATTGAATACTTCCGGCATGGCACCCTCCCCAAAGACAAAAGGATAGCTGATCAACTAAGAAAACGGGTACTACGGTATGCGTATGTGGGCAATACGCTATACCGTAGGTCTTACGATCAACTATGGCTAAGATGTGTATCAGGGCCTGAAGCCGGGCAGGTCATGAAAGAAGTTCATTCTGGACTATGCGGAGCACATCAGTCCGGGCCGAAAATGAAGTTGAAAATCAAGCGAATGGGGTATTATTGGCCCACGATGGTGGCTGATTGTGAAGAGCACGCAAGAAAGTGCCGCATGTGCCAGATACATGGCCCTTTTATACATCAAGCGCCAAACCCGTTGCACCCCACAGTAGCATCCTGGCCATTTAATATGTGGGGCACAGACATAGTAGGGCCCATAGACCCTCCTACGTCGAGAGGTCACCGGTTCATCCTGGCGGCAACAGATTACTTTACAAAATGGGCTGAAGCCGTTCCGCTTAAAGAAGTCAAAGCATCCGATGTGGTTAAGTTCTTCAAGACGCACATCCTTTACCGATTCGGTACACCGCAACGAATAATATCTGATAATGGAACGGCCTTCAAGAGCTCCAAAGTCTATGCCCTGGCGGAGCAATTCAATATTGATTGGAGATTCTCGTCCATTTACAACCCGAGAGCCAACGGCCTGGCCGAAGCCTTTAATAAAACCCTAATAAATATCATGAAAAAGACCGTGGACGGCAACCAACGAGACTGGGATAATCGTCTACAAGAGGCATTATGGGCTTATCGAACCACATACCGAACGCCTACGCAAGCTACCCCGTATTCTTTGGCTTTTGGGGTTGAAGCCGTTCTCCCTCTTGAGGTGGAATTACCGTCATTGCGGGTGGCTATGCAAAATGATATGACCATGGACGAATGCCAACAACTTAGGATCGGACGAGTTGGATGCCATGGACGAAAAGAGACTGATAAAGCGAGAACCTTGAAATATATCGAGGCAAAAATGGCAAGGGCATATGATAAGATGGCGCGAGTCGGGCATTTCAACAAGGGAGCTTGTTCTTGTCCTCAAGAGGCCGATCATTGGCGGCACATCGGACCGAAATTCTCCCCGAACCGGGAAGGGCCATATGTAATTGAGAAGGTATACGGGGCGGCGCATACCAACTCATAGACCATGAAGGTGAAAGGCCCATGCCACCGATTAATGGGCGATATCTGAAGAAGTACTACACATAGCCCGGAGCGGGGCCAACCGAGTAGTATATATTGTAAATAAATAAGGAGGGAATAAGTGTTCGTTTACACACACGTGCACGAAACACAAACCCATGTCTAACCTCCACTTTTGCATAAAATCCCAAAAATCCTACTTGTGCATCTGTAAATAGAATGCATCCAAAAATCCAAAATCACACAAACACATTTAGCCCTATAAAAATAAAAAATATAGAATAAGAGAATTCAACGCCAAAACCACGCGAGAATGTAAGGCGAGAGCTTTGGTGTTTGGGCTCATAATACAAATACCACCTTTGGGTTTGTCCATTTGATACGAGAATAAACACAAAAATGGGCGGGGTTTGCGGTTGTCCCTCAAACTATACGTTGCCCAATGACGAAAGTTGCTCATATTGGTCGCCGCGCGCGCAAGCCAAGGGATAGGTCGAGCAAATTGGTGGCTAGTAAATAGTCGCTTCCGAGGGCATATAAATAAATAACTCTCGTACTATTAGTAACATGTATCACTAATAACCAAAAATCTGCTCTCGTCTAATAAAATAAAAAGATATATAAGTAAAACAATAAAAACCTATTTTCCTTACTCATTGATAAAAAAAAATCTATAAATAAAAAATAATAAAATCTTTTCAATAAGGGGTTGCCACCTTTGTCCCCGACACCATGAGTGTTATACAAAGCCAGGTTGGGTGCATTCATCCGTAAAAGCACCACACGCCCGAAGAAATGGTGTGTCATAATCCCACGACATATCATGGAGGGGTCAGACTAAGGGTTTATGCTTTTGCCCGACATTCAGTGTCAAATAAAGTAATTCGCTTAAAGAAGTGACTCAGGTCATGGAGAGCGGACCTACCCGATGAAAGCCTGTCTCGCAGGGATGCGTGATGGATGTTTGAGGGTAGCCAAAATATAAAAAACCAGGTTGGGTACATTCATCCGCAAAAGTACCACACGCCCAAGGAGGTGGTCTGTTTCTAATCCCAAAATAGATCATGGAGGGGTCAGACTAAGGGTTTATGCTTTTGCCCGACATTCAGTGTCAAATAAAGTAATTCGCTTAAAGAAGTGACTCAGGTCATGGAGAGCGGACCTACCCGATGAAAGCCTGTCTCGCAGGGATGCGTGATGGATGTTTGAGGGTAGTACCCCCACAAAACAAATTGAGTGGAGATGAGTGAATGTGAGTTTCCACTTTAGCACGCAACGGTGCACAAATGAGGGGAGAGTGGGTGAGCTTCCACAAATAAATATCAATCAAGTATACAAGGAGCATCCACAAAATGGTGTTATCAATTGCATCCATAATCCAATTGATACTGGTAAGTTTATCCATCAGTAATAAAGGGATAAACGGGTTTATTCACAATACCGACCTAGAGGTCAATACGAGACAGGTTCGGTATCAGTAAAATACCACGGTTACGTAAGTTCTGTATTGTAATAAATAAATAGAAGCTATGTATAGAATAAGTGCAATAGGGTGCTGTAAAGTTTTCCCTTTTTCTATTTTTGTACTTAGATGCTATGTGAAAATAAAAGCAGCTGTATTAGGCACTTTTGCAACTAAGATTGAGAGTGTAAAATGTAAAGAGCTTATGAAAAATCTCCCATACTGCGAAAGAAGAGATGAGAAAATAGCAAAGTAGGCGATCAGCATCCCCAACAGTGAAAGAAAAGAGAAAGAAAGCGAAATAAGGTAGCGAGAAATGCTATCTTTACCTATCCCCATAGTGGTAGAGACGGGTAGCTCGGCGGGGAGGTGAGTACATGCATCATTATCCCACGAGCGAGAGGTGAGAGGACAGGCCCCACCATGTTGCGCTCATGAGAAGAATCGATTAAAGGAAAAATCTATCGAAGTCTAGCTTTGAACCCTAAGAAGGAGAGAGGTGTGTCGAATATGTGCACCAGCGAGGCCCTTCAATTTGCCAAATTCTTCGGGACCGCTTTGGTGGGTGGCTCTTTGTTTACCCCTGAAAGGTTGAAGGAAGAAATACAGAAAAAAAAAAAGCCAAGATCAAACCCTAAGAGCTGAAGCAGCACAATCCCTGTACTACATGGAATGATGTCAATGCCAAGCTAGTATTCTGATACAACTAGTCATGAGAAATTCTAAATGTGATTTTGCTTTCAAGGCTGACCTGGTGCCAAAGCTGTGAGCAACCACCTAACCATGCTTTGATTTGTGTCAATTACTGATAAGTAGTCAGTTCTTTGACCAAGTCACCCTCATGTTAAGGGATTGAAAGTCAATTTCACAAGGCCGATCAGGTGCAAAGTTGGGAGCAACCATCGATCAAGTCAGATCTGTATCAATTATTGACATGTAATCAACTGTTGATCAGATCAAGCCCTAATGAATATCAATATAAGTCTAATTGGTATTTAGTTAGGGTGGTTTCTGCAAGAGAGAGATAATTGGCAGAGACACAGAGCTACAATTGAGATCAGGGATTAATTCTGAAGAAGAAATAGGGTTTTATGGATAAAATAATTTTTAATTCAGAGAAACAGGGGTAAAAATGGAATTAAAAATTACAGGGATAATCATCATGAATTTAGGGATTTTTGGTGAAAATTTCATGATTTTTGGATGAAGGGATCTATTAAAACAAATTGGAGAAAGAATATCAGGCTAATTGGAAGGCTGAGATTCAATCAAGGGACTTTTGTGGGTGCAACTTGGGGACAACACTTCACGGGTGCAAAACCTGGGGACAGCAAACAATAGAGACCAATTTTGGCGCTGGAGAGAAGAGTTTGAAGGAGAAAAATATTGCGTGAAATCGGTGCACCGATTATGTCTCTCATTAAACATGACGGGTGGGGGCCGAATCCGTGCGCCAAGTCCACACGATTTGCACCACACCTCTCCCTTGTTTCTTTCTTCTGCCGCTGGGCCCCACACGACAGAATTCATCTCCTTCCCTGCTGCTGCTGCAGCTTCTTCCCCGCTGAACCCGATTTTTAACGAAATTCAATCCGAAAATGGAAAAGCACTCAAACGGCGACGAAAAATTGCAAATAATATACCGTTGGAAAGCTCTCGGCGAGGAGAATATTCTAGAACAATTTATTTTCGGTTTCATGCTCTGTGAATCACTCGCATCAGAGGAGAAAGGATTCGGGCATAGAATTTAATTGGATGATTTGGTGGGTAATTGGACAAATTGGCGGCTTAGGGAGGCTTAAGTGGGTCCCACGATTCGGTTAAGGCGATTCTTTGGCACGAATTAATCCCATTTTGCATGATTTTTATGATGGAATTGGTGTACAAGACCGAAAGTTAATGAAGGAGGCTAATTCACTTGGTTTTGAAGAAAGAGAAGCGGGGAAGATTTGAGCCGTGATCACGGCGCCATCTTGGCAATCAAACCTCAAACACTTTCTTCAACAAACACAAATTAAACCAATTTCAACCATTCAATTGAGTGATCAAAGGCTATGATCATGCCATGTCACCGATCCGTGGGAGAGAGAAAACACAAATTGTGTTAAAAGAAAACACAATTGGCAATTAACTCCAAGTGATCCTTATATAAAGTCCCTAACGAGTAAAGAAAAAAGGAGGAGAGAAAAAGGTTGTTATACCCCTTTAGAGAAAAAGAGAGAGAAAAAGAAATAAGCAAGGAAAAACAATAATCTCCATCCTCTTGATCAAGATCGGACATTTGAGCATTTGTTAATTCATCTAGAAGCATTAAGATCTAAGTAATCGTCCATTGTGAGAGGTATTTTTCTTGGAGAAGCAATGTAGATAATTGTGTAATAAAGATTTGAGTCGAATTTCTTTGATTTTCATTTCTTTTCTCATTTTCTTCTTCCTCAATTCCCTTTTATCTTCTCTATTGATTACTCTTTGAGGCCATGTGACACTAGAAGTGTTGTTCAAAGTTCGGTCGAAGGGTTTTGTAACCTCAGAATCTAATTTGAATATAGCAATTGGATTACAATCGCAATTGGAGTTAGTTGAAAGGTTTATAGCCCTCCCAATCTCAACTTGAATCGGAAGATCATTACAACACTTGACACTTTGGTCGAAGGGTTTATGTAACCCTCCCGATCTGCTGCAAAATCGATTACATAGACTCAATGTCTCACGGCATAGCCAAGAGACAAACCCATTCTGGAAGAAGAAATGGCTCAAGTAAGCATCAGTTTTCTTGTTAAAAGAACCAAAGCCAATACAAACCAGTGGAATAGGTGTGCATGTGAGTACATAAAGCCTGAACAAAGCCTAGATGGACAGAATTGCAAAGTCGCTGATAATCGGTACTGAGTGCATACCAGACTTTAACCACACCGGCAACAAAAATTAAGGATTAATCAGTCAATATAAGTAATGGACACACTAAGACGGTCCCTTTTAGCACAAGAATCACAAAGATTATCAATCAATTAAGCAAGAAATTGATGAAGCAATCTACCCAGCATTGTGGTTGTTACTGGTACCGAAATCGGTACAGGTATTGTCACTCTTCAACCGTATCGATTCAAGATCCAAGATCATAGCCCAGTTCTTGGCATCTAGACGATTCTAGTGGTATACTCTGATCTTCGGCCAACTGACGGGAACACCAGATCGTCGTTGAAGCGGGAATCTCGGGGCAAGATGAAGGAACTGACAGAGAGGTGTTATGCGATGAAATCACACGAATCTTGAAGGCATTTGTCGAAAGAGATAACGAGGAAACACTTGAGTACGAGGATTAAAGCGGACGCACAAATCACGAAACAATCCAACGAAGTGCATTAAAGCTTAATTTGGAGATTAAAGCAAATAAGATCATCTCACCTACACAAATGCGGATGTTCATCGACGCCTCAATATTAACACTTCAAATAAAGGGGCAGCCCAAGGTGACAAGAGCCGGTTTAGGCCCAACAAATATAAAAAAAAGAGAAAAGAAGAAGATAAACTAGGCCCAACTCACAAGACTAAAAGAGGAATTAATCTTGGCCTGTTCGGCGAAATAAAGAGTTGGGCCCAAACTGCATAGATAAAGAGAAGCCCATGAATCAATTAGGCACGATAGTTAATTAATAATAGAAAATTAAAATGAAAAGTAAATAAATCATTTGAAAATGTTTCTGAACTCCAAATTAACTCAAATTTGTTTCTAAAATTTCCTTATTTTTCATACTATTTTTCTATACAATAATATTCCAGTTTTAAAAATATAATCATGATAAAACAATTTAAAAGCAAAAGACATTACCTATATTGATATGTTTGACCTAGCTTTGACTTGTCATTTTAAATACTATAAAAATTCCAAAAATACAAATAAAAATCATAAATAATAACTAGATATATTTTAGTGATTTTTCAAGTGATTTTCCATGAAATAATAATGATGATAGTAATATGCCATAATAAATAATGAGATTAGCTATATTCTTTGATAAATAAAAAAAAATAATAATAACAATAATAGATATTATATTGATATTTTCTGTAAAAAAGAATAATAGAAATAAATAGCACAAAATATACAAAAAATATACTACCATGGTAATGAATAGTAAAATACATTTTCTTTTATAATAAAGAATGATAATATAGTTTTATAATACGAATTGTATTTCTTTTATTTCTATACAAATATATACAATAAAAAAAATATACTTTTGATGAATAAAATGTAATAAAAATAATAGTTGTAATAAAAAAACATAATGAATTTCATCTCTTATGGTTATTTTCAACTAATAATGAAATTTTATACTTTTCTATAGATAATAAATAGAAATAATAAAAATAGATATAATGAATAGTATAATAAATAGAATAGAATATTAATAATGATTTCCTTTTAGCTATAAAAAAATAATAATAATAAAAAAATAATAATAAAAAATATAAATAAAAAACAATAATAATAAAAATAATATAGCTATCTTTTGATTTTGTAAATAATTCCTACATAATGAATAGTGTTTCAACATAATAGAATATAGTAACAAAATTCTATTACTTTGGCTATTATAAACATTAAAAAAAATATATATAATGATATAAATAAAATCATAGCCATTTTATTTTCTATTATTTTTGTAAGTGATTTTCTACAAAATAAATAGAGTTTAGAAATAATAAAAATAAATTTCTACTATTTTAGCTATTATAAAAATCCCAAAAATATAAATAAAAATCTAGTAAAATAGCTAACCCCTTTTCCTATTATTTTTGTAAGTAATTTTTCTACATAGATAAATAGAATTTGAGAAATAAAAATAATAATAATAAAAAAATATAATAATAATAGTAATAAGAATATAAATATAATAATAATAATAATAATAATAATAATAAAAAAATGTATCTTTATAATAAAAATAATAATGGAAGATATTATATAATAGACTTTGTGCATTTTAGAAATGAATAAATATGCTCACATAAGGAGTGTAGAGCCACATAAGAATATTTGCACACATGATATAACATTTAGAACGATTAGTCAAGACGAGAACATTTTGACAGAGGATAAATAAGGTTGCAATGACAACACGAAAAGATGCGTTGAGACAGGAACATCTCGACGTAGGATGATTGAGGCTTCGATAGCAATATGAAGAAAATACATTGAGACAAGAACATCTTGATGTGAGATGATTAAGGCTTTAATAGCAATACGAGAAGATACGTCGAGACAAGAACATCTCGACACTTGATGAAGAATGATAAGATACGTTGAGACAAGAACATCTTGACGTAGAATGACTAAGGCTTTGATAGCAACATGAAGGAATATGTCAAGACAAGAACATCTTGACGTTTGATGAAGGATAACCAGAGCTACGATACTAACATGGAGATGTGTGTCGACTCGAAGAAGAAGAACATTATGATGTCCTAGATAGGTGACATCTTAACGACTCACGCCATGAGCAAGTAACTCATGATTGAATACGCTCACACAAGGGGTGTAGGCAACATAGTAATTTTGCACAAGTAATGCAACATGTAGAATGATTAGTCGAGACGAGAACATCTTGACGCTCGTGAAGAATGACCAAAGCTACGACATCGGCATGGAGAGATATGTCGACTTTGAAGAAGAAGAACATTACGATGTCCAGAGAAGTGACATCTTAATGACTCGGTGTCATGAACAAGTAATTCATGACCATTTGAAGCGGCAAGATCGAACTCATCCGTCGATAAGTTCGTCTCCGGTTCATTTCCCAAGACCGTGAGATTGAATCGGTGCCCGTAGGTAGATTCATCCACAAAACGATGAATGTGAACCGTTCGTAGGTAGGTTCCTTCACTAACACATGCCTCAATGTTGAATCGGCCCGTAGCTCGCTTCGGGTTTGACATTGTGTGCGGTGTGTTTCCTAGGTTTATGAATCGGCTTAGTGCTTCGAATTCATGATCTAGAAGATCGGTGAGAAGAAACACGTGGGCCATATCCACCCTTCTCCCGATTCACCAACCTCAAGATCAACCGGCTCGAGCGCTTCGAGTTGTATTTTGTGTGATTGGTTGTTGACTAGTTAAGATTGAACCGATCTGTTTGTAGGTTTATCTTCTAGATCAACGGAGGTCGAGTCGATCTCGTATGTAGACTCACCTCAAGCCCTCTAAAGAGATTAACCTCGGTCGTAGGTAAGGTTACATCTCGAGGTAGCATAGATCGAACCGATCGTTTGTAGGTTCGTCTTCCATAGGACAAAACCGATCTGTTTGTAGGTTTGTCTTCCATAGATTGAATCGATCCGTTTGTAGGTTCATCTTCCGTAGACCCCTTTTTATGAAATTAGACGACCACTTGAACATCTTTTAACTATACTATTTGCTTCTCTCTTTCAAAGATCCAGAGGTGCCTCGAGGTTCGTAGCCCGGGGTAATTAACGGTGGGGGCTTGCGCCCACCGAATCTACAAGAACTCACAATCACTAAAAACCCCCGAATGTGCATCCAAATAATCTCTAAACGGCAGAATCGGCCGACACCCAGCAGATGCACGCTCGGGAGGGATCTCCGTGTCCTTCTTCCGCAACCCATCGCCCAGCGGCGGTGCGGAGCGCGCGAAAAAGGGTCGCACAAATCCCTATGCTACATGAAATGATGTCAATGCCAAGCTAGCATTTTGATGCAACTAGTCATGAGAAATTTCAAATGTGATTTTGCTTTCAAGGCTGACCTGGTGCCAAAGCTGCGAGCAACCACCTAACCATGCTTTGATTTGTGTCAATTACTGATAAGTAGTCAGTTCTTTGACCAAGTCACCCTCATGTTAAGGGATTGAAAGTCAATTTCACAAGACTGATCAAAGTGCAAAGTTTCTGGAGCAATCATCTGATCAAGTCTAGATCTCAGTATCAATTTGTTGACATGTAATCAATCGTTGATCGATCAAGCCCTAATGAATATCAATATAAGTCTAATTGGTATTTAGTTAGGGTGGTTTCTGCAAGAGAGAGATAATTGGCGAGAGACATTGAGCTACAAATGAAATCGGGATTAATTCAAGAAATAATAGGGTTTATTTGAAAAAAGAATTTTTAATTCAGAGAGACAGGGGTAAAAATGGAATTAAAAATTACAGGGATGATCATCATGATTTTAGGGATTTTTGGTGAAATTTTCATGATTTTTGGATAAGTGGAGCTATTAAAATAAATTCAGGGAAGATAAAAACAGAATAAATGGATTAATCAAAGGCTGAGATTTGATCAAGGCAACTCTGGGTACAACTTGGAGATGATGGCAGCTCTGGGTACAAACTGGGTGCAAGAAACACAGAAGATATAAAATAAGTGAAGAGAGAGGGTGTGCCACGTGGCAGCACCAGACTGGACCAACTCAGCAGCCGAGTGCCACGTGGCAGCCTCCCATTGGTCCATGTCAGCAAGTGGGCCCCACCCTGGCACAAGTCACCGACAGTGGGCCCCACCTCGGTGCCACGTGGCGATCACCAATGGTCCACCTCACCATCCTATTGCCACATGGCATTATACCACGGGGCCACTTCACCCAACCCCATGCCACATGGCACGCCCGAGAAGAGCCATCTCACTCACTCGTGCCACATGGCACCATATCACAAGGCCACCTCAAAGATCAATTAGTGAGTAATCGAGATAAAAGGAAGGGGATTAAGATAACAAGCCAATCGATCATGCCATGTCGGTTCAATTAACCCTAATCATGCACTAATTAGTTGCTAACGACACTGTGAGCCTAAGAATAGAAAACTTACAAGTGGGACCTACCGCAGATTTATGAGCCTAAGGCACAGAGAACCTGTGTCTATGAACTAATATTAGCCGAGATTTAAAAAGAAAGAAAAGAAGAGCATGCACTGCTCTTGCGCCTCGCCTCGCACCCTTCTTCTCCTATGCTTTGGCTCACACGCGCGCAGCGCAGTAATGAAGAGCTTGTTCCCTCTCTCCCTTTCTCTTCTTCTTCTTCCCTCGATGCCAGAAGAACTCGAAGGCATCATCAATGGAGATCGAGTGAAAGGCTGAACTTCAAATCAATTGCTCCTAGCCTCAGCTACAGCATACAAAGGAGAGCATGTGCATATAATTAGATTTTAAGTTGATAAAGCACAGAGAGAGAAATAGTAAGGAGTAATACCTCGGGTTGAAATTTGAAACTTGCCAATTGAAGTTTAAAACTTGCAATTGATTGTTGAGGAGGCTTCTGTGATCCCAGGCGATGATGTTTTAACAAGAATTGAGAAGAATTGAAGGTTAAAAGTGAGAGATGTACTAAGTCACCCTTCGGCTTGGGAAGTAGCAGATCAAACACTATATTAGGGCTAACAAATCAACAAAGAGAATGTATGAGGAGTTGCCTGACATTGAAATGATGATGTTGAAGCTCTGAGATAGAAGAAACAAGCAAGGAGTCGAAGTGAAAGATTAAAACTTGATAATAGGCTTGCAAAGAGTGATAAGTGTAAATTTGATCGACTGCAGTAAAATTGATCCAGAGGAGTACTCAAGCAGCTTATAAAGGGATGGATGGAAGTCTAGAAAGGTCCAGAAGAAGCTAGAAGAGTATGAAGAGGTGTGGAGGCCGATCAATGGCAAATCTGTAAATTAGAAGAAGTTGTAACTGCCTCTAGGCAGTTACACATGAGTTAGGCAATAAAAACTCGGTTCAGTGAACCATAGGGTATACAAAGAAGCAGTTAGAGTGAAGAGTATAATGCACCATGTGCAATTGGATTGAGATGGTCAAAATCGGTCAAACCAATGGATTTCTATATAAACCCTTAGCCAGTGGATAGAAAAAAAGGACCAGAGGCATACACACAACCCTTAGAGCATTTGTAAGATCCCTGAGAAGCTTAGAGAGCAAGTGAGAAGCTAGAAAGCCAATTGATCTCAACAAGTGTTGAGAACTTGGCAAACAGTCACTCTTTTCCACTATTAACAATCAATCCAAGAGCTCAGAGCTACAGAGAAGAAGGGAAGGTGAGTGTACTTATTGTAAATATAGAGTTTGAGTTGTAATCGTGCTCAATTTTGAGTAATTTCAGAATTTTAGTACTGTTACTTGCATTTTCGCAAATTTCCTTTTCAATTCAATTGAATTTCTCAATTTTCTTGATTGAATCTTTCCTTTGAGCTGTCGCCTTACTATTTAGATCCTCTTTGTTTTATTTTCTTGCCTTTATCTTGATTAATCAAGTAATCAAGAGTTTGAATTAATCTGGCAGAAAAGCTAGTCGAAGATTATACGATCTCCTAGCACTAATCATGGAAGATGGACTAATCGAAGGTCACTGACCTCTTAGTCATTGTATTTCCAAGCAATTGTTCCAAGAATTCAACTTTTCAATCGAGTAATTGATGGAAATTCTGGAACTAATCGCTGGAACTCAAAACTAGTAACGCAAAACACTCGAAAACGCCCCAATTGATCAAGCTATATGCTTCAATTGAAATGCATTACATAGGCGATGAGTTTCATATCAATAAGATCAAGTAATTCTTGGCAATTGACTGAAATATAGAATATAGTATTGAATTGCCAATCAGTGCATCGCTCTCACCAATCTGCGTTTCATCATAATCCAAGTAAAAGAAAAGGTTGTTGTAGTGATCAAATTACTAGTTCTGTTAATTGAGACTTGGAATTACGTGAATGAACCAAGAATTACAAGAAATCGTGAGTGAAACAATCTAATTTGATCAAGAAAATCGATCGGTACCAAAACGGTATGGTCCAGTCAATTGTGTACGGTGGCGCCGATGATCCACCGCACCGTAGTACAATCAAAAGGTGTAGTTAGGTTCTGCAAGCCAAGGCGACGCCGACTGTGGTGTCCGATCATTAATTAGATCGCCGGAGTACCGGAATCAACCTCCTAGCACGCATCTTGAAGCACGGTAGAGAAGAGACAGAGAAAGGATCTCTTGCACTAATCTTGAAAGGCCGCACGAATATTGGGACGAATCCAAAGGATCTGGGCTATTGAACATTTAGAAAATTAAAGCATAAATCGATCTGGGCCTTTAATCCGTCTAGTGCAAATCTTAATCTCATCTGGCGGCCCAAATAAGAGTTGAAGTTAAATAGAGATATACACTAATCTTGGTGCAGATCTAAAGGCCCAGATTAAGCCCATTAATCAATTAATAACAGAACATTAATTATATATAATAAATAAATGATTTGAAAATGCTCCTGAACTCCAAATTGACTCAAATTTGTTTCTAAAATTTTCTCATTTCTCATACTATTTTTCTATACAATAATATTCCAGTTTTAAAAATATAATCATGATAAAACAATTTAAAAGCAAAAGACATTACCTATATTGATATGTTTGACTTAGCTTTGACTTGTCATTTTAAATACTATAAAAAATCCCAAAAATTCAAATAAAATCATGAATAATAGTTGTATATATTTTACTGATTTTTCAAGTGATTTTCCATGAAATAATAATGATGATAGTAATATGCCATAATAAATAATGAGATTAGCTATATTCTTTGATAAATAAATAAAAATAAATAATAATAGATATTATGTTGATATTTTCTGTAAAAAGAATAATAAAAATAAATAGCACAAAATATACAAAAATATATACTACCATGGTAATAGATAGTAAATACATTTTCTTCTATAATAAAGAATGATAATATAGTTTCTTTTGTCATTTCTATACAAATATACAATAAAAATACTTTTAATGAATAAAATGCAACAAAATAATAGTTGTAATAAAAATATAATGAATTTCATCTCTTATAGCTATTTTCAACTAATAATAATAAAAAATCTTATACTTTTCTATAGATAATAAATAGAAATAATAAAAAAAATATAAAAAAATATATAATAATGAATAGTATAATAAATAAGATAGAATATTGATAATGATTTCTTTTTAGCTGTTATAGATCTTAAAAATAAAAATAAAAATAGTAATAATAAAAAATAATATAGTTAACCATCTTTTGATTTTGTAAATAATTCCTACATAATGAATGGTGTTTCAACATAATAGAATATAATAATAAAATTCTATTACTTTGGCTATTATAAACATTTTGAAAATATAAATAAAAACATAGCCATTTTATTTTCTATTATTTTTGTAAGTAATTTCTACAAAATAAATAGGGTTTAGAAATAATAAAAATAAGATTCTACTATTTTAGCTATTATAAAAATCCCAAAAATATAAATGAAAATTCTCGTTAATAGCTAACCCCTTTTCCTATTATTTTTGTAAGTAATTTTTCTACATAGATAAATAGAGTTTAAAAATAAAAAAATATAATAATAATAATAAAAAAAAATAAAAAAAATAATAATAAGAATATTAATAATAATAATAATAATAATAATAAATAAATACATCTTTATAATAAAGAATGATAATGGAAGATATTATATAATAGACTTTGTGCATTTTAGAAATGAATAAATAAGCTCACACAAAGAGTGTAGAGTCACATAAGAATATTTGCACACATGATATAACCTTTAGAACGATTAGTCGGGACGAGAACATCTTGACATTTGATGAAGAATAATAAGATACGCGAGACAAGAACATCTTGACGTAGGATGATTAAGGCTTTGATAACAACATGAGAAGATATGTCGAGACAAGAACATCTTGACACTTGATGAAGAATAATAAGATACGTCGAGACAGGAACATCTTGATGTAGGATGATTAAGGCTTTGATAGCAACATGAGGGAATATGTCGAGACAGGAACATCTTGACGCTTGATGAAGAATAACCAGAGCTTCGACATTAACATGGAGATATATGTCAACTCTGAGGAAGAAGAACATTACGATGTCCTGGAGAGGTGACATCTTAATAACCCATTACCATGAGCAAGTAACTCATGACTGAATACGCTCACACAAGGGGTGTAGGGCAACATAGTAATTTTGCACAAGTAATGCAACATGTAGAATGACTAGTCGAGACAAGAACATCTTGACGCTCGCTGAAGAATGACCAAAGCTACGACATCAGCATGGAGAGATATGTCGACTTTGAAGAAGAAGAACATTACGATGTCCGAGCGAAGCGACATCTTAATGACTCGGTGTCATGAACAAGTAATTCATGACCATTTGAGCTAGCAAGACTGAACTCATCCGTCGATAAGTTCATCTCCTGGCTCATTTCCCGAGACTGTGAGATTGAATCATTCTGTAGTAGATTCATCCACAAAACAGTGAATGTGAACCGTTACGTAGGTAGGTTCCTTCACTAACACATGCCTCAATGTTGAACCGGCCCCGGCGCTTCGGGTTTGACATTGTGTGCAATTGTGTTTCCTAGGTTTATGAATCGGCTTAGTGCTTCGAATTCATGATCTAGAAGATCGGTGAGAAGAAACACGTGGGCCATATCCACCCTTCTCCCGATTCACCAACCTCAAGATCAACCGCTCGGTGCTTCGAGTTGTATTTTGTGTGATTGGTTGTTGACTAGTTAAGATTGAACCGTTCGTAGTAGGTTTATCTTCTAGATCAACGGAGGTTGAGTCGTTCGTATGTAGACTCACCTCAAGCCCTCTCGAAGAGACTAACTGGTTAGGTTACATCTCGAGGTGGCATAGATCGAACCGATCGTTTGTAGGTTCGTCTTCCATAGGACAAAACCGATCTGTTTGGGTCGCACAAATGTTTATCTAATTATTTTGTTATGTGAAACAATAATAAAAGACATAATGTTATAATAATTAAAATATAATTTTAAAAATATTAACACTTAGTACGTTAGTCCATATTATAACTACAATAAAAATGATAATAAACAACATCAATCCAACGATCCAAAAATTAAAATTCAAAAATGAAATATTACGGATTATCAACCATTTTTCATATATAATAAGAGAGGTGAGAGAGATAGAGAGAGAAATAAGAAAGAAAGAAGAGAGAGAAGAAATAAAAATTGAAATTCGACTATCTCAACTTCAAACGGCCATAACTTTTGATAGAAAATTCCAATTGAAGACATGCTATACAGCCACGGAAAACTTACGATGAGATCTACATGGTTCATAGCTTACAACATTACTGCCATTTTCAATACCAAAAAATATCATCTTGACTCTCAAAAACAAATTTGAAGTTTTAACTTTTTATTTATTTATTTCTTTTCATTTTTTCATAGAAATTATATAATTGTTCATATTATTACATGAGAATTATGTATGTATGTATGTATTATTGAGTAATTTTTTTATTATTGGATGTATAATTATATTTTTTATATTAATTATTGAATGAGTGAATGATATACAAATATATTTGTTCTTATTTAATCAATTTGTCTCTATTTATTGTTGACTCCATATATCAATCTGACTTCATAAAGAATGTTTATAACTAATTTCTTTTAAAAATAAAAATTATTTTTAACAACGGTTATTAATTAAAAACTGTTGCTATATTAAAAAATAAGCTAAATTAAAAAATAAACTATTAAAAGTTATTAAAAATAATAAATAAACAAACAGAAGAAAAAAAACTTGGACCCGAGTTTCAAATTCGGATCTAGCTAGGGAGGCAAATTTTCAGGCCCATCTTACTAAAATAATATATTTAAATATTTTTTTTACTATAAAAAAATCGGTTGTATACTAATTAATTGTCAAACGAAAAGCGCGGAGGGATTTGTCTTTGCCATTTCTTTTTAATTTGGCCCAAAGTTGAAAAAATAAAATTGAAAAATTCTCACATACTGAAAGAAAAAAAAATCAGGTCAATTTCAGATATAATTAATGAATAAAATTTTCAGGATATTATTAAACTACCCTCAATTTCATATTTAGTCAATGAACTTCTATTTATTCATTTTTAGTCATCAAATTTTAATTTTTATTTAAATTTAGTCACTCCATTAGTTTTCTCATTCAAACTTAATGGAAAACTAATGTGATCTCTATATTAATATTTGGACACATGTTTTCATATGAAATTAAAATATTAAAGAATAATTCACATGTTAATTATTCTATTTTGTAGAAAATGTGTTGTTTTTTAGAAGCAATTATTTTATTTTAAAATAAATTTTTAACATAAATTTTAAATTAATTTATTAAATAAATACATTAGTTTTTATGTTATAATAATTTAATTATACAAATTAAAAAATCTTTATCCATATGATATAATGTTAATAGAGCAAATCTACAGTGTTCTTAAACTCACGTTAGACCTCGGTGAGTTTAGCTCAAAAAGTATATCAAATGATCTTCAAATTTTAATTTTTTACTCTCATTAAATTCTTCATATTGAAATCTTATGGGGTACCAAAATTTGGTATGTTTCGAGTTATCTAAGTCACTCTTTTCAATTTTTGAAAATAATGTACAAACTTTAAATATTTTATTATTATTTTTAGAGTTGATTTTCAAAAATTAAAAAGAGTGACTTAGAAAACTTGAAATATCTCAAAAAATTTTACCCCACGAGATTTCAATATGAAAAATTTAATGAGAGTGAAAAATCAAAATTTAGAGATCATTTGATATACTTTTTGAGCTAACCTCACGGAGGCCTTCCGTGAGCTTAAAAACACCGTAGATTTTCTCTTATTAATACCTCTAAATATAATATAAATTAAAAAAAATCCTTGTTCTAATAAATAAAAATTAAATTATTGATTTAAATTTACTTAAAAATTGATATGCGTAATTTCGTAAAGATATAGTACAAATAATATAATATAATATAATATATATAATATAATAATAATAATTTATTAATATTTCTTAAGAATTTAATAAATAAATGCACACTCATATAACATTATAAGTTTTCCATTACATTTGGATGGAAAAAATAACAGAGTGAGTAACAATAAATAAATAAAAGGTCATTGACTAAACTATGAATTTGAAGGTAGTAAATTATCCTGTAAATTAATACATAATTTGTCATGCAAAACGCTGATGTCTAACTCGATCGGCTGTGATTCTGGAAAACTTGAACTGAAGATAATCGAGCAGTACATACAATAAATTTATGGTGTAGTCAGAAACCACGTAGCATATATTATAAAAGAATACCTTTCTTAATAAGCCAATGCTTCCAGCCTTGACTTTTTCTTTTATCAATTTATATATATATAAAATAAAACTAAGATCAAATTAGGAAAGCATATGCTAGTTATATTCCAGTAGCTTGAGTTGAAAAGGAAGAAGGGAACTATTCTACGATTCACTATATTATTATTTTATTATCTAATCCATGAATATCGGACAGGATACCAACTTATCCATACGGTTTAAAAACATAATCTTGCACTATATTTGTCTGTTCGACATTTGAAAGCAGCATAAAATAAAGTCAACCTCAACCCAAAGAATAAACTAGGATATTCTTACAATTTCCCATTAAGATTGATCTAGAATATGTAAAACTATGAATTTTAAATTACTGAATGAAAATCAATAACAGCTCTTATTCATAATGTAAAATATAAACATTCTCATTGATGATAAAAATATTTACATCTTAAGTTACTAGATCATGAAAAGCTCTTAATTAATGTTACGTTTCATTTATACAACGAGAGGATGGATCCCTATGGTTATTAGTGTCCATTGTGCCTATTTATGTGTGTAAATTAAGCAATATAAACTGTTAGATATATTTTAAATTATATCAAATGCATATATGTGAAAATTTATGTAGATTTACTTTCATTTCAATGGTCATCAAGAGAGGATGTTAAATCATAAAACTTGATCCGTTGATTTTTATCATCTATATAAATATAATTGAAATTATGCAATTATTTGTGTATACATATAATATGATATATAAAATATATATCATCGATTAAATTTATCATTTAAGAGTTTAAAAAGTAGTTATTTGAGATTTGATTTTATTGGTCATGATATGACATCGATAACCATGAGCGTTTGATACTTTCTCATTCAATAAAATTCAACTTCAATTTTCTTATAAATGTTTAGAGAATGAAAAGAGTAAACATACAAGTAGTCGTGAATTCAGATACAAATATTTTCTATATAAATATAATTAAGTATCTTCAAGATAAAGATAACGATGTAACATTTGTGCCCTTGATGAAAAGAACTGCCATTGCTAGCTGACTGCACTGCAACTTTTTATTTAAGAAATGCCTAAATTTTTTTATACTTTCATCTTTTACACGAAATAGGAGGTTAAAGCTCAAAATTACATTTAAGTTCCGGTGTCATCACTGATTTTATTTTTTTCATTTTAAACCTGCCTCGAAATTAATTTCCATTCTAGCTCACGGTATGTCATATTTTGAGCTTTGCATTACTAGATATATATAAACTTCGCGTTTAAGTGACGTGGTTGTTACACATTCATATTCACTAATTTTATAATAAATTATGATGGTCAACATCTCTCTTTTTTTTTAAAGTAAAAAAAAAAAACGTTTCACAGGATCTCTTGCTGTGGTCCTCAAAGCAACACCAAATACAAATAATATATGTACCTGGATCAAGAAAAATAATTTAAATAGAAAAGAGAGCAGAACCCCCTTTTGTTTTGCAATAATACTTCTTTGTTGTAATTATTCTTTTTTTTTTCTATAAATGACACATTTTTTAGTCTCTAAGAAGTCCCTCTCAGATATAATTTGTGCAATATAATTAAGTACATGAAAATAGTGAGAGATGATTGTTTGTATGTAGAGTAGAAATTGGCTTGATAATCATTATCCTTTATCCAAATTTATTTCTTAGAAAATTTTGCTTGGGAAGCAATATATTAAAGTGATAAATTCCCATGGTTATCGGTATTACATGTTACGAACTTTTGAATTTTTTTTCTTAAACTAAATAAACTAATTTGCTAGGTGTACTTGATTTCGTCTCAATTGCACATATATCAACATAGATAATTTTAAACAGGATTTTATTTTAATTTCCCAATCAATAAATTTGGTCGTTGATTTTGTTGGCTCTCAATGCATACTGAACCGAATTCAAAATATGTATTTTGTTTGCGAGCGTTGTGTTAGATATATACACTATATTAAATCATTAGTTCTCATTTAAAGTTTAAAATTAGCTTTTTGGAGTTCATTGTCTATGCACATTAAACTGTCTATAAAGCCATTCCCAAAATGAGGAAAAAGAGAAACCTGCTCAGAACAAACTTGGAGTTCAATTGTAGAATATAGATAAATAAAGAGGAGATAACTGGGTGAAAAATTGCTAACAAAATCGATCTTTTAATCAATGCATAGAGCACATAACTGGGTGAAAAAATTGCTAACAAAATTGATTTTTCTAATCAATGCATAGCGAACACGCCCTAAAACTGTTAAATTGTTAATTATTTTATGCTCTGCTTACTCTTGATTGGTTAATATTTGAAACGATATTAAAAGCGAACGTCTCTTCCTATCCCCCCTCTTCTAGAAACTGGAAAAAAAAAAGTCCAAAAAATGTTGAAACAAATAAAATATTTTGGAACTTGCAAGCAACATATTACCTAGTATGTTAGCATAGCAATATCTAACCATATATATATATATCTTCACTCCTGGTCGTTGTATCGGAGTTGTCTTTCATTCTTCCTTTCGGGTTCCTTTTCTTTGCATTTGATATACAGCTCTCTAATTTTGGAGGCAACGAGAGGCAGAGAGAAAAGAGAGATAGCAAGAGAGCAACACAGAGCACAATGGGATGCGTTCATTCATGTGGCGTTTCGATAGAGGAATCAGGTGAAGAAAGAGATAGCAGCAATGATGGAAAGAGACTGGAGAAGAATAGAGCTACTCCAACCACAAAGAAAGAATCAAATAAAACAAAATCATCGGAAAAAGGCAATAAATCTTGGTATTTAGATTCAAAGGAGGAACCATCATTCTTGAAGGCAAACAAATCGAAAGATGTCGCAAAGGACACTAACTCAAAGGCAAGCCCATTTATAGCTAATTTCTCTCTTAAATCTATCAAATGATGATGAGGCATGTACCATGGGAACTTCACTCTATGGCACCAGTACACTGCGCTTACCAGAGTACCAGAACAGTACTGCATCAGCAGTTGAAGGATCACCCCACAAGATCCAATTCCTTGTGTGAAAAATGAGAAAGACACTTAATCAATTCTAATGGAGTCTTATACATGAAATTTCAGTAGAAATGTACACATTTAAATCAAGTTCAGAAATGCATATATTTTTACGCACCTATTTAAAAGGGGGCTTTATGTCCATTTCGTCAAACAAATAAATATGCAAAAAAAACAATAATTAATAGTACCATGAAGTAATATAGATTTCGTTTTATTGTACCAATTATATTATGAACTCGCATCAAATTGTTAAATATTTTGCCCTTCACTTAGGCTGATGCACCTTCATTTCTTGCAAAGGCAAGAAGTACTGGTTTCTTTGGACCAAGTAGCAGTAGTTCTGCGCCAAAAATGGTACCTAAAGATGGGAAGATCTCAATACTGTGCTTCGAGGTTGCTAACACTGTTCTCAAAGGCGCCAAGTTGATGGAGTCTCTCTCAGATGTAAATGTGAAACATTACAAAGAGGTAGTGCTCCAATCACAAGGTATACAAATATTGGTTTCTAATGACATGCAAGAGCTGCTAAAGCTGGCTGCTGCTGATAAGAGGTGCTTAGTTGTCCTTTTTTGTCTTTATAAACAATCTTATTTTTCATTTAAGGGGATTATTGTTGTTGCAGTTATTGACTATATTGTGATCTTTCTGGAAATGCTTTTGTTTGTTGTTCTCCATACAGTGATATTGTAATGTATATGACTTGTGATAAAAAAATAGCATGATATTTGATAAATTAATGCACAAAACAGTCATATCTGAAAATTTACACAAGTTTTTGCTTTTATCAAATTTACTTACAACTGATGAAAAAAAAATGCCATGTCATATCTGAAAAGTCCCTTTCTTCTGAATTATTTATTTATTTTTTTCACAGGAATGAACTGGAAGTATTGTCTAGAGAGGTCATAAGGTTTGGAAATAGATGCAGAGATCACCAGTTTCACAACTTGAAGAACTACTTTCCCAGGTACATCAATTGGAAGATGTAGGAATATAGCTTTCCACGATGAATGATAAATTGATAATCGACTTATGTCATTTCTCTATGTTTCATAGATATGAATCAGAAAGGCCTCCAGATTGTTTGAAAGAAAATGCAGAGAGAGCAATGGAACATCTAGTAGGCCTTGCGCAACGCACTTCTGTGAGTATTTTCTTATAGCGTCAGTATGTACTTAGTCAAATATCATAATGACGACCACAACAAATCTTTAAACTAAAATAAATTGAGATAAATTAAAAATTAAATCTAATTCAAAAATATAGAGATCATGAATTTCAAATAAAAAATAATGATGATAATAATAATGACAGAAATGATGATGATAATAATAATAAAAATAAATATTATGATGATAAAGTACTAATAATAATATAAATATCTATAATAATATTAATAATACTAATGATAATATTATAGACATCCATAATAGTAGAAATAATAATAATAATAATAATAATAATAATAATAATTTTAATAACAATGATCACAATAAATCTATACTATGAAATATATTTTTAAATCCTAAATCCTAAATTCTAACTCTAAAATCTAAAAACATAAAGTATTTACTCTATTGCTAGACTCAACTCTTTGATCATAGTTTTAATATGTGAATCGACATCTTCTAGGCACTCACAACCAAAATAATCTATTTAGTTATACTTTATTTTATTTAAATCTTTTTTTATTGCTTCCTTTTATGTCAGTCTCAATCAACTTCTATCTTTTCTTGTGTTTTTAGGATGATTTAAAATATCACTATGTACCGGTACCTCATAAGGCCTTCATTGGATAATGATCAAACCATCACAAATGATATTGGACCAGCTTCTTTTGAATTACTGACACCCCAAGTTTGTCCCATACATTATCATTTCTAATTCGATATCTTTTTCTTGCATGACTATATATCCAACGCAACATTCGTATTTCGGCTACACTTATCTTCTAAATATGTTGTCTTTTTATAGCCCATCATGCTACAACATATATCATCATAGGTCTAACCATCGTCTTGTAAAATTTATCTTTTAGTTTATTTAAGAAATTTTTCACCACAAAGAATGTCAGATGTTTGTCATCATTTCACTCATCATGCTCTTATTTTATGACTTACATCTTTTCATCGATTACTTTATATGTAACATCGATATTAAATATCAAAATGCATCTTTCATGGGTACTACTTGTCTATCAAGATTGACATCTCTATCATCTAAGTTGTCACTGCTTAACTGACACCTTATATATTCGGTTTTAGTCATATTAAGTCTAAAATCTTTCGATTCTAAAGTGTGTCTCTATAATTCTAGTTTCTAATGGACTCTAATCCTACTCTCGTCAATCAACATCATAATATCGACAAAGAGTATACACCAAGGACTATCTTCTTGTATATCCTCTGTGACCTCATTCGTTATTAAGATGAAAATATATAAACTCCATACTATTTTTTTATGTAATCCTATCTTAATATGAAATACACTGGACTCGCCATCACCTGCTCTGACGTTAATCATAATATTTATGTACATATTTTTGATAAGGGTAACGTACTTTGTTAGAACTATTTTCTTTTTAAGCGCCCACTACATTATATTTCTTAGTATTTTATCATACGTTTTCTCCAAATCGATAAATATGTAGGTTCTTCTTTTGTTCCCTACATCTCTCGATAAGTTATCATATCAAAGAAATCTCCTCCAAGGTGAAACTCTCAGGTATAAAATCAAACTAAAATTTGAAAATAATTGTCAATTTTTTTAAACGATACTCGATCATTTTCTCCCAAAACTTCATGGTTTGACTCATGAGCTTAAATCCTTTGTAATTAGTATAACTTTGAATATCTCATTTATTTTTAGAGATTGATACTAATATATTTTTTCTCTACTCATTAGGTATCTTGTTGGATCAAAAAATATTATTAAATAACTTAATGAGTCATACTACTACTTTGTCTTCAAAATATCTCTAGATCTCATTTGAGATACCATAGGTCCCAACGTATTATCTGTTTCATCATTTTAAAAAAAAAATCACGTCAAACTCTTGAATTCCTTAAAAAAATGTTTATTGGTGTCATCAAATGAGTCGTCTAACTCGATTGTGATTTTATCACTCTCTCCATTGAACATTTTGTCGAAATATTCTCTCCATCTATTCTTAATCTCCTCATCCTTCATCAAAAAGCCTTTTTTTTTAATTTCTTGTGACTTCTTTGTATTTATGTATATTTTCATCACTCCTATGGTAATGTAAATGTTTGTAGCATTTTTTTCTCATTGATTGTTTTTGTACATACTCATTCCACCATCAAATATTTTTTATTTCACATTTATTTTCTCTGATTACTCTAAATACCTCTATAGTCACCTCCTGAATGCGAGACACTATCTTCGTCTACATATTATCCACATCTTTACATGCACTAGTAAAAATGTTTTAAAGATTCAGAAATTGTTAAGTGCAGTGCCAAACAAAATTAGTCTGGCACCATCTTTAAATATTGCATGCACAAGCAAGGTTCGGTACTCGAACCAAGTGAATCAATTTTATTTTTTGTTTTTGTTGAATTCTCTTATTTTATCTCCTTTTTCCTCTTTTTGTTTCTTGTCTAGAACCTCTACATTGAGTTGTATGTATTGAAGAAATTTGAACAAGAATATGAAAAGAAGTGCTCAGAAGAGCAAAGTCATATATTCTCCGTGAAAGGTAAATTGTATGTATAACAAAATCCTGTATTTTGCAAGCATTATGTACCCCTAGCTAGGTTGTTTTTAAGGGCATCCTTTGTTTAAAAAGCGTGCTTCAAATTTTCAGGAGATAGAGCTAAAGATGTTAAGCAACAGATAGAAAATCAGAAGAATTGCATAAAAAAACTAAGGAAAGAAACACTTTGGTCAAAGAAGCTAGAAGAGGTATATATCTAGTTCCACCAAGTTTTTATGACATGACTGGTACAATACACAATGTCCATTTTCCCTTTCCCATAATATAGTCTTCAATTTCGGATCTAAGAATCTCATGTGAGAGAAACATGGTCAATAAAATGATACCAGTATTGGTAACTGGTATCCTAACAGTAAAGGTAATCAAATTGCAGATTAGAAACCGACACATTGATTATTGATCCACACTCATCAAATCCTTCCTGAAAATTATTTGCAGTAAATTGGGTACTAGATACTCAGGAAAATAGAAGACTGAGGATTTCAGTATACTTCTAATTTCAGGTTGTGGCGAAGTTAGTAGATATAGTCCAATTTATACATTTCGAAATCAATAGAGCCTTTGATATTGAAGGTACTGTTATCTTTATGTATATAAATTGAATACAAGATTTTTGCATTTTAGAATATTTGGAATTCCTCCTTCTACCATCGGTCATATGCATTATGTTCGGCTTTTCTGTTTTCCAACTTTTAGGCGAAAAGGATTGTATGGAGGAGCAGTTGGATAATTTAGAAACACTAAGTTCAGCAGGGCTTGCATTGCATTATGCACATATTATAGCAAAAATAGATAATGTGGTATGCTTTCGTAGTTTATTTAACACCTTTTAACATATTTCCTTTGCTTTTAAAATGTAGCCCCATTTATTACTAAAACAATATTGTGTTCAGGTGATTCTGCAAAATTCAGTGCCTCAAGCTTTGAGAGACGAGTTGTACATGTCATTACCTGACAAAATAAAAGCTTCACTAAAACCTTTGCTGTTATCACTTTTGCCCAGTGAGGTTGTTTCTCAAATCCTTTTTTTTTTCTTGTATGCTTGGATCATGCAAAAAATAGTTAAGAATAAGGGGATTGAAAATAGCAAATGAAAATAATGAAAAAAATAGTGATTTTTAGATAAACATAAAGATGGTGAAAAAGTGAATGAAAATATTATTTAAATTGTATGTCCAAAATAGCAGTTGTTTCAAATGGTGAAAATGTTAGAACAATAGTTACTTAATCTCAACTCATAACAATATAATAGTAATTATTCTCACTGTTTCAGAATGGTAAAATTTTTATTTGAATGCACCATTGCTATTTTATTATGAGAACAACAACTATTCTACTATTTCGAGTACATCTAAACACATCCTTTATGAATAATTTTAAAAGCACCAACTCTATTCGGGCAAAAAGTATAAAAAAAGATGTTGAATCTCAAAGGGAATTTTCTTTTTATTATGATTCTTTCCATCTTTGAAATACACTCTTAATTACAAAACAAGAAAAAAGAAATGATTATAACCTTGTGTCTTTTTTAAAAAGAAAAATACACAAAACAAGAAAAGAAGAAAAAATTAAAAAAAAATCTAGTGATAAACAAATCTTAAGACAACCCATGAAGGCACAACAAAATTTCAGGTCATAACCAATGGCTGATAACACAATTTCAGGTTAGGCCCAAAATACAAAGCAACTCTGTAGATTCGTAGCCCAACTTTACCAGGCTTTGAACCACGCATATCCAGTGGAGTCAAAACGCCTGTCTGTAGTCAGTAGTCTTGGAGAAATGACGAATTCAATCCAATTATCCAACAAATATATTTTTTCTCGCAATAATACCTAGCTATACTGAAACTAATTCAAATCGTTCCTTCTGAATTATTCTTTAAGTGAAGTTTGCTGTCATGCACCAATTAATACCGGCATAGAATTTGAATTGCAATCCACATCCAGAGTAGTTCTGATGTATTAGATTTTGTATTAATTTGTTTTCTTTTTGTTTGAGCATTTTGATCCTTTAACATCTTTTCCATTAACTGTTTTTGTGCAGTTCACAACCAACCAAATAAGAAGTGAATTGGATAAGATCTTAAAATGGCTATTACCAATGGCCAACAACACAATTAAAGCTCAGTACCGATTTGGCTGGGTTGGTGAAATGGGAAATATACGGTAAGCAAATGTTAAAATAAATAAGCTTTATTTTTGGAACTTTGATGATAAATGAGAATTTCATCGTGATAATTTATTGGAACATATATGTTTCTCCAGAACTGAGGTTGACGACAAGGTTGTTGTAGAACCCAATTTAGTAAGGTTGCAAACACTTGACCATGCAAAGAAGGAAAAGGCTGAGAAGATAATACTGGTTCTTTTCGTGTGGCTTCACCGGCTGGTTACCCAAAATATAGATGGGTCTCGTGCAAACCAGATCCGATCCCACCAGAAAGCGCTCAAAGAAAACAAAAGATACTTCATTATGGGATCTATACAAAGAACATGATAATCTTTTTTTTTTCCATTTCATTTTTTGTATAGAAACTCTACAGACATAGCAGAAGCATTGGTTTTGTTTTGGGTGGAAAAATATATAGATTTAAGTTAAATAATTAATAAAATCATATAAGTATTTTAGGGCATCCAATTAACAGGGGAACTTCTTGTTTTTTTGTTCCTTCAGAAAGATATAACTGAATTTGTTATATTAACGGTTACTTTAATTGTCATCGTGGTTTCAAAAGGTGAATAACACCACAAATAGAACCCATGTTTTAGGAAATATATTACCGGAGGAAAAAAACAAGAAAGGGGAAAGCAAACATTTTCATATAGCCATTTATCATTTTCTTCAACAAATTTTCTAACTAATCTAAGATCAAGCTTACTTGTATGAAGCAAAATTACACAACGGGAAGAACGAGATAAATAGTTAAAGGACGATACTTTTACGCGTTTCATAGTTTATCTATGTCAAATTTTGATTGCGTTTTGTTTTATCAACTGTTACTTTTGAAGGCACATAGTTCAGGTCTTTATTTATTTTTTAAGTACAAGTCCCAAATATTATTAGGACCTAATCATCATGCAGTATCTATTGTCATGTTTTCCAGAAATTAATAGCAAATTGAAAACAGCCGCATTATTAAAAGGTACATTATACAACAAGGACAACAAGGCAAAGATAATTGCTACAGAGAACTTAGATTAGCATTCATCTCCAACAGTAATTACTGTGTTGTTACATATACATCATACTCCACGTGGGCATCACCGGTCTTGTAGTCAGCCGAGTGAGTCTTAGCAATGGCATATCCACGTGCAAACCGAAACTGCCCTGTCCCGCCGACTACTGACATCTCTCTTGTTGCGTGCATTGGTGTATTTCGCCCCAATACTGTTATGACACTACCGTTGTACGCACCGTCTGTGAAAATCAAGTTCATTGCCTAAATAAATGAAGGACAGGTACATACATATTACATCACAGCTTTTATATGGAGGAAAAGGATATTAATGCTTTGCTCTTACTATGATCTGGTACAAAAAATGCCTAAACCTACTTTTTTATAATATATTGTAAACTACTTGTTATCAAAAAACATAATAGCTCTTGATCAGTCTTAATTCAATTATTATTACTAATTTACTACACCTCAGGTACATGTTGGGCCAGGCTTGATCCATTGTCCTATCTGCTTGTCAATTTCGGTACAGGATCAAATTGGTTAGAATGTACTACAAACCATGGATTTGCCAGAATTGCCTCTTTTTCTCTTGTAGTAATAAAGTTTCTGATAATTTGACTTGAATCGGCAAGGGATTATGTACCTGCATGAAGCCAAACTCGCCGAGACATGATGAGGCATACAAGCCCTGTGCCCGACCCACTTCCTTCGAGGAAGGATCCGGGCCCTCAGTCAGCTTATCATCCATCATATTCATCATGCCGAAAGCTGTCGTCGAGCTGCTAACTGGCTGAGTTATGGTTATGGCTGTTGGGTTCTTGCCACTTACAATGTCGTGGAAGAAGAAATGGATGTGTTTCATGTCGGCCTCGACTTTTGCCTCAGCTGGGGACAGGGTCTTAAGTTGAGCCTTAATGGAGGTGACAAAAATGAGGGAGAAGAGAAAGAAGTAGAGAAGGATGAAAGAACTTGGCGACAACTTGGAAGCCATTTTTGTGAATTAGCGGTGCCTCTGTGGTGACTGGATTAAGTGGTTCCAAGATGATATAAAGAGGGATTGTGGGTATGTGGGTAGGTATTCTAGAAGAAACTTTACCTCTTTCTGTGGAATTTTGACGATGAACAGAATCTCAATGATATAATTTTTTTTAACTCAATGTTTTTATTAACAGGAACTTTAACACTTTTCAGAAAAGAAAAGAAAAAACAGGAACTTTGACTATTAGTATATCTTTTGATGTCTCGACATATTTACCACTAGTAGGAGAATTATTAATGTTCTACAGATCAGGAAGTCATCCAGATGACGTAATATAATCAAAGCAATATCGAATGGATCAGATTATTATTCTCGCTTCAACTTTCCGACCACCTTATCTCAGTGTACAAAAAAGTGAATTCGGTGAATTCCAGTGGAACTGACTAACCGAGTCAAGTGAGCAATGGAAATTGAAGAAGCAAGTTGGTGCCACCAATGAGGCGTGACCGTGTCAGTGTGTCAGAAGCTAGCTGTTGGGTTATTAGGTGGTGGGGCCTTGCAATTTTGTGTCGTTGCCCGATTCGCTGTTAGTTCTGGTTTAGGTGGGGTTAAGCTTCTTAGAGCTCTGCTCCTCCCTGAAATTTCTTATTCAGAAGGAAAGAATATTGTGAGAGATTACTGGAGTTTGCTTAACAAAATTGAGGGCTTTGACTCTCACTTATTTTATCAAAAGAAAAAAAATATTGGGAGAGTAAAAAAGAACTAATAAACAATGTGAGTCTTAAAAATTAAAATGTAAGCTTACAATGTGTCTTAAAAATTAAAGTGTAAGCTTGTGGAATGTCCAAGCATGTGTACTTTTGCTCAACCGTTATTGTTTTTTATTTTTCTTTATTTTTTAAAATCATCAATCGTTATTGTTTTTTTCTTTTTCTTTAATTTTTTAAAATCATTCATGTTAACTATAATTGTGATGTACTGCAGGTGAAATTGAAGATATGAAGCAATTGGGTTCTAAATTCCCAAACAAGCTGATGCTTTTGTTAAAATAAAATCTAGGTAATTGAACATAAGAAGCAATTGGGTTCAAATTTTTTTCTTTTCTTTTTTTCTTTTATATTGTTATAACAAAATCCAGATAATTATTTTTCCAAGTGGGGTGGAAGATGAACCACTTCACCAGACAGTTCAGCCTTCAAAGTTCAAAGTACTTCGTCTCGTAGCGTGGCAATTACTCTTCAAGCTTTCAATATTTCAACAACCTGACTGAGAGCGCGGTACAGGTAGGAAGCTTTACAATGCTTTTCTTCTCAGCTCGCTTCTGCTTTTAGGAAGCATGCCATTTGGGGTGGGATTGGGAGGGAGAGAGAAGGAGATTCGCAGAGTTTTTTTTTTTTTTTTTTTGAACCATGATCGGACTTAAATTTTTTAGGTCAGATTGGATCGGATTTGTGCTTGGGATAATTTTCATATTTTGGTGGAGTTGCAGAGTTGGGTTTGGGACCACTTTCGAGTAATGGTCGCGGGTATTCATTTTCTCTTTTTATTCGAGTGAGTCGAGCCGACCCCAACTCAAACTCGGCTCATTTAACTATCGAGCCGATTAGCTCGAGCCAAATTAGCTCGAGTCATTTTAGCTCGAGCCAGATTAGCTCGAGCCCGAGCTGAGCCACGAGCCCGAGCTTTTTTGTGCAGCTCTAATTTTCTTTCTTTCAGTTCCTCCACTATTCTTTTGTCATTATTTTTTCATCTCCTTCTTTTTGAGCGGGGAGGGAATCAAGAGGTTTATCAAAAATAAAAATTATACAATAAAAAATAATTTTATTTTTAACCTGAATATTTTATTTATTTGAACCGGATAATGAAATACGAATAAGTGATCTATGTCCGCTCCGCTCCTCTATTGCGAGGAACTGGTCCCAAGCAAGCTAGCTGAGCTGAGAATCAACTTATTCTTTTTTCACTAACATATATATATGCTGCGCCCTCATTCAAAGCTGAAAGTGTGTGTAATCCAAATATCCAATATCCAATCGCACGGTCGTGACTCATGAACAAACAAACCCTAATCCATTCTCTGCGCCGCTCATTCCTCTCTTTTCCTCGCTCGCCTCGCACGCCTATCCCATTTTCTCTCCTTCTCGCTCGTCTCTCCTCTTCCACTGACTACTATTGCACGAATGTTCTCTCGCCTTGTACCTAAATCATTTTCTTCGTTGTTTTCACTCAAACCTTAGCTAACTCTGCGGCTATTGATCCCTTTTCTCGATGATCTGTCGCCAAATTTCCGCCAGCAGCCTACCTATACTGTACAATATGAACTTGAGATGACATATAAGAGGCTGATACTGCCATATCTTAGCTTAATGGAGGCTGACTGGCTATGAGACGGGTGACAGGTCGTCGATCAAGGCATCATTGCCGACAGGTAGGATCTGGGAAGGAGAGAAATCATGGAGGTTGCTTGCTTATATATTGTTTCTTTGAACGAAAAAAAGCGTTTGGGAAGAAAAGAAAAAAAAGAGAGACTGAGAGTAAGAAAGAGAGGACGAGAAAGCCAAGAGACAAGAAATAAAGGGGAATTTCGGTTAGCACATCTTTTTTAAAGGTATTTTTTTCTAAAACATTGATTAAAATTTTTTTTGCTTGTTTTCAGCATTCTCTAAGATTTTTTTCTCTTTTTGTTGTTTTGAAGTTGTGCAGGAGCAGAACTTTCTATTGCTCTGATTTACTGAGTTGTTGTATCAAGAAAAATAGTTCAAGCATAACAGTTACTCTCGATTTTTAATGATGGTTTCCTCAGATGTGTCTGAGCCTGACATTTCCAGTGATGAGTATGAAATTTACCCTTCTTGAATGTTTTGCTTGAAATGTTTACTTGTGAATGCTTACTATTATGCTTGAGTTGTTATGCTTGGTTGTTATGTTTGGACTGTTAGGCTTGAACTGTTAGGCTTGAACTGTTATGCTTGATCTGTTAGGCTTGGTTGTTATACTTGAAATGTTATGTTTGAGCTGTTGTATTTGAACTGAGTTGCTTGTGATATGTGTTAGCATCGGGCCAGGGTTGAACCTAGATATCTCAGAGGTCATTTAGAGAATAGAAATTGATACTAGTGCAGAAGCACTAACAATTGAACAACCCATTAAAAAGAGGAAGCCAAGAGATACCCTTACTTCTCCTGTGTGGGCTCATTTCAAAAGGGGTGATTTGTGGAGTAGCAAGGGCAGAGATAGGGGATTCATGTCTCTTACTTGTCATTATATTGATGACACTTGGGTTTTGAGAAAAAGAATTGTGAACTTCACACCTTTGTCATCTCCACATACTGGCAAGCATATTTGTGTCAAACCGTAAAATTTAATTAAGCAATAAAAATAATTAAGAGGATAATTAGAATAATTTAGCACAAATTAATAAATAACATAACCAACAATTAAAAGAATATATATATATATATATATATATTAATAAATCTGACATTAAATAATAATAATTTTACTAATTAATGATGACTTAGGTAAATTAGTAGATGGAAATTCAATTTCAAATAAATTAAAAGAATTAGTTAATTATGAGATAAAAATAAATTTTTGAATTTAAATTTGAAACAAAAAAAAATTAATCGATCGAATTGAAACTTAAATAAATTTGAATAGTACAAAAACTAATGATGACATAATACCAAAAATCAAAAGAACATGTAAATAGATATGAACAATAGATAAAATAAAATAATAACAAAACAAAAATTTAATATAAATAATATGATAAAATAAATAAAATTATATAAAGACTCTAGGTAATTAGATGAGATACAATCAAAAGAAAAATTAATGTAATCTCGAATAATAAAAGAAACTAACAATGGTAATAATTAATAGATTAGTTAAAAACAAACATCGAATTTACGAAACCTAAAACGGGTTGAATTAAGAACATTAGTTATTGAATATAAGAAGATTCAATGAGAATTAATAATTAAATTAAGATAATGATAAATTAGTAATTGATAAAAAAGTCAAGAATCAATTGAACACACAGTCATCTATGCTTTTGTTTTCCTTAGCAGGTCGTGCATGCTCTTGTGCCTTTGTCTGTTCTGGTTGTGACTTTGTAGTTGCTTGATTGCTTGAAAATTTAGGGTGTCGGGTTACACTTGCTGTCTTGATTCTGGTTGCTGATTTTGGGCTGGTTTGTGGTGATTTTTGTCCTTGGTACACTGGTACCGACTGGTACCAGTGAGGCAAGGGAATTGCCCCAATCACTTGGCTCGGTTTTGAAATGGCTTGTGCCGCGATACCGATATGCTTGGGGGTTGGGCTGGTTCGGTTAGTATTGCTTTGCAATTTGATTTATGTGCTTTGGTACACGGGTACCATTCGGTACCGATGAGGCAGAGCCTTAGCCCTATGCCCTTGTTTCTTGGCCGATTGTGCATGTATTGGGTGTTGTTGTGTGCTTTGGTCCTATTCGGTTTCTGATCTTGTGTTGTTATACTGGGATTGTTTGTGTATGGTTCTAATTGCTCGATCTTGAAAGTTTCATGCTTGTAATTCTTGAATAACAGCCTTGACTTGCTTCTATTAGTTCACTACTGATTCTGTTCCACCTGTGATGTTCCATCCAGAGTTTGACTTGGCTTATGTGTGTTGTACCGCAAGATATTGGGCTTGTGGTCTGATTTGTTGTGTTACATCCCTTTTGTCCCTTGGTACACTAGTACCAGACGGTACTAGTGAGGTGAGGGCAACTCGGGTGAAACTTGGTTAAATCTCTTACTTGGGCTTTCTGGCGGTATTCCCCGCTGATGTGAATTATTAAATTCGTATGGATAGTGGTTGGATCTGATCAATGAGATGTGGCTAGGCCTCAATAGAGTAATTAGTTAAATTTGCTAAAAAGACCTTGGACCGAAATAAGAACATAACCTATACTTGCAACAAAGATAAAGCATAATGTAAGTGGGCTAAAATTGAAATAAATTGATCTTAACTAAGTGGGCTGAAAGGTTAAATTGGATAATAATTTAATTAATTTATTAGCAAGTGCCGTAAATTTAAAAACGTGCGCAACTAATAATTAGTTAATACTTATAGTGAAATATGGGAGATGATTACATGATCTGCCTCAATAATGAAAATCCGAACAGATACAGTGGTTTCGGAGGCAGCCTATGATCCCAAACACATTAAAACACCAACACGTTTAAATAAATAAAAACGTTTAATTTAAATTAAGTTAATTAAAATTAATTACTTTTTCTTTCATTTTGTTCCTTTTCGAATTCTAGCTTATATTATATATTTTTCTAATTAATAAAATAATATTAGGATATAAATGAACTATAATTAAAGAATATGAAATGAATAATTAAGGGTTAAAAAATAATAATTAAAGTATAATAATAATAATTTATAGTATAAAATATATATTAATCAATTTCTCTATTTTAATAATTGGATAACATTAGTTAATATATATAAATATCTATTAATCAATTTCTTTATTTAATAATGGAATAATATTAATAAATATATATATATATATATATTAATCAATTTCTCTATTTTTAATAAGAAGAATATTAATTATATAATATTATATTAAATAATTTCTCTATTTTTAATGAATTAATTATCCTAATTAAAATAATTGAGCGATAACGTTTAGTTAACTAAATCAATCTAAATTAAATTAAATTAATTACATTACTCAAAATAAATATGATATGATTATAAATTCCAAACAATAATTCTTCCGTCTCCGAGTCCGGTATACCTTGACCAAACCAGACCCAATGTGAATAGGATACTCGCCAATTTAATCAATTTTGACTTCATAGGTTTTCGAAAATATCTTGACGAACCGACAAACGAATACACTCAGGATGAGACGGCTGACGAGATCGTGAACGTCACCGGAGACTAAGCAATCTGACGCTACCGACCTGATCGAATTATTCTCAGGTACGGTTCCTGGGATTTAATCTTCTTTCTTCAGAATTAGGAACCCAAACCGAAAATAAACTGTTTTTTAAAATAAATCTGATCTGCGGTACTTTTGACCAAACTTTGATTAGAGACCAAAATCTGACCTGTCATCTGCATCCGGTAAATTGACCAGCATATTCGAGACATACCCGCATTCGCATGTCATGTCATATCATATTTCATTGTGCGACCCTTTTTTGCGCGCTCCGCACCGCCGCTGGGCGATGAGATGCGGAAGAAGGACACAGAGATCCCTCCCAAGCGTGCATTTGTTTAATGCCGGTTGATTCTACCGTTTAGACCAATTTGGATGCACATTTAGGGGGTTTTTAGTGATTGTGAGTTCTTGTAGATTCCGATGGGCGCAAGCCCCCACCGTTAATTACCCTGGGCTATTAACCTCGAGGCACCTCTGGATCTTTAAAAGGGAGAAGCAAATAGTATAGTTAAATGATGGTCAAGTGGTCGTTCGGGTTCACCAAAAGGTTAATCCAGTGAAAGACGAACCTACTACAGATCGGTTCAGTCTTTACCGCCTCGAGAGATAACCTTACTACTGATCAGATTAATCTCTTCAGAGGGGTTTGAGGTAAGTCTACTACAGAACGACTCAACCTCAGTTGATCTAGAAGATAAACCTACTACAGAACGGTTCAATCTTAACTAATCAACAACCAATCACACAAAATATAACTCGAAGCACTAAGCCGGCTGATCTTGAGGTTGGTGAATCAGGAGAAGGGTGGATTTGGCCTACGTGTTTCTTCTTGCTGATCTTCTAGATTATGAATTCCAAACACTAAGCCGATTCATAAACCTAGGAGCACAACTGCACACAAAGTCAAACCTGAAGCACTGAGCCAGCTTAACATTGAGGCGTGTGTCAGTGAAGGAACCTACTACAGAACGGTTCACATTCACTGTTTTGTGGACAAATCTACTACAGAACGATTCAATCTCACAATCTCGGGAGATGAACCAGAAGACAAACTTATCGACGAATGAGTTCAGTCTTACTAGCTCAACTAGTCATGAATTACTTGTTCATGACACCGAGTCATTAAGATGTCACTTCTTTCAGACATCGTAATGTTCTTCTTTCTTGGAGTCGACATATCTCTTCATGTTGATGTCGCAGTCTTGATTATTCTTCAACGAGCGTCAAGATGTCCTTGTCCCGACTAATTGTCTTGAGTGTTGCATTACTTGTGCAAGATTACTATATCACTCCACACACCTTGTGTGAGCGTATCTAATCACCTCATTACATTTTATTAATTGATTTTTATTATTAAGATGATACCTTTCATTATTATCTCTATTACAAAGGTGAATTTATTTTTATTTCTAAACTCTATTCATTTCTGTAGAAGATTACTTACAAAAATAATAGGAAATTGGTTAGCTATTATCTAAAATTTTATTCAGATTTTTGGGATTTTATAATAGCTAAAGTAATAGAATTTTATTTTTATCATTTTGAACTCTATTTATTTTTGCAGAAAATTACTTATAAAAATAATAGGAAATAAGTTGGCTATTTATTTATGGTTTTATTTTGGATTTATAGGATTTTTATAATAGCCAAAGTAATAGGATCTTTATTATTATATTTTTATTATTTTGGAATTCTATTTATTTTGTAGAAAATTATTTACAAAATAAAAGATGAATTAGCTATATTTTTATTTTGATTTTTAGGATTTATAATAGCTAAAAGAATCATTATTATTATTTTTATTCTATTTATGATTTTATTTTTATATATTTTTTTTATTACTTTTATTTTATTATATATGAGAAAAGTAATGAAAAATGCATTTTTATTTGAATTTTAGCCCTTTTGAATAAGATTTTGTTTCATTATCATTATTATTATTATTTGAATCTTAAAATTCTTATAATAGCTAAAAGAATGAAATTTATCATTATATTTATTATTATTTTTTTATTACAATCATTATTTTCCTTATTGAATTTTATTTGTAAAAATATTAGAAATGATTTAGTTTTTATTATATTTCTTATTAGTATTTTTAAACTGAAAATAATAATTTTATTCTATTTTATTATATTTTTTTATTTGAGTTTTAGATTTTTATTATAACTAAAGAATAGAATTTATTCTATTATTTTTTATTGTATATCATTATGAAAAATCACTTGAAAATCAGTAAAATATATCTAATCATAATTTGAGATTTTATTTGAATTTTTGGAATTTTAAAATATCTAAAATGACAAGTCAAAGCTAAGTCAAATATTCAAATGCAATATAATGTCTCTTTGCTTTTGAATTGTTTTAATATAATAATATTTTTAAAACTGAGATATTATTATGCAGAAAAATACTATGAAAAGTAAAGAAATTTTAGAAATAAATTTGAGTTAATTTGTAGTTTAGAAACATTTTCAAATGATTTATTTACTCTATACTTTTAATATTCTGTTATTATTCAACTATTGGGCTTAATATGGGCCTTTGGATCTATACCGAGATTAGTGCATATCTTTCATACAACTTTATTCTTATTTGGGCCATTCGATCTATTTTAAGATTAGTTCTTAATAGATAAACGATTTAGATGCATTCATTATTATTTCTTTAACTGTTGACTCGCGGGAGTCATTGGATTTCTTTGAGATTCACTCAATCACACTTAGATCTGTGTTCGTGCATCAAGTATCGCGCAGAAGCTTCTCTTCATCTCCTTTGTTGATTGTTTCACTAAGATACGTGCTATCACACTTCAGGTGATCGGAACCCTCGATCGATGATCGGCATGCGCTCAAAGATCGCCTTACTCGGAGGAGTATGATCTTAGTCTACGATCGAGATCTATCTACGGATTACTACATAACCCGATCTGCGTTTTGACACGTTTACTATTCGGTACCGACTGTTTTGATCGTTTATTTTGATCAAATTGCCGATCGATTCTTGTAAAATCTTTTAGATTACTCTTTGTTAATCGACATCACACTGGATTATCTCTTTAATTTTGCTTTAATTTCAATCTTCTTCGAGTAATTGATCTCGGTATATACCGGTACCGCGCGATTCAATTCAAACAATCAAATTCCTTTCAAATTGTGCTTGATTTTGGCAATGTCTTCTCTTGGATACGTATAACCTTGTTATATTACCATATTCAGATCGTTAATTCAATCTCTACACAGAAATATCGATTTGAATTTTGACGATTACTTAATCGGCTGGGAGGATGAAATCTTTCTACCAGTTGCTTATTCCATCAATTGAACAAAGAATGGGAGGTCTACTAGAGGCCTACTACCAATCTTAACCCCTTAAGTACACTATCTCGAGAAGAAAAAGAAAAAAAGATATGGAATTGATTCAAGAATCTGGAAAATTGAATGTTTAAACCCGGCTCTTTGATACCTTTGAGCATTTACAATGTTTTATATTTGAAATTTCAAGTTCATGACAATAAGATTGAAAATTCATAAAGCAAAAGAAAAGGTGAAATCAAAGGAAGCAAATTCAAACACAAAACTCTAATAGCAATTGCATTTCATCAATTCAGTTTACACTATTGTGACAATTCAAGAATCTTCATCTTACACCTACCTTATTCGATTGAAGATGCACAAAGAGCTGTTCAATTTCGATCTAATTGAGAGAGTTAAGCTTGAAGCTTGCTCTACTATCAATTGATCTCAATTTCGGCCTTGGAGATAACTTTCACCTCTTCTCTTTTTCCTTTTCTATTGTATCTCTCTCTCTCTCTCTCTCTCAATTGTCAAGATTTTTCCAGATCATTTTTTGTTCTCTAATTCTGAAGGTTTATATAAGCTGGGGGTGTGAAAATTGCTAAATGGTGATTGGTTGGGTAATTAGTGCTTGGATCACGGTTTTGATTCAATCTCATCCCTTGGTTCAGTTTAGATCAATGGTTAGGATGCATTTGTGCTTTCTAATCACTCAATTGAGTCAACTCTCAGTAGTTAGGCCGTTTAGAGTTAGTTGCATATATCTTCCTATTTACCCTTTTGCCACTTTCCATATTAACTAACCATCACTCACTTCTGGACTGTTCTAGAACCTTCTCATTATTTCAGTCGCCAGTAAGCCCTCCTAGATCCTATAAGAGCCTCTGCATGGCTTGGAATTTCCTCTTTCTCCATTTGAGCCCGATTTTCACTTGATCATCATTGCTATTATTTCCTCTTCAATCCATTCAATTGTGAGCTCCTTTAGCCTTCTCTTAATCCCAGTAGTTGATCTAGTTTGTCTCTTGCACCTTTAGTGTACTCCATTGTCAAGTTTGAACTTACTGTTCTTCTTCCGATTATTGACTTGGTGAAATACTATTGCAAAGCTTCAAAAGGTATTATCTTTGCATCTGGAGAGTGTCGCCTTAGTAAGGGGAAGCTACTTGCATAATCAATTTCACCTTTGCGAGCTTGCAAAGGTCAGTCCCAATTTCAACCTTGCTAACTGTTTTAGACTAATTTTCCTTGTTCTTTTCGCAATCTCTAAAATTCATAGCTTCTTCATGCTTTGATCAATGTTCTGCATCTTTATGTCGAAGGAATTTGAAGAATTGTGCCATCTCTAGCTTATTCATCCATGGCGCCTCTCGATCAATCGCGCGGAAGAAAGAGACGCAGAGGAAGAAGAGAAGAAGGAGGTGCCTCCTGGAGGGGTTGGTCTCGGCGCATGTGAACCGCAACGGAGTAGGGTCCACGATCGAGAGGGATGATGTGCATGAGCCAGGTACGCCTTTCCTTTCTTTCTCCTTTATTTAAATTCCAGTTGTATTTGAATGAGCTTGGTTCACATAGTAGCTTATGCGCCTCTGACTCATAAACCTGACAATAGGGTCCCACTTGTAAGTCTCTTGTGTCTAGGCTTACGAGAGATGATTATTAATTGATTAATTCACGATTAGTATTAATTATGCCGAGTTGGCATGTTATGATTGGTTACTAGGTTAAGCACTCCCCTTTAGCATTAATGATCTAATTAACAGCTGCTGAGGTGGCTCTGTAGTATGATGCCATGTGGCATTGACAGGGTGATGTGGCTTCCTGTGGTTGTGCCATGTGGCACAGAGAGGGTGAGGTGGACCACTGGCTGACTGCCACGTGGCACTGAGGTGGGGCCCACATGTCAGTGACTTGTACTAGGATGGGGCCCACTTGCTGACGTGGACCAATGAGAGATTGCCACGTGGCACTCTTCACTCGCCGCCGAGTTGGTCGATCCGCGTCGCCACGTGGCACACCCTCTCTCTTCACCTATTTTATATCCTCTGTATTTCTTGCACCCAGTTTGTACCCAGAGCTGCTATCATCTCCAAGTTGTACCCAGAGTTGCCTTGATTAAATCTCAGCCCTTGATTAATCTATTTAATCTGCTTTTATCTTCCCTGAATTTATTTTAATAGCTCCACTTATCCAAAAATCATGAAAATTTCATTAAAAATCCCTAAATTCATGATGATCATCCCTATAATTCTTAATTCCATTTTTACCCCTGCCTCTTTGAATTAAAAAATTCTTTTGTCAAGGAAAACCCTGTTCTTTCCTCTGAATTAATCTCAGATTTCAATTGTAGCTCAGTGTCTCTGCCAAATATCTCTCTCTTGCAGAAACCACCCTAACTAAATACCAATTAGACTTGTATTGATATTCATTAGGGTTTGATCTGATCAACAGTTGATTACTTGTCAACAATTGATACAAATCTAGACTTGATCAGATGGTTGCTCCCGACTTTGCTTTGATCAGTCTTGTGAAATTGACTTTCAATCCCTTAACATGAGGGTGATTTGGTCAAAGAGTGACTACTTATCGATAATTGACACAAATCAAAGCATGGTTAGGTGGTTGCTCGCGACTTTGGCACTTTGATTCAACCTTGAAAGCAAAATCACATTTGAAATTTCTCATGATTAGTTGTATCAGAATACTAGCTTGGCATTGACACCATTCCTTGTCGCACAGGGATTATGCTGCTTCAGTTCTTAGGGTTTGCTTCGAAGATAGATTCTTAGGGTTTAATTCTAACTCCTTTGATGTTTGGTCACTGAGGTGTGGGGCCCACCTGTCAGTGAAAAATGATTAGATGGATGACCCCTCTAGAGATCTCTCTCTCCTGAATCTCTTGAGGGTCATCCATCTCGAATGAACAGGAGATGACAGAGCTTTTATACCTCTGGCTTTTGCCTAAAATTTACTCGTGGGACTATTGCTTAGCTTTTGTTCCGGATTGATTAGGTTTAGTAGATAAGCTAGTGTTAAGCTGTCAGAGCCTTGCAAGTGACTGCCATGTGGGCCCCACTTGTCAGAAAAAATGTGATCATATGGCTGACCCATCAGGAGATTTTCTCTCTCTGGAATCTCCTGAGGGTCAGCCACCTCGAATGATCAGGAGGTGGTGGAGTATTTATATCTCTGTCTCTCACCCTGACATTTCCTTGTGGGATTAATGAATTTGTTTCGGGGTTAGGCAGCGACCTCTTCTGATCAGTGGGCCCTTTCTCTTTCCTCTTTCTTATGTTTTATTATCAACAATTTGATATTCATTTTCAGCTGTTTATCTTTGAGATTCTTCAGGGGTAAACATTCATGTAGATAGGGTAGAAGTAAGATTCGGGAAATAGTCCCGAGATAGGACTAGGTTAGAATTAAATAAATAAAGTTATAGATTAAAATTAGTAGGAAAATATTATTACTATCACTAATTATTAATTAAGTCAGGTAGTTAATCATGCATTAAAAGCATGGGAGTGCTGAGAGGCGGACCGGGTAATTCTCAGTCTGAGATTGTCTTGCATAACCAGACCGTTGTGGTTACGTACGGTGACCCATAGGCCCGTGGGACCCACCAATCTGTATATGCACTGCGCATCTTTGACTGTTGGGTTATCCACCGACCCCGTCAGTTGGCGGGTTCGGCTGTGTCAGAGTATTTAACCTTTGATCAATATTATATTATTATTATTCTTAATATAATTAAGAATGTTAATCCAAATTTGAGCGATCAGGATACCGTGTCTTTCAGTATTTAGTGTGGGCGGCCATATTTAAGATTGGAATCTACTCCGAGATAATATATTATTTTATTTATTCGGCTTATTTAGGATCCTGGTATTGTCCGAAGGGCTTTCTCCTTTGGCCCTTAGTTGGTACAGAGAAAGTCGGGATGCGGTCCTCTGGCCCTAGTGGGTACAGTGTAGACTCCCATTTGTATACAATTCATTTTGATATTTTACGGGATGCGGTCCTCTGACCCTTGGTTGGTACAGTGTAGGCTCCCATTTGTTTCCGATTTGTCAATTCACGGGTAGTTATATCCTTTGGCGATATGGCAACTGAAAGCATAAATATTAAATCCCTTTGTTCATATTATTATTATTATTATTATTATTATTATTATTATTATGTGAGGTGGATCATTAGTTTCAGAATACCGAGTGCGTGCTTTTAGCCGTCACTCTCCTAGGGCGTTATCGCTCCGGGAGACCGAATTTTCCCAGGGTATTCAGGGCATTGGCGCCCGCTTACTCGAAAATCCTAAGTTTGTAAGTTGGGCCCGAATACGTGCCGCTTAGGTAAGTCACAAGTCCAAGGCCCGATCACGTGCCGCTTGTGGATGGATCGATGATCTGCAACCGGGTTATATCTATACGGGTGTTTTAAATCTCGTACTTATTATATATTCATTATATATTATATCGGTGTTTCCACCGATTTTTCATTTCGGGTTTATTTGTCATTTCATCTCATTCATATAGGAGTTTTCTCAAACGTGCATAAAGTATTGTTATATTATATATATATTTAATAGAATGCATTTAAAATACAGTATCGGTATTTGGGTCCGTCTAGGAAAGAAGATAAAATCTTAAATTTGGATCGGAAATGCGTCTCGAGTAATTTTTAAATTACTCATGTTTCCACGGTGGTTGTGGGATCCAGGTATTACAGGTGCGGGATTGAGTGTGGATGAGAGTGATAGGTGCAGTCCTGCGCGATGACAGGGATACTTCGCCGCATTTGCAAGTGAGTCGGGTAGTTGGATAGGATCCATCGGGTTTTTGAGTCTTATTTCTTTCTTTTGGGTTTTTATTTGAGAGATTGCTGCCCATTCCGATGGAGCTAGCCCCGCCTATGTAGGCGTTGTATTCTCTTTGTTCATTCTGGACTGTATGATTATGTATATTTATATTATTATTGTTTTGTTTATTCTGGGATTTACTATATTTTTTATTCACTTAGCCTTTCGTACGCACGTCTCGTCGTGCGTACGTGGCGGGATTAAGCACCCCTAATCCGTTCAATTTATTTCTGGGGTGTGACATATTTGTGAGGCCATTTATGATAAATTGGTTGAATGGAACTTGGATAAGAGAATCTTCTCTCTTGTCCTGGATAATTCATAAGCCAATGATGCTTGTATCAAGGAATTATTGGCCATTACCTCAATTAAGAATGTGTTGCCAGCAGATGAGGCCATTTTTCATTTGAGATGTGGATGTCACATTTTAAATCTCATAGTGCAAGATGGCTTAGGTGTATTGTCTGATGAGATAAAAAAGATTAGAGAAACTATGAAATACATAAGACATTCACGGTCAAAGATGGAGAAATTACACTTGGCAACAACTCTAGGTCATTTAATTACTTAAATATTTACATAATTAAAAATATAATTAAAATGTTATCTAACTTTGTAACTTCTGCAAATAGGTCAATGCCTCAAATAAAAAGCCACATGGGATGTGAAAATATGTTAGAATTCCATATACTTGATGCTTGAGCTGGCTTTGAAATTACGGGAGGCTATTAATCGATATGCCACTTTGGATAAAAATTATCCATTCTGCCTAACTGAAGAAGATTGGCAGAATGTTGATGTTTTAGTTGGCCATTTGAAGGTATTCTATGATGCCACCAATCTATTGAGTGGTATCAAGTATCCCACACTTAATATTTTCTTCCTGAATATTGTGAGGTGTACCTTACAATCAAGAAAATGTCCACCAATCCATATCCTTTTGTTGTTGAAATGAGTAAAGAAATATATCAGAAATGGAATAAGTATTGGAAGGATGGCAATGTCCTTTTGGCAATTGTCTGTGTTCTTGACCCTAGGTGCAAATTAGTTGTGGTTCAATACTACTTTCAAATGATGTATCCAAATGAATGCACTATTTTTATGGCTAACTTGTAGTCACGCTTAAATCACTTGTTCAAAGACTACTTGGAAGCACATTCCAAAGCTATGCAGAACCATGTTGGCATCTCACATGGGCATCAGAGGTGAATTGTTATGCTTGAATTGCTATATTTGAACTAATTGTTTCTGTTTTAACATGTTAATTAGCTCTAATTCATCAAGTATTATAAGTGGCATAAGAGCTAGTTTAAAGAACTTTTTAAGTGGTATGAAGACCGCTGAGCCGACAAAATCAGAGATAAAGGAGTATCTATGTGCTCCCCTTGTTAAAGCTAGTGTGGATGCACAGTTTGACATCCTCTCATTGTGGAAACTGAAGGCACCCAAGTATCATATTTTGGCTCGATTAACCCGGGACATCTTGGTTGTCCTAATTTCGACGATGGCCTCGGAGAGTCTACCTTCAGTACAGTTGGTAGAACTCTGAATTCAGTTAGAAGCTCTCTGAATGATGAGAGCATATAATCTATGATATGTGCCCAGGATTGATTGTGTGCTTCAGTTACAGGTCTATTTTTTTGTAACTTCTATAAATTTCATTCTTTGAAAAAATATTTTAATTCAATTAATCAACTCTTTTGTTTTTTTGTTGGATTATGACTGCAGAAAATGGTGGGTTTTTTGGAGATATTGCATGGTCAAGTAATGAAGCTTTGCCAAATGCAGACAGTGTATGTGGCAGTGACAATGCTGACAGTGCAATTTGAAGTTGTGTGACCTTGTCAGCCTTTTAACAAATTAGTAAGCTTATTTTATTACTAATTACTTTTCATGGCTTAATGTTTTGTCATGTTGACTTCAAAAGTTGTCTTCTTTTGAATTATAAACTGTCAGTGTTGCTCCAAGTGAAGCCTGGAGTGCTGGTTGTACCAGTCATCTCATTGGCTCCTTGAATCCCAAGTAGTGATTTTTCAATGATGATACTTGTGTTTGTCGTGTTTTATATGGTTGAACAAAGTGTTTGAGAAAATAGTTTGGGATCCGAGTGAGTATTTGAGTTTCTATACAGTCAATGTACCAGTCTCATTTCTAAGGCAATGCTACACAATTTGTTTGATATTCTGTTTGGGAATTGAAAACAACAATCTTTCTCAAGATATCTGAATGATTTTGTATCTTGTTTCAAAAATTCTGAAATTCTGAAATACTAACCGATTGACTGTACTATACTGTATTCTGTATATTATTGTATGAGTATTTGGTTCTGATATCTTGGTTGGATTGTATGACCTTATACCTACACGATGGTAGGTACTTATAATAAAATTTTAACCGACTCTTGCACGTCGGTAATTTAATTCTTTCTCACATTAGCCAAATCAATTTAAGATACCGGGCTATAATTTTATCTAATAGCCAAGCAAAAAAATTAAGGTTCTAAATAGCGATTATCATGTCATCACGACATAGTCCTAAAAAAACTATAGAGCTATAGCTTGTTATAGTATGAAAACTATCAGAGATAGCATAAATAAATAATATTAATATTTTTACCTAAAATTCATAGAGCAAAAAAATAAATAACACAAAATCAATTAATGGATAATATTGATAAAAAATGAGTATAATTTCAAACTACTATTTAAAATATCTTCGATATATTAAATTACTAAATTAAGTTATACATATCATTTTCTGTCAAATGTATTCCAATATTAACTAAAGTCCACGATGAATTAATTAAAATATTAATTTTTAGATTAGATTAAGTGTCAAAATAAAGTTTTTTTAATTTAATTTAGTTTAAATTAGATTTAGATTTCTCAAGTATAAGGCACTGCCTAATTTTCATTGTAATTTCAGTAAAAGAATGGAATGTAAGAAGAAAGCAAGAGAAAGATGCAAGTTGGAGTCAAATTAGAACATTGATAACAAGGAAGAAAGATATTTTGATCCATAATTTATATGGAGTGAATAATTCATATCAGTATTATAAATCTTATTCTTAGCTTTCCAACACATTTTGAATCACCTCAATGGTAGTTCGAATAAAGAAATTATGACCATTTGAAATTTATTGTGAATAAATATATGAAAGGGTGTAATGGTGCCGCTGTACGCTATACTATCACACCCCAAACCAAAATAAATAATGCTTAGGGATGACAGTCGTCATGTGTACGCGAAGACACGCGTACACGTAAGCTAAAAAAATACACAAATCATTCATTTATCTCAATAAAAGAATAATAATATATTTATACATGCTAAAATAAATAAATATGAATAAATAAACATCAGAGGTTTGTGGAAGCAAAAATAATAAATAATACAACACGACATGGTGCCGAAAGGGCATTCAAACATCAAATATAACTACCTAACAACTCCAAAGTGAATAAATAAATAAAGTAACATAAACGACAGTAGAAACATGAACATCTCCTAAAATCGATCCTCACAATGTGTCTTCTAGCTCCAAACTTGGACCCCACAACCACCGTTGCAATGTGAGTGACAAGTCATTCAGTGTAGTTTTAGGTCAAGCATCAAGATATTATAAATATCTAGGCTTAGACTTAAAACTATTAAAATTTATTTTTATAACAAATATAGTAGTAATATATAAGTACTTAAAAATTTAGTTTAAATATTTAAATTGATTTAATAATATATGAGTATGGTATAAAAAGAACACGAAAGGGTTTATAAAAATGTACTATATGAATGCCATGATAATTTTTAATCAAGTATAAACCCAAAAATGAATAATTCTAAAATAATTATAATATAATAGTATGAGGTCAAACTCCCATATCACACGAATGACCTTGCGGGATAAATTCTTTTTAGAAAGAACCAACCTCAATCCATGCTCTATAGAAGAGAGCGTCATCACTATCAAACCGTCCCAAATTTATCACGCTCAGTCTCTTACTATAATGAAAATGAACAACAACTTGATTTTTATCAATATACATATAATTCAAATTGAAGGAGACTATCCAAAAATAACGTGAATCAATCACGAACAAATATAAAGAGATAAAATAGTCACTGACATAAATAATGTCAACCATAACAGTTATAGTAACCATGATGTAGCTCCTTAATAATACTTAAAAATATTTTCATTATGAAATCGAATCGGTACTGTCACTCTCCCCACACTAAATTTGGATATTTATTTTTAACTTGATTTTTTTCCTCGAGTTTCTTAACGACATGCAAATCATAAAAATAGATAATATATAAATTCTAATCATAACTTGATTGATATATCAATTCGGCTAATTAATCATTTTTTTAAAATACTATATCAATTCATAATTAAATATCTTCATAATTATATCTTAAGCACTCATATTAAATTATGTATATATAATTATGAATTTAGATATATGCTATATTACGATTAAGACTTTTATTCAGTCTTAATTTACATTTCACTAATTTCCTACAACTTTTTCTCCTTGCCTAAATCAAATATTATATAAGAAATATTAATTCATAAGTATTTTAAGAATTTATTTGAAATATTATAATTAAAACATTTATATAGTAAAATTTTTTAGTACTATAATCAAATTATTTATATAATATAATTACAAGATACTTAATTAATACAATCATAAATTATTAAATTTTAATTACTCTATCTAATATAATTTATCCTAGAACTAATTAAATTTAATCATTAACCTATTGAATGAGCAAAAAAATGAAATACAAATGATATGAATAAGTTTTAATTTAAAAAGAAAATAAAATAAAATTTAAAGTCTATCCTAAAGAAATCGTCAGCCATCTCATCCTAAGTATACTTGATTGTCGGTTCGTCAAGATATTTTCAAGAACCTATGAAGTCAAAATAAATTAAATTTAAGAGTATTTTATTTACGTTGGGAGTAGTTAGGTCAAGGTATACCGGACTTGGAGATACAAAAGTATTATTATTTAAATTTTAAAAATAAATTATATTTATTTTGATTAATATAATTAAATTAATTTTATTTAGATTTATTAAGTTAACTTAACATTATCACTTAATTATTTTAATTATAATTAGGATAATCAATTATTTAGAAATAGAGAAATTGATTAATATATAATATTATATAATAAATATTATTCATATTAAAAATAGAATTGAATTAATATATATTTATAATATTTGTTATTATTATTATTATTATTATTTGATTTGTATTATTATAAATAGATAAATTTATTAATATATATATTCTGTAATATTTATTATTGGTATTCTTATTATAGAGAAATTAATTAATATATATTTTATAATATAAATTATTGTTATATTTTAATTATTATTTTATAATATAAATTAGGGAAACTCAGTTAAATTAAATTAAATTTTATTTTATTAAACATATTAATGTTTCAATGTTTGAGATCATAAATTGTCTTAAATAACCCATGGTATATGTTCAATTTATAAATAAAGGCATATCACACAATCATTTCATATATTTATTTTTAAGTATTAATTAATTATTAGTTGCGCGTATATTAATTTACGACACAAGCTAATTAATTAATTATATTTTTATTCCGCTTATCCTTTCGGCCCATTTAACTTTGATCAAATATTATTTTTTCGGTTAAATTTATCTATTCAATTGCTCATCAAGGATTAAATTTTTTGCACATATAACCCTCTAAGAGGCGTTATTACCATAAAAATCTCATTTTGGTCCATAAATTTATAAATTTAACAATTGGGTCTCTGAATTTCCCCACCAAGTATCAGCAAGTCAGAACCGAACATAACAATTGAAATCCCCTAATAGTAAGCCTTGTAAGCGCTGGTACCAACTGGTACAAGCCAAAATTTGAAATTTCCAAGGGGTCAATACAAGGACTACACCTTACAACAACTCAAGTCGAAATTTCCCAATTCAGTAAGACAACATGGCCCCAAATTCAGCACATGTTAAGGAGCAAAGGCAACCCAGTAAAATAACAGCACAAGACAAGAACCGACAGAGGCAAAATCCAAAGCAAGGACAGCAAACATGGCAAGCAATAGAGCGCACAGGGATCAGCCCACAAAGGAAGGCAATGTGACAAATATGAGTAAGGTTCGGGCTTAAGGCCTCACTTCACTGGTACCGAATGATACCAGTGTACCAAGGCACAACAACATCCAAGGCAGGGACAACCGATAGACACGAAACCAAGCAAGGACAATAACATAATAAGAAATAGAAGCAAGCACGGCTCAGCCGGCGCACAATCTACACGGACAGGGGAAAAAAGGAAGGGTAGTATTGATTTAGCTCGAGGCAACAAGAACAAGGAGGGTCAGTCAGGGGTTGTGCTCAACTAGGCTCATGGTAGCAACCAGAGGGCATAAGATTGGCATCAGCTTCTAGCCTGAGGCACACAACTATGCAAATGGGGGCTAATAGCTCACGGGTCAGTACAGCAAGGGGAAATACAACAGAGGAGCTTGGCCGGCGTCGCCTTGCTATGTGGCGGCCTAGCTCGGCTGGGGTGGGAGAGGGCTATTGGCTCAAAAGGGGTGGAGATGAGGTATCAGTAGAGGTTAGACAAATTTAGTGGGTAAGGCGGAATCGCCAAGGGGAGGGAGGGAGATCTCCTTCCTGATGGTGCGGATCGGGCACAAGAAGTGAGAGAAGTGATGGATTTTGGCGCTGAGGGAAGAAAATGAGAGGAGTCATCAGGGGCTGTCGCGCAAGTGGCAGTTTTTATTATTAATAATTATTATTAAATTAATATTATTAAAAATAAGAGTGAGAACTATAAAATTTTAAATATACGAATGACGCGCTGTCAGTGGCGCGTTTCGTTCAAACCCCGCGTAAGTAAGATGGAGAGGCGCTGCGTGTTTTGTATATATAACAAACAAACGCGCCATTAACAGTGGTGCGCGCCATTTATATATTTAAAATTTTGCGATTCTCAATCTTATTTTTAATAATATTAATTTAATAATTATTATTATTACTAAAAAAAAAAAAAAAAAGGAAAAGGGAGAGATAGGGGTAGATCATGGGAAGGAAGAGAGAGAGAGGGGGAGAGAAAAAGGAAAAAAAAGGAAAGAAAAGAAAGGAAAGAGAGAAAATTTTGATTTTGAGATTAGTTCGGATTTTTAGTGATCGGACTCATGCGATTATTTACTTGACAATCAAAGACCTCAATTTAATTGATCAATTTATTTTCATGACATTTTAATTATCAGAACATCATATCTACTAAATTTATCATCTTTAATTAAATTTAAATGTTAACTTCATTAATTAATTTCTCCTTAATTAATTATTATTTCTCTTTTAATTTTAAAATTCAAGTAAATTTTAAGTATTTAAATTCTTACTTGATTCTTATATTCAATTTCATTTGATCAAGATATTTTTGTTTAAATTTATCAATTAAGTTTTAAGTTATTATAATTTAATAACGTTTTAATTTGATCTTTGAATTTTTGTTCTTAATATTTTAAATTTATTTTCGTAAATTTAAAATTTTTATGCTGTGTAGTTCCTCATATTTTGCTTAATTAGTTATTTTTATATTTTAATATTTAAATTTTTGTAGGATTTCATAATACAATAGTGGTTCGTTATCACCGCTATAGCGCAAATAGCACGCATAAAATAGTGTAAATATATAATATAGTGTTTGAATTCCCAAAATGTTATATAGCGAGAAAAATGATCAACAGTTATGTAAGCAACCGAATTTGAAAAGTTAACGGCTGAATGAATTTGTTTATTATGTTTTATGGTGGATTTGATATTATCTCAAGAGCTAACGGATTTAAGAAATCCAAATAAAATATTCAAGTTTACCATACTTATCTTATCCAACCAAAAGTAGCCAACAGAATGATGTCATTTAAAATAATTTTTTTATTTGAAATAATTTTCTAATCAAAACTCATACAATTTACTAAATGACATACGGTTTTAGCACATGGATCATATATCATTCTTTTCTCCATTTGCAACATAAATGGATATGCCCATTTAATGAGCAAAATTCTTATGAAACAAAAATTTTCAATCATTCATATATTCAGTATATATTCAGGTTTTGATAATTATATATGTGTTTAGTTGCATTCTTCGGAATCAATAAATTAGTAATATTAATTATAATTTTATATGATTTAAACAATCACTAATTCATATAAAATTATAATTGTGCAGTCTACGCATAGCTGACTCGATTCTAATGACACATATTTATTACCAGATATTTTTTTAAATTTAATCATTTTAATTCGAGTTTCAATCAACTGATAGTTCGTGATTTAATATATATAATTATCTCACATATATGCCCAAAAATATTTAGCCCTATCAGTTATCTATTTATACCAAGTTACACATTAGTTTACTCCCTGCAAAATTGTTGTTTCCCTTCAGAGGCCTCTGCTCCACATACAACAAGATTAAACATTTTTCTCTACTGAAAGAACAACTCCCAGATCACAATAACGCCTTCCTCTTACTCCCATTATCTCCTCTTATCTTATTCATCTCTTTTTCACACAATCTCATGTTCATTCTCTCAATCAGCTCAGGTGCATTATCACCAACTTGTCGTGGGTTGAGTTGCATAGCAAGTGCAAAATCCTCGAGCTTAATTGCTTTCTGGCCTATGTTGGACTGCTTGACAGACCCCGAAAGGCTGGCAACTGAACTGATAAGCCGTGTAAGGTATACATCAACACTCTTTTGCAACAACAAGCCCTTCTCTTTTTGCATTACATCAGTTCGATTACTAATTGGATCTATATTAAACAATTCACCCAAACTACTACATGAAGGAACACCTGTACTGACACTGGGACTGAAACCACCATATGACGGTGAGCGGGACCCATTAGCACTCGCCCGACAGAAGAGGGATGCCATGTGGAGCCTCATTTGATTTTGATCCTCAAATTCTAAAAGTCCACTTTTTATTAGTGGACCGTCAACTAAGACTGAATTTGGGTCCGCATCAAAACCCACAAGCCCATTAGGCCGCCCATGACCTGAGTCTCTGACCCTTCTCTCTCTACCACTAGTTCTAACCTTGCGAGGGGAAGGCACGCCGTTACACCAACTTGGGGGTATATTTGTACCCAAACTCTTTACTGGGGTGTCGGGATAATTTTATGAAGAGAAGGGAGTTTTTCAAAATGGATCGAATAAAATTGTTGTGCAATTGGATGCTGTCGTGCCCAAAAAGAGACGAGCATTGCTTTATTGAACTCCTGTTTAGTCAAAAAATTTTTGACAAAAACTGATTCCAATTTGTCCATGCATTGGTGAAGATCGCGAAGGGCGGATGGAATGAATGAAAATTTGGCGAGTGGTTTTGACGGAGAAGAAGGGACGAACTATGAATGAGTCAAAGAGGGAATGTTAATATAAATCAAGGGCAGTCCTGAAAATACAAGAAATGATATAGTATATAATATTTTTAAGAGATTTTTTAATTAAATATATGAATTAATTGTATAACAGTGACAAATTCTTTAATTTTGAGAGTTTAAAGATAATTAGTCAAATTCAAAATTTAGGATCGCAAATAACTAAAATTTAAATTTTAGAATGGTATATAATTTTTTTCTCAAAAAAAAAAATATCGAGCACCATGCATCCATGCTTACACTAACGCGCGAAAAATAATTGCATATAAGAATCGGGTAAATGTACGTTCTTATTTTAACTTTATAAACCAATAAGGGATGCAATTTCTCCGGACACAATTTTGTCCAAAATAAATCACTTGTGATCTCTCTCCAATCTCCATGACAACTAATTAATCTTATTCGGCCCTCAAGCCATACTTCTCTGCTACTCTTGGTCAGCAATGGTAAAATATTTATACCTCTACATACTCAAGGCCCGGCCCAAAAGAGGATAGTGAGAACAGAACCATTCACTGTTCCATCTACAGGATTTATTTCCATCTTCTTTGTGATCAGGTGATGTGATCCTGATAATATTATATATAGATATAGATCATCCATTGAAGCTTGCTGGCAGGGCACAGCCGCACAAGGCTGCTATATCCTTCGTCAAGAGTTGACGAATTAAGAACGCAAGAATACTTTAAAACTCGTATGTTCCCTCTATGCTTTAGTTTCGGACAAGTTGGCCCGAACTTCTATTTCGTAAAAAATAAAAAATAAAAAACTTCTAGCAGCTAATCAAATACATATATCACGTTTCGAAATTATAAATTACTAAAATATCTTTGTATGCCATCTCTAGTCAATATAGTAACTATGTATATTTCATTGAACTTTTAATTTACCAAAAAATAGTTATCTAAAAATATAAATAGCTAATTAAATATTCAAAATACACAATATATTTATACTCATTTTATTTTGGTTTTTGATATTCCAAGATAATTTGTGATGGTATTTACCAAAAAAAGTTTGCACTAATTTCAACAAGGTAGAGAATGATTGGTTTAGTAGATAGCAAATTTTCTATAAATTTATATAAAAATTGACTCAAAATGAATAGTACAAGAACACGACAACAAATTCGATACGAGATGTAAATCTAATAAAATATGCTATGAGAATTCGATTAAATATCAATTGTCAAAAAAATAATTGATGTAAAATAATAAATCTCAACTTTCAATAAAAAATATAGTTTTTTAGAAAATATAGAATACGAAGTATTAAAGATGTAAGTGTAGAAATTTAGATAAGATAATATATTTTAATGAAGTTTCGTTTCACTAATGGAACACCGCTTTATTACTCAAAAATATTTTATAATTAGAAGTTTTAGCTTCTTCATAAAATGTGTACAAAAAGACTAAAATCTATCTAACAAAGAAAAACAACAAGGAACATTCAAGACTCAGAAAAGAAATAGCTAAAAGTTATAGAGAAATTCAATCAAAACACAAAAATTAGAGCTAAATAATGCTCCAAAAGTTTACAAAAATTCTATTAGATTTGGCTAATTTAAAATTTTAGTTTATTATATTTATAAGAGGATGTAAGAGCTCTTTGTTAGATTTAAATGAGTTCTCGGATTGCTTAGAATTGTAAAAATTTAATCAGTTTGGAAGCAGTTCTATAAATAGAGCTTTTAATAGAAAGCAGTTGGTATTGTTACATAGGAAACATTATAACGATTTAAAAATTATTATAATGTTTTTTGATCTTGCATTTTGAGTTTTCAATAATACCACTTGGCATACTAGAAATGACATAGTAAATATATTATATATTATGAATATTTAATTTTTTATTTTCTAGATAGTTATTTTTTATGAAATGAAAGTTGAAGAAATACAAATATTTTAATTATTAATTGACATACATACAATGATATTTTGAGCATATCTAATTTCAATTTTATAGTTAACCACCTGCTAAGGAGGTTTGTCACAAATTAAGTAGTTTGAAGGTATTTATTACAATTACAAATTCTGGGGCTAATTTATTAAAATTTGAAATTTGAGGAGATGCGGATCATTACCCCTATTGATTTTAGTTCGAAGTTTCTTTCGTCTAATACATCGACGTTGATTATACAAAAAGAAAATTTTAAGAGTTAAATATGGGTGCTACATGTAGAATGGATGACTTGTATATTACATATCATTTTTTATCTCTAAAATTCATATGGTTGATCCGACCGGTCAAAATATTTTTCATACGAAAAATAAATTTTATATTTTTTAGATTTTTTTACTATTTTTTAAAATGACTAAAAAATCACTCATTTTAAATGACTCATAACAATTAAATCAAATAATTTTTTAAATGTCTTAAAAATAATAATAAAAAATTAATCTACAATTATATTTTCAGATGAAAATCATTTTAATGGTTCAGATTGATCATTTGAATTTTAAAGACAAAAAATAGTCCGTAATATATGAACTATTTATACTAGAGAAGGGATCGGTTGACAATGAGTTATTTTGACACCTTGACAATGAACCTCTAAATAAATATAAAAAAATTTAAAAATGATTTTTTTTATAGATGTGTTTTTCTACCTCTAGATTGATGGTCATTCAAATTTGATACAATTTCATTATCGTTTGATAGTCCATCAAAGACCATCAAATTTTCATGTAATTTCAACCGGTTACAATTTAACGATCTTTGATGGACTATCAAACGATAATGAAATTGCATGAAATTTGAATGAACATCAATATAAATATAGAAGAACACATATATTTTTTTTTATATTTATTTAGAAGTCCATTGTCAAAATTGTCAAAATAACTCATTTTCAATGATCTCCACTTTTACATTATGCATAACTCAAATTCTAGTATTCAAATATTTCACTGTAGGTCCAAATCAAGCAGTATTTCGACCAATTGGGCTTTATCCCTGCAAAAATGAACTCTTTGTGTTTGGTAGCTAGGTCGTGACCCAATTCACGAGAAGAGTAGGCTCCTACTCTTCTACAATCACCGTTCGAGTATTTTAACGGTTCGGATTTAAATTTGAGATATAATTTTAGTTTTTTTTGGTAAATAAAAAATAGGAAAATGAAAAGAACACCTCACTTTTGTGCGCCAATAGTTTGGACCGAGTTTGAAACTCAGTCTCAGATGCTTAGACTGAATTTCAAACTCGTCCCAATTTTTTTTTACATTTATATGTTATATTAAAAATGAAACACGATAGTAAATTATTCTAAAATATTATAACAATAATTAAATATAAGTTTAATAATATGAAATATAAACACGATGGTACATTGTACTAAAATAGTGTCAAACAAATTAAAATATTACAACAACAAATAAAATCAAATTATTTTAGTAATTATAATAATAAAACATAAACACGACATCTCCTAAACAAATTATGTTCTACTGGAATAAGCTGGACCTCGAGTTGGTTGTATGTTTATACGACCTTTCATTTCATCCATAACCATTCGAATGCGTATCTTTTTTTCTCCTTCATTTGTTAATTTTTGATGGACTTGGCCTTATGATCAGACCGTTATAAATTGGTCAATCTCATTTATTGTCATAACTACGTTAATGACCAGACCATGTGTTAATGTAGTACTAAATGCTATAATTTGGACTAACATAATGAGTGTAATCCATCATTCTGAAAGAACAAACGACAAGCAAGTGATCATATGGAATGTCGATCAATTGCGGTTTCTGACATCAATAATTACCAACTTCCTTCATAGCTAATTCAACCTCATATTTCATTTCAATCATTTGTCCATATTTTTTGATATAAAAATTTAAAATTATTGGATAAATTTTGAGTTAAATAAAAATTATATAAGTATAGAATATTACCATTTCAATAAGTTCATTTCTGTTGTAAACATCATAATTATTTATAACCCAATCCAGTGGTATAACATCATAAGTTCTCTCCATATTACCGTGATATTTTATCAATTCCGTTATCTTTTGAGAGAACACTAGACTGAGCTGACTCACCGCCCGCCAACTAGAGAAATTCATGTATATAATCAGGGACGGATCAAGGTGGTCCGGGGGCGTACGTATCTCTCCTGAATTTTGAAAAATAGTATTTTTCAATAATATTTTCAGTAATTTGTTCCCCTAGAAATTTTTTTGTCCCCCTCCGAATTGTCTGATTATTTTTATTGAGAAAAAATATTTAATAACGTGCATAATGAAATAATTATGTAAAGATATCAAAATATAAAGTTACGTAGACAAAAACTTTTTCATCAACTTGATTATCTATTACTTTAAACTTTATTTTGTTATTATTTTTAATGTATAAATTGTTATTATTTTAATAATTTTTTATTTAGTACCCGATTAATTAATGGTTTGAACCCAATAATCTATTACAATCCGATAATTGCCCCCCTACCAAAATCTTACATCTGCCCCGGTATATAATATATAGAGAGAGGTTGTGGTGCTTCGCGTTTTAGATTTAAAAAAATAAACGATCGATCCAAATTGTTGAACATGATCTTCATATTGAAATAACATTGGAGATCAAAATTTATAATTTTTTTGAAAAAAATTGCTATTTTTTAGATGAGTACAAAGTTTATTTATATAATAATTTATGTACCATCTAATTCTATTGATTTTTTATCAATCTAAAAAATAATAAAAAATAAAAATATATAAATTTAATCTCAAAAAATATTTCAATATGGAGATCATATTCAACGACTTGGATCTACTATTTTCACTTTTAAATTTTCTGATACGGATGCGAAACACGAGAGAATTCAAATTTTGCGAAACATCATAGCCTCACTCTCTCTCTCTCTCTATATATATATATAGAGAGAGAGAGAGAGAGTGTGTGTGTGTGTGTGTGTGTGTGTGTGTTAGGCTAGGTGCTACGCGTTACATGGATGACTCGTACGCTACGAACCGTTTCTCTGTCTTCAAAGTTTAAATGATCGATCTGACCGGTCAAAATATTTTTCATATGAAAATATAGTTAGGGACTAAATTTTTACTATTTTCTAAAATAGCTAGAAAAATCACTCATTTTAAATAGCTCATAATAATTAAATCAAGTGATTTTCTAATTATTTAAAAAAATAGTAAAAAATCCTAAAAACTATAAGCTAAAACTAGATTTTTTTTATAAAAATTATTTTGACTCGTTGAATCAAACATTTTAACTTTGAAGATAGAGAAACATATAGTAGCACACAGTTCATTTGTACTACGTGTATCACCGTAACTAAACTATTTATATATATAGAGAGAGAGATAGATTATTGTGCAAACATTTACATTTTAGTTGATATGAAAAAGCATCGAAAAATATATTTTAAAATGTCTAAAATTTTAATTATAAATCTCATTAAATTCTTCATATGAAATCCTTTGTTGAATACAAAAATTTATTTCAGTTTTTTAAGTGACTCTTTTGAATTTTTGAAAAATTAGATCTAAAAATAATAATAATAAATATTCAATGTTTGTATTATTTTTTAAAAATTCGAAAAAGTAACTTAAATTTTAAAATACTTCAAATATTTGTATCCCAGAAATCTTTCATGTGAAGAATTTAATGACAATGATAAATAAAAATTTTGGGAGTCTTTAATATATATTTGTTGATGTATTTACATATCAGCTAAAATATAAATATTTACACAATAATCAATCACTATATATATGAGTTAGACTATAATGTTACGTGTAGTTAACGATCAAATTTTCTATGGATTCAAAAACATGTCTAAATCATCTTCAAATTTTAATTTATGAGTCTCAATAAATTCTTCATATTAAAATTTTATAAGATACTAAAATTTTCTTTGTTTAGAATTTTTGAAGTATTTATTTTTTACTTTTTAAAATGACTCAATAATAGTAAAAAAAATAATACATTTTTTCTAAGTTATTTTCAAAAATCTAAAACTAATATTTAGAATTTTTTATATCCCAATGTATTTTTATATATAATTTATTGAGATTCATAAATTAAGATTTAAAAATTATTTAGTTATATTTTTGAATCCATAATAAATTAAATGCATGTAATATCATAATCTAACTCTATAGGTATATAGAATATTCGTAACACATACGTGCTTGTTAATCTATCGTTTGCCCCCAAATTTGTCAACTAAATGATTAATTAAGAGAGCAGCACTCCACGGTTACGGATTGTCGAAACTTGAACGTGTCGTGCGTTGTCCGAGTCTTTGACTCGTCTGACACTCGCACGCATCGCATGCAAAATCGCAAACTATCTCATGCACGTAATTCCAATTTCACAGATGCAATTGGCAATTGGGTCAATTCATGCACGCGTTAACCACCACGCTACCATCAGCACTCCGACGCTCCGATTTGGCGCTTTCGTAGAAACACGACAAGACTTATATCCAACCCATGTATGATGTACCACACGCTGCCTAATTAGCCTATTCAGCAACTATATTTGATCGGCGTGAAAAAAATATTTGTCTAGACATCGTAATTCAAGCACTTTTTGTTGTATACGTATTTCTATATCTATTTGATGTGTCTACACTAAAATATCCCCCCAGAACTCGAGCTTTAAGAAAACCAATCCATAAACTTCTAGTACTTTAGATAATTATTGGTTCGACATTTCATTTTTTTTCTACGATTGTCAGCTTTCTGGTGCTAAGATGATCAAAATAATATTCAGCATTATAGTTAAATTTGACAAAATGAACATTTATTTTCTTTCAAAATACAAATTTAAAAGTTAAAATAATGTAATTATTTAAAATTTTAAGTAAATTACACGAATTCTCTCAATTAAAGTATCTGTCGTTTCTTATTTTTGTCCCTCAAAAGTATCAATTTGATTAATATTTTATTTATTATCGTTTTGGCCTTGAAGTCATAAAGCTATAATTTTAGTCTGTATAAACATCCATCGGAAGTAAGACGATACTTTTCGTGGTAACGTTGAAAATAGTGTGAATAGTCATCAAACAATGAGAAAAAATATTGTGATTAATAACACCCAATACTAAATTAATGCTGCAGAAATGGGCACTCCACCATCAATTAGTTAAAATTATATTAACATATATTCTATCATAAATATAAAACATAATTATGATAACAAGCATGCATTTTTATTTAGTTCTTTTGACCGATGATAAATGGTTGGACTTATTTAGTTCTTTTGACCGAGGATTAAAGTGATATTTAAAATTTTTAAGAAAATGATAATTCGAAGACAAAATTTATACTTTTAATTTGAAACGATAAATAACACAACAGTAAACTAACAAAGAGCTGTTATTTTTCTGCTGCATTAATATTATGTATGATCTAAACCGATATTTTTTAAAATGTATTTGATAATATATACTGAAGACAAATAAAAAAATAATTCTACAGTCACCAAATTAGCTAGGATTGACAGAAAAACTTCAAAGATGATAAAAGTATCAAGGATATTTTTTTTCAAGTTTTCATCCATCAACATAAATTAACGGTAATATAATGTGAATATATCTGCATAAATAACTACACCCAAATGGCCCCAAAACGATGTTATATCAATCCAAACACTTGCATTTGCCATAACGAATGCAGTATAATGCACACTTGTATCAAGCTAGCTAAATAGTTTTTTTTAGATGAATATTGGATCATGCTTCGTCTCCTAAGTAGTTAATATGTTATACGTACTTTCGGCACTCCGTTGGAGCATAAAATAGAAGCATGACATCCAACTAGAACGGAAATGTTTCATTTTAATTTTCACACTGACAGGATATTAGGCATTTTGACAAGTGCTTCTGTGCTGGATATTATGGCAAAGGTGAAAGGTGAAATTGACAAGACAAAATTAATCAGGCGACGAACTAGCTTAGGCATGCCACACTTCTCCCTGCCGCAAAGAAATTACGAACTACCATAAGAACGAGACAACATTGCACAGCCGTAAACGCCACTCGTCTGACAACTTACAGGGGTTATTATCAACCATTATTTTTGGCACCTGGAATTGACTAAAGGATTACTAGCAACGTTCAATATATATATAATTGATTTTTGGACATTGATTTTATAACTTGTTAATTTACATAAAATAAAATTAAAAATGAATAATTGATTTTGTTCCTACACAAAAAATTCAAAATATAAAAATAAATTTTCTACAAAAGTTTGATATGCACAATAAATTGAATGGTACTGATTGGTCATTTTTTAACTTAAAAATTGAGATTTTGACGTGTTGCATAGGCACATCCGTGTAATGCGTTATATTTAATTTGACTTCCCTTCTCTCTCTCTCTCTCTCTCTATATATATATATATATATATATACTAGCTATATACCGCGTGTTAAAAGACTCTTTTATTTAAACATTAAAATATTATAAGATAAAAAAAATCACATTTATCTAATATTAAATTATAAATTCACCAAATTATAGAGAAAACCTATAATAAAGACTATATTTAATTTTGGATGAGATTTTTGCACAATATGAGTTAATGATTCATGATTTTTATGGCAAGAAAAGTAAATTATTCTAATATATATTATCACCATTAATTTCTTACCAAATATGCACAAGGTTGCTAAATAAAAAAATAATATTATGGAAATAATAGTATATATGGGAAAGAAATGGAGAGAAAGAGGGGATCAATGGACGCGATCACATACGTTCAATCAACCAAAAATAAATATTATCCATCTAATTGAGGGATAAAATGGATATAATAAAAATATATCATGACAAAAAATGGACACTCCAATTCTTAGATACTTTATATAATAGTATATATAGTATATATATATATGATGTGACTAAAATATATAGCGTAAGACAAGGTCGCTCCTAAAAGCATGAAGCCCCTGCATACTCTTAGTTCAAAAATATATTTAATCATCTCTAAATTTTGATTTATTTCGCTCAATAAATTCTTCATATCGAATCATATGAGATATAAAATTAAACATTTCAGATATACTATATTAAAAATAAATATATTAGCACTTAATATGGAGAATTCTTCATATCAAAAAATCATTAAACATATTAAACACTAATATATTTTAATATAATGAATTGTTTGGAACTTTTCAGTATATCTAAATGACGAATGAAGAATTCTAAATTGAATTTTTTTTTGTATCTTTAATATCAAGAATAAATTCGTCATTTAATGAAGAATTAATGAAGAGTGAGACTAAAAGTGTGAGGTTTTGGTTGTTGAAATATTAGTGCCAACTTTTTATGCATGAAAATGACATTATTTTTTTTCATTAATTGTTCTCTTCAAAATTGGAGATTTCACTCTATGTTGATTTTTTAAATCAAACACTAATTGTTTTCTTTAATAGTGACAATCTAATTTAACATTATAATATTTGGATATATATATATATGATATTTGGATGAAATTTTTTTGTTTAAACTGATTAGGAATCGATAAATATCATCACCCAACAATTTGTCCTATTTCGTACTTCATAGAGTATTCAATTATAGTCATTGATTGGTGTTTCTTTGTTTCATTGGATCAACCATCATATCAATTTCAAATTTCATGAAAATTTACCAACATAATTATTTTACCTAACACTAAAAGCTTCATGGTATAGATTGATTGTTTTTGAAAAAAGTACATTAATATCTTCATTTTTTTCACAAAAAATGTCATCTCTTGTTGTACCGATGCGTACAAGTTTATTTTAACTTACTTATATCTCTTCAATTGTTTTAACTATTCCTATAAAATTCAACTGTACCGATGTGTTCAAATTTACTAAAATAGCATGTCTAAAAATTTTCACATATTTTTATATTATATGATCACTTAATAAAATCTGAAAGACATACACCGTCCGATTATAAATTTGTTGATGGATTGGAGATCAATAAATAATTGTGCCCAAATCTTTTGTACAACATATATATGAATTGTACTGACAAATAAGAATTAATCACTTACTAATAAATGTGGCGACAAGATTTTTCACTTAATTTAGTGTCAAATTTATATTGAAAAACATACAATAACCAATTTAGTGTAAATTTTTTGTTGAACATCCGACAATGATTGTTCAAAATCCAAATTATTTTTGCTGCCTATTCTATTAAAAAATTGAGATTCAAATCAGTATCGGATTTTTAATAAATTTGCACTACAAGTACAAAACCAACAACAAAGCCTTTAATCCCAAATAAATTGGATAGGCTAGAAATGAAACTCAATCTGAAAGCATAAGATCAGAGATCTCAAATATAAATGATAATGATGATGATGATAAAATAAAAATTCTTATCAATAAAAATCTAGAAAATGAGACATGCATGAATTTCGAACACTATATTTATCGTTCATTCTTTATTTCATATGATGCTCCTGATCAAACAGACCTCTCAATAAATAATATTCTTTCCTTCTGCTTTATTTTTTCTTCTATTCATTTTTAGAATTCAAATTAAGAAAGAAGAGATAAGAGATAGAGAATGAAAAAAAAAAAAGGAAAAAAGATCTAGTGGCAAAATAGAAATTTGAACACCTCACTTTTAAATGATCATATTTTTTTTTAAGATCAGAGCGTGCTGTGTGGCCGACAGAGCTTGCTATGTGACCATAGAATTAAGGCTCGTGATGAGATCTATAACAATCATTCCTAACATCATGATGCTATTTCTCAAGGCCAAAAAAGTCATCTTAAACCTCCAGCTTCATTTGTGCTCATCATATTACTTAGAAGCATTTATTGTGTATTATTAATATTGATTACTTTTGTTTTTTTTGTAGCCAATAGCCATGTATGGTTATGGTGTAATATTGACTAATGTGATATAATAATTATTTTTCTTGTAACTCGTTTGACTTCGAATGATAAGTTGGTATCGATTTGATATCAACTATATATATATATGGTAGTTGTATATCCGCTCTGTTTTTCAATAAATATTTTAGTACCTTTTAACAAAAAAATAACGGAATCAAAACAGAATTTTAAATTTAAAAGGAACAATGAAATATTGGTTGCACTAAGTTTTTGGATGCAATTAAATATGGAGGCCGGTAAAGATGAAACAACATGTTGTACAATGAGAGAGTAGGAGGGCCAAGGCACCTTCAATATTCATCCCCCACAAAACACACACTCACCTACGCACATAATAAATTTGGTTATGATTTTGACAATAGTCCTTGTAGCACTTCATCTCTTAAGTGTTCACCCCCATGTCCTTTTTCTAATGTTAACCCAAGAATATATTTGTTACATCGAAAAAGTTTCCTTTCGATAATTGCAAAAAAATATATTGTTTGTTCTTTGGGTCTATATATCTTCACATATAGGCCAAGAACTTGTTATTAACAATTGATCATAGATTTTCTGGTGTATATATTCTACAATTGAGGTTGCCTGAGATTCAATAAAAAGAAGTTTGCATAAATTAACTTAAATTGATAATAACTAATTTAAGTTTCAAAAGTGTGAGATGGCAATTCCTTTTGAGCATAGATCTAGATACAGAATGTAAATGTTTTGTTGCTTTTCTACATTTATTTATCTTATAGTACAATGAGTAGAGCATTTTCTTTGTTTACGTTTATAGTCAATGTATTAATGATATAGACCAAGTTTTATATATGCATATAACATATAAAATGGTGCAATTAGCAATACAAAGGTTGTACTCGTTCTTATCGTCTTACACATGTTAAAGTCAGCAAGAACAAGGTAAAATCATGTATTGGGATATATGATTGCCCCACCAAAAAGTTATAATATTCCAAATTGGCATCATTGGATTGGACCTTAGCTTTTTAAATTCTCTTTTGACTTTATTGACCAATAATTAAATACACAATTGTGCTCGCGCACTGTTAATTATGTGACATGGACGAACTAAAAAGACATTCTTAAATATAAAAGAAATTCTCACTAAAGTTTTGTGATTTTTTTTTTGCTACACCTGTCCTGGACGGCTGGACCCCAACTAAGCACTTCCATATCATCTCAAAACTACACATAAATTTATCAACTTATATTTTTGAAAATTTTGTACATCCTAATGAGGTTTCATGCGTCAGATCCAACGTGGGAACCATGTTCTTGAGCCCCTACATAACTCGAAAGTGTTCCCTTTTGAGTTTTTGACATGTGATATGTGCTTTAGAATTCGTGCCATTTCCCATATCACGGGTGCGGTGAACAGAGCTGGATCGATCGATGGCAAATCGATCGGGTTCTCAAACTGTGGGATCAATTTTGATTTTAAATGTTATTTTGAATGTCGGATTAACATTGAGATTAGAACAAAGTATAAAAATAAAAATGAATTTCATTAAAATTAATGATTAGATGTTAATCCGACAGTTAAAATAACTCTTAGAATCAAAATTGATTCAAAAGTTTGAAAACTCTCCGGTTCCACCGGTGACACGTTCTTGCACTAATTTTTTCTTTTCTTCCATCTGTTCTGGATTCGGTGTTAATTTCCGAAATGATATCTGATGTGATGTCATTTTGTTACTTTGTTAGTGTGCTAGTTAGCTATCTGCCGATCTCCCATGCATTTTATATAATATGCAAGTCGGGCCATCGTGTTGGATAAATAATGAATAAGCTTGGCAACTTTTGTATCCAACTAATGCTGATTATCACCGATATGTTTATTGTGACATTTTTAATTAGTGAATAAAACATTTCACCAACGTGTCGATGTTACATAATCTAATAAACAAGATAATATTGATGTGTTTTTCTATAATAATCCGATTAATGGACAATTTCATTAATTGGGGGCTTCCTAAAATCTATTAATTTATTTTGACGAGTCGTCTAGCCACTTAATTGAACACTATTTTTCACAATTATGTCCTTTTTTTCATTTTGGCACCAAAAATGTTTGTGAATAAAGAAATATATTAGAGAAGACAAGTTTTGTGAAATAGCAGTCAACAACTTTTGCATTAAAAGAAGTTCTAAATATCAATGTTACATCTTTAGGTCTAAAGGATGCATTTCTTCAGACAGGTGTTGCACCTGGGTTTACAGAGACGTCTGTGCACTATGAGGTCGGTGACCATGAGGTACTTGAGCAGGATTCAGAAATTAAACCGTACCATTTGTGTGATGTTAGTAAGGTTAATGTTGCATGTGAGGAGGCATTATCTGTGAAGGAGGATGGGTTTGCAATAGTGGCATTATCAGAGTATGTATATATAATAAATAGCAAACAGCAATGTTAGTTTGTTAATGAGAAAAAATCATATATTTTACGAATTACTTGAATTTTAAGTACATTTAATATACATGCATCTTTCTAAACGAATGGGGAAATTCTTACATATTAAACATATAATTGAAATAGTAGAAAATAAAAGAGAAATAGAATCAAATGGACGAACATATTTATGATAGGGATCAAATTATCATGATTATTGGTGTCACATTGGTGCCTACAAATTTTAACATCAAATAATTATTATTTAAATTTTTAAATAATAAAATTAGATGAAGACATATTTTATAAATATCATCTTATATATATAGAGAGAGAGTGTGAGAGATACCGTGAGCTTAAGAGGCCTTCCGTAAGGTTAACTCAAAAAATATAATAAATCATCTCGAAATTTTAATTTATCATTCTCATTAAATTCTTTATATAAAAATCTCATGGGATGCAAAAATTTGGAGTGTTTTGAACTTTTTAAGACACAATTTTTAATTTTTTAAAATGATGTTCAAGTATTGAATATATTATTATTTTTAGAGCTGACTTTCAAAAATTAAAAATCACAACTTAAAAAGCTCAAAATGCTCCAAATTTTTGCATTCCATGAGATTTTCATATAAAGAATTTAATGAGAATGATAAATTAAAATTTCGAAATGATTTAATATGTTTTTTGGGTTAAGCTCACGGAAGATATCCGTGAGCTTAAGCTCACGGTATCTCCACTCTATATATATATATATATATATATATATATATATATATTTATATATATATTACATAATTTTAATATTATTTATATATGTGTTAAGCATTTATAAAATTAACGGACTAAATTTTATGATTTAGCCTCCTTACTCGATGACTATTGAAATGAAATTAAAATTTTATGATTTTTCATATATATGTAATTGAGATGATCTAGAATAAATTCAGTGATTCACATTTATAACTTTATATATGAATAAATAAATAGACATGAGGGACACCAATAACCATGATAATCCGTCCTCATTTATGATATGACATAACCTTTAGAATGTCCAACAACTGATGAATTATTCGATCATGTTTTTTGACATGTCTAAGTGTAACAGAATTTTTCCGAATAATTGTTCCAAACATGCAAATTCGTTTTTGGAACTTTTGCATTTTTAGGAAAAAAAAAATCGAGGATGCCTAGGGGCTAGGATGACAGATGCGCCATGAAAAGAAAAAAGAAGAAGGGAAGATAATTAATCAGGTTGTGCTGGCAGGTTGCTTTTAAACTGCAGATCATCTAGATACCAGCTGGCAACAATGGACAGTTGACAATCTTTCTTCCTGCTCCAGTTATATTGTGTGGGAGTCTAGTGGGAAGAAAAACACAATTGATGCGATCGGCTTATCTAAATTCTTAATCTTTTTTATTTAAGTTTTTATGAAGTTAATAGTAATTATGACGTCATTGCACTGGTGTTTCAAAAAAAATATCGCGTTATAGCATATTATACTGGAATCACATTTTCTCTAATTTAAAATTTAAAATCAATATTTCTATTAGTTTTCATATAAATTAGAGTTCATAGAGTAATTAAGTAATAATAAATTAATTATGAAATTATAAATTTATAATTAATCGATACAAATTCAATATTTCTATTTAAAATATTATTGATATTGTAAAAAGCTTAATAATTTTTCTATTCAAAATAATTTAAGTGACCATAAATCATTTCATTGTCTTCGTTAAAAATTATCTAACTACATACAAGTTTAGGCTCACAAGTTGTATAAAATTAATTTTGAACAAAAATAATAAATTATGCCAAATAACACATTATTTTGCTATGTGGTATGTGCTATTGTTGTCCGTTATTATGCTATAACGATCATAGTTTGACATAGCATAATGTTAACCCATAACATAATTTTTTAGTTTGAAAAGCATTATAGTGCATCATTTAGAACATTACTTTTTTATATATAATATTTATTAGTAATAAAAAAATACCCGAATATTAAAAATCTTCCTTCAATCAAGTAAAGCACCATATAATACAGCATATCAGGTGAAAAAAACTTTATATTAAAAATCAAATTGCAACAGTTTATGTGACGTAACTAATAATTACTTGATTTGTATGTCAACAATTTATTATATTGATCTTTAAGTCAACAATTTAGAGGATTTACACCACAACTTTGAGAGTTATTTTTCTGCAAAGTTTAACAACGGTTTTGTTGAAAACCGCTGCAAATTGTTTAGCGTTCTTATATAACAACCGCTGCCAAATACCATTTACAGCGGTTTTTAACTAAAAACCGTTGTAAACATCACCTTTACATCGGTTTTTACCTTAAAAACCGCTGTAAAATTATTTTTGTAGCTTTTTTCATAAAAACCACTGTAAATTTTTTTTATAAATTCTTTTGCAGTGGTTTCTTCGTAAAAACCGCTGTAAAAATATATTTTTTTAAAATTATTCTTTTTATTTCTGTGACTAGCCCATATATGCTAGCCATATATAATATTTTCATCACATATATTTTCACAAAAATAATAATAACTATATTTAATTACTAATTAACTAATTTATCTAACATGCACACATAATATAATAAAATATAATAAATATTTAATAAATATTAAAACTTGACCCAAAAATTTTTTACTTCCTCATTCTCGGTCGATGTTAAAGGATTGTAGGATTTGATTATCTGAAAAAAGAAAATAATGATTAGTTTGTAAATATCCATTGCATATTATTAGCAGCAGGGGTTATAAATTTAGAATAAGTAATGTATGGCTGATAAGTCATAATTGCATCATTTTTCTTAATTGAAAAAAGAACTGCACTCTATAAAAGCATTGCAATGCATGGCTAAAAGTTCTATTTATATTATTGTTATTAATAAAAAAAAGAACTACACTCAATAAATGTGCCCATTGGTCTCTCCCACAATATGATAAATAAGTTAGTCGTAAATTAGTGATGGTTGATTACTCATTTCATTAAAAAATTGTGAATAACCAGAAGCTTAAATCAATAAAATAAATCAGCAAAAACCAGCAAGTTGATAAAAGCAAACCAGCAAAAACCATGATTAAAATATATCTTATTTAGATAACTATACAAACAATAATTTGAAGCAATAAATTAGATGATAAATAAAGGCAAGAACATATTATTTACCTTCGAACTCAATTTTATGTGCAATTTTATCGAAGTCTCCTCCTAAAGCGATGTCCCCTCAAGTAAAAAAACTTGAATGTTGATAGATGACATTTAGAGAGAAGGTAGAGTCAAATATACTATTGAAAAGGCGAGAAAGTGGTTTGAATGCCGTGGGAAAAGAACTATTTTTCGACCTGAACCGTTATAACAATACCTGAATCGTTATAGCCGTTGGATCAACTGAGCTGAAATGTTATAACGATTTATCAAATCGTTATAAGTTTTCATGAACCGTTGTAACGATTACAGAAACGTTATACGTTTCACAAATGGTTGTAACGATTATTAAATCGTTACATAACGATACACTCTGATTTCTTTGAGAATGTTTCTGCCTTAGAATATTTTTTAGTATTGAGATGAACCGTTATAACGACTACTGAATCATTATAATGATAGTTTACAGCGGTTGTGTCTGACAACCGCTGCAAATTAATTTTTAATATATATATTTTTTATTTCTAAATTTTAATAAACACCGATTAAAATTTTATAACTGAATAATTCTCTTATTTAAAAAATTCTTCAAAATTAAAATAAATTTATAGATATGTTCTTTTATTTATGGATTTATAGTGATTCAAATTTTCATATTTATTTAAAAATCCACTGTAAAATGAGTAATATTATAATATTATATAAATAAAAAGTAAAATTATTGATGGATATGTTCTTTTAACAACCACAGTACTTATTAGAAACTTTATAGCGGTTTTTAATTGAAAATCGTTGTAAATGATGCGCTGTAAAAGGACTTTTCTGACTTTTCCAGATGCATGTTATGTTTACACAACTTTACGCAGTCTCTTCAAGTTATTGTGGAGCAAGGTTTGTGTCAGCTACCTTTTTCATCATCACATAAAATTAACGTTATTTATATTGGTTGTAGGTTATGTCAATTTTTTTTAAGAAAAAAACCTAGATTCACATCACGAAACCTTTATGATGAGTCATGATTAGGATTGATATCAAATTTATTTTCATTTTAAAATCGAGCAGATTGGGTTTTAATATGATACACTTTATTTTTAATAATAAAAAAATGATAAAAAAAGGAGGTATATATGTGGATGCGGAGAAAGATGAAAAGTTTCAGTAAATTGTCAGTGAGAGTTTAAATTAAAGATTATCCAATGAACTTATTGCACAACAAAATTTGTAATTATACAACTTAAATATATATGTAATTAATACAGTATGATGCATTAAATGATTACTAAAATTAAAATATTTAGTTGAAACCATAATCATAATCGAAACAAAATGTTAATATTATTGAACTAGGTGTAACCTTTTTCTTTGATACTAGAGTTGTAATTCGGGCTCGCCTTGATAATATAGTACTCAAATAAATTAATAATAATATAAACTAAAAAATATATTTAATAAAATTTAGTCGTAATATTTTTAAATGCTAAGTAAAAATAATTATAATAATAAATAATATAATTAAACATATAATTAATAAGATAATATATTTAGATACATAAAAAAGTTAGATCATTTTAAGAGATAAGTTTCATCTTAAATATAATTTTAAATGAGAAGAAAGATGTCATTTTTTATATATTCTAAGATTGAAAAAGATGAAAAAATTTAAACAAAATCAATGATAAAAAAAATGATAATGTGACATACATAAAAAAACTTGAAGGTTTAACTCTATTTATATATTGAAAATTGAAAATTTTTATCTCTCATTTCAACTCTCCTTTTCTTTTCTTTTTTTTTTCCCCTCGTCCCTCTTCCTCTACCCTTAGGGTGTGTTTAGATGGTGTAGAATATCATTATTTTGGGAATAGCAGTATTGTTCTCGGATTATCAACCATTCAAATATAAAATTGAAATCAAAAATAGCAGCAGAACAGTGCTAATCCGCTAACCCATAGAAAACGTTGGGTTAGCGGATTAGCATCCATGAGGGTAGAGAAAATAATAAAAAAATATTTTTTCTTTTATATTAGTACAAAGTAGTATTAAATAAATATCATTATTAAATAAAATACTAAAAAATAATTAATTATTTTAACTATTCTCTCCATTGTTCTCATGTTCTATCCAAACAATATTTTACTAATCCAGAATAGTAAAAATTAACACTCTTCTCACATTTCTAAGTTATAACTAACATCACACTACTCTCAAGTACTAACCCAAACAGTGTTATTCTTACAATAATCATTTCACCATCCAAACACACCCTTAATCTCTAGCATGCGCTATCCTTTCCTCTCCTATGTTTTTTTGATTCTCGTATTCTTCTTATAAATAGGTTCTTTTTCCTCATTATAGATATACTTTATTATTTATGTTAAGTGATTTTATTATTTATTTTATTATTTATTTTATTATTCATACCAAGATATTTATTATTGAAGTTAAAGGATTTTGGAATTCTCTGACTTCGCTCTCGCTATCTAGTATTGTACTCATCTCTATTGCAAACTCTTATTTCTTATCTCTTACATATTTGCTATTGTTTGTAATCTCTTATTTTAGCATTCTCATTGTTTCATCTCTTTCTTGGCTTTGTTTCAATCTGTTTTTATTTTTCATGTTAAATAATTTATTATTAACTTATTAGTTTCATTATAAAGTTAAGTAATACTGAGATTTTTTTTTTTTTTTAAATTTTTTGATACTTTGCAAATCATCAATCAAATGGTTATTAATGTCTATTTAGATATTAGGTGATAAAATCACATGACGCTTGCTAGTATCATTTTTATTTTTAGTTATTCAATTGAAGATACATTTGAAGAAGAAAAAAATCATACATTGATAAAAGACTAGCTTATATGTCATTGATAATTTTACATCGATCCTGAAAGTTAATTAATTTTATTATTCTGAATAAAAATTATGTATGTTTTTTATAAGAAATATGAGAGTATAACTCTTAAATTTGATAGATATCCATAAAAGAGTTACATCCGAGTTTCAAATTTGTGATCTCCCATATGGAGAACATTGTCTATTGTCAATAAATCAAATACTAGTTGTCAACAATTATGCATGTTAAAATATTTATTATTCATATTGTTTGTTTAATTATATAAATTAGAACATAAAGCATAGCGTGTAAAGCAGATTTGAGAACGTGTATTGATTTTGGTATCCATGATATTTATTGGCATATTGCGGTCCGTTTAATCCATTCAAGATTCAACCCACACACAACCAGTTTCGTTTTGTTTGGCGCCGACTTGGATTTGGTTTAATTGGGTACAATTTAAACTTTGAATTCGAATAGCACGGTATAGTTAGTGTTGGATTGTACATTTGATTTTTTTTAAATGTGCCTTAATCTAACTTTCCTGTTTATCAAAGTATACCCTATCTTTAAAAAACTGCGCCTTAATCTAATTACTTACCTGTTTTAAAAAAATGTGCCATAATCTAACTACTAGAGTTAATCGAAAGAATAGTTATCTAATTATTATTTTCCTTTGATAATCGAAAAAATAGTTATCAAAAATGTGCCATAATCTAACTACTTTAGTTTTAACATTAATTGTTTAAAGATGTTTTGCTAGCTAATTAAATAAATATCATTAAATATAATCTGCAAATTTCATATATAAAATTAAATAGGGGCATACTAATTAATTATCCCTTGTAAAATCCATTAATTATTTAAGATGCACATAATAGATATGAATATGTTTCATTTTTAGTATGAACATTCAAGATAACGGGTATGATAGACTAAAATTCAGCCTTACACGTTCTACATCCTTTGAGGGAACAAAACTTATTAAAAATGAAAAATTAGAAGAGAAAACGGTTGAGGACAAATTCAGAGATAGAGCATTGACCAAAGTATGAGCCCAAATATCAAGCAGAAAAAGAATTGAATAAAGTAAGTTGGTACTTATATATATGAGTATTTATATTCACTTTAATTTAGAGGTGTTCACATTTAGTCACGAAAATGTTCATATCTAATTGTGAAATATAAAAACTTGCCAAAAATAAAATTTATAAGAAAAATAGTTAGAAAACAAATTTAAGAGATAGACCACATAATAAGTTGAAGCTAGAGGTGTCAATTATTGACCCGACCCGACCCGAACCCGACCCGATCCGATATGACCCAAAAATAAATGGGTCGGGTATGGTTTGATTTTTTTGACCGAATCGGATCGGGTCGGGTTCGGGTCAACCCGACCCGATTAATTATATTTTTTGAAATAATATTTTGATTTAGTACTAATTAAAACTTAAATATACACTAATTATAACTAATTAAGATTAATTATAAATTAATTAATATTTAATTATTTAAAATTATTTAAAAATGATTAATAATTAATTAATTATTTTACACGTCGACCCGTGACCCGATCGGATCGGGTATGGGTCAAGATTTTTTGACCCGAATTTAATCGGGTCGGGTGAAGAAAAATAATAAAATAATATGGCCCGGCCGAACCCAACCCAACCCGACCCATTGATACCCCTAGTTGAAGCACATATATTGTTCATATTTATACATATGAGTATTAATATTCACATAAAGATATTTTCATACTTAGTTATTGTGGTATTCGTATCTAATTGTAAAATATAAAAACTTATCAAAAATAAAAATATTGCCAAAAATAAAAAATTACAAAAGAAGGCAATTGAGGGACAAATTTGGAGAATAGAGCATCAATTTAAACATAAGCCAAAACACTCATGTTGTTCATACTTATATATATATAAATATTCATATTAATTTATAGAGATGTTAATATCTAGTATTCTAATTACTAGGGTGTGCATATCTGATAGCGAAATATAAAAAATTGTTAAAAATAAAAATACTATTAAAAATAAAAAGTTAAAAGAGAAAACACTTAGGGGATGAATTTAGGTATAAAGTGTTGGGATTAAAATATTTTCTCAATTTCAATAATTTGTGTTACGATTTTATTGCACTAAAGTAGTGTTAATTCAATTAAATGTTATGCACAACTTCATGGGAAAGGGAATTTCCAAATTGTTTAAATAAATCTTTACCTAGATACCAATCAGACCATAATGCAATAATTATATATACAGATAACTATAGTAAATTGGATACTAACACTCCTATTAAATTTGATAAATAGTAGATACAACAAGAAGGGTTTAATCAATTACTAAATATCTGGTGGCAATCATTTAACATTAATTTACAAGATATAGGGAATAGCTGGAGAGTTTAATTGCAATTTATGAGAAGAAAATTTAAAGGATGGAATATAAATACTAAAGGGAAAGTACAGAAGGATAAAACAAACTTATTTAAAAAGTTAAATGAATTAGAATTGTTACAGAAAGATAGGGATTTGAGTATCGAAGAATATAGTATATGAGAAGATAGTAAATTAAAAATAGATAAAATTTACTTTGATGAAGAAATTTATTGGCAACAAAGATCAAGTTTACAATGGATATTAGAAGGGGATTTGAATACCAAATTTTTTCACACAATTATTAACAATAAAAAAGGAAGAATAATATATACTCACTAATAATTAATAATGATGTCATATACGATCAAAGTATAATAAGGAATCACATATTGAATTATTATAAAACACTCTTAGGATCAATACAAAATAGAATTTTTACACTGAATTTACACATATGGGATGAGAATGAACAATTAGATACAATTTTAAAAGATAAACTAGAGGAACCAATTACAATAGAAGAAATAAAAAAAAAAAGCATTTTTTGATTCCAAAGGGAATAAAGCCCCTGGACCAGATGGAATACCTTTTTCCTTTTATCAAACTTATTGGGACACAGCTAAAAATGATATAACTATTTTAGTTAATGTTTTTCATCATAATACTCTAAATATAACAAAGATAAATCATGCTACAATAGTATTAATACCTAAGGTTTCAGATAGTATGAGAATAAAACAATTTAGACCTATTAGTCTAGAAAACTGTAGTTTTAGGATTATAACAAAGATTCCAAAGCAACCAGAATTAGTATAGTTATGGATAGGCTTATAAACCATACTCAAACAACATTCATAAAGGGTAGAAACATACATGACAATATAATATGTGCCCAAGAAATCCTTCATAAAATTAGGAAAAACAAAACTAAAGGAATTTTAATTAAAATTGATTTTGAAAAAGCTTTTGATTCAGTTAATTGGCAATTTATTTATGAAGTATTACATGCTAGAGGATTTGGAAATAGATGGATAGAATGGATCAAAAACCTTCTGGAAAGTAGTCAAAACAGCATACTAATCAATGGAAAAACAACACCATATTTTTACTCAAAAAAAAGACTAAGACAAGGAGATCCACTATCTCCTTTCCTCTTTAATCTAGTAGATGACACACTCTCTAAGATTTTAATAAAAGGACAATTAGAAGGTTATATTCAAGGGTTAGGAAATTCAATGGTTTAATATTACTCATCTATAATTTGCAGATGACTTATTAATCTTCCTAAAGGCAAATGAAAAAATGGTTGCAGCTTTAAAACTATTATTGGTAGGTTTTGAATATCTATCAGGTTTAAAAATAAATTATTCAAAAAGTGAAATGATCCCTTTAAATTTAATAGAAACTGAAAGTTATAGATTAGCTAATGTTATAGGATGTAAAATAGGGACACTACCCATCAAATACTTGGGAGTACCATTACATTGGAAGAAACTGAGGATAAAAGATTGAGATTTTCTAATTAATAAGGTAGCTATTAAATTAGATCATTGGAAAGGAAAGCTCCTATCATTAGGAAGGAGACTGACTCTTATCAAATCAATACTAAATGCTATTCCCATTTACTGGCTTACAATATTTAGAATTCCAGCTAAAATTAGAAAAAGACTAGATCAACTATGTAAAAGATTCTTATGATTTGGTGGAAATACTACAAGGAAAAAATATTATTTAGTAAGCTGGAAAGTAATTTGTACTAGTTTTGAGCAAGGGGGTTTAGGTATATTAAATTTAAAAACTATGAATAAAGCTCTATTAGTTAAATGGTTATGGAGATTTCACAATATTCAAGAAAAAGGTTTATGGAAAACTATAATAGAAAATAAATATAATAACTCAAGAACAACAAATAATATGTCTACATTCTGGAAAGAAGTAAACAAAGAAAAAGATATATTTATTACCAGTATAAGTAATAAATTAGGAAATGGATCAAAAACACTATTCTGGAAGGATAGATGGCTAAATGATTGTTCTCTAAACATATAATACACTTTTCTATTTGAAATATCAATGGACCCAAACATAACTGTAGCTCAGGTGATTGGTTACAATAGATATTACCTAAGTTTTACAAGATCATTAAATGATACACTTAGGAAATAACTAATGGAACTCTATACAAACCTATCAACAATCTGCTTAAATACACACGAAGATAGTTATATATGGAGATGGAACAATAAAGGTTTATTTACAATAAATTCATGTTACTCATGGTTAGATTTTGGGGGAGTAGAAAACAATCAATATCAGTCAATATGGTCAGCCTCTATTCCTTTGAAAATTAAAATTTTTCTATGGCTTGTGAGGAAAAACAGAATCCTAACAAAAGAAAATTTATAAAAAAGAGGATGGAGGGGACAAAATGAATGTATTTTTTGTAATGCACATGAAACAATTGATCATCTATTTATACACTGTTCAATTGCTACTTGTATTTGGTCATGGATTGCAAGGTATAACAACTTTTCATTTTTAATTCAAACAATAGATGAACTATGGCAAATAGATGCATGTATACCATTTAAAGATAAGAATATTTGTGAAATGTTAAGAGGTGCAATTCTATGGACTATATGGAAAGAAAGATATAGATTAATCTTTCAGGGGGTAATTGTAAAAGTGTAAGATCATTAGGAGGTAATATATTAGCGCTAATTAAATATTGGAGCACAATAAAAGGAGCAATTGTATCTGATAATTTACATCTAATAGTACCTCCTGATATTAACTCTTTACCACTGCAGATCTTAGAGGAAAGTTTAAGAATAGATTCAGAGGAAGGGCAAGGGGACTTGTCTGGCGCAGGACTTGATATAATTGAAAGTTTCTAATAGTAGTTTGAATAAATAGTAGTTAATAGAAGAATTAACCCCCTCTGATATTAGAACAATATTATATTTTCCTGGCACTGCACTATCATTTTACATAGCAGGTATAGAGAAATTTACAGCCAAAAGATTGTGTTTACTAAGTTTGAAGCGAAGATTAGAAAGCTTGAGACGTTGATGGGGCTATATTTTGATTTTGCTAATGAGATGTTTAGAGATATTTTGTAATTTTGAATGCATGGGAAAACGGTGATGTAATATCTGGTTCATACTTATAATTTAAGAATTTGTGGACAACAAATCTATTTTAACTCATGATATCGGGATATGATATCAAAACCTTAATGTTTCATAATGAAACTGGTGGATATCCACTACTTCAAAAAAAAAATCAATTAAATGAGTTCAGAGAGAATTTTGAAATTTAAAAAATGGAAGAGTTTAAATTTCGACCGTTTTACTTCCCTACATTTATGTACCTCATAGTTCCAGCTAAATCAAACTCTGGAAATCCGTCCTTTAGCCCTCTCGTTGCTGAATAAATTCTAACATCTCCTTTTTCCGGGGCATCAGAATCAAATTAATCTATCCGTGCAAATTACTTAATCATGTAGTATACAGATCCAGGGTATTTTTCAATTGTTTGGCATTTGGCACTTATCATACAATTGTGGGTCGTTTGTGATTCGGCCGCCCCTATTAGTCGTAGGGAATGTGGCCTTTTTCTTTATCTCTTTCCCTGGCCTCCATCCCTACGCAGCGCATCATTGATAGGAAGTTTGAGACGCTAAGATGCTCAGGCTCTATTATTGAATGCCCAATAACGCATTACCGTGCATGCATCTCTGAAGGTTCTATCTCAACCTTCCCTTTTTAAATCTTTATATTTTTCTTTCTTTTATGCCATTTTTTTTCCTTTTCTTAAGAGGGGAAAAGGTGTCGAACTAGGTACATTCGAGTTTGTGATATGCCTTTTTTTTTCAAGGGTGCAAAGTGTCATATAAAAGATTGGGATCTTGACTATGGTTATTTACAAAAATTAAAAGAGAAGAAAAATAAAGGATCGAGATGCATTGGCGATATGTAAATGTATTCTTGGTGACGACTCTGAAATGCAAAATAAAATTTTGAAGTCTAGACACAATTATAAAACATAACTAAAAAATGAATTTGTTCTTTTTATATTTTGCTTATCCAATCTAAAAAGTCCGAGCTATATATAATACTATATGCTAATATTTATAGTCCAGCATCAAAAGAATTAAAGAAAAATAGTGCATTTAAAAAAATCAAACTCAAACACCAGTCGATATATACTTGTTCCACTGCAGATCGGGTGAGCTTGAGCTTAAACTCTCTAATGAGTTTAACTCAAAATAAAACTTTATCATATTCAAATTTTGATTTATGTTGCTCGCTAAAAATTTTATATTAAAATTTTACATAGTAAACAATTTTCATTTTTCAAAGTTATTTAGCATTTGTTTCGATGTTTTTAAGATGGGTCGAAATATTATTAAAATAATGAATATTTTTATAATTAAAAATAAATACTGTAAAAGTAAAAAAGTAGAATTTTTTTGTATCCCTACCATTTTGATATAAGAAACTTAGTGAGAAATTAAATTAGAATATGAAAGTAATTACATATATTTTTTACTTAAGTTTTTATAGGACGACTTGGTAAAATTAAATTCCCAGTAGATTTATTCGTGTTATTGTACGTGACTTATCATGTTTTATGCAACTTGATTGTTGTTTAATATTTTATTAATTACATTTTTTTATTTTTTGAAAAATTAAGTTCGTGTGATTCACAATAAATTTTGTATCAAGTTAATTAAATTGTGTTTACAAGTTATTTTAAAAAATATAGTTCTCAAATTATATTTTTAAATAAAGATAAAAGTTTTAAACTAAGAGTGTTCCAAGGGGGTCAGCTGACTCCCCTCTCCCTCTTGCACCCGAATAAAATTTTGATGATCTGACTATGTGGATCATCTAATTCCTAACTCCTTAGATTGTTTAAATATTTTTGTCGAGAATGACTTATTTAATATCATAGATAATAAAAAATTATGCAATAATTTCAAAATATAAAATTCAATAGAGGAAAGATTTCTTCATCGATTTGATCTATTATTTTCAGTTTTTTTTATTACTTTTAATATATAAAAAGGATATTATTTTAATAGATTTTTGTTAAATAAAAATATATATTGAATTGTTAAAATTTATTTATATAGTACTCGATTAATTAATGAATTTAAATTCACTAAATTAATGCAATCCAATTACTATCCCGATCAAAATTTTGCATCCCTTCCTCTTCATAATTATACAAGAAGGCGTTCTCAAAAGTTAAAAGTATTGACATGCAATAGCTAAAGCTGATTTTTATTTGCTGCCAAACAGATGGCAAATTACAAACATTTTGACATGCAACAGCTAAAGCTGAGAGGTTCACAGGGAGAAACACAAAGCAGCGGCAGCAAACAGGTCCTCAGAAAACTTGTATTATCAATTTGGTCCCGCCCGAGTAAGACTGTTAATGGGTAGGAAAAGTATGGGTGGAGATATTTTTATATTCATATCTATTAATTTTTTTATTCATACTCTAATTTTTCTCCATTAAAAAATATTTTATCTGTATCCTATTTTTATCTATTAAAAATTTTCATAACGAATAGGTAATAATAAATAACAGATAATAATCATAATAATTCAATGTAAAAAAATGTATGATTTAGACACATAAAAATACTAATTATAAAGTGTAACAATGAATAACACTTTAGTTATAAAAAAATATATAATTTTTATCTCAATTGTCATTAAACATATATATTAATTTCAATTTAATTTAATTATTATTAAAATATAAAATAAATTATTATATTTATATATTTTTTATCTATATATCTTTATATAATTTATTCGATAGATAATAGGTACGGAATAGGTCTTACCCATATTCTTATTTAATAAGTTAATGAAAAAAATTTCTCATCTATATTCATATCCGGTAACTTAATGAAAATAAGACTTTACTTATACCTAACTTATTGAATATGATATGAATCAGATAAATTACAAAATGATATTTATTGACAGCCTTATGGCCGTGGGTAGATACCAATTGGTTGATATTTCAATTGAATTTTATAGCACAATTCAGAACATGTACAATAAAATAAATCATACTGTGTTGACCGCAAATGCGCAATTTCAAAATGGAAGACCTCTGATTTGGATACTCTGATAGTATATTGATATTGTCGTTTTGAAGCACATTTATAATAGGGTGGGGATCACTTCACAATGGGTTAATTTGACAATTTTGAGAATTGATTCTAAAATAAATATAAAAAAAAAAAAATAGAAATTTTTTTTATAGATATGTTCTTTTACTTATAGATTGATCGTGATTTAAATTTCATCTAATTTCATTATCGTTTAATAGTTCATCAAAGACCATCAGAATTTTACATAATTTACAACAGTTACAATTTAACGTTCTTTGATGGACTATCAAATGATAATGAAATTATATGAAATTTCATCACTATAAATCTATAAATAGAAAAACATATTTATAAAAAAAATTCTATTTTTAAATTATTTTAATATTTATGTTAGAATTGATCATCAAAATTATTAAAATAACCCATTGTCCAGTTATCCCCACCCTTTATAATAACTTATTATACTGCGTGACATCATGAGGCGAATGCACGTGTCGATTGATACAGAATAATAATTTATTTTATTGTCCGATATATTTACCAATTTAATTGCAAAAAATACACTTCCAATTAAAATAAATGCAGTTTTGTATCCATAAATTAATTTATTCTCCATTCCTTTTCTCGGCACAACTACAATATTTTTATAGTTTTCTTACTTTGACAACCATGGTCCATCTGAATTTGTGGTGCCATGTTTGGTCTTCATGCATTGACCATCTGTACTATCATTTCCTTTCTAAAAAGATGAAACCTGCAGGGGACCAGCTGTAGTGCTGTTTCGGTTATATATTTATTTATTTATTTAGTAGTACGAGCAAAGCTAATTCGGGCCATAAAAAAAACAACACATATTTAGTGGATAGGCGGTGGCTTGTTCAGAATAGATTCAAATATGATTTGCTAGTAATTCATTTAGGATCGATTTAAATTTTACTCGCTCATTAAATTAATGAATTAGACTTGAACTATTAAACTTGTTGAGCTCATTAAATTATTAATATTTATTATTTTATTATAAATTTTTAGTGTATTTTATAAGTAACAATTCAATATATAAAATTATTATACAAAATATGTATAAAATCTTATTGTCATTGTTTTTATTAATTTATAAATTTTGACATAAAATATTATTAATTATAAATGAGTTGTTAACAGGTCAGTTCGACTCACTCATTAACTTAACGAATTAATTTTAAGCTAGTAATTATGGCTCATTAAACTAATGAACTGATCTCAAACTTAACCTAACTCGACTCGACTCGGTTTTTTTTATAGCTCTAAAGCTAGAATGATGTCAAGCTAATCAAATTCATCATTTTTTTAATGAATTTCGTCTGTACAGCAAGTATCAGGGGCGGATGCATAGTAATCCAGGGGGTAGTTGCCCCCATGGATTTTCAAAAATAGTATTTTTTTATAATGCTTTCGTTAATCCCTCCCCCCTCCTCCAGGAATTGTCTGATTAATTTTATCCAGAAAAATTATTTAATATCATGTATAATGAAATAATTATGCAATGATATCAAAATATAAAATTATGTAGATTAAATTATTAATTTTTTATTTAGTACCCGATTATTAAATGAGTTTCAACCCGATAAGCTATTACAATCCGATAATTCTCCCAATCAAAATCCTGCATCAGCCCGTGGCCAGTACAACCAGGACAAAAAACTTCAAATTTCCAGAAAATCCATTATAGTCGCTAATATGAACTCATATTTGGATTTCTGAAAAATGGCCACCATGAACTGAACAAAAGGCGTCATCAAATAACATAAAAACATCATTTTTTCCATCTTAGTGTACAATCGATTATTTGAATTAAAACATCAGCCATTTAAGAATTCTCGTAACATTTATTTCTTGCCAGAATTAATCCATATCTCAACTTCCTAGGCATCTACTAAACGAAATAACTTTTCTACATATTTTTTTTCTTTTTTCATAATTCATCCTTGTCTTTATGAAATTATTCTTATATTGGATGAGACTAATATTTTCATTCCCCGAAGAGAATGATAAAATAAGTAAATACCAGAAATTGTTCTTATATTGGATGAGACTAATATTTTCATTCCCCGAAGAGAATGATAAAATAAGTATATACCAGAAATATTTTTTTTATTTATTAAATAACCAGAAGTTATTGATATTTTTAATGGCCAGAAGTCATTGTATTTGATAATTAAAAGTTTTATCAAAATGAGTTACAATTGATAACCCGAAGTTATCGATATACTTAATAACCAGAAGTTATTATTTTATTCAACTAAAATGATAACCTGAAGTTATCAAATTAGATAAATAAACAAATAAATGTAATGTCTCTAATCTTTTCTCTTAATGACCTGAAGTTATTAATATTCTTTTTCTTTAGTAATTTTCATAAATGAATGTTCGATTAAATTTATTAATATTAGTAGTACTTTTATTTTTCTTTATGGTAAATCTTAATAAACTTGAATTCGTTGCCCTTGATATATCGGGCAAGAACTATCTCCCATGGACTCTCGATCTTGCCGAGATTCATCTTACCGCAAATAATCTTGGAGATACAATAAAAGATGAAAATAAGGCCTCCCCGCAGGAGAAAGCCAAAGCAATGATATTCCTCCGTCATCATCTCCATGAGGATTTAAAAACTGAATATTTAACGGTGAAAGATCCGTTAGAATTATGAAAAAATTTAAAAGAAAGATATGACCATAAAAAACAAGTGCTCCTCCCAAAAGCTCGTTATGAATGGATTCATTTAAGGTTGCAAGATTTTAAATCTGTGGGTGAATATAATTCCGCAATGTTTCGCATAACTTCTGAGTTAAAATTATGCGGAGAAAAAATTACTGATGAAGACATGTTAGAAAAAATATTTTCCATATTTCATGCTTCGAATTTGCTCCTCGCAAAGCAGCAATATCGGGAGCGTGTTTTTAAAAAATATTCAGAATTGATATCATGTCTTTTTGTTGCGGAACAAAATAATGAGGTTCTCATGAAAAATCATCAATCACGGCCCACTTGCTCTAGTCCATTTCCTGAAGCAAATGCGACATCATTCCTTGAAGCGAATGCAACATCATTTAAAGGAAATCGTGGTCGAGTACGTGGTCGCGGCCCCAGAAGAGGTCGTGGACATGGTCGCAATAATGTTTGGCGACGTGAAGGTCATAATTTCAAATAAAATGACAACAATGTGGGGAGATATGAAAAGAAAAAGAATTAAACATCTTGGTTTATTTTAGTTCAGTTTTATGTTGTAAGTTTATGTTTCTCATGAATACAATTAGTTTCTTTAAATTTGATCTTGTATATTTTTTTTTTGTTCAAAGGAAAAAGAATATGATTGAAGTCTCCAGCAGAGCAATGACAAGTATTAGAGATGAATGTCTAGTAGACAGTGGAACAACAAACACAATATTAAAAAACAAAAAATATTTTTCTCAATTGTCTCCTGTAGAGACACATGTTAATACAATTTCGGTATTAGTAACTTAATTGAAGGCTCGGAAGAGCTTGTATTTTGTTATCAAAAGGAACAAAATTAATTATAAATGACGCATTATACTCTAGTAAATCCAGAAGAAATTTACTAAGTTTTAAAGATATTCGGTGTAATGGTTATCATATCGAAACCATGACTGAAAATAACATTGAATATCTTCAAATTACAACGATTAAATATGGTCGGAAGATCATATTGGAAAATATGAAAGCTTTATCATCTGGACTATATTGTATGAACATAAGTTCAATAGAATCAAATATGGTCAGTAACCAGAAGTTGCATGACACAAAAATGTTTACTCTATGGCATGACAGGTTAGGTCATCCAGGTAACATTATGATGAGGAGAATAATTGAAAGTGCAAATAGGCATCCTCTAAAGGACCTGAAGATCCTATTATCAAAAAATTTATCATGTGCAGCATGCTCTCTTGGAAAATTGATAATTAGGTCATTTAAAAATAAAATTAAAAATGAATCTCCTTTATTTTTAGAGAGAATTCAAGGAGATATTTGTGGGCCTATTTCTCCTCCATGTGGACCATTTAGATATTTTATGGTTTTAATTGATGCATCAACTCGATGGTCACATGTTTGCCTATTAGCTACAAGAAATATTACATGCTGCTGCACTTATTAGATTAAGACCAACTGCATCTCATAAATTTTCTCCATTACAATTGGTCTCTGGAAGAGAACCAAACTTGTCCCATCTTAAAATTTTTGGTTGTGCTGTATATGTTCCAATTTCTCCTCCACAACGCACAAAAATGGGACCACAGAGGAGATTAGGAATTTATATTGGTTTTCACTCTCCATCAATTATTAAATATTTAGAACCATTAACTGGAGATGTTTTTACAGCTCGTTTTGCTGATTGTCAATTTGATGAGACAATATTCCCAATCTTAGGGGGAGAAAAAGAAAAGCTGGAAAAACAAGTAACTTGGAATGCATCATCAATATCTTATCTTGATTCCCGGAGTGGTCAATGTGAACTGGAAGTTCAAAAGATTATACATTTGCAAAGAATAGCAAATGAGTTACCAGATGCATTTACAGATACAAAAAGAGTGACTAAATCACATATACCAGCTTTAAATGCACCTGCTCGAATTGAAATAACCCCAGCAGAGGTTACTATACAAAGAAAACGTGGAAGACCAATCGGTTCCAAAGACAAAAATCCACGAAAAATGAAAGAGCAAGAATAATGCGGTTGGTGTAACTTCAGCAAAAGTTACCGATAAAATCCCAGAAGAGATTGTCAGTAAAATCCCAGAAGAGATTGAAAGTAGAACCCCAGAAGAGGTCGTTGATAAAGTTCCAGAAGAAACTCAGGCACCGAATGATTATGAGATCTCAATAAATTATGTACAGAATGGTATAATATGAAACCGAAATGAAACACGTGTTGATGAAATTTTTGCATATGCTATAGCAATTGAAGTGATAAATGAGAAAGATTATGTGCCAAAAAACTCCAGAAGAGTGTATGCACAAAAATGATTGGCCAAAATGGAAAGATGCCCTGAAGGCTGAATTAGATTCGCTTGAAAAGCGAAGTGTTTTTGGATCTATAATTATAACCCCTAAAAATGTTAACCCTGTAGGTTACAAGTGGGTTTTTGCAATAAAAAAAATGAGATTGTGAGATATAAAGCAAGGCTGGTGACACAAGGTTTTACACAAATATCAGGAGTTGATTATGAAGAAACGTATTCACCTGTAGTGGATGCAATAACTCTTTGATTTTTAATCAGTCTCACAATCACTGAGAACCTTCAAATGCGTCTCATGGATGTTGTCATAGCCTATTTGTATGGATCACTCGATAATGATATCTATATGAAAGTCCCTGAAGGATTAAAAATGCCTGAAGCATTTACATTAAAATCTCGAGAAATGTATTCTATAAAGTTAAAACGATCATTGTATGGACTAAAACAATCGGGTCGAATGTGGTATAATCGACTCAGTGAATATCTCATAAAAGAAGGATATAAATCTAATATAATTAGTCCATGTGTTTTTATTAAACGATCAATCTCGAGTTTTATAATTATTGCAGTATATGTTGATGACCTGAATATCATTGGGTCTCCTGAAGAGATCGAAAAGACTGCAAAATTATTAAATAATGAATTTGAAATGAAAGATCTTGGTGTAACAAAGTTGTGTCTCGTCCTGCAGATCGAGCATTTGCATAATGGTATATTTGTCCATCAATCAAACTACATCCAGAAGATGTTGAAACGTTTTAATATGGACAAAGCTCATCCTCTAAGTACACCAATGGTTGTCCGATCACTTGATATGAAAAAAGATCCTTATCGGTCCCGAGAAAATAATGAAAAAGCTCTTGGTCCTGAAGTACCATACTTAAGTGCAATTGGGGCTTTGATGTATCTTGCTAATAATACGAGACCTGATATTGCTTTTTCTGTAAATGTATTAGCGAGATATAGTTCTGATCCAACACGCCAACATTGGAACGGAATCAAACATGTATTACGTTACCTTTGTGGGACGCGTGATATGAGATTATTTTATCGAAAAAATACAAAGTCCAAACTAGTTGGATATGCAGATGCAGGATATTTATCAGATCCGCATAAAGCTCGGTCACAATCCGGATATGTGTTTACATATGGCGGCACTGCAATTTCATGACGATCGACAAAGCAAACATTGACAGCAACATCATCAAATCATGCTGAATTAATTGCTCTTTATGATGCTGGATGGGAATGTGTATGGTTAAGATCCATGATCCAACACATCCAAGAGAAATGTGGTCTCGAGACAGTCAGAGAAAACCCGACGGTGATATACGAAGATAATACTGCATGCATTGCTCAAATCAAAGAAGGATATATCAAAGGTGACAGAACCAAACACATCTCGCCGAAGTTCTTCTCAACACATGACTTACGAAGAATGGTTTGATAAATATTTGTCAAATCCAGATCAAGCGATAATTTGGCGGACTTATTCACAAAATCATTGCCAAGAAATATTTTTGAGCAGCTTTCACATAAAATTGGCATTCGTCACTTAAAAGATGTACGTTAAAATGAGGGGGAGTATTATACACGTTGCACTCTTTTTCCCTTCACTAAGTTTTGTCCCATTGGGTTTTCTTAGTAAGGTTTTTAATGAGGCAACATAACTGATCCAGAAGTATCAGTTAAATCAAGTTGGTCCTGGAGTACCAAAATTTAATATTTGTCCAGTAGTACAATATTAATAGTGTATAATATAAGGCGAAACATCTAAGGGGGAGTGTTATAATATTAATGATAGATGTTTCACCTCCTCCACCTCTTCTCATTCCTCCACCTCCTCCCATAATAATAGAAGTTTTTCATTCTCTTCACCTTCTCCTTAACTCTAGATTTAATTTTGTATTAATTTTCTCTTTTATTACATGATGTTTCTCTAGCCTATAAATAGAGGCTTGTATGTTGTTGATGGGAATATAAAAAATCTTTAGATGAGATAATATAGAAATAAGATTTTAGCCTCTCACAACTTTTGTCTTCTATCTTTATTTTATAACAATCCTATATATGTTACTCGAATTTTTGATATACCCGGCCCAATAAGTACGGAATGTGTATTGATATATGTTCGAATTCCATATGATACCGATACTTATGTCACATGACGTATCTAATTATTTTAATCAATTTAATTTGTCCAGTTCGGATAAAATATTAATCTATTTTTTAAGTTAGTGGAGAAATGTATAGGGGCGCAAATGACGGGAATGTATATTTATTTTTTGGGAATTCTTCCGACTTCCGAGGTTTGCTTTTTTTTTGGGTGAAAATACTTCCAACAGTGGCAATAATTAATAATAATTGGAAGAAAGTGATAGTACATTATGTTCCTGAACAAAACTGAGTTCAACATTCATTGCAATTTTGACATAAAGAAAAATTATTTTTGTAATTTATATATATGTCCCTGATGGATCCTTCTTTAGAGTTTTAGATTAAATTGGATAAAATTAACTATATATTTTTTAAGATAAAAGATCAAGGTCAAGTCATCCAACCTTAAATTTGCACAGAAATATTCACACAGACATATTAAACTAAATTGAATCCAAAATTAACTAATGTAAATTTTAAAGCCTACAACCTCTCATACAAACATTATCTTTATCACTATATCAAAGTTAATATTCATCTTCAATGTTGAAACATTTCGGCAATTCCAAACATTATTGGATGTTACTCCAAACTGAAGAGAATTATCAAATGATGCTGATCAAGGAGCAATTATTGGAGGTTACGCCATTACATGCTTGGCTAAGAACACTCAATATCGAGTTTAAAGAATTTTAGAAAAATGCTTTTACTTTTTTTAAAGAAATAACCCAGCATAATTCTTAGCCAAAAAGAATGCAATCTCAAACTTTTTCATGTCTATCTTAATTCAATCTCACAAGAGTAAAATTAGAGAATCGAATACCACAAACTTCATGTTTACAAAATGACATTGCCTAGCTCATTTTTCATTTACAGTTTTTTTTTTCAAAAAATAGGTATTAAAAACTAAACGACGTCTAAATTGTATCATTTTCATTAACAATGTTTGTACATGAAATATTAATGCCAGTAGGATTAGCATACGTTGGAATAACTCTCATGTGAAATATTTTGTATAGCAGATCAGTAATTAATGACTAGTGAGATGCTCCGCCCACTTATCTCTTAATCACTTTTCTTCTTTCAATCCACAATTCAATTAATTTCAATCTCCAAAGAAGGTGACGTCAATATCTATATATAAGCCAAGGCAGCAGTCAACTCTTCACCAATATTTTCGTTCTATTAAAGATTCACACTGCTTTTTTCCTCAAAAAAAAAAAAAAAGATTCACACTACTTGAGGTCATTTTTAGCATTCTAATATTATTCTAATCCTAATAAGATAAAGTTGACGACGGTACACTAACACACGTGTCAGTATGATGCTCCTTCCTTACTTTTACCTTTTTCTTCTATAGTTCTTGACCGTTTAATTAGTAAAGGAAGAAAGAAAAAAAAACTTTCTATCCGGAAATTACATAGACGCTTCTATATACTGAACATTGTAAAAAAAAAACTTTCTATCCGGAGATTACATAGACGCTTCTATATACTGAACATTGTAAAAAGTTGAAAATGACATAATGTGTTATGGACCTTATTATTTTTTAGGGTTTCAGTGCTATGAGTTTTGCGGTCAAAATACACCACAAACTAATTTTTAATTTATATTTTAAAATTTAACATTAAAATTGCAAATTCAAGCTGATGATCTTGTTAATTTTCATAGTAAATATATATTTATAAAATTTCATGATCTTTGCAATTCATTTTATATTAGAACAAATGATAACAGAATGGATACAATAAAATTTATCAATCATAATTGACTATATTTATTCATTTTATTATCATTTGATAAACTATAAAATGAGTTCCAAAATTATAAAATTTTACAAGCGTACATATGTATCATAAAATGAACAAGTTTAACTGATTTGGATTTAAAATTTGAATATCAAATTTTATAATAAAAATTAAAAAAATAATGATATTTTATGGCATGCAAAACTTATTGTATTGAAACCCTAGTTAATATTATCTTTTCAACGTGTTAATTAATTTAATTTGATTGAAATTGAGGAGGATGCACGAGTCCCCTCGCTTTCACGGGGAACCACAGAGGCCGTTAATTTATGTTTATCCATGGATCCTGACAGGAGAGAAAACATTTACACTGTTCTAATATAAAAACGATGGAGCAGGACAGGAAGCTAGAAAATTGAAAATGAAAAAGGAAAAAAACGAACACTTTGGAAATTTACTTATTAGAACAATACCAGATGCGGACTCGGGTTGTATAATATCTTTCAGACTTTTCACAGGGGAGCTGTACCTCGATGAAAAAAACATCGGCACTCGAGGCAGCTGTATTTATTGATTGGTAATTCCATACATGTTTTCCCCATTAGCACTCTTGGAATTTGGAAAATGCGACTCCCCAATAGAAAATGCATGTTCCATTTCAAAACGCAAATTTTTAGGGTATATCGCTGGCGTGTCGGTAATTTTTTTTATCACAATTTTCCGATTGTGTTGAAATTTGTTTAGCTATTTCATCCGTAATCCAATCTAGCTCATATATTTTTACATATGAGTTTTTACGAATTAAACATGTAAATATTTTAATTAATTAATATATTTATATTTTTCATTACTTTTCTTAATATCAAAAATTATATTAACAACATCAATCTTCAGGATAAAAATACTAATAATAAAGATTATTAAACATATATGAATAACGAATCAAAAATTAAATAGTTGTTACGTTTCTCAAAATAAAATTTTAAATGACAATTTATTATATAAAGAAAATTGATATATGACATCTATAAAATAATATATATATATATATATATATATATATATATATATATAACACAAACACATAGCGATAATAAAATTTACAACAGAATTTAACTCTTAGATGACTATTTGACCGATTATCCGATAAATTTTAGATACAGAGTTTTAAAAAAAATATATATATGTGACATATATACTGTTGGGTCCTAGTTAGATGGAATTTTTTTATTGTAAATTCATAATACAATCTAATATAACGGGTTAGCCACAATTATAATCTGTACACAATCCGACAACATCTCAATTTGGTAAAAAAAAAAAAAAAATGGATCAGATTAGATGGGTTGAATGGATTTGTCAGGTTGTCAGATTATTTTACACCCCTACTAATTTTTGCACAAATAGATGCACTTATAAAAAGATTAATATCATATTTTCCCTTCAACTTTTCTTTTATTTCATATTTATCTTTTAACTCTTTAATGTATCATATTTATCTATCAACTCCCAAAATTCTTTCAGATTTACCCACATACTCATTAACATATATAACATCATTGAATACTTTAAATTCTTTCATATCTACCTGAGAACTCTCAATTATATCATCATTTTTTTGTATTTATCTATCGACAAAATATTTAATTATTAAAATATTTTCATATATATCTTTATTTCTGAAAAATTATAACTCTTTAAATTTTTATATTTATTTAATTTTTTTACCCAACTCGATGCGACACATTCGGTCTGATTTCGGGTTAGGCCAAGAAAATTAATAATACATATCAAATCAAAATATAAATTTAATTTTATGAATAAATATATAAATATTTAAAGTGTTAAATAATATATAAGATATCCTAAATAATTGTTGAGTATGTAAATATATTTTATATGATATATTTGAATCTCTAGAAAAATATGAAAGAATTTAAAATGTTAAAGAATATATTACATATATTAAGGAGTATATGTACAAATATAAAAGAATCTAAAGAATTGATAGGTAGCTATAATATAGTAAAGAGTTTATGAATAAATATGAAATAAAAAAAACAGTATAAGTATTACTCTCTGAATAAAAAGATATTTTATAACTCTTCTCTTTTTGTGACACATTTTGACACCATTTTATACCATAATGATGATTTAAATAGTTCGAATCAATCTTTTGAAGTATTAATATAAAAAATAAACAGATAAAAAGAGTACGAACATGAGAGCTAATTTTAAACAAAATAACACGTGTTTACTAATAAGAAAACTAAAAATAACTTTTTGTTGACGATCATAGTCATTTTGTTTTAAAAAATATGTATGAGAATAAAGTCTGACAAAAGAGAAGTCAAATTTGAGTTGAAAACTCAGTTCACTTTTTCCGGTGGTGCTGCATATTGTATGGCGCGTTTGACGTTTATATATTGAAGTCAACTTCGGTTTTACTAATATAATAACGTCTTAAACAACAAAAGGTAAATCATACAAATCAGCCGACAAATAATTTTTCATCTACATATCGCCAAGGATGTAAATAAAGCAGCTTAAATTCAAACATGGGCTCAAGGGCCCTACAAACAAACTTAAAAAATAAAGGGCTACTTAATAAAATTGCACTAGAAGGGGGTCATATCACAGATTTTTTTTTGTAGTGAATAAAAAAAGAACGAAAGTGGTATATGATTGTGTCATTTTTACCGTATACTCAGTGAGATCCGAGTTTATAACTCGTGTTCAGCTCCCTGACTAGTGACCTGAATTTGCAATTCGGATCCAATTGGTTGTTATTTTTTTTTGTTAATATAATTTAGAAATAAAATAAATTATTTAAATGATTGTATATTAAAGTAAAAATGATTGAATGATTTAATAATTATTATGTTATATTATTTGAAAGTTTTGTAAGAAGTTAATGTCAAAGTATAAATAAGAAAAATTAAATTTCAAATCATAAATGAGAAAATAAAGTACATATATAAACAACAGTCATATAAACAATAATCTCTGGAAAAAATACATCAACGCCTACGAAACATCCTCCTAATGAGAGACGGATTGTATGTGTCTCTCGGACGGATTTCACGGCGAGAGCTCTCATGTCTTGCGTCAGCCGATGACTGCGTCCCGGCACTCGGGTGGACGGACCGAAGGTCCCAGCACCCGGATCGAGACTCATCAGCTGAGATTACGACATGAAATCTCCCTAAAATAAGTCTAACTCATTAGTCGTCGACTCCGACGCCGGGTCAAGTGGGTCGTGAGTCGGATGGTCAGCGGTAGAGATATCGATGTCCTCAAGATCCGTAAGAAGACCTATACAAGAAAATTACACATATTTACATGAATTAAATTGTCAAAATCAATTAAACTAAAAATACCTATAAATTAAAATAAAAAAATAAATATTGACCTGCGGAAGCTAGTATCGCTGTGAAAATATGATGATGCCCTAAATCGCCTATCAAATGTTTTATCTAGTGTAATTCATGATTATCAAACCATGAATGCCCGGGCGTCGTAAGCCAACCAATGACGATGGTTGTATTCTTCACTAAACAGAGTATTTGCATATATAATTTTTTTTATTTTATAGCATAAGTTATGTGAAGAGTTTAATTAAGAATAAATAGCTTGGTTAAATGCTAACCGCTCGGGCATTCTGATGTGAATGTGGAACGTAGGACAACTAATCCACAGGCTCCTCGGGGTGCGATAACGGCTGGCTCAAGTGCTCATCAGTGTTCATGCCGTACCATATTGTAGTCATCCCTCTCTTGTAATATCACCCCATGTACGTATAGCGCTGGGCATAGTCGTACGGTCTCGACTCCGTGATAGGCAGCTTGGGCTCATCTTGTGCCCACCAGTAATACTTTGCCCAATCGACATTCTGCCATCCACCGCCTCTCGATGTGTGCTTGTTCTTACGATATGTCAGCACCTGTTGGTAATCGATCGACGTCGGCGGAGGAACCTGCTAGAAAAAACTAAATTGCCTCATGACTTTATTTGGATAGTGATTCACAACCATCCAGAAGTGAATCATCACACACCGACACTTTCACCTACATACGTTGAAGTTAGTACATTAAATTCATGTACCAATTGAAGTAAATAAATTTTATTGATTTTAGAAACTTACGAATTGTAATGCACACGGTACATCCAAGTTCATTCGTCGTGATAGGCACTGTACGTTATCCAATTGACGATATGATCCTGTAAATTCTCAAACTAATCCCAGAAAATGCTCGGGTCCTCCATGTATCGTGTCGCCTATTTGACACCGTATGGAGGTCGCAATTGAGGCTCGGGACCACCTAGTGGAAGCTCCTCAGTTCTACACCTACACCTCTAATAAAATATGAACAAAATACAATTTTATCAATTGAGATGAGTAACATTGATTTACCTCGATCTCCCGATCGGGAATCGTGTCCACGACCACATCTGAAGTAGAAGCAATGGTCCGGCTATGCAATCTGCCGGCTCGAGACATGACCGAGAGAGGTTGAAGTACAAGCAAGAGAGTAATGCCTGTCCTCTATCATAGTCGTCCTCCGGTACGTTGAGCATATCGTTAAGAAATGTCAAGTACATCGTCGACACCGAGTCTGCATTTTTGTTCGGGAATATCACGGACCCGAACAAATCCAAGCAAAACGCTCGTTTGTACCTATAAAAATAAATTAGTACTCTTGTGTACCAACAAAATAAATTCATGGACGGAGTAAAATTTGTATCATCGAACGGTGTCGTCATATGAGTAAGGAGATAACTCTTAAAAATACTTCCGCAAACACGACAGTCGGATACTGAATATCGAGAACTGAATGTACTTATTCTCTTTTCCCATGTTTCATATCTTAAACGGCCACGGGTTATTGGTGATGTTGTCATAATTGTATAGATTCACATTCAACCCAAGTAGTATCTTCATTGTCCCGCTCCATTCATCGTCAGTCACCCTTGTTATTGGTTTTTCAGTATTTTTTAAATTTGCAAAACCAGATTAATAGATTTCAAAAATAAAATATAAAATAACATATAAAAAATTTAAAATACCTTTGATAGGTAATCTCCATAGACAGCACACGTCCTCCAGCGTCACCGTCAACTCGCCGATTGTTAGATGAAATGTTGACGTCTCTGGTCGCCACCTCTCGACAAGCGTTATTAGGAATGATTTATCTAACTGGAAATCATCCATGATCGTTATCTGGTACAGACCTAGTCTATACAGATATGGATCCATCTGCGCGTTGTATGGTATTTTTAGACAATGTACGTTCAAACGGAGAGTGTTATGCGGTAATAAAATTTTATTTATTACATACGACATGCTAAAATTAACTATAAAGTATATTTTTTCGACATTATACGATTAAGAATACTTACATCGATTCTGACCCTCTATGACCTATGTTCATTTTGGGGTACGACAAGGAGTTGCAGATACTCCATTTTTCCCTATAATTATTTAAAAAATTACAAAAATTAAAATTAAGATATAATTTTAGTTGAATTAAATTAATTATAAATTTGGTACAATTTGATCTAATTTGGTGCAATTTGATACAATATGATAAAATTTGGTGTTATTCTGTGTTTGAAATTGAGAAATTTGATGGTAAATAAAACTTTGCATTGTGACAAGATTCGATCTGTGATGTATTTGTGCTTCAGGATTTGGATGATGCCTTGAGTAGTACCAAACCAACAGAAATGGAGGATGACAAGAGAAAAATATTATGTGGTAAAGCCCTTGGTACAATCAGATTTTATTTGTCTAATGAAATAAAAGCTATCATAGCTACTTTCATGACCGAAACATGCTGAAATGAGTTATGGATGAAACTGGAAGGCATGTATTTATCCAAGTTCATGGCATCACGACGGATCGACGAGTTTTTTCAAGTCTCCTCCAAACGATAAAAAATTTGACGCAAACGGTTTTCAAATTGAAATAAAAATGAAATAGATCAATTAAAATTGGGAAAAAAGAAAAAAAAAATCAGTTTAGAGAAAGAGAGCAGCAAGAGTGGAAGAGAAAGGGATGGGAGAGAGATGGACTCGCGGGATTTAAATGGGTAACTTTTGGACCTGAATTTTGAACTTGACCGGGGGAGGAAAACGGACAAATCATATCACTTTTGTTGCTTTTTTTTTATTTACTACAAAAAAAAAAATCTGATCATATCATCCATGGCCTGCTAGTGTGATGTGATTAGTGGAGGAGGATAGTGGTGGGAAGCACGTTCATCTCCGACGCCACTACGTCAAATCAAAATTAACACGTGGCATATTTTTAGTGCAGGTGGAGAGAGGGACCCACAGAGGCTCTCGGTGCTTTTTGAACGTGGCAGGTTGGGAAGCCTCTTCTTCACCTTGGGTCCCTTTCGGCGGTCTCTTCGTCCTTTATTAATTCTATTATCACCTGTCCCACACGGATTTATAAAAGGCGAACACTCCGCAAATTTGTAATTGACAACTCAAGAAATTGGTTGTTCTCATCACAGGTTCATGCATATTCTCTTTTTTAATTTTAAAAATTTTACAGGTTCGTGCATATTCTCTCTTTATTTATTTATTTTTACCAATTTTCAACATTGTGCAATGTTTTTTTATAAAAGTTTTGCTATATCTTGATAATAATATATGTTTGACTGAATGTTTGAAGGAAGTAAACTTATTTTTTTATTCTATGAACATAAACTTTGAAATGAAAATTGAAAAGATCAAGATAATTTGAAATTTGGATGTAACTAGACACATCCGAAGAGTTTGTATGAGCTTATTCAATATAATTCCTCGTCAATTATATTACTTCTGCCTACTTAATTAAATTAACTGCATCCATTGATATTATAAATTCTTTCAATTTAAAACATTTTAGTTGTTTTATGACTACTATATGTGACATTAAATCGATATTCAGATTTACATGAGACTCGTCTAATAGAATAGATGAGTTTAAGAAACAATTATAGGGTTGTAAATGAGCCGAGGTTGAGTCAAACTGAATCAAGCACGTACTCGATTCATTAATTTAACGAGCTGAACCGACCGATTCGTTAACTACTTTCGAGTAAAAAGTTTTGATTTGAGATTAACTCATTAAGTTAATGATCTAATAGAGCTAGATCATTAAGGCTCGCTAAGTCTCATTTAATAGTTAATAATATTTTTTGAGTTGGGCGATGATGTTATGCATAGCACGGATCAACTATATGTTATTTTCATTCTCAAAGTCAAAATGATCAATACGAACTGCTCAATATATTTTCCATATGATATCTAGTTGGGGACTACATTTTATATATATTTTAAAAAAATTTTACTATATTTTTAAACAGTTAGAAAATCACTGAATTTTATTATTATGAGCCATCCAAAAAAAGTTTATAATTAAATAATATAAATAACAATTATTAGTTGTTTACCGAGCCAAACAAGTCGAACCAGTTCAAACTCAGCACATTAACTTAACGAGCTTAATGAACCGACCCATTAACGACTAGATCTATTAACGAGTGAGTTAATAAAGAATTGATCCCGAACGATTGACGAACGAGTCTCGAGTCACGAATTATGTTGTCAGTCTTAAGAATAAATTAGAATATGGTCCTTATTTTCTTTTATTTGAAAGAATTAAAATATCCCGGCTTCTGCCAACATTTATTTTGAATTAAAAAAAAAAAAGAATAACGCGTTCTTAAAGGTAAATAGTTTTTGTGTTTTTAGTATTATGCTGAAAATTTTATCACATTTTTTTGTTATTAATAGTTTGAAACAAATTGCATATAGTTCAAATGGCTAAAAAGTATTGTAATGGAATTTTAGGGAAGGCATCACTTGACAATGGTTATCTTGATAATTTCGATAATTAATATTCAAATAAATATAAAAAAATTCAAAAATAGAAAAATCTTATAAATAAGTTCTTCTACTTATAGATTGATGGTTATTCAAATTTTATATAATTTCATTATCGTTTGATAGTCTATTAAAGACCGTTAAATTAAAATCATTGCAAAGAACGTAATATTTGTATGTAATTTCAATATCGTTGTATAATCCATTAAAGACCGTTAAATTAAAATTGTTGCAAAGAACATATGGACTAGGAAATAATAATGAAATTGTATAAACTTTTAATCACCATCAATTTATATATAGAAGAATATATCTATATGATTTCTTGTATTTTAAAAATTTTCATCTTTATTTAGAGATCCGTTATCAAATTGCCAAGATAACCCATTATCAACGGATCCCTTCCCTTTATTTTATCCGTACTCTGTATGTTATTGAATAAAAAGGGTATGAATAAAAACTTTTTCGATATCCGTTACCCTGTAGGGTTAATAAGATACAAAATAATTTTAAATTTATTTTTAATTATATAATAAATAACAATCATTATCATTATTATATACGTCATCAACATCATTAATTGTTATTTTCTTATCATTGTTATGAGATTGATTTGTATACAATACTTTTTATAGCGTAATTTAATTATAGCTAATGACGAAACTAATTTATACAAAATTTTAATTTATAATCTTCTATAAATAATGAAACTGATTGTTTAATTTATATTCTTCTATACATAATATGAGTTTGTCTATTGTGCTTGTAGTATGTCTTCGTCCGAAACACTACCAATTCAAAATTTATTTTTTTATGCTCGAAATTTTAATTTAAGTAGTTCAGTAAGTAAATTTATATCATAATCATGTAGAATAATAATTTTTATCATGTTTGAAATTAATTTACCCTGCTTGACGATTTTTAGAAAATAGCCTTTTTTGACATATAATTTTTTTATAATTTTCTTTTATTTTAGAGCTCTCTTTTGAAAATCATTAAGTATATTAAAATAATTCCAAAAATTATAAAAAATAGTATTCTATAAGATTATGATATAAAAATTATATTGAGCTACTTAAATTAAAATTTTAAGCATGAAAAATTAAATTTGAACCGGAAACGTTTTGGGCCTTTACTTATGCTCTAGGTTTAGAGAAAGGAGGGCAGAACGGATACAAAGAAGAGGCCACTCAACTCTTTATTCATTCAATGCTGGAAGTATAATAGATAAACTCATATTTTGTATATGCAGTGTTTAAAGTGATATAGATTTATTTGTTATACTTTTATTAAATTTAAATTATTCATTCATAATCCATTTGTTTAGAGGTGACAATCGGATTGGTTGGTCAGATTAAGCTAATAGATCTATTTAATAGCTAGGGAAAGTCACATATCAGTGACATTGCTTGACTAGTAGCATAACTCGAGTTCAGGTTCGGATGGGTCGGGTCAGGTAAGTTTGACCAAAAAAAAATTTAGGTCACGGGTCACGTTCTGGTCAATCTGATACTGGTTGGGTCAAGTTTCGGGTCGAACATTATCGATTTTTTGGGTCTCAAGTCATTTTTGGTCGGGTTTTAGGTCAACTGTTATTGGATAATCTTAGGTTTTGGATTATCTCGGGTCGGATTGGGTCTGATCAGATTTTTTGTCATGTTTTATTTCGGGACAAGTTAGATTTTAGATCGTCAGACTTTAAAATATTTTTTCAATAATGTATTTTAGCCAACATCAAGTATGGACTTTCAATTATGTTCTGATCAATTTAATTTTTAAAATAATATTGATATGATTAATTAGTTTGGATCTAGTCAGGTTAGTTTCAATCATCATACTTCATTCAATTTATTAACGAACTAAAAGTGTTAATTTTGTTTATTAGACATTGATTTTCTTATGCTAATTTTAATTTACGACATACAAATTTATATTATTATATATTATTATGCTAATTCTTAATTAAGTGATAATAATGCTGAATATTTAAAATAACAGCATAGCAAGCACAGATTGTTGATATCACGTGAGATAATATTGTGAAGGAAGCTAATTTTGTATTGATCATGGCGCATAGTAAGAGTTGGGATCTAGCATATTTTGACTTGGAAAAAATCTACCAAATGTCAAAGTTGAATCAAATATTAGAATTCAGATTATGAACTCAAAATGAACAGACTGGGAGACTAAGTGACATACTAAAAATACAAATCCACTACGGTTAAGTTCGGACAAATGCATACTACCAAACTTAAATAAAAAATTAGCATAAGAAAATAATCACTTATTTATTTTTTAATAATTGAATTGAAACTATGAAAACTGAACAAAAACATGATTACTCTGTTTAGAAGAGTAATAGCATGACTTTCTTAGAGACTAAGAATCTAATACCAAGTTATCTTATAATACGTTTGCTAGTTTTCCGTATTTGTGATCTTAGTCATTCTACTTTATGCAGTAGGCAGTAAACAGTATGTAAAATTTTTTTTTAGTAAAAAATGATTATTTTGATATAATTCCATTTTTTTTTCAGAATGATTTTCTAATAATTATTGAACATCCAATATAAATTTTTTGATTTCTTGAGACATTAGTCAATTTGTTAAATTCATACAATTACTATATTAATTATTATATTTTTTAATTTTTGTGGAGCATACATTTACTAATCAAATATATTGCGATATATGAACAAGTTGAACTTATAAAGAGAACTAGAAAAATTTGTGTTATCTATACGATATAATTTTAAAATAATCAGATAAATTGAATATTATATTATAACAATATGTAATACAATATATATTGTGGAATCATAGAGATAAAGACGTAATTTAAATTTCTAATTATAGTTTAATCATATTTAAATATTTTAAAATTGGGTCAGGTCGGTTTGAAGGTCATCTAATCTCGGGTTGTCTCGGGTTTTGAGTCATTCTGGTTCGAAGCAGGTCGGGTTTTAAGTTTTTTGATTTCGGGTCATCTCGTGTTCGGGTCGGGTCAGATTTTACATCATATGATCTTGGGTCATCTCAAGTTTTGGATTGTTCGGGTTCAGTTAGGTCGGGTTTCGAACACTCTGATCTCGAGTTGTCTCCGATTTCATGTCGTCTCGGGTCGGGTTCGGATCGGTTTGACTTTTTAAAATAATTAAGTCGGGTCAGATTCAAATCCAGACAAATCAGTTAAATTTTTCGGATTAAGTCAAGATTTTGCCACCTCTATATTTTTTTCATAATTCATTAACCTTGTCATAGTGGCGGAGTCACGTTTAGGCAAGCCTAAGGAAGTGCCTCGGCTTAATTTTCAAAGTTATGTGTGAAAGTGTAATTTATCTCTTTAAGACTTTAAGACTGAAAAATATAGAGAGAAAATGTGATGTTGCTCAGGCTTTGCTCGTATAATTGAACTTAACTTTACAGTAGCAGAGTAGGAATCTATAACTATTTTTTAGATGGCTCAAAACTTGAAGCTATTCAAACAAATAGAAAAAGGCTATGAAACGTTGTGTCAAAACAAAAATTATCAATGACACCACAAAAACCCATCTAAGCAACTAGACATAACTCGAACGAAGAGCCTAGTGTTTCTTGTTTGGAAATAGAATATTTTTTTTGTTTCTTCATTTTGGCCGTTATTTCTTAATTGTGTGATTTTTCTTTAAAATTGTTGACATTAAAAATTGACATAAGAAGATAAAAATACACATCATAGGATATAACATTTTGAACATATTAATTAGTTAAAATACATATTAAAAAGAAGAAAGAGATATTATTTATTAAAAAATAAAAGAATAATAATGAAAACCACATATACCATAAAAATACCTCAATTAACTAAATAAGTTAGGGTGGACAAAAAAAATGATGCTTTGTTTCTTTTCATCATCAATTTTTTAACTTCTTTTTTTTTCTAATTTATTTTGGATGTGAATTATAAAATATCAAGGGTCGGATAATAAAAAAAAAGAGAAATATGTGCAACTATTTTATTATTATTATTATTATTATTATTATATTCTACCTCTATTAGTGCTAAATTGTGTCTGGGCTTGTGTAATTAGCTGAATCTGTCACTGCCATATCAGATAAGGAGAGGGTATGAGTAAGACTAAAATTAATGGATAACGATATAATATAATTAAGATAAAAATTAACATATAATAATAAGTACTGAATAAAACTAATATAGTAATATTAAATGAATATTGATATGAAAATATGCCACATGATCTGTATCCTATTTATTTACACCTCTAAATATACAAGAGGATATATAAAATTAGCACAAGAAAGTATTTAATTTTTCTTGGAGATAAGTAGACAAGTACTTCATTTTTTCGAAGTAATCCATGCATTTCACCACTAAACTAATCATGCACATAAGAAGTATTTAATTATCAATAACAAATTTTGCATCCTTTATGAGGAAGTTCGATGGGTATCTTGCGGAAGGAGTTCATAGAAAATTGTTATCAGAAGAGCCACACTGTTTAAGAAATTCATTGGGCCGTTATCATTTTAATTAGATCATCATCTGTAGTAGAAAGGCAACTTAAAAAAAAGAAAATTTTTTTATACCCCAACTTCTATATCTCATTCTATATTTCAATTATCTTAACTAGTCTAATTACTTTTTAACTGTTATTCAGTTTGAATTTAAAAGAAAAATAAAAAAACACGGGTCACGATCCCCTCATCTTTGAGAGTTACCATTCATGTTATATATCGTTGGAAAGCTAGCGATGAGGATAACACAATGAGCTAAATTACGCACTAAATGGAACAACGATTTAGGAGAAATCAAGGGAGAAAATATCTCAGTTAGAAATTTGATTTTAATGATTTAGTGCAGGTGAATCTCAATCGATTGATTAAATTTTCTCTAGGTCAACGAAATGATATGTGAAACTTTAAGCAAGTACTCTAATGTTCTAAGTATTTGGATCACAATTTCACTTCTCATGCACAAAAAGAATGTGTTAAAACTCATATTTTGAATCTCGGTTGATCAAGAAGTGAAGCTAGAGCAATTTATGGGAGTAAGAAGATAAAATTTGAGCATTTATTCGAATGAATTGGTTGAGAGATAGGAGAGAACACAAGAAAGATATTTTGTTACACTAAATATAAATACGTTAGACTTACTATAATAGACTAGCTATATACCCGCGCGTTGCAGCAGACTTTTTTATTTAAACATTAAAACATTATAAGATAAAAAATTTACATTTATCTAATATTAAATTATAAATTCACCAAATTATAGAGAAAACCTATAATAAAGACTATATTTAATCTTGAATGAGATTTTTGCACAATATAAGTTAATGATTCATGATTTTTATGGCAAAAAAAGTAAATTATTCTAACATATATTATCACCATTAATTTCTTACCAAATATGCACAAGGTTGCTAAATAAAAATAATAATAATATGGAAATAATAATATATAAGGGAAATTAAATGGAGAGAAAGAGTGGATCAATGGACGCGATCACATACGTTCGATCAATCAAAAATAAATATTATCCGTCTAATTGAGGGATAAAATGGGTATAATAAAAAATTACAATGACAAAAAATGGACCCTCCAATTCTTAGATGCTTTATATAATAGTATAGATATGAAGACTTAATTGTACTAGGTATAAAGTATTATTATACAAACTATAAAGACTTGATCGTAATATTGAGAATTGGATTAAATAAAATTCAACATAAAACTAACAGAGATTATATTGTTTGTACTAATGAAAATTAAAATTAAATTATAAATTATATTTTGAATGATATATTAATATAAATTTTAATCAGTAAATGTACACTACAAATTGAAGCATGTATATAATATATATTTAGATTTATTTGTAATAGTGAAAAATTAAGACTAAACTATAAATTATATTATAAATGATACATTAAGATGTGTTATAGTAGATATTAAGACTTATTTGTATTAAATATTAAATCTATTTTTGTCATAATTATTTTAAAAATATTATTTTATGTTACATATCTATTATATATTGTTGATAATATTATGACTTAATGATGTGAGATATAAAGATAATTTTTATTATTTATTGAGATTATTTTTTTATAAATATAAATTATAAGGTTTTTAGATATTCAAACAAATTACTAAATATAAATTTATCAATTGTAAGGCCTTAGTTAAGATAACAAGAATATCTATATTCAGAAAATATTATGAAATTTTAAATCCTTTAAAGTAAAATATGATTTATTAATTAGTATTAAGAATTTAATTATTAAATATTAAGACGGAAACAATTAGGTATATAAATTTACCTCTAAGATTGTTTGATAAATATTGTTAATATATTATTCAAATTTAAAAGTAAAATTTATGTTAATATATATTAAGACATCAGATGAATGATCTTAAAATTTCTAATGTTAAATTTTAAAACTTTATTTATGAGATTTTATATTGAATATAAATTATATAAAAATATTATTTTAGATAAAGTTTTATAAGACTTCACTTTTTGTTGTTACATTAGATATAAAAAATTATTTTAAATAATATTCAACACATATTTGAGATTTTTATATCATTTAAAGTTGAAAAAGACTTAAAATATGATGTATTAAGACATCATGTCACAGACCATAAGACTTGAAATATTAGATATTAAGATTTTAAATATCGTACATAGAACGGTCTAGAGAGTTTCAAAATAACCGTTATTATTTAGTGAGTAGTTTGACTTAATCGGATGGTTGTTTCTACCTTTGTGTAACAGCGGACATTATATCTATATTGTTATCGGCTTATCTAAAATAGAAATTTAATTATATAACTCTCTTTAATATTCAAACAAGAGAGTAAATAATTATTATTGACTTAGATTTTAAGACATTATAGTTTAGGGATACAGACTTATTTATATTCTGATGGATGTTCAAATATAAATTTGAAGTTCAAAATTATGACTTATAATATTGAGTATTAAGACATCATTTTTTGTGTGTTAAGATTTAGAACATTTAATTTTAGCAAATTAAAGTTTAGGTATATAGACTTGTCCATATCTTGATGGATGCTCAAATATAAATTTTAAGTTTAAAATATGATTTGTAATATTAAATATTAAGACGTCATATTTTTCGTATTAAGACTTGAGATATTCAGTTTTAAGAGAATGATTCAAGTATAAATACTTATCAATATCTTGATTGTCGTCCAAATATAAATTTTAGTTCAAAATATAATATATAATATTAAATATTAAGACGTCGTATTTCTCTTATTTAGACTTGATAAATTCAATTTTAAGACATTGAGGTTCAAATATAAATACTTGTCTATATCTTGATTGTTGTCCAAATATAAATTTTAAGTTTAAAATATAACTTAATATATTAGATATTAAGACTTTGATTCTCCAATATTAAGACTTAGGACTTCCGATATTAAGACTTCGATGATCGTCCGCAGATGGATGATCTATTGATGTTCGAGAACGTGGTCAACAATTTTTCAGTTGGGGTACAGATTTGAGGTACCGAAAATAAATGTGGGATTAATGCTTAATCCTTGTTTTGGTTTGATTAGATTTAGTGCATATGTTAAGTTCAGGCTGTTGAAGCTGCTTGTGTGGGACTGTCAGGTGTGTCCCACTTGTCAGAGAAAAATGATTGCATGGATGACACCTCAAGAGATCTCATTCTCTCTCCTGAATCTCTTGAGTGTCATCCACCTCAAATGGACAATGGATGATGGAGTATTTATACCATTGTCTTTTATCCCAAAATTTTTTTGTGGGATAAATAGACTTGCTCCGAAGTTCAGCAGCGACTTTTTATGACCAGTGGCCTCTCTCTTACCTTTCTTTCCCCTTTCTTATGATTTATCACTTATAATTGATATTTATCCTTAATTGTTCAGCCGCTTTATCTTTATGATTTTTCAAGGGTAAACAACAACCCTTAAGACTTGAAATATTAGATATTAAGATTTTGAATATCATCCATAGAACGGTCTAGTGAATTTCAAAAGAGCTGTTATTATTTAGTAAGTAGTTTGACTTCATCGGGATGGTTTTTTCTACCTTTGTGTAACAACATACATTATATCCTTATTGTTATCAGCTTATCCAAGATAGAAATTTAATTATATAACTCTCTTTAATATTTAAATAAGAGAGTAAATAATTATTATTGATTTAGATTTTAAGACATTATAGTTTAGGGATACATACTTATTTATATTCTGATGGTCGTTCAAATATAAATTTGAAGTTCAAAATTATGACTTATAATATTGAATATTAAGACGTCATTTTTATGTGTTAGGACTTAGATCATTCGATTTTAGCACATTAAAATTTAGGTATATAGACTTGTCCATATCCGATGGATGCTCAAATATAAATTTTAAGTTCAAAATATAATTTGTAATATTAAATATTAAGACGTCATATTTCTCGTGTTAAGACTTGAGATATTCAGTTTTAAGAGAATGAGGTTCAAGTATAAATGCTTATCAATATCCTGATTGTCGTCTAAATATATATTTTTGTTCAAAATATAATATATAATATTAAATATTAAAACGTCGTATTTCTCTTATTTAGACTTGAGAAATTAGTTTTAAGACATTTAGGTTCATATATAAATACTTGTTTATATCTTGATTGTCGTCCAAATATAAATTTTAAGTTTAAAATATGACTTGATATATTAGATATTAAGACTTTGATTCTCCAGTATTAAGACTTAAGACTTCCGATATTAAGACTTCGATGATCGTCCGCAGACGGATGGTCTGTTGATGTTTGAGAACGTAATCAATGTGATCAATATGATCAATATTTTTTTAAGTTGGGATACAAATTGGGGATACAGATCTGGGGTACAGTTAGTTCGTCTCTTGAAAAAAAACAGTTAATTGCAAAATGAGTATATTATAGTAAGTATCAGAACCAAATGGGATTGACCGATTGAGTAACAATAATATGCGACTCTTCTGATTTGTGATAATATAAATTAACACACAAATAAGAATCTAGTTCTTTGGGGATGACAATATTTCTTTTCAGTACTCATAATTACTGTAGTAAATCTTAATCAAATATCTTTCGGTCAGATTATTCCATATACCTTTTAAATTATTTTAGTCCATGCATTATCAGGACATCCAATCAGGTTCCTTTTAAGGCTTTAAGAAAAGTTATGATGTATCCGTTTTCATTTTTTATGGTCGACAACTCCAAGTATTATAGTCCATAGAATGATAGAAAGATAGAGTGAAGAATGGCAGATTTTCATATATAACCTTTGTAAAATAAGTAATACTATGTCCATTTTATTCAGTTAATCGAAATGTAACAATGTGACAAAGACAGAAAAAAAAGAAAATAAAAATGCCATGAAATGGTTGTAAAGAGATTCAAAACAGATGAACAGAACTTGCAATAAACAGTTGTTCTTGTAATTGCTAAAAAAAAATTCAGGACGGATATAAGATTTTGATCAAAAGGTCAATAATCGAATTGTGATAACTTATTAAGCTTAAATTCATTAACTAATAGATACTAAATAAAAAAAGTCAATAATGAAATGTATGTTCTTATCTAATAAAAGCATATCAAAATAACATCTTTTTATATGTTAAAAATAAAATTAAAAAATAATATATAATCAAATTGATAAAGAAAATTTTTCTTTATGAAACTTTATATTTTCTTTTGCATAATTATTTCGTTATTCACGATATTAAATATTTTTTTCTCAATAAAATAATCATTAATTCACAAAGATTAAATATTAAATCTAATAGGTTAAATTAGCAAAAATATAATTTTTCAAAATCCAAATAGTCAGCTGACCTGATATATATCCGCCCTTTGGAAATAGTTTTGTTCCTTTTCTGTCAACCAAAAAAAGATGTTCTTATTCCTACTTCAACATCTTGATTTTTTTTTTTTTTTTGATTTTTTTTCTTTTGTGTGTGTGTGTGGGGGGGGGGGGGGGGGGGGTTTAAATGCCATTTGCATATTCATATTCCCTTGATAGTCAAGTAAGCCGGACAGTGCAATCCAACAAGTTATTGGTAGAATACGTTGAGGAGAATTATTGGATTGCTATGTACTAAAAAATGTTCTCCTAGTTAAATGCACATGTAAAATGCCTTATGATGATTCGAGTAATCAAGAGCTATCTATAATATGATGAAATTGTTAAAAAAAAAACCTCTGATAGAGGACATTAAACAATATTGTTTGCGTAAGAAATCGTGGTGATCTACAAATTATAGTGCAGTAATTTTAATCCCCCTCACATGGGAAAAAAAAAACAAAAACAGAGATTACACCTTTTGCATTTTGCCCTACAGAATCCCCTGCATAGAAGTAGCTAGGGTGAAACGAAAGATCTATTATGTTTATTTAACCGCATAGAATTTATGGAATATTTTATTTCTCAATAGAACAGTGTTACTAACTTTAAACCATATCAAATTATAAATGTTTACCAAAAAGACTGCTATGTGTATGTTAGCAGCAGGAAGGACAATTATTACTATTGAAAATAAAATTGAATTGGAATTAAAAATTAAAATGATGGCTGTTGTTACTTTTATTTTCGTTCTTATATATTTTACTCAATTATAACCCCAATTCGAAGTTAAGAGCACAAAAAATATTCATGATTGAAAAAATTAAGGCACAAACTTCAGTAATATTAATCTTCTCAAAATTTCCAATTAAACAGGCTCAATGAATTCATTGTTTTCCATGTTTATTTCTATCATTGAACAATACGGAAGAAATCTCCTGATACTGACTTGTGTTTATAATCTTAATTATGTTCTCTCTAAACAATCGATGTAAACTTAAGAATTTAAAAAATGTTTAATTATGTTCTCTCTAAACAATCAGATTTCATACAATTCCGATATTGCTTGATTATACTACGTACGTAGTCATATATTTATTTCATTGCAAAATTCAGTCACATGAGAAAGATAAAAACATGAACCACATTTGATCAATTCCTTTAATTGTAATATTATATCGACAAGGTATATGCATATATAATCAAGGTATATATTGTTTTCCTACATAATTTACATGATTCTGGTAGTGGTTTCTTTCCCTAAAGAATTTATCATACTTCCGATAATTTTTTTAAAAATATTGATTTAGTCTCTTTTTTTGAACTATTCGAATTAAAAATGTTAGAAACATTATGATTGATATTAATATCGACTATCAGTTTGGTGCATAAATTCTGATTAGGATGGTTCATTGGCAACTAGAATTTTTACAGGAAAAAATTATATTCTAGAATACTTGTATAAAAAGTTGAAACTGAATTCATGATACAAACACTTTTTTTAGCTGTTAAATTCGAAAGGTCATATAAATAAATAAATACTACTTGAAATGCGAAAGACACGACAAACCGACCGATTACAAATTATTGTTTTGGGTCATCGCTCTGACAATCAGAGGCTCAGAGGTAGAGGTTTGAAAAAACCGAATAGGTTGATTCTTACCGTGCAAACTCGCGATCTTCATCCGTGCCGGGTAATTTGTGGGTAGACCAGATCTATTAATGGTCCGGTCTTAATAAATGCAGTATAAAATTTTTGAAAACGGAACCGTCATATCATCTCGTTCTCACCCGTTACCCGCTCTCACCCGCCCCGCTCTCAACCGTGACCCACATTCACCCGCCCCGCTCTCATCCACTACAAACCCGCTACCCGTAATGTTATAACGTTATAACGTTTCTGTCTAACGTTATAACATTTTTGTGTAATGTTATAACGTTTCTAATCAAGCTATTTTTTTTTTGCGAAATTAAAAAAATGATCCGTCCCACCCATCATGACCCATCCGAACCGGCCCTTGACCCATCTGTCCCGACCCTTGAGGGTCATATCCGCGGGGGTCCAACACATATCGGATCAAAATTTTTTAATTTTATATCGCTCAAATCCGTCCCGCCCCATCCGTAATCCGTACTCATCCGTAACCTGAAGTGATTTCACCTGCACCGTCCCGCCCCGTCCTGTTTTAAAATCTCTGAGTAGAGATCAGAACCCCGTTTTAGAAACTACCTTGAACAACTAAACAGACCAATACAAATTCATTAAACTCTCTCGATCCTTCTTTTTCTTTCTTTCCCCAGATAAGAGCGAAATTCCATAAACAACGGTCATAAAAAAAAAGGGTAGGGAAGAGAGCCGGATAGAAAACCAAAGCAATTACAGTAAGCTAGCTAGCTCTAGATCGTCTCCATATCTGGAGCAATCCTTTCTACAATTATAACTAAACACGAGGACAATAGTGCAAATGTCGAGTTGTTCTGTATAACTGTATAACTAAATAGAAATTTGAAATTTTGCAATTCAGGGATTGGAGAAAAGATGTTGTCTGACTTAAGAGGAGAAGAAACATTGTCTTAGTATCACTGACGAAACACTGTCACTCAGTCTATTAATATACCAAAAAAATTGAAATCTATTTGAATCATTTTTTTTGTTGGATGAATTAGTGATTAAAATTCCTACAGAATTTGGGCCCGAAAAGAAAATTACCGACCCGACAACATATTATTTTGAAAAGCAAAGCTACAAAAGTACGTTAGAGCAGATTTTTGAACCTTTTTAAATTTAAAATTTCGTATATTATACTAACATTCTTTTAGAGATTGACTTTCAAATTTTTCTCTTCCTAAAATAATTATCGGATTAGAGCGTTATTAACATTATAACATTTCATATTTAAGGGGAGGGATCATTTTACAACAGCTTATTTTGACAATTTTGACAATTTTGACAATCTATATTTTTAGATCAATATCAAAAAGATTAAAAAATTAAAAAATTATAGATATATTTTTTTACTTATAGATTAGTAGTGTTTCAAATTTTATATAATTTTATTATTATTTCATAGTCTATCAAAAAATAATTAAATTAGAACCACTCCAAATTATATAAATTTTTTGTGGTTTTTGATGGACTATCAGAAGATAATGAAATTATATGAAATTTGAAACACTATCAATCTATAAATAAAAAAATTATAGATATATTTTTTAGATAAATATCAAAAAGATTTAGAAATAGAAAAAATATAGATATTTTTTTACTTATAGATTAGTAGTGTTTCAAATTTTATATAATTTTATTATTATTTCATAGTCTATCCAAAAATCGTTAAATTAGAACCACTCCAAATTATATATAATTTTTGTGGTTTTTGATGGACTATCAGAATATAATGAAATTATATGAAATTTGAAACACTATCAATCTATAAATACAAAAATTATAATATAATGAAATTATATGAAATTGAAACACTATCAATCTATAAATACAAAAATATATTTATAATTTTTTTTAAAAAAACTTTTTAATATATATATTTTTAATTTATTATTAAGATTGTCAAAGTAACCCAATATGTATCCCTCTCCATTATGTTATGTTACGCGGGGAACATCTTCTTCATTGGAAGAATGGAGGGAGACATGATTCAATCTGCGGACTCGTTTGGTACCTTTCCTAAAATTACATTGTTTAATCCAGTCCAGCTAGAGTACTGAATTTCAGAATGGACTAGGCGAAGGCACCGTCACATTTATTATGTAACAGTATAAGTAGCAAGAGACCACGCTACATTTTCAATGGATATATATATGGTTTACAAATGACATCTGGATGTTAATTTATTTATTTATTCTTTGATGGATATTTCATATATACCATAACAAATCCCACCGCATGATAGAATTCATTCCTCTTTGATGGAAATTTCATTGAAAGCATTAACTCATACATCTTCTTTAAATCCCTCTGCTCTCCCCTATTAAATACGTATTTGTCTCTTATTAAACGGTGTGTTAATCTCCTGATATATTTTACTTCCTTTATTTGCCTTCACTTTTATGAGATCTATAATAATTATTTTCTTTTTTTGTATGCGTTGTTTTTATGTTTATATTATATGTATTGTACTGACATAATATGTGGTTCTCTATTAAATTTTAGAAAATGATTTCGTTTATTTTTGTAAATTGTAATCTAAAGTGATTTTTTGTCTTAAACTTAATATTTAGATAATATTAGTTATTTTAGTTAATTTCGTATGAATTATTATCCCACAACATCATCACTTCAATTCTAAATACATAAATAGGGTTAAGCTTTTAAGTTTTTCAATCACTTTTATCTATCATTGATTTTGTCTGAATTTTTTCATTTACTTGAATTCAAGAGTTCATATATAATTTTTCTCTCTCCTTATTTAAAGTAATATGTATAATATACTTAAAATGAAACTTAAATCTTAAAATGATCTAATTCTTTTATATAATATTTATAGATTTTTATATATTTAATTATATTATTTATTATAATAATCATTATTATTTAGCATTAGAAAATAATGTGTCTAAATTTTTTTAATGTTAAATTTTATTAAATATATTTGAATTTTATCTTGCAAATTATTTATTTAAGGATTATATTATCAAAATAAAATTTGAGTTACATCTCTAGTGATATAAAAGAAGGATGAATAGAAGCCTTAACAAATTTCTAACTTTTCTTCCAAAGTTTAATTGCAATTTAAGATTTATTTAGATAAAATTACTATAAAAGAAAATCACGCAAAGAAAAAACATGATAGGTGCATTTTTCTATATATCAAAATAAAGAGAACCAATGTAGAGGCAAATGTCCTTTATGTGAAAGATCCGTTTAAATTTCTTGAGTAGAGAAATAATTTTTGAGAGGTTATATATTTGAAACTTAAATGAAATTCTTTTTAAACATTTAGACGTTAGATTCTCATTTTTACAACGAACATATATTGATCAATAATAAAAAACCAACAACCAAAGCTTCAAGCTTACAAATTAATGAATTAATTAATAGTACGACGAGAGAGATATCTTTGACTTTAGTCAAAGCAACCCATCATTCAATTCGTATTGGAACAAGACAAATTCTCAGTTAAAGTCCTGCTCTGTCCGCTTGCCACGCACCCCAATTTTACTACGGCCGTTCAACCATGAGGTGGAAGGCACCCACCTCACCCCAATCCCTCCCTCCATTATCCATAAATACTCTCCTCCTATGCTCTCTCTTGCATTCATTGTCTACTCATTCACTGCTTGCCATCCATCATTTTTTTCTCTCTCTCAACATTCCCCAATTCTCTGCTTTTTTTGTTCCTCCCACGCTTTCTGCAACAATGCCTCCCAATGCAGCAGATAATGGCTCTATAAAGCCTAGTATATTTTCCAATCCAAGCTCTATTTACACTTCCAAGATGGATTCTTTCATCTCTTCCTCTTGCCAACCTCTCACTCTTCAGGTAACTTGTTTGGTGCTAATCTTGTATTTTGGATTATCATCATCACAAAAATTTCAAATAAAGGAGCAAAATCAGGGAACAAGAAGAAAAAGTTACACGTGTCTCTTATGTTATCTTTTATTTCCTTATATAGTTAAAGTTTTGGAACTAGACTGATAAATAATCAAACTTCATTAAGAAGCTACATACACAATGCAATTGTATTCAACTACTTTTTTTTTTAGTCAAAACTTTAAATTAAATCTCTACAAAAACTGCAGTTCATAGACATAACTTATCAAGTGAAACCGGATCATTCGACAACCGCTGCCTCTGCCTCAAGATCCAGCTTGAAGCGCATCTTCAACTCCGACAACTCATCCCCACCTGCCCCACCGCAAGACCGCACAATCCTCAGTGGCGTTACTGGGGTGGCTTCCCCCGGTGAAATCCTGGCTGTGATGGGTCCATCAGGCAGTGGAAAATCCACTCTGCTATCCATATTGGCCGGTCGGACTCACCATTCCACCGGCTCTCTCCTCCTAAATAACAGCCCATTTAACAAGCAAGCCCTAAGAAAAACCGGGTTTGTCACCCAAGATGACATACTTTACCCGCATTTAACCGTCCGAGAAACACTTCAATTTTGTGCACTTCTCCGCCTATCAGCAGCTGCTCCGAAGGCAGCAAAGTTAGCTGCCGCTGAGGCAGTCATGTCAGAGTTAGGTCTACTAACATGTGCCGACACTATAATTGGAAACACATTCATACGGGGTGTGTCGGGCGGGGAAAGAAAACGTGTAAGCATCGCACACGAGCTATTGATCAACCCGAGCTTGCTGATACTTGATGAACCAACATCCGGTTTGGACTCAACCGCAGCTGCCCGATTGGTAGGCACCTTGACCGAGCTGGCCAGAAAAAATCGGACTGTGGTCATGTCAGTTCACCAACCATCGAGCCGTGTCTATCAGATGTTCAACTCGGTGTTGCTTCTAGCCGATGGACAGGGGTTATATTTTGGTCCTGGTCGGGATGCTATGGGATACCTCGGTTCAATTGGATTCATGCCATGGTTCAGCGTCAACCCGGCTGATTTCATGCTTGATCTTGCCAATGGTATGTATCAATTTTATTCCTTGTTATAGTTGATATTATCCATGTGGTGATCCGTTAAATTATTTCGACAATTTGGCCCTCATGAACTTTTAATTTGCATAAAAACCTAAACCACTCTTTACTGTTTGTTTCATTTGAAAGTAAATTTACATCTCACTGTCTCCTTGGATTTATGAATATATCTACGCTTTTCCTGGTTATAGATGTTCCATGTCGCTACAGTGCTGCATGCATATATTCTCTTAAACTTGGCAACAAAATTAAAGAGTGCAATATTCTATATTAATATGTTGTAACATCGTTGTTACTAAAAGGATGCGTCAACTTCAGAAAAATAAAACCATTTCTTTTGTTTTTCAAAAGTTAAGATATTGTTTGCAAACATGCTGACCATGCTTTACAGATAATCTTATGATACCATAAATTAGGAGAGTTCTGGGGCAACTAAATTGTCATATATGATATATATATATATATATATATATATATATATATATATATATATATATACACACACACACACGTTGAAATATATCATATAAGCGATTTTTGGGGTGTAATTAAAATAAAAAAAAAATATCTAGAGAACGAAGGTATTGATATAATTAAATATAATAAATATTTTTGCCTGTGTTTAGAAGCTCAGCAACAGGATTATATTTCAGGATCGGCACAGAATAACATAGTTTCTTGCTAGACTTTGAATTGAAAGATAGGAAATTTGCGATCTTTACAAAATAGGATAAGATATATAGTGGGGTTACATTTTATGCTGTCGCGTTGGATGGACTTGTGTCCACTAAAGAGAGAGAAATGCGCTTATATTCTTCAATTTGCATCTATGGGTATATATATATATGTATATAAGATTATAAGCATAAGATATACATTGCCAAAGGAGGTTGTAACAGAGTGTTAACGTACGACTCAAACACAAGGAGTGGAGGAAATGAGTACATGCCGTTTCTCTTCTCTCTTTAGCCTTTATTGTCTGCACTTTCTATGTTGGAGACTTTTTGTGGATCAATGGTCACGCAAAGCACCAAAGAAAAAAATAAATAATAATAATTTAAATGGTTACCCAATAACATCTTTGATACTCTTGTAGCTAACCTATTTGGCGCCAACAAATTAGAATCTTAAAAACTGAAAACATCTCCGTAAACATTTTCTTGCTTGTAAGTTTGTAATGAGACTTATTAACCTCCAAATTTGTCGTTCGTACACCAGTTATACCGTAAGTATAATATATATATATATTATTTGATGTAGAAGGATATAATTTTTAACTTATAGCGCGTTTATTTAAAGAATTTTTTTCTTATTTTCTCGTCGATGGAGAGTAGAGAATAGAACCAAATTTGTGAGAATTTAACGCGAAATATTTTCCATCGAATTGCAGATTTAATAATTAAAATCTGAATCCCGTTGTAATCTTGATATTGACAAAGTTGACTTCATATATGACATTGAAACTGAGGACAAAAATTGATGTTGAAAACGAATTAATTAGAGTTTAGAGAGCTAGAAAAACTATTTTGAAAAAAGCATGCACTTTAATGTGAAATGACTCATATTGTGCCGTGGTGGCATGTCCTGTCAATTTTGTTAAATTCAACGTCTAGCAAGGAGTATTATGCTTTCGGTACTAAAATACTCTCCACTTTCTCAATGGCCTTAATGGCCTTTTGATAATCAATGTCTAATTTTTGTTTTTGTTTGGAGTACTAATTCCTTCGGAAAACGGTGCTAAGCACCTTCTCAATGTCCTTTTTATTGATTTAACTATATATCATCTTTACCATGTTTTATTTAACTAGCGTATATATTTTATAAATGAATAATAGAAAAGCAAGAAAGGACAAAACAAAGAATAACCAACATATATTATCCAATAGTAAATTAATGACACTTATGCAGAGTTGTACTATCCACTCACAACTAAAGTATAAGAGAATTTTCTAACTTTTTTCACACTAGCATCATCAAATTCAGAGCACATACAAACATACGTACATAACCAGATAAAGTAGGATACTTGACTAATGAAAGACAATACTAAGAACAGAAACGTGTCTCATGTGTTTTTTTAGCGTCCATTAATGATGGCATTCATATGACCCAGTTACCAGCAGTTTTCTTTCCTCTGAGAAAGGTTGCACCAAAGTTAAACTGCAATCCTTGAAGATAATTCCTTTTTTTTTTAAAAGAAAGAAAAAACAGCACCTGTCTACAATCTATTGCTGCCGAATTCTTTTTGGTACAGTTGTCTTCCTTTTTCTGAGCGAATATTGTGTTCGTACCTCTAATTCTGTAGGTGAATGTGACTTGTCCTTTAAATAGATACAATGAGTCTATAGAAAGTTGACACATAACATGGTGTGTTTGTTTGTGCATGTGTCTGTCAAGTGCTTTTGCAAGTGTCTGGTATTAGCTGAGTTTGCAAAACAAATGATCAAATTTTTTTATCTTGAATTACTTTTGAATTACTTTTCTATAATTTTGGATTTTCTCAGGATTTGCACAGGAAGATTACCGTGGGGCCAGCAACTCAAATGTCAAGGAGAAGTTAATTCTATCATACAAACTAATATTAGCCCCTCGAGCTAGGTCAAGTGTTAATGCTGCTGCTCTTGCTGGTTCTGCCCAAACTGGTAAGTCGTTGCTCATAATTTAACAAATTTAAAGCGCTTGATTGCAAAAAGGAAAAAAAATTGGGTCCTTTACATTTGAAGGATTTTGTCAACCCAGAATTTTATCGCCTTAAAGCATTCATTGGATTTCTCAAGTGAACATGAAAATTTCCCCATTTTTTGTAACCAGGGCAAACGTTGAAATATATTTTCGTTTTGTCAGAAAGAAGGGAAGTATTTAAATGTTCTCTGTTTTGTTGTAGGTACATTACAACATGCCCAAACCGCAACCACTACAATAAGTTGGTTCTCACAGTTCAAAATCCTGCTCCAACGCAGCCTGAAGGAGCGCCGCCATGAAACATTCAATTCCCTTCGTGTTTTCCAAGTCATCTCAGCCGCAATCCTTCCTGGCCTAATGTGGTACCACTCAAGAATGTACAATGTCCAAGATCGTCTTGGCCTTCTCTTTTTCATTTCCATTTTCTGGGGTGTGTTTGCGTCTTTCAATGCTGTCTTCACCTTCCCAACAGAGCGCGCCATGCTGGTGAAAGAACGCAAGTCCAGAATGTACTCTCTCTCCTCATACTATTTTTCGCGCATGGCCGGTGATTTACCCATGGAGTTGATCTTACCCACAGTGTTTCTGCTCATATTGTATTGGATGTCAGGTCTAAGAACTGACCTGGCATCATTTGGGTTAACTCTGTTGGTGCTTCTCGGGTATTGTCTGGTGTCACAAGGTCTTGGTTTATTTGTTGGTGCGGTGATAATGGATGCCAAGAAGGCATCGACTCTAGTCACTGTCATAATGCTTGCTTTTCTGCTAACTGGCGGGTTTTATGTGACACATGTGCCAGTCTGGATGAATTGGGTCAAGTACATTTCCTTCACCTATTATTGCTTTAGGCTTCTAATATTTGTGCAATACCGGGGTCATGAGATCCTCACAAGAGAATTTGAGCAAGGAGAGGCCAGTCTAGAGCTGTGTATTGGTGCACTGGTGGGAATGTTCTTGGTTTACAGGTTATTAGCCTATCTGGCACTAAGAAGGATCAAGTCATGAATAAGGGTTCAGAAATTGTAACAAATTTCAGAGTTTTGGTGAATAGGTGTGGGGGTTCTATCAAATGATACGATACAGTGTTAATTTCTTGTCAGTGTTGAGGGGGGGGGGGGGGGGGGGGGGGGGGGGGGGGGTTAACTTAAATGTTGTTAATTCATAGCTTTTTTGTTTCTCTTTTCTCAAGGTAAGCCAATTTGTGCTTACCAAGAGGAGGATCTCACTGTAACAAGAATTGTTCAGAAAACAGCGATTCCTTAGTGAATACAGGTGCGGATTCAGTTCATATCGGTGGCAGCTGCACCTTTGAAAAAATAGTGTTTTTCGGTAATTTGTCTCTCCGGAATAATTTGTTTGCCCTCTCTGATTTGTCTGATTAATTTTATTGAGAAAAAAATATTTAATATCATGCATAATGAAATAATTATACAAAAATATCAAAATATAAAGTTCCGTAGACGAAAATTTTCTTCATCAACTTGATTATCTATTACTTTGAGTTTTATTTTGTTCTTATTTTTAATATATAAAATATTATTATTTTAATAATTTTTTTATTAGATAAAAATATATATTAAATTATTATTTTTTATTTAGTACCTAATTAGTTAATGAATTTGAACCCGATAAGTTATTACAATTCGATAATTGTCCTTTCGATCAAAATCATGCATCCGTCCCTGAATACAGATGCATTCCATGTAAGTGTTATTGTTGAACATATAAAGCCTTCTTTTATATCTAACTAAATCATTATATATACTACATAAATGTTAATCTTTAGTGGAATTTACGGCAGTAATCTTCATTTGGGACTGTGAGTGCATCAGTCCTTTCGTTTATTCATTCTCTGGTCTAAGTTGTTACTTCCTCGGTTCCTTTCATAGAAGAAAAGTGAATTGTGTGATAGAGAGGTTGAGATTCACTCGTTTTCGGTTCATCACACCCGTACCTCTATAACCCAACCAAGTCTCCTTCTCGACTTCAATCTCTCTCCTCCAAAGAAGAGTTGCATCGATGTCCCCTGCTCTCTCTCTTGCTGATATCCTTGCCCATCTCTTTTGTTGACTTCACCTCTGAGTCCTGACCTCACACTTAACTCCGTTGTGATTCTGGTTCATTTTGAGTTTTTTTTTCTCAATTTACTTTTATTTACCAGAAAGTTTAATGCTGCACGGTTTCTCTGTTTTTACTTTTTTTATTTGATTATTTTTGCTGACATCAACTTCAGTAATTTCGACTGCCACAAGTTTTAATCTTTTCATCAGTAAGATCTTTGCACCATTACAGCATGTCCTTGTTTCATCAGCGCCGATTCAATTTAAAGTAATTACTAGAACCAACCTCCGATTTGCTTATTGGACTATGCGGTGACACTCTCCTCTTGCACATTACTACTAAGAAAACAGTGGCAAGGTTTAGCAACTTAGAACATCCAACAATTGATGAAAAATAAACAAAAAGCCTGGAAAGACAAGCTGTCGATACACAATTTGACATCATGAAGATGATGTACGTGTTGATTTATGTTGGGTTTTCACAACTTACGAACCGGCCCAAAGGGCCCAGGCGGTTGAGAGAAAAATTAAAAGAGAGAAGTCTCTCTTCTCCAGTGGCAAAAAAAGAAAGAAAAAAAAAGGAACACGCAGGAGAAAATGTAGCAGCAGCCAGTCTGCTACTGTTCATCCGACCAAGAAGAGAGAAGAAGAAGAAAAAGAAGAGGAAGAGGAAGAAGAGAGCAACGGTCGGTTGGATCGGAGTTGTAGAAAAGGTGTGCTTGTGATCTTTTGCGGGATGCAACGATGGTAATGGATTCGAGTCATGATTGAACCTTTATGGATGGAGATGGTGAACCTCCGCACATGTGGTGCGGAGATGACAAGTATAGTTCTTGAGATTTTCTAGTATTGTGATTTCCTTGTTAAACAAAAATCCGCATGGTTTCTCTTTTAATTTTAGCATATCTCACTATATCTTTACTCTTTATTGAATATATAAGTGTTTTGATCCTATAATAGTTTAGATTTTTTATTAAATTTTTAGAGCTAATATCAATCATCGAATTGAGTTATTCGTCAAGTAATGTTATTATCTCTATGATTATTTGTGTTGAAGTTATAATTCTCTCAATTTCATTTGTTACGCAAAATATTGTATAATTTAGAAGTATAATTGCTTTACTTTATTTTTTTCTTAGATTGCCATCAATTATAAATCTTAATTTATTTTATATTTTGAATGTCAATTTTCATCTCAATTTTGTATTTATTTTACATTAATTATATATTCATGATTAAAATTTATATTAATTATTAAATTATCTTCATTTTAATTTATTTTTTTTCATATGAAGATATATATTTTTATATTTTCTTAAAGTCATAACCATAGTAATACACGGACAAAATACTAGTTATATTTGGTGCACAAAAGATGTTTGATGAAATGTTTCAGTAAAACTATTTTGTGTTTATCAAGTTCCTAACGATTTATATATTAGTTTCAAACTCATAAGCTTTATATATGCCACGCCGCCTATCAGAAGATCACAGATACACTTTGGCAAATATCATAACCTTATATGCAGACCTCTCCACGAAAAGCTATACATTTCTGCATATTAGACATTTTGTTGAAGAACGTTTCTTAATGTAATAAGTTAGTTTCAGAATGGCTCATACCTTTCTATATGCCCCATTCAAAGAATAATACATGGGTACAAATCATGAACCGAACTTTTATGTAACGGGATCACTGATGCCATTTTCTTTTTAAACAAGGATAATTAATGCTTGTTCTACTGCTAATGATACTTATGAAAGAGCTTCATAAATCGTAATTTTTTTTGTACAAGATAGAATATGATAGCAGATTTTTTTTATTTTAGTAAATAAAACAAATAAATATAACAAATTGGTCATCTCTCTTCTCACTTTTGCATAAATAGCCACATCCGAGTTTGAAACTCGGATCCGATTTTTTTATTTTTTTTACATAGAAACATAAAAATAAAATAAAATAAAATAAAAATTTACCTGGACCCGAGTTTGAAACTCGGGTCCAGGTAATTTTTTTTTACGTCTGTGTGTTATATTAAAAATAAAATACAACAGTCAGTAGAGTGATCTAAAATATTACAACAAAAATTAAAATAAACACACCCAATACATTTGAAAATTACAGGTGTCTAGACCGAGTTTTAAACTCGGCCCAATACACCTGGAACCGAGTTTTAAACCCGATCCCAGCATCATGCTATTATATAGCACACCCAGTACATTTCTTTTTGATCTTACTTCAGCTAACCATTTCTTCAAAATCGCCATTGTTACTATTGTGAGAGCTTCAAACTGAAAATTTATTTTTCGACAGATTCAGGTTCGATCCGTATTCACTACTCTCGTGTCATCAATGTTGTATGTTTTTTTTTCTATTTGGACTATTAATTTTTGCTGTAAAATTAAAATATACTAACAATAGAGTTTATCGTTCATACTGTAGAGATGAAAATGTTGCTGATCAATGTGTATCATGGAGGTCAAATCTTGAAAACTTCTCATGGAACGGATTACGATATTCAAGCCGCGTGCACATTTTCTGCCGACGAGGCAATCAATTTTCGTGACTTGAAGAGGCGATTCATGTCGATTTGGAATCGCTCCCTGGCCAATTCAATATCAGCATTAGTGCACGGATCAACACTGCCCCAGCAGGTTCAAGTGGTTTTTTTATAGCTTATTTGGGGTTATTTCTGATGAAATTTGGGGAATGATTAAAACAATGTGACTATGTACCACTTACCTGTATAAAACATCGAAGCTAGTAGTTGAATTAGTCATGACAGAAATTGGTAAAATATTTATGATAGAAGCACAAGTTTACTCGTCTCTGACAATAAAATGCAAGCAACCTCCAAATAAACGTCATTATCAAATTTATAGGAGACTACCAATAATGTTGAAATCCCGGGCCCTGATTTTTTATTTTTATTTTTTTTGCGTATGTCAGTATTAATTAGCATATCACTCGGCCCATTTTTCAGTTTTGACTGGAGAGGCTTTTGTGAGCCTAGAAATGGCCTGTATCAGTCTGTGTACCAACGGTACTCAAGTTTAAAGCGCGTCTTTTCTCGAATGGTATTATGGTACACTTGCCCAAAATCAGCCATGGGCTTTATCGAAGGGAATTGGGGGGAGTCCCATGGGCTTGGAACCATTTTTGATTCCAAGGCACTTTGTGACCATTAGATTAGCATCTAATCACCAATCTCGATGCAACTGATTTTCAATTCTATATTTTACTCCAATCTCAATGTTGATCCAACGGATAAAACATGCCTTGGAACCAAAAATGTTCCCAAAGGCTTGGGACTCCCCCCGTCTCCTTATCGAAGAGCCTATTACCTTCGGCTCTAGAATTGTTTTTTATATTTCACCCCCAAAAGCACATCAAATTACATTTTTTTTTATTTCACATAGACAATGTCCCTGTAATTGTATATAGCCTAACATCTTAAGAAAAAGGAAAATCAGCAAGGAGTAATGTTTACAGTCTCCAGTTTAGCCCCAGGCAGAGGTAAGGACACAAAACTTTGACACCGGCGTTGTCAGGAACAGGCTATACATAACCTTACACAAAAGGGACCCGCATGGTATTTCCCTTCCTTAGAGACTATGAATTAAATTAACATCCCAACATGATAACTGTTGAACTAAGTAGGAAAAGTAGGGAATAAAAATTAATCGGTTGGTAAATTAATTAGGTGGTCAAAGGTACATGGAATTGAAAACCGGATCAGAACAGCCAACCTTTTTTTGCCAAAAGCTTGATTGAGAAACTAAACATGCTTTTTATGATGCGTTGCTTGCTTCATGTCATCTTTGAAATAAAATTAATATGTGCAATCATGTCTATTGTTACTGCTCAGCAATCTAAATATCTAATGCACCAACGCGAAAAAAATTAAATGAACACCCCAAACAGGGGCGGACAGTAGTCGATTATTTTTATTGAGAAAAAAATATTTAATACCATGCATAATGAAATAATTATGCAAAGATATCAAAATATAAAGTTCCTTAGTCGAAAACTTTCTTCATCAACTTGATTATCTATTACTTTGAGCTTTATTTTATTGTTATTTTAATATATAAAATATTATTATTTAATAAAAAAATATTAATTAAGTATATAAAATAAATTTGAACCCGATAAACTATTACAATCCGATAATTATCCCTCTCTAATCAAAATCCTAGATCCGCGATACCCCAAACGTCAATGTAGCAAGATACCAAAGTGTGCCATTCATTGTTCCTGGATTGCATGAAAGATATGATGACAAATCACAGAAATACGTATTTCGGACGGCTTTTGATGACAGATTATTCCAAAATACTGCTCACTTTGAATAATGAACCCAAGAAGTTGGGACGGGCAGCCTCCGCGAATCTTCTTTGGTACAGAAATTGTGCAGAGATTTTCATAAAAAAAATTTGAATGACTCGTTTTTAATCTTAACGGTTATGAGAATGTGTAAATATAAATTTTGATGTATAAAATTTATTTATATTAAATCATAATTGTTAATCGATAATTAGATGATTCACAATAAAAAACCGCATAGATCTGCGAAGAAATCTCTTCAGAGGTTATCGTTCCAAGAAGTTGAGCAATAACATCAATAATTTAAAATAAATAAAATATTTAACATGAAAAATAAAATTAAATGAAGTAAAACTGAAATTATGAGGATGATACAATAAAAGATAAATATGAGAGTGTGAAAGAAATAAGAGACTTTTTTGAGATACTAAGGTGTGAAAGAAATAAGAGATGTGAAAAGTGAAAATGAAGTACGAGCGATTATATACTATATGTGTGTTTAGACGACATGAGAACTGTGGAATATTTGATGTTTTCAGAATAAGAATAGCAACGGTTTAATTAAATATAAATTTATTATTTTGAAATAGTGAGAATAACTATTAATTTGTTATTTCGAGGGGGGATTGAATAGTTGATGTTATTCTCAACTTTTCGTTACTATTCCAAACAAACAATTTAAATAATATTTTTATCATTCAAAATAGTCTTTTTACTATATTCGCGCTAACTAAGAAATCATTATTTTTTCACTATTTTCATTTGCTATTCTCAATTCCTCTATTTTTATGTTATTCTTTACGTGGTCCAAACATAGAGGTATAGTCATTAGTGGCTCTAGGCATAGTAACAAGATTCGCGAGTTTTGTGAATAATTCATTTTCCATCCATAGTCGGATATTTCACGAATAATTCGTAAGTTTAATATACATTATATTTTTTGATCAAAAAAATGTTTTATTCATGAATTATTGGTAAAAAAACACATTATATATTATTTTATATAAAATTTTATAGTTTTTAATATATTTTTAATATTTTATCATTATAATATATATTTTATTCATATTATATGAAACGAATTATTTTGAATTATACCCAAACGTCAAATTTTTTGATCTCACCGAACGTTTTCTAAATCACTAACTTGTTACTATGGCTCTAGCTATCATGTCACGCTCCTGAAACTAAAAGTGTTTAATTGTTTAGCAAATAATAATAATTGTTGATGTGTGTATAGCTCAAAAATGCTATACTAACTAATTAATATTAATGAGCTGAATTATATAAAATGAAATGTGCAAGGAAACAGACGAAATATTTTTATTTTTTTCTATTCCATTTTATTGCATACCTGTAAATAATCAATTATTACTTTTGCACAAATATTCTCTGACAAATCCATTGACTTTTTTTCCCCTTTTGGTCTATTGCTACTTAGTTCAGAAGGGAACTCTGTTTTCTCTGTTTCTCGTTCGACGCAATTGACGCAAGATCTTGTACCACCTTAACCACCATCACTACACCCAATTCTTCTTCTGACCAGTTCTAAACTTGCGGTGGCACTTTAATATTTTAGTGGTGTGGCATTCGTGCATAAAGCATTTTGATGACTAATCACTAATAAAATTAAGCATGTTATTTTCATAAGCTTCACGTTTCAATCATTGTTGTTACTATTATTTAATCTGGTAATTGTAAATCTAACATTTTTTTTTCTTCGAGTTAATAAAAATTTGTATTATGAACTCGACATAAACACAAATGAAAATACTGATTTGAATGCAAATAAATGAGGATAAAATTTTGAAAGAGTAAAATATCATAGCAATCGTTGCTTGATATTTTAGTATTATTGAGTTAACGCGATACAACATCAAAATATCATATAGTAATTCAGTAACTAATTGATCCCAACGTTCAAACAAATATACGTGTGAGTATCCTTTACTTCCTTTTAAGTTTTTCTTGTAAAGTTAAAATTGGTTATCATATGAAATAACTTGATTCCTCATGGAACATCCTTTGACACATTGAAATGATACGTGACACATATCACTTAGTTACGAATAAACATCTTTTGGGATTCTTTTAATCAATATTTCATTAATATTAAATCTATAATATATATGCTTTTTCCATCAAAAGAATTCCTCCACACCCCCCCCCCATTCTAGAAATTTAGAGATAAATTTCACAAAAAAAATCACAATTTTAAACATTTTCTATATATATTTTTCCCAACAAATAGTTAAAATCTAGGAAGGAAAAAAATAACATGATTAATAGTAATTAAACGTAAAATACAAACAAAAAGATGTTGCACCTATCATGCATGAATTGTCATGTATATTTATTTTATTTGCATTATGACACATCAGATAAACAATACACATTATATGTTTTGGCATCATGTCATATTTTTAGAACACTAATTATTTAATTAACGGTTGGTCCCCATACAAACCATAATTGAAAATGGTGATGTGGCATTAATTGTGGCAGTAAGTAACACTATACCACATGCTGAGTGATATGCAACGACAAAAACATGCACTTTACTTTGTCACTTCAAATATGGTGGGCCCGGGTAAATTTTCCTTTTCATTTTTTTCTTTTTGATTACATTGCCCTTGGGCTACCGATGAAAAGGAAAAAGTTATGGCAACGACATGGAGTCAGGATCATGAGGTCCACTACTCGTACGGTTGTGCAAATGGATCGATTTAATTAATTTTAAATTGAATTGTTTAATTTTGAATAATTTCGTTCGATTTTTTGATTTAAAATTTTTCACATGATTAAAAATTTTAGCTAATTTGATTTTTATTTTTTGATTCATTTTTTTATTTTTCTAAATCAGATAAACCGATTAAACCAAATAGTTCAAAATTTCTTAAATAATTTTATTTTACTTAATATAAATAAGAATTATATAAAAAATAATCCGAATATATTTATTTTTTATAAATTTTATTTAGTTATTTCTTTTATCTTTTAAACTATTTGTTTCTTCTATCAATTTTAATAATTTTTGATATTTTTATTCCTCTTTAAATAATATAATTTCGGTTTAACCGAATAGACTGAAAAAAATATTTAGTTTATTCGATTTTCGGTTTATTCGATTGATATTTTTAAAAGTTTGATTCGGTTCATAATTTGACAAACTGAAAAAAAACTTCAAATTCATATAATTATTTCGGTTTAAAACGAACCGACCATTTGCACACCCTAACTACTCGGAAAGTTAGAAGTTACATGGAACTGATCTTTGGGTTGCTACCCTGCCATGTCAGAGTGCTGTTTTGCGAAGGACCAAACTACAGTTGTTCTCAGGGGAGCATGCATGCATGGTGAATACTGAATGGGTGAATTTTACTGAATTCCCACAAAAATAAAGGATATTAATTAAGAAACAAATATGATTATGTATCATTCTTGAGAATTACGTACGCAAGAATATTATACTTATATAAAATTTATTAATGCGATAACCATTAACCAACCTTTGATTGACCAAAGGTAAGGCAATGTTCTTTTGATGATAGAAGGTTTTTTAAATTTATGAGGAGATTTTTTAAAGAGGTTAACATTTGAAATGTGACTGAATTTTTTTTTTTTAATATTCAAGTCAAATAATTTTTTTTTTTTATCTTTAAAAAATTTAATTATATATTAGTGCTAATTAAGTTATATCTCCGAATTTATGTAGACCTCTTAATTTCCAGCAACTGGCTGACATTTTTTCTCCGAATTTATTTAACTGGATCCATAATATCTTTTATGCAATTAACTGATTTGAAGCTCAATAATTAGATGTTTCGTAGAAATAGATCCAGCAAGTGGGATTGGAGTCTGGAGATACAGGTAATCACATTACTCTAAATTTATGTAACCCAGTACAAGTGGATTGGAGATACAGGTAATCATGTACACTATTCTAAATTTATGTAACAGTACTGAAATTCATGTGATCTAGTGTATTATACAACGTAGCACAAATAAAAAAATATATTATAAACACATTAGCAAATAAAGAAATCAGAAAAATCCCATCACAGGCAGAGAAGATGATCATGGCCAATTTCATCTCGCTAATTTATTATTCTTTTTTTTTTTACTTTTTTCTTGACATAAACATTTTTTTAACTATTTTTGAGACTGAAGTAAAATTCCAAAATCTATGATATTTGCTATGGCATTGGTTTGCAAAAAAAGATTAAAAAATGTGAGACTAAATTTGGTCAATTTTATGAAATAAGAGTCACAATTATATATTTACCAAGATGAAGTAACGTGCAAGGAAAGGTCATACATCATGGTAGAAATTAATGCCTTACTACAAGAAGTCAATTGTTTCTATTGCTTTCCAGTTACCAAGCAGTAACATAAATGGGCAATAAATGTTTGATCATGTTAGGTAAAAGCTTGACAAAGATAATCTGATTATTTTTAAATTCTCTGATGAATTGATTACATCTAGCAAGTTCAAACTAATTGCATGTAATGATTAGCATTAAGAAGAAGGTATAAGGTACTACTCATCTATCAGCTCATGAATGAGGCGTAACTTTCACATTTGTTCTATTCTTATATATTTTTTACTTTCTTTGTTTGTACTAGTTACTTACCAGTTACCACTTTTAGCGCCTGTATACCATACATTTTGAATTAATCTTTTGTTAAATTGCATTATCAATCTATTTTACATTCTGATTGACGGAGTTTGAATTGATTGAATCTTTACCGGTTTTGTGTTGACCTTTACTCTCAACATTTTGTGCATTTGAAAATAACAACTACCTGAATTTAATCATATATATATCTCATTCAATTAGGTGATTGATCTAGCAATATTAATGTTTCCTTGATGTTCCAGAAAGCGATTGCTAAGGTAAAATTTTACAGCAGAACCACAGTTAGAGGAATTTCCGAATGGTCACAGATCAAGGTGAAGGCTCGTATTGGCGAAGATTAGAAGTAACATGTTTTTGTCGTCTGGAGGGAGAGACATGTGCAAGAGATTGCGTTTGTGAGGAAAATATTATCTGAATTTAAAATTTTGTTTAAAGCATACAAGAGTTGTAAATTATTGTATATTTATTTTATGTTTTCTTTATATTTTAAACTGTAACGATAAGGTCACCAATAGTTATATAGCAAACTCTCGTAGTTTAATGAAATTTGGAGACACAGATCTTCATCTTTTTTATTAAAAAAATAAGCAGAATTACAGTCAAACATTTGACATAAATCCTGAAATTTATATAAATCAAACCATGTAATGTGAATAAAAATATGAAATGTTAAAATTTTACAAGAGCTGAAATGAGAAGGAATGCAACGGATTTATTAATTTAATATTTATATTGCATCAAAGTGCATTAGTTTGTGCTATAAAATTGAAATCTACATAATTATCAAACGGAGTGTCTCAAATCTGTAAGTACTCTTATGGATATGGAATGTCTTAAACCTATTGCAGCAAAATAATAGTTTAAACCTCTAATGAGTCTAACATAATTTCCGTTTTACTGTCCGGTCAAAAAGCCAGCTCATGACTAGCATGCAACAATACTTTTAATAAAACCCTATACAACCAATCTGTCCTTTTATTTCTTTCTTTAGTACTTATTGTACAGCCCAAGAGTAAATATCAACTTTTGAATGATTAAATTTGGGAAGAATACTATGCTGATCATATTATCAGAGATTAGCAATTTAAAATTTTCACAGGGGCGAAAAAGAAAATTTGTTCTGTTATGTCTGATAGTTTTACTCAGCATGAGTGTCAGAACGTGGCCAGAAGATCATAATTTTTTTTTAATTAAGTGCATCTTAGATACCTAACATCTGTCTTGTCTCCCTTTGTTTATCCTTATCTTTGCACTTCTTCCGGAGGGGTGGATGTAGAATTTTAGTCAGGGAGGTAATTATTGGGATTGTAATAGTTTATCGGATTCAAATTCATTAACTAATTTGGTGCTAAATAAAAAAAATTAATAATTTAATATATATTATTACCTAATAAAAAATATTAAAATAATAATATTTTATATATTAAAAATAATAATAAAATAAATCTCAAAGTAATAGATAATCAAGTTGATGAAGAAAGTTATCGTCTACAGAATTTTATATTTTGATATCTTTGTATAATTATTTCATTATGTATGATATTAAATATTTTTTTCTCAACAAAATTAATCAGACAATTTAGGGGGCAAAAAAAAATTTCGGAGGGAGATGTAAATTACCGAAAGCATTACCTAAAAATATTATTTTTCAAAATCTAAGAGGACAGCAACCCCTTATTCTGGATCCGACCGTCTTCTAGTACGCTTCTGTATAATGAATTCCTATGGTCAAACTTCACAAACTGATATATTTATTTATTTTTAAGAATATAGAATTCAGATATTTCATCGCAAAGTCAACATATTATTGCGTCTTTATGACCGGTTCAATCTTCCAGTTTAAGAATGAAGATCACTTAACAATAATGTATTTTTATAATTTTGACAACCATCAATTATAAATTAAAGTTCAAAACCGAACATTATAAACAGATATATAGTCCATACCGTATTTGTTAAATGAGGATGTTGTTGCGGGATTCCTTGCAAGTTTCATCAATAGTAAGAAGATTTGAGATTCGAATGGTCAGAAATTTAAGATTTTTATTGTATCGACGAACAATGCTTAAATTGTATTTTTTTTATTTATCTGTATGTTCAATAATATATTATTTCAAATTTCCAACCATATTTAAATTCCTTTTATGAGTATTGACTTGTTAAATTGTGTAGATTTCTCCTCGTAGGGACGGATGTAGGATTTTGATCAGAGGTGATCATTTATCGGATTGTAATAGTTGATTGCGTTCAAACTCATTAGCGAATTGGATACTAAATAAAAATAACAATTCAACATACATTCATATCTAATAAAGGACTATCAGAATAATATCCTTTTATATATTAAAAATAATGAAAATTAAAATAAACCTCAAAATAATAAATAAGCAAGCTAATGATGAATTTATTTTCTCAATGAGACTTTATATTTTAAAATATTTACATAAATATTTTATTATCTGTGATATTAAAATATTCTCAGTGAAAATAATTAAACAATCTAGAAAGAACCAAAAATAGATAAAAAAATCAGATTAGTAAAAATTTAATTTAAAAATACCATTTTTCAGAATCCGGGAATCAACTGAGTCCCTAAAATAGTATGTCGTTTGTGCCTCCTCGTAATCACATCAGCACATAAAAAAATGAGAAAGGTCAATCACATGAACGGACAAGATGATCATGTTAAATATCATCTCGCAAATTTATTATTATTTTTACTTTTTCTTAAGATAAACTCATTAATTATTTTGGAGACTGAGATTATCTGTTTGGTTTTAGTATTTGTGAGAAGCTGGCTTAAAATTGTATTTCTTTAGAATAGTACTGTTCAATTAAAAAAATAAAAATTGTATATCTTTTGTACATAGGCAAATCTTGTAAGAGAGAACAAGAATATATTTCTCTTATTCTGTATTAATTGAACACGTACATCTTTGATGTAAAACGTGTACTTTTCCAAGTGAAGGTGAAGTATTATTTTCACGTATACATTACCAATATTATTAAAATTAGATGTGAATAGATGGTAATATTAACATTAACATTTGAAGTGGAAAATAAATTGTAGTTTCTTTTATCTATCAACAAGTTATAGAGGATATATTATTGGGTTTTTTGTAATGCCTAAATTTGACAACAAATTAGAATTGAGAAATGTAAAAAAAATAATGGCCGAGTAGGTAAGTGTTAGGGCTTCAATTTTTAGAGTATGTTATATAATCAGTCATGCTTTCCCTAGTGGAATAGAAACTAAATAATTATATAAAAAACATACCATCTTTTAAGCAGGGGATGGATGCAAGATTTTGGTCGGGGGCAATTATCGGATTGTAATAGCTTATCGGGTTCAAACCCATTAACTAATCGGGTACTAAATAAAAAATAATATTTAATATATATTCTTACCTAATACAAAATTTATTAAAATAATAACATTTTATATATTAAAAATAACAACAAAATAAAGCTCAAAGTAATAAATAATCAAGTTGATGAAGAAAATTTTCATTACGGAACTTTATATTTTGATATCTTTACATAATTATTTCATTATGCACGATATTAAATATTTTTTTCTCAATAAAATTAATCAGACAATTCAGTGGGGGGGACAAATTACCGAAAAGTATTATTTTTTAAAATCCAAGAGGGTCAGTTGCCCCCTAGATTATTATTCATCCGCCCCTGCTTTTAAGCACGCCCATTTATTTTAAACACAATATGTCATAAGTTGCAATTTGTGATATTTAAAAAATAAAAATATTATTGCCGATGTTAATTTTCAAAAAGAAAATGCATCAAATTTCATTAACATGATTAGTGATGCAATCCATACAATTAAAGATATTTTGTTCCTTGCCTTTCCGACCAGGGATTTACAGTTTAGTTCGTGACTTTGAGGCGTGCAGAGTGATTTACTACATGAACCATCCCACTGCAAGCTGCCACAGAATACAATAAAAGTAATAAACTAAGATTTAAGCTTACCTTGTTTGTTGGATCCTATCTCAAGTTATATGCAAAATTTGGAGCAAGCAGTCACATGATTGCGTAAAGACTACAGAGCAGAATAAACAACGAAATAGCTTCGTTGAAATCTGAGCGTTCATAATGATATATTGATATATATGTATTTATTTTTTTCGTACAACATGAACCACTTGTCAGGACATTGTTTCTTTCTGTCAAAGCATAAATAAATAAAAAATGCTAAGATTTTTGTTTTACGCTATGCATGATCCTTTGTTAAAGGCATGTAGTCTTTCTATGAGCAAACCAGCTAAATTTGTTGCAAAAAAAGAAAAGAATTAATACCGTAAAAGAAGGATAAGATCATAAGACATTGTCAAGGCAATTAACGGTTTATAGGTATTTAGACCGAAAGAAACAAAAAAGTGACTATAGCAGGAAATTTACATATAATTATACTTTTTTATTTGTAACTTATAGAAATTGTATATCTCTATTGGTTGACATGAGGAAACGAAATTTCACCCACGAGCCAAATTATCTTTTAAAAAAGCTTGATAACTTTGACTTATTTAAAAAATAATTTAGCTTTTACTAAGTAAAAGATAGTGTTTTTAGTGGCGGAGTTTAAACCAAATTTATGAAGAGGTTGAACTAATTTGGTATGAACCTACGGTATTATGTCCCAATTTTTCTTTTTGGAGGAGAACTAATTTAGTATAATTACCTGTCAAATTTTCTTAATAGATGTGTTAGGTTTCAAATTTTTTGGCGGGCTGTAGACCTCTCAAGTCTCCACTAAGCACTGTATCTGATTTTTTTTTTTGTGGATAGACAAATAAACCAAATAATTAACTTGTAACATCTAACAGAGTTTAGTAATCAATTGAAATGGAAATTAGCTTTAGTATATTTTTAGAGAAGATCTCAGTATCTAATTTTTTTTTACCGCAAAAAAATGTTACGAAGACTTTTCCACTCCTTCCATACATATTTTTTTTGGAATTCACTCAGTTTCTTTTTTATTTTTAGATACTTGAAATATTATCAACACAAATTTTAAATATCAATACGGACGAAAGATTATGATATATTATAACAAAATTAGAATACCCTTATTTAGTCATTTTCAATCTATTGAGATATAAAATCAAGCAATATATACAAATTATACTGTAATGAAAGCCAATAAATATGTTGGATTTTTCATTTCGTATAGATTAATTTTGTTATGGTAATTTATATTGTAAATGAAAAAAAATCATACTAGAATTGACAGCTGTGATTCACTGACACATTGATGCATAGCAGGAGTGATTTTATTAATACTAGCTATATACCCGCGTGTTGCAGTTGCAGAGACTCTTTTATTTAAATATAAAAATATTATAAGATAAAAAAATTCAAATTTATTTAATATTGAATTATAAATTCACCAAATTATAGAGAAAACCTATAATAAAGACTATATTTAATTTTGGATGAGATTTTTGCACAATATGAGTTAATGATTTATGATTTTTTATAGCAAGAAAAGTAAATTATTCTAACATATATTATCACCATTAATTTCTTACCAAATATGCACAAGGTTGCTAAATAAAAAAATAATATTATGGAAATAATAGTATATATGGGAAAGAAATGAAGAGAAAGAGGGGATCAATGGACGCGATCACATACGTTCGATCAATCAAAAATAAATATTATCTGTCTAATTGAGGGATAAAATGAGTATAATAAAAAAAATCATGACAAAAAATTAACCCTCCAATTCTTAGATTCTTTATATAATTATTAATATTTTAAAACTAGTCATCAGAAACCGCTTGTATTGACAATCTTTGATGAATGTACATCAAATCAAATATGTAAAAACAGAAAAAAAAAAAACACGCCTATTGGAAGAGATGAAAATGAAGCTTGTACCTAGCATGGTTATTGAGGACTACAAAAACCACATCCATAATATTCGCCTGTCCTAGATTTTACCAAACACGCAAGCAATAATTATTGAAACTGGTAAGGAAAAAAAATTTAGAACATATTTTTTTAATATTCATCTTCCGACTACATCGCTTATTAGCTACACTGAACTAATAAATTAAAAAAACTCAACAAATGTTTGATTGGTAAAAAGTAAAAAAAAAAAGGCTCTGAATCAGAAAGAAGCACCTTACAGAGTTAGAAACAAAGCTTTGTCGATCAGAAAATGAGACCACATCCACATGATAATGACATGCCCAAACATTTTTCCTATAAAATAGGCCCCATAGCTCCAAGCTACCTTCTTAATTACAACTTTGCTGAAAGGTACCACTATTTCTTTCTAATACTTCCAGATGCGTGTAAAGATTCAACTTCACTCCTCCATGCCTATTTCCCGTTCTTCGGATACCAAGAAAAAGCCAAAAACATTTCCAACATACATAGATTAACATCTCATAAATATCGATCCCTCCATCTCATTAATGTCGATCCCTCCAAAATATGTCTGATTTAGACGAAAGACAAGAATGGAGTAGCTAGTCATGTCATAACTTAATTAATTATAAATCATCACACATGAATATATATGTTGGCCACTTTTGGAGTATGTCGTCTTTAATTTCTTGATTTCTTATTCTTCTTCCTTATAGTACCATATAGGCACAAGAACTAGAAACTATACAGTTTCTGAATGGACAGAGAAGTATTTATTAGTTTACAAAGCAACGAAATCTGACTTCATTTCAATCAACCATATATAACTTTAAAACTTACAATAACTACTATGTTCTTACTAAATTGAAGTTTATAGATTCATATCATCTCTTCTCTGATCTGTTTCTGCGACTGACCACCCTATAAGTACTGACTCGACGCCCAGTTTGAGGCAATGCCACTGCCGCATCAACGACTGAGATTGCTGTCTTACATCCATATAGATCAAGCAGACCAAACCGACCGCTGATTGCTGATGCCGACACCGGTCTCACTGCCTTATTCTTTGACCGTTGCTGAACATGGGGCGCCGTACCAACTGGTTTGCATTCAAAACCTTCCTTTGCGCACTCCGACAATGCCGCGACAAAAGGATCGAATACAGGTTTCATTCCTGTGCCTGAACCAGGCTGAGGAATTGTAACCATACCTGTACTGTGACGCGACGGGGGGAGAGGAAGAGGGAGAGCAAGGGTCTCCAAAGCATTAGCATTTTTGGGTATGCCTGGTTGGTGCTCCCATGAGAAAGGGATGGATGAAGATGATGTTGATGACGTCGACAATGATGATGTTGGTGACGATGACAACGATGAGGACTGAGATGATGTAGTTACGGTGGAGATCGCCGCTCTGTGGCGAACACGGCGACGCATTGCCAGGTGCACTGTAGTTGTCTCAAGAGGTGGAGGAGGGAGAGGAAGAGGTGTCGGTTTGGATGGCTCTTTCATTGTAGAGAGGCTCAACTTGAAAGGTGTGTGGTTTGAGAGAAATGGCACATGAATGGGAATGGTGCAAGGCCGAGATGAGATCGGAGCATGATATGGTATTTATACAATGTATCTCTCCGATTCTCTGTTGGCAATTAGGAGAAAAGTGAGTGGAGGTCGTGGGATTTATTAAATATTTAGATTTAATTTTCTCATTTTGGAGTTTTTATTTACAAACACTTTATTAGAGAATATTAAATTTAATGCGTCGGCCTCTTATTTGTTACCAAACGGCTTGAATTGGTGCAATACTCGTTTAATTATAAATTAATATATCACGAGACAGCTCCAAATCTTGAAAATAGAACAAATATATAAATATGTTTCTACAGATAGATTAATAGTGTTTTAAATTTTATACAATTTTTTTTATTGAAAACAATTGTCATTACAGCATGTCATGTATAAATAGAGAAGTGAATGTTCGTTCTAAGTAATATAAATAAAAAATCTTTTCAATATATTTCATCTTATTCACAACTCTATTTGATAAAAACTTTCTAATAGACATATTTACTATTTTATGATAAATTTAGATAATTTATATAGAAGAGATATATTTTTGGAATATCATAAATTACTAATTATTTATTTCTTAATTTTGTAAAAAAAAATTGGTGCATTTTATGAAACAAGGTAATAGCTTTTTTTCAAAAACACTTGAAAAAATTTTAAAGTTAAATAGAACAAAATACAATAGCATCTCCAAATAAAATTTCTCATTAATATTTTATGACTTGATGAAAATTTTAATAGGTTTGTATTTACTGAATCAAACTACAATTATATTTGGGTTCAAAAAATTAAAAATAATAAGTTCATGTTTAAAAAAAACAACAACAAATGTTATTCATATTTATAGAAATTCAATATGTGTCAGAAAAATAACTAAATAAACATAATGTATTTTAAGGATCAAATAAATCAAATTTCACAATATCATAATTTCTTTATATTTTTATATATCATTTTTATATGCATAAATCAATGAATATTATTCCATTTGAACCAATTAAAATCTAACTTTTTTAGAAGAATATATTCTAATTTCACATTTTTATTTCTTACATTTCATGAGTAATGTATATTGTAAAATTTATGAAGCAGATGTATAGAATTTGCCGAAACAACGTGAGGTTCATATCTAGTTTTATGTGATTTACAATGATTTTAATTTAATGATATTTGATGTACTATGAGTTGATAATAAAATTATATGAAATTTGAAACACTATTAACATATTAAGAATATATTGAGTATGAAAACGTATTTATCAACTTCTTTCTAAAAAAATATGAAATAGAAAATGGTTCGTAGATTATAAATATTTATTCAAAATGCGTACGTTTGTTAAAAAAAATTACATAATTTGATTATTAATTAGAAAGTAAATGTAGGGATGATCCCTATCAGTTTATCACTAATTATATAGTGTGATGTGAATTTCAAAATAGAAAGTTTGAGGACTCTATCGCAAATAAAAAATTAAGGATCCACTACCAGAAAATTTTGATTTATAACCGTCTATTTAGAATCGGTTTTTTAAAAAATATGTGCTAAAAATTTAGAGATTTATAAATTTTATTGAAATTAGATTTGTAAATTTATCATCAATATGTCAATATCAATATGTGGCATATCTTTTGTGATCAAATTTCAGATCGAGGGATGTAAATTTCCAACATCCTTTACGAACATATTTTTCAAGGTGTAACTGAGTGGTATATATGGAGATCATTTTTATTTTTGTTATGATTGTTTCTTAGTAATTGAGGTGAACAAACAATTAGTTTTGTTGGATGTTATACTAACCAGACTCGTCTACTTTTGGGTAGTGTTTTAAATTTATGTCGTTTCGTGTCGTGCAGTGTTGTGTCGTGTATTTTTATTTTTTTTATTTTTTTTCGTACTATGTCATGTCATGGCTGAAATTGATAAAGAGGCTGCATGGTACAGTTATGACACGACACGAATAAGGCACGCTATACTTATCGTGTCGTGCTTAATCGTGTCGTGTATAATTATTCTGTATTTATGCAATATAATGTAACTTAATTGTGATAAATATGTCTTAATAATGTATAATCATATGTTTTATGGAATCACAATTGTACATATATGGATTTGAGTATCTCGTAAATAAATTTTCTTCCTCACAATGGTAGTTCATCTCTGACATTATTTTACTAGAGACAAAACTTGATATAGTGATAACTTTTTTCGATCAATTAAGTACATTCACCACTTGTTTTGAAACCTACTTTTTACATCGTCTCAATCCTTCAATAAAATTAGAACTTGAAATATTTTCTCATCCAATCTCATTCTTTTGTCAGTTAGAACTTTATTAGCTGCATTAAAACATGATTTAGAAGCTACTATAAATATCAGAATGATAAAAATATCACATGGATGTTAAAATTTGGGAACATATTCTTGACTTGATGCCAAAATTATAAAATATTGAACTCGTATCGTGTCGTGTGGTATTTTCATTTTGTATCTTGTTGTGCTTTCGTTTTGTATCATATTGTGTCTAGATTATGTGTCGTGTGTGTTGTATCATGCTGATTTTTTTTAAAATCAGACACGATATGATTAAAATACGGATCCAAAACCCTATTGTACCGTACTGTATCATGCCCGCTAACCACATCGTACCGTACTCAACTACGGTAGACATAAACATTTTTTGCTAGTTATTATAGGAGCGTGGGGTCATGATTGTATGGAGATCACAATTTTTGACCAACCATAAAGTGAAGAGACAGTTAAGCCCCCCTAGGCCGGCCGTTTCTGACATTACTAACAAATCGATCTCCGTTTGTGATCATTTTAATATTAAAAAAACATAATTTTTTTTTGTGAACATTTTTCTTGTTGACAGATATCAGTGCTTGAAGTTAAATATATCAAATCATTTTATTATTTCAGTGCTATTTTTACAGTCACTTCTAAAATATCACAATCTTTTAGTTTATTAGTTGTACTCGAAATTCATCCCGATAAAATAGTTCTCAAATAAATAATTAAATATAAAAAATTAATATATTCAATAAAATTTTCACATTAAAAAAAATTAACATATTTTTTTTAAAATACTAAAGATGTATGTAATAATATAATTAACTATGATAATCTTTAAAGAATAATACTAAATAAATTGGGTTAAGCGTTAAATTTTATCTCCCAAGTATGTCACATCCATCTATTTTAAATGATAATAGAGAAAAATTATATATGAACTATTGAATTCAAGTAGATGAAAAGATCTAAACAAAATCAATTGTGGGGAAGAGTGATGATATGATATGTTTAAAATATTTAAAAATTTAACATTCTTTATGCATTAACTAGGGTTGTTTATGGGCTTCGCCCCCAAAACAAATATAACATATATATAATTAGATGTTTTTTCTGTAAAATAAATTTTATTAGAAAATTTTAACATAAATATATTATTTTTAAATGGTACAAATATATTTAATGATAAATATTATAATTAGCTACATAATAATTCATAAAAAGAATACAAAGAGTTATTTTATTTTGATATTTAAATTGTATGTAGAATCATCATATCATTTCTTGTAAGTGAAAAAAGAGAAAATTTAATATGAGTACTTTGATAAAAATAAATGAAGAAAAAGAAACAAAATTAATGGATGGTGTGACATAGATAAAAGTTCGGAAAGCTAATCCTTCTTTTGAATATAGAATTGTTCTAAAAATAAATTATGTCAAAATTATACACATAATTTCAAACTACGAAGTTTTAATCACCTTAAATTATTTTTACATTTTAAACTTATTTATATGAACATTTTTATGGTGAAACCCGTAGGCAATTAATAATTAAATTGTGTGAACCAGCAAGGATAAGACGAGTACCAGAAATGATTGTGATCTCCAGCAAAGCACCGCTAAAAGTTACTTTTTAATCTCTAAGCATGTGTTTTTGCTGATAAATTACCGTTGAATAGTAACAACTAACAAGGTTGTGAACAGCAGGAGAACCATGGTCTGACCCAAGGATCGTTGGTCTATGTTTGTCGGGCCCCGCAAGGACCCCATTTGGGAGAACCAATCATAAGTTTCTAAACACGCTAATATTGAGTCGTGCGTCAAGATGCAGGAAAGAAACACAACTTCCTTTTGTGAGCTACGCCAGCGCACGCCTAACCACTAATTAATCACTATTAAGGAAAGCCTTTCCTTTCCATCATGTTAATCCTATTGCTTTCTTTCGCTGGGTTTTTAATTCCAAAAATTGGTTTGTTGTACGTTTCAGGAGGTGCGTGCATAGTAGTTGAGCTGCCCGTTCATTATTAGCACAGCAAAATTGTGACTAATAGCGGTATTCAAGTTGTGAATTCTTTCTTCGGTAGGTCTAGAGTTTATATTTTTAGATATTTTTTAAAATCGAAAATAAATATATTGGGACTAAGATCTGATAAGACAGTTAGCCATTATATTTGCTATTCTTTCAAGTATCATGAGCTGATCTCCTAGTAGATCTATGTCGAGATAAGGCCCAATGAAATTGAGCTCTATCGTTAACCTTCAAGCTTATACTTCTCGATCAGAAGAGCATAAGTTATGTTGTGCTTAGATTGACTAGGCGCTAAGCCCTCGGGCGATTGCATGGACCCCGATTGCGTCTTAAGCCCTTAGGCGATAACATATGTATTGGAGATGATGTTTTTGGGAAGTAGCAGACACTTTCATGCACTGAACTTCTACACCAACCTATGCAGTTCCCTAGTTAAATGCTCTGAAGATGAATCTTTCGACCCCTTCAACCCTTAGCTTATTTTGTCTTATCATTCCCTCATATTTTTAGCCTACTTCGTGCCATCATCATTATCATTCTCCAACATGTCCCACCTATCAGGAATCCTTCTGTCTTTGTCATCTAATGGGACTCTTCATCTTCAACGTCTTCATCTCCATTTTGATAAAGTAACATGATTCATCCATTTTCACAACATTCGATGTTGACATTCATTGTACAGCTCTTCATTATTTCTCCTAGGAAATAAGTTTTGTACCCCTCCTATATTTAAAAATATTTCTGATCAACCCCTACTTCCACGTCTCTTCACCTTTCTCTCCCTTTTATTTATATACTCTATTGCTTCTTCTTCTTTCACGTCATTACCATCTCTTTCAACAATTTAAGCTTTGATTGTTATTTCTCGTTCTCCTTTTACTACAGTTGCCTACACGCATCTACACTCCTCTATGTTTCTATCTTATGTGCTTTCTCGCCTCTTCTTTTAGGAGATTCTTCTTTCATTTGTCCTCCATTGTTGTGTTGTTCCTTTGTTGTTGTATTTCTCAAAGCTTTGCTTTTGTACAAGTAACCTACAACTTTTATTTATTTTCTTATTATGTTTGCCCTATCCAAGTAGTATATATTATAATTTTAGTTTCTAATTGAGCATATATATGTTAATTTTTGGCTTGTTGAAAGTTAAAATGTTGAATGTACTTTGTATTAAAGTTCTTGTCAAACATCATTACAGTAAATCATTAATCATATTTAATTTTGTTATTAGCTTTGAACCTTCCCTTTATATTTTGTGCATTCATAGTTATTTTTACTGATATTTGATATCTTGTTGAGCTAGACTAAAAGTTTGACTGATATATGGTGCAGCGCACAAGTCAGGTCTTAATTTCTGATATAGTTATTAAACTCAATGTGTTACCAGCTTTGGGATTATACTGATATATGCTCTATTAGAATTGTTGTAGGATTATAATACTAGGTCAAGTTTATATTAAGGTATAAACTGGTCGGGAAAATGGTACGGAAACTTATCAAAAATTCATACACACAGAAAACGCACAACTCCCACTCAACTATTTTCCCTCAATTTTATTTCATAACACATTCTTTTACAGAGTTTTTTCTCTTTTTCTTTTCATATCCTTCAGTGATACGACAGAGCAAGATATATATATGACTATTCTGTCTACAAGAAAAGAAAACATAAAAGGAAAGCAACATTACCTCCTTTAGAGACTTCCTTATGTGCTCTTCAACAATGTAATTGTATTTTCTTCATATCTTTTGTACATCTCCAAAGATAGCATCTGATTTCATAGAGAATTGTTTTTCCTTCATCATGCTCTTTCCTTTTAAGTGTGTGACGTGTTAGAGTGTTAATTTTAACACCCCCTCACTTTGACACGTAAATATCTTCCATCCCAATTTTTATTATTGCAGCATCAAATTCTTTATTTCCTACCGCCTTGGTGAGGATGTCTACCACTTGCTCCTGGGAGGGGCGGAGCCAGGAATTTTTTCAGGGTGTAGCCTCGATCGGATTGAATGTTAAAACCCATTAATTTATCGGTATAAAAAAAATTTCAACATGCATTTTTAATAAATCAAAGATCGAGTCCAGGACTACAAATGGTAACACAAAAATTTTTCGGGTGTGACTTAGTGGATCTATTACTCTTTATTCTATTGGTTTTTAATTTTCCAGGGGGTAACACTTGTATCCCCCTGGGTTTATGTGGCTCCGCCCCTGGCTCCTGGGATCTTACAAATGGCAGAGAAATAATCTTTGAATCTAATTTTTCTTTGATAAAATGTCGGTCTACCTCAATGTGTTTGGTTCTATCGTGTTGCACTGGATTGTGTGAAATATCGATAGCAGCTTTATTGTCACAAAATAAACGTATCTCCTTTCTTAGTTCAAAATCCAGCTCAGTGACTAATTTCTTTAACCAGAGTAATTCACACACATCTTTGACCATTCCCCTGAATTCAGCTTCTGCACTCGAGAGAGCCACCACGTTTTGTTTTTTACTCCTCCAAGTCACAAGATTACCCCCGACAAAGGTAAAATATTCAGCAGTTGATTTTCGATCCACAATATTGTCGCCCTGCCCAATCTGCACAAGTGTACCCTTCAATTTTATTATATATGTGCTTTATAAATTTGACTCCTTGTCCCGGAGTCCCTTTAAGATACCTCATAATTCTCATAACCGCCTTCATGTGCTCTTCACTTGGGTTATGCATAAATTGACTAACAATACTAACTGCATAAGCTATATCAGAGCGAGTGTGTGACAGATATATTAAATTTCCTACCAATCGCTGATACCTTTCTTTATTCACAAATTCCTGTTCTTTATTCACATCAAGTTTAACGTTTTGCACACTTGGTGTATCAGTAGGTTTACATTCAAGCATACCGGTTTCAATCAAGAGATTCAATACATATTTTCTTTGGGACAAGAATATACCTCATTTATTTCGGGACACTTCTATCCCAATGAAATATTTTAAGCCCCTAAATTTTTCATTTCAAAGTCTTCAGATAATTTTTGTTCAAGTCTCTTGATCTTCTCTAAATGATCTCCAATGATGATCATGTCATCCACATAGATGATAAGAATGGTTATTTTACCTTCAATCCTTTTAAAGAAGAAAGTATGATCTGAGTGTCCTTGTATATACTCGTAGCTTCTCATAGCATTACAAAACCTCTCAAACCATGCTCTAGGTGATTGTTTTAGTCCGTACAAAGCCTTCTTTAGTTTGCACACTTTGCCTCTTATTTGAGGCATAAGGTATCCCATTGGAATCTCCATATAAATCTTTTCCTTCAAGTCACCATGTAAAAATATATTTTTCATATCAAATTGGTACAACGACTAGTCAAAGTTAGCTGCAAGAGATAAAATAACTCGGATCGTGTTTAGTTTTGCCACAGGTGAAAAAGTTTCTTGAAAGTCAATTCCATGTGTTTGAGTATATCCCTTAGCAACAAGACGTGTTTTATATCTTTCTACTTCCCCTTTTTCGTTGTATTTAATTGAATAGACCCATTTACACCCTACAACATGCTTGCCTTTAGGTAATTTCACAAATTCCCAAGTTGAATTTTTTTCAAGGGCATTCATCTCAGTTTGCATTGCTTGGACTCATTATTTTCCTTTCATAGCATCTTCAACCTTTTCAGGTACAGTAATGGAAGAGAGTTGGTGTGCAAATGCTTTTAGGGGTTCTGGTAGTAGTTTAGTGCCGTGTAATTTGACATTGGATAGTCCGCATTCCGACTAGTACCATCTCCTGGCACATATTATTTTGGAGGTATTCCACGATTTTTCTGGGGAGGTAGAATGTATCTTTGTTCAGAAATACATACCTAAGGTCCATTTTCTAGAGAGATGGGCGGTGTAGTAGTCTATGTTACCTTCTCTAGAAAGACCGGTGTGTGACGTCTAGTATAGACTTGAAGTGGAATAGGAACATCTCGGTTTAGATTTGGATCAACACCCTTACTTGGAGAGTCCTCTGCTTCTATATTGATCTCCTGCAAACTTGATGTAGTCCTAGTTTGGGAGTCAGTATATGTACCTAAATTGATCTCTTCTGGATCTGATATAGATTGAGTTTGGTCCTGATATGAATCTACACTTTCACTTGCATCTTCTTCTACCAGATCAAGTGTTCCAGTTCTAGTCTGAGATGTGTTACCATTTAAAGGTATGGTCTTGATAGGCTGCTGACTAGTTTCTAAGAACATGAAGTCTTGATCATTCACACTCTCCCCCTGAGCAAGATCTTGATTATATTTAAAAAATACTTCCTCTTCTAAGAAAGTCACATCCATATACATAAAAAATTTAGTAGATAGATTGTAACATTTATATCCTTTTTGGAATTGTCCACAACCTAGGAATACACATTTTTTCTGCACGTGATTCAAGCTTGTTGCGGTTTTGCTTCTGGATATGTACATACACACTGCAACTAAATATTCTATGAGGTAAATTCAAAACAGATGGTATACGAACATGTGAGGTTATAGCATGTAGGGGAGTCTGAAAGTTGTTAGCTATGGTCGACATTCTATTCATGAGATAGACCACAAAGGACACAACACTATCCTAAAAATTAACAGGTACCTTACTTTCAAATAATAGAGATCTTGTAATCTCCAGTAAGTGTTTGTTTTTTCTCTTTGCCACACCATTTTGTTGTTGGGTCCCTACACATGAGGTTTCATGGAGTATTCCATTTTCTGTAAAGAAATTTTGTAGATCTCTATTCATGTATTATGTTCCATTATCACTTCTTATCATTTTAATCTATTTTTCAAAACGTACTTTGATCATCTTATGGAAATTTTTAAAGGTCTTTGAAACCTCATCTTTTATTTTTAGTATGTAGAACCAGGTCATTCTTGTGCAATCATCAACAAATATAACATATCATTTTCCACCGGATTTAGAATTAACTGGAGAGGGTTCCCAAAGGTCAGTATGAATAAGTTCAAAAGGATTATCATATTTACTCAAACTATTATCAAAACTGGTTTTATGGCTCTTTGCCATAATACATGTTTCACAAATAAAATTTTCACCATTCAAATTCAAAAAAAGATGTGGAGAAATCTTTTTCATATAACCAAAAGATGGGTGACCTAGCCTTTTATGTCACAAAAATACTTTATTTTTTTGCATTGTTTTCATTTCTTGAAGTAAGAAAAATCTTATCGGTTTTCAACTCATCTAGATAATACAACCCATTTCTTTTAGTACCACGGCCAATCATCTCTTCCGAGTGGATATCCTGAAAGGTACAATGATTAGGATACAAGTTGGCAACACAGTTTAAGTCCTCTGTTAGTCGACTAATAGACATCAATTTTGTAAGAGAGATGGGATTAAGAGGACATTATTAAGAGTAAATTTGGGAGATATACGAATGTCGCCTGTCCCTATTGCCAGATACATATCTCCATTAGCATTAATAATACCAATCTTGTGGGGTTTTCTTATTTCTCTAAACTCACTATTCTCATATATATTGGCATCGAAAGATTTATTTTTTTTACATCGAACATTATCATTTTCGACACTTAATACACATATTTATAATTAAAGAAGAAAAGATGTAAAAATTAATAGACATTCACAGATGCCTTAGGCACATGAACTTTATTATGATCAGAAGAGTTACATCACACAAAAAAATTTAATACTAAAGAAAAAACATTATTAAGCTTAGACGTAAAATCAATATAGATGTTCATATTCCACACTCGGGGATAGGATCACCATCAATAGTTTTTAACTTGAAAGTCCTTCCATCAAATTCACACACTACCCAAAAAGTTCCTTACTATTTTGGATCAGCTTCTCCAATTTTTTCGATCGCTTTTACCCATTGGAGTACCAAATCCCCTGGTTGGAAGTGTTTTTGGGCTACTCTTTTATCAACGCAAGTCACACCCTTCTCTGGTATTCTACAATCCGTCTTTGTACTTCACTTCTCTGTTCATGTATAAGATGCATCACCACATGTCTTCCCTCCATATTCTTTAATGCATTATAATGCATTACTCGAGATGAAATAGTCAACAACTCAATGAGGATAACGGCTTCCATCCCGAAAGCTAACTCATATGAAGATCCATTTGTTGTCACTCTTTGAGTCTTGATGCCCCGATCGGTGCACCACTTGTTGGGATTCGGAATGCCCAAATCCCATTAATGCTCAAGTCATGAAAGACCGTAGAACAAAAATTTTACTTCTACTTAAGTTAGGGATTAAAGTATGTCTGATAATAACCGAGAGTTACAGACATTTAATCCTTTACAAAAGACTCGTAAAATATTATTTTACTTCTAACTTAAGCTTAGTGGTTAAAGTGATGTGTCTGATGATTACCGAGAGATACACACCTCTTTAAACCTTTATTGATCTACTCCATGATTGATTTCTAAAATATTAATCTACTTAACAATTAAATAGATTAATATAAGATGTTATACCTCGCTTCCAAATTTTAATTGGAATGAAAATCGCTTGTCTCGAGCACCAAACGTCGATGCCTCCGTAGGTTATCCACCAGGACTAACCAGATAAGCGCTTTATTTCTTTTGCCGTAAATATCGTAAACCGCGTTTTTCGCAAAAACACTATTCACCCGAGAAAAAACGAAATAGTACTATTCACGACTCGCAAGTAATTTTATTTCACAAATGTGCGTAAATACCGCAACTTTCGTAAAAACACTATTCACCGATCCCGTGAATTTCGAAACAACCGTATACCGGGAGAGAGAAAGTAGAATCGATTTGGTGGAACTTTTTCTCTCACCCTACCCTCTATTTATAGAAAAAGTGGAATCGACAAATTACCAAAATGCCCTCGTGAATAAGTAGGGAGGTTTCAAAGTAAAAAGACCAAAATACCCTTAAAGTTCATCCAATTTACCAAAACGCCATGGGCTTTTTGGCCAAATTACCGAAATACCTTTGGGCTTTTGGACAAATTACCAAAATACCCTTGGAGGTCGTCATGGGCTTTTCATGGGCCTTTTTGGGCTTTTCGTATTTTTGGGCTTTTTTGGCTTTTCTAATTTTGGGCTTTTAATTATTAATTAAGACTTTAATTATAAATGGGCTTTGGCCCATAATTCAAATCCATAATTAACATTTAAAATCCAAATCAAATATATATAATTGTCATCTACAATTATATTTTTTTCTCTATTGTTGTTTTGGCGAATTTATACGACGTGTCCAACACGTTATAAATTCAATCGATTTTTGCTTCTTGTCATCTCTATGACAAATATAATTATATCATATATAATTAATTATAATCATCTTATTATTAATTATAAATAATTTATAATTAATCAATAAGATTCTCCGATTAACTCTTATACGGTGTGATGACCTTGACAGATCCGTGTTATGTTGTAAATAGAGTTAAAACCGTTTTAACTTCTATAATCATAGGAGGCATCTCGCGTAATGCACTATGACCATCCAATTACACGAGATGATGATGTCTTGTACAATATCATGATCCAAAGAACTATTTACTTGTATTTAATTCTTTTGTCTCATAGCTATAAGATCAGTTTCAAGGTAGGTATGTGTCATCCTGCAAACTTAATCTTTTCTTGATCCCGAGTAAATTATCAAATATAATTACTCTTGTAATTATACTTCGCTAGCAGATAATCTTACTCTATCAAGGGCCAAGTTGATGCTATAACTCATATAGAAATATGAGGGACAATAGTACTTTTGGCAAACCATCTCTTCCTCCGCATAAGTTATGTATACCGAAGAGCTACCTTTATAGCCACCTTTTACGGATAACGTTTGGTAGAAATCACACACATACATATCTTATGTAGGAAAGATGAATACCTCATACTTTAGAATTTAATACCGAATGAAAACATTAATGACACGAACACAATTCCATTTAATGTTTCATTCGGGGTCTATCAAATACGATGTTCCTAGAACATCTATCTATGTGATTAAAATGACAACTCTTTGTCTATATATGGTCTGTAAAACTTGACCATCATTTAATCCACATACTAACCCGATAACGGTTAATTAGTGTTCCTGCTAATTACCTTGGTTAGTGACTTTTAAGAGTATATTCTATATTATGAAGTTTCACAATTCCAGTCATGAACTCGGAATGATTCATAAATTCAATAATACTCAAGGAAACAAAATATCGTTTAAATATCCAATTCATGAACAAAGCTTTATATAACAAATTTATCGTATTATTGACTTCAAAATTATTACAAACTAACACCACTATCGAAATTCCTGAGAACTAAATTGTAGGTCATTGTAAAAAATAATCATTGAAGGTATACCGAACCAACATAATATTTGCCCCTGTAAAAAATCGATAATTCTTGTCGTGGTGATGGTTGCTAAGGGTCACGTCTTGACTCATTTAGTAAAGTTATCAATGGCTACCACTAAGAAGTTCACTTGTCATGTCTCTGGTGTAAATGATTCCGCCAAATTGATTCTCCATTTATCAAAAGATCATGGCTTGAGATGTTTTTCGTTGATGCTCCGGGGGTATGGGATTGTCAACTGTAGAATTAGCACTTCACACATTTCTTGACCAAGTCATCAACATCCTTCAGCATGTTAGGTCAGAAATATCCTACTAAAAAATGAAGCCATAAATAATAGTTGTATAACGTAGTTTAGTGTCTCCTCGTGCAGTCCAATCATTGTAATTTTGATGTCAGCTCCTTTGTAAGAAGCCGCCCCATCTACATACACCAGCCACTAATCATTTATAACATACTTGGAGAGTGTGATTAGTACTGAGCTTTCTATCATAAAATCAGCCAGTACTTGAGACTTTAATGTTGGTCTCGGGTGGAAGGTAAAATCAAATTCTGATATCTCTACTGCCCACTTCAATAATCATCCAAAAGCATCAAAGCAATCTAGAGTCTTTTTCAACGACTACTTGGTAAGTACTCGAACTGAAAATGCTTGAAAATATGGGCATATTTTTCTCAAAGTTGTCACCACGGTGAACGTCGACTTCTCTATTGACGGGTAACGGGTCTCATCATTCCGAAGAATTATCGAAATATAGTAGACTAGTCTTTGACCTTGCTCATCCTCCCTAACAAAGATGGCGCTAATAGTGCCCCTCGGTGGCCGCTAAATATAAGTAAATAATTTCTCTATCATCGACCTGCTCATGATGGGTGGGTTCGACAAATACTCTTTAAGTTTTGTAAACACAAAATTATAATATTCTTCCCATTCAATTTTTTTTTATTTTTTCAGTGTTTTGAAAAAAAAGAAGACACACGTTTCTCGATCGCGCTATGAACCTTATCGATTATGCTTGTGAGGATCTGAACCTCTTTGGCTATTTTCGGAGGTTGCATATCCATTTTTGCCTTATACTTCGATAAATGGATTTATATGCCCCTCTCGGATAAAATGAACCTTAAATCCCCCCCCCCCCTCTGAAAAGTCTAAAAAAACTCTTTGTCGGGTTCAACTTCATTCCTACATAGGCCAATACCCTAAATGCCTCCTCTAATTTTGTTAGATGATCGACTGTCGAAGAGCTTTTAACCACTATATCATCAATATATATCTCCATATTTTAGTCTAGCTATTTTTGAAATATTTTATTCACCATATGTTGATATGTTGCCTCAGCATTTTTAAGCCCGAATGACATTATTTTATAGCAATATAGTCCTTGGTCGGTAATAAATATTATTTTATATTTATTGATCAGGAATATCTTTATTTAATTATAGTCGGAGAATGCATTCATGAAGCTGAGGAAGCGAAAACTAGCAGAATCTACGAGGTGATCTATGTTTGAGAGAGAAAAAGAGTGATTCGGACATGCCTTATTTAAATTTGTGTAATCTACACACATCCGCCAACTTTCATTCGACTTCTTTACCAATATTGTCTATCCACTCCAGATATTTTATCTCTCACATAAACCCAACGCGAAGTAATTTTTTCGCCTCTTCCTTCATGATAAATTATCTTTCTGGCCCCAAACGTTTTTTGCATTGTTGAACTAGATTAATTGTTGGATCCATATGTAGCCGATGCTAGGCTACTTTTCTCAACAACCCCGATATATCCTCTATTGACCACGTAAATATTTCTTCGTGGATTAGTAGAAAATCTTACATTATCTTTTTTTTCTTACATCAACAATTGTGTTTCGATGTTAAGACTTTGTCCCTCTGACAATACCAGCTTTTCGATGGTTTCTACACATTCAATAGGTAATTCATCCTCTTTCTCATTGGATATTTACTGTTCAACTTGCACCACATGCAATGCTTCTCGCACAACTATTAAGTAACAGCTCCATGCTTGTTCTTGGTCTCCTCATTCAGCTCCTATCCCATTCGGGGTTAAAAATTTCATCATCATATGAGAAGTAGAAACAACTGCTCCTAACTTATTTAGGGTGCGTCTCGGTCTAAAATGACATTATATGCCGAAGGTGCATCAACCATCGAGAAGGTCAGTTAAAGAGACAAAGCACGGTTTAGAACCAAACTTCACATCTAATGGGATAGTACCTAGTGAATAAAGAGTATCACCCAACAAGTTTACTAGGGGTTTCAGTCCCGCGACAAGCTGGTCATTGAGAGCTCCATTTAATTGAAAAGTGGACTTATACAAGATATTTGTTAAGCTTTATGTATCTATCAACACCCTTTCAACCTGATGACTAGGTCCTTTATTGAACCTCATTTTTAAGGCCAGTTTAAGGCATCATCATGTGGAAAACGAACTATCCCAAAATTTTCCCCTTAAAAAGTGATGGGGGCATCGAACCCGGGGAAATATTTTCCAATCTTAAATACTTGCCCCTTACCGACCCCATTTGCATATTGACGATGATTCATGTATGTGTCTCCCCTAACATTGTTCCTCCTGAAATCATGTGTATAATAGGTGTATTTTCTTGGATATAGTTTGTATGGTGTGCTAGGGTAATTTTTGGTGTTCTTTCTCTAAGGGGCTCACTGACTCGTCGGGGATTTTGTTGTCTTTTATTTATATGTTTTATCCCTAAAAAATCTCTCCAATTCATCCTTTAATGCAATACAATCCTGAGAATTATGACCCTTTCTATTATGGAACTCACAGAAATCTGATTGGGTTTTTTATCTCAAACACCTCTAACTTGCTCAGGAACCGTAGATTTGGATATGAGCGAATTTCACACAAAATTTTTTCTCTTGGCTTTCTCAATGAGTAATAAGAATTGTTTATCAGATATCAAGTGCTTGGGAAAAGATTTTCTACCTGGGGTTGTCATCCCCTCTTTTTTTTGTCGATTCCAAGTGTTATAATTTTGATGAGGAGATGCTCGGTCACCTTGTCTCTTGTCCTAGTCGAAACTATAAACCCTTAGATTTAAGCATTTATAAAGTTTATGAACTCCCGTAAGGTAGAGAAAATATATTTACACATCTCAAAGCGGAGCTGACCTTGAGCAGCCCTTTTTGGAGAGCCAATACTACGATCTTGTCATCAAAGTCAAATATTTAATATGCGATTTCCACGAACCTGTTGATGTATACTCGAGTAGGTTATTGAGGAGCTTGTTTGATTATCAGGAGACTATCACACATAACTTCGGATTTCTTAATAGTCTCAAAATGGACTAAATTTTTTAAAAAAAGCTGAAAAATATCATAGATTGAACCCTTCGAGAGATAGCATACCAATCACAAGCAACCCATCAAGGCAAGTAGGAAAGAGACAACATAGCACGACATCAGGTAACTAAACAACCTTAACCTTTACCAAAAGTTAACAATGAAGGCGGTCAGATCAGTGAATTTAGATTGAGGGGTGTCAAAGGTACCAATATTCGGTAAGTCGATATATGCGGGACATGTGAATGCATATAACTAGGGGGCTGAGGATCCTTCAACTGGGACGGGTTCGAGTTATTACGGTTCGACGGGTTTTCAGTTGGTCCGGATGTGGTAAATAACGACACACAGTATCCTCAGATTGATACCCCTGGGGCCCACCAATCTTTAAGCTTCAAGGATAGACTGTAGTGTGGTGTAGAAGAAAGAAGATGGAGGCCAGTATGTGTATGGTGTTATGAGTAAAGAGATTGAAATAAAGGGAGAAAACTATTGTGATAGAAGGGAAAAATATGGAAAATTAGACTGTGGTGGGTTGAAGTTTGGTATGGCATAAGGATTTAGCATAATATAGGGGTTTGAAGTGGCAGTCACAGCTTGACTTATTGAGGTTATCTGAGATGACTATTCGGGATGAGCCATCCTAAGGTTGAGATTATGGAGAGAGGGAGAGGCTTGTTCAGTTCTCGAAAAATTAGGGAACCTGCTAGTTTGAGGACGATAAGGAGTGAATCTAGGTGGGATCGGAGAGGTTTGATTATCGGGAGTAAGAGTTACCTCCCGCGTGTTGTTGTCAGTTGTCATCTCGAATTTGTTAGTATATAAGTATCAAAATTGAAGCTGCTTTCAATGAAAGTACCAAATGATAGTGGTATTTGGTATAGATATACTGATATAGTATATCGAATATCAATTAACTCTTTGTCTAGTGTATGTGTGTAAGTTAGATTATGAATCATTTCCTCATTAGACTTAAGACTTCTATTTATATGCCTTCCGAAAATGAATATGTCCGGACTGAGATCCGACTAAACAGTTAGTCATTGTACTTGATGTTCTTTCAAAGTATCCTAGATCGGTTTCCTAGCAGATCTAGGTCGAGACAAGACCTAATATACATAAAAAAAAATAAAAATTATCATTAGATCTGGCAAATTGAATAACTTATAGGTGTGATCGTCAACCGTTCAATTTCAATCTAATGGTATGTGCAGCTTTATGAAGGAGATTTATCTTGGTTTTGACGAAGCATTGCAATGCTATCATTGAAAAAAGAAGTATCACATGAAGGTCAGTCGTTCAATTTAACAAATTAAATTGATGAATTTGATAGGTGCGAACTCATGGTAAAAGATCTAATAATTCATAATATATAGAGAGGGTTGAACTTTCAACCTTTTCAAATATGCTACAGCATCATTTTTGTCTATCATTAATTTTATTTTAATCTTTTCTTCTTTTTGAATCTAAGGATTCATCTAAAATAATTTATCTCTTCTCATTTAAAATAATGTGTGTAATATAGTTGATATGAAACTTAACTCTTAAAATGATTCAACTTTTTTTATATAATCATTTATAAATTATTATGTGTTTAATTATATTATAAATTATTATAATTATTATTATTATAATTATCATTATTATTTAGTATTTAAAAATATTGTGTCTAAAATTTTTTTAATATCAAATTTTATTAAATATATTTAAAATTTTATATTGTTAATTATTTATTTGAAGACTATATTATCGGGGTGAAACCCGAGTTACAGCTATAGTTGTATTAATTACTCATATCTAATGATTTATATTAGGTTTCAAAACAACTAATATATTTTCATATTGAGTAGTTTTTTATGTTAATAAGGCTCTCATAAATTCAGCATATATTATTTTTTATCTATATATGTGGAACATGCGCCACTGCGGAGAGAGACGAGGCCATATATAGTTAGTTAACTATAGTTGATTTATATAATCCAAACGTTGTTTAAGGAAATGGTCTTAGTTCTCACTAACGAGCTAATACTAATAAGATTAAGAAAACTAAACAAGAGATTTAGGATAGTTGAAAGAAGTGCTGCCTAACTTTATCTAATTCAGATAATGTAATTTTATGTGATATTTCAATGGCCGTTGGCTAATTAATCTAACTACAAACTAACAATGTTTGTCTATTTTTTTCCTTTTTAAAAAATCAAATTAAAACCGTTGACTAATTGCCATCCTTTTAAGCAGCATTCCATGTGTAACAAATTGATCATTTTGTCATTGCCAGCTAGGCGCTGCCAGTGCCAGATCCATGAATTACAAGCTCGCTAATTGATCGTTTTATCATGTTACATTTCTAATCTGTACCCATTCAAAATACAAGCCCCGAAACCGAATTCTACTTCAAACAAAATAGCTTGTCAATTGTCGTGAATGGGCTCAACCTTCTACAAGGAAACTTAAAGCCCAGAACCTTTGAAGTAGGCCTTTATGGGCTTATCCCCTCTCCACTCAATCACTTTATACATTCAGTGGATAATCCGAGACGGGTCTAAAACAGTTTGCATGATGATAAATCAAAATCAAATCATGGTCAAAGTCCTCGACCTATATTTCAATAATTGAATTGAAGTCCTTCAAAATTACTAAATATAAAAAGTCACCCTGTCATCCTCTCTCCCGCGCGCAAAAACTGTTCCGATTGTTGCGCGGCACCACACCACCCCCTCCTTGCTCACGCCTGTCCATTTCCCTTACGCTCAATGGCACCACGACCCCGATCCCTCCGCCATGAATCCTTTCTCTCTCTTCCCGTTCCACCGCCCCCCTCTCCCCCTCCCGCAGCCCCTCCTCCACCGCCGCGCCGCCGCCTCCGCCTCCCTCCCATGGTACGTCCCTCGCTTCATCCTCGACCCCGGTGGCCCCACCGTCCTTCTCTGGCACCGCGTCTTCCTCTTCAGCTGCATGGCCGCGCTCTTCATCGACCCCTTCTACTTCTATCTCATGTACGTCGCCGGCGCCGCCTGCGTCAGGATCGACTACGGCATTGGCTTGATGGTCACCATCTGTCGCACCGTTTGTGATCTCTTCTATGTCGCGCATCTTATCCTCAAGTTCCATATTGCATTCGTCGCACCGAGCTCCCGCGTGTTTGGCCGTGGGGAGCTTGTCACCGACTACAAGCAGATTCGAAACAGATATTTGAAATCCAAGGATTTCATTTTGGACCTCATTGCCTGTCTTCCCATTCCCCAGGTAAGTAGAGTAGTTCTGTTTTTATATTGAATACAAATTTGAATTTTAAAATTAGGGCCTGGAGATATTGTAGAAATGTAATATTACTGGATTGATGCAAATAACAACAAAGTTTTTAATCTTCAATAAATTAGGATATTAGAAATGAAATCCAATCTGAGAGATCTCAAATATCAATGATAATAATGATGATGATGATGATCATAATGATAATGATAATGATGTTGATAATATGCTAATGATAATAAAATAGTATAATAAACCTGTATTATAAAATATATTTCTAAATCTTTAATTCTGAACTTTAAAATTTTTAAATTTAAGAATTGAAAAATTAAGAACATGAAGTATATGACTCTACTATTAGACTCTAATTATTAAATCATGATTTTGATACATGAATCGTCTTCCAAGCACTTTTATCCAAAACAACCTTTTTGAATGTATTTTATTCCTTTAATTTTTTTTTATTGTTTTCTCTCATGTCAGTCTTGGTCGATCTTTTTTTTTTTGTGTTTTCAAAATGACTTAGAATATCACTGTGTACTGGCGCCTCATAAGATCTTTGTTGGATATGTTCAAAATATTGTAAATGATGTTGGTCAATCTTTTCTTGAATTGATGTTATTCCAAATTTGTCTCGTATATCATCATTTCTGATTCGATCTCCCCTTGTGTCGCCGCATATCCAATGTAACATTTGCATTTCAACTACACTCATCTTCTAGATGTGTTGTCCTTTTGTAGCCCATTTTACGTTGTTTACGTCGTTCTTATTGCAAGTTGAAGACAAGTTTCAGCAAAGCAAAATAGAAATAGCAGATCATCACTTAAGTCTTTTAATTCATTTGGGACCTTATCACAGAGAATACCAGATGCTTATCTCCATTTATTCAAATCGGCTCTTATTCTATTACTAATATTTTTATCGATCCCTTCATCACTCTGCGATTGAATTGATGCAGTATGAAAAAAAATATATTAATTGTATTTGTTTCCTTTTTATTAGACTGCCAAATTTTATCATGGAGTTACAAAATTTATTTTATTTTCATTTGATTTTAGCTTTGTGAGGGGTCAATTATGATTTGACTTTTTTCAAGTCTTTTAAGTACCTTTGGCCTGAAACAATGAAAAATAAGTGTTTTGAATTTATGTGGGGGGATTTCACTTTATCGTTTCTTTCGTTCTAGTTTTCTGTTCCTTCAGGTTCTTGTACATGCGTAGGTCTTCTCACTACCATGGTTTCCTTTGTATCTTTATAATTATATGTGAAAAAAAAATGAGGACGTTAAAAGAAAAAAAAAATTGTTACAGATGATCTTTTACCATGAATTTCCCCTTTGTTTTTTGTGGGTGTTGGATAGGATGCATAGCTTGAATCTGCAAAGTTATTGAGTCATGTTTTGGTTTGATATTGTTCCTTTTTCATTTTTAAGTTGATTGCTAATGGCACTGCCGCCTCATGGATTATGTAGTTTCGGAATCAGATTGTAAATAATGGAACTTTTGGGACGTATAATAGTTCAGATTTTAGAAACTGAAGTTGCAATTGAAAGTATAAAAAAAGTAGCCTGACATCTTAGATGACTCAAAAAGAAAAACAAACCAGAAAATTTAGCAATCCAATTGCAAAGTGGCACTTGTCATTCTTATCTCTCTGGATTGTATTATCAGTGGAATATGCAGACCTTTTGATGGATATCTTTCTTTTTCTTTTCCTTATATATCTGGAGAAGAAAATGCAAGTTGCTTTGTCATAATAGCAATAAAATCTAATTAGATTCCAGTACAGTCCCAGCTGGAACATATCGTATGCTAAAGGTAGTTAAGTGTTTTGTTGCCAGAGTATCATTCTATTCATCAGTATGCTTAGTCATGCTAGTGGGCGCCTATTAATATAAAAGGTTGTTTGACGAAGAGTGGAGGGGCACAGTAGTGGGGAACACATAATCTGGTTATAATTCCTAATACGATATTTCAATATGTTTGGCAATGATTTTATTTTAAAAAAAAAAAACATGAACACTTTTGGTGATAAATTCAGTATGGGGTGATAGTTTCTAACATAATATTCACAAATATACTGTCATGATTTCTTATGTAATTTGTTAGTTGTATCTATTGACATTTTTTGATGGTGTGAGAGTTTTTTTATGCTTATTTCTAACATCATATCATTTTGGCATATCTTCTGAACATTTCAGGTAGTTATCTGGTGCGTGATACCAGGTTTGAGTAACAACAGAGCTAGTCACACAAACAACCTTCTTTCTTTAATTGTCTTGATGCAATATGTGCCAAGGTTATATCTTATATTCCCATTGAACAAAAAGATTGTCAAAGCCAATGGAGTTGTAACCAAGACGGCAGTAATGGGGGCTGCATACAATCTACTCTTATATATGCTGGCCAGCCATGTAAGTGATCACCACTCCCCCCCACACCAACACACACACACAAAAAGTAACTAGGTGATATTCCAGCCATTAGTTTATACACTAGCACATGTACCCACTCTTAAACGCGAATTCTTTTCAACATATAAGTTATTTTTAGATACTTTCGGTATTATGAACAATTTTCAGAAATTAAACGAAGAATAAAACAAACCAATGATTGTATTGATTATCCTTGCTCTTAAAGATGACATTAATTTCTAAACAAATAATTAGATGTAAAAAAACTCAAGATATAAATTACAAAAAAGATTATGATATTATAACCGACCAATAAAACAAACTTGGAAATCACATTGAAGAAGTCAGATCAGTTCCAACAACTAACTTTTCAAACCTGATTTCATAATATTACAACTGTTAAAAAAATATTGTTGCCTGAGATTGTCTATGAACCTTGCTCATTGATCCACCAAAAAATGAGAAAAAAATTTAAGATTTTATAACACGATGGAAAAAACTAAAGCTGGAAGCCTAAATTTCAGTCTCTTGTCTAGAACAAGGGCGACATGAACTAAATTAAAGTACCGACATAAATTATGTACAACACTTATTAATACACAGCTGACATTACAAAATTTAAAACCAACTCAACTACCGGCAATGAATAATTTAACTTACGAATTAGTTTGAATATGAATTATGCATATGAATTGAATACCAAAGATGCATGGATTGGACACGGTCCAAAATCAAAGTAGCCATAGTAGCAACCAGAGATGTTCTTCAGGTAGTCATCTGCAAAATTGATTAACAAATACAGATCGAAGCAATAAGAAAGTAAAACGAACTAATTTGATAACCAGTCAACAAACAGTGACAGCAAAATTAAGCCAATTGAACCAACATAGCAACAAACCACCAAATGTAGCCATTATATCTGCCCCAATGTAACCATTTTAGGCATGTTCGGGTAAATTGGAAAACCAACAGAAATAAATAAAAGAGCTGGGTGTTCCGGAGGGAGAGAGGGTGAGTTCAGGTACCAGCATCTTTCCACTTCAAAGTTGCCTGAAGACACAATTTGCGCTATGTGGCCCAGTGCTGCGGCACACGCCTCGGCAGAGGCAACCCTCAGCAATGACAAAGCATTGTCTTCCTGTCACGAAACATCAGGCATCTCAGCACTCTCCTTTGCATTGTTTCGCTCTTCATGAGCCCATCTCACAGACTAGTTTTGGGTCCTAGGACTTGAACTGGAACCTGTTCATATCTAATATGTTGGACAGTTTTAGCCTTGCTGGATTCCATATTATTTCTGAAAATAGACAGAGACATGATCAACTCAGCATCTTAGTGGGAAATGCCCTCTCTCAAATCTTATGAAATAGAATGGTCATTGGATAATAAGTTAATTAAAGTAGAGAGCCAGCAAAAGTTTAAAAAAGGCTTAAAAAACAGGAAATTCAGATATTTCATTTTTTGGTATAAAATGTAAAATAAGGTTGTAGATCCTTTAAAATTCTGAAGCTCTGGCATATTGGCAGGCAAACGATCAAGCTTCAATAGAAAAAGATTTGCATCCTTAATACTTATGTTCATCTTGCTGAAAAAGACAACACAAAAAAATGCTAGAAAGAATTTTTTTTTCAGATATAATTAAAGGGCTTGATAATTATTTATTTTAACAATTTTAATAATTAATTTTATATGAATTCATAGAAAATCTTAAAAATTAAAAAAAAATTATAAACATATTCTTAAATTTATTGATTGATTATATTTTAAGTTTAATATAATTTGAGTGTCATTTGACATTCCATCAAAATTATATGACAATTTTAACAGTTTAAATTTAATGGTCTTTAATAAAAATATCAAATGATGTTCAAATTGTATCAAATTTGAAACACAATCAATCAATAAGTTTAAGAGTATTTTTGTAAAGTTTTTTTTTCATTTTTAAGATTTTTTATAAATTTATATGGATATATATCCTTAATATATATAATCCAATCACAACAAAATTGGCTGGGATACGACTATCTGTCAATATAATGCTATTACAAGAGTAACAACATTGCAATTGCCAACCTCCAGTGATGCTGAAAATACCTTAATTGGCAGATCAATGACACAATTAATGTCTTTTAGCTTTGTTAAAGAAAATATTTTGTAAACAGGTGCTCGGGGCTTTATGGTATCTCCTGTCAATCGAGCGACAATACACATGTTGGCGTTCAGTGTGCAATAGAGAAAGACAAGGAAGCCCCCGCTGCTTTCAAAAATATCTTGACTGTTCACTGATAGATGATCCTGAGCGAAAAGAGTGGATACGTGTTACTGATACTGTCAAAAACTGTACTATTGACAGTCCAGAATTCAATTTTGGCATTTTTGCTGATGTTCTTACAAGTGAAATAGTGGGGGCGAACTTTTTTGAGAAGTATCTCTACTGTCTATGGTGGGGCCTGAAAAATCTCAGGTAAGTCAGTGATATGATTCTTAATGTGCCTAGCACTCAGTGTGCTAATATTTGCAGCTTAGCATTAGGAAGTAGCTAATTATTGCCAGAATAGATGCGGTAATTCATTCTATATGACTTGAAATATGATGAGATTGTTTTAGTTTATTCATTTCTCCACACTTCTCTTAATTCTCTGCATGAATGATGTATCTGCAGTTCGTATGGGCAAAATTTACAGACAAGCACATATATGTTTGAGACAGTATTCGCCATATTTATATGCATTGTGGGTCTGGTTCTCTTTTCCCATCTCATTGGAAATATGCAGGTTCGTTATCTCTCTTTCCTTCCCTTTCTATGATAATTAGCTTCATAACAATGGTGATCTTTGCATTATTTTTCCTCTATGAATATCCTAGTAGACATATTTGCAATCGTTAACGGCAAGGTTAGAAGAATGGAGGGTTAAACAGTGGGATGTAGAGCAATGGATGAGGCATCGACAGCTTCCATTTGGAATCCAGGACCGTGTTAGGAGCTTTTTCAGATACAAATGGCTTGCCACCCGAGGTGTTGATGAGGAATCAATCTTGCAATCTTTGCCATTGGATCTCCGCCGTGAGATCCAGCGTCATCTTTGCCTCGCACTTGTGCGCCGTGTGAGTGTCACTCTGCATGTTGAGCTTACCAATACTTTCAGTAGTCACTCCCGGTATTCAGCTGATATCTATTTTCAAAACTGACAAAGGCAGCTTGAAAAAAATTGATCAGGATCTAGTCAAACCCATACTGTTACATACAACATTAAGCCAGTTAGATGGACAAATTTCCAAAAGCTCATACTGTTACATTTCTGAACTCAGTACCAAATTAACAAGGCTCAACGCACCTACCATGATTATGTGTTACAAATTAATTCAATTGTATGCTTTTGTTCTATATTGAATGATTCCCATCATGGATACTGGGTCTGGAAGCTCAGTCCCAGCTACACTAGTGTTACAGTATGGTGTTGACTAATTACTTGGCATGGTATTATTTTTTACTGTAAATTCGGCTAAAGACGTTTCTGTGAGTATGCCAATACAGCCATACCACATTTAACTTCGGACAATATGGCACTTACCCACTGGCACAATTTGTATTTCTGTTTTATCAGACTAAAACCAATGCCGTAACCATCTTATTCAGGTACCATTCTTCTCCCAAATGGACGACCAATTACTAGATGCTATCTGCGAGCGGCTGGTCTCCTCTCTCAGCACAAAGGACACTTACATTGTCAGAGAGGGGGACCCTGTAAATGAGATGCTGTTCATTATAAGAGGTCAACTCGACAGCTCCACGACAAATGGTGGTCGGTCAGGCTTCTTCAACTCCATCAATCTTCGACCTGGCGATTTTTGTGGTGAAGAGCTACTGACATGGGCGCTGTTGCCAAACCCAAGCCTGAACTTCCCTTCATCAACTCGCACTGTGCGTGCTCTCACTGAGGTCGAGGCATTTGCACTCCGCGCTGAGGATTTGAAGTATGTCGCCAATCAGTTCAAACGGCTTCACAGCAAGAAACTACAGCATGCATTCAGGTTTGTAATTAGTCTCTAATGGGCCACATACTTACCCAATAACTTCTTAGATCTACCAACCAAGGTGAATGACCTGGGAATCTAGGACGGCAATTTCATTGATACTTGTCTAAAATTTCAGTGGCAAATACAGTTAGTTATTCGTCAGCACCTGGAACTTTGAACTCAATCCTATGAGGATATGAGCATTTTTCATAAACCTATCGAACAAAATAATATCACAGAGCATTGATTTTTATTAAATTTCATATTCATGTGACAATTTAAAAAAAAACTTCCAAAGCATGATAATGAGATTTATTTTTAAGTTAAATCTTAGCATGTTTAAACCAAAATTCAACAAACCTCAACTTAACTTATCACCTTGTTTAAAGTTTAAGAGCCAAATATTTTCATGCATCCTATGTCCGATGTTGTTTGACTAAGCTAGATACACTGTACTCTATCACAGGTTTTACTCGCACCAATGGAGAACATGGGGTTCATGCTTTATACAAGCGGCTTGGAGGCGGTACAAGAAAAAGAAGCTAGCCAAGGAACTCTCCAGGCAAGAGAGGTACTATTATTCAGAAGAGCAGGAAATGCTTGAAGTAGAAGCAGAAGAAGAATATGTGTACCTAGACCAAGACATAGAAGAGCATGACTCAGCGCCTTTACTTTCTCAGATTCCTGAGGACAATGAGAAGCACTCAGGTGAAGGAGACAATGCACATGCAACCCAACATCTCAGTGCAACCATACTTGCTTCGAAGTTCATGAAAAAGCGAGGAAACCAGAGAATAGTGCGAAGGGACGAGGCAGGCACAAGTCTGAAGAAGTTAATGAAACCCGATGAGCCTGATTTCTCCATGACCCATGATGATTGAATTTAAGTTTATTTTATTCATTTTGTTATCTTTTTTTTTCTGGATTGGGGCCAGCCGGGTTGAATGTTGTTTGAAGAAAAATTAATTTCTGGATTTTAACGTGTAGTAAATTTTGGTAATATTCTTTAGATTCCTTAAAAAGGGTGATGTGTACATATCATATTAGCAAACACAGTGAAATTGTATTTATTAGTCTAACAAAATTACATTCTTTATGTAATTTTCCATATGTACTTTAAAAACCGAGTTGAGTTTTCAATTTTTTAAAGATCAGTTTCTTTAATTTTCCAAATTCTAACAGGAGGCACAAGAGAACTTGCCGACTCGTTTAAATGATGCAGAGAAAGAAAAATCGAAGAAAGAAACCATCTACTACGAGAGCTGGGGATTTGGAGCTTTTATTCACAATCCATAATCGCATATTGCTGTAATCAAAATTTAACCCATGACCAACCATAACATTTTTATTGAGTTGATTAGATTGGATTTGCATTTTTCATATAGAATATCACACGTTAAAAAAAAATCGGAATAACCTTTCTGAGTTAGAAATCACTATTGCACAATTTGCTCTGCACAATTAGGTAAGCAAGATACCTGCAAACAGTAACGCGGGCCCACCTGAGAGAGTATGATTTGTGGTTTGGAGTAGGCCTGGGTCGACTTTTCTTATCTTATAAGATAAGATCCACTCAAAACCCTCAAAGCATCTCTACTTGATCCAAATTTTCTAAGGGTGTTTCTAAGGGTGTGTTTGAATGGTGTAGAACACTGTTTTGGAAATAACAGTATTATTTTTGGATTAGCAACCATCTAAATACAAAATTGAAATTGAAAATAGCAGCAGAACAGTGATAATTTGCTAACACATAGAAAACGTTGAGTTAGCGAATTAACGTCTATAAGGATAGTGAAAATAATAAGAAATTTTTTTTTCTTTTATATTAGTATGAAGTAGTAATAAATAAAATACTTAAAAATAATTAATTATTTTAACTATTCTCTCCACTGTTATTAAGTTACTATCCAAATAATATTTTACTAACCCGAAATAGTACAAATTAGCACTGTTATCACATTTCCCGATATATAACTAACCTCGCACTATTCTCAACTACTAACCCAAATAATATTATTCTTTAACCATCCAAACACACGATTTCTATACAAAAACACAATAGGTGATTGCAAAACAATACTTTGATATTTTAGAAAGGGAGGATAAATCGGAATGACAAAAAACAAACTATGCACCCAGGTAGATGAAAAGACTATAAATACGAAGTAAAACGAGCATCCCGCATCCAAAAGAGACCCCACCTAAGTTTTTCTTCCTTAAAACGCCCGGTCACCAAGGTAAATTTATTAAATTTGGTTAAATTTGAAAATCAATTATTATCTATCAAGCAAATTGGAAAGTCAACTGCTCAATTTAGGCCTTGATCGTGATATTATTTTTCAGTTCACAGTTACACACCGATCAAAAAAAAAAACGATGTTACTCAACTTATTTAAATTGTCAAAATTTAGTGTCCAATTTTTATTTAATTATTTTTAATCGGTCGTTATAAATCTTGAAAAAGTACGTTGTCAATTACCATTATTTTTAAGCAATCATTTAGAGGAATGAAAGGCTTTAGGATCCTAATTTTTTTTTAAAAAATAAAACTCGATCTATTTAATTAATCCGGTAAAACCCCCAAATGAGATGGGAACTCAGCCTACCAATCAATATACTTTGACCGAATTAATTCTTAATTAATGCCCTGAATAAAACGTTATTCTTAACCGAAAGCATCGTCAACACATCCCTCAATAATTCGTTTAATGAAAGATAATGGAAAACGACGCCCAGCCTGTGGATCACTGTTCTCATGTGGCGCTATTAGTATTGCCATAGGTGATAGGTCTAGTGTTAGTTCAATAGAAGTTCTACTATTCCGTTAAGAGTACTTTGGATCCATGCAAAATGACGTAAGAATAAAGGAATTAAGGTTAGTAAAAAAATTAGGTCATTATGATAATAGTAAAAATTATGTTATTCAAAATAAAAATATATATTGTTTGGTTTATACGTTGAGAATAATAATTATTTTGAATGATAAAAATGTGAGAATGATAGTTATTTCAATCCTCACTTAGAACAGTGAAATAATGAATTTGTGTTTGAATAATAAATTATTATTACAATTATCATATACTAAGATAGTAAATGAATTTGTATTTGAATGATATCATAATAGTTATTCTTATTGAGAATAATAAATTTGTGTTTGAATGATAGATTGCTATTTTCATTTTTAAAATAGAATGTTATTTTTTATTCTTTATGCATCCAATCATACCATTAAATACAAACAATCAGAGAGAACAAAAAAAACATTTATCCAAACCAATATACAAACAAAAAAAAACATACAATCGCATGTCCCAATAAAAATTTTCTATTAAATTTTAATTACTGTTTTACAAATCACAAATATACAATCGCAGGTAATAAAAATAAGGGTGTTAATGATATTTTTTTACTTATTTATTCTATATTGTATTCAATAAATTATGTATGAGTAAAAAAATTTATTAACTTATTCGGTAGGGTAAGGGTGAGATTTTTCGTTAAGTAAATGTGTAAGGATATTGGTAAAGATAATTTCATACTCATTTGTCTTATATGGTAAATTATTAAAAATAACTTATAATATTTTTAATATAATTATCTCATGTAATAATTTTTATATGTTAGTTATCTCAAATTATGTGAGTTAATTACTATGGATTATAATTATTTTCTTTTTTTAGATTCCACCATCTGAAAAATTATAATGTTTGAATAATATTTAGTAGATTACTTCCTAAATGATAGGATGAGACAATATAAGATTTATTTTAGACAATAAGTTATTTTTTATTTTTAATACGTTTTATTTTCTAGTTAAAATTTTAAAAAGAGAGTTTTGGATCATTTTAATTTATTTATTTTAAAATAACTCAAGTTGAAATTGATTGCATAATTATATTTTGATTTCATACTTATAAAACAAGAGATGTATTTGTATGAAAGAAATGAATTCATATTTTTTATAAAGAATGATAAATTAATTAATATATTAATATTATTCATTAGAATCCGTTATTATTTTGTTATTCGTTTATTTTAATGGGTATAGATAAAGTATGAATAAGTCTAATTTTAATGAGTAAGAATAATATATAGACAAAAGTAATTTTAAATGAATATCGTAATGAAAATATTTCATCCGATCCATGCCGTACTATTGACACTCCTAAACGGTAACACCCTTCAAAGTTATCGCCACAGAAGATCTCTCTATGCTGTCTTTGGATCCTATATAAAAAATTGGAAAGAAAATTATCGAAGTGGTCGGTTGAGTAGACAAAGAGGTAAAAGCCCAAAATACATGTTAAGAAAGCAAACACAGCAAAATAGAAAGCGTCAGAAGTTGGGTTATGGCTGTTGTTATGGAATGGAAGGAGAACTCTCAAGGCCTATTACCACCACTACCACCATCAACAGAAACCAGTTCGCCAGAATGAGCAGGTGGAAGCAGTACTGGCATAATTGCCTAGGCCGGAGACTGACACGTGCCGGTGTCTTCATCGCATTCGTCATTTTTTCACCAATAATACTTCCCTTGTTCTGTTTATGCTTCCCGTTCATCTGCGCCATCGCCATGTTGTTGCATCTGGTGCCGATCAGATGGCGGTTCCAGTGGGGAGAGAGGGATCAGGACAAGGCAGGGCTGATTGTGCGGGGCAAGGAGGCGGTGGGGCCCACCGAGGCAAGAGCAGGTTTGTTGGAGAGGTACTTGGAGGATCAATTGGGGCTTGTGGTTGATGCGTGTTTTGGATCCATGGATTGAACTTGATTTGATCTTTTCCTCGCATGGCTTCTTCAAAAGAACCAAAACAATGCTGAAGAAGATCCCGGATAGAGGATCCAAAGGGGACGATCAGACGAGCGTGGAAGATGAGTTAGGGTGCAACTTGGGTGTGTTTTGCACTTCCACGGATGTGGGATTTTGAGATTGTTAATTTAATTTGTCGGTTTACTTGATTTGAAAACTTGAAGTTCATTTGTGGTGAGGAAAAAAATCTTATTATTTGAATTGCTTGTTCAGACAAGTATAATACCACAACATGTGTCATTTAACTTGCTTTGAAATATCATGGAAAATTGTGGGAACAAGTCATGGAGATATTTGAAGCAAATTGTAGAACCAGAACAGGTTTCGTTGCTGACTTAATTTTTTTTTTTTGCTATAAGAGAATATTGTCTTCTTGTCTAAATTACATACACTCTAGCTAAATATTGTATAACGGAAAAGAAAATTGGTATTCTATACTATATTAGAAGGCATGAATGAACAGACATGTTCATTATTTTTGTGTCATATAGCATATAAAGGAAAATAAACCAGCTTAAATAAATATAGCATATAAAGGAACAAACATGTTCATCATGACAATGGACTTTTAAATAAATAGACATGTTTATAGATGTGTTCTTCTACTTATAGATTGATGGTGATTTAAATTTCATGCAATTTCATTATCGTTTGATACTCCATCAAAAACCATAAAATTAAATTTGTTGCAAATTATATAAAATTTGATGGTATTTGATGAAGTATCAAATGATAATAAAATTATATGAAATTTGACTCACCATCAATCTACAAATAAAATAATATATCTTTAAACTTTTTTTCATTTTTAAATTTTTTTTATATTTATTTAGAAATTCATTGCCAACGTTATCAAAATAACTCATTATCAACCGATCCTCACCCCTTCCTACGGGATATTTTAACTGTTAATTGGAATAAACTGACGTACTGCACTTGTTTACATGTATGTTAAGAAAACTAGCATTGGATCACATTATTTTTTTATATTTTCAGTTTCCATTTTATATTTGCAGAGAATATGAAGACACTGGGGGAATGAAGAAAGATATCCCTCTTCTTCTACAATGAGATTGTAATGTAGAACTTTATATTCAATTGTATTTGATATTTAATTCGTTACTTAAATAAGACCAGCTTCTATAGCGTGACCATCTAGGCATGCCCACATTATTACTTCAAATAATTCCGCATTCATTTCAATCGCTTTTACAAAAGTAGTTGCCGTGATTATTGTCATGGAACATAAGCATCAGAGGAGTCCCAAAAAAATTCAACAATCAAATATTAGTATCAAATGCAACAACTACATAAAAATTATGTTACCAATTATAGGAAATGACAAAAAAGTAACTTTCATATTTTTATCGAAAATAGATCTTTTTTTTTAAAAAGGTACATCACAACAAAAATACTACGTATACAAATATAATTAAATGAGTGGAGAAATTTGACCTTAAATATTTTAATCAGATCAGTCGCATACTCGCATGCCCATGTTAACAATATTACTAGGTTGGGATGCAAAAAGTATGTAAATGGAGGTTGACTATATTTTTTTTGAAAGAGAAACTTTTTTTTTTTGAAAGAAAGAGGTTGATCATTTTTTTTAATAAGAATTACATAATGATCAATTTAATGGTGCTTAATATTTTACGAGTTTGGGGATCAAAGTCTGGATCTTTTTTTTAAAGGAAAAATTAGTCTCAAATTATTTCAAAATTTCAATTTTAGTAAAATATCATCTCAAAATATAAATTTCCTCCAATGTCACTTCAAAACAGATCCATTTAGTCTTTTGTCACATATGTATATATCTTCAATTTATATATTAAAATACATTAATTTTATAAAGAAATAAAAATACCCTCTGCACAAATCATCAATATCAAATCTAGCGAGTTTGGTTAACGAAGTCTTTTCTTTCATACTCAGTTCTGACTTATCTGAGTCTGATTCTGGTTCTTGCAAAAACCTAGCTGACCTCCACCCTTCTCTCCGCCCTCTTCTCCATCTTCCTCGGCCCTTCTCTCCGCCCATTTCTTCTCTATGGCCAAAGCCTCACCAACTGAACTTCTGGTAAAAATATATATTGACCAGCATTGTTGTATGTCGCTGCTAAAATTACAAATGTCAAAAGAAAGTAAACAAACTGTAAAATCAGAGAAGGTCGACCCCACATATTGGAAGAAAACAAGAAAATAAGATTTACTTAATTTTCTCCCTTACATTTTTCAAAGCAATTCTTCAGATAATAATTAACTCACATTAAGTATTCCACAAATATCATTCCTTCATAAAAGCATCTCACTATATCAGTATTTCTCATTCCACATCAATGAAAACCAAGAAACAAGAAAAAAAAACTGGCAATTAAGATCTATAAGCACAGAACCAGTGTTTTCTGGGCTTGCTTGCACCACTAGATTAATCTCAAAATGTTGATTCAAGGAAACAGGGGAGCTCTCAGGAATCGCGAGATCTGGCGATCAACTACAAAGAACAGAGGCGATTTCAACAGGCCGATACAGGCGACGTCAAAGAAATCGAGGATTTTAACGGGCGACTTCAAAGAAGTAGGAAGAGAGAGAGTGTGTATCACGTCAAATACATGAATATTTTTGGAATTACAAAAATACACCTAAAATATAGTGGTATTTTACTAAACTTAACTAGAATGTATAAAATTGTATAATTAAAGCAAAAGACTAAATTAAATTATTTTAGAGTGTCATCGAAAGATGTTTAAGTTTTAAGATTATATTTTACTAAATTTAAAGTTTTGAACTAATTTTCTCTTTTTTAAATGAAACAAATAGTAATTTCAGTAAAAAAACATAAACGCTGAATTTATAAATATAATAAAAAGTTTATTTATAAGAAAATAAAAAAAATAACTAATTAATCAATTTCGAGAGAGATGAGAGCAATTGACTCTTTTAGTTATACCTTTCAGAACATAAAATTGAAATAATAAAACATGAATAGAATTATGTCACTATGGACAGATTACTTATAAAAAAAATTTATTACTCTAACAAATTATTAGATTTCATTTTTTATTTTTAAATATTTTGAATAATATATATATATATATATAGAGTGGAGATAGCGTGAGCTTAAGCTCACGGAGGCCTTCCGTGACACTACTAGAATTTGAGTTATTACCGTGGTTAGTTGATGTTTTTTCCGTGATAAATCTGAGTTCTACGGAAATAAGAAGATTGGCGCGTGGCGCTCAGCATTTCTGTAGACAAGTCCACGGAAGAAATTTGTACGGAAATAAAATCAACGGAATATAGTCTATCTTTTCACGGAAATACTCTAGAATTTCATATTTCACGGAAATAAGTACAGACTTTCACGGAAATACTCTACTCTGTCACACCCATTATTTTCCATAGATAGAAAAACTTTTTCTGTGGATACTTGCACGGAAATAATCCTTTCCATACATTTTTTTATTTTATATAATATTTTTGTCGTTTATGAAATAATGTAAATAGCATTGTCAAACGAATTTAACGGAAAAGTCTTAATACAAGTGTCATATTTAACAAGTACATATATAGTTAACTAAAACAAAATAAAAAATATTCCTATTACAAGTGTTAAACTTACAATAGCAACAAGAATTTAGATTTAATTAATGAGAGTTTACAATTAACATCAATTCTACCCGAATATAGTTTTCAATTAATATCAATAGATTAAATATTTATTTAGAGGAACTCATCATGTATCATTTTGTAACTCTCATTACAATCCACGTCAAAGATGTTGCCAATCTAAATACTGTAAATTAAGATAAAAATAGGAATAAGTTAGCTAACTAAAATAGAAATACAAAATAAGTTAGTCAACAATATTGAATTCAATAGAAAATCAATTGCTTGAAGAAGCCCTAATTGAATAAACCCTAATCAAGAAACTGATCAAGCATTTGCATGTGATAACTTACTTTTAGCAATGTCATATATATTGAAGATTCATCGTTTGTTATTTTAATTACAACCTTCATCATCTCCCGCCAATCAAAATGGATATGCATGTGAATAGATTATCAACACAACATTGCACATAAAATTCAATTGATTAATCAAACCCTAATTGTAAAATTTTATTACATTACCTTCATCCGATGAAATGTGCGCATAGGGATCATCATCTTCTTGCTCTATGTCCAACTCATAATTTATGAGGCTATTATTATTATAGGTATCACTTTCTGTTTCTTGTGACTCATTTGAAATTGTTGGCAATATTGGACCCTCAGATTGTTCGTCTTGAAAAATTCAACACCTAATTTCCTTTTCTTTGTGTTTTCATTGCCACCCACCAATTTTTTCTATCTCCCTTAGTCGATGCATAGGGTAGATAATACGCTTGAACGGCTTGACATGCCAATACAAATGGCTCATAATGTCGAAGACGAGAAGCATGCTTAACCTCAACAAGGCCACGTGTTTGATCAACCCTAACACCATTTATTATATCAAACCAATTGCAATTGAAAAGAACAACCTTATTACCTCCTCCGTATTGTAGCTCAACTACTTCTTGTAGAACTCCGTAGTAATCTTGTGGTGCGTCATTACCATCCCACTCTCCTTTGATGCAAACACCACTTCATTTACCGTTGATTTGTTTTTGGTATATATTTCGTGTGGAATATGAAACCGTTTACTTCATATCCATGGTAGCATATTGCTTGTTTATCGTGCATCGGTCCGAGATTCCTATATGTAGGTCGCATTCACGTTCAACTTGCACCTTCTTTTTTAACCAATATGCAAATTCATCCTCACGAATTCTATGCAGAGGATATGTGGTCGTAACTTGGTCGATTTGAATGTATCGAACTCCCGCGTATTAAAATATGTTCAATTTATCTTGTAATTTGAATATTAGTTTGAATACATATCATGAAAAGAATAATAAGAATCAATTTATAAAGAATGTACTCTAAATATGGCTTAATCTCTCGGACAATTAAAGAGGATGAAGTTGTGTGCGGCAAGAAGAAATTCGCGTGAATCAAGAGTCCTTCGATTTCCCCGACCTAGCGAGCGGCCAAGTGTTTCAAAGATTGACAACTTTCCTTGTGAAGGATTATTTTTGTCAACTTCGGGCCTTCTACTGTTTGATCGCTCCACAAAATAAGATGAGCAATATGTAGATACCTCTTTGATTAGAGTTGCCTCGACGATTGAACCCTCAACTCTTGCTTTGTTTGTCACCTTCTTTTTGGTATATTTGTTGCTCCTGTAAATATAAATTTTTAGTTTAATTGTACATACGGTTTGAGATTATGTAACAATTTGAGAATTTTATTTGACAAAACCCTAATAAAGCATGAAAATTCTAAAAGAATTATACTTACGGTTTAGATATGTTTCTAATTATAATAAAGCCTAAATATATAATACAAAAGCAATATACCTTTCACATGCATACATCCATCGAGGACCCATCTGGACCGCCTATCTTCGCCTCATATGCTACATGTATAATCGATGTTCCATGGAGTCGAAGAAACTCGGTGGAAAATGCTTTTCAAGCTTGCAAATAGTGACCACAATTTCCTTTTCTAATTGTTCCATACGGGCCTTATCGAGCTCCTTTGCACATATCACTCTAAAGAAGTTTGAAATATCACATAAAAGATCCCATATCGAATCGGCACACGAAATCTCGAAATGCAACCGGAAGGAGACGCTCGATGAACACATGAAAATCATGGCTTTTAAGTCCATTTAGTGTGCAATTAGTCACATTAACACATCTTGACAAATTGGATGCATAACCATCGTGGAACTTAACGATATCCTTAAGCCAACTCATCACCCGACGCTTTTCTTCGAAAGAGTTAACGCATAAGGAGCCTTCGCTTTCGCTTGTCCGTTGTTAGGTTTAACGAGGGTCGTTGCAATAAATTTCCAAATCTTGACGAGCCTTCACATTATCCTTGGTTTTATTTGGTATGTCGAAAAGCATGTAAATCAAATTTTCAATAAAGTTTTTCTCCAAGTGCATCAAATCAATATTATGGCGCAACAAATTAGTTGGCCAATAAGGCAGTTCAAAAAATATGCTTTTCTTTTGCCAATGGTGGGTTCTTCCATATCCAGGAATTTGATCTAAAGGTGCTGTTTTTCCCCAAGTAATCTGCTCTAGCTCGTTCAATTCCTCCAATACTTGCTCTCCCGTCATTGTTGGTGGTCGAGGATCATGGTCGACCGTATCCTTGATAAAATTGTGCACATCACTACGAAATTCATGATTTTGCTCCAAGTAGCACCTATGACATCCGAACCATGTTGGTTTACCTCCATTCGGCAATCGAAAAGCTTTTGTTGCACCCATACAATAAGGACATGCTAATCGTCCATGTGTACCCCAGCCACTTAGCATCTCATAGGCGGGAAAATCACTTACCGTCCAAAGAAGCGATGCCTTCATGATGAAATGTTGCTTTGTTGACACATCATATGTCTCTTTTCCATCCACCCACAAGCTTTTCAATTCATCAATCAAAGGTTCCAAAAGTATGTCGATGTCTCTACGGATGTTTCGGTCCAGGAAGTAGGAGTGCAAGAAAGATGGTATCTTCTTTCATTAGAAGACCGGGAGGAAGATTGTAGGGAAAAACAAATACCGGCCAACAAGAGTAAGAAGCCGCATTCGAGCTATATGGCATGAACCCATCCGTCGAAAGCCCGAGCCTCGACATTACGTACCTGGGCGTAAGGTGCATCACTAGTAATAACCATCACGAAAGACAAAAATATTATCTTCAATAAATAATTATAAAAACAAAGCCTGACCTATTATAATATATAGTACATGTTATCTTGTTAAAATTAATACTAACTTGGACATCATTTACGCACCTCTTTAGCAAAATCTTTATGCATCTCATCAAATTTCTTCCAAGCCTCACTATCGGTGGGTGCACCATCATATCGGACTTTTCTCGATTATCTTCCCGTGCCATCTCATATGTTTTGCATCGCCTCTATCATGTATAATCTCTCGCAACCTCTCTCGTGATAGGTAAATAACGAAGTACCTTTCTTGCGATTGACTTTTTCATCACCGGTTGTTCATACCTCGGTTCGTGGCAAACATCACACTCGTCTTATTAATGTGTTGCTTTTGATACAACATGCGTAATTGAGGACAAACATCTATTGTCTTGTACTCCATACCAAGTGCCTTTACCAATCTCTTTGATTTATAAAAGCTTTCGGTAAATTTTCATTTCGGGAAGCATTTCTTTAATGAGAGTCATCATTTCATCAAAGCATTTCGGCTCAGTTGTGTTCGACTTTAAAGCTAGACATCGTGTAACCGCCGATAAGATATTGTGACTTTCACATTTAAATCTAGTTGCACCCAATTCAATTTCCCATAATGGCTTCTCTAATGCATTTAGCGCTTCGAAGAAACTTTTAGCTTTTCCCCTAGGTGTCTCTTCCTCGTTGCGTGCATTCCAAGAGAAATCAGACCTGCGCAAAGATTCATGAGCATCTCATCCATTCGATCAACTTCATGGTTTAGTGTTGTTGAAGAGGGTGGGTGATTTATTACATTAGAACGTGGCTCTCCATGCCGCATTACCATTGTTTATAATTATTACAGAAACCCACTTTGTAAAGATGCATTCTAACTGTGGCTGCAGGATAGTTGAAAAAGTTTTGACAATTTTTACAAGGGCACTTTATCCACTTGTCTCCATGAACTATGATAACAATAGATGGATTGAAACATGCTTGTTCAACAAATGCCCTAACTTCTTTAACAAAGATTGGATCCAGTTTTCCATTAGGCAAGCAACGGTTGTACATCCATCCACGATCTGTGGCCATTACAAGTGAACCTATAATGTACAAAGTATTGAATGTTATTATGTTCAAAATTATGTTCAATATTTCAGTATCTATTACAAATATTATTGGGATTGAACTCAACAAAGAAGGAGCGAATTTATTGGGATTAAACTCAACAAAGAAGGAACAAATATAAAGAGATTTAACGCAAACCCGGAGATGGAGAATAACTTACCTTGTCGCCAATTTAAAGGGATTACTCAAGGAGATGAATTGTTGGATGAGGAGAAATCACGGGATGCATCGGCCAAATCAAAAGTGGAGAGTAGAGAGAGGAGAGAGTGGAGGGTAGGGTTTTATATCTTGACAAGAAATAATGGTCATTACTCACGTAAATAATAGTCTTACTCACGTAAATAATGTTCTTACTCACGTAAATATTGGTTTATACTTTTTAATTATATAGGAACTTTTCATTGCGTACCCGCCAGTTGCACGCAAGAAATTAGGGCATTTCATTCATCCCCAAATACCCCATACATTTCAGAATCTCCCAAATAGAATCTCCAAATATTTCAACACATATTAATTTTTAAGTTTTCACACACGTTATACAAGTTCAAACTGCTACAAAGCAAAGCAGACCCCGTAATCCCAAATATCCCAAAGTGTAAACTTCGTTTTTAAACTACAAACAAACAAACATCATTACCATAATTAGCATCGACTTTTCTCTCTACAAATAAACAAACAGTAGTTTTTTTGTTTAATAAACAAACAAACATTAGAATCCCTCTACAATTAAAAGTGCATCAGGCTCCCTCTCCCTACTCTGTCTGCATTAGCATCACTAGCACCATTAGCATCTCACCCTTCTGATGGACCCTCCTACAAATTAAGAAAATAACGGAATTAAGGTTGATCACATAAACAACATGCTATAAATAACTACAAGATTGAGCACATTACATCATAGGTGGGAGGATTTGTCCCTGTAGCTCGTAGTAGCTTCTCGATGCATTCCTTGTGGTAGTTATTAACTTTGATAAGCTGCCCTAGTTTCTCATTGTATACCTTGTCTTGGGCAGCTAGTTTGTCAGCTACAATTTTGTTGACCTCGTCCCGTGAGTATAAAATCGTCTGACTTGCTGCGGTGGTGGCCGTGCTTCTCGAAGGGGAAGGTGTCGATTGTTGCGCTTCTTTCGATCCGTCGCAACTTTTTTGCTTGTCGGGATCGTTTTCCTAATCCGAAAACCCTACCTCGCTTCTCCCCACCGACTACTATCTCCCATATTTCTTCGTCGGTATTTTCCGCCCGTATACGCATTTACGAACGTCTTGATATGTGTCCTACAATTTTGAGAACAAATAATAAATAGTATAGAACCGTAATATTACAATAACCTTTCAAAACTAATGGAATTAATGACAATTGCATGGTGCATCAAATGAGGCCTATATAATAGATGAAAAAAAATATGGGTAGGGTAAAGATGGCAAAGATATACCGCTAGCAGGTCTTGCCTTCTCGTTAACATAGATCTTTCCGTCGCCCGTCTCTCGCATGTGGGTCGCATCGAAAAGATCCTTGATTCCCACAACTTGGCCTTCATTATCCATCTTGGATATCCGCAATCAATCACATTCAATTTATGTATGGTTTGGTCGACTCCTATAGTGTAGAACAATAACTATTAATTTCCATAGGCCTAATTGTTATTCATATCATACTAGTGATTGCATGTGCTGATACATGCTTCTTGATCCTCCTACGTGATGAATGACGGGGCCTCCTTTGCTCGATTTTCTCGATTCGTGCTAGATACTTGCTCCCATTTTTGCTTGGACCGATATCACACAAACGGGACCAAGATTCGACATTCCTACACCCGCCTAGCGGATGCTTCTTCCACTCCTCCTTGTCTTCCCCATATAATTTTTTGCAATCGACCTCTTCTCATGAAGTTCCGCCGTACACATCTCGCCGCAATATTCTCATAGACATCCAAGCAACGTTTTATATCCTCCTCGGGCCCCCATGTATACCTTTGAAGGAATTTTCGTAGGATGTTCAACCGGCTTGGACCGAGAACATATTGTATGACCGTAAGGTCCCTAAGATGTTCTCCAACACCAATAACTCGATTGTTGTCTTGAGCCGCGTGCATGTGCGGCGAGATGGGATAAACAAATAGTCCCCCACAACCTTCAATCGAGGCCTTAACGATGGGGGGTGCCGGTTCACGAGGTTTGCCAAGTCCCCGTCCGCGTCTAGGTTGTTCCTTATTCTTGTTCCGCTCCCGCTTTCGCTTCACCACACCTTGTACGGTTTCAACATCTAGTTCCGCTCCCCGCCGCTTTGAGAGCTTCGTCTACACAAACGGCGGAGGAGCGGATTGTATCTTGAAGACGACACCTCCTCATGCCGTCATCACCATCGTGAACTGGTGATAAGTTAAGAACAAATAACACATTCAATAAATAGATAGAGAATGAAAATTACAGAATCAAAATAAGAATGGAAATAGATAGAGAAATACTAAATTACCCTCAATATCATCATCATAATCCTTCTCGTTCTCTTCATCTTCAACAACTGGCTCCAAACTCTGCATTCATTAAATTACAGAAAATTTAATGTACTAAAATATACAATCCTGACTAGTGCTCTACTTTACAGTAAATATCATGGATATAATTAAATTACTACTTTGATTCAAACTTGATACAATTTGTAATCCATACTTCGGCAACTACAGATAGTTGAATAAAATTTAGGACAAGGATAGTGAAATAAGGATAAGCGGTGAGGCACCAAATTGCATAATTTACCTCAGAAAGGAAGTCGAAACCGCATCATTTTTTTTTCTTGCCTACGAGGTCTCTTGTGCTTGGGCATACATGATCCATTAGATGGGTCCTTCAAATCAGCCTGACTCCTCGTTACGATGAGCCGTGGGGACACATGAGGTGCTGGTGGCAGTGAGGTGTGGAGTGGTGGCGGCGGCGGTGAGGTACGGGGTGGTGGTAGCGGTGGTGAGGTATGGGGTGGTGATGTCAGCAGTGAGGTATGGGGTGGTGATGGTGGCGGTGAGGTATGGGGTGGTGATGGCCGTGGTGAGGTATGGGGTGGTGGTGGCAGCGGTGAGGTATGGGGTGGTGAGGTACGGGGTGGCGGTGGTGGCGGTGAGGTACGGGGTGGTGGCGGCGGCGGTGAGGTACGGGGTGCAAGACGGCCCTCAACATGATGCGGCGAGGTACGGACACGGGACCCCTATCTGTTTTTGTTTCCTTCCGGCCTCTTACTTCCCCGCGATTACAACCCAATTTAACCCATTACTTATAAGTTCAACTCAACAACAAAATATATGGAATCGAGAGAGGATTTAGGTCATAACTAATTGTGCACGACACAACCATATAGAAGTATTAATAGTTGACGGCAGAGACAAATTATACAAGGTACCAAATTAAAAATTAACGATCATGAGATCCATTTTCATTTACATTCATGAGTAAACACTTCACATTTATATTTAAAATACGTATTTACCTTAAGATGTCAAAATATTTAATTAATAAATTATGATAACAAAGTAAAGACCTCGACCGGGTGGTGATGGTGGCGGTGAGGTACGGGGTGGTGGTGGCGGCGGTGAGGTATGGGGTGGTGGTGGCAGCGGTGAGGTATGGGGTGGTGATGGCGGTGGTGAGGTACGGGGTGGCGGTGGCGGTGGTGAGGTACGGGGTGGTAATGGCGGCGATGAGATACGGGGTGTAGCACGGCCCCTCAACAGGATGCGCTGAGGTACGGACACAGGACCCCTATCCTGTTTTTGTTTCCTTCCCGGCCTCTTATTTCCCTACGATTATAACCCAGTTTAACCCATTACTTATAAGTTCAACTCAACAATAAATTATATGGAATCAGAGAGGGATTTAGGTCATAACTAATTGTGCACGACACAACCATATAGAAGTATTAACAGTTTCACAGCAGAGACAAATTATACAAGGTACCAAATTAAAAATTAACTGATCATGAGATCCATTTTCATTTACATTCATGAGTAAACACTTCACATTTATATTTAAAATACGTATTTACCTTAAGATGTCAAAATATTTAATTAATAAATTCTGATAACAATGTAACATACCTCGACTGGTGGTGATGGTGGCGGTGAGGTACGGGGTGGTGGTGGCAGTGGTGAGGTATGGGGTGGTGATGGCGGTGGTGAGGTACGGGGTGGGGGTGGCGGTGGTGAGGTACGGGGTGGTGGTGGCAGCGGTGAGGTATGGGGTGGTGGTAGCGGTAGTGAGGTATGGGGTGGTGGTAGCGGTGGTGAGGTATGGGGTGGTGATGTCAGCAGTGAGGTATGGGGTGGTGATGGCGGTGGTGAGGTACGGGGTGGCGGTGGCGGTGGTGAGGTACGGGGTGGTAATGGCGGCTTTGAGATACGGGGTGCAGCACGGCCCCTCACCATGATGCGCTGAGGTACAGTATTTTCCGCCCCTATCCTCGTTTTTTTTTTTCCTTCCGGCCTCTTTTCCGAGATAAATTTGATTAACATTTATGAGCAAACACTTCACATTTATATTTAAAATACTTATTTACCTTCATATGTCAAAATATTTAATTAATAAATTATGATAATAAATCAACGGACCTCGACTGCTGGCGATGAGGTACCGGGTGTATAGTTCAACTTGGGTGGTGTGAATTCTGTTACCGTGGGTGGATCAAGTGGAGGGAGCAGTTCACCTTCAGGTTCATTCGGGATAACTGGTTTCTCAAAGGGCCTTTTGATGGCATTCCCTAACTGCTTTCTCAAACCTATGATGTTCAAGTATTGAATATATTATTATTTTTTTTAGAGCTGATTTTCAAAAATTAAAAACGGTGACTTAAAAAGCTCAAAACGCTCCAAATTTTTGCATCCCATGAGATTTTCATATAAAGAATTTAATGAGAATGATAAATTAAAATTTCGAGATGATTTAATATATTTTTTGAGTTAAGCTCACGGAAGGCCTCCGTGAGCTTAAGCTCACGCTATCTCCACTATATATATATATGAGTGGAGATAGCGTGAGCTTAAGCTCACTGAGGCCTTCCGTGAGCTTAACTCAAAAAACATATTAAATCATCTCGAAATTTTAATTTATCATTCTCATTAAATTCTTTATATGAAAATCTCATGGGATGCAAAAATTTGGAGCGTTTTGAGCTTTTTAAGTCACCGTTTTTAATTTTTTAAGATGATGTTCAAGTATTGAATATATTATTATTATTTTTAGAGCTGATTTTCAAAAATTAAAAACGATGACTTAAAAAACTCAAATTGCTCCAAATTTTTGCATCCCATGAGATTTTCATATAAAGAATTTAATGAGAATGATAAATTAAAATTTCGAGATGATTTAATATGTTTTTTGAGTTAAGCTCACGGAAGGCTCCACTATATATATATATATATATATATATATATATATATATATATATATATATATATATATATATATATATATATATAGGCTATGGTTCTTTGCAAAGTACAAAAGCGTTGTATGCTTTGCGCTCTATTATTAATTTTAAGTGATAACTGATCGATCCAAACCGCTCAATCTAATCTCTATATTAAAATCTATTAGTAAACCAAAATTTATATTTTTTAAAATTTATTTGCTATTTTTTTAGATAAAGGGAAAACCATCATTTTTGGATGAACCAGAATTTTCATATCAAACCATTTTCTCCTCATCAGAAAAAATAGCAAAAAAATTTCTAAAAAAATATAAAATTTGGTTTACTAATAAATTTTGATATGAATATTAGATTGAATAGTTCGGATTAATTATTTTTTACTTAAAATTAAAATATATCGCAAAACACATAACGCCTTTGTGCTTTGCAAAGCATCATAGTCAGACTCTCTCTCTCTCTCTCTCTATATATATATATATATATATATATATTCATTGCTCCCTATTAGGCAAATATTTCTTTAACCTTGAGAGCAGGTATATGCATCACGAATGCTAGAAGTAGAGGCGCATAACGAAGTTCTCAAACGCTCTTTGCTCGCTAAGTGCTTTACTCAATTTCTTTGGAATTACAACCTATATAATTGAGTCTTGATGGATGAATGACTGATACCGAAGGCTTAAATAAGTAATTTAGGTGCTGGAGGTGATGGATTTCCTTAACTCGAACCTTAAGCTCAAGCTCAAAGCTTGACAAGGACCTATGAATGGGTTTTTATGGGTAAAAATCTGTTGTTCGTTTCTCAAACGACTCGCTTCTCAAGCGAATAGCATTTTATTCGTAAATTTGATAATGAAAAATATCTCAAAAAATACGTGCATAAATCTCAAAAAAAATCAAATTAACTTACATCGTCTGATTTCGACGAGCAGGTACCTACTCGTTTCTTTTCTGAGCATCAGATCTCATTCTGATTTTTATCTCTCGAAAAGTGGTCGAACCTAGATATACGAGAAAGATCAAAAATAAATCTCTTCCCTTGACTTCAAGAGTCAAGGTAACTGTTCTTACCAAAATTTATTATCGAAATCGCATGGTTTCCGTTAAACAGGAACTAGGTAGGTCCAAAATGAATGGGATATTTGACGTATACGGTATACGGATTTGAATATTCTTTTAGCAGATTTAGATAAACATAAAAATTTAAATCAATATTGTTTTGAAATTTTGATATTTGCTTTAAATACACCCATATCACCTTGATTTCGGAAATAAGTATGATATGAAATTGATTTACATTTTATAACATTAAATTTAATTTGAGCTCGTGTTTAATCTTTTTTATTGAGATTTGAGATTGATATTATTTTCATACATTTTGCTAATGATTTAATGATTTTGTTATGAAATATTATATAGTTAGTTTTTCATGAAATATGTGATAAATTGTATTCTTATATTTATTTTTCTAATATTTGATCTATTTCTATATTTATTTATAATTCGATCCATATCTATATTTGATTAATATTTGATTTGTATCTAAAAATTAATAGCATTTAGAAGTACAATTGTCAACGTGACTACTATCCATGGTTCCAGTCTGTTTACACCCGAACATCTGAATTGTGTAACCAAATAAATAACAGATGAGGAACAAAAAATTGTCAAGATCATCCTAAATAATTTAAAGAGAAGGGATCACTTGACAATCTTAATAATAGATATTTGAATAAATGCAAAAAAAAAATTATAGGTATGTTATTCTATATATAAATTGATGATCATTCAAATTTCATGTAATTTTATTATTGCTTAATAGTTCGTCAAAGATCATCAAATTTTCATGTAATTTATAATGATTTTAATTTAACGGTATTTGATATACTATCAAACGATAATAAAATTGCATGAAATTTGAATGACCATCAATTTATAGATTTTTTTATTTTTAAGATTTTTTAGTATTTATTAAGAAGCTCATTATCAAAGTTGTCAAAATAGTCAAAATAACCCATTGTCAACCGATCCCACTCTAATTTCCCTAATTTAAATTATGTAGACAATTTTAATTCCTCGTTTCTCATCTTATTATGGATGTTGTATGTCCTGAAACTTGCTGGTTTTGTTGGATTTCAGCGCAGACGCTTTTAGAGGGGAAAATAGGCAATTATTTTCGAAACTACCTATAATTTTGTTCACTATAATGTTTACTTTATATGATAGACTAATATTATTTTTCAAGTCAATTATGCCTTTCTTTTTCCTTTATTAATCCCATTTAGAAGCATGTTCCACCAACCACTTTTCTCTTTCTTTACAAAATGTAAAACGATAACAGAAAACTTATTATCACAAAAATAACAATGCGTCTCAGTAAAGAGTTTGACTCGATTATGGTTCCTTCTTAATGGATTCAAAGCCTCGACTGCGATCTTTACTAGTCCGAGACATTTATTTATTTAAATGTATATGTTTAGGGGTGTAGTCGCAATTGTAATTATTTATTTATTTTTCGAAATTTAATAGGCTATAAAAAACTTTAATATATATTATTTTGAGTGAGGTTATGATACATTGTAATGTACGGATGTGTTCATGTATTACCTCAAAATTTTAAATTTTATGTAAAATATGATCGATCCAAACCGTTTAATATAATGTTCATATTAAACTCTACTAATTAATCAAATTATATATATATATATATATATATATTTTTTGCTATTTTTTGCATGAGGAGTAAATCATTAAATTGGATGAACCAGAATTTTTAAATCAAGCAATTTTCTTCTCATACAAAAAAATAACAATTTTTTTTAAATATATAAAATTTAATTAGTTAGTAGAATTTGATATAAAAATTATATGAAATAATTTAAATCAGTTATATTTTATGTAAAATTTAAAATTGTAAGCTAATACATAAATACATCCGTACACATTACAATGCACAATAACCTCACTCTATTATTTTATATGTATCTCTCAGAATTTAAACCTGACCAAACCGTAGAGATGTGAGATTTGTTATGATCTGTATCATATTATAGCTCTTGTTATTATTTATCTATTAATAATTTTATCAACACGATTAAATGAGCAACATTTTCCCAATTTATATCTGTGATGTTTTTAAAATATTTGTTTCGAAAGGGGCGGATCCAGCATGTTGAAATTGAGATGATAACTTTTTTTCGGATGATAAAATTGAGATGATAATTAGGGGTGTGCAAACAGTTGGTTCGGTTCAAACCGAAATAATTATATTCATCCGAAGTTTTTTTCGGTTTGTCAAATTATGAATCGAATCAAACTTCTAAAAATATTAACTGAATAAATTAAATTATTTTTTATTTATTTATTCGGTTAAACCAAAATTATATTATTTAAAGAGAAATAAAAATATCAAAAAATATTAAAGTTGATGAAAAAAATAAATAGTTTAAAAATAAAAGAAATAACTAAATAAAACTTATAGAAAATAAATATATTTGGATTATTTTTTATATAATTCTTATTTATATCAAGTAAAATAAAATTATTTGATAAATTTTAGACTATTTGGTTTATTCAGTTTATCCGATTTAGAAAAATCAAAATCAAATCAAAGAATAAAAATTAAATTAGTGAAAATTTTAACGGAACTGAAATTTTTAAACTGAAAAAACGAACGAACTAAAAAAAAATTAACGATTGAGTTAAAAAATAATTAACCGATCCGTTTGCACTTTGCATACCCCTAATGATAACGAATCCGTCCAGTGTACACCTTCCCCACCAATCTCCCCACCCCTCTCTCGCCATCTCGAAATTTCAAAAATACGGTCCGGCCGATTCCAACGCCAGGCCAGCCAGATCAGATCACATAGAAAGACACACTCAACCCACGCGCGCAGCAAAAAAGGAGAACTACTAACTGACGGAGTGACACAGAGATCTATCCATCAATGGAATCCGTACTGTGAGATCGATCGACAAGGTAAGAAGAAGGGGGTAATCAATGGCGACGGAGAGGGAGAAGGAGAGGGAGGCGGAGCTTGAGAGCGCCATGTATACCAACTGCCTCCTTTTGGGGTTGGATCCTACTGTGCTTGAGATGGCCTCCAATGGCGGTGTGAGAGGAGGGGCAAGCCCTAGAGTCGGGCTATTCAAGCACTCAAACCCTAAGCTTGGTGAGCAGCTGCTTTATTTCCTCCTCTCTGCACTTCGTGGCCCCATCCAATCAGCCAAGGTTTTAATCTAATTTTTGTTCATCTTCGTGATTTAGTTCATTCCTTTCTTCTTTCGAAATTTGAAGAGAACTGGCTTAATTGAATCTGAGGTTAAGGTGAAGTACATAATTCAAGTCGAATTACCAATTTGTTTCTTTTCGTCCAAATAATGTCCTGCATTTGAGCATACCTTTGTACAAACCATTGAACTATAGCCTCATCAAACATTCGAAGAGATGTTGTGTTCCAGGCCTGTGTCTCAGAGCAAATAGACTTGATTTAAATCAAATATGGCATTGCAACCACAAAAAAATGTAGAGAATTCTAATTATTTATTCTATGATGAAAAGAAATCATATAAAAACAAAAGGAAGTGAAGATTGTCATTTATATGCAGACCTTTTAATGAAACTGAAATTAAATTTAGCGATTGAATAATGATACTTGATGTTTGACAATCATTTTACTTGGCAGGATTTTGACAAGGCATGGCCTATATATGATTCAGCACAGTCAAGAGAGTTCCGGAAGGTGAGAAAATTATTCAATTCTCCTCAATTTTTTGTTTGTACTGTCATGTTGCATCTCTATATTGTTAACTTCTTTATATTCTGGTTTTTGGTGGGCAAAAAAGATTGTGCAAGGCATTATAAGCGAGCTAGAGATGCAAGGTGCATTACCAAGGAGCAGTTCTCGGGTTTCATCTCTAGCCACTTGCTGTGGGCCTAGGTCAGAATCTACATTTTCTCTTAAGGTCTTTTTTGCAAATGAGACCTCATAATATTTATTGTGTTTGCTTTAAGACCCTGCAACTAGCCCTGCAGATTTAAGCTACTTGATAATAACAACTCAATACTATAATGCAAAAACCTGTTAACACCAGTTAGCTTTTTTTTTCTTTTTTTGAAAAACACGCTATTGAACAAAAACAATTTATTATGATGTTGGGTTCAATTCATATGGTATATTGGCCTGTCTTGTTATTTTGCTTAATTTATTGGGTCTTTACTCTTGAATATTTTGCATGACCTGAAGTTGTTCTGCATTAATCACATTGGCAGTGTTGGCTGGTATTTGTTGTACATAAAAGCATTGGAAGAATTGCCCTGTAAATCAGTATACAAGGAACTTACATCAATCTGCCTTTTGAAGCACTAGTTGGAACAAGCTAATCACGCGTGCCTTTTTTATGTTTTGTTATGGTTCATACAGATTTGTTGAGCTTCTATGGCAACTGTCAGTGCACACCTTAAGGGAGGTTTATAAACGAATGTTTGCTTCTGATGCGACATCTGACCCATTGCCTTCTGCATTAACAGATTATTCCTATTTAAATGCTGCTGCCTTACTCCCAATCTCAAAGGTAACAAAACAAATTGCTGATTGGTTGAATAACATGTCAAAAAGAATGCAATTACCAGGGCCAAATAGACTTCCAGCACATGCCATTTGCAGCAGAAACTGGTGGTCGTGCTTAAGCCTTCCGTGCACAAGTTTGAGACAGATAGAAAACAAACCAAATAAAAGTGACAAAGAATCACATGTTGTTTTACATTCAAATGTACTATTATTTTTTTATATCATTATTGTTATTTGTGGTAAAACAGGCGAGGATAGCACTGGAGCGAAGGAAATTTCTAGAGAATGCAAGTATCGCAGTTCATAGACAAAATACTTGGTCAAATTTGGCCAATGAAATGACCACAGAATTTCGGAGCCTATGTGCTGAAGAGGTTGGTACCACAATGATATAATTGATACTGTCATTCTTCTTTCCTTTTACCTTTTTTATTTTATTTGGAAGATATTAATTAATTCTACTGTCTATTATTTCTGTTGATGCAATTAGGCATATTTGCAACAAGAATTAGAGAAGTTGCAAGAATTGAGAAATAAAGCTAAGGCTGAGGGTGAGTCGTGGGATGACCGTGCCTCTAACTCATCAGGTCAAACTTCACATCTTGTTTCTAAAGCAACTCGGTTGTGGGAATCTCTACTAGCTCGAAGAAGTAAGATCCTTTCTCTTCAGACTTACAATCTATTCATCTTAACCTTGTTTGCTGCATTGTGAGCTTGCGTACCTTTCCAATTACCCACTATTTACCTATAAGTGAACCAAAAATTTTAATGGGATAAATTTGCAATAAAATTGTTTGACTAGCATGCCAACTGACAAATCAGGTAATTGTATATCAAGTTTGATGCAATTTGGAAATCAGTTATTCATGCATTGAATGGTTTAAAAGTTTAACAGACCACTTTTGTTAGATTTTTTTTTATCAGTGATTAGATGATTTTGAAGTTGCATCAGATTTTATGCGTGATCCATCTAAATGAAAAAAGAAAACATGTGTACTTTTATTTCCAAACTTTTATGAATCTTTACTTTGTTTGTCAAAATTAGTTGGTCGTCCATGTAACCCTTCTCTGAAAAAGGACATGAAAATTTAGTTTTTTTTTGTGTTCATTTGTGTCTGTTATGCACTGCTGCCAAGTGTTTCTGATATTTTGTACTCGCTACTTCACTATTATATTGTTCCTGATTTTCATGGAATATGCATTTTTATTTTAATATTTGTTTATTTATTTTTGCAATTTCTCTAGGTCAACATGAAGTTCTAGCTTCTGGACCAATTGAGGATGCAATTGCTCACCGTGAACACAGGTACTTGTGTTTTGTTAATGGATCACTATTGAACTTATAATTTGCTAGAATTGTTCAGGAATGATTGTTTATTTCCAAATTATTTGTAGGTATCGAATATCGGGAACTTCACTACTTGCAGCTATGCAACGAGGCTCACAAGATGTGCTCTCGGCTTCATCTGGAGAGCTGTCTCCACAAGCAGTTTCACCATCGATAAATGGGATTAGTGACGATGCTTCATCATCTACATCAGATGATAGAACTGGCCTTGTCCATCCAACAGTTGATGTGACCGAGATTCTTCGCCGGTGGACACATGCTTTACAAAGAATCCACAAGCAATCTCTCTGTTTGGTGAGTCTATGTCATCAGTTAGTACATTGTATATTTCTTTGGTTCTAGTAAAGGCAAGGCTTCCAGTGTTTTAGTATTCTGGAATTGGAACCAACTGATGTTGGCAATATGTACCCTACATAAGCCTTGATTAAACTCTGATGAGTGCAGAATCTTAAAAAGAAAAAACTCTAATGAGTGCCATATGTAAGACTTCAGTATGTCACTCATAAAGCCAAGTATAATGACATTAAGAAAATTGGAAAATTTCAAAATTGTCTGGCTGCTCATGGCTCATGTTTGGAGTTTACACAAGGTACCAAACAACAACAACAACAAAGCCTTTAATCTCAAATAAATTGGGGTAGGCTAGAAATGAAACCCAATCCAAAATCATAGAGATCAGATATCTAAAATATCAAAAATCAATGATGGTAATAGTGACTGATAGTAATGATGATGAGAATAATGACAATGATGATGATAATAATGACAATGATGATGATGATGATGATGATGATATGATAATAATATGCTACTTTTAGTAATAATAATAGTAGTAGTAATAGTAATAGTAATAGTAATAGTAATAGTAATATAATAGTCCTAATTGGTACCAAAATTTGTTTCAGGTTATTTGGTCAATATATTCAATTTTTTAGGTGATTAATAACTGAGTGCAAAAATTTTCTCAGGCTCAATTGGTATCAATTTTGGGGGTCATAATCTTTACTGCATACAACAGAAATTTGCCTCCTGTAGTTGAATTTTTAAGAAGTCTTTGGACTCTGTTCATTTGCTACAAAATTCAAATATCTTGATTATAAATAAATAGTTCTTTTCGTGTTGTGTGCTATGTTTTAAACATGTACTGAGATTTAATATAATAATTCTATAGTGTTGGTACAAATTATGCTTGGTTTATATGTTTAATGCTATCTTATGGTGGTTTCCGTGATAGTCCAAAGCTAATGGAGGAGAGGGCCCAGATTTGCTCCGTGATGCATCTGATGGTGATGGTAGCGGTCATGCTGAGTCCCTTGCTTCTACCTTGGCGGAGCATAGACAGCACCTAGTTAGTATACAGGTACAGATGCATTGATTTGTTATTATCTTATCGGGGATGATTTTTTGTGCTTCATGTGAAATGGCACATATTGGCTAGTTTATACTAAATATTAATATTGTCATGCACAACCCTTCAGAAAGAAGAAAATATCCTACATAATCCTGCTGTTCCAGTAATAAGGAAGAAAAAAAATGACAAGTTAGTTTTGATAAAGAAAGATATAAAATTTATAGTTTTTCACCAGGTCGAATGTTGTGTGATATCTTTTTCAAGGCATAATGTACCAATTTAGGGCCTGTTTGGCAACCTTGGGTATGCATGGGTATGGGTGGAAATTCCAATCTGATTGATTAATTGTCCTAGAGTCCTTTCAGTATCTATTCAAGGGACTGGGTTTTGGGCAGTTGTTCCCAACACAACCCACCAAGCAATGTAAAGTTTTGGGGAAAAACAATTAAGTTGGGCTGAATTTTTTACCAAGAGCTACAGTGCTCTTACTCCTCACAGTAGGTAATTAAAATATTGAAAGTGACGATTCCCATTCCCACCTGATTGAATTTCCCAAACAATTTTGACACGCCGAACAGGCCCCAACTTTATTGTTTTTGTAGGTGCATACATGAAATTATTCCCACCAGTTCAAGTTATGTCTGTTTTCCATTGTTGTAATTCCCAGTGATTAAAATTGTTCCATAATATGAACCGATGCTGATAACAGGGACCAGCAGTATGTCACCAGGATTTGTATTAGTTAAGGCTGACATTTTGTTACATCTTACACTCAACTTTGTGTTGGTATTCCATAACTGCTGAATCAGACTCAATAACCAGTGTTGTTGTTGAGCTCCTTGAAAAAAAAATATTCGAACAACAATAAGCCTGGGTTGTGGAGCTTATCGTTTTGTACTTGAACTTATACTGGCTTTCTCATGCTTTTTTATTGTTGATATATTTTTTTGTAGGGACTTATAAATCAGTTAAAAGAAGTAATTCCAACTTTGCAAAAATCAATAACAGAGTTGACTGGAGAGGTCAATGCTATCTCAGGAAGTACAACCGATGAACTAAATTCTTCAGGCTCAAGGTTTTCTGTGCAAAGTCAAATTACAGAACATGGTGTTGATGAGCTTGCTGACATGGCATCTAAATTTTCTACCCTTCAAATTGAGAAATCGCCAAGTCCAGCACCTAAGCTACCCTATCTGTTCAGCATGACTCCAAATCCACCAGGGAAAAACACACAAACACCGAAGAGGAATGCTGTGAGCACACAAATGGGTTCACAGAGAGTCGGCAACAAGTCTGTATCACAAAGGGAAGCAACACTCACAACACAATCTTTGAACATGAGTGATAAGAAACCTCAAATGACACAAGGTTAGTGTAGTTATTTCTAATTTTAGTTTCCGTGTCTTTTCTGTAATCTGTTGTGAAATTTTTGCGTTTTTCAAGAAATTGAATAAAGTGTTAGATTGTGTGAGCGAATCTTTAATAAAATGCTGTTAATTATTTTGTAAGTTACTTTAGTAAGAGCTATTTAGTTAAGCTTTTTTTTCATCATCGGCACTTTGAAAACCCAGTAATTGTAGAACTGATGTACTCAATTCATTTCTTTTCTTTAAATTCTTACAACTCTTTTTTTCTGAAGGCTTTCAATTCTCTCACTTGACAGATACTGATGGCTATAATGCACATGATATCAGACGGTCAGTTCGTGAAGCTGCATTATCAAAACCAATAATTAACTATGAGCAGGTAACCCACAAGAACATCTCTAATGATCCATCGGATTTCTTCATGCCCCTAACATCCCGTTCTACAAAAGAGAGACCAGTTGATAACACCACACCGCCAAACGTCAGAAAACATAGGTTAGATTTCCCATCCCCAAAATTGCACACCCAGAAGACATCAGTGACAGATAGGACAAGGGTGTTTGATGGGCATGACCAGCAAAGGTCATCTTTTCTTTCACTGGATGATTCATTGGATCAAGTGTTTTCGCCGCCTCTGCTGATGGAATCAAGTCTCTTTACAGACACATATGAGGACTTGCTTGGTATGTTTTCTGCAATCCCACATTTTGGCACCAGTTTATATGGAGTATGTTTGGGCCAAGTATAACATGAACTCCAACACTTTATACTGCATAATTACTCCATTACCGATCAATCCAACTGATAACATGCAAATACACAAAGCATTGATTCTTTTTTTCTTTTTATTTTTTTCTCTTGCAGCTCCGTTGTCAGAAACAGACACAGCTCTAATGGATCATTGAATTCTACATGTGTGGCTTTTCTTTACGGCTATGACAGTTCAGTGGCCAGCAATTCTCATGTGAATATTCTGGATACCAAGATCTGGGACAAACAAGGGGCCTTGGGTTGTAGCGGATGCAAAGTTCCATATTCTACATGATTCCTTTTTGCTGAACCCATGCTAACAGTTTTCATGTTGCACGTAGGAAAGTTGTTTTCCTGTATGTAGTTCATAAGGTTATTTACATTTGTGTATCTCGTTGTAATGATTTATTAATGATTCAATCCACTTGCCAAGTATTTCATCTATTTAAGGTTTTTTGTTTCTTTTTTCTACTTTTTCCTTTTTTTTGTGTATTGGTTTTGTTAGAGATGGTGGCTGCGGTACTTGTGCAATTGGGGTAGGTGGTTTGACGTGTGAAATTTTCAAATTTTTTTTTTCTTTTTCTTTTTCCTTCCGTCTTTTGAAGAACTACGCTGATATCAAATTGATTCACTTTTGGGATTTGATACTTGTGGAAGCCTTTTAAGAGGAGAATTAGCACGTCCAGTTGATTTCTTTTTGCTTTGTTTGTTTTTGGGATAAGAAAGAGATAGGGGTGATTATTAAAGCTTTGTTTGTTTTGGGGATAAGAGAGGGATGAAAGGGGTGATAACCCTATCACCAGTGAGAGCGCTGGTAGCTTGTCCTCTTCTTTTATCTCCCGTTTATCCTGCTCCCAAACATAGGTGATAGCTTATCCCCTCATTCTCCCTTTTATTCGGGAGCCTTTGAGAATTGATACTTTAAACGCCTGTAAATGGAAACCAACTAGTTGACCACAATAATCCATAGTAACAACGATCTTATTAACGGAGATAACTGTGCAAACCAAAACGTGACATAGAAATAGCATGAACGGAACAAGAGGTAACAATGGTCGGCCGCATTTGTTCATTCATGCCTATTTTATGATACTGTTCTTTTTTTTTTCTATTCACCCCGCAGGAACATGCCTAGGATTGACATTTAACTATTAAGAATATTTTGCAGCACGACGTATTGTAAAGCATAAATGTATACAAATTTATACTAGCACGTTAAAAAAAGTAAACAGATTATTTTTGTGCGAAGTTCACCTGAAAGAATGACTTAATTCTATGAGAAATCGTATTATTATAAATTATCATTGTGTTGGATGAGTGAATAAGGAAAAAAAAAAGAGTACTTTTTTCACTTCAAAGTACTAAAAATGTAAATAAATATAATAGGGACAAAATGCAGTAACGATAATGATAACGATAACAATGATAAAGAAGAAAAGTCGTGACACAATTTGCGAACCATTAAATCTTCTGTATTCCTGCTAATGCATTTTTGAGATGTCCGTATTTAGCTCAACAATAAGGAATTTATTTATTACCAAAGAGCCAAATATGGTTTCTGGTACTTAATATAAGGCGACCAAAAAAGATATTTACAATAACCATAGGAAACGAATCAAGCCAAAAAGCTGTAATATATTAATCTTTAACTATAGTTTTGTCTCGTTTTACAGAAGCCGCATAATCAACTAACTACAGGCTACAACAAATTGATCGATCAAAGCCCTATCAAATGTACCAAGAACTCTCCCCTGAACATAAACCCAACGAATGATTTCCTGGTAGTTTTTGAATAGCCGTCAATTCAATACTAATTACAGGTATCGTTAAGGGTTAACTAATATACCCAAATAAAAAACGAGGACCTACGAAATTGATCTATCCATCAGATTGTGAACACATGCAATCGGGCATAGGGAAGTTGTATAGAGAATCATTTGGTTTTCTAATGCCATATCCTTTTGCATCACTGTTGCGAAGCATATCCTGCATCTGACGCTTGAACCTATCCCATCTGTAAATTTATAGACATCTGTTACATGACGTGCCATGACATGAAAAAACACAGATCTGATCCAACATTGAATAAGACAAATTCATCAAACTTAACATAAAGGTACTAACACCTCTGGGAATTTCAATCTTTAATAGCAGGACACATGGGGTTATTTACTAATAACTTGAGCTTCAATATTTTGGGCTGGAAACAGGAAGTCTGTAAAGACAACTTGTCAATTGAGTCTCAGTCTTAGTTCATTGTGATTATGATTTTATAAAGTAAACTAATTGAATGGTTAATAACTCATGAATAATAAGAAAAACCTGATGTTAGGATTGTCAAGAAATAAAACCATCTTGCGTTTCTCAGGCTTAATTGTCTTTGCATGGCCATCATACATGTATCTCCTGTGCCCCATTAGGAAATGCGGGAAATTACCCCCTTGAGTCGTTACAAATACTTCACCATGTGCACATATTGTGTAATCTAATGCTGCCAGCCGAGATGAATGCCCCTTCCGAAAATACAATGAAGAGAGTCAATACAGAATCATAACAGAAGGAAACATGCCAACATAGCAATGTCACAATTCTCAGAGTTACCTTAAAAGGTGCAAGTTCATCTGCTGAGGCAAGGGTTTCTTTAGTTTCCAAAAGAGGAAATAATTGTCGCAGCGGAGCCATGTACTTCTTTGCATTATAAATCTTACCTGATGCTACATATAACAAAGTTCTGTTGCCAAATCCCATCCCCCGAAGCATCATGCCAACCTGCCAGAACCAGATGTAAAATAATAAGATACAATAATAACAGCAGATGTTACACAAGACGAGCAGTAAAAGAGAAAATAAGTAAAAAAAAAAAAAGAGGGAGAGAGAGAGAGAGAGAGAGACCTCCAAAGGTGTGAGAGGGCATCTACCATCCCTTCGGTTAGCCTCAGAGCTTATTACTCGGCCGTGCCGATGAAATTTACCCCTCCAACCCCTCTCTCTAACCCTCTCCATTTCAGCCTCCTCTTCTATTCCTCCATCATACTTGCAACACGAAAATGCCACCATGTCCTACCAGTATATATTAAAATGAGGTTGAAAAATGCTTTACATGAAAGGTCATTTTGTTGTTGTAGCCCTATAAAAAGTGGGAAAACAAAAATTAAACCTAACTTTGATTTTTGCTATGGAGAAAAATCTAAAATACCCCTGACATGAATCAATCAATTATTTGCAAATGGAAGTTTCCAATTTGCAAAATTTACAACCTGCCTATCACCCTATTTGAAATTTTAGCAGTTCCCTCATTCCACGTTGTAGTTCACCGTACCCTCCTATTTTATGTATTGTTGCTCAAGCAATTACATTTTTGGATGCATTGGGTCACTCTCAGTAATTAAAATACTGTATATAATTTGAATATAGTATATAATTTACAAAGCCAAAATCTCAGATGCAGACCTCTTCGAAACGAAGATGCACAGAGACATATTTCCCATCACTCGAAGAATGGCTTTTCATCACCATTCGCTCAACCATTTTCTGTGCCAGAAGTCGTATAGGGTTTGAGAATCTCAAAGCTTCAAAATTCGCAAGGCATCGCAGTCTCTGTATCCTTGGTGGAACTGTATGTGCCAACCTGTTAGAAAATGGTGCTATCCTGACAGCCCTGCATTGGAGAAAATTTTATTTACATGAAGAATGTCCAAACTTAATTTCTATGATTCTATCTATATACTGTACTATTTTCATGTAATTTTTTTCTGTTTGTTTGAATATCCGTGTGCATGTGTTTTTTTTTTGTGTGTGTGTGTGTGTTGGGGGGGGTGGGAGGTGTGGTGCAGAAGGGGAACATGGGAACATTTAAAAAAAGTATCATACAACTTCTTGCACGTTCAGATGGATATTTGTGATATTTGCCTTTTGCACAGGTACACATGGGTCAATGGATGTCAGCTGCAGACCTCATTAGAATATATCTAAATAAACAACAACCAATTTCCCCAATTTGTGCAATTAATCATCAACAAATTTATTGTTATTAGTTACACTTCACCTCAATCAACTATAAATTGACCCTCTCTTTTTTTAACTGGCATCAATTAAAGTTGATTCTAGCTCAGTTACCTGTCTAGTACATAACCATGCCTCAATTCATTTAAACTCTAGAGTAACCAGCTAAACAAAGATTATGCTAAAGATGGTCGAACCACTATCAAAACCATGCTAAAGATGGTCGAACCACTATCAAAACCAATACCGGGCATCAGTAGAAGCTTTGATTAAATGAATTGTATTATATCTTTACCTCAACTACAAATCTAATAAACAAAATAAAAATGCATACCCCAATTCAAGCAATTTTGGATGAACCTTTTGTAGATAATATGACTTAGATGAGAAGGCCTTGGTTCTCATATTAGTGATGCTACTTATATTATGGTCAAATTTCTCCAGTAGATCTTCTGGAAGCCCTTTAACCACATGAACATGATTCTTCAGCGATTTGATAAAATAATCTTCATCAAATATGTCCCCAAACTTGCTGAATGAAATATGGCACATTACTATTATAAGTAAATCAACATTTTAAGTTCACACTTCATGAGTATAAATCATACACATCTGGACAAAGAGTTCATAGCATTTTGCATGCACAAGTATTTTCACATAAATGAAACCTTACTATCAGATAATGCCATCACCTACTGCAAAGACAGAATAGTCTTCACCTTGGGGTTTTTTTGACGACAAAAAAAAACTACTATGACTTGAAGGGAACCTAATAATAAGGATTTTTGACATTTAATTAGAAAGGGAGGAAACTTATGATCTAAAATTTTGAAGAAATGCAAAATACCTAGAATCACGCCAAACACTGTTCAGATGGAACATAGGTATAACTAGAGTTGCATTCAACAGGCCCGCTACTGCAACTGCATCACATATCTGAAATCAATTGTTCCATAAGAATTTTAAAAAGTTGCAAAAAAAGTACAACTGTAAGGTAAGGTGGATTCCTTCACGGTCACTAAACTTTGCCCCACATCAAATGAGGATATAACATTTGTCGTTGTGAATGTTGACATCAGCAAAACGTTGATTTTTGAACATAAATAATGAAAGTGATATGATTGGAACAAATTAAGTTCAGTGACCACTTAGTGACATGGAGCAAAGTTTACTGACCTCCAAAGAATATAACTCCCAAACAAGAACAAAAATAAATGAACTTGCCGAAAGGCGTTGTTGGTTAAGACCGCCATTTGCTTCAATTATGAGATAACCATTTGATGGTGGTAAACCTGTCAACGCATACCTAAATCAGCTGGTAAATCTTTATTTTTAAGAAATATAATCCAATTGCAGAAATTCCTAACTGGGATTATGAAATTTAAACCTGTATTGGTTGCTCTCTTGTTGAGACAGGGTTTCCATCTCTGCCCAGATTTTTGACGCCATGCTGTCTTCAACTGCCAAAATAGAAGACGAGAATTACTTCATGAGGAGGTCTTGTCTAAAAGTAAGAGGATACATTTTTCACAAATCATGCATTTATGCGAGTCATGCAATTTAGGGTGCTTCACCTACCCTCAACAGCCAACAGAATTTAGTTTGGCAAGATCATAACAACTGCTGACTAAAAAATGTCTTCTCAATTTTTTTTGAAATAATGAAATTTTATTTGACCCCAGAAACTAAAAAGGTAATAAAAAACAATGTGTTTATAGCAGAGGGGATGGAGATCATCTTAAAAATTAAGAACACTGATCGCAATAAAACTTGGCATACACAGCGTAGTTTTATTCAAAAAAAAAACAAGATAAGCGGTCCTCATAAATAGCACAACTGATCAAAGAAAAATGAAGCTATAATAATCAAGTGTGAATTAGAACACAAAAAGATAAAAGGAGACTTTCCCACCATGAAGTACGGAGAAAAATGAGGAACAAAAGTAGGCCAAATTTTCAGGCATTAAAGAAATTAATTGAACTTTCTGATCTTACAGCATTTGTATGATTTGAATCAGCCTCCATCATAGGCCAGAGCTTTTCAAACACCTGAGAACTCTTATAAACTGACCCAGGCGCTGGTACATGTCTCCGGCGAAAAGCCGCGGTGACGCCTACCACCACAGCTGGAGGTGCCCCTTCAAGACCCCACTTTCCAACCAAGACAAGAATGGCACAGAGATAGAGGAGGGGCACAGCGAGGAGGACCCCACGACGACGAAGCACCGCCGTCACCACCGCCTGAAGTAGTCTGGGCGGCGCGGTGGCGGAAGGAGCTCCGCGCTTACGACGGGTCACGTGCATAGCATGCGCCTCCTCCGCTTAGCTGTCATGTGTAGAGAGAGAGAATTGGAGACGAGAGGGAATGGGCCGTTGAGGGATAAATATTTACAAATTTTAGTAAAGTTCTACAAAAGAGGCACGAGAGAGCGAGAGGGATGGCGATGCATGGATGGATCGATTTTTTTTTTTTGGAGGGGAAAAGAGAGGTTGCCTGAAATTATGCTGATATTTTTATTTGAACTTTTCTGGTATAACCAGAAAACTTCCCTAAGAAATACCCAACATATTTTGTTGAGTGTTGACAAATATCTTTGGAAGCCCTTGGAAATATGTCTTTTTGTTATAACCGGTAAGGAGTTCATGCGAACTTTTGTTTCTTCAAACTGTAGTTAGCATTTTATACAACAATTTCTCTAAAAATTGATTATTTTGGAGACAACAAGATAATTGACAGGTACCAGAGTTTTCTTCGACGTTGATCGTGAGCTCTATCAAAGTTTAGTAAATCTTCAGTATGTCCTATAATAAATATGTAAATATATAATGTAAATTTAGTTTCAACATAAATATGTAATATGTAATTTAAATTTGAAGATAACTATTGTTCTTGTACCATAAAAACGTTGAACCTTTTCTTTCGTATAAAAATGACTTATTAGATGGCACACACACACGTAATAGTAATTGGTATATCTTGCAAATATTTACTTAAAAAAACACGGTTTGCCCTGTAATGAGAAAGTGTAGTAAAATAGAAATATGTAGAAATATTTAAAGAGCATGATTTAATTGTTATAATATTTTTTATAGTAATTTTTCTGTAGGATAATATTCGTGTTTTAAAAAAAAACTTTTCGCTAGCTCAAGTCATATATATAAATTGACTTATAATAATATAAATTATGCTAAAAAATAATAATAAATAATCTATAATTAGAAGTGTTCTGTATTTTTTTTAAAGTGAAGCTATAGGTTAGGCTTTATTTTTTGTGTCATAAAGGTTTGAATTCATTGCATCTTTAGGTTCTTTAGTTAGTTATCATTTAAAAATTATTTTCGTAATGTAAAAAATGATAATATTTATTTTAAGAACATTAATTATGTTAATGCGAAGACGTAAATTGAATTTAGTACTTTAATTAGCACCACTAATATATTTAATTACACATATTTTGGTTCTGTCAGTCTCAGCGAGTTCCAAAACTTAATTTGTAAAAATATAGGGGGGAATTTTGAAACGTTGCAAACATCAAAATGACAAAAACTATTGGGCCAGTAGTAAATGTACAGAAGTGGTGGGGATCGTATGAAGCACACATGTCATGAATAATAGGGAAGGATGCTGGATGCAGATATGCAAGTGCAAAAATACATGCTTTTCAGTAAATTCCAATAAATATACAGCGGAGATAGGAAGGATATAAAGTAATATAGAGATAAGAAATTCATTTATTCTGTGGATAATCTTTTTGGGGAGTAGTTGGGAAGTATGGATTTGCTTTCATTTAGGTTTAGTTAGTGTCACCCCATTTTGGGGTGCAGTGCACGTGTCAGGGCCTCAGAAGGAGGCCTTTATATGCGAGACAGTTGCCTGGAAGTATTTTAAAAAAAACGCGCACACACACACATTTTAATTAAAAAAAAACACATGACTAGTTCAAATGTAAATATATTCAGACAATTGCTTTAATTTTTTTATAAAAGTACTCGCTGCTACTTTGTATAATTAAAAAAGAAAAATTATGTGATCACAGTGACGAAGTCACGTTTGGGAAGGGAAAACCACGGAGTCACGGACCCCATATTTGTTTTAAAAAATAAATTTGTGATTCAAAAAGAGTTTCAAAAAATATACTTAATTCTAAAAAAAAATGAAAATATGCGCCACCCTAATTTTTTTTAAAAAAATACAACTCTAAAACTATACTTTCATTATAAAAAAATTATAAAAATATACTTAAGTTTGAAAATAATTATAATATTATACTTATGAAAAAAAATCTTGACCCCCTACAAAATAGACTGGCTCCGCCTCAGTGTACAGAGTTGTAGGATTACATGGGGAGGGACTCGGAAGGGATTAGCATATTTCCTATCTTTCCCTACTTATTATAATTATCCTGTATCACCCAGCTGTATGAGTTCAGATTTTAGTAATAATAAGTTTTATTAAATTAATATTATTAAAAATAAGAGTGAGAAACGTAAAATTTCAAATATATGAATGGCAACGCGCACGCTTTGGCAAAATGGCGTGTTTCATTTAGGAAACGCGCCAGCTTGGCGGTGGCGCGTTCAAACCCGCGTAAGTGATTGCGCATTTTGTATATATAAAAAAGCAAACGCGCCCGATAGTGGCGCGTTTCGTAAAAATAAGGAAACGCGCCACTGCCGTGGCGCGTTTGGTAAAAAAATGAAACGCGCGCTGGCAGCGATGTGTACGCCATTCGTATATTTGAAATTTTATGTTTCTCACTCTTATTTTTAATAATATTAATTTACTAAAACTTATTATTACTAAAAACTGATATGAGTTAAATCTGTGTCCAGAGATTGAGGTCCCCTACTAATAGTATCATGTGTATGAGTTCCCCTGTGCTTTATTGTCAAATACCATTCATTCCATAGGTTTCAGATCAACGCATTGTGTATTTGTGTAGCTTGTCATTGTGCATCTTATCCTGTTATTACTTATTATATGTTAAGTTGTTAACGCATGGTTTGTTATAGTTAAATTATATTTTAATTTTGATATTATAGATTTGACCCATATAAAATTCCTTTTTCATTGTTATAGTTAAAAACATATTCTAATTTCAATTATATCAATTTGAACCAAATAAAATTTCTCTTTTATAAAATATAAGACGTAAATTTTAGTTCATTTAATTTTTTTGATAAAAAATTCATTTTTTATCATCACTATATATTAAGAATTGATACAGTACACACAACAATTTCTGAGAATGCTAAAAAAAGTTCAGAATTTTTGCGGCCTGTCCGGTTCCTAAATAGAAATTATACGACATTTCTTTTAAACATCCTCGGGAGAAACATATAATTGAGTTTATTTCTGAAACCGGGGTGAATTGAATAATGAATAAATTCCAGCTGTGCTCCTTTTTAGGAGAAGCCAGAAGCTTTCTCTCCGTTTCATTTATTTGTTGTTTGGATCAGGATATCCGTAGGCCATTGAATTAATTCTGTAGACCAAATTCATATTTTTTAGATAAAAAAAAATTACTTAATTTAATTATTACAAGTCATTCAAAATGAGTAACTAGCTATTTAAAAAATAGTAAAAAATAAAAAAAAAATATATAATTTGGTTCCTATTTTGATTTTCATATAAAAATATTTTAACTAGTCAGATCGAACATTTGAATTTTGAAGACGGAGAAACAATCCATAGCACATGGGTCATCTATACTATGCGTAACAGCGTAGCCTAACTCAAAAATATATAATTAAATTTTAAGTTTGATAATTTTTTAGTAGAATGATGTCAATATCAATAATTGTATAACATTTAATGTAATGGATGTATTATGAATTTAACAAAAAATTAACATTTTTATTATAATCTATTACATCATAAAAAATTCCTAACATATCTAACTATTTATATTGTCTCTAAAAATTAAATAATAAATCTTCGTTAATTCTGATCATTGCATGATCACAACAGTTAAACATTAATAAGAAGTAGATATATATATATAGCAAAGTCTTATGGGAATACAAAAAATTATATTTTTTTAAAGAGTTTAACTATTTTCAGAATTAAAAAAGCAGCTCAAAAAAATACTAAATTGCATATCAAAGGAGTAATCTTCGAAAATAAAAATCTAAGAAATGGAAAAATAATTCTATAGTTATTTAAAATTATTTTTAAACAAACGAACTTCAACCTAAACCAATACACTTTAAAAAAAAAGCTCCGAAAAATCACAACATATATTAATTTTGTTATATCTTTTTTTCAAAATTTAAACATGTATTATTCTGTAAAGATAAAAAATTTAATACTATCTGTTCTAGATTTACATTTCAAACAAACTTAGAAGTTGCACAACACAAAAAATATAAAAATGATTCATCATACACGGCTCCGAATCGGCTGCTCGTAAAAGCAGCCAGCAACACTGTATACTATCGTACACTATATATACTATTTGATGTATGAACCCTAGCTAGTCATCTGATAAACAATATTTCACCATCCAACTTACTCGTACTATGAATCGTAAAAGTACACCTTTTTTTTTGACAATGCACAACACGAAAACACGAGCCTAGATGGTCATAGGATGGGATGACCTATACTACCCGTATAGTGCTACTAACGTGGTAATAATTAGTGAGAACTCTAGATTTTAGTAATAATAAGTTTTATTAAATTAATATTATCAAAAATAAGAATGAGAAACGTAAAATTTCAAATATATAAATGGTAGCTCGTCATTGGCAGTTGCGCGGACAAAATGCGTCACTGGCAGTGGCGCGTTTCATTATTTTTAGGAAACGCGTCACCGCGATGGCGCGTTTCGTCCAAACCCCCGCGCAAGTATTGCGCATTTTGTATATATAAGAAGCAAACGCGCCACCGATAGTGGCGCGTTTCGTAAAAATAAGGAAACGCGCGCCGGCGCGATGCGCGAGTTTGGTAAAAATAATAAAACACACCAGCGCGTGGCGCGTTTCAAACGCGCGATGAACGCGCCACCGTCGTGTGTGCGCCGCCATTCGTATATTTAAAATTTTACGTTTCTCACTCTTATTTTTTTTTGAAAAAAGAAAAGCACCGCAAAATGGTGCACTGCTTCCATTACTTTCCGAAAGCAAAATATCGGTACAAGCTACGTTTATAAGGAATAAACCAAAAGCCAAGCGATGAAACAAACGATACCAAAACAAGAAAAGTAAAAATACAACCCAACAATCAAATTATAAGACTAGACATGCACATAATACTCAACTCAAAAGTCAACACTCAATCTAAAAGATCCTCATCCTCTTGAGAATGGAGAGAATAGGCACCGTCGACTTCTTTGTGAACCCCTAAGAGGGGCTAGCGGAACGGCGGCGGCCGTGAACCGGTGTGGGACCCCTATCCATCACCAAAGTGTGCTCTAAATTGGTGTGAGAACTGTCCAATGTTTAAACATACGAAAATAAGAAAATAGATGTTAGCGGCTCGGGAAGGAGGGGGTGAAGTAAACACCCTCTTGTTACGTTCCAACCAAATCACCCAAACACTAGAAATTTGCTAACAAAGTGCCCCAAAACTGAAAATTAGGCAATAAAGTACATGAATGCCAAAATGCAAGAAGAGAGACAGTATTTAATAAACCCTTTTGAGGGTGACCATGAGTAATTTTATCCCAAAACTCGGTTATAAAAGTACAATTAAAAAATATGTGGTCAAGCGATTAGTAAATGTGCGAGAAAGCACAAGAGGTGTCACTTAGGACCACCCACGCTTAATCAGATTGTCCTTAGTAAGGATCTTGTTATGTAAAACCATCCATAAAAAAAGTTTATTTTTGAGAGGTATCTTAAGAGCCCACACTGAGGTGGGCAAATTAGTTTTGACGCCACCAAAACATAAAAAATTATACATAGATTTAATAGAATAATAGCCGTGATTCCCCACATCCATATAGGTGAATCCAATTCGGGCGTAAAGTATCTTGAATTGAGTAAAGTGATAATCGCCTCTTTTCGTGCCGCATAGTAGTACTAGCACCTCGACAGAGATTAAGTTTAATGTTACCATTATTCCAAACATCTCGGACAGAAGGTTTGGCTGACTTAGTTTTAGCATAAACCAGTGGGTACTGAAGAGATAAAGGAAAATCATTAACCCAGGTGTCTAGCCAAAAATTAACGAGAAGAACCATTGCCAACTATCCTTTTAGCACCCAATTGTACAAAATGAGAAACAAAAGAAACGACCTTCCAAAAAGGTGAAAAGTGGGTGGAAGAAGAATTAGACAGATATTTAAAATTAATAATGGATTGCCAAAGGCCTGCCTCATTAATATACCTACATTTCCAATACCATTTACATAAAAAGGAAGTATTCATAAACTCCAAATTTAAAATGCCCCACCCGCCACAATCCTTGGGTCTACATACTGTAGCCCATTGCACTAAATGATATTTACGGCGCAGGGAATCAGAACCAGCCCATAAAAACCTTTTTCTGATTTGATCAATTCTGGTAAGAACCCAAGCCGGTATTTTAAACATAGTAATGTAATATAAAGGAATGAAAGATAGTACAGAGTTAAGTAAGATCAAACGACCCCCTAACGAGAGCAGCCGGCCTTTCCAAACTGGCAACCTGTTAAGTATCTTATCAATTAACTTCTGGCAATCAGGCCTGGCTAGTTTTTTCCAATGTAACGCCAACCCCAAATATTTCAAAGGAAATGCCCCCACTTGACAATTAAGTTGTAAGGCGAAATTTCTAGCCATAGCGGAATCAATATTAAGAGCTACCAATTCCGATTTATGAAAATTAATTTTCAAACCCGAGAGCCCCTCAAAAACTCGAAGAGCCCATTTAACACGTTCAACCATCAAATAATCTGCTTTGAGAAATAATAATGTATCATCAGCATATTGTAAATTTAAGACTGGTCTATTAGCAATTACAGGTGGGCCTAATCCTTGAAAATGACCCAACTCAATACCTTTAGAAAAAATTTTATTAAGCCCTTCGGCAGCAAGTAAAAATAAATAAGGGGACAAAGGATCCCCCTGTCGAACACCTTTACGACACTCAAAATAAGCACCTGGTTGACCATTAATCAGAATGGCACTATGCCCTCCCCAAAGAATAGATTCCATCCAACGGATCCATTTAGGAGCAAATCCACGTTGCTTAAATGTGTTCAACAGATATGACCAATCCACATTATCAAATGCCTTCTCAAAATCCAATTTAAGAAGGATACCCGGTTCCTTAGAATGTTTGACTGAATGTAAAATTTCATGAGTGCAATGACATTATCCATAATATTTCTTCCTTTAAGAAAAGCATGTTGATTAACCCCTATAAGTCTATCTAGTACCGGATGTAATCGAGTAGTCAAAACCTTAGTAAAAATTTTATAACTACAATTTAAAAGACTAATAGGTCGAAAATCTTTGATCGTAGTAGTGGTAGCAAGCTTAGGTATTAAACAGATAAAAGCTCTATTGAATTTAGCAATATCTAGATGATGGTTGTAAAAATCAGAAAATAATTGAAGAATATCATATTTAATAAGAGCCCAAAACTTTTGATAAAAAAGAATAGAAAAACCATCGGTCCGGGGCCTTAGTTGGGTTCATAGCAAATATAGCGATTTAATTTCTTGCTCGGTGAACGGAGCGATAAGGTCCAAATTTTCAGAATCAAGCACTTTCTCATGGGGCTCCCAGATGTCATCTGATAAGGTTGCCCAACAGGAACGTTTTGTTCCTAACAAATTCTTATAATAAACATATACATGTTCCTGAATTAATGTAGGGTCATTGCATTCAAAACCATTAATATGTAAAGAAGAAAGTAAATTAGATCTTTTCTTCGATGAAGCAATGGAATGAAAAAACTTTGTGTTGGCATCACCTTGTTGAAGCCATTGCAATCTAGCACGTTGTTGCCAATACACTACTTCATCGCGATATATATTACTTAGATCATTTTTAGCCGAAAAATAAGAGGCATATTCATCCTCAGATAAATCTCTAGTCTCTAATTGAAGTTCAAAAGAAGAAATAGCGGAAGAATCTTGTAGTTTCTTATCTTTAATTGTTTTTCTAATATTGGCACTCCACCCCTTAATTTTTGTCTTAATTGGGATAATTTCTGTTTCCATATTTGCGCGAGAAATGGGACCTGTTGAAAACTTGTCCACCATTTCACCATTAACTCGAAAAACCTTCTGATTAAGCCAAAATGCTTCAAACTTAAAGCGAGAGGTGAAACAGATGTACATTTCCATTATCTAAACATATAGGGGAGTGATCAGGCATTATTCGAGGGAAACTATGAGTAAAAGTGTTTGGCCAAACGATTAACCAAGCTTGGTTAACAAGAAAACGATCAAGACAAGCCATTTGGGTACTCTTCCCACCTCTAGCCCAAGTAAATTTTCTATTAGAACACTGAAGATCAATTAAGCCAAAATCATTAATCCATTTATTAAAAGCATCAGCATTACGCATGTCAAATGAAACACCCTGTTTTTCCTTACGAGTTCGAATGGCATTAAAGTCCCCGCCTACAACCCAAGGACCAGACCAGTTACGACCTATATTAGCCAACTCGACCCAAAAATCAGATTTCAATTGAGCAGTAGTAGGGCCATAAACAGTAGTGCAAGACCAAATTATTTTATCTTTTCTATTTTGAATTTGAGCTGTAATACTGAACCTACCCATATCCCAGTTAATCAATTGACAAACCTCAACATTAATACCAATAAGAATACCCCCTGCAGCTCCCATGGATGGAAGAAATTGCCAATCAGAAAATTTAGACGAAATGGACTGTAGATACCGGTGAGAAAAATTCTCTTTTTTAGTTTCTTGGATACAGATAATATCAAAATGTTCTTTTGTCACAAATTCTTTTAAATAACGACGCTTTTCAGGTAAACCTAGACCTCGTATGTTCCAATTAAGTATTTTCATGAGAAATAGTTGAATGACCCATATGCTCAACAGCCGCAGTATGCAAAGCAACAATTACCTTGTTAATAAATTGTTCAAATTGCAAAAAATCTAAAGTCTTAAAGCAATCAATAGCAGTATTGGCCTTATCAGAATTAGATAATAATTCAACACCCCAAGTATTGAACAATGCTTTAACATCACAAGCAGTTAGGGGACTAAAAGGAAATGATAAGGAAGAATGCTTACCTGACCCATCCGCCAACCCCTTGCTGACAGGCACGAAATCAGTGAACGAACGAGCTCGGATAGGAGCAAGAACCAATGGGGCAGCAGCAGCAGATGTGGCTAACACCAAAGCCGAGGAATTGCAGGAGGGGAGTGGATCGCTACCGGCTGACAGGGAAGACTCCTCAATAGGGTTAGCCACAGCAGAAGAAGGTGCTGTCTCTCGTACCATAGTGGTACCAGCAGATTCGACTCACTCTTATTTTTAATAATATTAATTTACTAAAACTTATTATTACTAAAAACTGTGAGAACTGAGAAGTAACGAGGAATCTTCAAAGCACGGATATAAATTCAAATAACATTTCTTTCTCCGATGTCTTTGATCTTACAAAATTGACTAATTTTCTTAATCCTCTGTATTCAAATTAATTTGCTAAAAAATCATACAACCAAGTATTTAATTTTGTTACATGTAAAATACTTATCAAGTACATATATACGAAAAATTCGAGCATATGTAACAAAAAATGAACATTCACATCAAGCTAATGCAAGTGCGCATGGAGGCGCACCTGTTTGGTATGGGAGGAAATGGGAGGCAAGAGGTGTTACTTTCACGATAGTAACGCCCGGCCACTAACTGATCCTGCCTTAATCTCACGTCGTGATGAGGTTTTAATTAGCGATAGCCGCTCTCTCTAGTCTCTACCAATCACAGTCAATCAACCTTAGAATTAGTATTGAGATGGTACCACTAGATATGCCATATATATGGGACCCGAGTCTTCTATGGCTTCGGTGGATATTGATTATCAGACACTTCTACAAGATTTCGTCAAGTATATTGATACTATTTACTTTCAGTTGAAAATAAATAAATCATTTGAAGGAGCTGATATACAGATATCAATCAATGATATCGTCGTCATATTAATTTTATTGTTTATATTAAAGGAGTTACTATTTATAATAGAGTAATTTTAGTGTACATTTAATTTTTACGGTATATTCAATATTTATGATTTTTTTTTGAAGAATATTTCTCAAATAAAATTAAAATTATAAATATATTTTTAATGATTTAGATAGAGTATGTATCAAATTTTAGTTAATTTGAAGAAAAAATTGTCTCTCATATATAATTTTAAAATTTTAAGGGTGAAATTTCAATGACATAGTGATGATTACTGATGAATGATCAATTAATTTATAAATTATTTTCAATTCAATATACATTCTATCTAAGCTAAAAACAAGGAAGAGGATAGCGCAAAAAAGATTCATTCTAATTATGCCGCACTTTAGTTTAGATGCCACGTCAATTCCAATTCGATTTCAAGTGGGCATCTATGATTTTATTTATTTTTATTTGAACAATGGTTTCAAAAAATATATCATAAACATTGATAAACGTTGAATGTGCTGTAAAGTTGGATGTACATTAGAATTATTCTTTATGATAATAACTTTATTATGCAACTCATTTTGTATTATAACACTTTGTTATTCAACTTAATTATGGATTATTATTTAAGTTGAATACAAAAAAAAACTGTATAAAATAAATTGTATAATAAAACTATTATTATAATTTATAAATAATAATTTATTTAAATTTAACATGAGCAATAAAAAGTTGATATCGACGACGACGGTATCTCCCAGATATTTCCCATCATTTAATGTAACAGTGAAATAGTGAATCATACATGATTTTTAGAATAAAAAAATGATTAGTTTTAGACAAAGCTCGAGCTAAAATTTCTGGACGCGCGGAAATTAATTCGCACCCTTCTCTGTGAATGAATCCATGGAATTTAGAGATACGTTGTGAAATTCAACAATAGTATGAAAAATTTAAGATGACGAAATTTTATAGACGTGCCTTTAAACTATAGTTTGATGGTAATTTCGGTTTTAAATTTCAAAAAAGACAACATAAATTACGAGGTTTGGAGTGTGGAGAAAGAAATTTACAGGTTTACGGAAAATAAATTGAATAGAAATAAAAAAAAAAAACTCGACTTCAACTGGTAGAAATACCGTGTATACTGCTGTGTGTAAAGTAATGGATCAAACATTTTATTGAAATGCTAAATTTCTAATTTGTTTTAATCAAACCACTTTATCACATTTTTTTCCCTAATCCAGATAATAAACTTTAATGTTCGCAATAGCAAAAATAATATACTTATCTGATAAAAACGTTAATAAAATACCAATACTGTGGTTTTTTTTCTTTTAGATGACTTAATTGATGTTCAAATCAAAATTGAGTGGTTAATTGGTCCCTGAGCTTTATAAAATAGATAGTGTTCCACTAAATGCTACCCTCAGAAATGGTTGTACATGCCGCTTGTGGGCCAGTCATGATGTATAAAATACTAAAAGATGTCCCTTTCTGTCTGTAGGAGCCCTGTACAAATACAGAAATAGTTTGGATTTAGATGCCAAGAGGAATACAAAAAACATGGTATATATAATCATCAGTCGTCTAGAATTATCACATCTCTTCTCAAAAAAGGAAAAAGAAAAGGAATTACCACATCTTTTTTTTTACCTCAAAATGAAAATTATTTATATTAGTACGATTAACTATAATGAGATTTTAGTTAGGCACGTTCAGACATTATCCTTTTACTGAAGCACAAAAGACAGAAAATTAAGTACACTAATTCCAGTGATATGCTAATAAACCAAGGAAATAATAATAAGATGCTGATATCATCTGGTAGCAACACGAGAGTAAATTCGTGTAAATCTAGCTAGCACATTTAGATGTGTCAACGATCGACAGTTTCGGCGCAAACGAAACGGAACGGCCAGGTATTTTACTTCCGTTTCAGTAACGAAATGGTTAAACGCAATTAAAATCTATTCCGTTCCAACAACGAAACGATTAACGAAATTCTGTTGTTTCGTTTCGTTTCGACTATCATTTCGTTTAAATTCTATACATCTGCTATGTACTATTGCAGACAAAAATGTTTACAGTAATTAAATGTCTTCCGTCGCTCTCGTCCTTTCCGCCGCTCACTTCTGTCGCACGCGACAAAAACCCTAATCCTCTCTCTCGCTCTCGTCTTTTCCGCTGCTCTAATCTCTCTTTCGCGCAGACAAACTAAACCCTAAATGGTCTGTCTCGCTCAGAGTGAGCAGCTCTCTCAGACTCTCACACTCGCGCTGTCTCGATCAGCCGATCTCCTCTATATTTCGCTCGCTCTCTAAGAGATGAGTCAGATTTCCCCATCATTACCTTGCCTGTGTCTAGGAGGCTGTCGGGATCACCACTCGATGATTTTCTGGCCTAGTTTCCACCTGTACAGAGCTAAATGGGTCAATAATTGGTTTAAAGAACAGATCTACACTATAGCTTGGGCCTAGGCTGAGAGACAGGTCATAGATCGTCGATGGAGGTCTCGTCGCCACCAGACTTGCACAAGGTGATCGATTCCTTGCTTATATATTTTCTTGTTGTACTGTTATTGAACAGAAATAAAGAAAGAAAGAGAGAGAGAGGTACATATTACAGATTTATAGTTGTCTTTGCTCTTGCTCTTTGTTCATTTTTTAAATCACTTGTATCTAATAATTTCGTGTTTGCAGAGTATACAGAGGTACAAACTAACAGTTGTCTTTGCTTTTTGCTTTTGCTGCCTGTATTGTGTAACAATGACTGATTCAGACTTTGTTGTTTCTGAGCCTGATATATCTGATGATGAGTAAGTCCCCTTTTACTTTGCTCTTGTTATTTCTGGCTGATTCAATTAATATGTTAGTGATTGAGAAATTATTAGTATGTGAGCAAATGTTGGCTTTGTTACATACTGGCTTGTTAGCTTGTTGCATTGTTGTTTGTTGCTGGCTTGTTGCCTTGTTGTTTGTTGCTGGTTTGTTGCCTTGGTAGTTTATTATTTGGCATTCAGGTTTATGCAACATGTTTGTTGTTTGTTGTCTGTTGCCTGGAGTGTTACTGTGTCAGTTGCTCTTTGGCTCCTTAGATATCAAACAATGACTTTCAATGATGATAGAGATTTTATTATTTTCATATTTAGCCATTAGTTGAGATTGGTAATATGGCTGAGATTGGTATTACTGTTGAGAAACGAGTTTGGGATCTAGATTGAGACGAAAGAGTAATTGCAAGTTTTCGTTACTGGCATAATGGTGATATGTATGTTTTTAGTGCATTGAATCTTATTTGTAATATTGTTTGTTACTGGCATCTGATTTGTAATATGGGTTATTTGTAATATGGGCTGAATCTTATTTATAATACTGAATATTGGATTATGTTAACTTATTTATAATACTGAATATTGGGTTATGTTAAACGATCAAAAAATTTTGACCGTTTCGTTTCAATTAACAAAACGGTTAACGCAATAAATGACATTTGCGTTTTATTTTTTAAACGATTAATGAAATAAAATTTTATAACTGTTATTTAAATGAAATAGTTAACGTAATTATGTATTTTCGTGACCGTTATAATCGTTTTACACCGCTAAGCACGTTGACCCAAGTCCCAACTCAATAAAGAATTCGAAAGGTAAAATTTGGAAGCTTTGATAAAAGAAACAGGGAGAGATGGCGGTGTTACCAGCTGGCTGATGAGACAGTTCATGGGCTCATGGCTCGATTCAGATTTCAGAATCAGTCAATTAATTACAGGTACTAAATTCGATAACGTATAATATGCGTAAGGGGCTCACATAAAAAAAATCAAATAAACTCAAATTCGATAATGTATAATATGCGCATGGGGCTCACATAAAAAAGAAAAAATAAACTCAAATTCGATTTTCCACATTAAAAATTGAAACTTCTTTGAGGGGTCCAACGTCACTAATGATAAAATTCAACTGTTGATGCCTAGTTGCTTAATGGGCTTCATTGAAGAAAAAAATAGAAAATTGTAAGTAATTATAGTGGCTTATTGATTGGGCTTCATGAAACACTAGCATCTGGCCCACATTGGGGCCCGATAAGTTACAAAACATAAACCCGGGGTTAATTGTTCTCACATGATATGCTGTTATGACGTGAAGAGAGGAGCATTGCTCACAAAAATATTCAATGAATTTACATTTTAGGCTTCTGAGAAATTACTACGCAGTTTCGCTTTACATGCAAACAAACACTTTTAATACATACGAACCCCACTATCAGGCCCAAAATAACCCATGCCTAGCAATAGCTTTGTTCAGGATCAAGAGAACCGTAGTTAAGATCTGATTTGTGATCTGAAGTTAACAGGAGCAGGGAATGAAACACTGAAACGAGGTCCAGGCATTGTCATGGTGCCACCATAATAAGAGGCAAAGGCCTGGAGAATACAGGGTTTGACACAGAGTTCGGTGGAGGCTGCCTTTCTCTTCTTGCATCATGTTTGCAAATTGGGCAGAAGGCTTGTTGCTTTGTCAGCCATGAGTCGATGCATTGCTTGTGAAACCCTATATCAGAGGTAGAAAGGCATTGTTAGGTCACAGAAAGCTAGAAATATGGTTGAGCAAAAGGTTCATGTCCTGTTTTCTTCATTCTCATGGTTTGGTCATTTAGGTGCTTGATTGCATCTTGATGCATTGAGAAAGTATTTAGATTTTAAGCTTAAATGTGCTAGTACAGGCTAACATAGGGTGTGCTTGAATAAAAACACGGAATTTGTTTACTTAATCTTCCTAGAACCAAAGATCACCCTCTGATACTGGAATACCAGTAGTTCAGTACAATAGCTGGTGTCATTTTCAGCAGAAAGGGATAAACGTACTGTGGCAACAAGGGAGCAACCGGAGCTTTTCTCCTCTGGTGAAATCTTCCAGACATATGACACAACTGGAGTCGGTCCTGTTGGGTTCTGCTGCTGGGTTATACATAACACATGGCATGGCCTTGACCAAATTTCTACACATTCTGGCAGGAGGCCGACCATATGTATGCGGCTCTGGTCTAGATGGGTCCATGGAGAATGGCAGAATAACCAAATCAAGTTTCTGAACTATTAGAAGTGCAATGACAAGGAGATTAACAAAAATCCCCCAGTGGAGAAGCCTTTTAGCTGCATACATCATCCATGTAGAGCGATCTTTGGCGTCATCATTTGCAGTAATAATAATATCAATGCCTCTGTAACTAGCGAGCTCCACTAGCGCTTCTCCAGATTCTCGAGAGATGAATATGGCCGTTGTCTTGATGCCTTCGCCATCTCTGTCCACTGTTTCAATTTAAGTCATTTTTACAGTCAACTATTTGTTCATACATGAGTAAGCCATACTGGGACTGGAACTGGCGGCTGATGTATTGAGCCTTGAAGATCATAAAGTCATGGAACAAAAAGCAAACTCATGTTCTGGTACTTTTCAGGTAAATGAACTGGCCTACCGAGCATAGCGGTACCTTTCGTGCTGTCAGCGGTATGCTATTACTAGCTAGCAACAGCTAGCCAACATTTCCCATATTTGTACAAGCAGTCTAAAAGTACAAGTACAATGTAGCAGAGTGAAAGGTAGTACTTGTCTGCACCCGGTCGCCGTATTTGTTGTTATAAACAACAACCATATCAAAGCCTGCAGCTTGAGCCCTTCTGATTTTCTCTGGAACTGAGCACCCTCCCCTGATAACAAGTGCAAAATGAGATGTTGACTTATTCAGCAAAAGATTATATAGATCGGTGCAAGCATCAAGTGGCCTCGCCACATCCAGCTTCCCAAGTGCTTCTGTAATTTTAGGACCTGCGAATAGAAAATACAAAAACGTCTCAGGAAATTCTACACTCACACATTGTACTCAGTTTTTTTATGGTAATAAAAAAAAAAAGAAAATCGCAAAACGGTATGATTATTACAATCCGATAATTGACCCCCGATCAAAATTCCGGATCCGCCCCTGATTAGGATAATGTTCAGCCATGCAAAATAATCCGACTGCACCCCCCCCCCCCCAACACACACAAAAGAAAGAGAATTATAAATATCATCTTGCTACGTGAATAGTTTTCATGGAATGTTGTTTTGCAATTTATATGATGGATATGAACCAGACAATTGTAGAAACCATCTTGCTACTTGAATACTATTGTCTTTGTCGCTCTATACTTGGGTTCTTTGTACCTGGTCCGAATGAATAATATACCCAATAATAACTACTATAATCAACCAGGAACTGTACATTGCAGTGAACTAGTCAGGTCTTTGGTACTATGAACAGGCTGTCTGGCTGCAATACTGATAACCAATTAAGCAATTTAAACCATTACATACCAATTAAGCAATTTAAACTAACACCAATTCTTTTTGTAATTATAATAAATATCCTCAACTATAGAATCAGATGAAAAAAAAATTATTAAAAGAAACAAACAACGGCATACCAAATAACGCGTCAGCATAATCAAAAGATAAAGCAGGATCTCTTCCAACCAGTGTGATGCTCCCATTTACTACTCCCATGCAAAAAGAAATTATTATCAACAAAAATATGACACATCTCCTTGCAATAAGGGAACTCATGGTCCCCTTTCTAAAAGGTAACATTAAAGAACTCTCAAGTTTCTCTCTGTGTTTGTCTGAAAAGGATGAAAAGCAAAAATATATATAGAGACTATATATATTGGTGCAGTGAACATATAGGACTCATAATATATAAAGCACAAGGGAAAGCATTTCCAATTAAAGCATAGAATCCAAGTTCTTTTATCTAAGAGACTAATGAGCCAGTACAAAAATAGAACCAATTTTACTCTATTGGATCAAATATGGCTTTACCTCTTATAGCTGGATCTAATTATAGAAGGTGAATAAAATAGACCAACAGTGCATAGTCCTGTCTTTAGCAGCAGTCATCTTTCTTTCTTTTTTTTCTTCTTTTTTTTTAAGTAAGGCGGCACTCATCTTCAAAATAGTGAAATATATAGGGGAGGAAGAATTTGTGTACGTAAACAAATGCTATGGTTCCAAATACGTAACCATTCTACCAAGTATATGATTTCACGTAGGGGAGATTTATATTAGCACCAGCTAATTTGAGCATTCTAATCTTTAGTTCAAGCTACAAACCCAGAACACACACCAAACAAAAAGTGTAAACATGGAAAGGGATCGTGAATACCGCAATTCGATTAATTTGGAAAGAATCTAGATGTGTAGCGTGGGGGTGTCAATGGATACAGTACACATCGATGATATTTTTATTATCATATCCATATAAAATTACTCTTATTCATACTTTATTTTTATCCATTAAAATTAGACTTACCTATACTCTATCTTTATCCATTAAAATAAACGGTTAACGAAATAATAATGAATGCTAACGAGTAATATTAATATATTACATAATTTGTCATCAGTTATATAAAAAATATATACAAACTCATTTCTTTCATACAAATATATATTTATTTTATTAATATAAAATTAAAATATAACTATACAATTAATTCTAACTTGAGTTATTTCAAAATAAATAAATTAAAAAATATAAACATCTCTTGTCAAACTTTTTAACGAAAAAATAAAATATATTAAAAATAAAAATAATATCTTGTCTAAAATAAAATCTTATATTATCTCATTCAATTATTTTAATAAGTACTCTATTAAATATTATAATTTGTAAGATAGTTAAATTTGGAGAAAATAACAATTATAATTCATAATAATTAAGACACAAAATTCGGGTAACTAACATAGAAAAAAAAATATTACACGAGATAGTTAATTAAAAAAAAATTAATTATTTTTTTAATAATTTACCTTATAGAACAAACGGATACGAAATGACTTTTATCCATATCCTTATCCATTTAACGAACCTATCTTTCCAGTAATTTGGATTTAGACCATTGCCAATGCTAAAGTGACATCCTATCTCAAAATAAAATTCTTTAGACCGCTGGTTACGTCAACCAACTAGGAAAGAAAGGGAAGAGGAAGGGCGAGAAGGCAGTAACACTTAGAGCTTACTATACCTATGTTCGTGAAAAAATTCTTACCATTTTTCATATCAAATAAGTTAATAAAAAAAATCTTTATCCACATTCATCTTATCAAATACGATATGAATTAAATAAATGAATAAAAGATATCATTTACACCCTACTGTAACGGACTCTGAAGATAAAGGCCTTTGTTTTAACATTCAATCCGCAACTTGTATTATGCTAAAATTTCTGAAAAGATGGGAGCACTTTTTAAGGGTTTATGATAAATTATGTATAATCCTTGGTGACCGAGGCCCAGATGGTGGATACACAGAGGAGAGGGATGCTCATTATTTTTCTTGTATTTGATCAGAAGTTAATTTCGAAATATAGTTTTTAGAAAATAATGAAAATAAAAAAAAAGAACTGAAGTTCATTTTTCTGAATCTGACTCGAATCAGAGAAAGAGTTGATTTCTTTTTTGGTGATTTATATAATTATATTTATGTTTCCCTCACTTTTATCAACAAAAAAATATAACTATATTTATCTAATTGAAAGATTATGTAATGTTAATGGAATTACTAAACTAACATCATGCAGAATAAAGTAACTTTATTACAATTAGTTTTTACTAGTAAGTACATTTTTATTAAAATTAAAATGCAGTATCAGTGCAAAGCAACCATTTTTATCTAATATGAAGTACTATTTTTTTTATAAAAGCAAACAACAGCCTGCCAATCTACTACAATATTGTTCAAAAACTAGATTACGTTTGAGTCGTAAATAAACTCGATAAATTATAATGAGTTTGTCTATTGTGCTTTCAGTAGAACTTTGATCGAAACGCTAATAGTTTAAATTTTAATTTTTCATGCTTAAAATTTCAATTTAAATAGCTTAATAAAATATTTATATCATAATCTTGTAGAATACTAATTTTTATCATGTTTGAAATCAGTTTACTATACTTAATGATTTTTAGAAAGTAAAATTTTGACGTATAAATTTTATTATTTTTCTATTATTTCAAGATTATCGAAAATCATTAAGTATAGTAAATTAATTCTAAACACAATAAAAATAGTATTCTATGAGATTATGATATAAAAATTTTAGTGAGTTAAATTAAAATTTTAAATATGAAAAATTAAAATTTAAACTAATAACGTTTTGATCAAAATGTTACTAAAAACACAATAGACAAACTCAATTATAACATCTTAGTTTTAAATTGCAAAGTAAATTCAATAACGCACGATCAAATGGATTGGATCCGCTCTCAATATCACCGGACGTGAGACAAACCAATAGTTCTAGACCCATATCAAATTTATTCAGTCATTAGATAGGTTCGGATCAAATCGAAAAACGCACTCCGAATTCTGACAGAATTTTCAGAGAGATGATTACAAGAACAAAACTTGATACAACCATTTTTTTCTCTTATAAAAGACTTTCAATTAAGGGAGTGAAACTAATTCAATTTTGTTTTTATTTGAATAAAAATATTCAATTAGAAATCATTTCTACTATAATATTTCCTATTGAAATCAATTCATCATCCGCATCTCATTCCGTCAAGGGATAAGTGGCGGGCAACATACATACCCTCTTACAAATTTCTTTTTTAAATAACTAATTCTGAAGTTCAAAAAAAAGGGTAATAATGCTCTTCGCCAAAATGCTGTCTACTTATCTTCTGTATCATCAAAGCAGAATAAATAGCTGTGTGCTCGTTAACAAGAAAGAGAATTTTCCAGCGATTTCCCTTCTTTTTGGTGGCTTCTTGACACCCACAATACAGTAAACTAATGATCAATATTTACAGCCTCCGAACTGCAATAAACATGTACATAATTCCATTTCAAATAAGAGCACACACAACACGGTCAATTCAACTCAAAAAACCCAGTATGACTTGCAACCCCCCCAAAAAGGAAAAACAGTAAAAGTGACAACTAAAAGAATAAATTACAAAATATTTAGTACCCTTCAGATGGTGATGGTGTTGAATTTCCAGAGGCATAATTACTGGAGGGGCCTCTTTGCAAGATGCGAGAAAGCACAGCTCGGTTTATGAAACTGAAGTAGTTCGAAAAGGGGATGAAATGTGTGAGAGAAGGGTTGGCAGGTGTCACTGCAGGAAAAGGCGGTAGCTGCAGTGACAGTAAAGGGGTTGACTCTGTGGCTGGTGGATCCGGGCTGCTTATTCTCGCATCATGTTTGCAGACGGGGCAGAAGGTTCGCCATTTCATTAGCCATGAGTCGATGCAAGGAATGTGAAATTCTATAAAAGAGTTGGAAAGTTCAATCATCAGGCAAAAGTTAGGAGTATAAATAGCTGGTCATAGTGCTCATCAATAAATTAACTAGGTGGAGCCAGGTTAAGGATTACAATTAGCAATACATTGCAAGATAAATAGAAGGAAGCACAAACTAAACGGAAAAATCTAAAAGTAATCAATGTTCAGTCCTGAAAAATTCTGTGAGGTTCAAATTGAGCCCTTGTATCAGTTCATTAGCTGGCTAAAGGGTATAAATCATATTATGAGAAGGCACGGCAGTTAGATATTAATTATAATATGAGAAGGCCAGCAGTCAGGTATTCCTGGTAAAGCCACATAAGCTGCGTGCAATTGTAACCAATAGACGAGTTCAACTGGACCAATAAATTAAGGGAAATTCATGTCTGCTGCCACACTTTTTCTATGGCACAATTGTTTTATGTCTATGGCGAATGGGACCACAAAAAAACACCCTTATAGCTAAATCTGGAGCATAGAAATGAAATCAGGCAGTTTGAAGACTGGCAGAAAATGTGCCACAGTTCTTTATGGCAGTGGATGCCGATCCCAATTAAAGGATCTTGAGGAATCTAATGCAGGAATGCATTTGGCTGATCAGACCAACAAAAACAAAAGGGTTGATATGCTTAATTAACCAATGTATCAGTACAAAGGCCAACGTTAGACATCCCTCCAAAAATTTATGTAGATTTCTGAATATAGGGTTGCATAATGACAAGTGTGAACAGAGTGAAGAAAGCTACAAGAAGAATGAAAAAAATCTTAACAATGAAACAAAACAAGATTTTATCAGAGATAGGGACTTACTGTGCTTACAAGGCAGCAGCCGAAGCTTGTCCCCTGTGACATAATCTTCTAGACATATAACACAGGTGGCATTGGTCCCATTCCTGTCCATTGCTGGATCATACACAACACATGGCATTGCTTTGACCAGATGGCTACTCATACCATCCTGCTGAGCTGTATCACCACCACTAGGCCGATAAAATCTAGGGAGCTCCAGCGGCTCATGCCGCCGTCTCCTCACAAAACAGCACATCCCTGCCAGAGAGCAGACTGCAAGAAGCGAGATGAAGAAAATGGTTGTTGCTGACCATGCAAAAATCCGGTATTCTGGGGTAACAATAATGTCTATGTTGGTATCTCCAGTGTACTTCGCTAGTGTTTCACCTGATTCTAGTGAAATGAATATAGCACTAATGTTGATGTCGTTATCGTCTCCTGCCACTGTTTCGTATTTAAAAATGTCACAGTGAAGATTTGTTTGCACTTCATACCTAAGTAAAAACTGTACAAAGTCACCTTAAAAATTTGCAGCAGAGAAGGTGAGAATTTATGTACACATTCAACATAAACCCAGCAACATTCTCCTGGTCCTGCTGCTGAATCAGGTCATGCACTGATGGAAACAGTTTTAAGGGTGTTGAAAAGGACAACTGACACTCCTTAGTGAAATCAAAGAAGAACCAACATTTCTGATATGATGTACAAGAAGGCAAAACCCAACACCATCTGAGATAACCGCAGATATCACCCAAACATGATATCAGTGTAATGGCAAAGTGACTATTTTGCATAATTGGACCCTTGGCCTCAATTCAAAAGATCCCTATGGTTTTTCAAGCAAAAACGATCTAAACTTGAGCAAAGTACATTATAACAGCATTAATTTGATCTGTCTATGCAAAAGACAAACTGAGATAGACAAGTTTTAGTTGTCTTTCTTAGTTCATTTTTTTTCAGTCTATCTAAAATAAACCAGAAAATGTTGGTATAAGAATGGAATTGGTTGCAAATGCATTCAAAGGTACACATGGTTTGCAAACACCATTGAAAATCTGGTTTGATTTGCCAAAAGACCCTGAAATTAAATTACGGCTACTAAAATTCAACATAGTAAAGAGACAAAGCTGTACTTGTGATCAGGTGCTTGTGGTACTCGTCATCATACACAATGGCCAAATCAAACCCAGCATCTTGAGCCCTTCTGACTTTCTCATCGAATGTGCATCCCCCCCTCAAAATTAGTACAAATTTTGATCTTGAACTGTTCACCAACCTAGTAGTTAGTGGTGCACAGGCATCAAGTGGCTCGGCCAAGTATAGTAACCCCCGCATCCCTGGTTCCTCTATTTCAAGACCTAAAGAAATAAAGGAGCAAGATCTATCAAATGGGTTATAAATTATGGTTTATGAAAAAAAAAAGGATACCCAACATTTGGAAATCTGCAGTGACACCAAGATTCCTCAATCTGTTGAAAAGTCCAAAATAATCATATCTAATATGGGACTTAATTTTCCAAATATCATACAATTTCTTGGCTCCATGCTAACATTTATTTAATACGCACAGTATTAGGGGTAATTTTTGAAATATTATATGGGCTGATGGGCTCTTTGCAAGTCAGGCAGTCAGAAATAAGTAATACCATTTTCTTGAGCTAACTCTCAACAGAGGCCATGTCAAATTCAGAATTTTAACATTGTTTTCTCTTGTAAATTAAACTTTGTGTCAAAAAATCATTAGTGGAAAAGGGTTTTAATGGGTTCCCATTTCTAGCCTTTATATTATTGGAAAAAAAGAACCCTATATTTTAAAACAACTAAATGCTTCAGAAGTTGTGTAATTTGAACTTTGAAGTTTGAAGCACCATGTAGTCTAGTTTATATCAGGTGATAAAAGTGATCCTTTGTTCCAAACCAGCTAAATTCCTTATGATAATTTGTTATCAGTCACTACCAAATGGTTTTTCTTTGTTTGGGAACTCATTTATTTCTTTTGATGGTGCTTACAGGGGAATTAGGAATACGTGGGATGAGAAAACTAGACCAACCTGTACTGTACCAGTGTTGCGCATAAACAGTCAAGTTGGGGAAAGTAACTACCAGCAATCAAACCTCAATCCAAAGTTCATGTTGCAAATTAAACAAATGGAGCTGAAACTATCAAATTTATCTTGCAGAAGTTTATACCATCCTCCTCTAGTTAGGAAACATCATCCTCAATTGGATCCGAATCACATAAAAAGGGAGAAATTTGCAATAAGCAAAGAAAATCTTACCAAAAGTAGCTTCAGTATCATCAAAAGAAATGGTTAGATTTCTCCCAATTAGGACGACGTCCCCATTTGCTATTCCCACCAAGAAAAAAATTATCACCGCCACCAACGAGGCTCTCCTTCCCATTAAACAACTCATCGTGGAAATTTCCAATGAAATTTCAATAGGTTCGTTTTGACGCTTTTGTTCGTGTACTAGTGGGCATAGAAAGGATGAGAAAATTATTCCAGATGGTAGAGGGGGAGAGAGGATGGAAACAGAACTTACATACGCGCGGTGCACGTCAGGAACGGGGTCAAAACTCAAAAGAGGAGGAAGAGTGGAAGACCAGGGGAAGGGATTCTAGCATTTTACTGCCTAGACGCGTTCCACGAAAGTTTTCACTTACATGCTGTTCCCAACAAAAAGTACCGGACCATGGTGATGGAGCATTTATAATCACAAAAATTCTCGATCGAGCGAGCCCCTCCCGTATTTTCTGCAACTCGAATCTACTTGTCATGGCCTCATGGGCCATGGCGAGTGGCGACGGCGTTGATTGATGCGCCCATACCCCATAGTTATCATGTTAAAATGCTACTTACAGCGCTCAGCGGAGACCGAAGGCAGCAGCCCACGACAGTCTCCAAAAAAAATTAATATTAATATATGACAAATTCTTTAATAAAAAAATATATATATGACAAATTCTATCTTAATCAATTTGAATTTTATTATTATTATTATTATTATTATTATTATTATATAAATATATAGTTATAATTACTTTTATTGTAACTCTTTTGAAAATTTTAATCCATAAGAGAACAACTCTTAACACATTTATTTTAATTTTAAGATATTTTATTTTGATTATATTATAATTTTAATATTCCAGCTACTTAATATTGAAAACATAATATTTAGATCTAAAAAATATTAAAAAGGGTTCAACTGTCGTCATTTTTTGTATCTTCATTATGCTTTCATTTTTAAAATTTCTTATAGCTTAAAGTTTAAATTTAAAATAACAAAGTAAAACTGTTAGATTTAATGTATATCAAAATAAAATTGATTGATTGATTTAGTTCTGACAGTCTTAGATTTTTCATATTCGAAATCAAAAACACTGGTTTGATAAATGACAAAATAGATCCACATTAACTACTATTGTCCTTGCAACGTAAAATGTTTTGAAGCTAGCTTATCTTGGTTTTTTTTTATTATTATATGTGGATGTGGAGCTTAATCGCTGCTTCAATAATAATGATAGCTGATACCAGTGTTATATATGGGATTTAGATTTTGGAGGAAGAAACGCAAATTGTCATGGTGTCTATTGAAGGAGGGCTTGAGTACAAAAAGAAAGCAACTGAAGTAACCTTCTTTCAAAAAAATTCTTGATTGAGATAATGCTATGTGTCAGGGGCAGATGTACATCATATCAGGGTAATTGTCTTCCTCTAAATTTTGAAAAATAATAATTTTAGATAATGCTTTCAATAATTTATTCTTCCCCAAAAAAAATTCTCCGTAAATTGTTTCATTATTTTTATTGAGAAAAAATATTTAATATAATGTATAATGAAATAATTATGTAAAAATATTAAAATATAAAATTTCACAGAGGAAATTTTTTTTCATCAACTTTATTATCTATTACTTTGAGCTTTATTTTATTGTTATTTTTAATATATAAAATGTTATTATTATTTTTATTAAATAAGAATATATATTAAATTATTAATTTTTTATTTAGTACCCAATTAATTAATGATTTTGAACCCGATAAACTATTACAATCCGATAATTATCCCCGACCAAAATCTTACGTCCACCGTGTTGTACTCTGCAAGATAAGTTTTTGTTGTTCTTTACAGGGGACCATTTACAAATTTAAAGAGAGAGAAACCAAATTAATTGAAGTATCAGGTAGGGGTGTCAATGGGTATGGTACGGGTTAGGTGGAGACATTTTTATTATCATACCTATATTAAATTACTTTTATCCATACCTTATCATTATCCATTAAAATTAGACTTACCCATACCCTACCCTTACCCGTTAAAATAAACGGTTAACGAAACGGTAATGGGTGCTAACGAATAATATTAATGTATTACTTAATTTATTATTATTTATAAAAAAAATATGAACTCATTATGTTCATACAAATACGTATCTATTTTACTAGTATAAAATAAAAATATAATTATGCAAACAATTCTAACTTGAGTCATTTCAAAATAAATAAATTAAAAAATAAGCATCTCTTGTCAAACTTTTTAAGTAAAAAAATAAAATATATTAAAAGCAAAAATAACATCTTGTCTAAAATAAAATCTAATATTGTCCATTTAATCATTTTAAGAAGTACTCTCCTAAATATTATTCAAACATTATAACTTATAAGATGGTTAAACTTGAAAAAGATGATAACTATAATTTCTAATAATTAACTCATAAAAATCGGGGCAACTAAGAATATTCCGAAGTTATGCGTTAATGATTTGGACCGAGTTTGAAACTACTAGTCATTAACGCACAACTTCAGGTTGTTCTTACTAATTCCCTATTTTTTATTTTATTTATCAAAAAAAATATTACACGAAATAATTATATTGAAAATAATATAAATTATATTTTTAATAATTTATCCTATATGGCAAACGGTTACAAAATGATTTTTATCTATATTATTACCCATTTACTTAACGAAATAATTTTTTATCCTTACCTATATCAAATAAGTCAACGGAAAATTTTTTTTACTCATATCTATATACACTCTAGTATCAGGGCCCACAGATTCACAAACGACGTTGAAGTGGATATTGAAATAATGTTGGAAATTCTTCATATGTGTGAACTTCCAAGATCCGAGGATTGCAGTGCTATTATGTGCAAGTACCTGCACTGTTTCAACAAAGTTACAAAAATGATATAAATTTTTTGACCGCATATGATCTTATGAGGCGCCTTCTAGGTGTTCAAAGATTTTTTTTTTATACATTAATTAATCCAAAATCAGCCTTGTCATTTTGTCAGACTCAGATCGTTAAAATGTCCAGTGATTCTCAGTGACGTGATATATTTTATCATCATCTAATAATAGTTATCTGTTTTTGGCGATATTGATCTTCTCATTATCAGCCTCGTAGAGGAGCCCAAGCAAGTTGTATCAAACTATCAAATTCCTCTAACATAACTCTGCTCTGAACCTGTCCCAAAATTATGAGTTTAAAATCTCTCTTTTTTAGTTTTGAATTATCGAAGAAGAAGAAACAGATGGCACTGGCAGAGCTGAGTCGACGTGCGAATCCAATTTTTCTACTTCTACTGTGTTCAACTCTCATCTCCTGGGTTACTTCCCACGAGTTTCTTCTGGATGGGACGGTGATTGAACTGGACGAGTCCAGCTTCGACTCCGCCATTGCTACCCTCGATCGGATCCTTGTTGATTTCTACGCGCCTTGGTGTGGCCATTGCAAGCGCCTCTCCCCCGAGGTATAACGCAAAAACGAATTCATGGCGGTTTTGTTGCATCATGATCGACTGTATTGGTTAACTGGATTTACTAACGCAACCCTTGATGTGAATTTGATTTATCTTACGCATATTGTTTTGAATTTTCTGTTGCGTGAGGTTATTTCTATGAGAAATTAAATATGTATACCTTCTACTTTGTTGCAGTTAGATTCTGCTGCTCCACTGTTAGCTGCGCTGAAAGAACCGGTTGTTATAGCCAAGATAAATGCAGACAAGTACAGGAAACTTGCATCAAAATATGAAATCGAGTATGCAATTTAACTTGACTTTACTAAAACTGGGATAAGCCCAGCTTTAAAGAAGTGCATTTTGGGTTGATTTTTGCCAGAATTAAGTTTTACAATCTTGGCTGATACTCAGTGTGTTATCTTAGTCCTGTACTGTTACTGGCAAGTTACCAGTATGCACTGTGCAGACTGAAATAGAAATTTTAACAAACTAAAATGGTGCTGATGAAGAATTCCATTATAAATTTTGTTGAATGCAGTGGATTTCCAACATTGAAGCTCTTCCTCCATGGTGTGCCTGTTGATTACACCGGACCCAGAAAAGCTGAGTTACTAACAAATCATATAAAAAAGCTCGCTTCCCCAAATGTCACTGTTCTAGAATCTGATGCCTCAATAAAAGACTTTGAAAAAGCGGCTGGATCAGAATTGCCTCTCTTTATTGGATTTGGATTGGAGGAAGTTGCCCTTGCAAAACTGGGGGGACAATACAAGAAAACAGCATGGTTTGCTGTTGCGAAGGATTACTCAGAAGAAATAATGGTTTCATATGATTTTGACAAGTTCCCAGCATTGGTTTCACTTTATCCCAAATATAATGAGCGAAATGTATTTTACGGGCCTTTTAAAGGTATGCTGTGTACCATTTTGAATTTATCATATGTTGTGTTACATGCTGGCACTTGATCTGTCACCAAACTTGTTTACTATCAACAACCAAGGTGTAATCCTGAGTACATATGATTAATGCACAACTAAAAGACGTAATCATCACTATATATTGGGTCTTTGCAATAACTCATCTCCTGTTATGAAATTCAGAGGCATTTTTGGAAGATTTCATCAAGCAAAATCTCCTTCCGCTTACTGTACCCATTCGATACGAGACACTAAAGCTGTTGAAAGATGACAAGAGGAAGATCATTTTGATAATCGTGGAGGATGAAACGGAGGATAAATCTGTAAATTTGGTCAAAATCCTAAGGCCAGCAGCAGCTGCAAACCGTGATTTTGTTTTTGGTTTCATTGGGTTGAAGCAGTGGGCTGAGTTTGCCGAAACATTTGATGCTGCTAAAGGCTCAGATTTACCAAAGATGCTTGTTGGGATGGGAATGAAGAATATTATTTAGTAAGTCTCTGAGCAATAGCTCCTTTTTTTTTAATTTGTACCCGTGATGGATCTGCACTTTGGCACATGGGCAAAGTGAACCAAAGTATACCCTCAATAATATACATCTAAATAGAAAAAAAAATGTAAAATATGTTTTATCTCATTTAAACTATACTCTTTAGTACAAGAAATTATAGAAATCTAGCAGCAGCAATGGTTCAGAATTACCAGCCCGGCGCTATTCCGTTGCCCATTATATATCATAATAGCATTTGTTGAAGTGATGAAAAATAACTCATTTTTGTAGGTGGAGGGAATAGAACGTTTAGAAGAGGAAGATCAAGCGTCCCAAGTTAGCCGATTTCTCGAGGGGTATAAAGAAGGAAAAACAATCAAAATGATGGTTAAAAGCCAGACATTTCAAGGATTTATGAAAATAATGGGTGTTGGATTGGTGTTGGTTATAGTTGTCATGGTTTCGGTGGTAGTTGCTATCATTTACTTGGCTCGGGAAACTGATGGCACTCAGACCAGACTTTCTCGGCCTGAGGATGAACCAGGGTATAAACCCATTTCAGGTAGTAGTGAAGGAGCTGGGGAAGGCTATCGAGGAGATAAAGAGGATTGATGATAACCTGCTTGCTGCAATATTACTCTTAGTCTCTTAATGAATTTATATTTTTTTTTCCTTTTCTTGACTGTCTTACATTCGCATTTTTCCCCTTTTGTGGGTCATTTTTCTTTTTTCTAAAATCAACGTTCCTGAATTATATCCTGCGGTATTTCTTTCTGAATAGTGTTTGATAGTTTGATGAGCGAGCTATACATCATTAGCATCTGTATTTTTAGGGGAAATAACCAGTTTGATGTGATGCCGAGTAATCTAAACATATTTGATGGACTACCGAAATAAACCATCCTAGTCTAGTAACAATCTACCAGTCGGAGTCCTGAGACGATGAGAGGTATAAAATAGATCCTTCTATGAATATTTATTTATTTATTTATCGGTTTTATCCGATCACGTTTTAGTTTTTATGCAGAAACTAAAAGCCGTGCAATGATCACATAGGTAAATTACTAAATTTTAAATTCTAATAATTTGTTATCACATAACGTACTAGAATTATGGAACAAACATCCTTCGGATCCAGTACAATGATGATTTACAGCTAAAACGCTTATAAGCACAAAAGGGGTAACACAGTGAATTATCTGAGACAAAAAAACCCACACGGTAAGTTAAATCCGCGATCACACACCCAAAAAAAAAAGTAAAACATTAAATTAAATCTGAGAGATTGTTCAAGAACAAAGGTTATATCAACAATTAAATAAGCTACACCATTATTCCACAGCTATTAATGTTAATAATTAATGTTACATGGATGTTAACAAATGCGATTGACATATTCGACTACCAAATCATCTCCAGGTCAGTATAAATGTCCACTTCAACAAAAGAAAAAAAATCTACATTAAAGGTAAAACATGACTATAGTCAGCCCCTTTGTACATGAGAAGAATTTCTGAGACATCAATAATACATGGAAACTTCACTGCTTGCTTCATCCAAGTATGGTTACAGGAAAAAGATCTAGTCAATAGAAGGGCAAAAGTGGAAAGGTGAAGCCTAATATCTCATCTGCTGACAGAAGAAAGTGCTTTCTGAAGTTGCAAAACTTGTTGCTGCTCCTCTATTGGCAATGAGCTCAACTGCTCAGGAGTCAAATTTAGTACTTGTTGCAATAAAGCTGATTGTGCTTCAGGCGACAACTGCAAAATCATGAAAATTAGAAAAACAACATAGATATTCCATCCATGTACATTTTCATGGAAAAAAACTATGAAAGTATTTGAGTATTCAGAGTCAATCAAAGAACTCAGGATTCAAAGCACATTTCAATCAGAACTCATATAGTTACTGGTTTATAATTATAAATAATTAATTTCCCCTTTATTTGTGCAAATGTGATCAATGACTGATTTATCCAAACAAAGCCAAACCAGAGAAGCACGAAACCCAGAGAGGAAATCTAAGCAGATTAATGAACCATTTACTGATATTGACAGGAAAAAACCTGTTGAGTCAGCTTCCCTGGCTGCACTGCAGTAGAAGAGGACATCTGATTAGCTGCTTGAGACAATGGAGTGTTGAGAGCTGAGACATCATTTGTGTTATCTGTGACATCTGACCTCCTCCTTTTGAAGCATGGCTCAGTTCTGACCATGGGTTGACTTCGATTTGTCCTGTCTCAGCTCCAGCACTCAGCCGTTGCCCAGTTGGTGGAACAATCTGCTTCATCAACACTCAAACCATTTAAATTTTATTCTATGAAAATGTCAAAAAAAAAGAAAAGAACACACACATATAAACAGAATTTATTAACATCAAGGACTACCACTATTCAGCACTCCTATGGTTTGCCAGGTTATCATAAAATACAAGCCAGGTCAATTTCAAGATAATGTGGCAATCCTGGGTTACCTGAGATGCAGGCTGCGCCAATCGTTTTTGTGGCATGGATACGCTCGGTACATGTGGTGCTGGCTGATGGGACAAATTAGAATGTCCGAATGGTGGTCTCAAGTTCTGATGCAAGATGGTAGACTGAAGTTGCGGCACCAACCCACCTGATGCCGCTAAATTAGAATGTGTCTGTACAGGCTGGAGCATGGAAGTTCCTCCATGTGTTGTGATTGGTACTTGCTGGCGTGGTACAGGTACATGTGCCACAGGTATAGGATTTTGTGGCATGACTAAATTAGGGATTCCTGGTGGGGGTCTAGGTTGCACTGGGATTGCCGCCACTGGCTGTTGATGCATGTTACTTTGAGTGAGGTGCGGCAATTGCTGCTGGCTGCTTGCCATCTGCATCTGAAATTTAACAGAATTAAGAATTAGAATTTTACAAATGCATTTTTTATAATATATTCATTACTATCTTATGAATGGAAGGTTAGGCTTACAATCTGCGGTGTCGCTAATCCGAGCATTATCTCTGCCTGCTCACAATAAAAGAAGCAAAATTTTAATTGATCCTAATATTTGACAAACAATTGGAAATGATGGTCTTTGCACTATATTCACTTCACAGTATATTACCACCTAATTTTCACAACTGAAGCACATTAGACTTGGTTTTGACAGAGTTCTGGTTCCAAGCCCATCATACTAAACCATGTGTACCATCTGGCAAGGACTTTTTCCACTTGCTAGATTCTTTAAAGCCGTTAAAAGAAGAAAAAAAAGATTAATAAGATATGAATGGGTGGACAACCAAAAAAGGGCTTTAAATCTTAGATTGAATCACAAAGAGAAATACAAAATACAAACCTGAAATAGAGCTCTTAGCAAATTGGGATTCTGTTGAAGGAACTGTTTTACCGTGTGATTGTTTTGTGCAGTTAATAACTATTTAGCAAAAATGGAAGTAAACATTAGCATTTATTATCCTTACAGAAACAAATAGCAATTACAAGCATGAATAACCCTAAAACAGCACTATCAATTTTGCTAACCTTAATTTCTGATACTATCCCCAGAAGCTGGTGCCTAGACATCCGGCTTAGGTAGTTTGTTATTTGATCAGGCCCCTGTTGGTTGACCAGCCCACTTTGTATTACTCCAAGAGCACCCACGACGGCAGAAAATGCAGATAAAGCGGAGGATAGGCCGAGGGGTTGACTGGCTGCCAGATCAGCTAAAATTGGGTGCAAAATACCATATCTTAGACACAGATACTTGATTTTAGGTTCATTCAGTTTCTGTACCAATTTCTGCCATCTGAAATTCTTACAATGTGAATAAATAGAGATATTCCAAAGAGTTTTTAGGGTTAAAGAAACATTTTTTTTATGTCACAAACTTTGTGCATAATTCTGTATAAACCATGTCCTTTTTCTTACCTCCTTTTGGGCTATTAACTTTAAGGTTACAGTGACATACAAACATGGGACTCATTATGGAAAAAGAATAAAAAAAGCTCTGTTTGTCATTTATTTCAGAACCAAATTAGCCTCAGTATGGAAACCATGGGAAACAGAGCTGCTAAACAATGTCATGAAGTGAATGGTGGTACCATATTTTAATTTTGAGTAAAGTTCCAGAAAACATTTCCATACCTGGTATTGCCCCAGAGGGATGCTGAACTGTCCCAAGATTTGGCCCAACCCCAGGTCCACCTCGACCCTGCAAGGGAACAAAGTCCAGACGCTCATCCATAAGATAATAAAAATATTACAGCAGTACAAAAAATCTAAAATAACATATCAAGAAGGTATATAAAGAAAAAAAAACTTGCATGAATTATGTAACCTACAATAGTATCAGTTTAGCTATACATAATACCAACTTTGGGCAGCCCCCGGAAAGGAGCAAACTTTACATTTTTCTACAACTTTCACCCCCAAATGCTATCAGATTTTCTACCTGATCTCTGTTTCTGTCTGCATTTTTTCCGTTTTCAGCAAAATCAACACGTAACTGACGGCCATTAATCTCATACCCTTGAAGATTCCTTCGTGCACTCAGTGCTGTCTCTTCATCTTTATATTCACAAAATCCATATCCTTTTGGCTTACCAGTTTCTTTATCAAGTACCAATCTGCACCAAAATTTGGTTTCTAGTGAGGAGGCATTTTCACAGTCTTTTGCTTAATGCTTTTGAACTGTTCAACATTGATCGCAAGATTTTAATTTCATTTCATAAATTGGACCAGTTAAAAATGTAATTGCAGACAGAAGCAAGAGCACAACTTTTAACATAAGTATATGGCAAAGATAAACAACAAAATAAAAGCACAAGAGATGCACGATTTCCTCATTCTTACGGTACCAGAATATAAATCAATGAATTTCACAGAATTGGAGTGCTTAAATTTTTTTATTGCCTTGATTAAAAGTTTAGAACAAACAAACAACAAGCCAACACTTCACAGATTTAAGATCATTTACTGCAATCATCCAAAACATAAATAAAGAGAAAACACAGTTGCCAGTTTAATTGAATAAGGTTGATTCATGAAAAATTATGGACATTCACATTGTAATTTGGTGCAGCAAGCTATTAAATCTGATATTGATTATAGGTCAAGTCATAGTAGTTATTGAATACAAGTTTGAAGTTTGCTTTGTTAGTACAACAATTTCCTTTTCCCTTTTCTAAAAATTCCAGAATTGAAATGTTAGAACTTAGAAGTATGGAGATTGAAATCTATGTTAGCTTATGATTCAGCACTATTCATTGATCAAGCACAAACTATAAAAATTAGAAGCAAGGAAACAACATGAACAACAAAAAATCTGATAGATGTGAAGTCAGTTACACTATTACAGGAATCCACATACCAATTACAACCTGACCTGTGAAAGAACAAAAGAAAAAAAAATTGCACAGATTAATGAGATTTCACATTTTCACAAATGGCGCTCTGGATTTGCAAAGGAATCCAAGCGATCGCGAAACAAAAAAAAAAAAAAGAAAGCATTAAAAGACATGCAACAACAGATTAAACGCACAGTCACAGACATTAGATATACCACTGGACCAGCAATATTCACTAAAAACTTTACTCAATTACAACGTACACATATTTCATCTGTCGTCACAAGAAAAAGGGCAAAACAAGGAAAAAAATGAAAATTTCGTATGATTATACTTCGAATTCTACAATATTTGGTTCTAATTTCTCGTTATTGACCTGAAAGACACGACCGGGCCGACCTCCTCGCAAATCTGGACTAGCTGCTCCTCCGTCGCATCGTATGGTATGTTTCCGACTGCCACGCGTAATACCACGAATAATTAGCTTCGGTCGTGCGAAACCAAATCAAATTGACGAGGAAAACAAAACAAAATCGAAATTCTCACCAAAGACGCAACGATTTTGATTCTGAGGAGCCGTGGAAGTCATAGCTGCTCCAGATGGTTACGAAGTGAGATTCGAGAGGAGGGGATGAGGGCGTCCAGAATAGAATCGAGACTCGAGGGTCGAATACGTCGAAATGGACAAATGGTGTGTTAAATTTTTGGAAGACGGCCTTCTATAATTACAAATATATGGGCCTCGGCCCAAATAAAAGAAAATTGCGAGAACATTTCTGTACCGACACTGATCCATGTACAATACAAAAAGTGAGGAACCAACCGAGCAATGTTTAATCATCTAATTGGAGTTCAGAAAGTCAGAACCTTACATTTAATTTAAAAACGGAGTTGATACAGTCATACAGATACTTTTAGTTATTATGTATCTTAATAACTTTATTATATCATTCATTTTATATAGTACTATCATTATAATACACATTAAATAAGTTATAATGCATATTATCGGTACCAACTAAGTACAATATAAAATAAATGATATAATAAAGACAATAAGATAATGCATAATAAATTCCATATTGATCACTCTATCAACGAGCGTATCCCCAAAACATTTTTCATTTTAAAAATAACCTTTAATTATAAGAAAATATAATTGTTCATCGCTTTAGTTATTTTTAGTTGAAAATAAAAGCTGTGAATGTTTTTTAGAAAAATGTTCGTCAAAACTTGGTTAGTTGCATCTCTCGTGCCAAAGTAAGTTCGAAGCAAACACTCCAACTTCCATGATTTGACAAAAGTGAGAAGGGACGAGAAATTAGCAAATGTAAAAAAAAAAGACGAGGACAATTATTTTTTTAAGAAAAATAAGTTGGGTCGGGTGGCCCTACCGATTTTTTTAATAATAAAAAAATAAAAATATGAACCACATACCTTCTCTTTTTCTTTATTTTTTTCCGCACGGTACACTCCCCAACATCTGCACTTCGCACACAATAATACTTCTATATTTTTTTTTAATTGATGCAGTTTTTTCATCCCACTGAGTATGCACTATTTGATCATGTGATGCTTAATTGATGCAGTTTTTTCATCCCTAAAGTATGCACTATTCGTGCAATTTTTTTAACCAATGCAATATTTATATCTACATGAGAAAAATGTCCAAGATTAATACTATGTTAGATGTTAGATGTTAGATTGGTGAAAATATTAAAAAAATAATATTTATAGAACTTATAAACTGATAGTTTTAAAAATTCTATGCAATATAAATTGTATTTGATAATTTATAATGCACAAATTTTATATTGGATAAAATTTATGAATTTTCTAAACATAATTTGTTATTATTGATTTTTTAATTTGTTGAAGCTTTCTAAAAAGAATTAATATACAGTATTTTAGAATTTTGCAGTACTGAATTATGAATGTTTTATATAAAATTATATGAAAATTTATCATCATTATTATTAGAATTACTATTATTAATATTATTGTTATTATCATTATTATCATTGTTATGAGATTGTATGCACGCTATTTTTTAATTTAAAAAATAAACAAAAAATTATACACAATTACATGCACATTTATGCGACTTTACTATATAAATTTTATTTGTTATAAAGTACATATGGAGAGATAATAAATAAATTGTTTTTTTATTGAATAAATATTTAAATTTTAAGTTTAAATAGTAAGATTAAAATTGAGAAAATTATAATTCAAATATTTTTTGTGATAAATAACCCTCTAATTGTTAAATTCAATTTGCACAATTTTAACTCCATAGTAAAATGACCAAAATTCTCAAACATATATAAATTTATTAGTAATATTTTTGTACTTAATATACATATTTTTTACAAAAAGATGCTAGTATATTCATTCTACAAAAAATGAACAATAATAAAATAATAACATAATTAAAGGAGAAGAGGAGGTACGCGGGCCGAAGAAAAGGTGGGTCGGGACGGAAATACGATTTCCATCCGAGGGATGGAAACGCAGATAGAGACCTTGTTATTTTCATCTAAACTAAGCAGATACTGTTAGATGCGTTACTTCATATTTTTATTTTGTTATTATTAAAAAATGGGCCGGCCCTATTTTATATCCTCCACAACGACAACTATTTGGTTTGATAATCGTAATCATGAAAAAATCGTGTGAAAATCCTCTAGATTCATAATTGTGTGCTCCCTGCTTGTGTTTCGTGCAACACATTTGTTAATATTTCTGGCCAATGTTTAAGATAATAAAAAAAATGTAGTATAACTCTATATTAAATGGGGGAGGAGAAGAGAGATTTTGGTTAGACAATTGGCAAAAATTACTTTCAAATGAGAATATAGAGTGATTCACTTTTGTACAGGACACAAACATCCGCCAACTTGAGTGATAATATTTACATGTTGTTATTACAAGATAAATTACTCACTCATGATAATCTAATAAAAAGATGATGATGCACAGGTGAGAGCAATTATAGAGAATGCAGTACACTTATTCTCAGACTACATATACTGCACAGGTGAGAGCAATTATGATATTGCTCAATGCGCACACAACGGTGTTAACACCCAATTTCAGTCAAAGGCGATATGAAAATAATATACTAAAGGGGTGGGGCAAAGAATACAAACGGTTGTAAATTACATTCTGCTCCATAATTTGAAGGGAAAGATGTGTTAGAATATTCAGATAAATTCAAAAATCAACAACAATTGGTGATGGAGGTGATGCAAGAGTTCAGACATTGGTTTATATAGCAGGAAAACAAATAAAGGATCAGAAGAACACTCAAGCTTTAGATAACTCAGTCAAAATATTTTCTGTTCTTTAGCCATATCTGTAATTATATTCTTCTCTTTCTTTCTTTATTTATTTTTTTTTCATTTTTCATGTACTATCAACACTGATGTTTTTTAATCAATGAAATTTGAAAGCTTGAGTCTCACCTTTCTTTCTAAAAAAACTCTATATTAAATGAGTCTATTTTTAAAGTTTAAATGAGGAGAAAAACTTGAATATACTTAAACGTGCAAAAGAGTATTTTCATCTGTAAAAATTCCCACTTGATTCAACATTAGGGGTGTTAATTATTGATCTAATCCGTCGGATTAATCCGATCCGACTCGAACCCAACTTGATCCGACATGATCTGAAAATAATTGGTCGGATATGAATCTAATTTTTTTAACTCAAATCGGGTCGGGCCGGGTTCAGGTCAACCCGATCCGACCGACTAATTATATTTTTTGAAGTAATTTTATGATTTAATATTAATTTAAAGCTTAAATATATATTAATTATATATTGATTAAGATTAATTAATATTTATTTATTTACTTAAAATAATTAATAAATATTTAATTATTTTACATGGGTTAGATCATATCAACCCGTAACTTGATCGGGTTGGGTATGAATCAAAAAATTTTGACCCGAATGTAATCGGGTCGGGTTCGAATCAGATAAAAAAATAATAAAATAATAATAACCCGATCGAACCTGACCCGACCCGACTCATTAACACCCCTACTCATCATGTTACTTTTCTTATTTTGTTTTTCATTTTTTTAAATGTTATTAAGGAGATAAGATAAAATACAATGCATTTTATTGGTGAACTTGTGCAACGTATTCAAATTTCAAACCTCAAGCTACCGATTACTTATCCAAGCCACTTAATTTAATCTGTATCAAAGAATTGCAGAAAATCATTTTTGTATTTTTTTTGATTTTTTTTTGTCATTTTTAAGGAGATTGAATATGATAAAAAAAACTCTCATATTAAGTGATTTTCCCCACCTAAAAAACACAATTTTAAAAATTATAAATTTTGATTTTCTATAAAACCTTGATTGGATTAGTCATTGATGATTTGAGTCTGAGATTGAGAGATTTAAATGTATTGTATAAGTACATCCGTATAATGCATTGCGTTTTTCCTTTTAATATCATCTTTGCTCAAAACAGGTTGAATGCAAGATTTCATGAAAAATGTCTTCTTATTCTAAAATTTATGTTTGTTTCCTAGGAATTTCTATTTCTAGAAATGAAACTCCAAAAGTTAATCCTAGCAAATAAAAATATCTGAAGTATTATACGAAAAACAAAAATAGGCAAATAATTTGTGAATGATTTGGGAATAATTCGTTCAGCAATTTGTGAATACTTTGTGAATAATTCGAAAATGTATTTAGTTCGTTCATTCGCTTGATAAAAGACGACGTAAATGAATTATTAGTTTAATTTTTGTTTGTACAAATGATTGAACAAGTTTACACTGGATGTTTCGACCATACAACTATAGCGCTAAATGCTAATAATTACTTTTAGGCAGTTACATTTTTTTGTAAGTGTTGTTTAAAATCATTTAAAGAAAAGAATTACAATTAGGGCCTGTTCGTTTGGCAGAGAATTTAATGGGATGGGAACAAATGAGTATGGGTTTCAAGTATGCTAGTTGATGGTTCCAATTTGGAGCAACAATAGATGGGAAAAAATACATCGGATTAAATTAATGGAGGCTCATAATAGTCCCATAGTTTTATTGTCACACCCCAGAATAATTAAAACGGATTAGGGGTGCTTAATCCCGCCACGTACGCACGACGAGACGTGCGTACGAAAGGCTAAGTGAATAAAAAAAATAAAGTAAATCCCAGAATAAACAAAACAATAATAATAATACAAAACAAAACGAGTCCGAATATACGAGATAAATACAACGCCGGACACGGCGGGGCTAACTCCATCGGAATGGGTAGCAAAATCTCTCAAATAAAGCCCAAAGAAAGAAACAAAAACCGATGCCGATAAGCCCTAATCATCTACCCGCCTCGCTTTGTCTTGATGCGGCGAAGCACCTACGATATCACGCGGGGGCTGCTTGCACCTAGCACTCTCATCAAAACTCGAACCCATACACTGTAAACCTGGATCCCACAACCACCGTGGAAACGTGAGTAATTTTAAAAATTACTCGATGTACGGATTTAGATCCGGCCTTAAGATTTGATCTTCTTTCTGAAATTTGGACCCAAATCCGATCCGAATTTAAATGCAATGAATTATTTTAATATATGTTAATGTATTATTATTTTATACATTTCGAGAACACCTCTACATGAATGACATGAAATGACAAATAACCACGAAATAGAAAATCGTGGAAATAGTAATATAATATAAAATATAAGGTACGAGAAAACATACACCGAAATAAATATCCCGATTTGCAAATCACGGATCTATCCCAAGCGGGCGCCACCGGCGTCCCGACTTACGAACTTGGGCCTTGCACTAGCGGGCGCCACGCGGCGACCCAACTTACAAACTTAGGACTTTATGTTTATGCGGCGCCAATACGCATAAACGGCAAGTCGAGCTCCCGAGGCGATAACGCCCTAGGAGAGTGAGCGTGCATAAGCACGTACTACAGTTTACTAAATACGGTAATTCACCTTACAAAATAAAAACAAACGGATAAATATGTCTTCGGTTGCCATATCGCCAAAAGGAGATAACTACCGTGAATTAACAAATCGAAATCAAATGGGAGCCTCTTTACCCGTACCAAACAAGGGTCGAGAGGACCGCATCCGTAAAAGTATCAAAATGAAATATAACAAATGGGAGCCTACACTTGTACCCGCTAAGGCCGGTGGACCGCATCCGACTTTCTCTGTACCAACTATGGGCCAAAGGAGAAAGCCCTTCGGACAATACTAGGATCCTAAATAAGCGGATAAATATAATAATATAGTATCACGAAATAGATTCAGTCTCGGATATGGCCGCCCACTTGAGTAAACACCGAAAGACACGGCATCTAATCGCTCAAATTTGGATTAAATATTTAATCATATAAAGAATAATAATAAACTATAATAAAGATCAAGAGAAAACACTCGACACGGTAGAACCGCCAAATGACGGGATCGGTGGATAACCGACGAGCGAGGATGCGCAGTGCATATACTGAGACCAGGTGGGTCCCACGGGCCTATGGGTCACCGTACGTAACCACAACGGTGCGGTTATGCAAGACAACTCCGTCGAGAATTACCGGTCGCCTCTCAAAGACACCCATGCATTTTAATGCATGATTAACTACGACTTAGTTAATATTTAGTGATAGTAATAATATTTTCCTAATAATTATAATCTACAACTTGAATTATTTAATTCTCTACGATCTATCTCGGGACTATTTTCAGGATCCTACTCCTATCCTGTCTACGTGCAATATGACATGATATGACATGCGAATGCGGGTATGTCTCGAATATGCTGGTCAATTTACAGGAATGCATATGACAGGTCAGATTTAGTCTCTACAAATTTTTGGTCAGAAAATACCGCAATTCAGATTTATTTTAAAAACAGTTTTATCTTCGGTTTGGATTCCTAATTCTAAAGAGAGAAAATCAAATCCCAGGAATCGTGCACTGGGAGTCTTTGAGTGAGGATCGCGGAGTCGCTCTACTCGGAGGTAGAACGGCCTCGGGGTCGGTGTCCGCGTACGTCGGGTCGGGAATGACCTCGTACTCGTGAGGGATCCGAGTCGACTGTATCACCTAATTAATTTAAATTAGATGTTTATTAGTTTTACTTGATTTACTAATTAGTAATAGGATTAGATTGATAATTTAATTAAACGTTTGTTCGGGTTTTATCGTCTCTTCTTGAAATTTCGGTGCATTTCTGCATACATATACGCGGCGTCGGAAATTTTAGTTGCTCGCATATAGATCCGTTAAATTGTGTTTATCGTTCTCGATCGCTCTTATACGTTCATTCTCTATTTTAAATTCGAGTTCATGGATTTAAATATTTAAATCAATTAATTTTAAAATAGAGAAATTGATTAATATATAATATTATATTTAATATATTTAGTATTATTCTTATTAATTTAAAATAGAGAAATTGATTAATATATAATATATAATATATCTAATATTTTATTCTAGTATTCTTTTGCTTATTAAAAAAATGAAAGATTTAATTAATATATATTGTTATTTTATATATATATTCTTTATTTCTAATATTCTTTTAAATCTAAAAATAGAGAAATTGATTAATATATATATATATATATATATATATATATATATATACTCGTATATATATTCATTATATCCTAATTATCTTTTCTTATTAATTTTGCTTTTATTATTATGTATATGTATATATATACTTAACCTTATATTTAAATAAATTAGAAAAATAGTTTAAAATAAATTAAAAAGGAAAACTTAAAAGAAAAATTAAAAATAAAAAGAAGTAAATAATTTAAGAAAATTATTATCGTTTTATTACTGTGTTGGTGTTTTAATGTTCGGGATCATACGCTGACTACCAAATCGTTGGTGCCAATGCACCGATATCCCGAATCGGGGGCAGTCAGGGAATATAATCATTTCCCGAATATTCAAGTTTACGTTTTAATCCATGGATACCGCCAAACCTTTCGGGGCGGCCTCCAATTTATTTTAAATCACATTTTAATTATCCCCTTTCTAATTTTCTTGAGACTTTTAAATATTGGGCCGTATTAATTTAATACTAATTCCTAATTAGATTTTACTTAATTACAATCCATTAGTCGGCCCAATATGATTTTTAATTATTTCATAAGCCCATGTTATTTAGTTTGGGCCTAACTCTAATCTAATTCCCTTAATAACTATCTTAGGCCCAATTAAATAGAATCCAACCAGTTACCCTTCAAAAGCCCAAACCGAACTCAAGGTAACTACTTAACAGCACAGGCCAAGACATTAGGGAATCCAGAGATGAAAGCAAGCTATCCGTATAATAATAGGACCAGTAGAACCATAGCCAAAGCAAGGGAGGCAATTAAATTAAAAGGGGCAGCCCCATAATACCAGCAACAAGGCAATAGAGAACAACTCAAGCATAACCGATTCAAGATACAGATATCGATTCGATTCAGATTCAACCCCATCCCCAAACAACAATCCATTTTCAAGTGTATACCAAGAGGTGGCATTCAAAAGAATGACCCAACCAAACAAATCTTAGCACAGAGGTGGTATTAAAAAACACAACCCAGAGTATCAAAGCAGTATCACAACACAAACAACACATATCAGCCCCAAATATTAACTTAGCAACCAAGAACCCAGGTCGTGTACTAATATCATGGCAAGCACAGGTCTTAATCGTACAAGGATAGAACAGAAATTGCACAGACAAATCAAGGTCGGAATATTGATAAGAATCAAAGATAAAGCAAGGCAACAACCGGCCTTAGTTAGAACTGCCAGCAAAGATGAGCATCTCAAACAAGGATCAAAACCCACACAAAGTTCAATAGCAGGCACAACCAGCAATTGGCACAACCTTGCTTCAATGGTACCAATTGGTACCATTGTACCAAGGTACAACCATAGCTAGGGCAAGAACAGCGACATAGCGAGCAACAGGGGGTACTAGCAGAGCAACCCAAAAGACAGCCAACCCAAAAAGACAGCAACAGACAAAATCGCCCAAGCAAGACAAAGCAAAGCACGAGCTTAGCTCGGAACCGGCCCACACGACCGGTTAGAGACAAAGTAAGATAATACCCGGTTTGTTCAAGGCATTCGGCTCGAGAGAAGAGGAGAGGGTTTGGTTGTGAGACTTGGCAGAGGGAAGGAGCTCTCCTTGCTTCTGTGAATCGGAAGAACGAGAGAGAAGTGAGAGGAAGGGAAAACGCTGGTGCCAGCGAGAGAGAAGTGAGGCGAGAGAGAAAGGGGTTTTCGCAGTGGAGAGAGTGAAATCCATTTGGGTGTTCTACATCGGAGAGAAATAAGAGGGTGAAATGAAGGTGAGAAGGGCAGGAGGTCGTGAGGGGAATGGGGGGTCTGTCGCCCCCGTAGAAAAAGGGGAAAAGAAGGATGTGATGGGAATACGGAGAGAGAGTGAGTGGGGTGGTTGATTCTCTGTGGTCATAGTCATGCGGTCTACTATGAATTTTCTGAACGTAAATTATGTGTATTAATTGAGAGGCAAATTAAAATTTTGAATTCCATTTGATTTATGGGTTTATTTGAATATTAAGTTGGTTAAAACTCTGAGTATGTCAAACTCCTTAATTTATGTCTTGATCTTTGATATCATTAATCGCATATTCTAATTGTTAGTTATTGTTACTTTAAGGTTATAATTTTAATTATTTATTATTATTATTGTTTTATCTTATTCCTTTATTTATATATATAAATATTTATATATATATATATATATATATTTAAGTGTAAGTCTATGTCATTTATTAATTGATTAAATCATTTTAATTATTAATTAAATTCTTGTTATTGCTTAATTAATTTTTGTGGTTTGACATTTATCCCCAAAGAAAATCCCAAGCATTGACTACAATATGATCAGTGAAACGTCTAAGTCAAAAGTCACGACTGTCCATTTTATTTCGAAACTATTTATAGCAACCTGTAGATTTATTTACATGTAATAATTTTATTATTTATATTTTTCATAGCACCATAACCAACTATAACCGTTTATATATTGTTTTGCCGCTGTTTATATCTATATACATCAGATATTTATATATTTAACAAATAATGTGTTTTAAGTATGTTTTGGGCATGTCATAGGAATCTATTTATATAATTTAGGCTTCTTGTTAATATTAAGAGTATCAATCTTGTATGCAATTTCACAATTTTAGTAATTTACTGTGATCTTTACATTGCAAACTATTTATATTTATTGACATAATTATTTATACATTCCATTACAGAGAGGTCAAAAGATAAGTCAGAATTTAGATGATCTTCGACGCTATTTACATCATAGTTGCATATTATTTATTGTTATTTACGTCTATTACATGGTTATAGTTGTTATCTATTTTATTTATACTAATTAAACAAATAAATAATAACTAATTATTAAGATTATTTTTAGCTCAAAACATATTGTGCATTTAAGGTTCTCGAGTAGGATATTATTTATATTATTCGGTAATCTTGTTTGTAATGTAATATTGTAAAACATAATTTATGAAAAGAACATTATAAACACATCACCAAGAAGTTAACACAGTCAAGTAATCAAGAGACTTACAAAAATCATGGCGTGAAAGTTAGTTCAAGAGATTCTGAGCACTATGTTTGGGCCATAATTGATGAGAGGTAAACCACCATATATTTAAAGGATGATAAATAAGAAAATTAGAAAGCAAAATATCTAATTTTTTTGTTATAAATTAGATCCAACTGATGATCGAGGATTTAATAAGGCATGGATAAGACACAAGAAATGGTTTGAAGAGAAAGGAGGAGAAAAAAATTGAAAAAAAAAACGTCGGAAAGGAAGAGAGGAATTTGAAATAACGTGGATGAATGAAGGGATGTCACGTTGATAAAATTTCAAAAAGTTGTTAAAAAAATGAATATTTGAAAGAATGATCAAATATGGTAATTAGTCGTTGGGGACAAAAAATGGGGACGGGACGCTGGGGATTAGAATATTATTCCTAAATTAATTTTGTTGCCATTGAGTTTCAATACAAATCAACAATTTAAGTGGGGAGATGGACCCAAACCCACATTTGTTTCAGTTATAAAAATACATAACGAAGTTGTAAAAAAAACACCTGTACGGGTCAGATCTGACCCGTCGAACCTATGGTCGCGATCCGACCCGCCCCGATCCGTGACCCAACCCGTCAAACCTGTGACCCGTTAGAACTGACGGGTCTAGCACGGACGCGGACAAAAAAATTAAAAAAAAACTTGTGCTAGACCCGACCGGTTTTGGACCCATCCAACCTGTGCAAACCCGCCCCGTGCAAACCCGCCCCGACCTTGACCCGTGCAAACCCGCTCCCGACCCCGTCCCGGGAACCTGTGCAAACCCGAGAAAATTCAAAAAAAAATTCAAAAAAATGCGGGAAAAAATAATTTTTTTGGTAAAAAAATATAAATAGTTATATATTTTTAATATTCTTAATAATTATTTTTGAATTTTTCAGAATTTTTGAGAATTTTTTGAGAATTTATTGTGTTATTTTTGAATTTTGAAAAAAAAAACCCTTGGACCCGACCCGATCCGCCCCGCCGACCCGACGGGTCGCAACCAAACTCTCAAAATGGACCCGTCCTAACCTATCCCGTGAAAATCCATTGACCCGTCCGCCAAAATCCGCCATCCGTGCAAACTCGTCCCGACCCGACCCGTTTTTAATACACTACTAACGGGTCATGAAAATATTATTCAAATAATGGAATTAGGTGGGTATAGGTTCCATAATGAAGCTTTGTGGGCTCCAATGAGATGGGTTAATGATTGGGAAAAAAATTAAGTCCAACTCAATTGTTTTTTCCCTCACACTTATGTTCATTTTGCTGGGTCAAAATGGGTTTGAATGGGTACAATTCTTCAAACCCATCCAAAAAAATACTCAACGAACACCATTTTGGAAAAACAACCCTATAGTGTCGTCCATTGTTTGAGTACAAAAATATATAGGTGAATAAATTCTAGTTTAAAATTATTACAACCATCCCCGTGTAGATGATTTTTTTCTTTATCTTTTGTAGGGTTAGATAAGTAGCTTACTGTCACACCCCAGAAATAAATGAATCGGATTTGGGGTGCTAAATCCCGCCACGTACGCACGACGAGACGTGCGTACGAAAGGCTAAATGAATAAAATAAGAAAAATCACAGAATAAACAAAACAATAATAATATAAATATGCATGACCATACAGTCCAGAATGAACAAAGAGAATACAACGCCTACATAGGCGGGGGCTAGCTCCATCGGAATGGGCAGCAATCTCTCAAATAAAAACCCAAAAGAAAGAAATAAGACTCAAAACCCGATGGATCCTATCTAACTACCCGGCTCACGTGCAAATGCAGCGAAGCATCCCTGTCATCGCGCAGGACTATCCTTAGCACTCACCCTAGCAAAAATCTCGAACCTGAAAATACCTGGATCCCACATCCACCGTGGAAACGTGAGTAATTTTATAAATTACTCGGTGCGGATTTTTAGATCCGACCTTAAGATTTGATCTCCTTTCCTAGGCGGACCCAAAACCGAAATCGATGTTTGAAATACAATATAATATTGATAAGTAAATATAATAATATTATTATGCACATTTGACCTACATGATATGACATGATATGGTAAAGAAACCTGAAATAGAAAATTCTGTGGAAATAATAATATAATATAAAGTATAAGGTACGAGAGTCAAACACCCGTAATAAATACCCAAATTGTAAATTTATCAGACTCATTCCGAGCGGGCACTACCAGGGCCCAACTTACTAACTCGGGCCTTGCCTAAGCGGGCACTACCAGGGCCAAACTTACTAACTTAGGACTTTATATTTGTGCAGCGACAACGCCGCACAAACGACAATTCGGGCTCCCGAGGCGATAACGCCATAGGAGAGTGAACGGCTATAAAGCATGTACTCTGGTCTGCTGAATCTGGTAATTTACCTTACAAAAATAGAAACAAACGGATATAGTATGTCTTCAGTTGCCATATCGAAAAAAAGAGATAACTAACCGTGAATTAACAAATCGAAAACAAATGGGAGCCTACACTTGTACCAACCAAGGGTCGGAGGACCGCATCCGTAAAAATGTCAAAACGAAATATAAACAAATGGGAGCCTACACTTGTACCCACTAAGGTCGGCGGACCGCATCCCCGACTTTCTCTCTGTGCAACTAAGGGCCAAAGGAGAAAGCCCTTCGGACAATACTAGGATCCTAAATAAGCCGGGATAAATATAATAATATAGTATCACGAAATAGATTCCGAGTCTCGGATATGGCGCCGCCCACACTAAACCTTTGAAGTACACGGTATCCTAATCGCTCAAATTTGGATTAAAAATTTGATCATATAAAGAATAATAATATGAAATATAATAAAGATCAAAAGAAAACACTCGACACGGTAGAACCGCCAAATGACGGGATCGGTGGATAACCCAACAGCAAAGATGCGCGGTGCATATACTGACCAGGTGGGTCCCACGGGCCTATGGGTCACCGTACGTAACCACTGACGGTGGTTATGCAAGGCAACTCCGATCGAGAATTACCGGTCGCCTCTCTGAAAGACACCCATGCATTTTAATGCATGATTAACTACCTGACTTAGTTAATATTTAGTGATAGTAATAATATTTTCCTAATAATTATAATCTACAACTTGAATTATTTAATTCTACCTGATCCTATCTCGGGACTATTTCCCGGATCCTACTCCTATCCTGTCTACGTGCAATATGACATGATATGACATGCGAATGCGGGTATGTCTCGAATATGCTGGTCAATTTACAGGAATGCATATGACAGGTCAGATTTAGTCTCTACAAATTTTTGGTCAGAAAATACCGCAATTCAGATTTATTTTAAAAACGATTTTATTTTCGGTTGGGGTTCCTATTTCTAAAGAAAGAAAATTAAATCCCAGGAAACCGTACCTGAGAGTGCTGGTGAGGATCTCGAAGTCGCTCTACTCCGGATGTGGAACACCGGCCTCGGGGTCGGCGTCCGCGTACGTCTGGTCGGGAGTGACCTCGTACTCCGCGAGTGGATCCGAGTCGACTATATCACCTATTTTAATTGAAATTAGATGTTTATTAGTTTTAACTTGATTTACTTCGCAATTAATAATTAAATTAGATTGATAATTTAATTAAGCGTTTGTTCGGGTGTTATCGTCTTTTCTTGAAAATTTCGGCAGCATTTCTGCTGCATATATGCGGTGTCGGAAATTTTAGTTTCTCGCATATCGATCCGTTTAGTTGTGTTTATCGTTCTTGATCACGTTTATACGTTCGTTCTTTATTTAAATTTCGAGTTTATGGATTTAATTATCAAATCATTTAATTTAAAATAGAGAAATTGTTTAATATATGATATATAATATATCTAATATTATATTCTAATATTCTTTTATTTATCTTTTTCAATAGAGATATTAATTAACATATATTTATATATTTATTAATATTATCCTATTATTAATTAGAGAAAATGATTAATATAGAATATATATATATAATATTTTATTTCTAATATTTCATTTATTTTAAAAATAGAGAAATTGATTAATATATATTAATTACATTCTAATTATGGTTTTTACTATGCTTTTAATTTATATAGTTTCTTTATTATATATAATTATTATTATTAGGTTTTTATAAGTTAGGGAAAATAGTTTTAAAAATAAAAGTAAAATAAGAAGAAATAAAATAAAAGAAAAAGAAATGAATAAAATAAAATAAACGAAAAATAAATAAAACAAAAGTAAAGAAAAGTTGTTATATTATTTATGTGTTGGTGTTTTAATGTTCGGGATCATACGCTGACTACCGAGCCAATTGTGTCTGTGCACTGGCAACCCGAAACGGGGGCAGTCAGGGAATTTAATCATTTTCCGATATTTAAGTTTACGTTTTAGTCCATGGATACCGCCAACCTTTCGGGGCGGCCTCCAATTAGTTAATCACATATTTAATCACTTTTCATATTCTTGGAACTTTTAATATTGGGCCTCAATTTAGTTTCACAACCTCATTAAATATTTAAATTAATAAAAATTCGTTTATAGGCCCAATAATTCATTCAGTTACAACTTGTTACTTGAATGGGCTCGATAAATTTCTATCTCTAAGTTTAAATTTCTAAGTTCCTAATAACAATTAGTTTCCAACAGTTTAGCCACATCCAGTTTAACCCAACCCCATACTTTACAATCCATTTTATTGCTAATTTACTTAGCCATAATTAGTTTTAGCCCAACAAACAATATACACAGTAAGGATAGTACTGGAGAGACCATAAGGATTACAGACCAGAGACTAGATGTGGCACAGATTCCAACAACCAAAATGCACGGCAACATCTCAACCAACAATTACAAGGCAACACATCAGTTCAGTACACAGGGACAGATACCACAAGGCCAATAAGGGATCGTAAATTAAGCCAGCATAGTCACATACACAGGGGTAACTAAAGCATGGACCAAGTGCAGTATCAGATTTATACCAGAAATCAAAGAGCAGCACAAAACTAGCAACCCAGATAATACCAGGACGGGTTAACCAGCAACCAGCACATCAATACCATAAGCAACAGAACAAACAGTTCAGAGTACCAGGGAAAGCAACAGTATAAGGGGGCTACACAAAGTGTGAACCGGCACAAGTCAAGCAAACCAGCACACGAATAAACAAACAATCAATCAGACAACCAATCAACCGACTAGTGTCAATAGACTAGAGGAAACAGCCAAATCATTCAATAACAAGCATAACAGTATCCAATCAGAGATAGGGCCAATACCAGAACAAGGCAAGCATCACAGAGGGGTAAAGAACCAATATCAGCACATTTTCAAAAAAAAAAAACCAGGCCAAGAAAACACCACAGAGAGGGAGTGTGAACAAGGGTCAGTGCAAGACTCATTATCAGGATCAGAATCAACTGGCAGCAAGCACAGGGGACTCTAGGGCTAAGGCCTTGCTTCACTGGTACCGATGGTACCAGTGTACCAAGGTACACAAGGCCAACATGCAATCATATCAAGTCAGAATCGCAACTCACAAAAAGGGCGTAATTATTACCAGGAATTTAGGGCAGATTCAACAGCAAGAAAGAGGGCACAAGTCTAAGCAAATACCACCACGTCAAGCCCGGCCACCCCCTTCCTCTATTTGAAACAAAAATCAAGTAGTATAGATCTGGTTCTTAACGGAAAAATTTGTGAGGGATTTCTCAGCTCATGAGAGAACAACCAACAGCAATCACGAAAGGGGGGAGCAAGGAGCCCTTTTAAAGGAGGGGGTTGATAGACAGTGGTCAAGGGACGGGACGAGGGTTAGGCGAGTCTTACCACGTCGATGGGACACTCAGGGTTAGTGACACAGAGGAGCGGTTGACTAGCGAGAAGGAGACAGCGGCTGAGATAAGGGTAGGTGGGAGCGGCAGAGGAGAGAGAGGAATAGAGCCGTGGAGTCGGCGAGCTCCCTCGTCAGAGAGGGGAGAAATAGAGAGGAGGAGAGACTCGCAAGTGGGAGTGAGGGAACGTAACCGAGCGTGATTGAGAGGGGAAGGGTCGGGAATAGATGTGAGGTGACAGAGGGAGTGGAGCAGAGGGGAAGGCAGCGGAAATAAGGGGAGGGAGAGAGAGACTCTGAAAGTGCAAATTAATGGAGAAAGAGAGAGGAGGGGGGTGGCATTAATTGAGAGATTAAATGAAGAGAGAGAAAACCATGGGTGTTAAGATCCTCTGTGGCAGAAAATTATGGCTATTGGTGTGGTGAGTTGGTTTGAAATCGAATATTTTAACAAAATGTCCTATTATTTGCTGTTATTAATATGTATATATATACCTATGTATGTTTATATAACGAGATATGTTACTTACAGATTGTCTCAAGCCATTTTTATTTGGATTTTGAATTTTATCGATTTGTTGTTTATTTTAAACTTAACGTTTATTTTATATTAAATTTTAAATTTCAGTTCCTTTAATCCAATTAGAATTTGAATTTGCATCCACTTAATTTCGTAGGTCATTAATAATTAGCAAAAGAAAATTTAAAATTTATTAAACGATTTATTTATCTATTTATTAAATATTATATATATACATATATATAAGTATATCACCTTAATTGTTGAATTAAATTATTTATTTATTTACGTTAATTTACTTACGATCATTATCTAATTTTTTTTTATTATTTTTTTTAATGCCTAATTAAAATTCACAGTTTAACACTTACTGTTTCATAGGTTAGCGGTTGTAATAACCATTGTTGTAAAAATCGGCTGTTTCGTTCGTCGAGTCGGCCGAATAGTCGATAATGACGGCCAAATCATCACGAATAACTAATTGACTGTTTTTTTCCGTTTAATCATTATACTATAGTAAAAAAAATTTAAATTCAACAACTTATTATCAATTTAATGAGTGTTCTGTTAAAGTAACTATACAACTCATTATATCCATCTCTCTCGAGGAAATCACATAACTACTATTATAATTTTTCTTCTCCGAATCAACCTCTTTGATCTCTATTTTTTTATTTTTTTAAAGACATATGATCTTCTCCTTCGTTATTTTTACTTCTCAAAATCAAACTAAAAAAAATAAATAGATGATTAGATCATTCAGGTCTCAAAAAAATTATAAAATCTAAGTTATTTAATTTTGTTTCTCTAATTATAACATCATAACTTTATAAACCAAAATATATGAAAATATTATTAAATTATGTATAAATTTTTTAATTATTTTTTATTTTGAATATTTTGTGCAATTAATTATTAATATAATAAAATATAAAAAAGATAGAGTTTGCACCATATATATAGTATTCTGGTCCGATTGTAAGTAATATATGTATTAAGTATATTAGGTGTATTAAAATAATGAACCATAAAATATTATATTATGAGTTTATGACTTTTAAATCATTTACTATGTTCAATGACTATAATTATTAATATAATATTATGAATGGATAATATATGTTGGATATATTTATTATAATAAAAACATTAAATCATCCGCAAAAATCCATTTAATTGGCCGCATAACGACTAATCGCTTAGCAGTATCTTGTCCATCTACCAAGCACATACCGTTTTTTACAACAATGATAATAACATCTTTATCTTTCCTTTCTTTTCTTTGCCTTTCTATAATTCATCCTTGTCTCATGTTAACTTTTTTTTATCTTCATCAATGAAAATCACATAGTACGTCATCACCTACTACTAGGGGTGTCAATGGGTCAGGTCGGTTTCGAGTCGGATCATATTATTTTTTTATTTTTTTATCCGACCTGAACCCGACCCGTTTAAATTCAGGTCAAAATTTTTTAACTCATACCCGACCCGACCAAGTCACGGGTTGTCCCATGACCCGTGACCCGATCGAGTCGACCCGACCTGACCCGACTCGTGTAAAGTAATTAAATATTTATTAATTATTTTTATATAATTTTAAGTCATTAAATATTAATTAGTTTATAATTAATCTTAATTAGGATATATTTAAGATTTAATTAGTACTAAATCATAAAACTACTTCAAAAAATATAATTAATCAGGTCGGGTCGAGTTGATTCGAACCCGACCTGATCCAATTCAGATTAGAAAAATTTAAACGCATATCCGACCTATTTATCTTCGGATTATATCAAAATCGGATCAAATTTGAGTCGAATATAGTTAATCCATCGGATCGGGTCAATATTGACACCCCTACCTACTACTAAAAATAAATACAGGCCGGTTAGTTAAAGTTAGACTCTAGCTTTTCAAATTATAAAACATGATTGGTCTAAAATTTATACGGCCTTTTCTAGTTGGAAATATATATATATCTATAATTTTAATTTCTCATTTAAGCAACATTTTTCTAGAATATGAATCACCGTACTAAAAATAGGTACTATTCAAGTGGAGAGGTTCAAAGTCCTTTAAATCAAAAAGTTAATTTGAATTTTTTTTTTTAAGCCGTTAATTTTACATTCAAATTCATATTTTTTTCTAATTTTATATAATGATCGTTATGAATTTTGATGCAAAATCAACGACTCAAAAAAAACTTTAAATTAACTTTTTAGTTCAAAAGATTTTGAACTTCCCCAACTCCATCTAATATTACATCATAAAGTTTCTAAAATGAAAATACACAAAAGACAAATGTACAACGGACTTGGTCAATCATTACATGATAAACCCTGGAATAAGTTTAAAAAATAAAAGTAGTTTTCATTGGGTCGTTGCTAGCTTTCTAACCTTTGCTTCTAGAGATTTTTAATGCGAATACATCGGTATAGAGATCTGAACAGTTAGTTTTAATCTGAATGGTTATAAAAAAATTTAAATACAAATTTTAATATATAAAAAAATATTACTATTAAATCAAAACTATTAATTAATAATCAGACGATTAACAACAACAAAAAACCGCACAGTTCCACGCAAAAAAAAAAAAAAGAAAGCTTGGCATACGTTTCCTCCCTATGACCCTATCTATTGACTAGTTTTCGACAATTCAAGTATATACAGCCGAGATCTGTCCACGTAAATAATTTTCTAAGATCCACCATTCTGACCGTCCAACGCTCTATCCGCATCATTTCCATGTCAAAAGTCCACGGATCCAACGATCAAGATCTCTCGTTCGGTAAAATACTAATGGATATGACCCAACTGAACATATTTTCAGAAATTAGTGCATAGACATGTTCCGTGATAATGACTGCATCACTAGCTCCTGCGACCTGCGCAGAGCTACGAGCCCTAGTTTGTCGCATTATGGGACCCACATGTCAGTGATTATTGTTGTTCCAGCACTAAGGAATAGGCCCGGTTCAAGATGTAATTTCTCGCAATTTTCCCATTTTCCCCAAAGTTACATCTCTGCTTCTTTCTTTCTTTTTCCTCTCTCGGTGAACTATTTCTTCAATTCTCTCGATCTGCTTTATTTTTTCTTTTGCTTCCTCGTCTAATTTTACGAACTTCATTTCAAAAGAAATTCAACCAGAGTACTTGCACGCAGTCAATCTGCATCTCGGGATTACGTTATGATCGAAGTGAGGAGACGAAAACCCTAGTTCGTGGTTTTTGAGTACTCAATCATGGCGTCCTCTTCTTCTGCAATCAATTCGCAACAATCACCTGGTCTAAAGACATACTTCAAGACGCCAGAAGGAAGGTACAAGTTACAGTACGAGAAAACACACCCTGCCGCGGTGCTTCACTATTCACATGGAAAATCCGTCTCTCAGGTAATTTGTTAGAATCAAAATCTCATTTTGGTTGGAAGCTATTTTCAGAAGTAAAATACGAGGAAATAATAAAGCTCTGAGATCCACTTTTCAGTCTGGTAACATCCCAATCGGCAGAACTCACGTTTGAATCAAGTTGCAATAATTTGGGCCTCTTTGTATTGCTGTTCCAGTGTAAAACATCGGATCTTTGCTAGATTATGAAGTGTTGGTGTTTTGGCTTAGTTGGTGTGAGATTCTCGCTTGATAAATTTGTAAGATGTGAAATATTCTAAATCCAGTGTAAAGGTTTTTCTGCTATCACCAGACCAGTCCACAAGTTAGATAAAAATTCACAACAGTTCTGAAAAGTTCAGTTTTTTCACATTATATCTGTGATATATTCTAAGTCCTGTGGAATGGTTGTGCTGCTATCACCAGAGCAGTCCACATATTAGAATAAAATTTACATGTGATGTAATCTTGTTGGAAATTCTTCTCACGTCGTATCTTCTTCCAGTTGACTGTAGCCTACTTAAAGGAGAAGCCTGCAAGTCAAAATTCAGCAGTTCCATCTGTACCGAGCTCAAGTAGTAGTGTAAGATCAGCAGCAGCAAGAATACTCGGTTCAGGAAATGGGTCCCGTGCACTGAGCTTTGTTGGCAGTAATGGTGTCAACCGTGCTGGGCCTGGCAGTAGCAGGCTTAGTGGGACTCTTGGCACCTCCACTAGTTCCTCGAGTGGGCCGCACTCAGCAAATAACTATGAGGGAAAAGGGGCATATATTGTGTTTAATACTGCCGATACACTATTCATTAGTGATCTCAATTCCCAAGAGAAGGTTCTGTATCTTTCTTTTCTGTAACTTAAAAGCTTTTTGGTATTGATGTTTGTTTTGGCAGTTGGGTGAAATATGTATTTCATGTTCGAAGTCCGTATCTGCAGAATTACTTCCTTTCAGTTTCACTGGGATCTAGCTCTATTTGACAGGGCAAAATTGGTTTAGTGCAAGAACTTTTCTGTGCAATTGCACAAAGTTCCAACTGTGCAGGCGACAGGTCAAGTTAATTCTGGTTGTCTTGGCGCTCATTGTACCTTGAAATTAGTAGTTGTTTACTGAGTCGGTGAGAACAAAGGGTAACAATTTCCAGTTTTTGTGATGAAGGGGTTTTTCTATGGTGTGAGGTGAGGTGGGGTGGGGGTGTAGTATTTGGTTCACTATGTTGAACTTTCTCATGAACAACTATGAGCATTTAACCTTGAACCATTTTTGTTGTAGATAAAGAAAAAACAGATCCTTGTTATTAGATTGAAATTTCAAATACAACTTGGAATAATCACTTCCTTCCTTGATCCATGAGTTTTGTGTATTCAATTTTCATTGTTTTTGTTTGATCAATTCAGGACCCAATAAAATCAATCCACTTCAACAACTCAAATCCAGTTTGCCATGCTTTTGAACCAGATGCAAGAGATGGGCATGATTTGCTTATCGGGCTTCAGTCAGGAGATGGTATTATGAATCATCCTTAATAACTATGCATAACAACAAAATGCGTTAACATACTACTGACTGTTACTGATTCATGTTTTGTTTTTGTATATTATATGCCAATATGAAAAGTTGATCTGTACTATTTTTTGTGTTTCTAAAATTGTAGTCTATACAGTATCATTGAGGCAACAGCTACAAGATCCTGGAAGAAAACTTATTGGGGCACAACATTACAACAAGGATGGGTCAATAAATAACAGGCATGCATTTATTATGCACTTTTGGATGACATAGTTTCTTTGTTAGGTGTTCTGTTACTAACTTCACAAAAAAAAAAAAAATTATGCAGCCGGTGCACCTGTCTAGCATGGGTACCACAAACTGAAGGCACTTTTGTTGTTGCTCATACTGATGGAAACCTATATGTCTATGAAAAGGTGAGTTTACTACTATTGACTTAATTTGCTACTTAGTTTCGTACCTCCTTTTTTAATTATCCTCATTTCTGTCAGAGTAAGGATGGGAATACAGATATCACATTTTCAGCTATAAAGGATGTCACTCAGTTCAGTGTTGCTCATGCCAAGTCGAGTAAGGTATATTACTCCTTTAGTTTGCCAGAAATGAAAAGTGATAAAATAACAGAATTAATAAATCTTTTAATTTCTCATTTGTGAATGCTTGTGCAGAGTAATCCAGCAGCTAGATGGCATGTCTGCCAGGGTTCCATAAATTGTATTTCGTTCTCAGCTGATGGGGCTTACCTTGCAACTGTAGGCCGAGATGGTATTATCACTTCATTCATTGTTTTATTTTTTATTTATTTGTTTTTTTCTTTGTAATTAAGTATCTTAAATTTGAAGTGGTCAAGCATGTGTAGGCTATTTGAGAGTATTCGACTTTTTTAAGGAGCAACTGTTGTTTGGCGGCAAAAGTTATTATGGTGCGCTATTATGTTGCTCCTGGAGGTAAGTTCATATAGTTCAAACAAATTATTTGCTTCCGAAGTGTGCTTGTATCTTCTAATATCAAGTTTAAGAGGGAGTTCCTTCTATATGCCAGTTCTGATGGTAAATACTTACTAACGGGAGGTGAAGATGACTTGGTGCAAGTATGGAGCATGGAAGACCGAAAAATTGTTGCCTGGGGCGAGGGTCATAATTCATGGGTAAGTTATAACTTTTTTGGAGCTTTTAGAATTTCTAAACGGGAAACCTGATTTTTTTATGCTTACTAGAAGTTTAAGGTGAAAAGTTCAGTTAATCTTTTTGTTCATAAGCAATGAATCTTTTTGTCAAGTCTCTTGGTCCGTATCTTTAGTTTGGATGATGTGTCTAATTCAGGTCAGTGGAGTTGCTTTTGATTCATATTGGACGGCACCAAATTCGGACAGCACTGTTGAAAACGCTGTATATCGATTTGGTTCTGTTGGCCAGGTAAACATTACTAGTTAAGAATAAACAAATGGAAGTAATTTAAATGGGAAAAAGACTCCCTTGACATACAATATGTTAATATAATGTGCTGCTTAAGGACCATTTTACCATATTTAATACATCTTAGGATACACAACTCCTTTTATGGGACTTAGCCATGGATGAAATAGCTGTACCGTTGCGCCACCCTTCAGGAGGGTCCCCAACCTTCAGTAGCAGGTCCCCATCTGCACATTGGGACAACATAACCCCAAATGGAACCCTTTTACCTGCTCCAAGCATGCGTGACGTCCCAAAACTCTCACCTGTTGTGGCACACCGAGTCCATGTTGAGCCCCTCTCGGGCTTAGTCTTTACAAACGAATCAGTAGTGACAATTTGCCGTGAAGGCCATATCAAAATTTGGGTCAGACCGAGCCATGCCGAGTCACATCCAGGACAATCAAATTCATCAGGTGAGGTCACCATAGGAAATGCCACAGTTTCTAAGGAGAGGTCTTCCGTGAAAGTTGGTGCCAGTGCCGGTCTTAGCACCAGCACCAGCAGTTTGAGTTTCAAGCAGCAATCCTCAGTTCTGTTCTCATGATTTAAATATTGTGGTTGTGCTTTTTTTGCTCTGCTCCCCTTTCTATTTTGCTTTATAGCTGATCAAGAAGTGTTTCGTGTCTCCCTTTTTCTGCCCTCTGTGGGGAGTGGAAGTGATGTTGGGTTAAGTCAATCCCATGCTGTAAGAATGGTTTTCTGATTAATTTATACAGCATTACAGCATCAGAATGTTTTTTCACATGTGGCCATTTGTGTGGCAAGAGAAAATAATTTGGAATATGATGTTGTACAGATATATACGTGTTCCGAGAATACAAGATTGATGTGATTTTTCTTCGATTTCAAATTTTATCATAATGTACGGAACTTGATTTGCAGATGACATCATTTTTCTCATGTGTTACCACCCCCTTGATCTAATGTAAAAAATTTATTAATCTCTTTAAATAGTAGTATGTTATGTGGAACCATATGCACAGTAATCCGTTTTAGTGATTTAGTAGCAATGTAGTTTGTAACAAAAATAAAAATGTTTTAGTTTTGAACGACGGAGATGTATATCATGATCAAAATGTCATATCGGCTAACGAGCCGTACAAGTCGCTCTCAGGAACCAATGTATCAAGCATACGGACAACAGTTATCGCATTGTTAAGTGCAAATGTGAAAGTGCAAAACTGGACAATAAACAAATAAACAATTGGATCTGTGTATAGTTTTTCCTTCATGGTCTGCGCGGGTCCCATAGTATGGGCTTTAGAGAACCAGAACCCACAGAGAACATCTCAAAGGGGGATATTTCGACTGTCACACTGCTAAGGATGGGATCCAGATTTTTTTTTTTTTTTTTTTTGAGAAATAAGCATCCAAAATTTGGTGGTTTTCACCTCAGAAAAGAGAGAAATCTTTCAGCAATGTACCTTCCTTGGATACTTGCTAACGAGGTAAAATAATTCCCTTATTAATAAGACATAATTTTTTTTTGTACTTCATCATCATAATACATTAAATATCTCAAATAAATGAAATTACTGGCTAAGCTTATATCGTTCCTTAAAACACAAACCACACAATTTACAAAGTTATTCTGAAACAAGCAGGTTTAGGAAGATCAATCTTAGTACTTCATGTTCTCACTTTTCACCAGAAATACAGATATTTCTGTGAATATTAATTATTTTCACATCTTCAATCAAAGTTAAGATGTGCCATCCGATGGCACTGCTGAGTTAGCATTCTCTTTACTCCCACTTCTACTTTTGAGCCAATCGATCATGTCATTGAACACAAGCTCAACACTCTCATCAGGCTCGCCGACTAGCTGGTGCCACATTTCAGGGTAAATTTGAAGTGTCTTATCTTTGCTTGAGGCACGCTTGTACAGATCTTCCACACCAGCAGGGTCACACACTCGATCGTCCTCGCCATGCACAATCAACAATGGGATAGTAATCTCCTCAAACCGGCTCTGCAACTCCCGGCATACACGTAACAGCTCATATGCTGTGGCAGCCCTTGCATTGCTCACAATGCGGTTGGGGTTTGCCAGGACCAATTTCTTCTTCCACTCCACCTAGTTCACAATGTATGATTTCAGATTGCCAGCATTTGGTAATTTTGTGATTAAATTCACCATATAGCAGAGCAAGGCAGAATACAAAACTTGCAGTTATTTCTTTTTCTGCACCTAAAATAGCCTGATCATGAGTTTAAATCTAATAGAACCCCACAATCCCAACGTAATAAGATCAATGTTCAAGTTCACACATGCAACAACACCATTATATGAAGTTCTTCCAAGCAATTGGTAGTTTTAAACTCAAATCCACCCCCAAAAATTTCAGGTACGTTTCCTCAATTAGTACTCTACAGCATCTTTTAGTTTATATACATATAAGGTACAAAATAGTATCTACCTTGAAAGAGAGATCTGGTATATTCCCCCTAGTCACCCCTACACGCCATGTCGGGATAAAAGTCTTAGCAATTCCAAGCAATTGCACAAGAGGCCACGGTGGTGTGAACTTGGGGTTCACCCCACACATGGCACCATTAAGCACCACCCCATCCCATCCCCTGTGCAACCGTGCAAACTCCGGATCCCTTGACCGCAGATGGAGAAGCAACGCAATCGCACCTCCAAGAGACTCTGAATAGAGAAAGCAAGGCAGTGACGGTGGATGCTTAGCACGAAATTCATCAAAGAATGTAACACAATCATCGACCACCAGGTCGATGTCGGGGATGTAAAGCCGCAGCCCGCCAGAGAAACCGTGGCCGCGGTGATCAAGAGCCCCAACTGCAAACCCGGCCTTAGCTAAGTGGACGGCGGTGAGCTGGACGGTCCAGTTAGAGCAACCAGTGTATCCATGGACAACACCGATGGTGCCGAGGAGTTGAGAGGTGGGGATGTTGGTGGGGACCCAGGTCTGGGTGAAGATGTGGATTCCCTCGGGATTGGTGAAGGAGGAGGTGGAGTGTGCGATGGAGTGGTGCGCGTAGAACTCGTCGGCGCTGAGTTTGCCAAAGAGGCTGTGCTCATCGGCCTCCGCAATCGGATGAACCATTCCTATTCGCTGTTGTGATCTGGGTTCTGACGGGACCTGCCGAGTGGCGAGAGAGGGGGCCAGGGGGGAGAGTTGAAATTAAAGAAAGGAGGGGGCTTGTTTTTTGTTTTGGATTGAATTAGCAAGTTGGTTAGGATTAGATAACTGACGAAAATATCTACAAAATCACCCTTCGACCTTCGTAGACTCCGCTCTGGGCATAATAGTTATAAAGGCTCGGTCATTGAACCGGTCCGATCGATTTTTTTTTTTTTTAAATTCAGTTCTTATTCGCTCGATTCTTTTTAATAATAAAAGCTGAACTTGTTAAGAATCAGATTTAGTAAATAAAAAATAAATCCTCCTGACTGATTTTTATCAGGATTAAATTTTGTTATGTATTTTTATTTTATGAGATGTATTGATTTTCTAACTAATCAATTATAATAGTCTAGTAACATAATTTATATATCGGCCATCTATATATAAAAATCATGGCTTTACCCCTAACTGTGTATTCATTATCGATTAGAATAAGAATATGAAAATTAAGATTTTTATCCCATAAAAAACGAAAATCTATTTGTTTGACTAAAAAATAAAAGTAAAACGAAGATGTTTAACGTAAATTCTTAGTTTGAGAGTATATATAATTAATATCAATCCAAAATAAAAACAAAAGGGACTGTTGGAGCGGGACCATTGTTTAGTTGGAAATTGAAATCATTTAAGAGACTCATTAATTCGCTGCTCGCTGCCCACCTGCTACTCCGAAATTCGAATGGAGGATTTTTTTTTTTTTTTTTTTTTTTGCGGCACCACGTGATGCACCTCATTTTCAATATTGTTACCCACTTACCCTACATGCTCACCATTATTTTAATAAATTGATATCATACGGTTAGAATAATATAAATATATATATTGCGAGACATAGAGAATAAACTAGTCAGGCTATTGGAATACGTTTCAAAGAATTAAGACAATGAGCTTAAAATCTATCAAGAGCAAAAAAAAATGTATATTTTGAATTGAACAATAATATAAATTGTCAATATTTAATGTCTAGCTAGTAAAAAAGTATTATAATCATAAAAAGGCAAATATTATTCTCTAGAATGATTCAAATTTATTTTATAAATTCAAAATGTTAAACATATGTGAGAATATTATCGGTGACCAAAATTATTTTACCCAAAATTTAATTAAATATTTATTTTCAAGATTTGATATGGAAATATCTTTTTATTATACGATAATCATCTTTGAAAATTTCTAAACAGAAAAATTAAAAATTTTAAAAGTAGTAAAATTATTTGTTCCATATGATTATATTATAAGAATTTACTGAGTTAATTGAATCTATATCTCAAATTTGAGTTACTTAGTATATTAGTGTTGGCTCGCAGACATGGACGGCATCAAGGTAGATGTCAATCGACGTCCGAACACTTTTTCGATTTATTGAAAAATAAAAATTATATATAAAAAAAAATATTTTTTTAATGAAAATATTTTATTTATTAGAACCGGACCCTCCGTATCGTTGATTTCGATTCCATAATACAAACGTTATGTTGTATTTGCAGCGTTCAGTATGAAGACTGATTGTTTTGTGATGCGACTTCCACGGCACCCCCACCAAAAAAAAAAGAATAAAAGCCTGATTTTGCTTTGCTACACAAAACATTTCGTAGAAGTCGCTATAAAAAATCTCAACTTGTGTGTTGGAGACGGGTATATTACATAAAGTCATACATCTCACGTTGTCACGCGGTGCACTGATGCCACAGCACAACACAATTGGCATGGCATGCGCTCAACCAACGAACTCATCAAAAATGAAAAAGACGTTGGCTTATCCTTACAAAATATTGTGTTCTGATTCTTAATAATTCTAATTATGTAGGCCTTATATAAAAGGAATATTATTATCGTCCCCAACCTTTTATCTCTATTTGTTGTCTCCAAGCGAAAAATTTCCATTTTAAACATTCAATTGATTTTTTATCTGTTTCCGACTTTCCATTTTTATAACTGCATAACACATTAATAATTCAAAAAAAATTGAAATTGAAATGGCGTCTCTTTAAGAAAATTAGAGAGAGTTAGCACTTGATAAAAACTATCAAATTTACTTATATCTATTATACTGTGCTATTTATATCAAGTGTTGTGATTATTTACTTGTATAAATGGTGGGATTTAACCACCAAAGCCGGTTGATATAAATAGCAAAATTTAATAGATATAAATAAAATTGATAGTTGATGCCAATAGACATAACAATTACCAAAAACGTAGATATAAATAATATGGATATCAAATAATAATATTTTAAGTTATTAGAATTTTAGTAACTGGCACAATAAATATAAATAGGGAACAATTAAAGATATAAATAATGTCAGAATGATAATCAATTGATGGCGCACTGATTTTTTGTGTCAAATTTATTGTTGCTGTAAATAATTCAAATATTTATGGTCAATTAATATAAACTAACGGTTGATTATAAATGAATCGACCAGTTGCCTAGAAACAGAAAAAAATAGTGAATCTAATTGATGTCGCTGAGATTGCATATTATGGTCACAAAAAATAACGATTTTTTTGTGCCAAATGATTGCAGTTACGGTCAACTCGCGAAGATTCAAAATTTTTATTTGTCGCTGCGATTATGGTCAAATCGCGAAAGACTTTTGACGTTTCAACTACTAAATTCACGGGAATCAAAGTTTAGGGATATTTGTGGGGATAAATGCTTGGAGATTATTATCAGCCTCCTATATAAAATTAAAAAATATATATATTTTGTTCTAGAAACTGCTTTATGAAAATTGACAATTTATTTTATTGACTTTTAACTTTTAAGATTAAAAAAAAAATATAAAATATTGAGCTGTATCCCAATGAAGTACTATCCATCTGTCAAGCAGTGAACATTTTGACTGTTCGTGCATAACATTATCATAGGAACCACTCATGCACATGATATTTTAAACTGACGTAAGAGTTATAAAAAAATGTAAAGATGGTCAATATTTGAATGTTGAATTTTTTTCCTTTCAAATTGTTATTTTGCAGAGAGACGATGTAGAAATGGAATAATTTTTTGAGTTAAAGATTATAGAAGGATTGTATACTTCTAAGATTATATTAATTTTATTCTATATGAGTTTGTCTATTGTGTTTTCAGTAATATTTTTTAAAAATCATTAAGTATAATAAACTAACTCCAAATACGATAAAAATTAGTATTTTATAGGATTATGATATAAAGAATTTATTGAGCTATTTAAATTAAAATTTTGAGTATGAACAATTAAAATTTGATTTGATAATGTTTCGGCCGAAGTGCTACTGGAAGCACAATAGACAAATTCTCTCTCTATATATTGTTATGTTATGATGAGTCGTGAAGTATAATACTTCACGTCATGTCTCGCATTTTTAAATTTAAAATACCGATACAGCTTGAGAATATCTATTTGTTTATTTCTGAAACCAGGGACCGAGCTCTGAAAGGCTGAAACTATTTTGAGATACGAATGGAGAGGGATCGAGATCAGCACACAATATTCACATTTGCTCATCTCTCGATTGAAGAAGCAATCAACTGAAGAATGATTGAATTAGAACTCTTTAGCAATTTCTGAGCAAAATGAAAGAAACAAAATGAAAAGAAAAGAAACACAAGGAACGCTGTAGCAGTGCAGCATTCAGAATGATAGCTTCTCCATTCTGAGCCTGACAGTAAATTATAATGGTCTTCATTTAAACACTGAAACTATTGCAGCTAGAAGGAACCGGCCATTTCAATTTGAGTGACAGTTGATATGGTCATCAAAACAGATTTTATTATTAACATTGATTGAATTACTATTTATTATATTAATGTTTTTATTATGCGACTTATATAATACTAGCTATATATCCGCGCGTTGCAGCAGACTTTTTTATTTAAACATTAAAACATTATAAGATAAAAAATTCACATTTATCTAATATTAAATTATAAATTCACCAAATTATAGAGAAAACCTATAATAAAGACTATATTTAATCTTGGATGAGATTTTTGCACAATATGAGTTAATGATTCATGATTTTTATGGCAAAAAAAGTAAATTATTCTAAAATATATTATCACCATTAATTTCTTACCAAATATGCACAAGTTGCTAAATAAAAAATAATATTATGGAAATAATAGTATATAAGGGAAAGAAATGGAGAGAAAGAGATGATCAATGGACGCGATCACATACGTTTGATCAACCAAAAATAAATATTATCCGTTTAATTGAGAGATAAAATGGATATAATAAAAAATTATCATGATAAAAAATGGACCTCCAATTCTTAGATGCTTTATATAATAGTATAGATACATATACTTTTATTATTCAACTTGTTGAGCAGCTATTATTTATATTTTCCGTATAATTCAAATTGAATAATAATTTGCATAATGAGATTGCTAAAAAAATAATAATTTATTTAATTTGGATAATAAATTTGTGCCGAGGACGGGATCAAATAGCATATTAGAAAATCGCTGTTGGTTAGACGAATGGAATGTCAAAGAGATAGAAGGGGCACGTTAAAGTTATTTCACATGCCAGTTTACATATGAAAATAAATTAATAGATGTTAATTGAACGCTTATTTAATATCGGGTTCGTCATCCAGTTAAGAATAATATATATAAGATGTCCCTCTATTCGTTAATATCGGAGGAAAGATATTGCAACGGTATATTGGCGTGTAATTTTTTTTAATAAACTTGGCAGTGACTGTCAAGTGCTATTAGCGTGTAATTAATGCAATGAGTTTGAGCGAATCTTACAACAGCAAGTTGGAGATGGATTTTAGCCTTTTAGCGAATGAATGTTTTTCTTTCTTTTTTATATGGAAAATCGGTTGGGGGTAAGATTCTCTCAGGTTTCAGAGATTAGTCATAGCGTGGATTCCATAGTTGAGGGGAAAGGTAGGGATTCGATAATCGATAGAAATGAGGGAAGGAATGTAAACAAAACATGATATTTGTTTTTTAAATGATGATGATTTATCGTCCTGAAAATTTTGCATCTGTTACAGAAATCAACTTCTCACAATTTTAAAACAGAGATCATCAACATGGTACTGAGAAATTTTTTCTGATAGTAGTTTACGCCCCTCTTCTTCAAATGCTTGTTCACAGAACAGTTTTTTTTTAAAACAAAAAGCGGCTCAAGAATGGGAAATAAGAGGTTTCAGCGAATTTGTTTTGGAGATTTAAAACAGTTATTAAGAGAAACAAAACGACCATGTTATAGGATGAGCCGTGAGTATCATTCATTATCTATCTGCTCAAAACTGGTATCTTATCTCAAATACACAAATATACAACAAAACTAGAGAATCAACAAACGAACCATATACTCGATACAAACGACATTTACCACGAGAAAAGAAAATCAAAGGGAAAAAATATAGAAAATACTAAAGCCATAAAGAAAAAAAAAAAAAAAAAAAAAAGAAAATCATCACGCTTTGATTAGCTTCTCCTTGCATAACACATGCCATTCCTGCAAAACCGCAGCCTGGAGGGCCCGGTGCTCAGCTTCCTCAGCTGTGAGTTTAAACAAAGTAGAGGGACCCTTAGGTTTCCCATCTTCTCCAATCTCTTCCTCTTTCTTCTTCTCCTCTTCCTCTTCTCTTTCCTTCTCTTCTTCCTCCTCAGGCTTTGGCTTAGGCTTGGCTGCCTTGAGAAGCGCAATTCTCTCCATTGATATTCTCAGCCTCTCTGCAGCTGCCGCCTTGACTTCTTCCTCTGGCATATACTCCACTCCACCATCAGTTATATCATCAAGCCAGCCCTGAAATTTGGATGTTATTAGATTCAACATGTCCACATTTTTACCTTCATCTTCTCTCTCGCTGAATTGAGGGATAACTATGGAAGCTATTTTTATTTTTATTTTTGCATTTGGAAGCTTCTTTGAATTTTGTGTCTTGGTAAATTTATCAAAAATCAGTTCAATCAAAAAATTCTTCTTTTGCTTATGGATCATCTAAATATAACCCAATATAAATATAACTCAGTTTTGTGTGCATTTAGGTGGGCTGGGGCAAGTGAGCAAGTCAGTGACCTTGTACCATCCAATCAACAAATTTGGAAACAACTATCAAGCTTTCTTAAGCTGGATATCCAGGTACAATCAGATTGTGTTATCCATTGCATCTTCGTGAAATTTCTAACAAATGCACAAGAGATATTAAACTTATAATGAGGTTATATATATATATATATATATATATAGAGAGAGAGAGTGTGAGGCTATAGTGTTTCGCGAAGCACAAAACCTCCCGTGCTTCGCGTCCGTATCTTGAATTTGAAAGTTCAAACGGCCGATCCAAACCGCTCAACATAATCTTTATATTAAAATATCCTTAGAGATCAAAATTTATATTTGTTTGATTTTTTTTGCTATTTTTTAGATGGTTACAAAGTTTGCTGATCTAATGATTTCTGCACCATCCAAAACTAATGATTTTGTACCCATCTAAAAAATAGCAAAAAATTTTCAAAAAAATATAAATTTTGATCTCTAAAGATAGTTCAATATGAAAATCACGTTCAATGGTTTGGATCGGCCGTTTGAACTTTTAAATCCGAGATATGGATGCAAAGCACAGGAGCTTTTGTGCATCGCGAAGCACCATAACCTCACTCTCTCTCTCTCTATATATATATATAGTAAAAGTACCATGAGCTTAACTCAAAAAATACATCAAATCATCTTCAAATTTTAATTTATCATGCTCATTAAATTCTTTATATGAAAATCTTGTGGGATGCAAAAAATTTGAGTGTTTTGAGCTTTTTATGTCATGGTTTTTAATTTTTGAAAATCAACCCTAAAAAAAAAATAAAATATTCAATGTTTGAACATCATTTTTAAAAATTAAAAACGGTGACTTAAAAATCTCAAAACACTCCAAATTTTTGCATCCCATAAGATTTTCATATAAAGAATTTAATGAGCATGATAAATTAAAATTTGGAGATGATTTAATATATTTTTTGAGTTAAGCTCACGGAAGGCCTCCGTGAGCTTAAGCTTACGATATCTTTACTCTCTTTCTATCTCTCTCTCTCTATATATAGAGAGACTATTGTGAAAACGTTTGTATTTCAACTGATATGCAAACGAGTCAAAAAATATATTTTAAAATCTCAAAATTTTTAATTTATGGTTTTCATTAAATTCTTCATATGAAAACCTTGTGGGATACAAAAATTTGGAGTGTTTTGAGTTTTTTAAGTCACTCTTTTGAATTTTTTAAAAAACAACACAAACATTGAATATTTATTATTATTATTTTTAGAGCTGTTTTTTTTTTAAAAGAGTGACTTAAAAAACTCAAAACACTTCAAATTTTTGTATCCCACAAGGGTTTCATATGATGAATTTAATGGAAATCATAAATTGACGTTTTTGAAACCTTAAAATATATTTTTTGATGCGTTTGCATATCGGTTGAAATACAAACGTTTTCACAATAGTCTATCTCTCTCTATATATATAATTAACACAGATATGTTTTCACAATCATGGGGACAGGTACAGGTGAGACATGTCCTGTCAAAAATCCAGGTTAGGTAGGGGTGGCTCCCAACTGACATCCATACCTGTAAATCAGAACAAATTTGTTTTGTGATGGAGGCATCAGATGCTCGCACCACAAACTTGCAGATCATGGTTGTGGTCTCATCACCAAGGTCGACATTTCGGCTCACCTCGCTGGCACCGAAGATCATCAGTCCCACAAACCCACCAAACCAAGTTTTAGCAGCATAACATAACTGCAATTACAAGGAGAAAAACCATCATGTATCTTGATACATAATATCAGATTCCGACATGGAGGGGATTTCCTGCCAAACTTTCATGCCATAAGATAGTCAAAGGCACATGATGCACCATTTGAAAGCAACCACCTTTCATCTATTATGTCTTTCATTATCTTTTTTTTTACTGTGAAGTACATTACAGAGACATTACTTTTTTATATCAGAGGTGTCAAATGCCATGTTCAATCTCCTAGCATCACTCAGGCTCTTTTTTGGAGATTAAAATGGATAGTAAGAGTTGTTCATAAATTTAAACCAAAGACCTATGGCCTGCCCAGTTGCCCTAGATGAACTTCTAGTCCTGTTTTTTGTAAAAACTACCTGTTGTGATGTTATATAATTTTTCTGTACCTGTATAATCAGTCTGCTTACATTTTTCTAATTGGCCAATTGCATATTTGGTGGATCTGCATGCTTATCACAGTGAACAAACCTATCAAATCATTCTATATGCCATATATTATGATGAGCCACCCTTAAATGATAGTCAATCTATGAATCTGAGTAGAACAACACAAACATTATTAGGCTGACTTTATCAGAACTTAAGGGGGCTACAGAAATAAGTCAGAATAAGAAATAATACACACATCCATTTGAGTTGAAGTGAAGCATTAAAAACAGAAATTGGGCCTTCAGCATCAAGGCAAAATACAGGTGATAGGGCCCAATGATATTGGGCCCGAGCCCGAGCCTATCAGGAAATTCGCCTTGGATACGCAAAGGAGACAGCAAGTACAGGAGGTTAACCGCTCGGTCGGGCTCCTGTCCCGACATGTGGATTCCCGGTCATAAGGAAGGCCTATAAATACGGGCTAAAGGCCTATATATGATTCATTCACAACCTAGCTCATACACACTTACATTGGAGAAAAGGTTTGGTTGTCCTCGGTATACTATACCTATACCTATACCGAGCACCACACATCAATAGGAAAGAAAGATGCAAAAAGAAAAGAAAAAATATTCCAAATGGAAATACTCAAAAGATGAAATACTTACTTGGAACCCAGCAACCGTCCTGATGAAATGTGAGCACACCTGATGGAATGGCTTAGTTGAGAGAGACTTTAACCCGCTAAGGAAAGGCGAAGTATCATACTGTTGTGCAGCCGTGGCCTTGAAGCCACTACCCTCGTATGTATATGTACCTGTATACTCCAGTATGGCTGGGAGGCTAGGCCAAAGGCGGAAGTACTCTACAGGAGAGCACTTGTATGGCATGAGCAGCTCTGTCAATGGTATTTTGTACGGCTGGCACCGAAGGATTACGGGCTCACCAAGCTCAGGTCTCATGGCCCTCTTCTGTCTGACAATCTGGGCATCTTCCTCTGCATAATCTCCTTCGTAGTCTGTGCGGGTCCCGTAGTATGGGTAGTAGAGCACCTGAACCCACAGAGCACATCTCTCGAAGTGGGATACTCCGACTGTCACACTGCTAAGGATGGGATCCTGATTTTTTTTTTTTGAAAAGTGAACATACAAAAGTTTGATGTTTTTACCTCAATAAATAAAAAAGAAAATTCTTGATGTTTCAACACCAAACTTTCCTTGAATATTTGCTAAACACAAGGACCTAAAAAGATAAACTTCAACTGGTTTGGGGAAAACTTGTACACCGTAAAATACTAACAATTTAGTTCCAAAACTATAACTTTTCTTTATTGAACTCTATGGAATAAAAACCATGCCTGTTAGTATATACTATATAGGAATGCACAAAGTTGGTGCAAGGATTGAATAAAAGGTGACACAATGACAATAATTTGCATGAACCCAGCTGACACCTGGTTAATCAAGGAGTAAGAACCCAACAAAACTGGACAAAAACCAAAAAAAGGGGGGAAAATGTTGATCGATCATTATGACCATGAGAACCAAGACCTATCATGGTTTGCTAACACGCATGTTCCATATGTAAGCTCCCATGTCTAAAACCCAGGGCATACCACTAGAAACAATTTGAATGCTTGACTCACATCTCATGCTAAAAATGCTAAAAAAAAGGAAAAATAAAAAAAGAATTACAAACATGACTGTCGTTACATTAAAGGTACCTGGGAGACAAGATTTCGCAAGTGCCTGACAGTGCGGGAGAATCCATCCATGTAATACAGAGATCCTGATAGCCCAACTTTGATGTCAACCCGATTTAGCTCCAGCTCAGTCAAATTTAGTATCTGAAAATTGAGGCATGCCTGAATCAAATCCTATTCTATGCCCTGGCTTGGAATGCAGTATTATAGTTTTTTTTCCCCTGGGGAATAGTCGTATTTTGTTGTTTGTTTGTCATTACTTGGTATTACTTAATACTTGAAGATTTCTTTTTATTATTTCTTCTGAGGTCTCGACGTCTTGTGATTACAATAAAAGAAACATAAATAAGCATCTTTGGGTCTTCAGATCTAATACATCATCGCTATCCTTCCCCACCTCTTTCTTAATTGTTACTCTCAGAACCTCTTAGTTCCCAAAACCCAACTAGCATCGGTATATTTGGTTTCAACTACTCCATACAGTTGTTTATATATGGCAAAATATAATCTAAACCTTCAAATGAAGGGTGATCCTTCCATCTGTGGGGTCTGACAAATGGTATCCTTCAACAAAACAGGGGTCACTGCTGCCAGTCAGGACATAAGCTTTTGGAGCCATCTTGTGTTTACTCGAAGATATGCCTTTCGTCAGAAGAAGGGACAGTCCGTTTGGGTTTGGTCTCCATAGCTCATGAATGGCCTTGTGCACTAACCCTTCCAATTTCCTGTCCTGGGCAGCTGATGCCTCTGAGAATTGTACTGTTAATTTGTGGTGGCTGAAAGGATAGTCTCCTGTGGCCTCTCCTACACCTGCCCATCTGGATTTTCAACCACAATAAAAAAAGAATAAGTCACAATCACAAATCCAACAGTTCAGTCTAGTCACTACAACAACTTCAGCATGAATTGTGAGATTATGCATTTGGTCCAAATAAAAAGGTCAAAAGAAAACTTTAAATAGGTTTCAATTCTTCAACTTTTTCTTGTTTTCATTTAATTAGTTTGATGCAGCGACTAACAACAGTCTTTCTCTAAGATATACAATGGATTAAATTTCCAGGAATTCAATTTCTGTGATTTTCAGTCTCAAAGAATGGACTTCCAAAAAATTGTTTTCCTGACAGTCAAAGCACCACCTAAATCTACGAAATCACAAAAATAACAGCCTAATCTTCGAATCTACGATTACCTTATATTCAAAGATTACATATTCCTTATATTCAAAAAAACCTTTCTAAGTAAGAAGAGATATGACAACAAAACAAAAGTAAAAGAAATAAACCTACCTGCTTTCTGACTTGTTAGTTACGTACTTTATTGTCTGCATAATATACCGGGACTGATGCTTTGTGACCGAGTCAGCAACAGTACTAGCTCTATACTCTTCAAGCTCCTTAATTAGAAGCTGGCCTGCACGTGCATTCCTTGAACCGAGGCGTTGAGCACATATGAGCACAGCTTGGACATCCTGAAGCCGGTTTGAGCCAGAAGAAGCTGCAGAATCTATGTTGAACAAAACCTTGTGTATGTTGGATATTATTATGTTTAACGGGTCCTCTGGGTCATCAGCTAATAGTGGGTCCAGACCTTCAAGGTCAAGATGCTCGGAAATAGCCCAGATGAGCCGTGCACATATTCTCGGGGTGTGTACCTGAAATGGTAAAGAAACTGCTCACTTCTGATAGATAAATAGTTACTCTTCAAAAGGATTTGAGTACAGTACCATCAACGAGGAAATATAACATGACAAACATTTAAGATCGTTTGATAGTCCACACAATTTTGTTACAATTTAACGATCTTTGATGGACCATCAAACGGTAATGGAATTGCATGAAAAATATTCTTAATTTTAAGTCAGAAATGACCGATCTAAACCGTTCAATCTAATCTTCATATCAAAATCTATTAGTAAACCAAAATTTATATTTTTTTTAAATTTTTTTGCTATTTTTTTTGGTGAGGAGAAAAATGACTTGATCTGAGAATTCTGGTTCATCCAAAAATGACGATTTTCCCTCTATCCAAAAAAATAGCAAATGAATTCCAAAAAATATAAAATTTGGTTTACCAATAGATTTGGATATGGAGATTAGATTGAGCGGTTTGGATCAATCATTTCTGACTTAAAATTAATAATAGAGCGCAAAGCACACAACGTTCTTGTGCTTTGCAAAGCACCATAGCCTAATTCTATATATATATATATATATATATATATATATATATATATATATAACAACCTCACGAAGGTCCTTGATAAGTTGTAGTTGCAAATTTCTCAATCTTGTCTCGTTCAAAATCTGGTCTTGAGATGCACCCGCCTTTATAGTCTTCACACCACCCCTTGTATCATATATGTGGCAAAGCCTCACAAGTAACTTGAGGTAACAATCTATTGCATAAGTTCTTCCATCACAGTCCCACAGAACACAAGGCCGGCACACCTCTACCACATCTAGGGCTGGCTCAGTCCAGCTCAAGGCACCATACCCTGTACCATAAGCTAATGCACCAATCACCCTGCTTTCCGTGCCTGATATGAACAAATATGAAGTGCAAGTTAAGTTAAATGCAACTAAAGTTATCAAAATAAACAGCAAATGATGAAATTCAGATGAACCAATAGGAGTTGCCTTAGATATCATATTACCAAACTAAGCAACTTCAATTAGACCATTACAAATTGACTGAATATGGTAGACACAATCTGAACAACGTGCTTTCCTTCAATTATTTTCTTTTTTCTCCGATTTTAGTTTGGTAGTTTGAACTTCAAAGTTCTGAAGACCAAGAACAGTTCAGCCATGATAGCTGACCTAATAACACGTAATGGTCCACAAACTACCAGTACCTGAGTGTTTTTCCTCGGGTAGAGGAAGAGATAGCTGGAAGCAACTCTCAACCAACGAGGCAACAAGCTCCTCTCTGAAAAGGCTCTTGCTTGTAATGCTGTGGAGATCATCCTTAACTCTTGTATCCTCAAAAAGCGATGTTACATCCGTTCCAGGCAAGGGCTTCTGTCCTCTACGGACACCCTCCTTTGCAAAAAGATCCACACAAAGAGCAGTACGGCAGATGCAAGCCAGTGCATGCATGCGATCAGATTCAGCACGCAAGTTTCTCACCATTAGGAGTAGCCTCTTGAACAGAGATACCTGTCCCATAAAGGTTAAGCAATTCATTGAATTGGATCTGAAAAATACAAAGAATGCACAGAACCTACCATAGCTGAGCCAAATTATTTTGACCTGCTAAGGCAGCTGAAACACTACATCTACACCTTTCACAATTATATAACAGAATGTCCAAACCAACACTCCTTTTGTACCCCTGAAGCAGGCGGATGGAGGGTTACTTCTGGGAAATTTCAAGTGCAAAAGGTGAAGAAAGATATTTAGGAACTTCACCAGTTCATGGGGAATTTCTTAATTCACAAGTAATAAAACAGGAAATTTGTCATTATGCACACAAAAATAGTTAAGAGGCCAATGTTGCTCAAAAGGCATAGTTCATCATATTTAGGTGAAGTTCGAATGAGGGATATTAGAGGCACTATTAAAGCATTCTGCAACGTTAATATTAGGTTCTCTGCAAAAAAAAAAAAAAAAAAAAAAAAAAAAAAAACTATTAGCTAAAAATATGCTCTCTCTCGCTCACAATGGAGTCGGGTGGGAACTCTCTCCTGTCGATCGGTACGGACGGAGGGAAGCGCAAAGTTTGCTATTTCTACGACCCAGAGGTAGGGAACTACTACTACGGCCAAGGCCATCCAATGAAACCGCACCGGATCCGCATGATCCATGCGCTGCTCAGCCGCTACGCTCCTTCCTCAGGTCCGTCACGCCCGAAACCCAACAAGACCAGATCAGCGCCTTGAAGCGCTTTAATGTCGGCGAGGATTGCCCTGTCTTTGACGGCTTGTACAGCTTCTGTCAGACCTACGCTGGCGCCTCCGTTGGAGGGGCTGTTAAGCTGAACCACGGGTTCGATATAGCGGTAAACTGGTCCGGCGAGCTGCATCATGCAAAAAAGTGCGAGGCGTCGGGGTTTTGTTATGTTAACGATATCGTGTTGGCAATTCTCGAACTGCTAAAACAACACGAGCGAGTACTATATGTAGACATCGATATACACCACGGGGATGGTGTGGAGGCATTTTACACGACTGATCGTGTCATGACAGTCTCCTTCCACAAATTCGGTGACTATTTTCCAGGTACTGGCGATGTCCGCAACATCGGCCATGGTGAAGGCAAGTACTATTCACTAAATGTCCCTCTTGATGATGGCATAGATGATGACAGCTACCAGTCTTTTCAAACCCATCATGGGCAAAGTCATGGAGATGTTTCGTCCTGGTGCTGCGGTGCTACAGTGTGGTGCTGACAACCTCTCTGGGGACAGACTGGGATGTTTTAACTTGTCAATTAAGGGGCATGCGAAGTGTGTAAGGTACATGAGGTCATTTAATGTGCCACTTTTGTTGCTTGGTGGCGGTGGATATACGATAAGAAATGTGGCATGTTGCTGGTGTTATGAGACGGGAGTTGCCTTAGGCATTGAACTTGAAGATAAGATGCCGCCACATGAATATTATGAGTACTATGGTCCTGATTACACTCTCCATGTGGCACCAAGTAACATGGAGAATAAAAACACACGGCAGCAGTTGGACGACATCAGATCGAAACTTTTAGATAATCTCTCAAGGCTTCGGCATGCTCCTAGTGTTCAATTTCAAGAAAGGCCTCCTGAAACAGAGTTCCCTGAGGCTGATGAAGACCAAGAGGACCCTGATGAAAGGCAGGATCCTGATTCAGATATGGAAATAGATGATGCCAAAAACTATGATGAGACACCAAGAAGAACATCAACTTCTCTTCCTGGTATCAGAATTAAAAGAGAAAATGCTGAAAATGACTCATCAGATCAGGATGTGCACACTGCCAAAGGAGCTGAGGTTGTTCCTGATGAGGTCACTTGTTCCAAGACATAAGATATGAATTCAACTTTATATGAGGCAATGAGTGGAATGAAAGTGGAGCAGGACTCCTCTGTGAAGCTAACAGAGGCATCTTCTAATATTTACCCCAAATCCTGAGGCAATCCAATAGGCTTACAAGGAAGCTGTGCAACTTGAGGTAATGGGGCTCACCAGGCAGCATTTAAAGAGTTGGAAAATGGTGCAGAAGTCAGTCATCAAAGAAAAGATGGAGTTTCAAGTACCTTTTTAAAGGAATTGTTGTAAGCTATCAAGCTATTAGCTTAGGAACTTTAACATATGCGATCTTCTGTTAATATTCATTGGTAGGCTACAAGTCTGATATCCTTACTGCGAGTTTGATGTGGTGGTAGTTGGTATTTTCTTTGATTGTAAAACTAATGTGGGCAAAAAAAAACAATTTATTTGGGATTAAAGGCTTTGTTGTTGTTATATTAGCTAAAAAGAAGGAACAACATACCTGCATGCTGAGATCAAGCAAGTGGAGATTTGCCACAACAGCTCTGACAATTGTCTCTCTTGCAGAAGAAAATTCTTGCCTGTCCCACAGTGTCAGAATAGCAATAATTGCTGCAGAAGCCCACTCTGGTTTCCCTCCAGGCACGTCTGCCAGAGACAACATGTTAATTCCAACCTCATAAATCAATGGTGGGTCCAACGAGCTGAGAAAGGGCAACAGATGTGACACGATAGCAGAAACCCCCACGAGTTTCTCTGCACTCGTCTCTCCTACAGATGCAGACATGGGTGGTCTATTATCACCTGGCCTGGCAATCTTGGAAAGGGTCTCAACAGCACCTGATGCAACACACTTGGCAGCATAAACTAGTGGAAACACAGTTGTGCGAAAGGCCTCAACAGGAAGAATGAGAGACCGGGCAATTAAGGCACTGTGCTTTGACCAAATGAACTCAACGGCTGTTACAACCCACTGGGACCGGATTGCAAGAGAGTGATCCCCATCAACCAGCTTATCTCCAGCCAAACGGCTCATTCGCTTTGTTTCAAGCTCCTGAGATTGGAAATAATTCTTATTAACGGATCAAGCAATTTGTAATACCGGCTAACAAAAAAAAACAAATACCAGGTAGAAAATGTATATGAATATACCGGAGGAAGAAGATAGTGATTTCTCAGCCAAATGTTCAAGAAAAAAAGTGATATGTCACTGCATGCAAGCATAGCTTCAAAACAAGCTTAATTTACTTTACCTTCAGTTTTCCATGTGCCTAAACAGAAGCATGCAATTGGAATTCCGTATGTATACGCTGATAGATCTGATAATAATAACTAGCATACCAGTAGTCACTGTAAAGTAAGGGTAACAGTCAAGGACTTTAGTCAAAGATTGCCCATACAGTCAGGTAGTGATGGTACCACAATATTCTGGAAAACCTTCAATTGATATCATTTAACCAATTTAATTAACTTCGTTAGTTGTTACTTGTCCCAAATACTGACATAATTATAGCAACCAATGGACTCAATTGTAGCTTCATAAATAGATGGAGTGATCGATATTGCTACTTCACCTGTAACAGCCGCCCAAGTGACTCAAAAGCAGACTTGGAAACTGGATCAGACCGGTCCAGAGTCAGTGTTGCAATCTTCTCCCACCACGCTGAAACCCTTGTCAGGAGTGGCGGTGAGGAATGACAGAGCAGCACTAGATCATCCCTTGCCAAAACAGAGGCAAGCGAATCGGCAGCGGCTAGTCTCAAGCTCGCAGATGGTGACCCCAGAACAGCTGACAACTGTGCATGTGAGTCTGATAGCAATCTTGGCAACAAATGTGAAGGGACGGAAGGCAACAGAGACATTGCGGCAGCTGCTACATCAGGATCAGGGAAGGAAAGGTCTGAGCGGAGGCCAGTGAGGGTTTGGTCCCAGAGGTCGGGAGGGAGGGGGAGAGAACGGAGGAGGTCGAAGGCTAGCTTCTTACAGACGGCGGAGGCAGGGAGGTGACGATCTCCTCAACAACTGTGCGAGCGACGGCAGAGACGTCTCGGCCGGCGGCGGACTGCTGGAGGGACGAGAGGAGAGCGGTGGACTGGCGGAGAGCGTCGTTAGAGCGGAGGTCTCCTTGGATGGACTGAATGAGGAGGTCCATTTTCTCCGACGATGGAGTGTCGGACTCCGACAGAAGATTGGCGATGGCGGGAAGCATTTTGTATGGTCAGATCTGGATCCGAGAGGAGCGGAGTCGAATCAGACTCCAGTCCAGGGGGGGTTGAGGAAGAAACGCCTCCAATGTACCTTTTTTCTTTTTCTTTTTTGTTCTGAGAAAGGAAGATCGTCGCCCAGTTTTGTTGCTCAGATCGGTTCACGCGCACCTAACCATTGTAAATCCCAACCGTTTAATCACGTCAAGATCTGTGCAGAGTATATTCGACGGTTTGGATCAGGAATGAATTGTCTGCTGCTTTTGAGAGTGTTCCGACTCTCCGTAAGATTTTTTTTCTCTGGCAGATATAAGCGAAATAAACCGTTGGATTCTTGCGGGGAAAAAATTGCGCTACTTGATTTTTTGAGCCACAAAAAAATTGTATTTGAATGGAGAATAATGTTGCATGTCCATCAAAATTTTATCAATAAAAAGCCTCCGTCTTAAGTACTCTAAAAAGACAAGGTACGTTCAGATTACAAGATTCGGTCATTAAGATTTTACAACACGCTTGACTTGTTATATCCTCGTGGGCTCGTACCATGATTCTTGAATAAAATATTTCGTCAAAATAATATTGGACAGAGATAACCTTCTGTCGTTGCCATTTTATCCTAAAAGGCTAAAATTAAAAAGAATCTGCTTGTAGATTAGTATCGCTTGATGGTTGATACTGGCACCGACAATGTGTATGAATAAAACGCACTATGGCACGGTGATAGAACCAAAGGATGGTTTGCAAACTCAAAGGATTGGCCTGCTCATGTTTGCAAGAATTTCAACCTTGGGGTTTAGCTCGAATGAAAATGTCTATTACTTGGTGAACCATCTCATTAACTAATTCCATTATCTCATTAGGACGTGTGTATTAATTGGACATAGAAGCTATGATATCACAATGACCATTAAGGACGGATTCACACTTTGAGCCGGAGGAGGGAGGATGGAAGCAAAATAAATATATATTTTTTATTATTTTCTGAAAATATACGTTATTACAAAGGTATTATCGCAAAAAAAGAATTTCTGGGGGCCTTTATTACTACTTGGATCCGTCCTTGACCATCATGTATATATGGAGACGTTATGAATTAGACCCTGCATGGGAATATTAAGTTCTTAATCCCTTATCAAATAAGACCCTTCGGCCAATAAATCATGAATCACAAATTTAATATTTAAGACGATTTTAATTTTGAGTTCTAAAGATAATTTCCAGTAACACGATATCATTAGTAAGCTGAAAACCTCTGCTATCACAATATTATTAATTTATTATACACATTACTATATTCATACTGGTACGTCTCACCTATAAAAATATTATTTTGTTATGGAAATGACATGATAAATGAGGGAGTAGAAAAAAAATGGATGGACAAATACTGGTATTTAAACTGAAAATGAGGTAATATATATAAATCCGACGTTTTAATGGATATACAGTTATACAGTCATTTTTTTCCTTTATGAAATGATGACGCACAATTTTACTATTTTATTACAAATTTCACAGATTTATAGGCTAGTTTGAATCCCAATTGATTTTATATTTTATGGTAATTCGAAAATTGAGTCCAAGTTTTTTCATATTAAAGTTGCATAATCTGCTATATTCTTCGTTACAAAACTCATTAAATAAATATCAACGGAAACAAAATAAATAAATAAAAAAAAATGACCTAAACCTTATCTGAATAGATTAAACTAAAGGGTGTTTGTCAAAACATAGTAAAATTAGTTTGGTCTAGGGGAGTCAATTATTGACCTAACTCTATATGATATGATCCAAAGATAAATTGATAGGACATGAGTCTAATTTTTTATCTGAATTGGATTGGATCGGTTCAGGTTCAGGTTAATCTGACCCGTTTAATTATATTTTTTTGAAGTATTTTATGATTTAGTACTAATTAAAGGTTACATATACACTAATATATTAATTAAGATTAATTATAAAAAATAATATTTAATTGCTTAAAATTATATAAAAATAATCAATATATATTAATTATTTTATATGGATCGAATACGGATTAAAAAATTTTGACCGAATTTAAAAGAGTCGGATTTGAATCTGATCAAAAATAATAATAAATTAATGATGATCTTATTCGAACCTGACCTACACATTAACACTCTAGTCTGCTCGTCTCAAAAGAAAACAAAGGTCTTTAGAGAATCATGAAATTACGAGTTTAACATACTTAAAAATGGGAGATAAAATCTTATATAAAATGGTATAATATAAACAAGAGTCCAAACATGATTTTCCAGGCGATCCTCCATTTCCAACTTGGATAATCATCCGTGGTATTTCATACCGGTTCTTTAAGTAGGAAGAGTTCAGACGAATCGCTAAAGATATTGGAGGAGGTATTTTATTTGATGTGGATATGCGGTCAGGTAATCACCTTGATTTTACATATCTAAGGATGAAGGTGGGTCTCAGTGATACAAATGTGGTTCCACACTTCCACCTTATCGAAAAATGGAATTCACCGATAGGCTAGGTAAAATTACTTTTCATACTTTGCATTATGAAGTTGATTATGACGCAACCACTGAGGAACAAGACAATTTGGACTCCAACCTATAAAATGATGATAAGCCTAATGGAAAGGGTAATAAGAAACGAAAAGGAATAACGACTCTAATACTAAAAGATAAAGGAGAAAATTCAGAAAAAGAGAATTCTGACAACAATAATGACTCTAATACACAAGGTAGTGTTTTGGTAATTAACACGGACCTTCTAAAGTCTCTACTCTCCCATCTCTTCAACCAACCTCTCCTTTAGCCATCACAAATCAGACAGAACTCACCACTCCTCTCTGAATACCTCCTCTGAGTCCTATGACAGAACAAGTGATCCCTGACAGTATCACCCGTCCCCAATACCAGAAACAGTTGAATTTGGATCATGTTGGATTTGAAAAATCTAGAGGGTCTTCATTGCCTGAGTATATTAGAGGAATTTAATTAAATTGAATTTTCTTCCCAAACTGATCCTATTCCTGTGTTCTTTTGGACATATGATTTTGGTAGTTTTTTTTTTCCAACAATACCCATATAACAATTAACAAATGTAAAATTTTCAAAAAAATTTGATTGAATTCAACTCAATTTGTTCCTAACTTTCTTGGAAACCCATCATTACAATTTACAAAATGCAGAAATCCATTCACAAGTTCGAATTTTTCATGAGTTATTTCTATATTAAAAAATAAAAATTATAAATTATAAAAATAAAAGAACCGTATACCTGGTCTGCGGTCCCAATCGGATTTTTTTGTCCGGCATGTTTCTTCTTCTTCTTTTTCTTTTCTTTCCCCGTGCCCACTCATCCCCTCTGTTTCTCTCTCAAATCTGACAGCTCCACCCCTCTCCACCCCCTTCCGCCCCTCCAAAATGAAAACTGAGTCCACGGACGACCTGACCTCTCCTCCTCCTCTCTCTCAAATCCGGTCATTGCTTCTCCAAGTCGTTCTCTTCTCCCTCTTTGTTGGATGTGATAGCTGACACGATACAAGACATCGGAGAGATAGCTGGCGTAACACACCTCCATCGACGGTCTTGAACCCGCAAAAAGAGATACATACTATATCTATTGAAATTTTCAAAAAATGTGTGATATGATGAAAATAGGGATTGGAATGCAAATTTACTATTTTATCTAAATACAAGGGTGTAAATGCAAATTTGAGTTAATTAAGTTAGAATTGATGTAAACTAGGATAATGAAGTTAGAATTGATGAAATTATTATTTTTATCAAAATATATGAGTATAAATATAAATGACGCAAATTAGGAATAATTAACTTAGAATTGATCGAAATAATGAGAAATTATTATTTTTATTGAAATATAGGGTATAAATGTAATTAGAGATAATGAAATTTGAATTTTTAATACCTAAAGATGGTTAATCTTCCAAACTTCTCAAGCATGTCACATAATCACTTTTCTTCACCATTGATTTTGGTTAGATCTTTTCATCTTCTTGAATTCAAAGTTTCATACAAAATAGTTTCTCTCTCCTCATTTCAAATAAGGTGTGTAATATATTTAAGGTGAAATTTAACTCTTAAAATGATCCAAGTTTTTATATGATCATTTATTGATTATTATGTGTCTAATTATATTATTTATTATTATAATTATCATTATTACTTAACATCTAAAAATATTGTGTCAAAATTTTTTAATGTGAACTTTTATTAAATATATTTAAAATTTAATGTCATTAATGATTTATTTGAGGACTATATTCTCGAGGCGAAGCCTGAATTACAACTAATGTAAATATTGTGTCTATATTTAGTTGATGTAAATTAGGATAATTAAGTTAGAATTGATGAAATTATTTTTTCGTCAAAATATCCTGATATAAATGTAAATGATGCAAATTAGGGATAATTAACTTCAATTTGATGGAATTTATGCAAAAATATTATTTTTATTGAAATGTAGGGGTATAAATGTAAAATAATAGAAATTAGGGATAATAATTAAGAATAGATAAAAATTATGTGAAATTCTTATTTTTATTGAAATGTAGGGATATCAATGTAAAATTTTATTTTTATTATTTGAGTAATACTGATTGATAATCTATGATCACCAATTATTAATATTATATTTGAACTAAAGTAAATATTATTATGGTCTCGGTCTCCAATGTTCATTTTAGATTTGATGTTTAATTTGAGCTGATTTTCTAATAATCCTAAGCGCCGATATATTAATCTCTGTATATGCTTGAATAATATATTCATATATGATAAAAAAAATTCAAAGGTTGTGAATAACAGACACTCATCGAACCAATGTATGTCGAAGCACCAATATAAATAGCAACTAATACTATCATCTCATCCTACACAACAATAATTTATAATTCAATTTATGTATTATTTTTATAAATATAAATAAAATAATATAGAGTTAAAAGTACTAACATAAAATAACTCAATCAAACCAAATTGGTTCTTAATCCTATGAGCTTCACAATATATCTGCTTCACAACATGCCTTTTCAAGAGGAGAAATTAAATCGTTGAGAAGCAATTCATTCACAATTCAATTGACAAATACCGCCCCAGAGCCATTGTCCATTTAGACAGAATTTAGCAGACATTTAGCAGACAATAAAAAAACCTAAAAAGCATATAAAATTTGTATCATTAATTATTGGGCTGCATATTCGGCCTACAACCCAAGATTTAGACTGCCATATCTGGTCTAGGACATTAAATGGTATACGGTTATTCTATTTTATTGTAATATTTTGCTTTTTTTTTTGTTTTTTTAATATAAAAATAACCCATTTTCTATACCTAGCACGAGGCAATCGAAATATGTATGTTCTGCGGAGAGCACATATTTGAACTTAAAAAAATAGCACTATATCGATATAAACATGGTTTTATTTCTTCAGAAGGTGATGCAAAAATATAGATTGATGACAAACTTTTCTGAATGAAGTGATGATCATTTGCAAGTGACACTGACGGTGTTGAGAAGCCGAGATATTTATATGTGCAGTGCAACGCTAGAGGACAAAAAATGATTGACAAGTATAGCACAGGCGACACACAATCAGAAGTTCAGAAAGTCAGAAGTGGTGCTGGACCGCTGGTTCAGCTCAGCCTCGACTCGACCCAATCAGTAATCACGCTTCACGCACGCGCTCCTGGTCAATTTAATGACCCAATTTTGAATCCCATCTATGTCTATGATTTATCTATCTATTGTTGAGACTTGAGACCTGAAAGCAACAAAGCTCGCTCCTTAGCCCATTTAAAGCTCAAGCCTATCTCACTGTTGTACTCTTTCTTTCATTTTTCTCAAATTGGCCCGTTAAGAAGTCTGAACAAAAAAAAAGGAGAAAAGGAGAACACAACCAATGTAGTCATGAATTATCTCACTTTAATGAAAGTAGTCTTGTTGTAGGAATAACGAAATTTAGATTCAGACAGCTAGTTTTGATACTAATTTATAAATTTTGTCGATTTCATGGTGTGTCATGGTAATCGAGCGGATTCTGTCGGATTCGGGTTTGAATGGATCAGATCAAATTAATTTATATGTTAATTTTTTCAACTTTAATTGATTTCGATTGGATTGCGGGTCATTTGATCTCGGATCGGATCATATTAGATTAGATTCAAGTCAAATCTGTTTATTTTTTTTAAATTAAGTTAGATCAGATTCGAATCCAGACAAATTAAACAAGATTTTCGAATCAGATTGGATTTCGCCATCTATAATTATTTGGTGGCTGATGGAACACAGGTGGAGAAATCTACACCTTTCATTAAAATAAAAATAACTTAATAAAATTGTCTGGTGGTGCCGTGGAAGTGGAACTTCCTCTTGCTTATTTTTCATATTTTATTATGTCTGATCTTGAACTCCCTGTAACATACTGTTTGTCCTGATAATTGATCGGATCTTAATCTTCTGCTTATCTCAAAAAATAAAAAATAAAAAATATTTTGCATCATCCTCCTAGTCAGAATCCATCCATCAACATCATATCAATTTTAGCTCGCACATAATTAATTATTTTCCGATCTATAATTCACGTCCATTTCCTCGTCACATTTTTCTATGAACTAACAAATATGGTTGTCCATCAACGATTAATTATGTACGAATTAAAAAAAAATCGTATCGTTGTTATGTACAGGGGCGTATTTACTCATAGAGTATGGGGTTAACTTGACCTCCATTTTTTCTAAAATTTCACTTGATTACATAGTATTTTACATTATTTTAATACAAATTCTGAAAGGAATTTAAGTTTGACCCATACTTTTAGTTGGAATTTCTCATTATGACCCCATAGTTCTCAGAATAAGAGAAATAAAATATAAATTATTGCATATAATTAATCTTCATTATTGTATCAGTGACTCCATCATAATGGTTTCTGCCTCCGCCTCTGGTTATGTGCGTTGATATATGAATCAGATAGATGATCTACATCCATAAATATCATTAACAACATGATCATTGATCAATGACTTGCATATATATATATGCATACATGCTTTTCATATAGAAAAACGAGATCCATCACCTATGCTAAATCTACCATTCTAGTTAATATAAAATTCGTGCAAATGTCCAACCATATAAGAAACTTATTTTGCTGGAAAGTGAAATGCCATGCTTTTGTGGCAATCATGGCGCGGAGTTGAATTAAATGATGTAATGCAAGCTAGCCTTTCATGCATGATGATGCATGGTGCCATGATTTCCCAATTCTGGTTGGTGATCATTATCCGCCACCTCTCTGCACTCTCCTGCATCAAACAATTGTATATATACCATATTTATTGTGCATTTTCATTTACCAGAGAAACATTACAATTATCTCTCTCTCAACATAAATAGCATTAAGCCGTTTAATCATTTCATGTTAGATCCAAAGCTGCAGCTATATATCACTTCTACGGTTCTACCGCACGGACTGATAGGAAAAATAACTCATGACTCATGACTTATTTGTAACTCGTTCGGATTTTAGTTTATCATAAATCGAGCTGTCTAATTCATATACTCTATGACTCAAATATGAACCCGAATTAATTCATTCGGAAACTCATCAACTAGCTCATATACTTGGGTCGGTCATATTTTATATTTTTATTTAAATATCATTTATATTGTTTAGACTTATTTAGTTATATAATATATTTATTATTATATAATATATTTATTTATTATATAACTTATTTATTATTTATTTTGATTTACCAACTGTTCTGATTAGTTTCTACTTTAAAATTAACTGACAAATAAAAATACAAAAATGAGCTAACTAGACGAGCTGAATATGAAATGTATTGACAAATCGGATTGAATTTACTAACTCGACAGCTTAACTTATATAACTTTTGACTTGAGTTTTAATTACCTCTGACTCGGCTCAACTCCTCGTTAAACAGGTCTAGACTGCGAGAGCAATATCAGAATTTCTAAGTTCTCATTGCAGATTTGCACAGATCTCAAAAAAAGCATGAAATCATGGAAAAGGCGAAAGCACGTTGTGTTAAGTACTCAAGTACAGAGACAAATTAATCATCCACCACCCTTAATTATCAGTGATTTGTAAAGGCGCTTCTTCTAATAATTTCTCTAATACAGGATCCTAACCTACACTTTAGACTCCGTAGCTTCAGATCTTTTTCAGTAAATAAAGAAATAAAATGCCGAAATTGAGATGATTATTTCGCTTCAGAATTTTTTTGTAAATAAAAAAATAAAATGCTGAAATTGAGATGATTATTTCGTTTTTTACGACCTATAGTCAGATTCAAATTTCAAACTCAGTCCAACCATTTTTTTTTCAAAGACGTCGTAAAAAACAAAGAAAACATTTGGGTTTCATAACTTTTTTTTTTATTTACTAAAAAGAATCTTGCGTAGCTTAGCTTGTGAAAGCAAGACCTTTTTATCCAATGTAACTCCCAGTGAAGTGACAAGTCAGCAAGAGATGAGCCTAAACCATTTTTTAACGAAGTAGCATTTGTCAGAATTTGTGTCTAAATAAAATTTATTTGTTCAGGAATCAGGACTGATGGCAGCTATGCAAGTTTTGATTCTTTTGAAGAGGATTTATGTTTAATAATGGAAGCTATAATATTAAATGATATATTTCGGTACAAAATTTAATATTTTTTATTGTGCTTTATAGATCATTAAAAATTTAAAACTAGAAGAAGTCTAAAATATAGTTTGTCGCATATGATTCTTTAGTGCAACAACTTCATATCCGCTGTTAAATGTTTAATTAAAATGATCAGTCTGAATTGTATAATTTGATCTAAATATTACGTTTTTTAGAATTCGTTAACTATTTTTCCGGAAAGCAAAAAAATAAAATTTGTTACGGGCCTTGGGTATTTTAGATTATACGATCACAATAATTTTCTTCCCATCCAGACAAACAAAAAGTTTTGAAAAATATGTTTATATAAGAATTGGATACAAAAATTAATCACGAGCAATATTGGTCCATTCGTTCATCATTAAAACTAGACTAATTCTGCTATGGATTAAAATTTTAGAAAATTTATATTGGGATGTAGAGATGAAATTGATGTCAAGGCTTGTGATTTACTCAAACTTGGTAACCGCTAAAAAAATTAATTTATAAAAGAATCACTCTTAAAAAATATATTGAGCACTTGGGACTGTCAGTTTTAGGATTTCAGCTAAAATTTTGAGATTCAAAGATGTTACATCGATCCATCTCTGAAACTCGTTGCTCCACCATCAAATATATTGTTCACTTAAATTAAATAGAATTAGAAAAGAGAATACTCTTTGATTCTGGCCGAATATTGTAGTGGATGTCTAAATATAACTATTTTTTTAAACAGTTTTCATCTGATAACAGTATCCAATTAAATTAATAATGATCGTCAACTTTATTTCATTTTAAGCTAAAGACTCGTCCTTTTTATCCAATTTGCAAAGAAGAAGAAATCCGAATATTCGGCTACTAGATATTACATATTACACCTGTATAAAGAAATTTATACAAATTTATTCGCTGCCATCAACGGGTGAGTCGACCCAAAATGAATTGGAAGGCTACTTAGTATTGAAAACGTTATTTTATTATACAGTTCAACATATTTATAAAATGATTGGGCTATATATGGAGTTATGCATAGGGGATCCATCACTTGGATTGTTTGCTGGTTTTCACAATTTAAATGATTGATTTCAACTGCATAAAATAATTTTATATGAATATTTAATAACAGATCATTTTTTTAGAATATTATTATTATTATTATTTAGATAGTTAGAAAATTACTTCTTTTTTGGATGACTCATATTAATTAAATCAAGTGACTTTCCAACTATCTAAAAAAATATATAAATTTTAGTTTACATCAAGATTTTTATATAAAAAATACTTTGAGCAGTTCAAATCAACTATTTAGATCTTAAAAAAGAAGAAACGATCTATAACACTGAGACAATACGTACTTTGCATGACACTATAACCCAGCTGTATATAAAATTTAAGAATATTTTTCATTTATTTTAAATAATTATTCATATTTATATTGAAATTTTAATATCCACATTTGTGTTCAAAAATTTAAAATATGATATTTAATTGCTATCTGATTATCTCTTCCACGCATTGTTTAAAATGTGACTGCGTGATCACATATATGCATATATGATGGGATGTTGATTGCATAAAAATATGCATTTGTATATTCAATAGTGCGACGATATATTTTTTAATTTTATCGTATTAAATCTATAAAATTAATTATATGATATATTTCATACAAAAAATAAATAAATTTAAGCTCCAAACAGTAGGAAAGAATCAATCTTAATTAATATGTTTTTTATTTTTTATTTTTTATTAAAATTTAAAAAATAAATGATCCGTTAAAATATTTGATGAACCTTTTAGAATTCATAACCGCAAATATATAATTCATATATTTAACCGCATATACACCTAAGTACGATCACCAACAACACATTAAAATTCCAATTTAAAACCTTAGGTTGGGATTTTAAAACCTTGATTCTACAACATGTCATGGTCCCAATTTGCTATTTTGAAACGAGGTGCACATCTACGCAGACTACGCTGGCGTCAACCACAGAAAGTGACCCCTTTGACGCGATATGCTTAAACTAAAGGCGCCTTATTACAAAAAAAAAATCTTAATATTTCAATACTGTTTCAATCAGGATTATGCAAACCATAATTGAGTTGTCGTGCCAGTCCTTTGGTGTCATACTGTGATTAGTGGGTCCCTTGCTTTGTATGTTGGTCCCTGGAAAAGAAACTAGAGGCATGATAGAATGAACAACAAACTACAAATAAGAAGTTAACAATAGCAAAAAAAATACTACCATCTCTTCCCTAAGCTCCTCCGTAGAAGGAAAAAAATTATAAAAAATAATTATTACAACATAAGCAAGCTCCATTCCACTGTACAACAACCCTCTTATGACCCGTTCTAATTTGGACCCACAAATCACCTCCTTAAACATCCCATAATCATTGCAGATAACCAAAAATAATTAACCCCAAAAAGATAAAGAAAAAATGGAAATCTATTCTTCCCCTAATCAAACATGGGTTAAAATTCACTCAAAAAGAACCTACTCCTGCAACCTCAAGAGAAGGCCTGAAAATCCCCCAATAAATACCACAATAAAAACAAATGAAAAAGCTAAATCTCCATGAATAATGTAATTAATTACTACCCTACCTTGCAGCTAAACTCTACCATAGAAGGGGAACAGATAGGAATTCAGAGAATCACAACATGCGGTCATTTCCGGTGACTACTGGGAACTGGAGGGGTGTTCCTCTCCACTGTTTGCTCCTTGCTGATCCTGCTGTGCATGGCCATGTCCATGCCCATGGCCTTGGTGATTCTCTCCAGTTGTACTTAACCCCTGCACACCACCTCTATTATAGGCATTCAGTGCCGCCAGCATGCCAATGTTGTTATCAGATATTCCCAACCCCAACTGTTGCGGCCCCATGGTCATCTGTCCTAGCGGCACTGCACCACCAGAAAAATTAACCCGAGACATGAATTGTAGTGGTGCCTGAACAGTTGACTGACTGGCAACTCCTCCGGCTTGGCCCATTCCAGGACGGTATTGTCCGGCGCCGGCAGCAAATGGCCACATGGGGGTCTCGGATGGCCCGACTGCTGATGTGCCAGCCGTGCCAGTTGAAACTGGAAGCATCCAGAAAGCCCCGCTGGGTGCACTATTCGGAGCCAGTGCAGCCCACATTGTGGGGCCTCGCACATTCCCTGCGGCAGGAGCAGCAGCGTGGTATGAGGGCTTCGAGGTAGAAGGCGATGATGGACCTACACCGTCTCCAGTCCTACCTTGTTGTTCATCCTTGAATAAATCCTCTCTGAGCCGCTTTCCGAGATTTGTTCCCCCACCTGAGTCCCCACCAGCACCACCCTGATCGTGCATCGACTCACCAGTAACTAAATGGTGATGTTGGGCAGCTAAGTTGGGGTGCAGCTGGTGGAAACCAAACATTGCTGAGTAAGAAACCGGATCGGTGCCCTGATCTGCATACGGGATTCGGTGTGGTGCAAGAGCCAGTGCATGGAAAGAGTGTGGGGCTGATTTTGAAGGAGGTGCCGAGAGAGAGGAGCCGCTGCCCCTCAAAGAGATGTTAAGAGTGGAGAAATTAGCAGGGATGGTACCAGTGCCAGTGGCAGCGATAATAGCCGGCTCGGCTTGTTGAAGGAGCCACTCTATTGTCTCACCATCCGACTTGTGGCCCAGCTCCCGTGTCAGTTGAAACACACGGGCAGCACAAAGGGCTGGCATGCGGATGCGCCGGCCTCGACCATCAACCTTTGTGTGGCGGTCCTTTGATGAGCGCTTTGCGGGCTGCGAAACAGCGAGTTGCTTTTTGGTTGGGTCAGAGGAGGAAGGTCCCGTGTCCGGTTTAGTGGGGGTAATGGCCAGTGAACCTATGAAGGAGGCTTGACCCGGGCTGGGACCAGGACCCGGCATGGTGCGACCGGGGAAAGAAAGGGGCTCCAAGTTGTTGGGTTGATGGAATTGGTGGAAGGGGTGGTGGTGCTGGGGTTGGTCGGATGTGCTCCGGCTGCTATTTGTTCCGGTGCTATTACTGCTCGGAGAGGGGACTCCACCACAGCCGCCGCTAGCTCCGGCGGCTGTACGTTGGTCAGCTTGGTCCATTGGGTTTTTTGACTGGTTCTAACACACTGAACGAAGACTAATATTTTTTTTTTATCCTGGACGTGTCTTTTGGGTTCTGGGAAGGGATCCAACGCTGTTCAAGCTCTCCGATTATTCTCTCTTTTAATTTTATTTTATTGGAAAGGGTGTTCAGAGGTCAGAGAGCCGAGAGGGAGGAGACCTGGGAGGGAGGGAGATGCTGCGGCGGGGCACGTGCCAGAGGCCGAGCTGTGAAAGGAGAGAGAAATGGTGGGGCTTTTTTTATCTCTACTGATTGACTATGGTCTGTGTCCTAGAGAGAGAAGGCGGGGAAAGTGGGGAAGGCTAGTTGTTGGAAAGACTCGGAGCAAGAAAGAGAGGTGGGATCCGTATCCTCCGTGGAGAACAGAGATCTCCGCATAAAATCATAACGATTCAGAAAAATTATAACGACTGTGAAAAATTTAAATAAAATTTTAATACATAAAATTATTTATTAATATTATATCAGAATTATTGATAGATAATTTATCCATACAAATTAAAAAGATTACTGTAGAGATTTTTCAGCTCCTCATGTGAATGTGAGTTCAAGAGAGATGAGGGTGGGGATAACACAAAGAGAGTAGATAGAGAGAGAGTAGAGAGCTTTAAAGAATTTCCTTCAAACCATCAGTTCTTTTACCAGCTCCCCTGGAGTCCTGTTCCTCTGCTGTGCAGAGAGCTTTGGACCGTTGGAACTTCGAGAATTTCCTTCAAACCATCAGTTCTTTTATTCAGCTCCCCTGCAGCACTCCACTTTTTTCATAAAATGCAAAAAGAAATGACAAAAATAATAAACAATAAAGAGTCTTTTTTATCTTTTCATCATTTCGGGTAGAGTGAGCTTGAAATTCTGTAAACAGAGAAAAGACCAGAGCAGGAAACCACTCGTGGGGTCTCGTAAGGATCTACAAAAGAGGAACTTGTTACTCCGATTCAGGGCTCAAAACTTGAAAACTGGGAGGCTGGGGAGGCGGGACTCAATTTTCCACTTTTACCCTTTTGGGGGTGGGCTCAGGCCTCAGGGTGAGGGAGTCACCACTCTTTCTTTCAATTTTTTTTTTTTCTAATCGCCAATGCGCAACTCAAATCCCAATAATGAATAATAAACAATGATAATAATAATAATAATAAAAATAGTAATAGTAATGGAGGTGGGTTGGAATTTAAGGAAATGCTGTGTCTTAGGAGTGAGAAGGCGGAGACATTGAGACACCCCTCAACCTTAGCGAGTGCGACATCTGGTCCTTATCCGTTCGGTGGATGGGGAATTTTAGGGGAGAGACGACACTGTCGCACTTACATTAATACAACTACGTTTTTTCTTATATCTCTCCCAGTTGTACACAGTTTGTTCCATGGTCTGCGTCTGCGTCTGCGTCTGCGTCAGCGCAGGATGTCAGGTCAAAGAGGAGACTTTTGTATTGAAATTTTAAAAGGGTGGGATTAGGGCTGGTAAAAAATTTCATGATTGGTGGTTTTTTGTGATTAGTTCGGGATCAATTCGTTATTGTTTCATTCATTAATAGATCGAGTCGTTAACGAGCCAGTTTGTTAAACTTATTATGTTAATGAGCTGAGCTTGAGTTTTGGACGGCTAGGCTCGTTAGACTCGTTTGGCTCCATAAATTATTAATATTTATTATTTTTATTATAATTTTTTAGTATAGTAGTTTATACTATGACATATACTTAAATTATTATATCAAATTTGTATGAGATATATTATCATTAGTTTTTTTATTTTTATAGAAATTTTGATATAAAATATCATAAATAATATTATTAAATATTAAATAAGTCTTAACGAGCCAGCTCCGTTTGCTCGTTAAGTTAAAGATTCAATCTCAAGCAAAAAAATTTGGTTCAGAAAGTAGTTAACGAACAAGCTCGGCTTGTTTACAGCCTACGTGGGATCACTTGACAATGGGTTATTTTGACAATCTTGACAATGAATTTTATAATAAATATTAAAAAATCTTTAAAATAAAAAAACCTTATAGATGTGTTCTTTTACTTATGGATTGATAGTGTTTCAAATGTCATACAATTTCATTATCGTTTGATATTCCATCAAAAACCATCAAAATTTTATATATTTTACAATGGTTATAATTTAACAGTCTTATGGAATATCAAATGATGATAAAATTATATAAAATTTAAATCACTATTAATATATAAATAAAAGGACATATATATATATATATAATTTTTCATTTCTAAGACTTTTTTTATATTTATTCCAAAGTCCATTGTTAAGATTGTGAGCATAACCCATTGTCAAGTGATCCCTACCATTTTAAAATGCTGACTATACTGGAACAGTGTAACTAAATGGTATGTTATTTAGATGAAAAAGAGCGAGTGAAAGAAAAAAGGGCGATATTAAGATGAAAAAGTGAGGGAAATTATGTACCCGTGAGAGAATAATATGTTATTCATTGATTTTGGATTTTTGTTTCTCTGATTATTCATAATAAATAAAGGGGATTCTAATTCTGCATCTCATATTCTCATTAAAGTGCATTTTATATGCCTTTGTATATGAATTTAGATCAGATAATATTTTGGAATATTCTGGAATATATTTAATTATGAGAAAATATTTTTTGTATCGAAAATTATGCACCCTTTATTTGGACACATAGTTAAATATATTTTTTAAATATATGTTTTAGAATTAAAATCAGAGGCTGTGTATTTTTGAAAATTATTTATATCTAATATTGAGTGCAGATAAGAGGCGAAGTTTTCAATCCATTTTTAATTTCATTACGCCGGTAAATGCTCAACCTTTTTGTCAACATATGAAACAAACAAACAAAATTTGTCAGGAAAAAGGGAGAAATGAGGCGCTAGACTTTATATTATTATCAAACCAAATGAGGTCGATTGTGATTTTGAAGAAAAAAAATCAATTGTATGAGCGAATCCATATTGAATAAAAAATATGGGTTAGCTGACTTTCTTGTTTCTATGGTCTTGGAAAAACATCATATCTACCTTAAATTTTATCTCAAAACTTTTTAAAATGCTCTAATGGCCGGATTCTATATTTACTCAAGCAAAAAAAAATATATGTTATTTTTCATTGCTTAAATTCCATATCAACCTTGTCTAGCAGTAGATTTTATATCATAAGCCATAAATTATTATGTAAAAAAATGAGATATATGAGAACTAAGTAAAAGAACAAATGTTTTCATTGACCTCCGAAATTATTCACAATTAACGTTAAATATAATTTATTAATTTTTATATAAAAACTTTTTATTGGCGTTAACTAACATTAACCCTGCTTTCAATTTGGCCCGACCTCGTTTTTGCTTCAAACAAACTATCCTAATTCCACCAAAATATTTGACCATGTACAGCGTCAAAAAAGGAGTCCTAGTTGACTGGGTGCAAACTAGGGAGAAGAATCATTGTCGACACAAAATTAAAGAGAAAGAGATGGTAGAGACCTGGAGGGCGCTATTTATGGTTTGTTTTGCTATAATTACTAAGCAATTTTACTAATAGAAATAGGAAGTAACTTGGCACCAGCGAAGGGTTGCTGCCCCCATGTAATATGGAGACACAAGCAGCGGCCAGAGACACTGCAGGTGGGTGTCAGATAAAAAAAAAAAGTATCTAATGCTTGATGACATTGACAGCTCATCCCAACAGAAACATCCCTCCCTCTCTTTCTTTCTTTCTTTCTTTCTTTCTTTTCTCTTTCTTTCCACCTTTAAATATTTTTAACACGTAGGAAAATAAAGAGCGCAGTTCTTTTGCTTATATGCCTATTAAGATTTTGAAATTCGAATGTTATTTTCTTCTGATTTTAAGTGACTGGAATTCCAATCCTAATGGCAAGTCGGAATTTGATAGAAATTAACTTCATCTACTAATGTGATGTAGTTTGAAGGAGGCGTTGAATTGCAATCCTAATATCTATAATTTAATCGCTTGCGTAGGTTCTGTTAGATTGTCTTCAAAAAAAAGTTTTCTAAACATTCAAATTTATTTTATGAAGGAATTCACTTTATTTGCAAGATAACAGATCACATATTGACCTGATATATATGATAATAGATTTCATCTTTTACGGGGTGACGTGGCTTCAGATCTCAAAAAAATATAAAAATAATATATATTGGGAGTTGATTAAAAGCCATATTTTTCTAAAAATAATATTTGCAAATTAACTACTGAAAATCTGAATTAACATTTTGTAATATCAAATATAAAATCTTTAAAAATGCTAACATCAGAGCATCTAAATTATAAATTCCCATTCTCAATGTTTATACATAATATTTTTATCATATTCATACACTTTAATAAAAGATGTCTCATACCAACATTGCGTTGTTGTATGATATTTCTGAATATGGAGTCTTATGACAAAAACATACACCAAAGTTTTTGAGAGGTATCTATGTAAAGATGCCTAAATTAAAAAATATATATATTTCAAGAGAGAACGGTGGAACCCACTCCTGCCAGCCAGTCAACTCCAGCATGGCCCACTCTCTTCCATTTTAAATAATGCACCCCACGCAGCCCAAATCCACCCAACCCCACAAGGCCACAACTTGATCCTTATATTCATTTATTATTAAAATAATGCGGTATTAGGATAACAAGGATAGTTATACAGCCCACAACCTTTCTTAACTTTATTCAGGTCCTTTTTCAGTGTCTTCATCTTTGTTTCCCTGGAATTCATCCCCGATTTACTTTTGTCAACAAAAAGCAAATCATGCATATTTTTTGTAGGTGGTTGTAGGGGTTCAAATTGATTAATTTAATAATGAGAACTACGCCCATTTACTCTTCTTTTATTATTCTTCATACTTGTTATTAAGTACTATTGAACTGAAATTTAGCCACGCTGAACTAAAACATAAATTTTGTCTCAAAACAAATGAACAGAGAAACTGACAGTAATTACTTTTTTTGCTTTCGAACTTAAAATTTTTTTGCAGCTTCCAAATTAAAATTATATTAATAATTTACTGATTCTTTAACTTTTGTATTTGCCAAACAGAAATTATATGGTGGTTATCATATCTCAAGTTTATTTTTTTTCCTTTTTTCTTTCAAAAAGAAATAAAAAGATAAGAGTACCATCCTCAAATTTTATATATATCAAGATAAAGGTTGTTTATTTTGCTTTCATAAGCACTTCGGTCAAAATACTATAGTCCGAATTTTCAAAGTTTGTGTTCCAAATGTTGTTTTTGATAGCTAAAAAATATGCATATCAAAAACTTGTAGCATATCAATTTTTATCAATTTAAAAATGTATTACTGTTTTAATGATTTTCTTTGATGACATATTTTACATATAAATATTAATATTTTCTATTATTTCTAGTGTCATTTTTCAAAAATTATTAAAAATAATAATAAAATTCTAAAAATGTTAAAGATTAGCATACTAGAAGTTTTTATACAATATTTTTTTTAGCTATCTAGATTGAAAATTAAAAATTAAAATTTAACTGTAAGTGTTTCGATTGAAGTGTTTATAAAAACATAATAAACAAACTCTATCAAGATAATTAGTTTTCACATATATCTTGCAGTTTTTATATATTCAAAGCAATTAGAAAAATAGAAAGCTGATTACCTCAGTATTAATTTAGAGAAAAATGCATTGAAAAATGCCCAGAATTTTTTTTGAGAAAAAATGCCTAGAATTGATAAAAAAAATAATTATACTCTATACTTTCAAGTTTCAAGGTAATAAATGAAACCGATTTCCTGGGGAGCATGATACTCCACACCTCACCCAATATTTCAGATGATATTATATGTATAGTAACAAACTGGGCAAGATGGAGTATCAATTAACTTTCAAATCTATTTATATATATAGTAACAGATACCGGACCTAAACATCATGATTCGGGAATTATTTGGTGAGATCAAATTTTTGTGATTCGAGTATAATACAGATAAAATTCAAGAATAATTTGTTTCATAAAACAACTACAAATTATAACAAAATTACTAATTTCAAATATATTTATAATATGTAAATTAAAATAAAAGAGACATTAGCTTTTCTACAATGTATTACAGACACAGTAGTGGAATGAAACTAGGATAAACAACAAACAAACAACAAACAACATACAACAAGTCACGTCAGCGAAGAAGTAAAAAATTAATTACGAAAGTGCCATTTTGACAATTTCGTTCTATTCAGGGATGCCACTTTTAAAATAAATTGTCAATTGATTACATGGCATAAAAATTTAATTTTGACAGTCGACACCAATGCGGATGCTCTAACCGAGTATTAATTAACATTCACATAACCGAGTAGTGATATGAGACATGATTTACTGCATTCAACATTTACGTACATAACTATCCAAAAATTAGTTAAAATTAAAAAATGCTCAAATAAGATCCCAAAAGTTAGTCATGCCAAATTATTTAAATTAAATGTTCATCCATTCAAACTTATGTCATTTGTGACGTCTTCTTGAGATTCACTGCCTCCATTTCCTTCTCTTTCCTTCTCAAAATTACCTTCATATGCATAAATTCTTACAAAAGTCAATTGGAATTACGGGTGTTAATTATTGACCCGACCTGATCCAAACCCAACCCGATATGATCTAAAAATAAATGGATCGGATATGAGTCTAATTTTTTTTACCCGAATCGTATCGGGTCAACCCGACCTAATCCAACTAATTGTGTTTTTTGAAGTAATTTTATGATTTAGTACTAATTAAATCTTAAATATATATTAATTATAAATTAATTAATATTTAATTACTTAAAATAATATAAAAGATAATTAATAGATATTTAATTATTTTACACGGGGGGTCGGGTCGGGTCGATCCGTAACCCGATTGAATCAGATATGGATTAAATTTTTTTGACTCAAATATAATAGCTCTCATTAGAATCAGGTCAAGTAAAATAATAAAATAATGATGACTCAATCTGACCCGACCCATTGACACCCCCTTTAACTGAAACTGAATCAGCCTTCATATATTACAAAGTTCGTCTTTCTCTCTCGGCATGCATCTCTATAACAGAATATATATAATTAAAAATAACTAAAATATACAAAATGTACATTTATGGTCCCTTTCATTTTCTCGAGTTAAAATAGATATAAAAAAGACAGTTTCAAATACTCTTGATTTTTAACCCATATTTATATATTAAAAAAATTTCTAAGTCGCAAGCAAAGAGAACAAACAAAATTTTTGCAAATAAAATAAAGAATAGTCTAATTGCAAATAAAATTTTGCGCAGCTATACAATCACAGAAAAGTGCTAGCAATTTTATGATACACAACTCAAAAGAGGAAAAGAAGATTTAGTGTTTGTCCAGATTTTGTTATATATAATAATTATAAAAATTATATTATTAATAATAAGAGTGATAAAAGTAAAATTTTAAAACTATGAATGGAAGCGCGCCACTGCTAGTAGCGCGGAGCAAACGCGCCACTGCCAGTGACGTCTTTGTGTAAATGTGTCACTGTCAGTGGCGTCTTTGTGTAAACTCGCCACTATTAGTTGTGTGTGTTCAGTAAAAATGTCACTATCAATGGCGTCTTTACTGAAACACCCCACTGACAGCGGTGCGTTTGCCTAAAAAATGGGTTTTATAAATACACATACAGATAGATACCTACGCGATTGGTATTTGTAGGAGACAAACGCGCCACTGGGCGCAGTGACGTGTTTCAGTAAAGACGCCACTGACAGTGGTGCGCTACCATTCGTAAATTTAAAATTTTACTTTTATCACTTTTTTTTTATTAATAATATGATTTTTATAATTACTCTATTTAAAAAAATCTGGTGTTTGTCTCGTGCCAGAAATTACGAAGCGAATAAGACAAAAGAGAAATTAGTGGTTAGTGGTTACCTGGTTCCAACTTTCAAGTAGCAAACAAATAAGAAAATAAATTTCTTTCTCTTCATGGCTTCGCGCTCACCGATCATAACAGGAGGTTTAGGATTTTAGAAACTAGAATTTCATTGGAAGAAAAGAAATGAAAAATGCGCTGACGATGAAATGTTAAAGGTCACGTTTATACAGTGACGAGTGTTTCCAAAGACAATACGAATAATACGTAAAGTCTTTTGCGAACGAACTGTTTAATTTAAAAATCACTGTATTATACGCTTATTGATATGCTCACTGCTTAAATCCGAATAATTAGTGAATTATTCGTGAATTTTGATTACATGTTCATGATAGATCTAACAATTTTTTTGTATATAATAATTATATTATTAATAATAAAAGTGATAAAAGTAAAATTTAAAATCTACGAATGACAATGACGTGGAGCAAATACGTCATTACTAATGGTGTCTTTTAAGTAAACACGCCAATGTAAGTGACGTCTTTAGTGTTTGATCGGCATTAGTAATGAATCGTGATCAGGATGAAGCAGAGAAGCGAAATCGTCATTTTGTCGATGGCGTGTTTACACTATTAATTTTTATATAAAAATATTCTTCGATAGTGACGCTATTTGGCATACAAAAATTTTAAATTTTGATTTTATAATTCTTATTATTAATAATATAATTATTATATAACCAAAAAAAACTGTAGATCCAACTGTGAATCTGATGGCAAACCGAGCCACGCATGTCTTCTTTTTTGGTACGACGACTCGCGGAGAAGTGTAAGAAAAGAAGACTGGAACCCAGCAATCATTCGTGTTTTAAATTAAATAACTTCTTTTTGATTTATTAAAATAATTTAAAAGTCTTTATTACATTTTTACTGCAGCCAAACAAGGGTATATAAAATTTTTAAAAAAAAGGTAATTCACGATACGCAAGCTATTAAATAAACTACAGTTCATGTACCAGTGTCTATTAACTGGGCTTTGACATTTGCCAATGCTTCCAAAACCTACAAGAAAAGAAAAGAAAAGAAAAAGGTAATTAACAGTGCATGTTGCGCTCCTGCTGGCTCAATTATTTGTTGAAAGATGGGGCAGGCTACGGGCTCCATTCAGATTTGCGAGCTACAGAAGGAATTTCAAAATGGAGGTGGGTAAATGTGGAACCAAGATCTGTCTGCTAAATTAAAAGGGTAAGTTTCTTACTTGGTGCTAGGGCTGCAAACGAATCGAACACGAACGAACTGACTTGTGTTTGAGTTTGATTTGAAATCTATTTCGAACTAGTTTGATTTGAAATAGATAGGCAGTTTCGAACTCAAACCATTGTTTGAAATTTGATTCGTTAAATATTCGAACTGTTTGATTTGATTCGTAAATAGTTTGAAATAGAATTATTAGGTGAACAAATTCCACAATTCATATCAAAATAACAGAATCAAATATAAAAAATGTCAATTTAATATAAATTCATACAAAACTAAAAGTTCATTCAACAAAAATTAATAAATTTTATATAAATTCATACTACTCAAAGTCTCAAACAATCAAATAATTAATACAAATTCAAACAAAAATAGTTCGCGAACACATTTCGAACGAACTCACCATGGTTTGAGTTTGATTCGATATAAATTCGAATCGAATCCGTTTGATTTGAAATTAATTTCGAACTAGAATCGAACGAACTTTTTTCAAACTTTTTTCGAATCGAACACGAACGAACTACGAACTTCGAATATTTCTTGCAGCCCTACTTGGTGCAATAGCAAAATGTTAAAATAAAATTACTATTTCTATGAATTAACTTCTTAAATGAATTTTAGACTAAGTAGAAGAGTGCGGAAGAGTGTTAATCCGGTATATCAAGTTATAGGTGGTATACCGAATTAGTTCTTATCGAAATAACGATTATTGTTTAATTATGTTGTATTATATTATTATTATTATTATTATAATTATGATTATGATTTTATTATTATGATTATGATTATGATTTATTATTATATTAATATTATGATGATTATTTATTTATTATTATTATTAATAATATTATTATATATTATAATATATTATTATTATTATATTAACATCACCGTTAGTATTATTATTATATGATAAATTTTATTATTATTTATTATTATTATTATATTATAATAATTATAATTTTAGTATTATATTATTATATTATGATTATAAATATAATTATATAATTATTATTATATTATATGATTATGATTATGATTATATTATTATTATTATATTATGGTTAAGTTTATATTATTATGATTATGACTATGATTATTATTACTTATTATTATTATTATATTATATTATATAATATTATATTATGATTACAACTATGATTATATTATAATTATATTATTATGATTAAAATTATTTATTATTATTATTATATTATATTATGATTATGATTATAATTATATTATTTTGATTATAGTTATTTATTATTATTTGATTATGTTGTATTGTATTATTATATTATTATTTATTATTATATTATTATGACTATGATTATAATTATAATTATATATTTTTTATTATTATATTATTCAGTTTTTAGTAATAATAGTTTTTATTAAATTAATATTATTAAAAATAAGAGTGAGAAACGTAAAATTTCAAATATACGAATGGCAGCGCCACTGGCAGTGGCGCGTTTCATTATTTTTACGAAACACGTCACTGCTAGTGGCACGTTTGCTTCTTATATATACAAAACGCGCATCGCCTCTCCATCTCACTTGCGCGGGGTTTGGACGAAACGCGCCATCGCTATTATGCGCGCACTGCCATTCGTATATTTGAAATTTTACGTTTCTCACTCTTATTTTTAATAATATTAATTTAATAAAACTTATTATTACTAAAAACTATATATTATTATATTATGATTATGAGTATTATATTATTATTATTATTATTATTTTTTATTATTTTTATATTATTATTATTACGATTATGATTATTTTGTACTATTATTATTATCATCATCATTGTTAGTATCGTAATTATTCTTATTTTAACTATTCTAATTAACAACTACCAAACGATATTTTTACTTTTTCGAATAGTCAAAAATATCACTCTTTCAAAAAAAAATACATTATTCTATCACCCTTTCAAAATTACCATTCTTCTAAAGTTATTCCTTAATTTGCGAAACTAACCCAAAATGTTTAGTCCGGTAGAAGATTGGGTTGTAATTGAAAATATGAAATAGAACCGGATTGGTGCATTTATGTTACTGTTGCTACGTCATCCCCACTTTTGTTAGCTTCTTTTCCTCCTGGAAAGCTTCATGCTCTGATAGCGACCTCTCCACACAATGACACACCACTTTCGTTTTTCTGTAAAAGAAAACCGTTTTATTTTATTTTAATAAGTTTTCAGGACTCCTGCATGTCAGCATACATATAGGCATTTTATCAAAGAAACAACAAATATTTTTGAAAAATGTATACATGCTACAGAGATTTTAGCAGGAAACGGACCACGGCAGTCACGAGGGTTCCACAAAAATACTTTCGTCTTTTTGGTGGGACCAAGAAACAAACATGGATGTAGCGAAACCATCCAAAATCTGAAAACTGAAGAAGGAACAACACGTTCCCACAATACATCCAAAACGTGCAATTTTTCAGTGCTCGGAATAAATTACCATGGATAATTTCATTGCTTTTATTGAATTACAGAAACTACTAGCAGTACAGTAATGATACTAAGTTTCTGTAGAAGGAAGTCAGGAGGCAATGATTTGGATGGAAAGCTACCAGAAAATGGAATTTCATTTGGTGCATCATCTCATCATCTGAGGAAGAACATCCAGGGCTCCAGGCTCATCCGGTTATTTTGGTCAATTCTATTCTATTCCTAGGTTGACAAATTTTATTTCTTTTTGGATGGACGAATGAAACATAATTGTAAATTTGTAATCTTCTCTCCTGGGCAGCTCTATATTTTTGACAGCGACCAAATATTTCTTTTTTATGTACTGTCTGGCCTTCTAGGACCGACAATATGGCAATTATAATTGATGGCTTCGCCGTCAGTGAACTGAAAGACGTATATGACATGTAAGTATATATACGTGGACGAATATATGTTTATATATATATATATAGTAAATCTATTATGTTTTTAACTTCACAGAATTTTTTTTTGAGCTTAATTAAAAAAATATATCAAATTATCTCTAAATTTTAATTTATTATGCTCATTAAAATTTTCATATGAAAATCTTATGGGATGCAAAAATTTAAGATGTTTTGAGTTTTCCAAGTTATCGTTTTCAATTTCTGAAAATAATGTACAAACATTAAATATTTTATTATCAATTTTAGAGCTGATTTTCAAAAATTAAAAATAAAAACTTAGCAAACTCAAAACAGCTCAAATTTTTGCATCTCATAAGATTTCATATGAAGAATTTAGTGAGCATGATAAATTAAAATTAAGAGATGATTTGATATATTTTTTTAGTTAAGATCACGAAAGATTTTCATGAGCTTGAGTACGCTATATTTACTCTCTCTCTCTCTCTCTCTCTCTCATCTCTATATATATATATATATATATATATATATATATATATATATGTATAGAGTTGGGCTATAGTGCTATGTATAACATAGATCGACTCCATGTTATAGATCAGCTTTTCATTTTCAAAGTTCAAATAGTCGATCTAAATTGTTTAAAATATTTTTCGTATGAATATTTAGTTGTAAACCAAAAAATATATATATTTTTAAAAAATTTACTATTTTTTAAAATAGTTAGAAAATCACTTGATTTAATTATTATGAGCCATTCAAATGAGTGATTTTTTAACTTTCTAAAAGATAGTAAAAATTATAAAATTTGATCTCAACTAGATATTCATACAGAAAATATTTTGAATGGTTCGGATCGAACATTTCGACATAATGAATCGATCCATAGTACGAAGTCGATCCATGCTATGCATAACACCATTGCCCAACTCTATATATATATATCTACTCCTTATTAAGCATTTAAGTGTTCTGATTTTATAATGGTTCAGATTTTTTGTTGAATTATTAGAGCTAATATCATTTATTGGATTGAGTTATTTGTCAAATAATGTTAATATCTCTATGGTCAGTTGTGTTGAAGTTATAATTTTCTCTCGATTTTGATTGTTATATAAAATGTTGCATAATTTAGGAGTGCAATTGTTCTACTTTATTTTTTTTCTTAGATTGTCATCAATTATGAATTTTAACTTTTCTTAAATTCTGAATATCAGTTTTCCTCTCAATTCTATTTTTATTTTGCATTAAATTATGTATTAATGATTAAAATTTACATTAACTACTAAATTATCTTCATTTTTATTTTCTTTCTTTTCACATGAAGATATGAATTTTTATATTTTAAAAAAATATCACCGTAGCAACACATGGGCGCAATACTAGTATATATGTATGTATGTATGTATCAAAACGTGATGTGTTTACATATCAAATGTGTCATATTCTTAAACATACGTGTTCATCTTTTGAATATTTTAACACGGTTAAATATGTACATCTAGTACGTTGAATACAAACACGCATATTTAGCATGTATAGTATATATAAAGACACATCTAGCACTTCATAATTTTTATATTTTTTTATATTTTTTCCTAATTTTATTATATTTTCTTAATTGTTCTAAATTATATATATATATATTTAATTTATATATACTACACAAGTGTTGACACGTGACAAACACATATGAACACAAATACGTCTTGCATAATGTTTTAGATGTTCCATGTGTTTTAAATGTGCGTGTTGGATTTTTAATATTTTGACACGTTAAAACATGTGCGTCTAAACACATAAATATATATTGATACTAGTATTGTATTTATTAGGGTTGTTCCAGCACTTTGCTGTGTAAGATCATTGCATAACGTTGTTGAATAAAAATGTGTCAAAATAAGAACCTAGTAACTTTAAAAATATGAGATTTCTCAATTCATTATTTTTCTCTTAATTTTTTTAAAATATTTTTTCCCTGAACTTAAAAAAATATTGTTGTTATAAAAAAGAATATTAATTATGTCCCACATATTAATAATCCAAAATCTATTACAAAAGAAAATTAAATAAATGAAAAGTAGCTTGTGTGAGAGGTTTGAAGTCTTTATTCTTTTTATGGAGTATACTTTAAAATATTGTTATTATGTTTTTTTTGTTATTATTATTGAATATTGATATTTATTTTGTGTCGATGACTTGAAATAGGTAAAGTCCGAATAATATAAGAGAGTTGAGGTGATATATGTTGTTTTGCGAGTTTTCATTGAGTTAAAAATGCAATTAAATCACCCAAAATTAAATACGTATAAGAGTTTAAACTCACGACTTCTAATATAAAGCAGTGCATTATTTCTGTATTTCTGTCAATATATAGACCAAATGATATTTTTTGTATTTGTATTTGACGTGTTGTCGTTTACTTTATTGTATTCACAGAAATCGAATGAGCTATGCTATCAACAAAATTAGTAGAATGTCTTAACAATGACTCAAAGAGGATATGTTTTATTATTATAATAGGTTTCGTATTAGATTAGGTACCGATTACTGTTTTGTCACGGTGGAATAGGGGTCAATGGTGTCCGATATCTTTTCTTTTTCCGCATCCATGTCGAAATCAGGTTTTCATATTATTAGGTGCGTCATCAGAGAATTAGTGGTGCAAATGTCCAATCAATACCCCGTCATGTTGTACGGAATAAACAAAAAACAAGAGCCACAAGATCTTCAGGTGGACGCATTCAATTATGCACCTGATGCAGCTAAAATAATGATATCCATCTTTCCCTTTGGCCTTTGTTGCGATTCGTACGCGCTGAGATCGATTTCCTTTCTTTTAGCATTATTATTAACCGCAGTAAAAACTCTGTACTCTGGCCGCTGTCAGAACCGAAAAGAAAACACGATCGAATATGAAGTTAATTGATTATTTTATTCCTCGACGAATACATCTTAGTGGATTCATAGCGACCGTTTGATATAATCAAGGATTGAAAATTTTCATATCTCTCGACGCTAACTCTGCATGTCTCCGAATTGATATCCACAGCCGCACAGCAGCGAAGTACGTCATCCGTTTGATTAATTTGAGATTTGAGTCGTGCTGCCCCTTTTATCGATTTTCCATACTCATCCGAGACGAGCTCGATCTCTTGTGTTCCCTTCAAATGTTGTGCTCTAACCAGTTATTTGTCTTCGGTGAAACAAATAAGAGGGATCACATGATAACTGTTTATTTTGTTAATCTTAATAATTAATTTTAAACAAAGTTATTAAAATTTCAATTTTTTTATAAATATATCCTCAAACTTATAGATTAATTGTGTTTCAAATTTCATACAATTTAAATACTGTTAGTATTCAATCAAACATCATTAAATTTAAGCTATCATCATTATCGTATAATTTTGATGAACTTTAATGAAATGTCAAATATTACTCAAATTTTATTAACTTGGAATAAATCAATATATAAGTTCAAGAATATGTTTGTAAAAGTTTTAACTTTTTATGAATTTATTTGAAATCAATATGAATTTATTTGAAATCAATGTATGAGTTCAAGAATTTATTTAAAATTATTTGTTAAGATTGTCAAAATAAAAAGTTGTCAAAAATTCAACACTTATCTAATAATACTTAAATTACATGTGATGGCGGTATTCGGTACAGGTGTAGTATACTGATTGTCTATTATCCTTTGTTTAGTGTAAGTGTATGTAAATTAAACAAATCTCGCCGATGTCTGAACTTGATTTTTCAATATATTACATGATTATGTCTAGACTTAATTTTTTTTCAGTTATATATTTAGAGTCTGCTCAAATTTACTGAGAGCGAATTTATTTTTTTCTCACTCACAGGCGAGTGCGAAAAGACCGAGCAGATTGTTATATTATATAATTATGTTCTATCTTAGAAATAAAATTGAATCCATACTGGTACTTGTGAGAGCGAGAGCTGGGACCAGAACCTGATTTCACTCGTGGGAATTATTTCCTGGATCATCAAAAGATGCTGAAGAAAACTAATGCCGCTGTACGCCTGCACGGCACAATATAAAATATTTTAACTTTAAATTGCTATTCATGGATGCTGGACACGTATTAACACCACGAAATTATTCCCAACACGATAAAATATTAAGAAAATAAATACTATATTTTTCGGGAAAAAATCAACATATATTTTATTGAAAAAATAATTTATGGATAAAACAAAATATAATAAAAAAACAGTGCTTACCAGAAAAATATTTTTCTATAATTGAGAAACCGTGAGATTTTAATTGAAGATATTTGGCTTAATTTGCTTTTTCTGTTGACAAAAAAAATGCTCAAAACAAGCACTGCGAATAAAGAACTTGTCATCATCCAATGTTGTTTCACTTAAATTTTGGGCCATGCATGCGAGTATCTCCTTTTTTTACATCTTTTTCGAAAAAAAAAAGGAGAGAAATTGCGACCTATTACGACTAGCCATAGACAGTAGGACCTGCGCGTAAAATTGGAACAAGAGAACCCTCTCGGTTTGAAAAAAGCTAAGCATATGGCATATGGGACCATACATTTGATTGTCTTTTTCACATCTGGGACCTAACCAACAAGCATGCATGGATGAAAATGCATTTACCCCCTTTCATGGAATCATGCTACGTGGTCGTATTGTTTCAACATCGAACCTGAAAAAGCCCAAGCAGACGTTGTACCAGCCAGGAAAACCGCGTACCTAATTGCACTTGTTGACGCTCCTATCCGATTGAGAATGGACGGTTCAGATTGCATCTTCATCTTCTATGCATAATGCATTGCTTGTTCTTCATTTTCATAAACATGAAATATAAGTTGATAATTTTAAATCTGTAGGTCTAGCATGGATGATGATAAACCTGTACAAATAAAAGCATGTTCCAATTACACAAAGACTTCATTGTTGAAATTAAGGGAAATCTTACTTTAGAAAGAGAAAAGTTGATTTCACAACACAACAATATTTGGACTGTTTAGTCTAAATAACACGCCGTAAATCCATTTATTATTAACTCCATTAGAATGAGTCATGAGTTTGTCAATTGAATGTTTCTAAAACAATGTCGATATGACATCGGTAAATTTGGATAAAAAGTGATATGTATATTTAGAAAGCTGCATGCCACACGAATATCTATTATTTGGAGAAACATTGATGACACAAAAAAGAAGAAGGAAAGGCACTTCCAAATTTTCCGAAGAATTTTCATGGCACCTTGACCAAGTCAATTAAACAGATATCCGTGTCAGAGACTCGCATATCAAAATAGTTCCAAACAAGAGCTTTGATAGCTTTTTAATCTGAGTCATCATGCAATCCAACAACTGGCGAAACTTTTAACCCTTGAATTTCAACAAAAAAACACAAAAAAAAGAAAAAAGGCAAAAGATTGTTGGGCTTGATTAACCCTAGCCCATTCAAACCAATTCTTTTATAGAGCAAGCCGGACACCTTTTACACGCCAAAATACTAGGATTCCCCGCGTATCATTTAAGAAAAGTAAATTAGAACATGAGAAAATAAGCATACAGGAAAAGTATGGCGGAGAGATACTTCAACAAAGGAGTTTCCCTTGTTCTAATATCATATATTTCCTATTATGAGAAAGATTAAGGATTTCCTCTGGTGGGCCGGCGCACATGGTTTCTTTTGCGAGCATGTTCAGTATTATGATGTTGGGTTCGGCAAAGATAACCATACCAGCAGTTCTCTCGCTCAGCAACATCTCTTGGAAGTAGCTACATAGAGCATGGGTTTAGAGAAAGTATTGTTAGGCAGCAGGAAAATCATAGGGTGAAAAAACTGATATATATATATATATAATTAGGCTATAATGCTTTGCAAAGTATAAAAGCGTTGTTTATTTTGCGCTATATTTTTAATTTTAAGTCAAAAATGATCGATCCAAACCGATCAATCTAATCTCCATATCAAAATCTATTAAAATAATAAATTTTATATTTTTTGAAATTTATTTGCTTTTTTTTAGATAGGGGGAAAACCATCATTTTTGGATGAACCAGAATTCTCAGATCAAGTCATTTTCTCCTCATCAGAAAAAAATAGCAAAAAAATTCAAAAAATATAAAATTTGGTTTTCTAATAGATTTTTATATGAATATTAGATTGAATGGTTCGGATCGATTATTTCTAATTTAAATTAAAAATAAAACACAACACACAACGCCTCTGTGCTTTGCAAAACACCATAGTCGGACTCTATATATATATATATATATGTAGAGAGAGAGAGAGAGAGAGCATGTACAGATGTAGGCAGCGATATCCGATACCAGTACAAGAGGAACTCCACAAATTTGTTATAACAGGAGCTGCAATCAATATAATGTGAGAACAGTATTCCAATCTAAAGCTCTCAAATAATCAGAATTAAAGGTCACCCGCCAAGTAGTATAAAAAAAAGATGGTTACTTGCAGAGGTATGGGAAGTGATTGTGTTGGCATTATTCAGCCTTAATGTTGATCGATCTGAAACAGTCCAAAATCAGAAATATATGAGAATTATTAGGTGTAATCGTAGCACCATAAGGTTGACAACCATGAAAACAAAAATAATAAAATGGACAAGTGAAACCTACCCATCTCCTTATTGTCAAACTTTGTGATCCAATCGGAAATCACAGATTGCAAAGTCTTCCCAGAATGTTGTATGCACCTTTCTGTGATCTTTAACAAAAGAATGAAAAATGAGACTATATTGTTGTGAGTATGTGTTAATTGTGCATGTTGAAGTATTTGAAACAATCTGGAGCATAACTGCTATGTCAAAATATGTACATACTTCTCTCTCAAAATAACTATTTTCATGCGCTGAATTGGGAATCCTAGAGATGGTTCTTTCGTAGATCTGAAATATCGAATATGCCAGAAACATGTGGTTATTATAATTATATTAGTAAGAAAAATAATGTTAACTCAAATAGTTGTTCTCAAAGGTGACTGCATTGGTTACAGTTTGTTTTAAGAACATCCCATTTTTTTTATTTCAATTTCTCAGGGTTGCTGTGCCAAGATGATGAATGTGGTTGTTTTGATTACTCCGGATATTAAACAGTAGTAACATCATAAGACTTAAAATAAAGCTCGAGTTGAGGGGAAAAATTTAAATATAATTAAAAAAAATGGATTACTGGCTTCAGTGTTGCCGGTGGGCAGATCAGATTATATTGATTTGAATCCAGACCTTGTGAATGCCAATAATATCCACACAATACTCCATTACATCCTGTGCCTGCACAAATAATTCAATAGCACTGTGAACAACATTAAAATGTCAAAACTCGCAGTTTCAATTAGAGAAAGCTAGTAAGATGAACAAGAAAATAATACAAGATAAAACATAAAACAAGATAAAACATAAAAATATACTCACAGTGCTGAGGCACACCAATTGTAAGTCTGGATGGCATCAAACCACAACATTCCTGACACTGCAAGTGGGCCATTTCAGCAGTACATCTAAATCCATTTAATTCCATCCCTACGCCAGATAAATTTTTTGGCACTATTCTTAACAAGGGAAGTTAAGAGAAAAGGAGATGTGGCTAAGATGAAGCATGTACTGCTAAGATTAAGTTTACTGAAAACATTCCTACTATTATGTATTTCACATTAATAATAAAGTTGCAGACAGATTGCAGAATATTTGAACATTTACTCCCTGATAGAGCTATAAATTATTTAAGATATGCAGTCCTTTCAAAGATGACAAAATAGAATTCTACAATAAATGAACTTCCAAAAACTAAATTTTTGTTACCGCACTGAGGGCAAGGGATATCAGAAGTTCAGAACTATCACTATCATCATTTAAGGCCATATAAATGGCCTCTTTCTTGGGTTTTTCTTCATCCCCAGCACCTAAGAATAAGAAGCATCAATAAAACAATTTTTGAACTAAGAGAATATGATAAGTATCTAGACAATAGAAAGAAGGTGTCCGTGATGATATTAACCACAAATCATCAAGAAAACAAATAGAAACTAAAGATGAAAAATAAATAAATGCAGATCAACAAGCATAACAAAACTAAAATCAAATATGTGCACATCTAACTCCATCTGAAACATTGCAAAAGTGCAAATGATAAGAAAGTAATTAATTTGAAACCAGATTCGAAACTGGAATGCATTTCATTTCGAGATTATAATTTTACTTTGAACAGACCTCTATTTCTTGGTTATATAGAATTAACACTTAAACTCACGAGAGTTGACTTAGAGGCATAAGAGTTTAACAGCGCAATTTCTTTGTCTGAACGTTTTAAGGAAGAAAAGCCTTTATGTATAGCCTGCAACAACGAAAATACAAACAAGTTTGTCGCATTAGTAAAACAACACGAGAAAACAAAAAAAAATGATAACGTAGCTCAATTGCTCATAAGGAAAAAAAAGTGCAAGAAGCCAACCTGTTCAATGTTTTGCAAATAGTGGTTTTTCCCACAGAATGCACTATGGCACGGCATTGCGGGCAAGGCACATTTTGTTCTTTATTACGCGACCCACTTGAAGATTTTCTCAGCCATTCTGAGAAGCACCCATTGCTTTTAAGATTGAAAAAGAAGAAAAAAATGAAAAAGAACCCATTTATTTATGAGTAGAAACACAGAAAATGAAGTTAATCCAATATTTTTCTTTAATATTTGAATAACCTTTTCAAATAGATTGTGAAAAATCCAAAAAGATCTGACACATAAGAGTTAAGATAGAGCTTGTGTACTTTATCAAATATTGGCATTCATCATCAAGCAAAACTTGAATGATTCAGACCGAAACCCTAGTTTCCGAATTTGACACAAAGAGGGAGGGAGGTTAAATACTGAGCTTGGCCCAGACGACGTCGCCACGATCGCCGCTGTGCGAGCATTGCCCCGGATCCATCTCCTCCGTTTCTTCCGGTAGCGAGAAATTGAGCCGTGCGATCTCACAAAAGGAAGTGGGGGTTTCAGGTTTCTTTCAATAGAAGATCTAGACCGTTGAGAATTTCTTGGTTGAACTAAGAAAATAAAGACGTGAGTTAGTTTGGCAAATTATTAAGCTGTTATTCGGACTTCCACCTAGTTCTTAAATAATAATTAATAATATAAAATTTTACATTAGATATAATATTTTTAAATATTAAATAATAATAATAATTAATATTATAATAATAAATATAATTAAATACATAATAATTTATAAAGGATTATATAAAAAAATTAGATCATTTTAAAAGTTAAATTTCATCTAGTATATTATACACATTATTTGAAATGAGAAGAGAGAAGCTATTTCATATAAACTATTGGATTCAATTCAAGTAGAAGTAGATGAAATGACTTAAATAAAATCAATGATAAAAAAATAATGATATGATATACTTAAAAGTTTGAAAGCTTAACACGAGTCCGGTTATGACATTTTGAAAAGTGCATCAGATCGTGTGCTTTGCGTTTAAATTATTAATTTAAGTTAAGTTTTTTATATTAAAATATGTTAGTAAATTGAATTTAATATTATTTAAATCTGAGAATCCTTATTTATTCGAAAATAATATTTTTCCCTCTTCAAAAGATAGTAAAAAATTAAAATATAAATATAATTTATTAATATATTTTAATATAAAAATTAAATTGAACGATTCAGATCATTATTTTTAACTTAAAATTTATGATTGAGTGCAAAGTACACAAACATCCTATGCTTTGCAAACCACCATGACCTCAAGAATATTAATTTTTTTTTCTTCCAGTCTAACTCACTAATTGCGTCGGGTAAGATTATTCTTTTAATCTTTTTTCCTTTTTAATTTCGTATTGGTCCTTATGGGTTTTGTGCTTTTTTAAATCGATGGAATATGTATCCTCTTTCAGTCTTTCGTTCATATGTTAGTTGTCTGTTTATTCATGGCTTGACAAAATATGAGCTCCGGAAGTAAATAAAAAGTTTGCTACGTGGGCAAACTTCTTTCCTGGATGGTACAAATGAACTATATATATGCCCCTTTCATGAAATTTTTACATGTTGATTTGGTGGGTCAGTGATGGAAAATAAGCTCAACGTCACATTATTTTTCTCAAAATATCATTAATCACTTAGATGTATACATTCTAGATACGGAAGTATTTTCTGCTCCATCCAGACTGATGTTCTCTCCATTAAAACAAAATATTTTATTCACATCCACAGATGCATATTGAGTGCAGAATATCACTGCTGCCTACTGATGTTCTCTCCATTAAAACAAAATATCTCTTCAGCTTGCGACATCAACGGACTTTTATGGGCTCATAGAAGGGAAAGAATTGCTGCAAGTTCGGTGACGCTCGTCGGATGCTTTACGAACAGGTTGCTGCTCGTTGAAATTACGAGTAACGGATTTCATCGCTAAAATGAACGCACAATAGTTAAAACTTCACCGCAAGATCTGATATATAACTGTTAGGATCAATTTGGATCATCGGATTTAGAAAATAGTTAAGGACAGATACAATAAAGAAAAGGCAGTTAGGTATAGGTAGTAATTTCACAAGGGAACCAGAGAGCTTGTTTTATCGTTATTTTTAGTGTGATCAGTGTAATTTGTAATGTTGACGGAACTCAAAATTAACCTCCTCTATGCTTTCACTTGATGGTTATGCAATTTAAACATAATAATAATATAACTTTGGGGTAATTTCTCAAAAAATAAGAGGAGGAAAGGTACTCGCTCTGACCCCACAACTCAGAGGCGAAGAGATAAATACTAATTATCACTAACAAAAGAAAATTAAAAACAAAACTTACCTCCAATAGACTCAGATGCTAGCTGGATTCCACAAAGCTGATAAAAGATGGGAGGAAATCTTAGAAAATATCTTCATGGAGGGCAGTACTTCAAAATACACATCACATTGCAGATCCCCTCATAGCAAGTCCACTTTGCTTCCATTTTGAGCCAGAAGCTTTTCTGCTTGCTCATGCACTTAGTATTTCACTTGACATTATTTTATATTTATGATGCTTTTTTGCTTGCTGACATTATTTTATATTTATGATAATTTTTTTGCTTGCTCATGCACATAGTGTTTCTTAATTGACTTCTCACAGATTCAGGCAAAAAGAATGGCTAGTATAGAACGAGGTAAATATTTAATTTTAAGTATGCTACAAGGAGAAAGACAAGAAAGAGATGCGCCAACTAAGCATGTTTATCAAGTGTTTGATTGTGACGCACAGATCAATACATAACAGGGAAACAAAAGTACAGAAGTTTAATTACAATCTATCAGTGTTTATTTAATTTTTTTATTTTTATATATCCAAATGGTTCACTTTGTTACTGTAATAATTACTGTAAATTAACTCTATTAAGTCCACTTGATTTCCTTTCCCTCCAATTTGAAATATGTCGTGGGTGACGATTTTATTAAAACTGAGATGAAGATCAACGGGAGAACCGGAGAATGAGTCTTTGAGCTTGGATATGGTGAAGGAGACTTGAGTGACAATAATTTTTATCCAGAAAGTACACTCTAAAGTTGACATTTTGTTAACTAATGAGAAAAATAAAACAAAATCTTATATAAATAGCTATCAGAACAAAAAAAGTTTAAAAACATAAGGCCAGTACCTTAAAATGAAAGAATAATGTGAATTGTGAAGGCATCAGTGCAGGTGACTTCTAAAACTACGTAGATATAACCAAGGTTATGCTAATTTATATATGCAGTCAAATTTTATGAAATTTAGAATTTTAGTATGTATTTTAAACGTCAATATATATAACTCATCTCTTAATTTGAACAAATATGAAATATGATGTGGTGGTCTTGCTCTTGGGCGATTAAATATGAAATATGAAATATGACTGGATCTTCTGTGGCGACTAAATCTGTGTAAATAGCTGTGTGGCGGTTCAAAAAGATTAGATATGAGATTTTCTATGGCTAAAAATCTGCATATTAACTTGACCGCGTTCATTGATCCGCACACGCATATGCGCCGCACAGAACCGCATTTTAATACAATGGATATAACAATTCCCTATCAAATTTGCTGAACATATACCCAAAACAATGTAAACCCAAATGCGCAAATGGATGTGCGAGGTCTTCATGCTTACTTTGCAGGGGAGAGGTTGGGTGCGAGAAGACAGCCCCGTAAGAGAGATTAAACCTCCAATTAGACTCTGGCTCTCTTCCTGGTGCGTGAGAAGATAAAAAGGCACTGTACCAAGAAGAAGAAATAATTCCTGGTGCGTGAGAAGATAAAAATGCATCGTAGATAGCCCTCAAAAAGAGATCGGACAATCAAAATAAAAAGAAACAGGAAAAAAGATCGGTGCATAGCTGAAACATATAGTCTAAAGTCTAGAATCTAGAATTAAAAAGAAACAGGAAAAAAAAGAGATCGGACAGTCAAAATAAAATGAAACAGGAAAAAAGTTTGCTATGAAGGCTTCTTTCCTGGATGGTGGAAATGACTTGTGCCGCATTCATGAAATTTTTATATGTTGATTTGGTAGGGTCAGTTATGGAAAATCAGCTCAACGTCACATTATTTTCTCAAAATTATATTATTAATCACTTAGATGTATGAATTTCTAGACACAGGATATCAGTAATTTTTTGCTCCGGCCAGACAGATGTTCTCTCCATGAAAAAATATTTTATTCACATCGTTTTGCAGATCGCTATTGATCTCATTTACCAGGCCTCCTTTCATGATATTGGATTCAAGTGCGCTATAAAGATCTGATATATATGGCTTATTAAAGGCCTTGATCAGATCACCTATAGGCTATAGCCCGTTCCAACTCTTAAAGAGAAACTTAAAGGTGCCAACCCCAGCTGTTGCTATTGTTTTCTTCTTCTTTTCTTTTCCCCCTTTTTTTTTGGGTACAAACCAGTAGGTACACAATTCCGAATTAAATTCCCAAACCATAGACACTTGAATGATTCAGACCGAAACCCTAGTTTCGGAACTTGACACAAAGAGGTAGGGAGGTGAAATACCGAGATTGGCCCAGACGACGTCGCCACGATCGCCGCTGTGCGAGCATTGCCCCGAATCTATCTCCTCTGTTTCTTCCTGTAGCGAGAAATTGAACCGTGCGCTCTTACAAAAGAGGGGGTTTCTTTCAATGGAAGATTTAGACCGTTGAGAATTTCTTGGTTGAAATAAGAAACTTATTAAAAGACGTGGCAAATTATTAACAAATAGTATTTGTTAAAAGAGTCAATAATGAAATTAGGAAAAGAAATATTTTGTGTTGTTCTGTTTTATTCGATTTATTATACTAAATAGTGGAATAATTTCTTCTGTAAATTATTGTAAATTTTCATAATTTGCATTGGGCAAATATTTTTATTTAAATAATATATTATTTCGTTATACTGATAGTACTAAGTACTTGGCTACTTGCCAAACGACCTTGATCGAAAGGGATGTTAAAAGCTAGGAGTCTCGGCCTCTCGGGTTCATGGGTGAGGTGACACGTAGCGAAACGCTTTTTGGCCCTTTCTACTGGGGACTCTCCCAAGGGGGTTTCTCACTTTCTCTGACTTTCTTCTTCTTCGCGGTTTTTATTATGAACTGTTTGGATCTATAAAATAACAGCTTGTGGAGTTCTTTTAACAGCGGAGAGGATTTTGTTCAGGGTGGAGAGACAATCGGATGAACTAGGCAAAACTTCTGAATGTACAATTCGTCCAATCTTAATTTCTGGACGTTAGTTATTAATAATGATAAGCTAAATAACATTTCTTAAAAGTTTTTATTATGTCGATGGAAACATATATAAAAGAACTGGGTCACATCGCACCAGTCTTCATTATTTTACCCTCCCCCTCCCCCCCCCCAAAAAAAAAGAACCTGAGGCCAGATGGGTAGTGATATTATGTTATCTGTTTTGCCCCAAGATTATTGATAAATTAAATTTTAATAAAAATATATATTATATTTTATATAATTATTATATTAAAAAAATTAGAATAATAAAGATATGTTACATACGAGTTTGGTCGGGAAATATTATTATCGATAAAAAATTATATACGGACAATTGATAAAAATAATTATAATAAAAATTAATTAATTAATGATAAAAATTTACGGACAACAATTAAAAAATATTGGTGCTCATAAAAATTTGCATAATAAAATTACTGATAAAAATTTATACGATCAGTTCTTTATATTTGTCTACAATTAATATATTAATATATTGTAGGCACAATTTAGGACATTTTATATTACTCGAGGCCAGATATCAGGGAAAAAGGTGCAACGAATAGACAACTATAGCATTTCTCCCCGTAAGAAAATATGCTTTTGCGTTCGTATAGCAACGGGACAAACATGAGCAAAATAGCATACAAACATTTTTTTGTTGTTGTTGTTGTTGAAGGGAGCAGCAACCTGGAGGCAAGAAATAGAAGGAAAAAAATCAGTGGCGGATCTAGGATTTTGATTAAAAAGCAATTATCGGATTGTAATGGCTTATCGGGTTCAAACCCATTAACTAATCGGAGTACTAAATAAAAAAATTAATAATTTAATATATATACTTAACTAATAATTTTTTTTATTAAATAATAATATTTTATATATTAAAATAATAATAAAATAAAGCTCAAAGTAATAGATAATCAAGTTGATGAACAAAGTTTTCGACTAAGTAACTTTATATTTTGATATCTTTGCATAATTATTTCATTATGCACGGTATTAAATATTTTTTCTCAATAAAAATAACTGACAATTCAGGGGGCAAAAAAAAAAAATTTCCAGGGGGGGAAAAAAAAAATAATCGTGAAAACGAAAAAAATGATTTATGTTAAGTAGTGAAAGATGAATATCATTATACATACGGCTCTATAGTGAAAAAGTAGCAGCGATATTATATTTTTTTCTTTAGAAAATAACAAAGTAACATCAATATCAAGATGTGGCCATGTGGGTCAAGATCATCTCTTTTCTTTCAGCACGCGAAACGGAAAAAAAAAAGAGGACCGAGAAGGGAAACACGAAAGTAAAATTCAATCTCCGCCTGGCCCCCTACCCGGCAAGCACGCCGGGCGCCTTCCTGCCCGGGCCCCGCACCGCCCCCTACCCTGAGGCCGGGCGCCTTGGCCCGGACCCTTGCACCGCCCTACCCGGACCACGCCGGGCGCCTTGCTGCCCGGGCCCCGCACCGCCCCCTACCCGGCAGGCAGGCACGCCGGGCGCCTTGCTGCCCGGGCCCCGCACCGCCCCCTACCCGGCAGGCAGGCACGCCGGGCGCCTTGCTGCCCGGGACCCCGCACCGCCCCCTACCCGGCAGGCAGGCACGCCGGGCGCCTTGCTGCCCGGACCCCGCACCGCCCCCCTCCCCGGCAGGCAGGCCGGGCGCCTTGCTGCCCGGACCCCGCACCACCCCCTCCCCGGCAGGCAGGCCGGGCGCCTTGCTGCCCGGCCCCGCACCGCCCCCTCCCCGGCAGGCAGGCCGGGCGCCTTGCTGCCCGGACCCCTCACCGCCCCCCTCCCCGGCAGGCAGGCCGGGCGCCTTGCTGCCCGGACCCCTCACCGCCCCCCCCTCCCCGGCAGGCAGGCCGGGCGCCTTGCTGCCCGGACCCCTCACCGCCCCCTCCCCGGCAGGCAGGCCGGGCGCCTTGCTGCCCGGGCCCCGCACCGCCCCCTCCCCGCGTCAAGCCGGGCGCCTTTCTGCCCGGACCCCGCACCCCAGTGAGACCAGGCGCCCTGCAGCCCGGACCTCACATCTCCTACCCTAAAAAAAATTATAGTTTTCACTCTGCCACTTAGGCAGATAATGGCCAGCACTCCTCCCTAGTGAAATGGAGGCACCGACTCATCCAAAGTGTGGCTTGTATGCTAGCTCCTGCCCTCTTTTATAAGCTCCCCAGCGCCTCCTCTCTGTATGCTTCGACCATGTGGGACTAACAAGGCGGTAGCGCAGATGTGATGGGAGAAACCGGTCGAGCAACTCTGCAGTAGCGATCAAAGATCGTCTTTGAAAGAACCGAATCGGTAAGTCTCGGCGTAACTCAATAAATAATTTGATTTTGAAGTTCATAAAAAGTTTGCAATCTCTATAAATAATTTTAATTTTCAACTTTTAGACCTCCGTGGTTATTTAAGATCGAATTAATTCAACTTAGCTTTTGGTTACAAAAACATAAGCTTAAAGACCTCGCACATCCGTTTGCGCATTTGGGTTTACATTGTTATGGGTATATGTTACTCAGCATATTTTTTGACGGGGCATTATTATCATTACGTTATTTTAGGAGCCACCGGCATTGATGCCTTCATAATTCACATTATTTTTCATTTTAAGGTACCAGCCTTATGTTTTTAATTTTTTTTGGTTCTGATAGTAATTGATATAAGATTTTGTTTTATTTTTTCATTAATTAACAAAATGTCAACTTCAGAGAGTACTTTCTAGATAAAAAAGATATTGTCAAGTCTCCTTCTCCATATCCAGCTCAAACTCATTCTCCGGTTCTCCCTTTGATCTTCACAACAAATCAAGTGGACTTAATGGAGTTAAATTGACAATAATTATTACTGTAACAAAGTGAACCATTTGGATATATATAAAAAAATAAATGAACACTAATAGGTTGTAAATAAGCTTTGGTACTTTGATTCCTTGTTATGTATTGATCTGTGTGCATCACAATCAAACACTTGGTAAACATGCCTAGGGTGTCAAATGGCTGAAACAGTGACGAAACTCTTGGATAGTTGAAGCGGCCACTTTATAAGGATTTGTCCATTTTTGTATTATGAATCAGAGTAAGAATGCTTAGGTGCTTATTAACTGATAAGAATATGAAGCCAGAGATTTGGGTGGTGAATATTTGACAAAGCAAAAGTCTGGATGTATATGCGGTCGCGGCCGGTCGACATATCTAAGTTTTAATGTTTATTCATATAAAATAAAGGAAAATGTGTATAGTTTATATTTCTAAAATGATGTAACAAGAGTTTGTTTGAAATTATATTTTTAGTCACTCAACTTTCATTTATTTAATTTTAGTCACTTAACTTTGATGTTTATTTATAATTGGTCACTGTCATTAGTTTTTTCACTCAAAAATATTTGAAATAAAATTGTATTTGTTGTCAAAACTAATTGGAATGAAAAATAGATAAATAAAATAAAATTATATTTGATTTTTTATTAGTTCTTCAATTATTTTTGAGTAAAAAAATTAATAGAAGTGATCAAATATGGATAAGAATTAAAATTTAGTGACTCGTTAGAAAATTAATCTTTTTTAGGTAGGGTTTCTATTGCAAGTATACAGTATAAATTTTGTGACCTTGCTTCCTTTATGAAGTTGGGTTGATGAGTTTGTAATATAAACCTGAAATTGTGATTTAATATATGTAATGATATATACTGATCATTATAGCTTCGTAAGTAATGATATGTACTTATCATTATTATTATTATTAAAAGATGCTTAAGCTATTTTAAACCAATGTTAGCGTGCTTAAGAAATTAAAACGAATTTATAACAGAACAGTTAAGAATAATGATCATTTGGATAAATAAAAAGATAATAAAAATAAAAAAATGACGATCATGTGTATACTAGCCGTCAAAACGGCAAATTTACTTTGTTGAAAATTCGAATTCATTTCTAATCAACAAATTAATTACACATATTGAAGAACCAAAGTTACGGTTGAGCCACAACCGGTTATCTAGTTTTTTCAACGCTTGTTCAAATTTCATATTCTTATACTTCATAGAGATATCTTGATGTGCTTTATGACCTTCTAAAATTTCATTCATTTTGGTGCTTCCAATTAAGAGAAAATTATCTACGACACAAAAAGGTCATTGTTTAAAAATTCTCAAAAATTGTTACGTGTGATTTGTAATTGCAATAATATTTTTTATACTAATCTAATTAATAAGTTTTTGTACTTAAAAGCTTACTGAGAGCTCTACAATATTAGTAAAAGCGTCAAGACATTTAGATAAGAAACAAGTATAAAAATGACGTTATAATATCATAAAGTCCATAATTTTATGAATGTGAACCGCAAAAGAGGTTGCGTAGTCCTAGATGAGGTTTAACCCATAATCTATACAATAAAGAGTGTGCGTATTAGATTTCTCAATTGATATTGTGATATTTTCATAATGAATAATATATTCATATCTTAATTTAGGATTGAGACTAATTGACTTTACAAAAACAACAGTTTAAATTTCGGTGAACTTTCAATTCCATTTGCAATTTTTAATATGAACTAATAAGAGGTCTAAAAAATTATACATGAAATGAATTAAATATCAATTATTATTTAATTTTGTTATAAAAAAATTATCCACTATACAGTCTTTCTCAGAAAAAAATTATTATATCTTATAAATTATTTTTTATTAAATAAAGAATTAATTTTATTTAAAATGTTAAAAATCTTTATAATTTGGCCCATCCCAAGGGCGCCAAGCCCCACTTTCCTAGAAGATCCCGAAGGATGTAAAATAGGGAACACAGAAGAGTCCCCAACCAGTTGAGGAGAGCTCCAAATTCCCTGGATAAGCGTTGAGGAGAGCTCCAAATTCCCTGGATAAGCGATATTTAGACATAAGTATAATGAAGTCTTAAATAGCTTAGAGAAATTATTTATATGAATTTTTTTTTTCATGCATGTTTACATCAGAACAATTAATTATTTCATGATATCTTGTTTTTTAGAAAAGAAAAGAAAAAAATGACAAATGTTACAGACAATTATTTTTAAAATCAAGAGAGTTCAATGGACAGACTTTCTTTTTCTAGTATAAAAAAAATGATACGCCATATTTACAAATAAGAAAATTAATATCTGACATATCATATATTGGATTCAAGTGCACCGCAAGATCTGATATATAAGGCCTATTAAAGGCCTTGATTAGATCACCTATAGCCCGTTCCAACTCTTCCTAGTTGTATATGAGATGCATGACAGCAGCATTAAATAACAGGACCGCAACACTACTTGAAAGCTTGGCCCAATTTTCGAATTTGATTTTTCTTACTTCCCGACGTAAAAAACCTCCCCTCTCGCATAGCACCCGTTTAAATCTCGATCCGAGTTGACATTTTTTCCCCCGAGATTCGTGCAAACTCATCAACATTATTCAAACATCACGAGAAGTGCAGCACGCACCAGAGAATATAAGGCCTCTCAAGGCAAAAAAAGATCATAAGTACGCAAGAAACCGCTTCTTGTTCCGTTAACACTTATTTGCGCTGGACCAAGTCATTGTCGCTCTAGGAACGAAAGCTTTCATTTCATGTGACCAAGTCCCAACCAATGATTATAAACTTATCAAGGAATGAAAATAGGTGTTCGTGTGCTTCACCCTTATTTACACTCCAACAAAGGAGTGCTAACGAAAGAACATTATAATTAGAGGTGACATAATTTAACTCGATCTGATAAATCTATCTAGATTTGAATCTGATTTGTTCCAATTTAAAATCAAATAATTTATAATCCAATCGAAATTAATCAAAGATTTGAAAAAAAAAACATATAAATCAATCAAACATAACCCGATTTTTTTTTTCAAAAAATCAAACTGACCCGACTCAATCTAACTAAAATACCATATAAATAGATCTTTGATTAAGTGCGTCTCACTAAGTACCATATAAATTTATTTGTTTATGGTCTTAGATTAAGTGCGTCTCACTAAGTACTGTTAAATCATATGGCGATAGTTTATTTTCATTATATGCTTAGAAGAACAAATTGATCCTTTAAGTAAAAGCTTACAAGCATATACCAAATAGTTCAAATTTTCATGATTTTGGACAACATTTTTTGCAAAAACTATACTAAATTCATATCAATGCTTAAGCTGGTGTTTGAATAATCATTTTAAGAGTAATTTGTTATATTTTTCTGTTTTACTGTTATCGGTAAAACTATACTAAACATTTATTGATGCTATAATTTTTGCACTTTACAGGTATAAGGCAAAAGCAAGTTCGGTAGAGTTAACTTTGAATAAATTATTTTCATAAAATGGAGGGTGAGAATGAAAATTCACTGCCAACTGGAAGTTTAACATTTTAGGAGCCTGATGAGATATCCCTAGTTGATGCACTAAATGCAATTGATAGTTCTCTCTCATTCGAAGAAGAGGGGAAAAAAGAGAATAGATACTAGGGCATATTGCATGACAATAGCACTGGTACGAGGACAAAACCAAATTCAGAGCTCAGCTTAAGTGCAAAAGTGGTCAAGTATTTGTCTACCCGATAGGAAGACAAATATTTGGTCTGTAAGATGGATGTTTTTGACTGGATCGATACGTATTGGGAGGAGGGGGCATATGACACTAACAGCATGGGTCCGGCTACTCAGATGGCAGCCCAAGTATTGGATTTTGGAGATTTGTAATTTTGGAGACTTATTATTTCTGATATTATTTGTTATTTTTTATATTAAGGCTTGTTATTTTTTTTTGTTATTAAGCAATGTTATTTCTGATGGTAAGACTTATTTGATATGTTTTTAAGATTTATAATATATGCTACTAAGATTTTTCACTTGTGGTATTAAAAAATATAATTTGTGATATTTTTAAGACTTGTAATGGAATTGACTTTTGAGACTTATAATTTTTTATCACTCTAATTTAAATTTGAAGTTCAAAATATTATTTATTATATTAAATATTAAGATGCTTTATTTTTCATCTTAATTTGAGACACTCGGTCTTAAAATATTGATATAGGTATATAAATTTTTCATAAAAATAATGATTGTCTAAAAAATAACTACAAATTTTAAATATTAAGATGTAATTTTTTTAGTTTTAAGACTTAAAAAAGTTGATTTTAAGAAATTAAAAATTATATATATAGACTTGTTCATATTTGAATGACCACCATAATTTAAATTTAGAGTTCAATATTAAATATTAAGATATCATATTTTTTCATCTTAAAACTTAAAATATTTAGTTTCAAAACATTAATAATTTGTTATATAAACTTATCTTTATCTTGATAGCTAACATAATATAAATTTTAAGCTAAAAATATCACTAAGTGAATTGGATATTAAAACTTTTGTTCACAAGTAGTAAGATTTATGACATTAGATGTTAAAACTTGGTGTACCGCCCATAGGACGATCATCAACTCTCACCTTTGTGAATGTGGACAACGGGATAAATGATTTTTTGAGTTGGGTACAGATCGGGTGCAGTTATCATCTCAGTCAGGGGTGAGAGCGGAATAAACATCATGAAATTACTTAAAAGAACTCCGCTCTTCTCTCAAAAATAAAAAGGAAAATCTCTCCCCCTAAATTTCACATACTATATTACTATTACAAGATACCGTCTTGAAGCATTCTTACTTGTACAAAGCCACACTTAAAGAGCTCATCTTTTCATTTTTCCTCGACCAAGTAAAAGCTATCCTCTCAAGCAAAATTGTTAGGTCAAACTTCATTTTCACAATGCATGGACCGAAGGTGCCAACCAAAGTTTTACTTTTCTGTCATTGCCAGCTGTTGCTAGAATCGTGGAAGCTACACCACCTATTCAAGCAAACAAATAGACATTACAGTTTTAAACCTAAAAAATCAGAACAAGGTGACAAGCACAGCCATGTTAAATATTAGCTCTAAATTCTCCCTAGAGACGTCATGCTGAAACTAAAAAAAGAGAGGTGAGAATCCATTAACAAAGGAATAACTTCTTGATTGCCAACTATAGCTGTTCATTTTAAATCCAGTATTTGGAATTGTAATCTATACATAAATCATACATATAAATCATGAAGTTTGGACAAGTTTTGCACTTTGTCAAAAGACTTGGAAGTTACAAAGGTTCGTATTTAACAGTGTTTGACCGAGCATCAACTGAAATGCAAAATGCATGAATTTTGATAAACAATCAATATATAACATCAAGAATATATCTATAGCTTCTTTCTGTTTTCAAAATTTTTTGGCTGGAAAAAAAAACTCAACATTGTTAATTCATCTCCAATAGATATCCACTCTAATAAATAACCTGTTACAATCATACGTACCATTTGGAATTGGCTGAGGAGCCCAATTGATGCCAGTAATATCACCTAAGATTAGATGAAACAAACCAAAAGATAATTGCAACTAGAATGAGGAAACAATATGAAAATCAATGTTTGAACCTAATGTGGTTATTTTAGGGTATGCCCCAATCAAAGGAAGAGGGGAGCTGTAGGAATCTACTGAAGACTGGTTTAGTACCCTTAACCTTGCACAATTTGCACTATTGAAGATTCAAGGATAGTAGTAAGAGAGGTTGAGGGTTCTGGACTGCACCAATCTTCAGGGTTCAGACCCCCTCTATCCTTCCCTACTCTCTCCTGGTTCACTCAAAATTTGGAGCTCAGCCTTAAGGTTGCCAATGTAAGTGTGGTCAGTAATGGTCCGGTATTCAAGAAACCAATCCCAGATTTTGAAGTTTTCAATGACTACCACAGGATGCAATACATAATAATACCACTGAAGGAATTAATTTGTACATGACAACTGGGTTTCAACAGATAACAGTACCAACCTTCATGTGCCTTTTCTGCTGTATCCAAAACTGACCCAGTTTCCGGGCACAACCATTGTAAGGTTGAACCACTTGTGACAGCCAAAATCTTGCCATTCGGTGAGACACTCATATGATCATAGTAACATGTGGCACCTTTAGCATCATGAAGAGGGATTGTGAACACCTTAAGAGTTTTTGGGTCTTCATCGAGATGGTACCGAACTGGAGAGGGAGGTAATGTTATAAGATCATTCAAAATGAAGGCCCAATGAATACTGTATTTTAAAGAAAATTTCAACATATTTTGTAGTTTGCAGTTAACACAATCATATACAAACAACACGGAATGGCTAAAAACTCAAGAAACATGATCAGGTATATTGGTTGTAGTTTGCAATTAGAAACAATAATGTGTCTGACAGTATTAACAACTGGAGACCATCAATGCAATAATGTCATAGAGTTCACAATTGTGCCTCAGAAACTTACCATTGATATTCCAGATCCTAATGGTACCATCTTTTGATGCAGTTATGATCTGCTCTGAATTTGGTATGAAAGACAAACTGGTCACTGCGCTCTGCAATAGTAACATAAAATTCATATAAGACAAATTATAGCAACAGCAGTAATCATTAAAGAATAAAACTAGCATTGATGAACTAATAATAAAAAAAATTCTATAATGCAATATACTTCAACTTCTCCATCTCTTTTCTCTTTGATTTTTCATCTTTCTTGTTTTGTGATTGCACTTCAATGAACTAGGTAAGTACTTTTTTTTGGTTAATAGCATATAACCACTATTCACTACTGCATAAAGCCCCTGCCAAATTCTTAAACATGCATTTAACCTGTAAACCTTAAAAATTATATGCACATAGTTTAAATAATCATTGCAAATGATGTGTTTTGCCAAAATAACCCTTAATTAGCACTCAAAATGGAAGTTTATATGGTTAGAATTCAGGGCAAGGAAAATGAGGTAGGTGGATAGTAGAATAAAATGTACTAAATATTAAACATCATATCTTAAAAAAGTAAAAAAAAAAAAATACAAAGAATACACGAGATCTAAAAGTTTCATATCTTAGGGTTCTTAGCACAAGGTTATTTACAGGGTTAACAGCGGCTATGTGCAATTAAACCCCACTTTACCATAATCATACCTTGTGTCCTTTTAGTTGCATGACTTTGATAACTTCCTTCACTGAACCGTCCTTTGAGTAAACAATCTCCCAAACCTAAATGCAAATGAAACAGCATTAGCAATGCAATTTAACTCAAAAACTTCTCTTTTCATTTGATACATGGAAAAGAGAAGGAAAAAAAAGACCTTCACATCAGCAGTGAAAGCAGCAGCAGCTAAGAAACGACCATTTGGTGAGATAGTAGCCATGTTGTTCTTCAGCTGGTTGGTCTCAACAGCTCCAAGGAGCTTACCAGTTTTGCCATCCCATACTTTTATCTCACTTTCTGCAATAATCATAAATATAACATTATATTCTTAAACTAAACAGGCCTTCAAAATTACTGCAGAACATAACACATGAAGACAGAAAAATGAAGAAGTATATATACAATCAGGAAATATAGTTTGTAAGGCTATTATCCTGCCCCGACTCTTAATCACTATTACCTGGCTATTGACCACTACCAGATCTGCACCAAACCCAACAAGTAAACCATGGCAAAAGATATAGTAGTTATCTATCTTAACAAACACATAACCAAACATGCACAAGCACACAAGAAGTCACATTTGCCGTTAGCACCCACGGCCACTCATATAAACCCACCAAAACACAAGCATCAGAAGGATACAGAATCCCAGGCACCCCAGTGGATGCACATGACCTACCCGGCAAACAAAGTAAACAGAAACAGTCACCTTCAGAACAAGATGCAACAATTGTGCTCCCATCAGCATTTCCATAGGAAGCAATCGCAAAAGAGAGATTAAGCACGGACTCCATCCCATGGATCTTCTGATGCTCCCACTGGATCTCTGGCTGTGATGGCTTTCCCTTGACTGGCTTTCCACTGACATCCCCATAAGAGTACAGAGAAGAGCCCGCCAGTGCCTGACCAGCCACTATCACAGACGAGGCCCCATCAGAGAAGACGATTCCCGTGGGATGTACCCCGGCATGCAGATTTATTTTCAGAGACCTAATCAAACAAATAAGAGAATCATAATGGAAAGAGGGTTATTCTAGGCATCACTTTCAAGGAAAAAATGAGAGGGAAGAGCATATGTGATATTAGTCTTGCTTGGTATCAATGTGTGAATCTCATTATGCCTAAATTTTCAAGGTTGTAATACAGAATGAGGAAAGCTTTCCAAAGAACAAAGCAGTGTAAAAGAAACAATACACCTACTTGAAGCTTTTGCTAGAAGTATCATCAATCCTAAACACTCTTATGGCCCCATCAGCACAAACTGAAAAAGAAAGATATTTTGATGTCGTTAGGATTTACAAAAATAGTCAGACCATTCTGCTGAGAAACAGAAAACCCATATAAGTATAATAATACAATTAATCCTAAAAACCTAAAAATAATATAGCGTGATAGCTATTAAGAAAAAACAGAAAAAGAAATTTTGGCCTAGGAACAATTTATGAAAGGCTTGAGTTATAATATAGTGTAAAAAAACTGTGTACAGAGTGCCCCTAATTGGTAGAGGTGGGAGCATATGGAGGTTGATGGAGAAGAATGAGGTAAACACTTCTATATGTTTTTCCAAGCTTTAGTGTAGGAAACTTCTAGTATCAACTGTAGAACAAGCATCAGAGTTTCAGAGAAATCAAGAGGATTTGAAACCTAAATCAGACCATTAAGAGATTCGAGAATTAAAACCTCACCAGTGGCTAGGTTGTGACTGTCAGCGGAAAAGCAAAGAGCAGTAACAGAATCCGTATGGCCTTTTAGTGTGTTGAGGTCAAGTGGATGGTGCTTCTTGTTAGCATCCTGGAAACAAATCAGGAATAATCAGCGACAACAGTAATTATAGTTACATTCCATTCTTCAATAAAAGCATGATGCATCATGATCTACAATAAATTTCTTGTCACAAAAGCCCAAAAAAAATCCCTGAATCCCTCATGGCGGCTCCTCAAAAACACATGCAGTGTTCTGAAAATAAGGTGATCTCAGTTGGTGATATTTGGTAGGACTGCACACCAAGACTGTAACTGATTAACCTATTATTTCTTCGCTATATTAGTCTTTTGCCTGCCTCTCATATTAGTAGAAATAATTGGTGAACTTGTATATTTGTAGAAGCATTTAGATTTAGACGAAGTCGCCAGATTAGGTGTGCGTTTTCTGACACTGGTGCGGGTTCAACAAAAATCATTGCTTACCGGACGAAAAATGTGGTCAACTGACAGAAAGAGTGATCTCCAGTCCACGGTGATCCAAATCGTATCAGTTCGGAAACGAGGAAAGAGAAGAGGGTGAGAGAGGCAATCAGTTACCTTGTCAGAGTGGTGATGGAGGTGAGAGCGCTGAGATCCTTTCTTGGGAGGAGCATGTTTGGAGGCAGGAGCACTAGGCTTGGGATCGGGAGGTGTGGATAGATGAGAGATGGTAGCGACTTCAGCTCGCTTGCGACGGAAGTAATCTGCCAGAAAGAGGAGCGCTATGACCCCGCCGACTGCCAACGAGAGCACCGGGACAGAGAGCGAAGATAGCCATGGCGGAAGCTCCATTTCGCGCGCAATTTTATTTTCTTCTCTTTTCTATCTCTGCTGCTTGCCCGACGAAAGATGAGAAAACGGTGACCTTGACAGCGAGGTGAAGGAACCAAGAACCAGCCTCACGACTCGTGACTCGCAAGGAATGGCACTTTCGTTGGATTTCACAAAATTCATTCATGCCTCATGGACATGAACATGGGTTTAGACTTCGGATCGGTCGGCCCAGTAGCACGAGGATTATAGAGGGTTTTTAGTGCGAGCACGCTGTATGCGAGCACAAAACTTTATACAATTTAATTTATTATATCTGTATTAATGAATTATCAAAATATCGATCTACATAAAAGTTAGAGCAAAAAGAAAAGAAGGAAATGAAAAGCTCTGCATTAAATAAATTGAACGATATTTTTAGATGACAGTCCAAATTTTAAACATAATTATCAATATTCGGCCCCTAATCTATATTATTATATAAAACAACTAATAATTAAACGGATTTCATTTTTTTATTATTTTTTTTAAATTTTTTATATTTCAAAATACCCATCATCTAATATTTTACATTAATTTTGACTAATCGGACGAACACAATAGCGTTCATTATTTTATATTCTTTTTCATTTTTTTATATAGGAGGAAAAAAATTAAAAATTAAGAGAAATTTTGTGATATTATATCTGATATATCATATATAATTAATTTTATAATTGATTTTGTATTTATTGATATTTTTCATATTAAATTGACGCACAAATTATCATATGATATTATTTTATATTTAAATAAAAAAATTGCTCCAACGCGAGTACTACTACTAGTCATTAAAAAGCATCCTCCCACTGTTGACGATACCCGTGCAGCTTGCACACCCGACCGCTGAGGATATATGACCGACATGAATCCAACAAATTTTTATGTGAATTCCTAATCAATGCGAATTCCTAATCATTTGTATGTTGGACTCGTTCTAGAGGCTGGTACTGGATGTTGTATCATTTACGACTGCAAATAAATTAAATTCGATTAAATTAGTTAGTGTTTGAATTTGATATGAAACTAATTCGGACTAAATCAAATTTAAATTGTCAAATTGAACTCGAACTGAAATTAAACTCTAGATAAACTCAATTAGTTTAGTTTTATATTTATTTACATATTATTATAAATAATTTAGAACTAAAATAATTAATATTTTATTAATTTAATAATAAATTAATAAATATTTTTTAATTTTATAAAAATAATTATATTATTATATATATTATTGACTAAATAGTTAAAATATATGTAAATAACTACATATTGAACTATTATGAATTAAACTCGAACTAGCTTATTAAAAAATGATTGAACCAAACTCAAATTGAATTAATAAAAAAAAACTAATCAAATGAATTGAACTCGAACTAAAACTAAAGTGAATCCGAACAAATTATGAATTATGAATTTTTCTTACACCCTTGTTACCATCACAAAACAATGAGGGCCATTGGATGAACACTCCACAAAGCATAATGAGAATACATGCTAATATATCATAGAGTGTAATCTTCTAGATATTAACACTATTAGGGTTAGGAACTCAGGTTTCGTCTCGACAAAATAGTTCTGAAATAAATAATTAAAATATAAAAAATAAATATATAATAAAAAATTCACATTAAGAAAAATGTGAACATATTTTTTTTAATAGAAAAGATATAAATAATAATAATAATATAATTAAATGTTATAATTTTTAAAGAAGAATATTAAAAGAAAGATTATGTTAAGAGTTAAATTTCACTTTTAATATATCACACTTATATATTTTAAATGAGGAGAGAGAAAAATTATATATAAAGCATCAAATTTAAGTAGATAAAAAAATTTAAACAAAATTTATGATAAAAAAGAATGATGATGTGATATGTTTAAAAATTTTAAAAACTTAATTTTCTTTATATATTAAAAATTATGCAGAGTAACCATTCTGTACAATGTTTCCTCCTCAACAAAACAAGCTATTACCCAACAAAATAAGTTTTTACAAAAGCTGAAGAAACAAAATAAAAATGAATCAAGTCGTTTTCTTATTATCATACAGGAAGGTATTATTACTCATGAAGAACGTGAGGCTTTCTCCGGGTACCACATAATATTGAGAAGAATACCATTGATTATGTTATAATGCTGATCTTGCCGTTCCTAAAAGAGAGAATGTGAACGAGGAGAAAATTCAGTAACAAAAAAGCTAACTTGAAAATAACAGAAGGTGAATTAACAAATTATCTTACTTCCGATTACATCTCGTCTGAGCTTGAACATGGCAACTGATAATATTCTAGCACCCATACGAGCAATTATTTTTCACAAGTGCAATATCGTGCAAACCTTAAGGAATGAGTAATAAATCTCTATCTTTACTTTGTTAGAAATTTTTAAGTTATGGCCATTATCCTCTAGTGAACCTCAAACATAAATTAAGTTATCTTGATTTATGCTGTCAATCTTTTCAGAGATACACAACCCCGTTGATCACCAGACTCTTTTAGCCTTCCAACGATCTTCCTCTAATCCGATGAGTGATTGAGAGAATCGGCGTCGATAATTTCTTTTCTTCTGAAATAGTGTTAAGAGAGAGAGATCTGGATCTGTTAGAAACGAAAGGGTGGCAGAAAGTGGGGAAATGAGTGTTGTTCCAAAACCAACAGTATCCCTACATATATATGGACGTCCATATAACTGAGTGCAGTTATATTTTAACGGGTCCAGATTCTCTCTTAACGAGTTCGCTGCTTAATCAGAAAATTGTTTATAGTTGTGTTCTCCAGAGACCAATAACATAATTGTATTATTATCAGACTTTATATAATTCAGACCATCACTAAATCATAAAGTCATTAATACACATTCTATACATTAAAGTGTCCACTTCTTATGACATATAATAAACCCGATACAGAATTTGATCACTTAATTACGGATATAATTTGACAGTCCATTATATAATATATATTTATTACATATAAATCAATACATGTAATTAATAATAATTAATTCTAACATAGAATTGGTACCGGTGCATGTGGCAAGGAAACATCATAAAAAAACCAACTTCACTAACACGTGTACTGAGAGACCTTTAAATTCTGAAGAAAAGAGACCTTTCTTCCTGTGCATTCATTTAAAAAAATTGAGAGACCTTTAGTAAAATCCTGTTTAGACCTTAGTCGCCTGCACAGGAAGAAAGGTCGGCATTTTAAAATTTGTTATATTTTATGGGAAATATTATATTTAAAATTTTGAATCATCGTAGGAAAAAAACAAAGTAAACCATGTGAAAAAACATTAAAATCATAGAGTGCATGCTTCTGTCCGAATCATAGAATTATTCTTACTCAACAAAGCTAGCAGGCCCCTGTTTCTGTCAACTTCATGGCTTCCATAACAATAAGAAATTAAAAAAAATATATAAATTAACTATTTAAAAACTATATAGACAACTTAAATTTGAATTATACATATCTATTTTACCACTTACAAGTTGCTTAAGAAAGTGTACTACCATGTTCTGGTGCTGGTGGCAGCGAAATTACCTAACTAATGATGAGTTATCATTGCATAAACTGATAAAATGTTCCTTTTGCAAAATATGTGATCTTAAATAACTGTTTTTCATCTCTTTTTTTTGTCTTGCTTTTAGAGTCATCATTGGCTTTACTCCATCATTCGACCTGCTAGCTGGACATCTTCACACATATATGTACGTCTCCATGTTTTGAAGATATACCATCTTTTACTGAAAAACCATGTACTTCAATAGGCACTTTAAGTTCGTTGATATGACTATCAGTTACTATGTATGATAGGTTTCTGAAGAACTGTCCGTACAGAATGGAGAGAAGCATTTCCGTAGACTCTCATTAGAGGAGCGCAGTAAATTTGACCAGGAGACACTTGTCAATCTTGATTATTTCAAAAAAGAAGAAATACTGAGACAAGAATTTGATGACCTTGGTCATGATTTTATTGTGGTATTTATTAGATTTTATCATCTCAGGAAAAAAAAGGCGTCTTTTAAGCAACAGCAACATAATTATCTGTACATTCTGCAGAGTTTCATAACCTGCATACAGAATGTGTCAAAGCTAATATATCAGAAGATAGCATGATTGTCTTTCTTTCTTTAAAATAACTTTGCAATTTATCAACGTGCTATCTAACAACAACAACTTTTAATTTTAGAAGGGTTATCTATTTTCTGTATGAAGAGTTTAATCTCATCTAAATTGTGCTTGTTCAGGCTGTGCAGGTGCTGTGGACGCCACAAAATGAGAATGACACGCTATCAGCTCAAAGGGTCCTTCAAGACTACCCTCTTCTTAGACCTCTTTGAACAAATTGGGGAGCTTTAATTTATTTCTCAAATGAGTACTTTGTTTTTTGCCCTTCAGTTTAGTTACAATTATGTGCATCATTTGTAGTTGTGGTTATTCTTTTTATTGTATTGAGTTGAAGGAGTGGGCTAGTGCTAGTTGTCTTTTTAAAAATAAATCTATTGGCGCATTTAGTCCGAATTTATAGAAATATCTCGCCGAGATTATGAAGCACCTCGACATGCAATCCAGGCTAATCAACATAGTTTTCTGAGAACATAGTGTTCTCAGATTTTTGATTGATAAGTAAAACAACAGATATCGACCCATAGAGAGAGCTAATATTGAGAACAACTTAAAATTTGGGATGAATTGGGCCAACCAGCCTTCCCATAGGCATGCGTATGAAAGATAAACAGAGAGACATCCTACTCTACCAAGTTCCTCTACTCAAAAACAAATTTCACAGGAAATAAAGAAAAGAACCAAAGGCCTCTACCATGGATCTGCGCCTCGCTACTCTACTCTGCTCCGGCTCCTTCTCCTTCTAGTCAACCACTCCATACTCCCCTCCCCCACGTGCCTTGTTATGGTACGCACACGTAAGGCTGTGCTCCCGAGCTGAGGCAGAGAGGGATGGAATGGAATGGGAGACAGCGGAAATTAATGGAGGGTTAGGTTTTCTTCCCCTCAAATTCGGGGTGAATAAATTTATCAAAAAACAATACACTGATCTCCCGGTTAACCCTCCGTCATCCCCTCTCACCTTCACGAATATAAACTCAGGAGCAAAGTAAAAATTGGTCAAACCCCTCCTTCTCTTCCGCTCACCCTTCATAACCCTTAATTCTAAACTCGGGAGCACAGCCTAAAGTACCTGGATGGGATGGTTGATATCACATTCTTCCAACAAAAGGAACAACATCACAATTGTTCATACCATACGCAGCTAAGAGACAAACTTTTCTGTCTCCCTACACCAACCAAAAAGGGCCTATCCTATATAACACCCCCCGCTACCCACCCCCTCCTACCTTTTACAAATACATCAGACCACCTGTTCCTGCACTGCCGATACGCGACAAGTATCTGGGGTGCTAGAAGAATTGCCCACGGTACATCACCATACAACCACTGGCACCAAAAAAGAAGGGCACTTCATTCGGAGGATTCACGCAAGGAATGGGATAGCGAGTGCATGGCAATATACTGGAAATTATGGAAAGAGAGGAATAAACGCATATTCCAGGCCAAAGAACTTCCAACTCAAGAGTTGCAGCTATGCATTCAAGAGGATATCAGAAGATGGAACAAAAATTAACTCCAATTGGTTTTCAATTCATCTCAGGGATAACAAGGGCAGGGGGGAGGGACATAGGATACTATAAGATAAAATAAATACGGACCCAGCAATCCATTGTAAATGTACCATCTTTTTTTGTTATTTTAATAAAATTAATCAAGTAGGCAAAGCCTACTTCATAAAAAAAAATTGGGATGAATTAATTTTTGGTTTTTAACCTATGTTGCACGGTCACAGGAGTAAGCCTAAGATAGGTTGCTCTTGGGTATGCACTGTAAAAAGAACTGGTACAGGTCCTAAATTTTATGGAACCATTTACGTAGGAGTCATGGCAGAGTAATATGTGATATATATCGGTTTTATTTCGAAGAAAAGGTTTAAAAATAAGGCACAACACCTATTATATAAGGTACCAGACGAACTTAGCCCAATTGTTACAAAATTAAAGATGATCTTTGGGCCGGGAATTACTCGCTACATTTTTATTATTTTTTTGGTCGTCCTCACTCTGTTTATTTATTTATTTTTCTTTTGGTCAGATCAGTTTCTCGTTTAATAACTACTTTAGTTTGCTTTGGTCTGAACTTAGAGTTTCTGGCACAAGACAGATTCCATGTTTTCAACTAGCCTCAAACTGGAGTTGTGTCTGGATTTACTTCCCTCACACCAGAAACAGTCGCTCCCCTCTCTGTCTCGGATCTAGGGTTTTGAAGAACTTCAGCAAATATTTCAGATGAAAATCTTAATTTCACCTTTATTCAAAAAGAAATCAAGTTCAAACAAAGAAAAAGAAAGAAAAAGCGGATTAAATTTAAAGAAATCCATACTGCTACAGCAGATAAAGAATAGGAGAAAATTAATACAATTCAGATTCGCAAATGATTTACAATCTGATACCTCTTCCACGTGGTGTACTGGAGTTGCTGTCTTCAGTAAAATTAGGTTCTTGCAGAGAATTTACAGTCAGAACCCGTGGTCTTGCAAATACAAATAGTTGAAAAAACCATTTAAAACCTGGAGAAAGTATTTCTGTAAATTAACATTCATTATGAATATCAATGGTCTTTTCAACTATTTTTATGATTGTTGGAACTGTCTATATTTTTCATAACTAGATTCTGTAAGAAATTAACATTCAAGACTAGACAATAGGGACGAAAGAGAAAATAAGTTCTTGAGGGAACTTTATTTAACAACATTAGTCAGATGCACATGACATCACATGTTTGCTACAGTCTAGCAGACAAATCCTCTCCGATCAAGTCACCATACTTTCATGTTGACCAGTCACCACACAACAAACTGGCATAAGCTGAGTTGTTTTATATGGGCTCTAGTTCTCTGTCAAATTAGACACCACATTTTTTTAATTTAAAAATATATATCATTTAATTGTTCTATATTTTATTGTATTTTCTTCAGTTCTTGTCACAATGTATCCACCAGTCTTACATTAATTTTTCTTTTCTATGTTTACCTACGCAGTTAAGAAATCAAGATATTGTTGATGTACAATATGTCAATATGACTTGTAATTTATTTTATTACAGATTAAACGGACCAAAATAAATCCCCTCTCATGCTGAATTTTTCTTTTGTTGTTGGAAATTTTCTTATACACATTCATTTGTGAAGAGAAAAGTATTATTATTTCCTGCCCTGTCTCTCCCCCCTCTTCTAGGGTTGATAATTATTGACCCGATCCCACGGGTTAACCCGACTCGACCTGAACCCGATCCGACATTATCCGAAAATAAATGGGTCGGATATGAGTTTAATTTTTTTAACCCGAATCGGGTCGGGTTCGGGTCAACCCAACCCTATTAATTATACTTTTTTAAAGTAATTTTGTGATTTATTATTTAAATATATATTAATTATATACTAATTAAGATTAATTATAAATTATTTAATATTTAATTATTAAAAATAATATAAAAATATTTAATTATTTTACACGGGTCGGGTCGACTCGTAACATGATCGGGTCAGGTATGGATCAAGATTTTTTGACCTAAATATAATCGGGATGGTTCGGATCGAAAGAAGAAAAATAATAAAATAATACGATCCGACCCGACCCGACCCGACCCATTGACAATAAAATCTTCCTTAAATTGAACAAATTTATTACTTTGAGAAATTTAACAATGAAATCTTCAATAAGTTATACAAAAAAATCTTAAAAACAGAAAATTATAAATATATTATTATACTTATAAATTTATTGTTATTAAATTTCACATGATTTGAATGTCATTTCATCAAAGTTCAATAAGATCTGGACTATTGTAAATTTCATTCAATTTTGATAGTTTTTGATGGAATATCAAATGAAACTCAAATTCCATGAAATTTGCAACGAAATTTGTTGACAAACTTACGAATGTGTTTGTCAAAGTTTTCCTATTTTTTGATTTTTTTTTAGATTTATTTGAAAATGTGTTATCAAAATTGTTAACTAATAGTTGTCAAGGATCCCCTCCTTTCCATACAGAAAAAAAAAAAGAAAATTGTTGTATTTAACGAAAGTTAGCTAGACTCCTTAAATATTATTGAAACGTGGTGAGTGTTGACACATTATGATATATATGAAAGAGTGAAAAGAGAGATGTCAAACGCAAAAAATGTTGGAGGGTATTGTACGGTATTAATCCTAGAAAAATAATCCATTATAAATTCATAACCACCTTCAAGAAATAGATAAAAATATTTTACACGAAAAGTAGTTCAAACTTGCAGTGTTTTATTGTGGTGGCCTTCGACTTAAATGGACTTCTATAGCGTGCTCGGACTGGAGGGATGTCGAAGCCCACTAAAGAAAAAAGAAGATAAAAAAAACCGTTACAAACTTTGCTTTTTTTAAGATATAGTTTGTCTTTTCATCCAACTCACTTTCAATTCATATCCTCTCCATTACACAACATGATGCAATCATGCAACATAATTAATGATCCGTTCATTGCTCTAAAATATGTGCCGCATAATTCTTAAAACAATCTCTTATATATAAATATATTCATTCGTGCATAATATGCATTTTGAGGATATTTCACTGGAAAACTGTATATTCTGTAAAAGTCATTGCCTTCAATTACTGGTGCGATTTAATAGTTATGGGTCCTCTCCGTTTAAGGGAGGTGCGTTTTTTAAGTACTATTTGCATATACTATTTTTTTCTAAATTTTATTTTATGTATGGATGCACGAATTCATATCCGCAGTAATATATTTTTTTATAACATAATGATATCATAATTTTTGATGTCATAATAAGTGGAATTCATAAAAAAAATCAGTAGCTAAAATCTGAATCGTAACGAAATCAGGCCATAAAAGACCAAAAATTTTAGATTATGTCATGAAAGACCTTAAATTGGTGAAATTATATTTATGTCATCCTAAAGTTTGTCTATTTACTGGTTCAGAAAAAAAAGAACAGAAACCACCTTTTACTATCACCCCTTGCCCCAACCGCCAAATCCGAACATCTAATAGATGATATTTGGATATCAGTTATGACATCAAAATTAATCAAACTATTGCACAATTCCAACCATAAATTAACATCAGCCTAATTAGATAAAAGAGAACATCAGTATAAGCGAGAAGAAAATGGGCAACCCAAAATGCTGAAAACTACTTTGGGTTATTAATTATTGATCCTCTATTATCCACACAGCGATGGCAGCTTGAAGGAGAAAAAAGAGGAAGGGAGGTGTCCAGTCCGTCTGATATGGTCGGCTCGCTCGGAGGTCTGAGCAGCATGCTCGTTTAGCTTGGCTTCTGCACTCGCACGCTTCTCCTCTGCAACTCGGCGAGTTGCGGCCAATTTGTTGGCCAGCTTCTCTTGTGCTCTTGCCTTCATTCTTTCTGCCTTCACCTGATTAAATGGCATGAATTTGTATCATGATAGAAGAGCAATAAACGAGACTCATAGATGATTAATTTGGCGCAAATTTTGAGAAAAAAAATTAAGAAAATAGATACTTATTAGAACCTCAATCCATATCTAGTTAGTGAAACCTTTTTTTAAAAAAAAATCTCTCTAATATATAATATATTTTTAATAAAATGGCAAAAATGAAGAACGAATACGCACACATACCTCAGCCCTCTTCATTTCCAGCTCTGCTCTTCTTTTCTCATGATTCTCCCATGCCTGTATTTTCACCTCTTCTCGTTTATATCTAGAAATCAAGCATAAATAAATTTAAAATCAATTAACTAAAGGTTGAATGGTTTATCAGGCTGTTCATATGTAGTCAATATTGGTATGACTAGTCAGTAACATTAGGTGTTTTAGAATTTATTGTCATTTTTTTTCAATTTTCTGTTTACTCTGGTTAATTTGATTTGAAACTTTAATATCTTTACTGAATAAGCACATTATTCTTTTTCCAACAAAATTCCAACACTTTCTGTCACATACCAGAAATTGGTCTGGCATTGATATCAAATACCGGATTCTACCAAAACAGCTCAAAATTGATGATGTTCTTTAAACCTCTTTCGAGCATACAATTATGGACCAGAACAGTAAAACATGATAAATTGGTAATATGGACCAGTAAGTCATTCATCTGCTGCCTCAAAAAAATTATGGGCCAGTTGCCAGTTGCAATACTTAAATTTGGCTAGTATCTCTAATATAAAATGCAATGCAAATAATTAACGGCATGACCACATGGTCTTCAGTGAGATGAGATAAATTAGCTCAATAGCTCCACTGATTAAAAAAACTTGTCATTTTATAAATTATTTTATAGAGAAAACTTATAGATAAAACGAATTACTACGCATACCATTAATGCAATATTCTAGCTATAACACTTCATACAAATCAAGTTCTTAATCATATTACCTTGCCATATACTTGGCTTTTTCAGCCTCATCCCAAGCCGTCGCACGGGACTCCAGCGAATTCGGGTTTACCTTCTCTACAGACCCGTTATCCTCCAACCCATTGCATTCACCGCCCTCTCCATTTGCCTTGTCCAAACCTTCTCCGCTCCTCATTCAACTGGACATGTCCCTTTCTGTTGACCCTCTTGTCTCCTCCCCGGCGTAGAGGACCTAGAAGAGATCGGGCTTCTGACAACTGGGGTCGAGGCCTTCAATGGCGTACCTGTTCTAGAAGGTTCCTTGCTCGCTATAGGCGTCATCTCTGTGCCCATATCTCTAAGACAAATCGACCGGGTCGCAACCGGCGATGCCTCAAGGACTGTACTGACTGTACTCTCACAGTCTATCTTTTTTGTTTCTCCCTCATCCATGTTCATGCCATTGGTACCGATTGGAAGTATGAAGCTATAGTCGAAGGCGCCTTCCAAACTGCTACAGGAGTTCCTCCCGTTCTGAGACAGAGAAGTGAGTAACCTCCTGTCATCAGCATTTGAGTTGCGGGGTTTCGTTTTACCATTGTTGCGGTCACCGGAAAAACCAACCAGCCATTTCTGTGCATCATCCCACTTGGAAGGAGTCGGTTTTGTGCGTGAATTCAAGACTTTGTTTTGATGGTGGTTGTTGCGAGATTTATGGTTTGTGTAGGACGAGTTTGTGCTAAAGCTATCTTGAGAGGAGGCGTAGTTGTAGCATGTCTTGTCATCTATAGATTTCATGGTTTCAGTTTGTAATTGCGACATCAAAAACTCTGGGATTAGATTGAAGGGGCGTATCTTATCAAGTATTGGAGTCCATGGGGGTCTCAGTTAGTGAAGTTGCAATTTAATGCATTGCATCGACCAAGATCTGCCTTTAATTTTAAGGGTTTTGACCGGTTTGACCACGTATTTTGAGATCAAGCTCTTCAATGGAGCATGCAAAGCACCACTAATTGATAGATCCAGTCTCGTCAAACTGCACTGAACTACTGCGAAAAGCAGGGCAATAAGTCGAGTTCACGCTTCAGCCTGCACCGCTGTACCAGAAAAAAACAGAGTAAATTAAGCCTTGTAAAGAAAATCTCAGAAGTCACGAGTTCATAAAGACTCAAGATATTCTGTCATAAGAAAAGATTAAACCAAACCATAATGCGTCTGAGAAAAGGGGTGGAAGAGAACAGGACAAGTCTCTGGCTAAGAGGTCAGAGAGAGTAAAAAGAGAGAGAGAGAGAAGAGGAGCAGATATTCAAGGAGCGCGCACATGGAGTCAGAGAGAGAATGGATTTATGTATATTATTTGATTCGATCAAATAATATAGATTGCAGATCTGCAAAGCTCGGTCGGTGTGTTTTCTTGCAACTAGACAAAGTGGGGAGAGAGTGAGGTGAAGAGATCCGTTGAAGGGGGGAGAGGCACTGAGGCCTGGTTTACGGGGTACCAAAGGGAGGTGCGTGGGTTTTAGTGACGAGTGGGACCAATACAAAGAGTCCGGTACATGGTACATTTCACTTTAGGGAAAAATAAACACTGAAGTCCATTTCTCTACAATGTTTCTTCTACAATAACTATCAACAGTTTTTATTCAAGTAAATAAAAAATATTGATTATTTTCTAATATTTCAGATAGAGTGATTACAGAAGATGAGGCAAAACCAATAAGGTCTAGGTTGTGAAAACGATGGAATAATCCCGACCTTTCCTCGGAAATGGTAAACTTTCTCAGCTCTACGAAAAGTGAAACGAGAGAAAAAGACTTTTTTAAGTTTTTAGAAAAGGAGAATCTCCTGTTTGGGTTTGGGTTGCTACTTGCTAAAGTTACAGAGTGCACTTTCGAACTGGGGCCTCCTCTCCATTGCTTCTAAATGGGAGAGCGTCACTGCGTCAGTCAGTCAGTCTATATGGAAATTTGATTTATCTATTTTAGATTGGACAGTTCAAACAGAGAAAGTGGGACCCTATTTAAACAGTCCTGAAGAGGATATATATTTACCGGGTTTAATCCGGAAAGATTCAATAAAATTAAATCGGCAAGTTGTGACTTGAAAAGTGATTTACTACCACTTGTGTACATATTTAAAATTAAATTGGGTTGTCAAGCATGTTCAACAACAATGCATGTTTCCAAGAGATATATGCGTTCTATTATGTGTCGTGGACTCTATTTATAATAATAACACATGCTAGCATATTTTGTGACAAACTTGGAGAACAATTATGCTAAGAAAATCTTCATGTTGATAATTAAATTTACTCTCGTCTCAAATATATAAATTATCATAAATTATTAATTTATTATTTTTCTCCTATTCTCCTACTTTAATTTATCTCTACTCCTTATTAAGCACATAAATGTTTTGAACGATTCAGATTTTTTATTGAATTTTAGAGCTTATATCAACCATCGGATTGTGTTATTCGTCAAATAGTGTTACTATCTATGACCATTTGTTTTGAAGTTATAATTTTCTCTCAATTTTAATTGTTACACAAAATGATACATAATTTAGAAGTATAATTGCTCTACTTTATTTTTATTTTTTTAGATTGCCATCAAATCATGAATTTTAACTTTTATTAAATTATGAATGATAATTTTTCTCACAATTCTGCATTTATTTTATATTAATTATTTATCTATGATTGAAATTTACATTAATTATTAAATTATTTTCATTTTTTTTCACATGAAAATATAAATTTTTATGTTTTTAAAAGATATCACCGTAACAAGATACTAGTTTGATATTAAAAACTTTATTATTGTTGTTGTTGTTGTATTATTTTTCTCCTATTCGCGTGATCCAGGTTAGGTTCTTTTTAGCGGTAACGGCCCTAAAATTTTTAGGCGGCGATTATTTGAACCAAGCTGTTAATTTCGACAAATACCTTAATCACCCCCTTTCTCTAATTATTTAATCCGTGTCAAATAACCTAACTGCATATTATTGCTATCTAATATTTCGTTTTAATAATTTTTTTAAAGAGTGGGGATCTTTTGACAACTAGCTATCTTGGTAATTTTCACAACCAACTTAATATAAATTTATAAAAAAATAAAAAATAAAAAATTTGTAAATGTATTCTTAAACTTTTATTGATTGATCGTGTTTTGAATCTCATGCAATTTTAATATAATTGATATTTCATTAAGAGTAATCAGAATTATATAGTAATTTAGCTGTTTAAATTTAATTGTCTAAGATAGAATATCAATTCATAAGTTTAAAAATATATTTATAATTTGTTCCATTTAAGATTTTCTACAAATACATATTAAGTTAGTTGTTAAGATTATCAAGTTAACTAGTTGTCAAGAGAGATCCCACCCTTTTTTAAATATACATTAAGTTAGTAAGTATTTACAAAAAACACTCAATTAAATATTCACATTTCTATTTCATTTTTATTTTACTTTATATGTTTTATCTATCTTTCTACGAAAGATGCGATTATGGAATAACTAATATCAATAAAAAAATACGTGTTGTTTTATAATACATTATAATTTTCATCATCAATTAGAAAATGAATGGTTCCTTATTTCATAACTTTTGTTATTTTTTTTTTCATTCTTAAGTATGAAAATTTTGCATCATTTTTTTATTATTTTTTTAGTGAAGGTAACTCTAGGCTCTCCTTTTTTGCGTTCGTAAAAATGCTTGAACTCATGGTCAGATCTTTCTAGTTTGCTATCACTTGAACTATTAGATTAATTGCATTATGTTTAATTGTTTATGTAACTAACTTTTATGATGATAAATTAAGATAAAAAATATAAGTGATTAAAATAAAAATATATTATGTAATTGAATACTTATATTTTGAATAATTGTTAATCTATGTAAATTAAAATGTATTTTTTAAAATTAGTGGTTACCCATCCGTTTCATTACAAAACTTTGTTTGGATGGTACCACAACCCATACCCTAAGTAGTTAACAAAACAAGTTCAAACAATCCCATCACAATTGTATTCAAGCCAACAAACAAACAACATTGTTCCGCATAACAACCATTACTCAAAATGCAACAAAAACTAAACTTACTACTAACAATAATTAAAACCTCCATTTCTCCATTCTTTTCAAACCCAATCGGCATAGTCTCTGCACTGCAAAAGCATCTATCCCTGCTACAAAATAAAATGGGGCATAGCTGAAAAAGAGGCATGGAGTAATACTTTTAAAAACTAAAAATCTAAGAATCTAAGTAATACTTCTAGTTGAATTATCAATTACTTATGTTATCATAGACTATTAATTCAGTTTCTACGCCAAACAAAGCTTCTTGCTCGGCCCCTGAACCTATACTTAAGGTTTCTCCTAGTATCTGCACAGGTAAGTTTTAACATTAGGAGGTATTATTTTATCCAAATTATCAGTATAATTTTGTCCCTTGATTTGACTCTAGTATTTTAACAAAGCTAATATATCATCTGTAATATGTCTAACACTTTTACAATTACCCCCCTAGAATATTAATCTATTTCTTTCTTTCCATAAAACCCATAAAAACAACCCCTCTTACCATTTCACATATATTATCATCCTTAAATGGTATATAAGAATTTATATGCCATAGATCTTCTATTATAATACAATCAAAAATAAAACTGTTGTAATTTGTAATCCAATTCCATATACAGGATGCTAAGGAGCAATGCATAAATAGATGATCTATTGATTCCTCAATATTACAAAAAACACAATGTAAATTTTCTTGCCAGCCCCTTTTAGCTAAATTATATTTTGTCAATATCTTTTTTGTTTTACAAGCCAGAGAAATATTTTTATCTTAAGGGGTATATGAGCTTGCCAGATAGATATAAATTGGATATTAAATACACCTCCATAATTTAACCATGTATAACATGAATTAGTGCTAAAATAACATTTGAAATCCCATCTTCATAGTATCTAATCATTATTTAAGGTTAATGATATTCTAGATAATTCATTATAAAGATGAAAGAGTTGTTGTCAAAGGATGTTATTAAGGTCTTGAAAATATTAAATAGTATATGTTATATCTTATTATCTGAAGTACTGTTGCATTTTCATTTAGTGCAATTTCATATAACATTGGATATTGTGATTGTAATGCACATTCAGAAAACTATCTGTCTTTCCAAAATTATGTGTTATTTCAATTTCCTATTTTTTTATTTATACTAGTGTTAAATATATCATTTTCTTTACAAACTTGTTTTCAAAATTGAGACATATTACTAGTAACTCTTCTATTCTTATATCTAATGTTAATAATATCTTTCCATAAATTATTTTCTTCATGATTGTGATATCTCCATAGCCATTTACATAAAAGAGGCTTATTCATCATTTTTAAATTTAAAACACCTAACCCTGTTACAAATTACTTTCCATGCAACTAGACATTATGATTTTTTTCTAACATTATTTCCTCCAAACCAAAGGAATCTTCTACATAATTGCTCAATTCTTTGTCTTACTTTACTAGGTAATCTAAATATAGTCATCCAGAATATTGGTATAGCATTAAGAACTTATTTGATTAATGTTAATCTACCTCCTAGGACAATAATTTTATTTTCCAATTGTCTAATTTGTTCTCTATTTTTTTGAGTCAAGAACTCCCAATCCCTATTTCTAAGTTTTTTTTCAATGTAGAGATACCCCTAAATATTTAATTTTTAATTGTCTTAACTTACAACCTAAAATATTAGCTAAATGTGTCCCTTCTTGTTATGTTATATTTAAAGTAATTAGCTCACTTTTAGAATAATTATTTTTTAAACCAGATAGGTTCTTAAACCCAACTAATAATAATTTTAGAGTTTCTATCATTCTTTCCTCTGTATGTAGAAAGATTAGAGTGTCATCTGTATATTGTAGGTTTGTTATATTTAATCCTTCAAAATTTTCTAATCCCTTTATATAAGCTAAATTCTAACCTTTTTTAAGTATTTTGAAAGAGTATCAACTACTAGATTAAATAAGAAAGGAGAGAGAGATCTCCTTGTCTAAGACCTTTTTTACTTTTAAAATATGTAGTTGAGTTACCATTTATTAATATGCTATTTTGACTGGATTCAAGTATTTGTTTGATCCATACTATCCATTTATCTTCAAACCCCCTAGTATTTTTTAAAATATTAGGAAGCATATTTATTCAGAATTGCAATTGAACTATTGAGCAATGATTTGTTGGGGTCATTGATCACGTATTGAGCACCTTTTGTTTTTGTTATTTGTTGGACGGGTGGTGGGTGTTCTTAGGTTTTTTATAGACGCTACTCCATTTTTACAATTTACCTTATTTGAACAAATATTCGACATGCAAAATTTGCCTTTTATGTAAATTAATCTTAATTAATACACACTTATTCTTAATGAATACAAAATAAAATTTCTATTTATGTTAATTTCATACTAATTCATAACAAAAACACAATTAATTAAATCTGGTCGAGTCTGACCAAATTCAGCCCGACCAGATTGGTGACAAGTCAAAAGTGTAAATCCTTATCCACTCCAGGCTATTCAACCTTCGGATAGATTTGAAGTTTTAAACTGAATCATATCGAAAATTGAAACTTTGAGTAGAATACTTGTATCCGTACTGATGATGCTACATGGGATAGTAGATACTAGATAGCATTTGTATTATATATAGCATGTTTAAAGTAGGTGTGGATTTATTAAGAGGCAATCCCAGATCAAAATCTGTGCTTAAATTTTAAAATTTAGTGAAATACAAAAATAAATCTTTCAAGACTTTCAAATTAATATTTATTTCTATAGTTGAGTTTAGACTTAATTGTTGTTGAATTAATAAATTAGATGATATAAAGTTTTCTTTAGATAATTATATTCATTGTGTCCAAATTTATAATTTTTATGGATTCACCTAGCCGAACAAAATATAGCATGGCAAGTTGGCAACTTATATGAGATAAAGCGAGTTCGGTTTCTCAGTAGCATAGGGGACCATTATCTGGGTCACTGAAGAATGTACCCCACCCCCACACAAAGGATATGCTCGTGCGGGAACGTAGTCATTGCATTAATTTTGACCATTTGTGTTGGAACTGTACTCGTCACAAAGAGAAACGCAGCCTTAAATAAACGAGTTAAAATCGAAGTCAGATACGAAGCAATCAAGTATTGAAGTTGAACATTTTTACCACACTCTCGGAAAAGACTTGCCGTACTCTAATCTCTCACACCTTAATGATGCCCACCTTCCGCCTTTTACTATAAGCGAAGATGATTAATAATATGCGAGCATAGGAAGTTCTAATAAGAATGAAATCATGCAGATGTATGATGCATCGAACGAACACGTATTAACTATTAACTATTAACCAATTAAACAAGATCGTTTAACTTGTTTTACGGATTTGTCAGAATCACTGCTGTCATCCGTCTCAAGGGTTACACGGATCTATGGCCACAGGAAATCCCATGACATGTGAAGACAAGATTTACAGAGCGTCACGTGGGCACAATGATGGGGTGCAAAGAGCTCCGAAGTCCGGATGCCCAATGAGAGGATGGATCCAATCAGACATCCATCGTTGGCGCTGCTTAGCTGCTATTACGTATTGAGTGTCGGGCCGAATTTTTGAAGGGTCCGTTTGGCAAATTAAGGAATAACTTTGGAAGAGTGGTAATTTTGAAAGAGTGATAGAATAATATTTTTTTTTGGAAGAGTGGTAGAAGAGTGATATTTTTGACTATTCGGAAGAGCGAAAATATCGTTTGACAGTTGTTACTCAGAATAGTTAAAATATAAATAATTATGATACTAATAATGATGATGATAATAATAATAATAATAATAATAATAATAGTAAAATAATAATCATAATAGTAAGATAATAATAAAAATAAAGTAATAAAAAATAATCATAATAAATAATAATATTATAATAGTAATATAATAAAAATATAAACATAATCATAATATAGTAATATAATAATAAAATATTATAATTACAATTATAATTATAATAATATAATAATAATAAGTAATCATAATTTTAATAATATAATCATAATATCATAATCATAATCATAATCATGATAATAATAATTATAGTCATAATCATAATAATATAACCATAATCATAATCATAATAATATAATAATAAAAATATAATCATAATCATAAAAATAATTATAAATAATTATAATTATAATTATATAATAATAAATTAATCATAACTATAACCAACATATAATAATATAGTAAAACATAATAAAATAATAATAAAATAATACAAAATAATCATAATAAATAATAATATTATAATAGTAATATAATAAAAATATAAATATAATCATAATATAGTAATATAATAATAAAAAATTATAATTACAATCATAATTATAATAATATAATAATAATAAGTAATCATAATTTTAATAATATAATCATAATATAATAATCATAATCATGATAATAATAATTATAGTCATAATAATAATAATATAATAATAAAAATATAATCATAATCATAAAAATAATTATAAATAATTATAATTATAATAATATAATAATAAATTAATCATCACTATAATCAACATATAATAATATAATACAACATAATAAAATAATAATAAGTAATAATAATCAAAATCATAATCATCATAATATAATAATACAATAATATAATATTAAAATTACATTTATAATAATAATAATAAATAATATAATAATACTAATGGTAACGATAATATAATAACAATAATGATAATAATAATTTAATAATAAGAATATAATTATAATAATAATAATATATAATAATCATAATATTAATATAACAATAAATTATAATCATAAATATAATATAATAATATAATAATACTAAATCTTAATTATAATCATAATATAATCAAACAATAATCGCTATTCCGACTAGAGCTAATCCAGTATTCCACCTATAAGTTGGTATACCGGATTAGCATTATTTCGCACTCTTCTACTTAGTCTAAAATTCGTTTGGCAAATTAATTCATCGGAATAGCTATTCTATTCCAACTTTTTGCTATTCCATTGAGTGCCAAACGCTCCCGAAGTGTCTGAGCGGCTCTATGAATGGATCAGATATAGAGGTGGTAATCGTGCGGGTCGGGTCGGGTCGGATTCGGGTTCGGATTCGGTTCGGGTCGGTCGGGTCGGTCGGGTCGGTTTGATTTTCTAGAAGAAATCGGATCGGATCGGGTCGGGTCAGGGTCAGGTCGGGTCAGATCAATTTATATGTTGTGTTTTTTCATATCGTTGATAGATTTCGATTGGATTGAAGGTCATTTGATCTCGGGTCGGGTCGAGTTCGGGTCGGATCGAGTCAGTTTGACTTTCTTCAAAAATCGGGTCGAATCAGATTCGGGTCGGACGGGTCGGACGAGTTTCTCGGGTCGGATCGGATTCTGCCACCTCTAATCAGATAAGATCTGAATTCGATAATTTTTTTGTAAGAGTCTAGGTTCAAAGGATATAATTCTTCAGTCTGATCCTTATCGCGTCTTTCGGATTCTAAGTATCAAGTTTGAAAGGGGCTGTCACTTTTTAGTTATTTTTTTTAAATATAATTAAAATATAACATAAAATATTAAAAAATAAAGTAAAATTTATAACTATAAATATAATAAAAAATATAGAACTTTTTGTGTTTTATTATTTTTATATTTTTTTCGGATTTTTTAAATATAATTAAAGTAAAAGATTTGATAAGGAACGGACCAAATTTGGAAAGGATTGGCTTGAACAAATCGGGTTAGAAAAAGCTCGTCTTTTTGAGATTAAATCTAATACTTATAAGAAAAAAAATCGGACTGAATAAGAACTAAATGCTCATTTTTCTTCGAAAAACTCGCGAACAACGAGCTAAACAGAATTGGTTGAGGCAGGGGTAACTTTTCAGCGGGCCGGCCCAACAGGGTTCAATTCAACACTTAATAGACTATCCTGGCTGCTATTTAAGTTAAAATCATCATTATCACGAGGAAATCGGATTTGATGGCGAACTCGGTCGTGTACGAAATCGGACGTATTTAGAGAAATCATGATTGGTTACAGGCTTACAGCCGGTCCACAAATCAATTATTGTGGGGTGCAGTGCAGTTGATCAATTTTCGCTGCTTCATTTGCCCAATTCGGCTGAGAAATTTTGTAAGAATAATAAGTTAATAACAGATGGATGTGATTTGAAACGGATGTGTTGGAGTGTTTTCTATTTGATCCAACGGTCCAGACAGGACATGATGTAAATGTAAATCCTTGAAAACGGGGGAAAGAGGTAATTAGTTGAAAATCAGCCCGAAACGAAAACAGATTGTTAGATAAGACGGACTAGTCATTGGTATAAAAAAAAAAAAATACTCGCCTAAGTTTAATATTCCAACAAAAATTTATTCATGCATATTTAAAAATGAATGACTACTTGGAGTTTTATTCTTATCTTTAAAAAGAAATATGCCATAGACTTCCCAATTTCATTAAATATAGTTGGGAGAGTTCCATGTCCAACGCAACAAATAGAAATATTGCATGCATTACAATAAAGAGAAGTAATAACATCGTACAAGAGAGAGTCGGCTTTGGGCTAGAGCTGTAAACGAGTCGAGCCGAGCTGGCTCACTAATTACTTTCGAGCCAAAAGTCCTGGCTTGAGATCGGCTCGTTAAGACTCATTTAATAGTTAATAATATTTTTTATGATATTTTATATTAAAATTTATATAAAAAATATTAAAATAACTAATGACAAAATATTTCACACAAATTTATTATAATAATTTAAGTACATATCATACTATAAACTACTTATTACACTAAAAATTTATATTAAAAATATATAAATAACAAATATTAATAGTTTACCGAGACAAACGAACCTAACGAGTCGAGCCAGCCCTAGCTCAAGCTCAGCTCATTAACTTAACAAGCTTAACGAGCCAGCTCGTTAGTGGCTCGGTCCATTAATAAACGAGCCAATAGCGAGTCAATTGTCATAATGAGCCACGATTTTTTTTGCTATCCCTACTTTGGGCCTAGCGATAAAGGCAATATTCTATATGGCAGCTTACAGATCCAAATCAAAATAAAAAAATTCTTTATAAATATTTAAAACTTTAAATAATTTATATACCACCTCATCAAGAAAAAAAAAACTAACATTCGTACAAGGACCAAGTCATAGGGATAGTCAACATTCACAATGCATCTATCAGATATTTTGATAAATAAAATGTTCCAAAATCCAAAACCCTGTACAGATTCAAAATATATATGTATGTATATATATATAGAGAGAGTATGTTTGGCTATGGTGCTATGCATAATACGGATCGTCTCTGTGCTATGCATCGATTTTTCATTTTTAAAGTTCAAATAATCGGTCAACCGTATAAAATGATTTTCATATGAATATCTAAATGTAGATGAAATTTTATATATTTTTTATTATTTTTTAAGATAATTAAAAAATCACTTGATTTAATTATTATGAGCTATTCAAAAAATGTGATTTTCTAACTATTTTAAAAAAAATTCTAAGAAAATCATTTTGTACGGTTGGATCGACCATTTGCACTTTAATAACAAAGAATCAATTTATAACATGAGAACAATCCATGCTATACATAGCACCATAGCCCAACTATATACATATATAGAGAGAGAAGGGTTATGGTGCTTCGTGAAGCACAAAACCTTTATACTTCGCATCTGTATCTCAAATTTGAAAGTTCAAACGACGAATCCAAATCATTAAACATGATCTTTATATTGAAATATCTTTGAAGATCAAATTATATATATATTTTTTAATTTTTTGCTATTTTTTAGATGGACACAAAGTTTGTTAATCTAACGATTTATGTACCATCCAATACTAGTTATTTTCCACCCATTTAAATTATTTTTAATATATTCATGATTATTTTTTTTAAATATATTATTTACGAATGTAATTATGATCAAATATGTTCTGAAAAATATTAACCCTTTACCAATCTAAAATTATACAAAATTTTACGCTTAACAAAAAGATGTATACGATCCACGTTAAAAAGATTTATACGATCCACGTCATTTTCAGTAAAATGTGAAAATCTAAATTCAACCCTAACAAATTCTCGCATCAAAACCCATAATAAACAAAATCTTGTACTGGATCATTCGTGCTAATCTTAGGCAATATGAACAGAAAATAGACATGACAAATCATATCTTTTTAGTAGAGACTAGAGAGCAATATGGACATTCGACATAAGCCAAAAATTTTACGGTCCGTTTGGCAAATCAAGGAATAGCTTTGGAAGAGTGTTAATTTTGGAAGAGTGATAGAATAGTATTTTTTTGGAAGAGTGATAGAAGAGTGGTATTCTTGACTATTCGGAAGAGCGAAAATATCGTTTGGCAGTTGTTACTCAGAATAGTTAAAATATGAATCATTATGATACTAATAATGATGATAATAATAATAATAATAATAGTAAAATAATAATCATAATAGTAAGATAATAATAATAATAAAGTAATAAAAAATAATCATAATAAATAATAATATTATAATAGTAATATAATAAAAATATAAACATAATCATAATATAGTAATATAATAATAAAAAATTATAATTACAATCATAATTATAATAATATAATAATAAGTAATCATAATCATGATAATAATAATTATAGTCATAATCATAATAATATAACCATAATCATAATAATATAATAATAAAAATATGATCATAATCATAAAAATAATTATAAATAATTATAATTATAATAATATAATAATAAATTAATCATAACTATAATCAACATAATAAAATAATAATAAAATAATAAAAAATAATCATAATAAATAATAATATTATAATAATAATATAATAAAAATATAAACATAATCATAATATAGTAATATAATAATAAAAAAAATTATAATTATAATAATATAATAATAATAAGTAATCATAATTTTAATAATATAATTATAATATAATAATCATAATCATAATCATGATAATAATAATTATAGTCATAATCATAATAATATAACCATAATCATAATCATAATAAATAATAATAAAAATAAATAATCATAAAAATAATTATAATAATAAATAATAAATTAATCATAACTATAATCAACATAACATAATAAAATAATAAAAAAATAATAAAAAATAATAAAAATAATAATATTATAATAATAATATAATAAAAATATAAACACAATCATAATATAGTAATATAATAATAAAAAATTATAATTACAATCATAATTATAATAATATAATAATAATAAGTAATCATAATTTTAATAATATAATTATAATATAATAATCATAATCATAATCATGATAATAATAATTATAGTCATAATCATAATAATATAACCATAATCATAATCATAATAATATAATAATAAAAATATAATCATAATCATAAAAATAATTATAAATAATTATAATTATAATAATATAATAATAAATTAATCATCACTATAATCAACATATAATAATATAATACAACATAATAATATAATAATAATAATAAATAATAATAATAATAATAATCATAATCATCATAATATAATAATATAATAATAAATAATCTTGATCATAATAATATAATAATAAAATAATTATATTTATATTTATAATATAATAATATAATATTAAAATTATATTTATAATAATATTAAATAATATAATAATACTAATGTTATAACGATAATATAATAATAATAATATAGTGATGATAATAATAATAATAAATAATAATTATAATATTAATATAATAATAAATTATAATCATAAATATAATATAATAATATAATAATACTAAATCTTAATCATAATCATAATAATTATAATATTAATATAATAATAAATTATAATCATAAATATAATATAATAATATAATAATACTAAATCTTAATCATAATCATAATATAATAATATAATATAATATAATCAAACAATAATCGCTATTAATAATAAGTAATAATAAGTAATAATAATCATCATAATATAATAATATAATAATAAATAATCTTGATCATAATAATATAATAATAAAATAATTACATTTATATTCATAATATAATAATATAATATTAAAATTATATTTATAATAATAATAAATAATATAATAATACTAATGGTAACAATAATATAATAACAATAAGATAATAATAATATTAATTAATAATCATAATATTAATATAATAATCATAATCATAATATAATAATATAATACATGATAATTCCACCTATAAGTTGGTATACCGGATTAGCACTATTCGCACTCTTCTACTTAGTCTAAAATTCGTTTGGCAAATTAATTCGTCGGAATAACTATTCTATTCCAACTTTTTGCTATTCCATTGGGTGCCAAACACTCACTTAGTGAACTTAGAATTTACGTTTCCCATAAGAACTATATTATAATCTATAACAGAACGAAAAATGTTGCCATATGGTCCGCAAGTAGAGGGCACGGAATAATGCAGCCGAATTATTTGTCTGCGATTACTACTACAAGAAAGCAATGCACATAGTGTAGTAGTACATGATTTGATGGAACGTAAATAAACTGAAGGAACAGAAAAAAAGAGAATAAAATAGAACCTGCTTGTACCCTATCCTAAAATAACATCACGTTGAGACACTCTTCATGGGCTTCTTGGAATTGTTCCTCCTCCGTATTTTCAAGAACGATTTCTCCAAATCCTAGATGATACATAAATGCAAAGAAAACATTAAAACTTTACCCTTATATTCAATTGAAAGAAAGAATCTCTCTTGAGAACAACATCATCGTTCTTTTTTATCTACTACAAACAAAATTACATATTTCGCGCCTATCAGAACAGTATATTTCCACTAGAGATGACGAACCCGACTCAATCCAAGAAAACTGTCCGGATCCGAACCTAACTTGACCCGAACCCGAATTGACCCGACCCGACCAGAGATCAAATGACCCGCAATCCAATCGAAATCGATGTAAAATCAGAAAAAGTCAACATAAAAATTGACCCGACCTGACCCAATTTCTTTCAGAAGACCCGAACCTGACCCGCCCCACCCTATTGCACCTCTTATTTCAACCAAATGAACTAGGAAATTCAATATCACATTAACAAATAAATAAATAACACTGCTTTAGGGGGGTTCTGAACTAACCCGGTTCGGCACTTTGGGAGATGTCTCTTTGGTCCAGAGGCTTTCCAAATTATAATATGCTCTTGCCTTCTCATCAAGCGCATGGATGATAATTGTACCTGAAAATTCACAGAGAAAGGATTAGTGTAAATTCTAAAAATTGAAAGAACAAAAGGTCATGGTAATGAAAATCACAATTAGAAAAATAAAACTATCACTATATCACAATAAACCTGGGACAAAGGACAACATCTCAGTTGCACAGTACCCGTACAACCCAGTATCAGCGTTAAGCTATCCCTATAACACAATAAACGTTGAATGAAGGATTAAAGGGCCATAGCTCAATTGCATAATACCTGTATAACCCAGTATTCACGTAACATTCTGATGTTAAGATCAGGTACTCAGAGATTCTAAACCTAATTATATACATAACAAAATTCACCTCTCCAAATTAAGTACTAACCAGAATCAACAACAATCCACTTTCCAGCCTCACTGCCTTCTACACTTGGAAGAATCATACGATCACAACCTCGTTGCTTCTGCTTTACCTGTTTAAGATAATTGAAATAAACAAAACGCCTTAAATTGACATATGCTTTTAGCAGGTTGTGGGACACAACAATGAATCTGACAATTCCCTTTGCAAGGAAAAGGTGTAAATATTCATGTTGCGTACAAATATATCACAATTTGTTGCAAATCTGGCAATACATGGTCATTATTTTTTGGACAGAAAGGGACATTGTGTTATTATTTCTTACTTTCTTGGTTTCCCTCCTTTCAATTGGAGGATTTCCATGTTGTGCATTAGAATAATTTTTAAAAATTTAAGCCCACTATTTTCTTGGATGTCATCCTAGGTACTCAAGGATTTATGAAGGTCCAGGTTTAACGGGCCTAAAGCTAATTTCTAACCAAAAAATAGACAGATTGTCCCACTACTGGTGCAATAACCAGCACAAAACTGAACAAATAAACAGCATATATGCTAACCCCAAACCTAGAGCAAAACAAATTCACCAGTACCAATGACTAATGATCTGGAACTGACATACTTGTTTATTTTTAAACTCAAATGCAAATTAAATCTTATAGTTTGAGATAAAGTACTATGTGAACAAGAATAAAATTGGTATCTTAAGGGATGTGACCGTCCTTATTGCAAATACAGTTTGTTACATCCAACTGGTACAATAAGAAAAAAAGAAAAGAAAAGAGAATAAACTAATGAATAGCTCATTGACCGACAAAACGTGGTTCCAGTCCCTTCACTCGAAAAGAACTTCAACCGATTTGAAGAAAAGGCCCGGAATAAAATACAGTAAACTAGTGTTCGAACCTGCCTTGTGAATTAGAGCTTGAGCTATATTGCGAACATGCCACGTGGATCGGCCGGAGGCGACGATCATGTAATCAGTCCAGTCGCACTGGTCCCCTACAGGGATGACTCGTACATCGTCTGCTTTGACATCAGTAAGCACCCTCTCCACCTCCGCCAGATCGAGCAACGCCTTCTTAGAAGAATTCTGAGAAGAAGCCTCCCCCGCCTCCGAAGAGGAGGAGAAATTGTAGAGGAAGCCAGAGAGGTGTCTCCAAGGGGAAGAGGAGGAGAGCGCCGCCGAGACGGCGCGCGATCGTATGACGGAGAGCATCGGCTAGGAATGGCTGGGGTTTTGGAATTGGAATTTGGAACTTTCTTCTCTCTTCCAGGGGAAGAAGAATGTAGAGGTTTTCGGGCTTTGCATCTGATCCATTGTCCGATTAAATTTCATGGGCCGTTAAAACCAATAGGCTATTCTTGCAAGGGAAGGCCCAGTAACTGTTTTCTGGGTGGTTGAAGCTTTACAGGCCTATTTGGAAACCAGATCTCAGATCATTTTTGTTCGGCAGGATCTTCACAACAAATTTCATAATTTTCTGATTACGAATTTTCAAATAAATTAAAAAATATTAATATGTTCTTATATTTATTGATTGAATGTAATTACTCTCTTGATGTGTCCAAGCCTCATTTCAAAATATGTCATTTTGTTCATTATTTCACGAAGAGCGAAATAAAATATTTAGGACACTTTTTATGAATAAGATTCGAGTTTTATGAACTTAAAAATGCATTAATTGATTATGCTGGTGTTTTTAGTTAATTCAAGCCTTCATTTTTATTGTAAAATATTTGATGAACTCATGGAAACGTTTCAATTTATAACTTTTATATATTTATAGTGTTTCATAGCTAAATAAAATAGTTACGACAGAGTTTATGTACAAAATTAACTATAACGCACTTAAAATGTATCTCAATTGCTCTTTTGTTGGTTACAAATTTTTTTTATCAATTTACTCATTATTTGTGATCATAAATCACCAAAATGATTTTTAATCAATTAACTTAAAATGATTTTTGGTGATTTATGATCACAAATAATGAGTAAATTGATTAAAAAATGTAACCAACAAAAGAGCAATTGAGATACATTTTAAGTGCGTTATAGTTAATTTTGTACATAAACTCTGTCGTAACTATTTTATTTAGCTATGAAACACTATAAATATATAAAAGTTATAGATTGAAACGTTTCCATGAGTTTATCAAATATTTTACAATAAAAAAGAAACACTATAAATTGCAATTTCACTGTTAATCAAATAACATATATAATTTGCAGTGCTCCGTGTTTTAATTTATAGAAAACTGATGCAACTTGCACCATCAATATATAAAGAAAACCGATATATAATTAGTTTTTGATCTAATGATAGAAGATGCTCTTCGTGTGAGAGATTACAAATTTAAAATCTAAATGTGAACTATTTACAGACATTTATAATGTTTGAGAGCTTGATTTTCATCTTTATTATTAAAAAAAGACATGTTTTTTTTACTTATTAAAAAAAATAACATGATTTTAGAAACATTGACAAGAAATGTAAAAGAGATTGAAGAAATAATTTGACTAGTCCAGGAAACTTCCTTTTAAGCTTGCCTGTCAATTGTTTCAAATTACATGTAAATTATTTTGGTGAGTACAAAACTAAGTGTGAAATTTTCATCAAGTTTGACAAAATTCAAGTGTATCCATGATTATACGAATTATTCCGGATAATGGTTATTAAGTCTCGAAAATAAATAACTACTATATAATCGTCAATTTGTGATGCTTAGTATTACCAGAAATTGACCATTTTAAGAATACTAAAGAAAGCAAATATAATTGTAACATATCATTTGTATCTCTTTTATCCTACCATATAAATCGACCTTATATATATAGAAGTTGTGACTGTGCTTTCATGCCTGTAGTGGGAAAGAAACCAATGAATTTGGATTCGCATATTTCAAAAGTGATAAAGAGTGACATGAACTGTGGAACCTCCAAGCTAGCTATATCCTCTTATTTATTTATTTATTTATTATTTCACTTTCGCATGCGTTGGTACGTAATTACGGACAGTCTACATGCGAAAACAACTGTTTGTCTTGTTTTTTTTTTTAATTAACAAATAAGTCCGGAATTTATCCTCATTTAATATCATGCCAGGCCCTCTTTTTTCCTTCCAATGTCTTCTTGACACGTGGATTTTTTAAATTAAAAAATAACCCCACAATTAAAAATCATAAAAGCATATCTGTGATTTATCAAATAGTCTTTGCAATTAAATTTGAACCGAACTCCACGCCAAAAATGCTATATTTCGCTTAAATAGGAGGTAAAATTAATTAATGTAATTTTAAATCACTGAAAATTAAGATTGAATTTTTTTTTTTGAATCTTACGTCCCCTGCTTAATTATATAACCAGAGTAGGTGCAACATACCTGCAGAGCATCTACAATTCTGTATCCTTTATTCCCTTTGACAACTAACATTTCATCAGACCTGCCATTATATTTCAAATCTTATCCTAAAGTACACATGTTGCACTTCCTAAGAAAGAAAAAAAAAACATTAAAAGTAACAAACCTACGAGATTCAGTGTTACAAAATATGGCAAACCAAAGAAATCGGTTCCGACGAGAAATTAATTATCAACTCAAAATCGATCACAGTAATTTAATTCATCCATTGTCGAACTAATTACCAATCTCTAATCCATCCATCCACGCATGCTACTAATCCATATCCTCTTACTTAGCAGTAGGGGAGCTTGACATTCATATTTTGAATTTTAAGAGGAGACCAACCATTATAAATTATTGACCTTAATATAAGTTTTAACCATAAAAGAAAATATTTTGTATAAATTTTTAAATTGCGAGAGGGGGTCATAGCCCATTTTTTTACTGTAAAGTTTCGTCACTGTTTCAGAAGTTACAGTCGTCTAAATTTCAATTTTAAAGTGTCCCGTAAATTTTTAAATATTACCTATTATATTGTAGCCCTCACCGTCTCACTCTCCTCTACTCTTTGTTGCTCACTCACTCTCTAAAGTGCTTTAAAGGATACTCATCTGCATGCTACATTCCTACACATAGGGGCGGAGCTAAGATGATGTCAATCGATATTTGGACATTTTTTTCTCATTGAAAAAATAAAACGTATTCTTTTTTATTGTAGTAAAAAATGAATTTTATCTTAACTCATACATTCTATTTACTTGGTCCGAACATCTTCACCGATCATTTCGGATTCCGCCGCTGCCTAGACGCATTTATAGTAGATTTGAGGCTGTTATCAGTCCCTACCATTCGGTTATGTGGCGCTTTGTCTCGGAGCGAGAGGTGGTTCAAATGCAACGTCCAACTGAGATATGTATGATATATCAGTCAACATGTCATATCTGTACAGTCTCCAATGTACCTCTTTCCATTCTATTTCTTAATTAGGAGCAGATGGAAATGCCGTTTATCAGGAAATGCGCTTGTTGATAGTATCAGCAGTGGACCCCCATATTGGTTGGAAAAGGATCGTCTGATCAAAATCAGACGAACTGAAAATGGGTGAGACCAGGACTTGGCTGGCTAAGGGCACACTCGGATTTTAGATTTAGTTGGTTTTTTGTAAGCAGCCTATCTGAATGTCTGGATGCGTGCAATGTGTGGATAGAGCGTCCATGCCTATATGTGGCCTTTTTCTTGGAAGAAATTAAGTACAATAGTTATCCAACAAATAATTAATATATTTTTTATACTTATATATGTTGTTTAGGAAAATACTATGGCCATATATTATCATTCATATTAAATGAATTATTGTTTATATTAACCACTTTATTATATTTGGACTCTCAATGTCCACCTCTTAAGTTCTAAAGCAATGGTTGAACTCTCAAATTTCGAAGTTTTCGCTATTTTATTTGGTTGGTATATTTTGCTATAAAAGTATGAACTTTATTTTAATTTTTCCAAATAAAAAGTATATTTTTGGAGAAAAAATAAAAAAGTATCTTTGTTTGAACATATTTTATTTTATCCTTTGTAATCCTTGTTTGTCTACCGTAGTAAAAGTGTAGTAAGAGCTTTAAAACTTCAAATGAAAGTGATTTAAGGTGGTGTAAAATTAAAGCACATTCATAGGTGCTTTAAAGTTAACTCATCATTTTTCTTTCTTTTAATGTTTTTTACACAAATTACTTCATATATTTACTTTATTATTATTATCAAACATCACTTCTTTAAGGTGATTTAATTTTACTAAGCTTGCCAAACGAAAAAGAATAATTGTGGAAATTGAAAATTTGGAACAACGAAAAAGAGTTATGATTGTGAAATTTTATGCCATGGTTGAAATTAGTTCCATTTTAGTGGGAGCTCAAATATGATAATGCAACTGTCTTGATTTACATTGTTGTTTCTTTGCCGGTTTGGGATTTGTTTTGGTTAATTTGGAGATTTGCTAGTTGGGTATTTGTTAAATTGAGATGGAAGAAGGTAGTAGCGGTGGTACCATGATTAAATTGACCTCGTCCAACTATGGTATTTGGAAGTCTCGGATGGAGGATTTGTTGTATTGTAAGGATGCTTATGAACCCCTTATTGGTACCAAACCCGCCAGAAACCTCGGAGGATGCTTGGAAAGTGTCTAATCGGAAGACCATAGCCTTGATTAGACAATGGGTGGATGATTCCGTATTCCACCATATCTCAACCAAAGCGAGTGCCAAAGCTTTGTGGGAGAAACTTGAGAGCATGTATGAGCGCGAGACGGCTGAAACAAGGCGTTTCTCATTCGGAAGTTGGTTAATATGAAGTACCGAAGGTTCTTCGGTGTCGGATCACTTGAGCGTTTCCAAGATTGTGTGAACCGTTTGTCAACCATGAAAATGGTTACGGACGAGGAGTTGCAAGCGTTAATTTTGTTGAGTTCTCTACCTGATAGTTGAGAAACTTTGGTGGTGACCTTGAGTAATTCGGCACCAAACGGTGATGTGACTCTATCCATGGTGAAGGATAGTATGCTCAACGAGGAGTTGAGACGTAAGGAGTTGGGTGTCACCGGTGAGTCTTCGGCTCTAGTCACCGAGAATCGGGGAAGGAGTTCTCATAGAAACTCCCACAATGATGACAAGCAAAATAAATCGAAGGGAAGGTCGAAGTTGAGGAAGGGGGTCATTTGTCATTATTGTAAGAAGCCCGACCATATGAAATTTGAATGCCGGAAGTTAAAAGCCAAGAATGAAGGCTTAAATAGAGGTCAATCAAGAGAGAGAGGCGGTGATGGTGAAAGAAAACACCACCGCTCTTGCTTCCGATGGAGAGGTGTTCATAGCCTTCTGATGAAGGCTTTGTGAATTACATTGGTCAAGATTCCAATTAGATCGTAGACTCATGACTTCTTTCCACGTCACATCTAAACGTGACTTGTTCACTTCTACACGGAAGGTGAGCGTGGTGTAGTAAGATTGGGCGATAACGGAGTTTGCAAGATTGTTGGCATTGGAGACATTTGTGTAGAAACCAATTTGGGAAGCAAGCTCGTTTTGAAGAATGTTCGGCATGTGCCGGATATGAGACTTCATTTGATCTCGGTTGGTATCCTTGATGACGAAGGGTACAAGAGTAGCTTCTTTGGAGGAAGTTGGAAATTGTCAAGAGGACAATTGGTGATTGCTCGCGGTTTGAAATCGGGTTCGCTTTATGCAACCCGAGTTAAAGTTTGTGGGGAGGTGAATGTTTCGGAGTGTAGCTCGACCGATTTGTGGCATTTGCGGTTGGGTCGCATGAGCGAAAAGGTATTGAAATTCTCGCTAAAAGGAATTTTGTGCCTTGTAACGGTAACTCACTTACCTCTTGCACCCATTGTTTGGCGGGCAAGCAACAACCGTGTCGCCTTCAAGAGAACGCCACATGGTAAGAAACCGAGTTTGTTGGATTTGGTACACAGATCTTTGTTCATGGGAGATAGAAGTATCGGTGGTGCACTTTATTTCATGACTTTTGTGGATGACCACTCTAGGAAATTGTGGGCATGCCGTTAAAGTCAAAAGATCAAGTTTTGGACGTGTTCAAGAAGTGGGTTGTGGAAGTGGAACGAGAAAGGAAAGAAGGTGATGTGCATCCGGTCCAGATAACGGAGGAGAATACCGTGGTCCATTCGAATCATTTTGCAAGACCATCGGTATCAAACTTGAGAGAACAGTTCGAAGACCCCACAACAAAACGGTGTAGCGAGAGGATGAACCGCACCATTTGTGAGAGAATTCGTTGTATGCTCTCTCATTCTAAACTCTCGAAAGGCTTTTGGGGTGAAGCCTTGAACACGGCGGTCTACTTGATCAACCGCGCTCCCTTCACATGCGTTGGACGGTGATATACGGAAACGATTTGGAAAGGTAAAGATGTTTCTTATGATCATCTTAGAGTGTTTGGTTGTAGAGCATTTGTGCACATTCCTAGAGATGAAAGGTCAAAGCTCGATAGCAAGACCAAAGAATGTGTTTTCTTGGGGTATGGGAATGGTGAATTCGGGTACCGATTATGGGATCTGATTGAGAAGAAGGTAATTAGAAGTCGAGATGTAGTGTTCTTTGAACAAGAGCACGTTGGTGATTTGCAAAACCTCGACAAAACCGAAACCTCTTCGAGGAACTTTGTTGACCTAACTCCTCTTTCTAACCCTAACCCTAATTCACAAACATCACAACCAAGCCAAGTCGAACCAACAAGAAACCAATGACTCTCGAGAGGTGAATGAACCTCAAGCCGAAACCTCTTCAAGTGTGGTTTCTCAACCACAAGAATTGAGAAGATCGACCCGAGAAAGGCGGGCTAACACAAGGTACTCTACCTATGATTTCATTTTGTTAGTAGATGATCGTGAGCCGAATGCTTTGATCAAGCAATTGAATCGGAGCACAAAAATAAGTGGATGGAAGCCATGCAAGATGAGATGAAATCCTTGCATGAGAACAACACTTTTGATTTGGTGGAATTCTTAGAAGGGCAAAAATGTGCTAAAAAATAAATGGGTGTATCGGGTAAAATCGGAGGGTCGAAGAAGGAAAGCGAGATACAAGGCTCGGTTGGTAGTGAAGGGATTTGATCAAAAGAAGGGAGTTGATTTTGATGAAATTTTCTCTCCGTTGTGAAGATGTCCTCTATCAGGGTTATGCTCGGTTTGGCGCTAGTTTGGATTTAGAGATTGAACAACTAGACGTCAAAACCGCATTCCTCCATGGAGAATTGGAGGAGGAGATCTATATGGAGCAACCCGAAGGATTCGTGGCGGAAGGACAAGAGCACTTGGTGTGCAAGTTGAGGAGGAGCCTCTATGGCTTGAAACAAGCGCCACGAAATTGGTACAAAAGGTTTGAATCTTTTATGAGTGACAACAATTTCATGAAAACTAATTCCGACAATTGTGTTTTTGTGAAACGGTATTCTAGCGGTGATTTTATTATTCTCTTGCTCTATGTTGATGACATGTTGGTCATCGGTAGTGATTTGCGAAAAATTAGAGCATTGAAAGAGAGACTTGGTAGTGAATTTGCTATGAAAGATTTGGGTGCGGCTAAGCAAATTCTTGGTATGAGGATCACGAGAACCTAGGAAAGATCGGAAGATTTGGTTGTCACGGGAGAAGTATATCGAGAAGGTGCTCAAAAGATTCAACATGGCCAAGTGTAAAGCCGGTAACTACTCCCCTTGCTAGTCATTTTAAATTGACTAATGATGGTTATCCCAAGGACGACAAGGAGGAGGAGGAGATGAGGAATGTGCCCTATGCCTCGGCCGTAGGCTCGTTGATGTATGCAATGGTGTGCACGAGGACGGGATATTGCTCATGCCGTTGGCGTGGTAAGTCGTTTTCTTTCTAATCCGGGTAAAGCGCAATATGAATATTTAAAAAGATGACATTCTCATTAAATTAACAGACGCCATTAATAAAAAAAAAAGAGGGAAGGGATTCATTGACAATGGGTTATTTTGACACTTTTCACAATGAATTTTTAAACAAATATATATAAAATAAAATAGAAAAAGTTTATAGATATGTTATTTTACTTATAGATTGATATTATTTCAAATTTTATGTAATTTTAATATCATTTAATAGTCCATTAAAGATCATTAAAATTTTATATAATTTATAACCATTTTAATTTAACGGTATTTGATGGACTATTAAATGATAATACATGAAATTTAAAATACTATCAATCTATAAGTAAAAGAATATATCTATAATTCTTTTCTATTTTGAATTTTTATATTTATTTAAAAAATTATTGTAAAAATTGTCAAAATAACTCATTATCAAGGGATTCCCATCCTAAAAAGAAAATGTAACAGATAATGCCCCACCAATTGCTATAAAAAATGATCATTTCCATGAAAAAGATAATGCATTTGGATCTATCTTTCCCCCATCTTTTCTTTGCTTATGAGCTCTTGTAGATTATTTCATGAAAAAAATATGCTTATGAAAACAAGGGCGAATGCACATTCAGCCAAGGTAACGGTTAGATGACTCCTCAGATTTTGAAAATAGTGTTTTTGAAAATTTTTTTTTGCTAATCTCACTCTTTGAAATTAATTTTTAACTCTCCTAGATTGTTTGTTTACTTTCATTGAGAAAAAAATATTTAATACCGTAAATACTAAAAGAATTATGAAAAAGTCTCAAAATATGAAGTCCCTAAGAGGAGGATTTTTTTATCGACTTGATTATCTATTTTTTTATTTTTAATATATAAAAGAATTTTTATAGTTTTTTATTAGATAAAAATGTATGTTAAATTATTGGTTATTTATTTAATATCTAATTAATTAATATATTTAAATTCGATAAATTATTATAATTCAGTTACTGACCTATGATAAAAATTCTAGGACAGGCCGTGATGAAAATATCCATCTGTCAAGTATTTATGAGATATGCCAATCTTCGAGTGAGTTGATCGAATTTCAAAAACAACCCCGATAACGATTTTTCCTAATAATTCATTAGCTAACGAAAATAATAATTTCCAGAATTAAATGTTCTGAATTATGATTGACGTGAACATGATTGCATCGTTATGACTTGTGAATTTGTCCGCATAAATTTATACATTTGTGTGATAATTTTAAAATGTCACCTTGCTTAACCAGAAACATTTATGCTAATTTGCTAATTAAATTGAACGGATTTTTTTCGTCACTTTCACTGTACTTTTCAAGTTTCAGCTAACAGGTATGCCACTGGAAGTGGATCCAAATCCATAGGAACCAAAATTCCGACCCGTTTAATTAATCATCAGGTCAATAATTAGTTAATATGACCACGGTCGTTCCCTCCTCTTTTTCGTTATTCTCGCAGTTAATCAGTGGCACAATAGTAAAATACCTTTCCAATCGAAGCATAGTAATCTTTCCTCGAGCCCCCGACTTTAAATTTTTTAAAGTTGCCCTGAAAGATTGCATATTTGCATGACATCAATTGTTAAATAAAAATTATTACAATTTAAGGCTGGTATTCTTTCCGGTCCTGGTTAGACAGGTCAGGTGCAAATATTTACTCTTTATAAGAAAAAAGGAAAGTCAGGGGTATATTTGATAAAATCTCCTAAAATAAGTAATCAGAAACAAAACGAAAAAGGAAAAGGAAAAGAAAAAAACCGCTTCCAGTGAACAGAGAGAAGCCAAGCCAAGCTGTGATTAACTGAGGAATAGAGGTTTCTTTCCTTCCCAGCAAGCGTTCGTTGCCATAAAAGAATTAAAAACAATTTCTACAAAATTGGAGTTGAAAAGAAAAAAGAAAATTGAAGAAGGAACAAGGAAGAAGGCGTAGAGAAATATCTCGGTGAACCATCGTGCCTTTTCGCTATTTCCTCCGTGCGGAAAGCTCTCGGTTGTACAGCTAGGGTTTGGTGTGGGGTGTGGGATCTCACTCCGTTCGATCTGAGGTCATTGCCTCTAGATTTGCACCGGGTGCTGTGCCGTAGATCGAAAGATTTTAACGAACGAAGAAGGTAATTCAGCGACACTAATTTTCGTTTTCTTTATGCTGGAGAATTGGTCTTTGGTTACGATTTTTGGTCAATTGGGTTAAAAAAATTATTATTGTTTAGTTTAATGCTGAGCATGTTATTCGTGAATTGGTCTTGTGTTTTGGTTCCTGTTGAACCATCTTAATTTTTCTACGGTTTATGCAATTTTTTTTAAGGTGATTATAAGCTGTAAGTTATATCGTTCTTTGATAAGTTCATTACAGCAGTTCTTTTACTTCTCTGGTGGTAAATCTTTTATGTTTTGTGGAATTTTCTTTTATCTAATTGGTTATTGCACAAAGTATTTTGATCAATTTGCTAGATGTGCTAAGTTTTGCGTTGCACAACTTCGTAAGTTCACATTGTATAGTTCGTCAAATGAAAAGTCTGTTAGACTGTTACTTCTTAGTTCCAAAGGAAATCACTTTTTTTCTTTCCATGGTAAACAAGCTATGCACAACATCATTTTCAAGGAAAAGGACAGATAATAGTCTAATGTTAGATGCTGTCAAAAAATTGTGCTGAAAATTTTGAAAAAAAATCCCCTCTTATCCTTTGTTTATGTTCATGTGTAAAGTAAAACTATTTATAGGATCACCGGGACTATGTACATATCTTTCTCTAAGAAACTATTGTACATTGTTTGTTTGCACTGGAAAGATAATTGTCTAATGTTAGATGTCAAAAATTCTTATGCTAAATATTGAAAAAAAAAATCACCCATCTCATCCTTTGTTTTAAGTTCATGTATAATACTAATATACTTTCTGTTATTGAATCACCTGTGTATTCTAGCAATTAATAGTAAATGCACACTCAAAACCTCTTATGATAAGGTTCCTATCAATACCATACTGACATAACCCTTGTAGTTTATAATGTTTTAAGTTCAGTTAACATGGTCTTTACATGATCCATAATGATCATTTTGCAGTTCAGAATACAATGGGATCACTAGGTGAAATTTGATGGGGGGACTGAATTTGGGTCCCTTCAGGCAGTGAAAGATGCCACCATCACCCTCTCTGAGAGCCTCTCCTGGGAGAGAGAGAACAAAGAATGTTCATAAGCGGGGCGACATCTTAGAGAACAGCCTCTCCTATAAACCAAAAGATGACGAATTGATGCTGTTTGCTAATATTCAGAATGGAGAGGAGGAGAAGGAGAGCTTTCTTCTGCAGTCATCAGATGATTTTGATGAGTCCTTAAGTAATTTGTTTTTTAAATTCGAATTCTATTTCTGAACCAAGGGCAAAATCGCAGGCATAGTACATATGGTGATAGGTCGCCTATATGGAGTGGCATAGGTTCAAATTCTGAGAAAGGCATATGAAAAGTAACATATGCGGGGGGGTCAATGGGAGCCCTATTTTTTTTAAAAAGAAAAAGAAACAGAAAGGGCAATCAGTATAAAATGGAAAGTTATTTGTATTGCTAATTAGCTAGTGTTTCCTTTTTAAGGAAAGATATGCAAAATATTAGTTACTTTCTATTAATGGACAAATATGCTCCTAGATCCATGCCAAAATAACAACAAAAACAACAAAGCTTTTACTCCCAAATAAATTGGGGTAGGCTGTAATTTTGAGCACAATCATAAGTTTTGACAATTTTCCATATGAAAGTGTAATTTAGCACAATCTGAAGAGACAATATTGGTGATTTTCTCATTGACTATTTTGCCTTTTGCTTTTGCTTTTGCTTTAGATAAATTGAGATATTTCTCAGAATTCAAGCCCGTTAACATCCCTGCAAAAGGTGAAAGCAGTGATTTACTCAATGTCGAAGGTGATAAGAATGATTATGACTGGTGAGTGCTGCTTGTAGTAAATACTCCGATAAACATCTTGTCCTTTTAAAGGCTCTTGTTTTCTAAAAATAGAAATGATTTATTTTCACAATATTTAACAGGCTACTGACTCCACCTGACACTCCTCTTTTTCCTTCATTGGATGATGAGCCACCTCCACTGAAAATCATTACGAGAGGCCGGCCTCAATCTCAAATCAAGTCCCTTTCCAGATCATCAACAGTAAGCTATTGTGTATACTGCATATACTTCCGCTTCTATGCTCACAGGAGCGTAAACATTTTATTGTAATTTGCTGATGGAATACATGGATCTTTACTTGCTGTAAGCATCAAAGATAGTTTGATCTTGGTGACAGATTTTTTTATTGCATGACCATTGAATGAGTTATCATGTAATTATTTCCATTTTAATTTGTATGATAAGTGATGAGGGTAAGGAATGTAGAAAAATAAAGCAAAAAACAAGATGGAATGTGTGGCGGTATTTCATTTGTGTACTTACCTACTGTCTGTCTGTCTCTGGTGACAGATGGAGCAAACACAGAGATCAAGTAGAAGCAGTGCGAGCCCAAGCAGGCACAGCCCTTCTCCACGTTCCACGGTCAGCACTGTCCATTCAATGCCAAGACAGTCTTCTGCTTCACGGGCCAGCTCACCTTCTTTTGTTCGAACACCAACACCCACACGACGATCTGCTACACCACCAGCTAAACCTTCTACGCCCACAAGGCAGTCTGCAAGCCCCACACCGCGGAGGATCAGTACTGGCTCCTTCAACCAACCGAAAAGGGGAATCTCTCCGGTTAAAAGCAGTCGTGGGAACTCACCTTCACCAAAAATTCATGGGTGGGACTCAAATCCACCTGATTTCCCTATGGAGACGCCACCAAATTTACGTACCTCTCTACCTGAACGACCAGCATCCAGGTCCCGTGGTCTGTCTCCTGGATCTGGTATCAGGTCCGACTCAAATTCAAGATATAGGAGGCAGTCAATGTCGCCGACGCCTTCTAGAAGCATCAGCTCATCCCATAGCCATGACCGGGATCGTTTTAGTTCACATAGCACTGCAGATGATGATATGGATTCTATGAGCTCTTTTTCAAACAGCATTAGTGCAAGGAAAAATGTTGGGATGGTTAAGAATAGAACTGTTGTGGTGTCAAAGAAGCCTGCTAAGAATATTATCAGTGTTGGGTCTGCCCCGAAGAGGTCGTTTGATTCCGCACTTTGGTTGATGGTAAGCTGCATGCAATGTGCTTATGTTCTTACCTAGCACTTTATTCAGGAGTACAGATAATCATTTTTTAATTTTGATAAACCCAAGATTGTTTATTTTCTTAGCTGTTGCCAAATATGAACCTAGCAAAGCAGAACTGATTGCCAGTCCAACTGTACTAGTTTTAACCACCCAGAGAGTTTGAAAATAATTCCAAAATTATCCATGGGTAGAAAATTCAGTTTTTTATTGTTTAATTAAGCTCCAGTCTATGAAAAAACTTTTAAATTGTTGTCCCTATCAATAACTTTGTTCCATATTGAAGATATCATGGTTGTATTCCTCAGGACCACAGGAAAGCCCCAGAAAACATGTTCCGACCACTTCTCTCTAGTGTCCCTACCACCTCATTTGTCACAGGAAAGGCAAACAACACAAGCCGGCCAATGTTTTCTAGAAATTCATCTGTGACAACAAGTAGCAATGCAAGTTCTGAGCATGGTGGCACTGTGGCGCCTTACCTTGACAGTGACCATGACCAAGTTGACTATCCAGATGGTGAATCTGAAAAGATTGAGGGGTCTGACGTACACGAGGAAGTTTTTGTCTTTGATAAAGTTGACGAGTTAAATGAAAACTTGGACCATGATGAAGAGCCCCTAGACTGTTCTCGGGGTGATTTTGGTAGGGAATTGTTGGAAGTCACTTGTTCTAGATGCAGGAAGAGATTTTTTATTATGGAGCATGAGGCTGATGTTAATCTTTGTGAAGAGTGTGTTGGTGCTGATAAAATTTCAGTGTTACAACCTGCTTTAATGAGGGATGAAATTGGTCAGATGGGAACTTCAATGAAGATTGAAGATGATTTCCATGAAAAGGATAATAGTGAAAATATTCCTCATGACGAAGAGTGCTCTGTGGTACTAACTAAAATTTCCCCTGGGGAAACAAGGGAGAAGAGCAATGGTTTGATGTATGATGAAGCAATGAATCATGATACCTTGGAGAGGCACAAGGAGAAGCAAATTGAAATTCTGAGGGAACATGTAGCTACTGACTTGAATTTGGACAAAACAACTGAGGCAACAGTTCCTGAAGTCAATGCTAGTGGTAATTTTCTTCCAGAAGAACTATCGGCTGATTTAGAAGTGAAAGACCTTGCACAACAAACAAACACCACTACCAAAAATGAGAAGCAATCACCACCTCCAGATCCAAAATTAGAAGATCTTAACAAAGAGCCTGTTGTTTCAGACCTGGTTCTACCAATAAGCAGCGTCACATAGAGCCTGCTGTAAGCCCAATGCACCGAGGTGAAAACACAGAAGGCACAGGTATTTCTGTCCTTCTGATGGAAAGGTCCTGCAGCAGTAAGTGGCCAGTTATAGAAGGTCGTGCTTTTTCTGCCACAAATATACATTGCTCAGAACCCTCCTACACCAGAGACAACACTAGTGTACTAAAACGAAGTCTCGGGCACCAGAGCTCATCAGCCTCTTCCTCTGTTGATTTGGGCCCGTTTAGAAACACCGAAGCCCGCTTAAACCGGCTTCTAAGAAACAGAAATAAAACCTCAGGGCAGCATGCAAGTAGCCTGAGCACCGGATCAATGTCTGACATGTCAATAAGTGGTTCCTCGGTGTGTATTGGCCCCAGAAGTGACAATAATGAAGAGTTGTGCTGCAACTCCTTTGATGAGGATAGTAAGACTACAGAAGCTGCATCACCTTCAGTTAACAAGAGAAATTTTGAGGGAGTACAGAGTATTTCTACTGAGAATGAAATAAGTGATGTTATAGGAGTATCCATTGATGAGTGTGATGAAAAAATTCTGGATGTACAGAATGATGCTGAATCTGAGCAAATGGAGGAAATCAAGATTGATTCCTTAGAAGAAAGCCATACCTCGACAGTGTCTGAGAAGGAAGAGTTAGTAACACCAGGCGAGTCTTGTATATTTGAAACTTCCAGTACTAGCCCTGGTAAGAGTTATTGATGCTGTATAATTCTTTTTTCCCTTTATTTATCTTTTACTTTCTTATTTTCTTATCAATTCTTTCCTTAAAATAAATATCAGATTGAACCCTATCCTGAATCAGAAAAACTGTATGCATTCAATTCCAATATTTGGTTGCCCTTGATTGCAGTTTTTACTGAATTATTTGATCTAAAATGTACAGTTGTACAATGAAGGAAACTTCATTCCATCATTTGAACTTGAATTTGAAAGAGATGGTATCAACAATTAATGACCTTTATTCGTCTGATATTTACATTTTGTGTCGGTTTTCTACCTTATCTGTTTGCATTTTACCATTAAATGAGTGCCTAGTGTTATCCTAAAAATGATATATTATCCCTGTACTGATGGGAATGTATATCTTTTAATCCTGTATACATATATATCAATCCTATTAGAATCCTTATTCTATACTTCTTTTCTCTTCTTCCTTTTGCCAGAAGAAGCATCAAGCACGAAAGTAGAAATATCAACGCCACAAATGCGAAGAAGCTTCACATTAGCAGAGGCAACTGATACCATACTTCTCTGCAGCTCCATTGTACATGATGTAGCCTACAAAGCTGCAACTATTGCAATAGAAAAAGAAAGCTTGAACCGAGAGGTGATTGAGGAACCTCGTGCCACTATCACTGGTGTAAACTATCCTACTGCAAAATCTGACAGGTCAACTGAACTGCCCCTAAAGCGAATAGTTAATGCTCGTAAGGTCAAGCGTAAACGACCTGACACAGAAAATACTACACAGAGTGGGGAGGTTGAGGGTGGAGATGTGAAGGATTGTAATTCATTACCATCCACTGGTGATTCTGTCCACAAAAACGAGAGTCTTAAGCCTCCACAGCCACCGCCAGCAAAGCTGGAAGGAAAATGTAATTGTACAATTATGTGAGAGGGTGTCATTGTCAGCTAATTTTTTTTATTGTCTTAATTTTTAGTTTTAGGTTTTTGTGGTGATGCCGCCTGTTCGTTCCGGAGGGCATTTAGCGCGCTTTGAGCTATTCTTTTCTTGTATAATATTTTTTTTGTTCATTTTTTTCATTGTTTACGATGGGTTCTACTTATAATTTGTCCTGTGAATCCGCTTTTCAAATCTCTGACAAGTATATGGGTTGGCACGTGAATTGACATTCATATTCCGACATGGTGTTGATTATTTTTTTCTTCCTTGTTATGAAATTGTTTGGTCACTGAAGTATCTCCCTCCAAGTTTTCTTTAGCATTACATGACATTGCCTTTTGAGTACTGAACTGCTAATTGATGTTTCTACTAACAACCATCAACTCTTGTGATGGGAACTCTTATGATCGAACAAGGCACGGCTCGGTGAGCTATGTAGAGGGAAATAATCAAGGAAAAGACGCATGAATTAGATGCCGTGGAGTTTGGCAAACAAGTATAATTTGTTAAGTTGTAGCATTAGTGGATGGATTCTCTTATGATTTGATGTCATATATGGGGGCTCCGTTCTCGCATATGTGTTTATTATCATCTTATAGACGGAATTGTCGTTCAAAGTGTACTTCTTACTTCACTATCATATAATAATAAAGACATGAGATCTCAATTGACGATTGTCAATCATTAGTGGGGGAATTAAGTCCGATTTAATACTCAGATTATAATAGTTTATCGAGTTTAAATTCATTAACTAATTAGATACTAAATAAAAAAAATAGCAATTCAACGTACATTTTATCTAATAAATTTAGAGGTCATAAATTAGATTCAAAGATGTCAGATTAACAAAAGTTTAAATTAAAATCACTATTTTTCAAAATTAACCCCCTGGATCATCCGCCTCTGTCACCAGTTATATATTACTACTATCATGTATGTTTGTTGCAACGGGATTGATGTTGAAAGAGAATGATAATGTTATCAATTTAGTGATAACATTGTCAATTTAGTTTGACAGAGTGAATTAATTGTGATAACAATTAGTTAGCTATAATTTAGTAATTAATTGTACCATTTTGGCATACTATTTTTATTTTTTTTAGATATCATAAGATTTTTATATCAGAGATAATAATCAACCATAATTATCAATGAGCCAACAATTAAAGCCAAAACCTAGTTAAAAAGATATTTCAAAATTATAGTATGAATCTCTATGATACTCCATGTAAAAATCATAATTGTGAGAAAAAAGAGAACTGCAACAAATTTTTCGCAGTTTCAACACGTAAGTTAAAAAAAAACTTAATCAGATGGATGACGTTGATTGTAAAAATGTGAAATAAATTTGAACCATTATAGAATCAAAATACATAAATGCTTAATAAAAAGTAAAGATACATAAACAAATAAATCACTCAAAAATGTAACAACATCTTAGTTGTTTTAAACCATATCACTATTGGTATCACGTTTTACTAGGGGTGTCAATGGGTCGGGTCGGGTCGGGTCAATTCATCATTATTTTATTATTTCTTTTGATCTGACCTGAATCCGATCTAATTACATTCGGGTCAAAAAATCTTGACCTATATCCGACCCGATTGGGTTACGAGTTGTTCCAATCCGACCTGTATAAAATAATTAAATATTTATTAATTATTTTTATATTATTTTAAGCAATCAAAATTTAAATAATTTATAATTAATCATAATTAGTATATAATTAATATATATTTAAGGTTTAATTAGTATTAAATGATAAAATTACTTTAAAAAAACATAATTAATCAGGTCGGGTCGGTTGATCCAAACCCGATTCAGATTAAAAAAATTAGAGTCATATCTGACCCGTTTATTTTGAGATCATATCAGACTAGATTAACCCGGTTCACACCCTTTGTTTCACGTATCTATCGAAACATGGAAATTAAAGAGGAAAAGTGACCATAGGGATTGGGAATATACCTTTCAGTATCTATCCACGTCTATTTTTAAATTTATATTATCAATAAATATAATATTTTTTTTGAAAAAAGTGGAGTATTTCCACCAGTTTCATTGAAACTAAGAACATACATAATCCAAGGTCCGATATGATACCAAACAGCTGATATCTAAATCAGACAAATACATTCACAGTTAAGGATTACTACATAGCACATACCAACAGAGTACTAATATCAAAACGCCATACCTATCAATCACTAAGATATTAACTAAGATATTAAGTTTTAACAACTAAGAAAGAAATAGACTTCAAAAGACACCGTTTTCCAAATATCACAGCTACATAAGAAATATTTCATCAATCTCCCTTTCAAACATAGGAACTTCCAAAGCCACTTGAGTATCCACCATGTCCCTCATTAGGGTTTCTTCTGACACCTCTTCCTCTGACATTTCCTCTACCAAATCCTGAACCTGCAGAGAAAGAATCTACACGTCGTGTGATAAAATAATTGATAAGTGTAACAAATTAACTTTGCCTTTTATTCCACACCAGTATTTAGAAAAGCTAATGATTTGCATTCCAATCACAATGACATGTTTAGACTTGCACTTATCATTAAAACATAATCGATTTCTTTCCAACCAAACAGTCCAGAGAACTGCCCCTCTAATCAATTCCATAATATATTAATTTTTCAAAGGAATACTACAATCTAAATTCCATAAATCTTCTACTGTGTATCCTACAAAAGAGAAATTTATTATATGTAGCTATCCAATTCTAAATAATAGAAATAAAAGCACATGTGACAAAGAGATGATCAGTTGATTCATCCTCTTTACAAAACATACACTGTGTATTTTCATTCCACCCCTTTTTTATTTAAATTAATTTTAGTTAAAATTCTATTTTTCCTCACTAACTAAATAAATATTTTAATTTTTAATGGTATATTTATTTTTCACATTACAGTAAAATTAGTATTTTTGAAAGCTCCATATTCTAGTCATTTTGTACAAAGAGTGTACAGAGCAACTACCCTTGGAGTCTCATCTCCACAGAAGAATATCCTTATTATATTGATTTAAAACAAAAGTTCTAAATTCAAGTTCCAAATCACACCATTTACTATGATATAGTCCTACTAATTGCGTGTTAAAATATAATTATATTTTGTCAGAAGAAAAGACTTATGAGACAGTAATATCTGAATTATTAGAAATGAAAACAACAAAGGATATTTACAAGCTAGAGAGTATTCATTTTTCCATCTATCTATCCAAAATAAAATTGATTCACCATCATTAACTTTCCAACTTATACTAACTTCTAAATTATCCTTATAAAATATATATTTTTATAGAAGGGTGAACTATTAACTTTAGGAATAAAAGCTAAATATTTGTAAAGTAGAATTTACTTCCATAACCTTGAATAGATGGGTCTTAAAATGCAAATTAAAAGTTATAAAAATATAAATTTCGTAATATCAAATTCAATAACTAACACAAATCATGTTGATCTAATTTAAATTAAAGAAATAATATTTATAACGAAATCTAAAATATTAAAGTCAAACTCGTCTCTTAAAACAGAATAAAATAATAATAATAATAATAATAATTAATTAAAAGAAGAATTATGGATTTATGAAATCTAAATTAACGATTAAATTTAAGAATATAGATTGGTTAGTTTCGACAAGTTCTGGTAATCGAATCATCAATAAAATAAGAAATGGATAAATTAAATTAAGACTTATGACTGTCACGCAAACAACCGTACAAATCCGCCATAGAAAATCCCAGTCTCATCTCTCTCTCCTCTTTAATACCCATCACCCTCCATCTCTCCCTCTCTCTCTCCTTACCCGTACCTTTTCCCTTTTCCTTTCTTTTCCCCTCTGAATTCCCCGGGCGACCCGATTCCACTTTTCCCCTTCTTTCTCCTTCTCTTTTCCGTAAATCCTCACTCCTTTCCCCTCTTTTTCTCTCCCTGGCGACACAACACCGATGGAACCGATGGAGGCATTTCCCTCATTTCTTTCTCTGATGACTCGAGAAAAACCCTCTCGCCGACCTCAACTCTATCTCTCTCTCTAAATCGCACAACTGCTCCTCAATACCATCGCCCTCAGCCCGATCGGCGCCTCCATCGCGTGCACTAGCCCCGTGCCGTCTCCACCACACCTCCCCCAAATCGGTGACCCATCTGTCCTCTGCACAGCTGTGCGCCTCAGGCTAGAAGCCGATACCATCTTATGCCCTCTGATTTCTGCCATGAGGCTAGTCGAGCACAACCCCCGACCGACCCTCTTTATTCTTGCTGTCTAAAGCTAAAATGGTACTATCTTTTCTTTTATCTGTGGCGTAGTGTGGGCTAGGCGTACCTTGCCGAGCGGCCGCGCTTGTATCTGTGACTTGCTATTTGTGTTGCTTGTGCCTTTTCGATTAAGTCCCTGGTGGGACAGTTCCCCTCTAAACCCCTTGTAACTCTCGAGTGAGACCCTGGTACGCTGGTACCAAAGGTACCAGTGAAGCAGGGTACTTCCCCGACCTCTCTTTGCGATTACCGATAAATACTGACCATTGTACTTGTTTGGCTTTGTACCCTAGATTCTTGGTTTACATTACTACGATAAATTTGGGTTTTACTTTATTCTTATTCTTGGTAACTGGCCCCACTTTAATACGTTCTCGATTTGCTTGAAATGTCTGTTCTTGCCCTTTTTGTTGTGCTTTGGTACGATGGTACCAATTGGTACCATTGATGCGAGGCCGTGACATTTGGCTACTTGTGTTGTTGTTGGCTGTTATTGTGCTTTGGTTTTCTGTTGTACCCGATTTGCTTTGTGTTTGATTCGATTATGAGGCCTTCATGCTTGTTGGTTGAAGTACTTGTTGTACGCTGGTATCTTGCTCGGGTTGCTGTATGGGATGGGCTGTTGCCCGGATTTTCCCTGTCTAGTGTGGTAGGAGTCAGTCCGTTTGTTTGAAATTTGGGTGGTGTTGTTGTTGATCTGGCCTTTGGTACATTGGTACCAGTCGGTACCAATGATGCGAGGGTGATTGCCTTAATTCTCTCAATTTTTGTTGGCCTGTTGAGATTTTGTGCTTGGGTTATATTTCAGGCTGTTGTGTTATACTCGTTCGGCTCTGAGCTTATTTGTGCTAGTATGGCCTATACCTTATCTGTTTCCTTGTCCCACTGGCATATGAATCCCTAAAATTTGTCAATGCTTATGTCCAGTTTACTAAAAGGGCTGATGTGTAAACCCAATATAAATTAAGGATAAAGTTATGAAATCTAATAAGAAAAGGGGGCTTAACTAAATTTTTGCGGTAATAACCCACTTAAAGGGTTATATGCGCGAAATATCACCTTGATATATAATTATAAATGCATAAAATAAATTGATCTTAACTAAGTGGGCCGAAAGGTTAATTTGGATAATAATTTAATTAATTTATTAGCAAGTGCCGTAAAATTAAAAATGAGCGCAACTAATAATTAATTAATACTTAAAACTGAATATGGGAAATGATTATATTCCCTGACTGCCCCCCGATTCGGGATTTCGGTGCATTGGCACCAACGATCTAGTAGTCAGCGTATGATCCCGAACATTTAAAACACCAACACATTAAAACACCAACACGTTTAAATAAATAAAAACGTTTAATTTAAATTTAAGTTTAATTGAAATTAATTACTTTTTCTTTCATTTTTTTTATTTGAATTCTAGCTTATAATATATATTTTCTAATTAATAAAATAATATTAGGATATAAATGAAATATAATTAGAGAATGTAAAATAAATAACTAAGAGTTATGAAATAACAAGAATAATAATAGAATCTTAAATATATATTAATCAATTTCTTTATTTAGGAAAATTGAATAATATTAATATATACATATATAAGTATATATATATTAATTAATTTCTCTATTTTTATAATGAAATAACATTAATTAATATATATATAACTATTTATTAATCAATTCATCTATTTAATAATGAAATAATATTAATAAATATATAAATAAATATATAAAATAATTTCTTTATTTTTAAACTAAAAGAATATTAAAAATAAAGAATATATATAATATAATATATATGAATCAATTTCTCTATCTCTTTAAAATCTGTAATTCTAGTTTTATATAATATATTTCATATTTTCAAATTTATAAAAATAATATTAAAATATGAAGTGAGATATAATTAAAGAATAATAATATTATAATATACATATATATATATATATAGTAATTAATTTCTCTATTTTAAATTAATAAGAATAATACTAAATATATTAAATATAAAATATTATATATTAATTAATTTCTCTATTCCTAAATAATTAATTATCCTTATTATAAATTTAATTTAATTAAGTGATAATAATTAGTTAGCTTAATTAATCAAAATAAAATTTAAATTAATTATATTAAATCAAAATAATTATAATCTTAAAATACGAACTTAAATAATGATGATTTCAATTGAGAGTCCGGTATACCCTGACCTAACCAGACCCAACGCGAATAGGATACTCGCCAATTTAATTTATTTTGACTTTATAGGTTTTCGAAAATATCTTGATGAGCCGACAATCAAGTACACTCAGGATGAGACGGTTGACGAGATCGTGGGCCCCACCGGAGACCGAGCAATCAGACGCTATCAGCCTTGCCAAAATATTCAGGTGCGGATTGCACTGAGATTTATGATTTCTTAGGATATAACCTAGATTATATTTTCTTTTCTTTTGATATTGAAACTTGATCATATCATCCGCATTTCATTTTATATGCATTTCATTTTGATTATTAATTAGATTAATATTTAAGTTAATTAGTGTAGGATAGATTATCCTAGATAGATGTAAGTAGTATTTAATAATTTAATATAATTAGTTACATGATAGATTATCTTAGATAGAGTAAGTAGTATTTAATAATTTAATATAATTAGTTACATGATAGGTTATCTAGGACAAATTATCTTAGATAGAGTAATTAGTATTTAATAATTTATATTAGTATTAATTAAGTACCTTGAAATTTTATTATGTAAATAATGTGATTTTTATTAACTGGATTGTTATATTGACCAAAATAATCTTAATCGAGTTATCACTAAATTGAATTAAGATTTGAATTTTGCATATTATCTATTTTCTATGATTTGTATGTTGTTATGAAACTCAAGGAAAATTTTAAGTAAAAAAATGAATATTCAAATTTAGGTTTGGGAAGAGTGTCAATACCAGCTCGATTTCATAGTAAAATACACTTTAAATTTATTATTGAGGAGCTATTCCGTGGTTACAGTGATTATTTTATCACTTTTATATTTAGCAGTGATTATTTTGTCACTTTATATTTGTTCGTGATTGATTCACTTCATTTCATATTATTTTCGGATAGTCTCCTTCAATTTGAATTATATATTATTCGACGGAGTGGAGCTCGAGGTCGGCGTTGTATTTTCTTTGCCTAAACAATCATTTAGTAAGTAAGAGTTTATTTAAAAGATCTAAATCAAGTACCCCAATCCACCTTGATCCTTACTCTTACAAATAATTTTTCAAGAGACTAGGTTAATTTTTTTTTCCTTACTAAACTGCCACCATACCATAAAAAATATCTTCTTAATTGATTTATTATTTCCTTAACCTTAATTGGAAATTTATAGAAGGACATCCAATAAATTGGTATTGAGGTAATAACAAAATTCAATAAAATAATTTTTCCCCTCATGGATAATATTTTACCTTTCCAATCTCATAATTTGTGTTCAATTTTATCTATTAAAAATTGTCAATCATTGTCAGTCAAAGTTTTCCAATGGAGAGGAATACCCAAATAAGAGATAGACAAATAACATAATTTACAACCAAAAATAGAAGCTAATTTATCACCTTCATCATCTTTTAAATTTAATAGAATTATTTCACATTTTGAGAAATTAATTTTCATATCAAATAAATTATCAAATCCAATTAATATCCATCTAAGAGCATGAATAACAAACTCTGAAGCCTCTAAAAATAATAATATATCATCAACAAAATGTAAATTCATAATTTAAATATTAGTTCTATCAATCACAATTCCTTTAATAAAACCTTATTTTGAAGCATTAAGTAAAATTCTATGCAACACATCAGAAATCAAATCAAATAGAAATGGAGACAAGGGATCTCCTTGCCTCACCCCTCTTTTGCAGATAAAATATTCTCCTAACACACCATAAATGTTAATATATGTTCTACTACTATAAAGAATATCCTTAATCCAAGTTAACCACTTATCCTAAAGTTTCTACCCTGCATAATATCTAAAATGAAGTCCTAATTGACTCTATCAAAAGACTTTTCAAAATCCAATTTAAATAGAACACACCTTAGTTTTTTTTTAAAAAATTATATGTAAAGTCTCATGAGTATAAACTACATTATCCATTATATATCTTCCTTTTGTGTATGCATTTTGTGTAGGAGAGATTAAATTATCCATTAGGGGGGATAATCTCTCAACGAGCAATTTAGTGAGTATCTTCATACTACAATTAATAAGACTAATTGGTCTGAATTGAGTAATAGTAGTAGCATCAGTTTTTTTAAGGAATAAGAATAATTGAGGCTAAGTTAATTCTTATCAAATCCAATTCATGAAGATAGAAAGCATGAACCAAAGACATTACATCATCAGAAATTAAATCCCAACAAGATTGATAGAATTGAAATGAGAAACCATCATGCCCTGGAGGTTTATTTGGATTACAAGAAACAATTATTTTCTTAACTTCATATAATGTAAAAGGTTGAGATAATAATTGCACTTGAGATTCAATTAATCTATTTTCATTTGACCAAAAATTATCCGATAAAGAGACCATCCTATCTTCACATACTCCTATAAGATTTCTATAAAAAGAGTTGATATGTTTAGAAATTATGGACTGCTCATAATAAATAACACCATTTATATCCAAAGAATATATAAATTTCTTTTTTTCTATTGGAGGCAGAAATATGATTTTTTTTGTGTAAATAATAATTAAAAATGAGTTTATGTTAATATATATTAAGTCAAACACGATAATAAAAAGTAAAAACTTTTCATAAAATCACGTTATCAATAAATAATTAAATATACATAAATAGTAACATATTATATGTCTACGTTAAAAATATATTAAGTCAATTATAATAATAATATTATTGAACAATCCTGTACTTTTTACGAAGTTACATGACTGTGCAGTTGATCTGTATTTTATTTTTTAATTGTCTAATTATTATGACAAATATTTTTTATTTTAACGATTAAAGATTCTTTTTAATAAGAGATATTCTAATGTTCATAGATACATATAGAATTTTGATAATATATATTCTAAAATACAATTCGTTGTAGTTGGTTATGTAAAATTAAATATAAAATTTGTAATTTAACAAATAATTATATAAATATTCGCATGTCACGTCATGAGGTGAGGTGGACACTGGATTGGGGGAACCTAAACATTTTCGTTGGATATCTTGCACACCGATATTTTTTAACCTTGGATGCTGATGTCTTGACGCTGTTGTAATGGGGTTTTCTGAAAACAGTTCTTCTTGAAAAGGATATAAAGGCCCTACTACGGAGATTTTTTGAAGTTAATTCTGAATTTATAATATAAAAACATCAAAGGTACACGGCAAAGCCTCCCACATGAGTCACACGAAGTGTTCAATAACGATTTTAAGGCAAAATGGCTTTTATTAAAAACAAATGTCGCCGTTTGAATAAATTAATGATGGAAACTCACTTGAAAAAGTTAAGTGTAGCAGTATAATTACAAAGATCGAAATGAAACATTCGAATCTATTTTATCTAAAAGAAACCTGTATCTCATAGAGTTTGATATGTGATACATAAAATAACGGAAATATTTAAAAATGTATTTCAATTCAAAGAAGTCTCTCTACACATAAAAATGGTATCCATTCTAGCTTAGATAGGGTACATTTTTAAATTAAAGAATGAGTTTATAATTTAATTAAATATTTACTTAAATAAAACATTAATTTTGATTTAAAAATATGCATTCTGGTTGAAATACATTTTAGTTTTAATAAGAAGAATTGAAAGAAAATTTGATGAAGTGTGTACATTTTTTGGGGAACAAAAATGCGCGGTGTCCCGTCACCCGTGGGGAGTAATCTGGAGGCTGTTAAGCGTCCAATTAAAAAACATAAATTCTGAAATCGAAGAGACGAGATACTAGCTACCTCCGCGCATAGATTTTCTGGAAACGTGCTAATACAGATAGAGATTGTAGCGAATCCGACGTTATCCGACGTTATCAATATGATTTAACCCGTCACATAAAAGATTACATAAACCCAGTGTAGGGAACTCTGACCAGATGAGTCCCTTCAAACTTCAAAGGATTGAGATTTATCTGGCGGTGACGCCATGAGATCAGGGGAAGAGATCCACGTCGCAGTCGACCCCTCCACGCGTCCCCTCGAACTACCATCGAATAATAATGGTAACTCACACCATCGTATATCGCTCTTCTCATTCGTCCACGTGTTCCAACTATCTTAGCCCCACCGCTACTTTTTTAAAACCCCTTTCTTTATTCCTTTTCCCCAATAAAGCATAGGCTGGGAACCCCCCTGTCGCGGCATCTCCACTGCCTCTCCAGTTGCTGCTTAATTAGGCAAGTATCCTTTTGCAGTGACCATTTGCTGTTTTTTTTTCTATGAATTGGGCGGTCAATAGTCATAATAAATAAATAAATAAATGTGCACTAAGCTCAACACGAGCAAATAAGCACAGAAAATTTTATAAAATAACACTGTGTTGCGCCACTGTACCGAGTGTGTTTTGTTTTGTTCTGGATGGTGAATCAAAATGCACTTCAGAGTTCAGAACCACATAACAAATTTTAAGAGATTTATTGTGAATATGTTTTAACTTTGCATGAATGGATAAGAATGTACGTCTAGAATTTGTTAGTTGTAGTTGTTGGTTTTTCTTTAATAATCAAAGAATTTTATCCATTCTGACGATCGACAGTTGATACATAATAAAGTAGATAATTATAATAGTTATTATTGTGTACTATTTACATAAAAAAAATAATTATCACGTGGAATGCATACAAACTATAGTACAAATCTCCGCAAATTTTAGAAAATATATGCAATGTTACTAGATAAATTTATTTCAAATGATGTTAACGGTATCGATTTAGCATTTTTTAATTTATGGTCTAAATTTTCAATAATTTTATAAAAATGTTAGCATCTTATGAAAATTAGATAATGATCACGAAGTTATAATAATTAAATACAATGACTTAATGTTCTAATAAAACTTCCGATACAAATATTTCTAAAAATTGCAACTTATAATTAAATTGTGATATAATTTCTTAATGAATAAAATTTTGTCTCATCCTTCAATAATGCTTCAGATAAGGGACTTGTTAGAAACATGTATATGGAGATTTTCATTATAGAGATTGAATTTAAACATGGTATGTGTTGATAAAAGTTTGTGTGTAATAGCGTCTTCTTTTGGGAGAAATTTAGATAAATATCATCCTTTAGTAATGCTTAATTGAGTTACCTGTTTCAAAATTAATAATATAATAATTATGCTAGTACATTAGGCGATTAAAATTGTTAGATATTTATTCAAACAAAGATTTTGCATATGCAAAATGGCACATGTAAGTAAAACAAAAATTGTAAAATTTTGAAAATGTAACTTTTAAGTGGTACATTTGTTAAGATACTTTGAAAGATCAAGGAATGGTTCAATAGAATTAATTTGATGATTAATTTCCATTGTCATCTTAATAACAAGCGAATCACCCATACATCAGCATTATTGTCGCATTGTGCATTCATTTGGAGAGACCGGACAACTCCCGTTAAAATAAAATGGAGAGAATAAAAATATTTTCCCCCTTCCCAACGCCCCACTTCAGCTACGTGTTCTTCTCTCGTGCCATGCTATGCACACTATTCCCCTTCTCATTGGCCACCTCTCTCCCCTTCTTTCTCTCTCTCCTTCCGACAGCGGCGCCTTCTCTTACCCTCCGCCCCCTTCTTTTAACCCAATCCGCTCGCATACCTTCACGTGCTTTCGTACTCGATACCAGCCACGCGTCCTTCTTGCACCAATCACTGCTTTCTGTATCCCACCTCGACACGTGCTCCCACCGACACGTGTCCTTCTTCCCCTCCTATTTATACCTATCTCTTCATTCCATGTCCCAGTACCTTCCAGACAAGCACAGACCTAATTTACTCTTTAAGAAAAAGAAAAGGAGAAGGAAAAAAATAAAATAATGGAGAGGAGAGGGGGATGTTGTACTATTGCAATGTACGGAGGGGAGTCTGACGTGGCATGGCGAGTTGGTCGAATACTGCTGAAGTACCGGCCGATTGCTCCGAAGCCAGCAGCTATGGCACCAGCCGCCCCGGCTACTACAGATCTAAAATCTGCTCCGTCCAGTGGCAGATTGAAGAGAAAGGTACCGCCGGTCGCTACGGCACCTGGTACTCGCCCTGCTAGCAAGAGAGGTCGTAAACCGAAGAAAGCAAACACGACACCGGCTCAGCAAACCGAAGAACGAGAGGAGAAGTGCTCTTCCTTTTCGTCTTCTACCACCACCACCACAACCTCAGGTGATTCATCATCGTTGGTCACACTTCCTCTCATGCCTGAGTCACCTGAGACGAAGCCGCCCCCCTTAGTAATTCCGGCAAATGAAACTGTGACAGCTGTCGTGGTACCTACACCAGTACGACCAGTGGGATCTTGGGTAACTGTAGAGGGACTGACTGACATCTGGCGAGAGGAGGTGCCAGTCCTGCCTAACATCACCTCTGAGGAGGCGCCCGTGTTGATATCTGATGGGTGGGGCCGGGTGACGTGGGCTAATGCAGCGTACAAGAATTTGGTGACTGGTGGAGGGGAGGAGGGAGAGGAGGTGAGAGTGGGGCTGGTGACAAGGGGTCTGGTGCCTTCTTGGGGTACATGCGGCGGCTTCACATGTCGTTTGCGCGTAAGGTACGCATGTAGAAAGAAGGGAAAGGTTTCACTGGCGGCGCCATGTGATATCTGGAGAATAGATGGCGGGGGGTATGCGTGGCGGCTTGACATCAAAGCTGCTCTTAGCCTTGGTCTTAGCCTATAGAATTCTCTATTTAGTTTAGAGAACGAACAAGATGTAAGGTTTAAGGTTTAAGGATGTGTAGGTTTGTGGCTGTTGTAAATATTTCTGGGTTAAACTTCGTGCAATGGCTGTTCTACAGAGGAAGAACGGCTATGTTAGATGTTTGAGAGGCTTTATGTAAAGAGAAAATTAGCTGAGTTTGGAAGTTAAAAGAGTACTGAAGCAATGTTTCTGTTCCTTCTCGCTGAATCTAAATTACTCTCTGCTTGATATTATTAATTGTCGTCATTTTTACTTTTGTGACTACTAGTCCTTAGTTACGGATAGTAATTAACTAATTGTTAATTTATTACAATTACACTTCCAAAATTCTGAGAGGAGAGTTTACAGTTTGGAGCAACACGCTTTCACCAATATCCAAGTTAGCATAAATTCTGATGATGAAAGTAAACTGTGATGAGTTCCACCTCAAAAAAAAAAAGTGTGATGAGTTTGATGTAACTACGTACGGCTAGTGTAAAGTTATTCCATTTGAATGTATCATCTCAAAAATCCATGAATAAATACTTTTGATACTGAGAACTAATTTTTGATCTAGCACTAAAGATAATGTCTATGCTTTCTGTATGAAAGATCGTGGTTTAAAATCTATATGGGAGGTTTAAAATTCAAATATATTTTTTTTGAACAATTAAATACTTAGACATTAATCTTTATTCAAATAAAAAAAATATTTCTCTTTTGTTAATGAGTCATATTTCTCTTTTGTAAGACTCATTCTAGAATTCTTGCATATTTTGACTCTTCTACCACCATTCTTAATTAGAGCTCTACTTCTTGGCCTGCTCTCCATTAATTTTCGCCATTGATTTGGAATTTTCTCCCCTACCAGGGAAGTTTACTGATTCTGTTGGCGCTTGTTTGATTAATATTTATTTTAATTTCTATTCCTTGATTGACAAAATAGCTCCAACATCGATCCTGCAGACATAGAACCCATCGATCTCAATGAAATTTGATCACTTTTCACCTTTTTTTTTTCTTTTTTTTCTTGTTTTCTTTTTCCTTTTCTCTTTTGAGGAAACCCTTTTTTTCTGGGTTTGTGACTTTGTGGGGGTAGGTGAGGCATGACTCGGGGGTGATTTTTGCGTCGTCCAAATTGCAGACTTTGCAGTCTGTCACAAAATGTACCTTGCTCGGAGTAACAATAGTGCATATTGTATTTGTATCTTAGTAAAACATATTAGCTTTTGTCAAATTTCTCAAATACATGCATCACGCTTGGTGACAAATTGTAGTAGTTCCATCTGTCCCTTAATTTCCGATATTTCATTACTTTGTTGCAGCGATTTATTTTGTGGAACTGTCTTTATTGATGGGGCCCATGTAGTGTATCGGTCAATTAATAGTACGTTCCTTCAGGTGCAGGCTTGTTTGGAAAAAAAAAAATATAGTATAAGAAATTTTAGAAATTAAAACGAGAATTAAACTCAAAATCTTGTGATGACGGAGTTAAGGTGGTGGCGGAGCTTCATTTATTTGTTTTGAATTATGTCCCCTCTTTATAAAATCAAAAGTTAGAAAAAAAAGTTTTACAATACTGAAAAATAAGTTTTCGAAATCATTTTGATCCACAACAGAATCAACCTATTTATATTATTATTGTTTTCAATATTACAATTATGATCGTCACATTTAATTATATTATACTAAGAGAAGGGATCAGTTCACAATGGGTTATTTTATATATGTTCTCTAAATAAATATAAAAAATCTTGTAATTCATCATTTTAATGAAGATCATCTAAAAGTAGAAAAACACATCTATAAACTTTTTTTCATTTTTAAAATTATTTTGTATTTATTTAGAGGTTCATTGTCAAAATTGTCAAAATAACTCATTTTTTTATCATTCTACACGTTTCCTCATCTTAATACTATAATTATTTTCGTAATTAAAGATCATCCAATCATATATATAGAGTCAGTGGAAATACAATATCTATTTTTTTTATTGATTTCGACTCTCTCCAATGAACGAATTTCATCTTTTCGCAACAAAAAAAAATTACCGATCAATCTATAAATATATTTTTTATAGTTTTTCATATTTTTCAGCCAAAATTCTTAAACATATAATATTCTTATAAGTTTCAAAAATTTCAAGATAAATATATAGAAGTACATTTTATTTTACCACAGACGCGTCCATATGAAAGGAAATTTGAAATTTCCTTGTAGTTTGGAGCCGCGTCATCCAATATTTCATGTACATAATGACAAGCAGTCGTTTAAGATCTGCTAACATCAACAACAATAAAACCTTTAACTTAAATAAAACCTTTAATCTAAATAAATTAGGATGAACTAGAAATGATATCCAATCTAAAAGTATAAGATAAAAAATCTCAAATATCAATGATAATAATGATGATGAATAATAATAATAAATAAAATAAAAATGATAATGATAATAATATAATAATAATTATAATGATAATAATAATATACTAATAATAATAATAATAGTATAATAGTATAATAAATCTACATTATAAAATATATTTTTAAATCTTTAATTTTAAACTCTAAAAATCCTAAAATCTAACAACTAAAAAATTAAAAATCTAAAATCTATAACTCTACTACTAGATTCTAACTTCTAAAACATAATTATGATATATGGATTGCCGACTTTCAAGCACTCTTATCCAAAACAAACTCTTTGGATATATTTCATTCTTTCAAATTTCTTTTTTTATTGATTCCTCCCATGTAGTCTCTTGTCGACCTCTTCCTCTTCTTATGTTTTTAGGACGACTTAAAATACCACTATGTACTGGTGTCTCATGAGACATTCGTTGGATATGAACAAATCATCGCAAACAAGTGTTGGACTAACTTCTCAGAATTTGTGCTACCTTAAGTTTATGTCGTATATCATCATTTCTTATTCGATCTCTTCGTGTGTGGTTGCATATCCAACGCAACATTCGCATTTTAGTTACACTCAACTTCTAAATTTGTTGTCCTTTTGTAGCCCAACATTATGCGTCATATATCATCGCGGGCATAATCAATGTCACGTAGAACTTGTCTTTTAGTTATTTAGGACCTTATCATAGAGAATACCATATGTTTGTCTCCATCTCACCATCCGGCTTTTATTTTATGACTAACATCTTCATCAATCCCTCGTCACTCTGCAACATCGATCCCAAATATCAAAATGTGTCATTCATGGGCACTATTTGTCCGTCCAAACTAACATTTTTCATCATCTGAGTTATCCCCACTGAACCGACATCTCATATATTCAATTTTAGTCCTACTAAGTCTAAAACTTTTCGATTCTAGAGTTTGTTCCACAATTCTAGTTTCTGATCGACTCAAATTCTACTCTTGTCAATCAGCACCATATCGTCAGCAAAAATCATTCACCAAGGAATGTTTCATTGTATGTCATTTGTGATCTCATCTATCACTAAGGTGAAAAATATATGAACTCAATATTGACTCTTAATGTAATCTTATCTTAATAGTAAATGCATCGGACTCGCCGTCACATACTCTGATATAAGTCACAATATTTGTGTACATATCCTTAATAGAGGTAACGTAATTTATTGAGACTAATTTCTTTTCAAGCGTCCACCACATGATATTTCTTGATATTCTATCATACACCATCTCCAAATCAATAAATACCATATGTAGGTCCTTCTTATGTTCCCGATATATCTCCATGAGCCATCTCATTAAGAAAATCGCCTCAATTGGGACTTTCAAGCATAAAATCAAACTATTTTTTTGAGACATTTATCAATTTTTTTTAAACAATACTCGATCACTTCTTCCAAAAGTTTCATGGTATGACTTAAAAACTTAATTCTCTGTAATTAGTACAACTTGAATATCTCATTTATTCTTGAAGATTGATACTAATAATATTTCTTCTCCATTCATAAGCATCTTATTGGATCAAAAAATTATATTAAATAGCTTAGTAAATCACACTATTGCTACATCTCCGAGACATCTCCATACTTCAATTGAGATGTCATTAGTTCCTAACGTCTTATCTGGTTTTTATCATTTTTAAAACTTTTTTCACCTCAAACTCTTAAATTCTCCGAATAAATCGCTTGTTGGTATCATCAAATAAGTCGTCCAACTCGGTTATGATTTTCTCACTTTCTTCATTGAACAACTTGTCAAAAGTATTCTCTTCATCTATTCTTAATCTCATCATTCTACACCAAAAAGTTTATCAACAACATCCTTAATACATTTAACTTGGTTGAAATCTTTTGTCTTCATTTCTTGAAGCTTAGCCATCTTGTAGACATTATTTTTGTCATCTTTTGTATCTAATTTTCGATACAACTCCGCATATGCCTGACTCATTACTTTGCTCATAGCTTTCTTTGCATTTCTTCTAGCTTTTTTGTACTTCTATATGTTTTTATCATCCTTATGGTGATGTAAACGTTTGTAGCATTTTTTCTTCTCAATGATCGCCTTTTGTATATTATTATTTCATCACCAAGTGTTTTTAGGTTCACATTTATTTTCTCTAGTTACTTCAAACACCTTTATAATCATCTTCCGAATGTGATTCAACATCTCATCTCACATACTATTCACATCTTCACATGTGTTCCACGGTTCTTCTACAATAACTATATCCTTAAACACCTGAGAAATGTCTCCTTTGAGCTTTCATCACTTCGTTCTCGTGATTTCCGTGCTTCTATCTCATCGGACGCGTACCTGAAAATGAAAATCAGCCACCAAAAACTTATGTTGTGTGACAACACACTCAATATGTATAACTTTATAATCCATGCAGTTTGGTCTCTCCTCCATTCTAGTAAGGATAAATTAGATCTCGCTCGAGTGTTGACCACTATTGAAAATAATTAAATGAGATTTTTTTTCTTTCTAAAGAAGATGTTCGCTACCATGAGGCCATAAGCTACAATGAAGTTCAAGATTTCTTCTCCTTCTTGGTTCTATTCATCATATCCAAAACCTCATGTACTCTCTCAAACCCTCTTCTAATTGTGCCAACATTACCATTAATATCTCCTACAATGAAGAGTTTTTCACTACTAAGCACTACTCTAATCATATCCTCTAAGTCTTTTCAAAATTCTTTCTTGACATTATCACTCAAACCTACTAATGGAGCATACGTACTGATGACGTTTCGGACCAAACCTCCAATAACCAATTTAATCATGTTGATCATGTCACCTTGTCTTCTAACTATAATAACTTCATTCTTAAGACTCTTATCAATTCAAATGTCTACATCATTTATGCTTCGTTCTTTTCCTGTGTACCACAATTTGAATCCCGTATTCTCCACCTCCTTAGTCTTTGTCTCGTCAATTTAGTGTCCTGAACGTATAAGATATTCACATGTCTCCTAATCACAGTATCAACAAACTCTCTTAACTTACCTGTTAAGGACACTATATTCTAACTACCTAAATGAATTCTATTTTCTCCGACTAGCTTTCTTGTTCATCACACTCGTCGAGTCAAGTGCGAAGACCCTTGTTCATTTAACACTACATTCGGGCGCCGATGCAACGTGTCACTAAAGTGATGACGATCCGACCCTTGCTCGCTTATCACCACATCCGGGTTCCGATATGGCACGTCACTAAGCTCGGTGACGACCCGACCCTTGTTTTTTTGTCATCATATCTAGGTTCCAATTTAGTGCGTCGCTAAGAAGGTAACGCCCCAACGAAATTTGACTGTATTTTATTTTCATAAAGATCGGCTATTTTAGTACAGACTTACTATATCTACCGTAATCCTCCTCTTTTATTCTGATTTGAGATAGACTGTGTAGAAAGTAGTCAACACAAGCGGATAATTTTATTCCATAATTTATATTTCTACTAATTTATGTTTTGTGATCAAATTTCAATTATTTGCACCGAGACTGGCTGCTGAGTGATATAATGATATAGTAGACAATTAAAACCTAAAACGCTCAAAATCCGCATAGTTGGAGAAGATACCAGATGACTCTTTATAGAGGCCCGTTTTTCAAACGCTCCCGGACAAATTAATTAAAGGACCCATTTGTTCATACACAGTTGGCACTTGGCAGTTGCACACTCAAATTTATTGTCTGTTTTTTTTTTAACTTCGAAAGTGGGCTGGGAGGTCGTTGCAATTTTTTTTTTAAAAAAAAATATTTTTTTTGTACATAATATACGAGTGTATCAGTTTTTTCATGCATTAGCATGGTTCGGAATTCTTTTCTGGACTAGATATGGTGATCTGAAAAAGAATTTCGGATCTGCCTCTTTTTTTTGTTGGTCTGTAATATATTTTCTTTTCAAATAATTATAACTTAATAAATTTATTCAAACATTTAAGTGAGTAAATTTATTCAAACATTGAAATAATTATGTCTTGAGTAAATTTTTTTTTTAAATCCATAATTATTTCAAAAATAATAATCCTACGAAATAACTCAAGACATAGCATATTTGCTAAAATATTTATTTGAAGTATTTGACAAAAAATATTTGAAAAAATATTTTGTCTCACCAATAAAATTCTAAATTAACTAAACCAATACATTAATGAAGGGTTAAAATAAGATTGTATAGATAATTTTCCATAATATTGATTTACTTACATCAAGAAAAAAATAATATTTATTTTATACTTCACGAGCAACAATTGAGCATAATTTTCTTACTCCATAATCTATATTTTTGAAAAAAAATATATCTAAAATTCTAACTAAACTCATTGTCTTAAGAAAGAAGAGTTTAAATTAATAAATTATGTTGTTGAAGATAATATATTTTGGCTATCAATATCAATACAGGATAATAAAAATATAAGATTTTTCTTTGATGATTTAAATATTATTGATGATAACAAAAAGATAGAATTTTTTTCAAGACCATAATAAAGTATATTCAATATTAGAATTAATTAAAAAATATTATAAAACTACAAAAAAGCTGCGTGCACACTTTTCTCTTCTGAATTTTGTACGACTATCGATTTATTGTTCATACAGCAGATATATACGTCAAGCGACATAAAATACAGAAAAATAAAATAAATAGTGCATCAAATTTCTTATTACTAACTAGTATTTTGTCTATACTTTGCTACGGTCTTTTAAAAATATAAAAATTCATATCTTTATGTGAAAAGAAAACAAATAAAAAAGAAGATAATTTAATAATTAATATAAATTTTAATCATAGATAAAAAAATAATGTAAAATAAATACAAAATTCAGAGAAAAATAACATTCATAATTTAAGAAAAGTTAAAATACATAATTGATGGCAATCTAAGAAAAAAACAAAGCAGAACAATTATACTCCTAAATTATGTAGTATTTCATGTAAGAATCGAAATTGAGAGAAAATTATAATTTCAACACAAATGATCATAGAAATAGTAACATTATTTGACAAATAATTCAATCGATGACTGATATTAACTCTAGAAATCAATAAAAATCTGAATCGTTGCAGAATTAGAATACTTATGTGCTTAATAAAAACTAAAAAAATAATCTGTAATTATATTATAGCAAAAATAAATTGGTCCGTAATACAATTACGGACCAGCAACAGCAAAAAAAAAAGTGGCTGATCCGGAATTTTTTTCGGACAATCATATTTGGTCTAAAAAAGAATTCTAAACTATGCTAGTGCATAAAAAATTGGTTCATTTATGCTATTATATGCGAAAATTTTTTATTTTTAAAAAAATCCATGTTATACTAAATAATTTTCTTTAATATGTCAATTAAATTTAAATTTTATAAATTTATCTTTGAACTAAGTTTGCAAGTGAAATGAAGAAGATGGAGCTTAGAAAGTAGAAAAATAGTCTTAATTAATCTAGGATTGTTTATATTTTAGTTTTCATGTATTTTGGCATAAAATGATTGATGAAAATGATCAAAATGGGCTTCTACAACATGAGTCGTTACGAACTGCTTAGGAGTCGTTAGTAAGGATTTACCATAATTTTATAAAATTAGGTCGCAGAGATTTCCAAAATAGTCAAAGCGTGGTGCTAAGCCAACGCTTTCAAACGTTCAACGGTTTATATCGTTATAACGACTCACAAACTGTTATAACGACTTTTTTATATTAGCATCTCAAGATTTATGGTTCTTTTCTTTATTTAAATCTTTTGTTATTGTTTAACAATTACAACGGCTTAACTCAAAAAATATTGTTTGCTTAGTCATCAGAGCTCTATATAAAAGGAGTGTTCAACTTCTCGATCTGAAAGACTCAAACATTCTATACTTTCTAAATACTCCTTAGCACTCTTTCTTGAGTTTAAATCTTAGAACCTATTTTCTAGATCATTTTCATCACGAATTCCAAGTCAAAACTGGTCATACACTAGTTTTTGTAATTGCCTCAAAGGAATTGAATCTTTATTACTCAATTGGTCTTTTTTTTTTTCGTTGAGTCTTTGAGTATTTTTGTTGTTAATTTTAGTCTTTTTTACTAATTTTTATGTCCAACTTCGTTAAATTCTTGTGTTCTTTAGTTTGATATTTTTCTTTCTACACTATATGTTACCTTTCATTCAAGTTGACATTTATAATATTTTTTGTTTGAAGATTAGTTCTTTAGTGTTCTTTGTGTAGGATAAAAATTAAAATTTATCTCTCTATTTGTCAAACTTATTTTCTAATTGCTAGATTTCTCTTTTGATATCTCTTTTCTATACTCTAGTTGTAGTTTGCATTATCTCGTTCATTCTTTATTGTTAACGCTTTAGCTTGTTTGGTTAGGGATGTTCAACGAACGAGTTGAGTTAGAGGCAACTCAAACTCGAGTCCACAGTTATATGAGCCGAGTTGACTCGAGTCAGTAAGTCTAATTCGAGTTGTCATTCTAACTCATACTCAGTTCATGTCTAGCTCGAGCCAGCTAGCGAGCTCGTCGAGTTACCTTATTTTTGTGTTTTTATTTGTCAGTTGACTTTAAAATAAAAACTAAAATCAAAACAGCTAGTAAATCAAAATAAATAAAAAACAAAATACATAACATATAAATAAATTACATAACAATAAATATATAAACATAGCTGGTAAATCAAAATAAATAAAAAATAAAATACATAACATATAAATAAATTACATAACAATAAATATATATACATAACTAAATAAGCTTAAATAATATAAATGATATTTAAATAGAAATATGAAATATGACAGATCCAAGTATACGAGGCATTGATGAGTTGTCAAGTGAGTCAATCTTGACTCGTACTTGAGTCAGAAAGTATACGAATTAGATTTAGCTCGAGTTATGACAAGTTAAAATCCAAATAAGCTGCAAGCGAGTCATAAGTTATTTGCTCAACCCTAGTTTGGATAGTTTACATACTGATTTTTACTTGTTAATCGTCTAATTCTGGGTACAAATTGTTTACAATTAGTGTTGTGGTTAGTTACCCTAACTAACCCTAGGTTTATCAGCCTCTTATTACTTTAGCATCTCCAAAGAAAACAGAAAAGTTTAATGGATAACGCCTCCTTACGCCTTAATTTTTTATCGCAACAAAATGTCCCTAATTTTTTATCTATGATAAACACCCTCCAAACTACTTAATTCAAAACAACAGCCCTCACTTGCTAATTACATTCATAATTGTTAACTTTCAATGAACAAATTCAACTACCTTTTAACTTTATATTGTGATTATTTAGAAATTATTATTTATCTAGTTTGTAAAATAAATATTTTTCAGCAATAAAAAATATTGTGAAAGCAGAATTTTTTAATGTTAATACCCGAATTCAAAATATTCTACTTTATGTTAATATTTTGAATTATATGTTTATTTATTTTCATAAAAATGCTTTGATAATGAAAATTTAAATATAAATGGTCCATTCTATAAGTAATAACTAGGGGTGTCAATGGGTCAGGTATGGGTTTAATTTTGTTTGACCCGACCCGACTCGACATGACCCGAAGATAAATGGGTCATGTATGGGTTTAATTTTGTTTGACCTATTTATACATTAATTAAGATTAATTTAACTTGATTAAATTAATTATTAATTTTTAAGTAATTTTGTGATTTAGTACTAATTAAAACTTAAATATACACTATTTATACATTAATTAAGATTAATTATAAATTAATTATTATTTTATTGCTTACAATTATATAAAAATAATTAATAAATATTTAATTATTTTATACGTCAAGTCGGATATGGATCAAGATTTTTTTATCCGAATTTAATCGGGGCGGATAAAAAAATAATAAAATAATATGACCCGACCCGAACCCAACCCGACCCATTGACACCCCTAGAACCGAAAATAATATCACATAAATATGTACTCATTTGAAAATTTAATTGAAAAAAAATACTAGAAAATATTACAATCATTTTTGCTTAAAGTTAAAATCTATCAAGACATGATTTTTCTGCATGAAATAGTAACATATTAATATTTTCTAATTCGTTGCACATCAACATTTAGTAGTCCACTCGCACAAATTTTAGATATTCTTCAATTATGTAATTCAATTTTTATTGCTGAAATTATGTCATTTTCTAAATTTGATAAATATTAATTTCTAATAATCATAATATAAAGATAACTAGGGTGTGTTCGCGCTCCGCTGCGAAGTTAATTGTGATTTGGAAAATAAATATTTAATTAATATATTATTTGTAGTTAGTTAAGAGTTTGTTCCATATTTTTTTGCAAGTCCAAAAATGCACTTATATATTTTTGCGAAGGCTTAACTCGTAAGACATGTAATTGTGATTCAATTCTGATTTAGAAGTTAAGAGATGCAATTGACAGTTTTCATATGAGAGTATTGCAGTCTTTCTTTTTTTATATGACTCTCATTGATATTTTTTGTGAAGTTGATGATCATTTTATATTAGAAGAAAAAAATTCAGTTCAAGTTGACTCTGTGATTTGTAAAATCAATTAGTTTTATTTATCTTCCATAACATTATTGTTACTGATACATAAATAAATGTATTTATTATAAACTATGTTACACTTATTAGGCTAGGAATGATGTATCTAAAATTGTTAAAAAAAAATGTTAACATTCTAAATAGCATTATCATATATTGTGAGTTGTATAGAAGAATGTTGTTGAGTATTTACAAAAGTTTAAATAAATAATATATACAATAATAACATGAGTAAAGAACAATTCACATATGAATGATTTATTAGCCATTGTTAATAAACAATATATAAAGGTATACAATATGTAAGAAATTAAAAAAAACGACTCACTTTTGTGCTGTAACAGAAGTTAATGTGGTCAAATTCTTTTCGTTTTCAACTTCTTGTTTGTAGCACCTGCACATAAGTCTTCTATAAATATATCATTTATATATTAGTATCAGTTAATAACCTATCTACTTGCTATTTTGTCACAACACTATATTGATAATTTAAGCTTAACTATGCAATTTAGTTACCATTGTAGTATGGCTTATCACAATATTTTTTTTCTTCTTCTTTTAATTATTCCTTTACAGTTAATAATTGAACCAAAATTTTGGTTATCCCACTTTATTTTTTTTAATTTGCAGCCCTCTCATTTATATAATTCACAATTGGAATAGCTGCCGCAGAGAAGCTGAAATGTGTGTTGACTGTGTATCATCTCCTTTGATGTAATGTCGGCAAGCTTATTTTTGTTAAATAAATTTTTGGGAATCACCAAAAACTTTTGCATGTAATTAGTTTATGTACAAATGTTGTAAAAATGATAACTCTAATAGTGAATTATGTGTACTCTTCTCTTGCTTATATGGTTCTTTCAGGATCTACATTATATGGGACCACTTTTTTTTTGGAACTCATTTGTCAATGATAATGGGTAAATGAAGTACCAATTGCAGGTGTGACACTTATTTAAGACTGCTTCCATCTATTAACCTTAACGATCATTGAGAAAAAAGAGACAAAGTAGGAGATAGTTTTAATAATAAGCCGGTATGGACGGGAATTACAGGAGTGACAACATTCACATAATCTCTCAAAATATTAGATTTATAACTTAAGCATAAAATAAATAGAACTACATTAAGATGGAGCAACAATATGACACAATATGAGATATTTAATTCAGTAATTAGTCTTGGCAGTATAAGTGAAATTTGAGAGTAAAGACAGAAAAACTCACAGGAAATCACAGAGGCAAAACAACAGTAGAAGTAGATAACTTCTTGGAGTTTTGTCAAATCATAAGCAGGTGAGGAAGCTGCGAAGATAGAATGGTATTTGATGACCAACAAAAGGCTCTTACGCTGAAGACAACAATTGTAAGTGAATAAAATTAAGGTTGCGATTCCATTTACGGAACTTATTGGAAAGGGTGCGGCTTTAATTGGTAACATATCTAACCGTCTATGTTGGTCTCAAACTGTGCATACTAACTGATATGATTACACTCAAACCAAAAAATTTCTCCGATTGATTTGCTTTGTGGTTAATGGTAAATCATTGACTACATGTGAAATTTGAGCTAATTTGAGTCATAATTGCTGGTATTAAGCCTCAATTGCTGCCTGGTTGAATCCTAATTTTGTAATGTGTATAATTTAGAGGTAAGAGTATTTGTACAAAGTCAGGAATTACAACGTGAAATAAGATAAATAGAGAAACATTTGAGATATTGTTTATAAGTATTTCACAGAAGGCATTACATAACTTGATCTCTTCGTCAGGAAAAAAAGAGCACTCAATTAAATAACGTTCTTTTTGCCCTTAATTAGTACTTTTGACCTTGACTTCTGCATTAGTATTTTACAGAAACCTTATAACAGGAAAAGAAGAAACACAATGTTCTTATCCAAATGACTCCTTGCCTTAATTGTGTCTTCAATCATATAGTGATAAACTGATAATTAATATAAAAGTACATTATGTACAAAATGTTGAAAGGAGTGAATGACCCATATAGAGACCAGTAATTATCCTATTCATTACTCATTGGTCACTGTTTTTTATTAGCATTAACAAATATGAAGATATCATTTTATAATTTCTATCTAAATGATGCTTTAATGACATCATTAGGACTAAAATTGACTAATTTTCTCTCATTTCTTCACTTCCCCTTTCCTCCTCCTCATTTTCTGTGGAGGACGCCATTAGAGGCACAATTTAATATATCTAAAGCATATCGAAAATCAAAACTGACCTTGATATCGAAGATTCGAGTTTGATGGAAGAGAAAAGGACAGAACGCGTTGCTGCTCGACCTTGGTCTGGACCAGTACGAGAGAAAGATGGTGAGCGAGTGCGAGAGAATAGCGGTGCTTGAGAGAGTAGCGACTTCAGGGGGAACCGAACAGCAAATCCCAAGACAAAGCCGGCAAAGAGTGTGCTGTCATGAGAGAGTGAGAGTTGCGCTTAGAAGCAACCAAAAAATTTATTGACAATTCTGCTGAAGGAGAAAAGGAAGAGGCTGAGAGCACCTCCTTTTTTTCCTTCTCCCCTTCTATGAAACGTTCATAAATTAATATCAGAACCATCTAGAGCATTGAAGATGTATGACTGTGATCTATTCGTTTTTTTAATTAAACAGTCTAGATTTTTTTACTATTCCCAACTGTAGCAAATCCCATTCAAGCTTTTAATAGATATATATAAAGGGTATTTTGGTCTTTTATTTCAAAGTTAATAATTATGAATATAATTAACAAATGAGTGGATAATTGTCATAAATCTTACAGTTTGTGGGTTGTTTCATGTTTGTCACTAATAAAAGTTTAGGGGGCAATTTGTTATAACTGAAAAAAATTAGGGAGGTCTTTAGTCGTTGTCCCAACTCCCAAGTACCCAACCCCAACTAAAACTGTACGGGATGAAAGTTTTTCAGCTACTTTGATATTATTCATCCTCACTTTATATAATATACTAGAATGACCACTTCCAAAATATGAATAAAATTTAAATTTAATTTATTTTTCATCGACCAATAGATGTATGGAACTTAATGTATAAATAATTATGTACCAGTTCAAACTACTGCAAAGACGACTATTTTTAGTTGACTAAGGTCTCAGCTCAAATCATAGAACTAAAAATAGGATAGAGACACGATACAATTTATTTGACAATATTTACAATAATTTTCTAGTAAACTAAAAAAATTGAAACCATAGAGGTGATTTTGTTGAAATTTCAAAAAAAAAAAATTTAATCGTGATATTCGTACTTTGAACCATTGTTACACAATATATGTTGCATATTCACAAACTAAGTACTATATATGTACTTGAGGAGGACATACTAAATATCATGCATTCAACTAAATTCTTTGCACATCTATACTATACTATATTATAGTGAATGCATTACTCGAGATGTTCATTATTTTATTCATTTTTTAATGATCAAAATGTCCTTAATAGAATTGTGCAGATAAATATTTTAAAAATTAACGGTTCAGATTTTGATCAATATCATTCTTTTTCTCCATTTCGTTTTCTATTTTTATCATCCATTAATGGGAGATCTAAAAAACAATTCATCCATTAAATTAATTAATAATCAACTATTTTTAAGTTTTCTAAAAAAAAAAAACTATGATATATTTATATTCTACATAAAAAATTTATCCTTAACAAAAATTTCTTATTTATAATATAAGACAAATTTTAAATTATATTATCCTAAATCGTCTCATGTGTTAAACATACACTACTTTTCATATATATTTTACCAAATTTGAACCTATTTATGTCTCTTCGAAAAAAAAAATGAGATCCATCATTACATGTATTAGATTTGACTCCTTTGAGGTAACTTCTAAAGTACTCAGCCACTGACTGATAAGTAGAAATATAACGAGCCTAAGGAAGACCACTGAACTAAGTTAATATAACATTGAAGGAGAGGCCAGAAAATAAATTCATACGTAATACGTTGGCTGATGTGATGATTAATTGTCTGAATCGATATTTGGTCATCGTAGTCTTTAATAAAAGCAACTGCTATTAGTAACTGCTATTAGTATTGTAATGAGAAATGATTATACTAAGAAAATGATGATCATTGTTTTCACCAAAGACCATAACAAGACGTGTTGAAGCAGAACTACTCACTGATGATAGTATATTTGATCAGAATAACGTAAGAATAGTAGATGAAAATAGTGATTTTTAAATTAGCAGAAGATAGTGAATAAATAATATTATTTTAAATTATAGAAATATTATTTGAATTGTATATTGAAAATAATAACTATTTTGAATGTTAAAATGAGAATAATGGTTATTCCAACATTCACTCATAATAATAAAATAATAATTATTTTATTATTCCGTAATAATGAATTTACATTTAAATTGTAAATTATTATTCCAATTTTCTGAATATTTGTTTCTATTTGTTTGGGTTGTGTGTAGGTTGGAGACAAACGGGGACTGGAGGGTATCCGGCTCCCCTCCCATTCAATCGCATAGAAGTTATACATATGGATTAAATTTTATAATATATATTTTTATTTTGTGAGATATATTAACCCATCTAATTTATCAATTATAATATTCTAATAACATAATTTATATCTCGTACTTATATCTGAAAATCATGTCTCCGACCCTAGTTGTGTGCTGGTTTAAAATCTGAAATCAGTACTTATCGTACAGTTCCGTTTAAATTCTTTCACCAAAACCAGGTGAGTAACACACAACGGCCATATTTTTCGTGCTAATACCGACACGCAAGTCTCAACAAAACTCCAACAGTTCCTCATTTTCCAAGCAAGAAGAAGGGAACAGAAAGTACAAAATTAGAAATATATTATTTATTATAGACCCTCTTACGTTCAATTATTTTAAGTGTCAATATTTTTTTGAACCGCGACAAAATTAGAAATATTAATATGCATATATTTAGGTCGAAGTCTCTATTATTTCGTTTGGATTTATTACAGACTACCCATGTTAACGCTCCAACGAGCAACAGTCTGTACTTTTTTTTTTTTTTTTGGGGGGGGGGGGGGGTAAATATTTCTTTTTTCGTGATTCTTTTTTTCAGTTCCATATAAATATCTAGTACTATTAGTTTTAAAAGACAGTTAATAATAGAGATGAAAAAAGTATGATGTTTTGACTCTGTTTTAAAAGCCACTTAATAAATGCAAATTTTTAGTTTATGTAAAAATGTACATAATGAAAACTATTATCTTTGTAACATGAAATTTACTTCTTAGAAAGTAGTATATATTTTTAAGTCATATACGCACTTTTGTAAATATTTTACACATCATTCATGACATAGTAGCATCTCAAAATATTTTATACAAATCAACCTAGATGATTATAAGCATATTATAATTTATAGTTTCCACAATATTAGCTCCAATTTAAAGTTTTGGTCACAAGACTGTACTTGTCAATAAGTGGATTCACGTTAAAAAAAAATCACCTAATTAATTAACTTTTGAAATTATAAGTACCTATATCAGGGGATTAGTGTTCTAAAATCGTGTTCGCGTGTTAAGGCACGACACGTCACGACACAGTGCCTATCCGTGCCGGCACGACACGTGTCGTGTTCTTAAACGTGGCGTGACTGATTTTTTTCATTTTCGACACAGCACGACACGCACAGTTAAGAGGTCCCAACACGGCACGTCACGACACGAAACACGGCACGACACGAGCACGACACACGACTAGATAAGACACGAGCACGACACACGACTATATACGACACGAATAGGCACGAACACGCACGGTACAGCACGGATAGGAGGGAAGATTTGATAAATATAATATTTTAAGAATTACTATAAAAATATTTTAACACATGTCCATATTTTTTTGACATTTTTTTTTCCATTTTTTATGTTTTATGGAATTTTTATTTTTTTGAATTTTACAGAATACAATAATACACTATATAACATATTTTTAAATTAAAAAAATAATTTTTAATATTTAGTTTCAATTTTTGATATTTTCTATTTTTGATATTTTATTTTCAATACGCTATATTAAATAATTTAAAATACGTAAATACTTTAAAAAAAATTAAACTTTTGTTTACAATTTTGGAATTTTATTTTGTATTTTCTAGATTTTTAAAATGTTTGACATGTTAAGGCATATTGTATTCAAAACACGAATAATCACGATACATTTGGACACGGTACGATTTGACACGACACGAATGAGCACGAGACGTTTAACACGGCGTGCTTTATCCGTGACGTGCCTTAATCGTGACGTGCCGACTTCTCTCCTATTTTTAACACGGTATGACACGACACGAAAAAAATAAAAATAAAATAATAACACAACACAACATACACAAAAACATGACGTACTTTGCACATCACGATTTTAAAACACTACACATGATGCATTTATATTTTTTATTTAAATAATACTGATACCAATTACCAACCGAGGAGTGGGCTATTAATTAATTCTTTAATTGCTTGCACTTTTCCTGGACTAGGTAACCCATCGAGTGGAGCCGCTCCAAGCGGCACTTTTGCTTTCGCTTGGACGCCTCACCTCATTAACTTTTTTTTTTCCATAGCTTCTGTAAAGATCTCACGAAAGAGCGGAGAGATCAATAAAATTCGGTTTGCTTTCTTCTTTACAAGGTTGAAAGAGAAAAGATCGAATAATTTTATTGGTGCGATTTGCTTATTCGTATTTGTCGTGCATCGTCTCGTGCACGATTTAGGCTAGACGCCTCTTCTTAGCTAACATAGCGTCTGGTTTTAAACCCTCGCTTCACTTCTTCCATCCATCGACGGAGGCTTCAAGAGGTGCTATTTTTCGATTACTCGATTTTATTTTCTGGGAATTCGATTCTTTGCCAATCTCTGAGAATTTTTTCTGCCCTTCCATTGGTGTTCGATCTCTTCCCATGGAGACCTTAATCAACTCAATGTTTCCTACCTTTTTCTCAACCTTTGCCATAATCTACATTATTGGTTATTTCATAATCTTCCGAAATTGGAGCCAGAAACTTCGACCTGAGGCCTCAAGCTGCCTAATCTCACTGTTTCATGGGTCTCCAGCCGTGATATTGGCCATCTCCGCTCTTTGTTCACAACCTGTTTGGGGATTTGCCTCGCCGAACTCAAGCTCGGAGAACAGGGTTCTGGAATTCAGCGTTGCCTATTTCACCATGGACCTCATTCACTACCTAATCTTCACACCTCAAGAATACCTCTTCATAGCACATCACCTTGCCACACTTTTCGTGTTTATAACATGCCTCTGTGTTGCATTGCATGGTGCATTCTCCTTGGTGGTGCTTCTTGTGTTTGCTGAGGTCACCAGCTTATGTCAGAATATATGGACCCTTGCCGGGTTGAGAAAGGGTGATTCAGATCTCGCAAGGAGGGTTTATTGGGGTCTCTCCCCACCATTCTATGCCCTTTATACTGTCATGAGGGTAATTGTTGGCCCATTATTTTTTGTAAAGATGAGTACTTCTGTTTTGAAACGGGAAGCAAGAGATGTTATGCCTATTTGGATTTCTCTTTCTTGGATTGTGGTTGTTGGTGCCGCCATTATGGTAAGCTGGCTGTGGATTTGGAATAATTGGATGGAGTATTTTAGAGAGAGAAGTGTTAACAAGGAGAAGAAAGAGGGTTAAAATGGTAATGGCATTGTGTTATATGGTTGGGTTCAAGGGCTTCTTGCTACAGCTGAAGTGGTGATCTTAATTTGTTTTCCTTTCTAGCATGTTAGTCAACAGAAATAACTTCATCTTATAATTGTTTTAGTTGTTCGTGGGGGCAAAAAAACAATTTAAGAATAGAAATGAGACACTTAATATTGTATGTTTCTGTCTCAAGCTGCAACTAATCTATGATGCAGTATCAATTAGTGGATTTTTCATCTTCTCATTTTGATGGTACTGGATGTTGAAAAGAATGCAGAGTTTGGGTAGGCATCTAAGGACTGTGTGTCTGATATCATTTGGTGAATAGTGTCAATCATAGAGAGGATATTCTAAATAGGTTATGCCTTTGCCTGGTATAAATGGACAGTTCAGCTGCATATATGCTTTCATATGCTCTTCAACAGTCACTTTCTGGTTTTGGTTTCTTCTTTGGTTAAGTTGAAATTGTACTAATAGTTGGTTGTGATGATAATTTCCGTATGTTTCGTCTAGACAAGTTTTAGCGCTGAAGAGGGCTTGAACTATTGTTGCAAGCCCTCTAATATTTTTGCTAAGTTCTCTCTCCTCCATAGCAGTTAAGTTGATTTGCCAAGTTCGTGGTAAAGGGTCTTGCAACTATAATATGATGGGAGACTTTTTGTGCTTTGTTAAGCACAAAGGTGTTTTACTTCGGCCACAAATCTTTTTTTTTTTTGAAGAAATAGGCTTCGCCTGTTTTCGTGATTTTATTAAATAAAGAGAAACTTTTTCCATGTACATGGTGATATTTACATAAAGAGCAGAAAAAGAAAGATGATAAAGGTAAACTAAAAAGAAAATTAAAAAATCGGGTAAACAATCCCCCTAATTTCTAAGCTATAAATAGGTTTGTCCAAAATGCTGCGTTTTTGCTAGCTTCCACGGCCACCGGTTGCTTAGTTCTGGATGTATGAGAAAAAAATCGGCGATTACGTTCTTTCCAAAGTTCTCAAAGTGTGGCGAAGTATCTGATGTCCCAACTTGAGTGAGTTGGGTCACAAATCTTATATGTCAAAAGTTCAAATGATTGATCCAATTTAATCAAAATAATTTACATATTAAAATCTAGGATACCAAGTTTTATTATTTTTTAGAATTTTTTAGCTAATTTTTCAGATTTTTTAATGACATACTTTTTAATGTCTTCACAAATCTGTAAAAGGAAGTTCGAAAATCTTAAAAATAATAAGATTTGGTATTCCACTAAATTGTGTTGGACAAATTGAATCAGTTATTGAACTTTGATTTTATGAGATTTTGAGGCCGAAGTAAAATATCTTTATGTTTCGCGAAGCACGTTTTTCAATAGTATGATTACGGAAAGGCAGAAGCATGTTTCCCAATAGTATGATTATGGAAATGCATATTTTATGAGATTTTGAGGCCGAAGCATATTTTCTGTAAACATATCACATAATTTGTTCCTATGATCAACCAAATTGAATTTCTAATTATTTTATTTGATATGAGGTTTCTTTTCTTTTAACATTGATTTTTCTTTCTAATGAAAATATTAGGGCCGCAAAACATTTACCACAAATTTGTTAAAACGAAAATTCTTTTTGCATTTCACTGTTACCTAAAAAGAGCAAGCAGAACATGTCATCTAAAAGAACACTTGGTTTTTATTTAGCATTTCATTTATATTTCCTTCTCTTCTCGTGATCTCGTTCAATAGAAAAAAAAACGATATACTAGCTCAGCCAATTTCTGAACATATAATAAAACCTCTTATTAATCTCATAGTTCTTTTCTTGACCTCAATGATAGAAAAATAATTACACAGCTTTAGGTGGGGTGGGGGGGGGGGATGCGTCATCCAAATGAATCAACAGTCAAATAACAAAACACAACAAGAGAAAACATCATCTCTTTACTATGTTTGAATCGCCGACATGATACCGAGGAGAAACCTCTCTACTGTCAATAATAAGTTGTATAATAACACAAACAAAAGTAGACTTGAAGCTTCGTCCCTGTTAAGCCAAAAATCATAGAATATTTTTTTGAAAATAATAATTGGATTTAAAAATCTTGAGTGTTCCAGGCCCCCTTGTCTCGTGAAGCTCTCGTCAATGTTCTCTTCCTCTGTTTTGGACCTTTTGGTGCTTTGTTCCCTTTATATATAGTTCTGTCCCCGCGATTAATTATAGAAACATTTTTGTGCTTCGTGGTTTTCATGACTAACCGTAACAAAATGAAAAATAATATATAATGGTAAGTTATGAGTAAAAAATATTTTGTATTTCACATTCATTTCTTTCATTTTCAAAGTAAAAATATTTATCCATGAGCGAATGCAAAATTTTAATTAGAGGAGGTTAGTATTTGAATTGTTATAATTTATCAGATTCAAACTCATTAATTAATCAAGTACTAAATAAAAAAGTTTAATAATTTAAGCTACATTATTATCTAATACAATTTTTTTTTCAAAATAATATCATTTTACATATTAAAAATATAAAAAATAAAATGCAAAATAATAGATAATCAAGTCAATGAATATTTTTTTTTATGAGACTTTATATTTCAAAATATTTATATAATTCTTTCATTATTTACGATATTAAATATTTTTCTCAATAAAAATAATTAAAAAATTCAAAGGGTCAAAAATTAAATTTAAGGGTTCATATTATTAAAATCTTACCCCAAAAGCATTATTTTTTAAAATTCAGGAGGGTCAGTTGACCCCTAGAAAAGGCTTCATATGCCCTTGTGTCTATCTAAATCGTTTAGTTTAATCTACACATTAAAATTTTATTGAAAATTATATATATATATATATATATTAAAAAATCTATTTTTCAGAGGGTAGGAAATCAATATTGTAGAATGATACAAAATTTATTGGATCGATGAATTTTCTACCCCTTCAAAAAATAAAAAAGTTTCATAAAAGGTAAATTTTAGTCTTAAAATGAGCATGATGAACAAAATATTTTTGTACTTCATGACTAACCATAAAAAAACTTATATTATCATAATCATCATTACTAATAATAATTGTTATTATTTTTTAATAGATTTCTTAGATAGACCTTTGAAGCCGTAGGATGTTGGTATTGAAAGGTTAAGAAGGTGCAAGAATGTAAAGAACCTAAGGTAGAAATGTATAAACCGGTTTGGGGCTTAATGTTCAAGTGTAATGGCAGCGGAATACGATTTAAATCAATTCAATTCTCACAAGAATATAACAATCAAAGAAATGTGAGAAAAGAAAATAAAGATAAAACAAGAACATAAGATGTAACGGAGTTCGGCTTTAACAATACTTACGTCTCCGGGACCCTCAACCTCTAATAATTGAGGTTGAGCCGATATATTTAAAAGGGTTTTTACACTTGTAGAACTTGGTCCCTTACAAAAATGAGCTGTCAAGCCTATCGGTAACAAGAGTGACAACACACTCAAAAATGTGAGTGACAACACACTCAAAAGAAAGGTGAGTGACAACATACTCAAAATGTGAGTGACAACACACTAAAGAAAAAGGTGAGCACTACAGCTCAAAAGAATGTTTTCAAGAAGATCACAAATGATCAAGTTGGGAGAATAGAGAGAAGCAAGATTGAGTTTGAACAATGATTTGGCTAATTGAGTGTATCAATCTATTAAATTATCTCTCTCACTTTGTATATGACTAGTAAGCTCTCTGGAGTAATGATTTTGCTAGATCAGTTAACTACTTACATAGAAAGAGATGATCCTTTTAAATAGATCTTCTAAAATAACTGGAGAAACTATTTTTCGGCCTGAACCGTTATAACGTTTTATGAATCGTTATAACGGTTTGAAAAGAATAACCGTTGGATCAACTGAGCTGAAACGTTATAACGATTACAGAATCGTTATACGTTTCATAAATCGTTGTAACGATTACTGAATCGTTACATAACGATACACTCTGGTTTCTTTTAGAATATTTCTGCCTTAGAATATTTTTGAGTATTGAGATGAACCGTTATAACGTTTCTTGAATCGTTATAACGATTCCCGGCGTATGTAATTTTCTTGTTGTTTAAGCTCAATTTATCTTGACCAATTCAACCCAGTTTGAATCTAACTAAACCTAAGCCTAATGCAGTCTTGATTAAGCTCTTATATCTCAGCACTAGTCTTGGTTCTTGTGCACTAGTCCATTTGCATGTTAATCCCTGCATAAAACTAAAACAAGGCAAATTATAAAATTCAAGATTGTTTTGCAAATCGACAAATCAAAGAAGATGTTAAGTGTAACAAGATTAATTTATACATGATTTTAATTTATATTATTCTATAGATATTGAATCAATTATTATAATATATGCATAGAATTTTGTTATGTTAGTCATGAATAGCAAAATATTATTTCTTTAAGCTCAAATTTTCATTTTCAAATTAAAATACCAATGCAAGATATTCAACATGATTTTCATAATAAAATCTTCTTTGAGATCAATTTTTTTTTTTTACTTTTAGAAACTTTTTCTATTTTTTGGGGGATAGAAAATTCATTGATCTAATAATTTTTTAACATCCGACAATAACATTTTTTTACCCTAAAGCAAAGAAAATTTTCATATTATTTCATATATTACTCTATCAAGTAACAAGGATGAAATTACTTTATTTGATAAGCAAGGATCGCACGGAGCAAGAATTAGATTTTTTTCATGGGGTCAAAATTTAAAATTTTTCTATTTTTTTCTAAATATATATAATTGTAAGAATATTTTCTTAAAAAGTCTGATCAGAGATCAACTAACCCCTCTGCCCATCATGTAGATCCGCAATAAATTAATGAATTTATTTTGTATATTCATAGCCATGCCTGCAAAGTTAACATAAATAAAGGCTTATTATCGATGTCCGCTTTATCGACTACGATATAGTTAGCATAATTTTTTTATTAACAGCGTAACAACTTTTATGTATATAATTACCGAATAACTAGTGATTTGTTTCCAAAAAAAACTTCAATTGATGGGAGTAGGACCAAGCAGCGTCTCAATTCCAGCAGCTCATTTAGCTTGAGAGTAACAAGACAAGACGTCAGTGTTACAACTTACAAGGCTCATATCACATCTCCCTTTGCTAAGGGAGAATACAAATACATTTGATTTGAATCAAGCGGGTCTGATAAAAAGATATATCTAATAATAGCGAGTATTATCTTCCAAAAACGTAATCGCAGACAGATTTTCGTGTTTTGTTTGGGCTACGTTATGTGATCACTTGGGTCCAATATCCTGCTTGGAACATGGGCGCTGATTCGCTGTTATCCGGGTAATAAAGTCGAGGACCGAAAGGACCGATGAGCAGGCATCGTCTCAAGGGCTAGATCGGGTTTTTTTTTAAGCGTCGGATTTAATGGATTTATAAAAAGGTTTAATAAAACTGGGTTAGATAAGGATTTTCAGATGATCAAGTTTAAAAGATTTAATTTTTAAAAAGTGAGTCTGATTTTTATTAAGTTTTTGAACTTTAAGTGTTGGATAAGAACTGAGTAAGGGTTCGATATATATATATTTTTATTGATTAAGTATTTTTTTAATATTAATTTATATTTTATATAAAATATTAAATTATATTTTTCCATTTTATTTTAATTTTTTATGTTTTTTAGATTTTTTAAGTATAATTAATATATAATCTAAAGAGCCGTTCTCCTATGGATCGGTCTGGTATGCTATTCATTCGTTAATCAAATGACAAAATTTATTCGCTCATTGAACTCTCCTTCAGTAACACTCAAATGAGTTTATATCAACCATCCAATAGAAAAGAATAAACGGTCCAAAACTATTCTGATCCATTGCAGAATTAATCTAATATAAAATACTAAAGAAAGAATTTAAGAAGGATCGAAAAAAAATCGGATTAAAATATTTTTTAAAGATTAAATTCAGTTTTTAGCATTAAAATAATCCGGGCATGATTCATAAGAGTTGGATAAAGATTGATTTTTTAAAGGATCTGTCGAACCGAGTTCAAACCAAGCTCTGGATTATGACTACCGATGAGGTGTGATTGTCGTTCGTCCGATTCGGTCGGACAGATTATTAGACCATCAACACATCCTTCGAATTGGAGAGCATCCAACATCATTTCACCTCTCTCTCTCTGGCCTACTGCCGTCTTGACTCCGGAACCACCGCTTTGTCGTTCCACACTCAAATGGGAGCGATCAAAAGGGAAAAACACCAAAGAGAGAGAGAGCAACAAAAAGGGGAAAAGCATTTAAAACTTTCCCAAATTCGCCCTCTCTCTCTCTCTCTCAATCTCAAATGGGAGCGCGCCTTGGCATCTTGGTCACAACATGTCGCTTTTCGACCAGCTCCTCTCGCAGCCCGGGAACGGGATGTACCTGCCAGATAAGCAGCTTTCAGTGGATCCGTACAAGGATAAGGTGCAAGAGGATATGCTAATCCAACAGCAGATAATGATCGCTGAGAACAGCGGCGGTGAGGAGCAGAGCGAGGTCAAGCAACCCAAGAAGCGCGCTGAGACGTGGGTCCAGGAAGAAACGCTCTGCCTTGTTGCGCTCCGGCGCGAGGTGGATGGTCACTTCAACACCTCTAAATCCAACAGGTGTGGCGTTTAGCACTTCCAGTGTTGTTAATTTAACAGAGGAATAAGTAAATTCAGTGTAATTTGTTGCTTTTAAGTTGTTTATGTAACTTCGCTTGGTTATTTGATTGGGGTGGGAGTTTAATATCTATTGAAGGAATACGTGTGGCTTAGGTTATTTAGTTTCATGCTATCTTGTTATAATTTCAAGAGATAAATGGATGAGAATGTGTGAGGGGGGGGGGATCAGTATATTCATTTCTTCGACATTTATTATCTGGGTAATAACCCTCTCCTCATTTTCTTCACTTCCTTTTTCTCCAAAATGTGAGAGCAGAAAGAGGCTAATAGTAAGAGTCTAAGAGATATTGACATAAATAATAACTGTGTACACAATCAAAGAACAAATATGTCAAAGTGTGCTGCTTCTAGCTGACTCTTAATAGTTTTGAATGGAACTCAGAATTTGGTATTAATGTACCATTTTGATGATTATGGGAAAATCTAGTGTCATTAGTAGCATACATTTAATGTACATAGCATATAGATACCGAGAAATATACACAAACTAGATTGTCAATGGCTATACTATGTGGTTCCTCGGAGTAATAACATGACACATGTCCATCTTTATTGTTTTTTTTTTAACTTTTTCAAGTTTTGCGACATAGTTCATAGTTAATTACTTGCTAAAAGGGGAAAAAAATGTGAAGCTGAAATAATTATTGAGATCTTCAAGAGCCTAGATGTTGTATATGCAATAAATGTATTTTTGACAACAATTTGTTCACTTGCAATAACTAAAAGTCAAATAATACAATGACTGCGCATCTCAGATTTCCATAGTATTGGACCAGTCGTGATCACTAAGATGCTTTGTATTGTATAATTCTTTTTAAATTTCTTTTGCTATTCTGGTATGTCATCAGGCAATTGTGGGAGCGAATCTCAGCGAAGATGCAAGAGAAGGGATACGATCGGTCTCCAACAATGTGCACTGACAAGTGGCGTAATTTGCTGAAGGAGTTCAAGAAAGTAAAGAACCACTCGAAGGGGAGTGGGCCTGCCAAGATGTCATACTATAAGGAACTTGTTGAGCTCCTTAAAAAGTGTACCAAGAACACGCCTTATAAGACTCCCATACCTGCAAACAGTGTGGCTGTTGGTACGGCCTCAGCTTCCACTTCAAAGGCTGATTCATATCTCCAGTTTTCTGACAAAGGTATTGTAATAGTGCCTTAGTTTGTAACACATATGAGTATCACATTGCAAATAGCTTTAATACATCATTTTGGCAAAAACCTTACGGTTAGCAAGAAAGAAAGTACAATTCCAAAAGAGAAAATGGAATTTAAGTACAGGAATAATGGACGGGTAGAGTCCAGTGTAAAAGATCTGGCGGAGCGAAAAGGAAAAACTTAAAACTTGAAACTTCAGGGCAAAAACATGAAAGGACCAAAATCCAGATTAATCCAGACAAGAGGCTTGTATTCTTCTGACCACAATTCATGGTTATTCTTTACTCTGCTTTTATTTTTTCGTTCTAGCTTTTGAAGACCCAAGTCTTCCGTTTGGGTCTGCTGAAGGTATCTCTCATATTTATCTATCTTTTATTTTTTTTTTTTATATTAAAGCCCAAGGTTTTAAAATACGGATTTCAATATGCGTGTGGGGAGCCTCTGCATAATGCATATGCAGAGTGATATAGGCGGTCAGGTTGTAAGGAACAATAGTTTTATACTATTTATTTGGAACTCAATATTATATAAATAAAACTGATATACATCACAAATGAAGTAATGGCCCAGTGGTTTAGCTCAAAACTCACTATCCCGAGTTCCCCCAGTTCAAATCCGCCTAGGAGTACCTATTTTTCTCGTAAATTTTGCTGGGAGCAGCTTCAACAGTGGCAGGATCTTTGGAAATTATATGAAATCATGGACCTGTCATATTTCAGGAATAAACCCTCAATTATAGAAACCCTTCTTTTGTTTGTTGCTCTAATTTTCTTTAGGAAGTGGGAGGTCAACACTTAGTTTGGACCGGTTGGAGAGTGATCGGCATCCTCTTGCCATAACCACTGCTGAAGCAGTTGCCACAAATGGTAACAATCCATGGAACTGGAGAGATACCACTACAAATGGTACAATCTCACTTCCTGGTAACAATCCATGGGTATTCTCAAGTAATTGTCAATTTCTTGTATACTACAATTGCATACATGGTGTTGTTGGATAATAAATTTAATCTCTTTTTATTTCATTACAGGTGAAGAAAACCAAGCGCCTTTTCTTGGAAGAGTGATATTGGTGAAGTGGGGAGAGTACACCAAAAGGATAGGTATAGATGGCACATCAGATGCAATAAAGGAGGCAATCAAATGTGCATTTGGGCTAAGAACTAGAAGAGCATTTTGGCTTGAAGATGAAGATGATGTAGTTAGGAGCTTTGATAGAGACATGCCACTTGGGACATATACCCTTCATCTTGATGAGGGTAATGTTTTAAATCACCTTTGCAGTGTTTTTGTTTATTTTAAAAACGCCAATTGTGCATAACATGTATATATTTATGGGGGTCAGTACAGTAATAATGGTACTATTGTCAACTGTGTAATACAGTGCTTTTAAATGAAGTCCTGTAAAAGGCCAAAGTAATGGAGTATCCTTTAGTAAGTGCTTGATTGAAAAAGTAAATGGGAGCCAATTGAGCTCCTCTCTGGCTTGTGTATGTCTTGTGGTCAGGATGGTCATATCTAGTTTATTGAATGTTTCTTTTACTGATAAGATATGAATTGGTTTTTCAAAACAGGGATAACTATCAAAGTCTGCTCATTTGATGAGACAAATCGCATGCAGGTGCAAACAGAAGAAAGAACATTCTATATTGAAGAAGGCTTTCGTGGTTTCCTCTCTCGCCGTGGTTGGATTGGCATGAGAGAATTCAGTGGCTTCCGCTGTGTGGATACTTTGGATGATCTCTGCCCCGGTGCTATGTATCAAGGATTTAGATTAATGGGCCATCAAGAGGCCCCAAGTGTTCTAAACAGACAATAACAGTTGTTTGTGTACAAAGAGGGTGTATATGAGTTTTGATTTTCTTGAGTGGTAAACGAACAATTTTAGCTGACCTTTCCTTGTGAGGCATGTATAATTGTTAGCCATCTATATTTCTTTAGAATTAATGGACTCGCTTACAAGTTGTGTAAAAAAAATTATCCTTTAAAATGTATAAGTATTTACTTTAGATTTTTTTAAATGGTTTTAAAATATTAATAAAATAATTAATCATTATATTTGTATATGAAAGGTCATTTTTAAAAAATTCAAAACAAATAATTAAATATCTTAAAAAAATTATATCCACTAGATTTAATGTGATGAATTTATGAAATTTGAAGATGATTTAATATATTTTTGAGTTAAATTTATGAAAAATCTCCGTCAACTTAATATTAATTGCTAATTTAGTGGCTCGTTTTGGGTCCTCGCACATTGAAATCGTTGAACCTCATGTCATGTTTGTACAATTATACTGTTGAGATGAAATTAAATTCACTAACAAAAAAAAATTGTATCGCCATTTGAAGTTTGACATCGCATGTTGAACCTAAAATCTCGATTTTTTTTTGAGATAAAATTGAGTTATAAAGCATCTAACTTTATATGTTTATAACTCTTCATTCAGCTTTGAACTTGCAGACTTTACATCGCACGTGGAGATTACGAGAAAAGTATCGTCTTCGTCATTTAAAAATGATTCTTCTAAAATCTCGATTTTGGATTTTGCTGCTAACAATCACGGCCTTTTTGAAAAGAATAGTATATATGCTAATAATCAGGCCCTTGTAAAGTGTGTAATTAATTAATTTCAATTATACAAACATCATCTTTGTAACAATACAATAAACCGCAAAATGATGTTAAAAAGGAAAAAGGTTCCTCTCCAGGAAGGCGCAGGCGCTAACACTCACACCACACCCAACAAAAAAGCTATAATTTGAAATACAAAACACCACTTAATTAATTTGGATTCGAGAAAAACTTGTTAAGCTTCGGCATGATCTCCGGCGTCTGCGTCCTTAAGAATTTCCTGACACCGTGCTGCGCATACTTCTCTCCCTCCTCGAAATTGTCGAGTACACCGGCGGCCCTATTTTCCTTGGTAACCCTGTATTAAGCATAAATTTCGGTAAAATTGAATCTTGCAAACTCAACCGTGATTGCAAGGGTTAATATTAGAATATATATACAAACATTGAAATTGTAGATAAATTTGATTTTTCTTTTGTATCGTTTACCTCACATCAGGGTTGCCAGTGATGTTCCTGTCAGCTGCATTGTGCATAAGCCGACAGCTGCGCCAACGGTGACGAAGAGCGGGTAGACCTAAGGAAATACACGCAAAAAAAATAAAAGAAGGAAATGTCAGATCATACAAAACAGCTGTTGGTACAAAACTGATCAAATTTAAATAGCCATAAATCCATAATATTTATCATCCATGCGGGGCAGTGGGAGTAAGACTATATATAATCGAAAACTGAAACAAATATTTCGCATAAATATTGTAGGTAAAATATCTTGCAACACCACCTACTTGAGAAGATTTGCTTTACAATTCCAGAGTATCTCTACACAAAAATCTTCTATAAAAGTACATTAATTTGCTAACAAACGAGATCATGAACTAGAACCGATTTCATGATTAAAAAATTTCTATAAAGAACTAATAGGAAAACGATCGAATACGAAGTTCTTGTAGCATACCTCAGGCCTCAACCATCTAGCGAAGGTGGAGGAAGCCATTGGAGATCTAGAGAGAGAGAGAGAGAGAGCAGCTGAGGAGGTTTCGTTTACACGAGAAAGAGATAATGCACAGACACAAAAGGATGGAGAACAAACGGATAGGCGCCTCCAATTTATTGGGGTGTTTACACAGGAAATTAAGAAACGCAATTCATTGGTTTTCCATGTATTTCGGAATTCCCTGTTTTCTTCTGTGTCGGCGATTCTCTTGTCTTGTGTGTACTTCTGTGTTGCTTTGTTTCAACTTTCAAACTCCCAAGTCCCATTTGATTATTTTGATTTTCAAGATTGAATAGTGCAATTTAGACGCACATGGGCATGCAATGCTACAGGCGATGGAGCCACAGAAGAATTACCACCCGAAAGTTTGGCGTGCTTATGGTAAACTAGAGAAGACTTGGCAATATTAGAAATTTAGAATTAATTGGAAATCGCTGGGTAGTTTGTATGGATTATAATCTCTAAGATAAACATGTGCCGAGTAGCATTTAATACCAAAATGTATCATTACTCGTTTCGGTTGACCCGCTTCATTGAAATACTCAGAGTTATAACAGAACTACTAGGAAACTATAAAGAAATAAATATTGGCCCCTAAACAACCACGTTAGAATTTTTGCCTTTTCCAATCGTGCACACGCGTGTTCTGTTTGAAATGGTAGATGCCGCTTGCTGCTCTAGAAGGTCAAAATTTCCAAAATCAAGCATTCTTTGCGTTTTCAATCTTTTACGAGGGTTGAAGCGATTGTTGGAAAGTTGAAAAATTAATCGCAATATGAACATGTTTTCAGTACAAATTATCAGTGATACAGTCATCATCGCTAAAATTATGAATTCAAATCTTAACAAATAATAAAAGAGATGTTAACATCTTATGTTGGATGTCGAATCTGACCTCTTTATATACAAAGAGAACAGTAAAAAAAAAAAGAGCTGCAGCGACCCCTTGTGTTGCTACACTTCGTCCCACGGTCAAATTTGAAATAGCACAAGTTACATGACACCGCTCTTTAATTATCTATTTTCGTTTGGCCGCTCCTTATTTTTTTATTCCATCTTTTTCCATCTTAATGTCTTAGTTTGTATATTGATAGGTGGTAAGTTAGCCATAAGATATTTTCTTCTTTTTTTTTCCATCACATGGAGATCTATTTTAGCTGATAAATTATTTTCTTCCCTGATACCAGCAACTGTTTTATGCTTCTACAAGCTAATTGATTTTAGTTGATTTTGAAGTCCAATATAGCTCAAAGTAATTTTTTTAGCAAAAAAAAAAAAAATTAAAATCTGACATGTCTAACAACTTCCTTTTCATCCCATTTGGTCCATGTATTGCTTCCCAACAGAAATTTGGTAATCCAATAAGTTGATATTTTTAGTTGACTCTCTTGGGACGAATAATGGGAATGCACAATGGAGGATGTAATCTGAGTGTTCCTTGCTAGCAGCATGACAGTGGGGTGTGGATGGAGTGGGAGGTGGAGAAGGGAGATAGGATGGGGAGAGGGGAATGGTATTAATAGAATGAGGGCATTTTGGTCATAAAAGATAATTTTTGCATTTTTATTCATTAATTTGATATGTATATAGTATTGATGGAAAATAACTAAATAAATGTGTTTTGAAATAGCATTAGAGAAAATTTAGATTTTGAAATGATATTTTATTAATTTTAAAATTTTAAGGTGATATGAAACTAATTTTTCCTTCTTTGAACACTCCGTCTTTCTGTCGCTGATTGTAATAGATCGACTTGAATGTGTTTTTTTTGCTCCAGCATTCAAGTTGGATTGAAAGGAAAAAACATGGTACCATGATAATTTTTGTTTTGTCGAGCTTTGCTTTGGTCTCTGGTTTGATGGTTGTACGTGCTAAAAATCCGATACATTCTGTTTTGTTTTTCCGATACTTCGTCGCTATGATCTTTAGTTTATATAATATACAGTAATTTTAATATGCTTTACTTATTATTGTTGTTGGTCGTCTATTATCTTCCTTTGTTTGTATGCGTTAGGGAAATACTAGTACATTTTTTGTACGAAGTTTTTGAAAAGAAATGGATAGATATTAAGTATATATATATTTTTTAAAAATAATTACAGTAATTTTAAATATATTGAACAAATTATTAACTTAAGCGGTTTATTTTCATTATTTAAATACATTGAATGAATATTATTTATTTATTTTTTAAAACTGGCTTTCTACAATGATGGTTTTAGGTAGAGTTTTGAAGATGATCCGGTTCGGGTCGGTCCGGTTCAAACCTGGACGGTCCACGGTCCCGCACGGTCCACACGATCCGGTCCTAGGCGGTCCAAATTTGAAAAAACCAAACCCGTCCCACCGTTGGCCCCCGGGGGCCGGAACCCCACGGGACGGGACGAGACGGTCCACGGTCCGGTCCTGTCCGATTTTTTTTTTTATATAAATTGGAAAAAATAATAATTTATCATATTTTTTTAATAATAATTTTTAACTAATTCCAATTATTATTTTTAATTATTTAAAAATCTAATAGTATTAATAAAATTATAATAATTATAAAAGTTGATTTTTAAATAATATTTCAGAATTATTATTTTTAGATAATAATATTTCAGAAAATAATATTTCAGAAAATCAAACGAATTATTCGAATTAGAGTGATAAATATTATTTCAGAAAATAATTATTAAATAATATTTCAAAAAATAATAAAAGTTGAAAAATAATATTTCAGAAAATTATAAAAAATAATAAAAGTTGAAAAATAAATTTATTAATAACGGTGGTCCGGTCTGGGACGGTCCGGTCCACGGTCCCGTGGTCCACGGTCCGGTCCGGTCCACGGGTCGACACGGTCCATTTTCGGGTGAAGGGAGGACCGACCCACCGTTGGGACCGGACGTGGTAGGCACTGAACGGTCCACGGATCGCCGGTTCGGTCGGTCCGGTCCATGGTCACGGTCCGGTCCGGGACGGGTTGGACCGTCCGGTCCATTTCAAACCTCTAGTTCTAGGTATGAAGTTCAAATAAAGCAGTTCGGAAGTATTTATAGTTCTTTTCGAATGCAACCTCAAACAAAATAGTATGACATTGCAAGTACCACATCTCTAGTAGGGATGGCAATAAAGTCCATTGGTCCGTAGGCCTGCACATATCCTCTCGGCCCAAGTCCTTATCCTCTCGGCCCGGCAAAAGTCCTTATCTGATCGGCCTGGCACAGGAACAGGTCAGGTAAGACCAAGCCAAAAGACGGGCCAGGTCAGGTATAGGATTTTGTTTTGAACCTGCTAAAAACCTGAACCATTGGATATAATCTGAGATTAATCTCATCCATTCATAATGAAGGTTAATATGCCAGGGTTCGCCGCTTAGTCGTCTGCCATCCAGACTCCAGACCAAAAGCCAAACCCTATTTTCTTCTCGCGGCGCCGCTCTGGCCTTGGGCTCCAACGCGCAGCACTCAACCTCTCACCGCGGCGTCTCACGGCAGCGTTCAATCTCGAGATCCACAAGACGCTTAACTCGCACGACGCACGGTGCTGAGTTCCCTCGACTCCGCGCCGCTTAACTCGCATGGTGCTCTGCCTCCTCTCCAGCGTTCAATCTCGAGATCTAGTAAGAATGAGTCGTAGTAGTGCTCTGCCTCCTCTCCAGTTCACTGCTGCTTGTATTTGATTTTTGATTTTTTTTATTTTACTCGATTTTACTGATAAGTACCGATCTTGCTTTTATTTTCTTTGATTTTACTTGATCCAGTAGAAGATCCAAAATTCTCATAGATTTATATGTAGTAGTACTGGTACACTGAGAATGGTACATTGTTCGGATTTAGATGGTCTGAATATTAAAAAAAGCAGGAACAATTCTATGTGGATTTTTCTGTATTTCAATTGTGCGATTTTATATACTTCTATACATGTTATGTATTTAATCGGGGATTGGGGTGTAATACTTGAAAGATGAGTCTTACTAATAATGGGATGATCACCTAAAAATGGGTAAATTTCTAAAAATGGGGTAATTGTGAAACCTGTTTTACAGTGGGTGATCACCTAATTGGTGATGGTAGGCATTTTGATTTTCAAACTTGACTATTATCCTTTATTCTTTAATGCTTGAATGTTTAAATTTCTAAGGGTTAATGGTAGAGTATGTTGATTATGATTGTTATGAATTTTATTCAAAATGTAGATGGATGTTTCTAATTCAATTAGAATAGCTCAAATATTTTTGCCAGTACTGAAGCATCCTTCAAAATTTGTGGTACTTTTAGTAAATATAAGGTCTGGAATGGTGTTAATCATTAATATCAGAACTTGTAACTATTGGCTAGCACCATTTCTGATTTGTGCTAGATAAATTATGTTGGAACATGGAACTTGGAACTTGATTATGTTGTTGTAGTATCTATTTTGTGTTGAAATTATTTCTATTTTGTTGTAGTATCTATTGTGTAACTTGATTATTATGTTCTTTATAGATGTTATGTAGTCTGTGAAAAATGGGGTGGGTATAGGCAGGCAGGGCAGGCCAGGTAGGCCCACGGGTATGGGCAGGCCAAGTAAGGTAGGCATGGGCTTGGAAAAAATGCCCGTGGGTGGGTCAGGCTATAAATTTTGGGCCTTTTGTATCAGGCCAGGCAGGATGGGCTTTATATTATAACATATAGGTCAGGTATGGGATCAAGAAAAGGCCCGTGGGCTAGGCCCAATGCGGCTCTAAAACTACGGCGCAGGGCGTAAGGCGCACTGACGACTACACGCAAACAAACGGAGCAATGCTCGATTTGAACATCTGAATAGGGAGAATCCAATAAAAATAGAGAAGGGATCGGTTGACAATGAATTATTTTAATAACCTTAATAACGAATATTTAAATAAATATAAAAAAAATTTAAAAATAAAAAAAAAGTTTATAGATGTGTTCTTCTATCTTTAGATTAACGGTCATTTAAATTTTATGCAATTTCATTATCGTTTGATAGTCCATCAAAGACCATCAAATTTTCATATAATTTACAACGATTCTAATTTAACGGTCTTTGATGGACTTTCAAACGATAATGAAATTATATGAAATTTGAATGATCATCAATCTAAAAGTATAAGAACACATGTATAAGACTGATTATTTTCATGTCAAGGTTGTCAAAGTCAATGGATCCCCACTCATAAAAATAAAGGACAAACTTCTGCATGCTAAAAGCCAATAATAACAATAGAATTATTTACTGTAGATTTTCTGATTTTTTAATTAAACATTAAATTAATCAGTCATAGCAATGCAGACTCGTGAGGCCGACACATTGCCGCCTCGCCGCCTCTCTCGACATCATAGCAATGTTGAATTACTTTTTAGTTTTTGTTGAACATTTCATGTTTTTTTTTTCTCTTGCCGGATTATGAATGCCTAATTAATTAGACTTTCAGTTCCACACCTCCCCTCCTCCCACGGGTGTCTTGGATCTTGCGGGGAGAGGGGCTCGGGAGGTTCAGGAGAGGGCGGTACGATAATGCTCACGGGGGGGGGGGTCGAGAGAGGCGGCAATGCATCGGCCTCACGGATCGAGAGGGGCCCCGGGTGTCGGGAAGGGCAGTTCTCCGGGTCCCAACCTCGCACCCTCCCGACCCCCCATCTCCGAGGTGCATTGCTGCCCTCTCCCGGTGCCCCTCCCGAACCCCTCCCCCATGAGGTCGAGACGCGAGGCACATTGCTGCCCCTCCCGACTCCTCTCCCCATGATGCGCATTGTGCCCCTCCCGACCCCCCCCCCCCCCCCCCCCAAAGCCGGGACATGAGACATGAGGCGCATTGCTGCCCCTCCCAACCCCCATCCCCTCGGACCTCGGGACCCCCATCCCTTCAGGACCTGGGGTCGGGGCACATTGCGCATAATTCAGGAAAAATACTCATTTTATGGCTCTCAGTTGAGGATAAATTAGATAAATAATTAGAAGTTGAAAGGTAATAATCAAGAAGAACAAAATTGAGGATGAGAATAATATTTAAATTTGTTCCGTTTTTATCATATAAGATTTCATGACAAGTGCCTCAGCAAATATTTTCAATTCAATTCCTTAATTGTCTTTTATTCCTTAACGTTCTATTATATTTCTGAAGTTTCGGATATAAATTGCCCTTTCTTTCTTGATACCTATTTATCTATGTAGAATATTAGTCGAGGCAAATTTATGCATGAAAATAATGAATAGGATGCTAAGCCAGTACAAGAACTCAAATGAGATCTTAACGATGATCCAAAAGAGAACAAAGCAGATTTTTTAACATGCAAAATAATTATTTTAATCAAGCACAATGTGAGAATAATTATTTTAAAATGCTCGCTAATGATATCATTTTAAAAATAACCTGACTTCAGTTCACATATGAGAATAAGGATGGATTAAGAAGCGTAAAGAAAACTCAACTTCATTTGTGTGTTTTTCTATGAGGAACCAGAACTTGATCTGATTACCAGCGAGGATCCAAATCCACTTCCCTACTTTACGGCCTTGTTTCTCATCAGAATGCATATGTGCTCGATAAATATCCTAAAAAAAATATTACAAAATCGAATTGGAGCTCAGTAAAAGAATGAGATTAGACTCTAAAAAAAACAAAGAGAATAAGAGTAGACAAATTGGATTGCCTTTCCAAGTTGGTGTACTTCTCTAAAAGCAGAGAGGAACTATTTTTATGAACTCTTACGTTACAAATTTAAGAATGTGTTTCTTTCAATTTTTATGGTCGAATGATTTGCAAATAATTTGCACTGATATTCAGATTTTTGTGGTCAAATGATTTGCACTGATATTCAGATTTTTGAAGTGTTGAAACTGATTCTCAATTGGCCAGAAGCGAAAGATTGAAATAAGATAAGAGTACCTGCACACTGGAAGATCTCGAACAAGGCTACGGACAGCTGGTTTCCTTAGGTGGAGCAAAGCACGACGAGAGATGAGTCAGAGCAAGTTTTAGAGATAGAAGCGTGGCCGCGTAGGGTGAGTTTCTTTTGGTGGAGATGGAATGGGGGGGAAGGGGGTGCGGGGTTCAACAGCAGTAGATCACCGCTTCTCTCTGAATCTCAATCTCGCTCTCTATGAGTCATGGGAAATGAGTAAGTAGGTTTTGAATTGAACTTGGATTGCGAGGAATTGGGTTCGTATAGAGGCTGGAAAGATTGAGGGAGATGAACTTATAAGAGGGCAGAGGCTACAACGGTCGATTGAGGTGTAATTAATGCGGTGGATTTAGAGGATCGCAAAACGGCTAGTAGCTTAAGAGTTTGAATTTAGGAAATAGGTAATTGAATTTGGAGAAAATCGGAAGAATTTTTAGGATGTTATAGAGAGAGCGGGAGAGAAGGTTCGAGAAATTCGAGACAGCGGGAGAGAAGTTGGAAGAATGAAACCAATATATATATTACTTTTTAGACATGAAAAATGAAAAAATCGATTTGAGAAGTTTGTTACTATCTTTATCTCTCACAGCCATGGCGTGACTGCGTGAGTGGAAAAGGGAAGGCTGCAATATTCATCTCCAGCTAGAAAAAAAATGGACAGCTTAATTTACTTCCAGATGAAACAACAACAACAACAAAAAGTCATTAATCACAAATAAATTGGGTAGACCAGAAATGAAACCCAATCAGAATGCATAAGATCAAAGATCTCAAATATTAGTGATAATAATGAATATGATGAAAAAAAAAAAATAATAATAATAATAATAATAATAAATAAATAAATAAAGATGATAATAATAATGATGATGATGATAATATGCTAATAGTAATAGCAATAATAACAATAATAATAATAGTACAATAAATTTCTATTATAAAATCTATTTCTAAATTCTAAAATTCTATTTTAAAACATAATTCTAAATTCTAAATTCTAAATTCCTATTTCTAAACCTCTATTTCTAAAACCTATTTCTAAATTCTAAATCCTAAAATCCTAAAAATCTAAGAACATGAAATCTATAACTCTACTATTAGACTCTAAATCCTAAATCATGGTTCAGGTACATGAATTGTCATCTTCCAAGCATTCCTATCCAAAGTAAACTCTTTGGATATATTTCATTCCTTCAAATCTCTTTTTATTGCTTTCTTCCATCCATATCAGGACGACTTAGAATACCGCTGCGTACTGGTGCTTCAGGAGACCTTCATTGGATATGACCAAACTCCGCCTGTGTGGACTAGCTTCTACACAGCACGTCTCAAGCCAGGATAAATGAGGAGGGTTGCGGTGAGTGTGGTGAGCCCTGCACTAAAACAGACGATCTTTATGGAAATGAAACCCAGACAATTTACTTCCAGATGAAAGTGGTTCTAAAATTTTGTTTGTTTATTTTAAGAATTATTTTCATGTCTATCAGTTTCTTTTCTCAAAATTGACTCTGTCTCTATATGGTCGAAGTCTCTCAGTTTGTTATATATAGTAAAGATACCGTGAGGTCAAGCTCATTGAGGTCTTCAGTGAGTTAACTCAAAAAATATATCAAATTATATCTAAATTTTAATTTATTATTTTCATTAAATTCTTTATATAAAAAACTTGGGATGCAAAAATTTGAAGTGTTTTGAGTTTTTTAAGTTATTATTTTTTATTTTTTTAAAATGATGTTAAAGTATTGAATATATTATTATTTTTTAGAGCTGATTTTCCAAAAAAAAATCATCACTTAAAAAACTCAAAATACTTTAAATTTTTACATCCACAAGATATTCATATAAAGAATTTAATGAGCATGATAAATTAAAATTTAGAGATGATTTGTTATACTTTTTGAGTTAATCTCACGGAATGTTTCCATGAGTTTGAACTTTTTAAGTTATGATTTTTAATTTTTGAAAATGAGCTCTAAAAAAAATAATATATTCAATCTTTCAATATCATTTTTTAAATTAAAAATGATGACTTAAAAAACTCAAAACACTTTAAATTTTTGTATCCCACAAGATTTTCATATAAAAAATTTAATAAGCATGATAAATTAAAATATAGAGATGATTTGATATACTTTTTGAGTTAACTTTACGAAAGACTTCCGTGAACTTATGCTCACGGTAACTTTACTTATATATATATATATATTTATAAATAAATAAATAATATAATATAATATATTTTATATAAATATAATTTATATCAAAGTCAATTATAAAAACTCTTAAATTTGTAAAAAAAACCTGAAAAGAAAAATCTTATAGACATCGGTCTTATTGTTTGAAAAGTTGTTGACATTCTATTGTGAGTTGTTAAATATAGATCACTGCAAGTATTAAGTTATTTAACGAATCATAGAAGTTAATCAAATTTCAATTATACAAAACTGGACTTCAAATTAAAAGTCAATTTGCAAGATCGAATTTATATCGGGCTAATCCATTCTAACAAGTATCCAAAAACACACGAAGAATAAGAAACGTAGTTTGTATGTGGGGAATTACTTAGTTACCAAAACGCTGGGAGAAAAATATTGGAATAAAAAGAAGGTTTGTTCTAGAATATCCGCTTAATATCTAATCATCACAAAAGAATCGTCTTTCGCAAAACTTTGGACAACTTAAACGCGACAGATGCATTGTAAACTTTTGAGGCGACAACAAGATGAGATAGAAATTCAGCTTGCATATTAGAAAACAGTTATACATGCCACACTAGTTTACAATTGGAAGTACAAAGTATACATTTTGGTGCTATGTTAGCCACTCCTTGTTAATCTTCAACAGCACGTTATATCATAATACACCTTCTGTAATCAATTAATACACATTTTTATAGCAAAACCTAACAGGATCAGGAGAGGCACTAAGTTTCTTTAGTCCAAAGCATCCTCTTGTTCCCCTCAGATACATCTCTTATTGCAAACAATAGCATAGTATACTTCTTCGGCTTCCTATTCTCCTTCTTTTTCTGATATTTGGAGGAGCTTTTCTCTTTTGTAATCTTTGCTGATGAAGATGATTTGAAGAAAAGTATCTTTTCTGGCCGAACAACCCTTTGCTTTTGGTCGTCTTCAGCTTGCACATCAGTGATATCACGGTGCATTGAAGGGTGATATGCACCAGGCTCATCCATTCTCGAACCTATCTCACATCTTCCGCGTTTTACTCTGAAATACATTACCGACCTCAGTAAAAGAAGACGAAAAACTGTAACTCTGTGTGATATACTGATATTTTAAACCATTTTTCAGTTGCAAATTTTGTTCTAACATGTGCATTGATATCTTGCCCAACCTAGATGCTAGTACCCACTATCCACATATATCTCATCCATCATGGACCATAGAATGGAATACCGATTAGTCTTTTTCTCGAATTTCACGTCTCAGTTTCCTACTGATTTAATTCTGAATAATTTAATGATTAGTTAAGAAAAAATGGGTCAAATTTTTGCTTCCAATAGAATGTTTATTTTAGTCCTTGAGACCTCAAATTTGCAATTTCTGTTGTAATTTTTTTCTGGTCCTATATATAGTTGGAGGCAAAAGTACGACCACCTAGAGGCACGACAATATATAATAAGATCGTTAATGCTTTCTTAATTTTAACATGAACATTCGATAACATGGTTCTTCAATATATATATTTTTTTTTATTGATTCGTCACTTGCAAATTTCTCATGTCGTGTATAAATGCAATTAATACGGAAATGTAATGATAAACATTATAGATAAAAAAACTGTGCATGAATTGGCTAACATCTATATATATTGAAATTCAAACAAACGCGAATATTGCTGGATGATTCAATATATTTCCCGTCAAATTACATGTCCAAGGGATGATGACAGTACTTATCTCGATAAAGAATAAAAAACTTACAAAATTTGATGCATTTGGTCTGATATTATTTCGCACTCTTGGTTTCTATCGAAATAAAAACCGACATGCAATTTTCTTGTTCTTATGTATCATGTACTATTTGTCCTGTAAATTGACAATAATACTATTTACAATTCAATTTCATTGATCTTAACCATTACGTCTTGATCCTCTCTCATGTGTTGAAAAAAAAAATACAAAAAATGTAATTTTAACCCGAGTAGAGGATATTGTGCCATATAAAAGCATCTTCATGCCGCTTATAAATAATTTTCTAATCTTGACATGAAGTTTTTAATTTTAATTTCAGAATTGTAAAATACCATTTAATTTAATAATCTCATTAATTTAGTAAGTCTTTTTAAAATACCGCACAAGCTTTTTCAAGTGTTATGAGCATTTTCATTTCTAAAGAAAAATTTCTCTTTAGAAATTTAGTGAATTAAAAATTATATGAAATAAATATATTAGAAAAAATAAGAAAAAAAAACTATTAACTTGACTTTAGCAAATTTTTGAAAGAAAAAGGAAAGAAAAGCAAAGTTGAAAGTCCTGAATTACAATTTACAAACCAATTAGGCCTTTGACTTTCTCTTCCCTTATTTGCGCCACGGCCCAAAATTCTTTTCTAAAATCAAACTGTGTCCATATCGCCTTTTGTTTTCTTCGTCTCTCCAGCGGGGTTTGCTAAAACCAGAGGCGAGCTAGATTTGCGACTGCGATAGTTATTAGTTTCCCTCACTTTTACTTCCAGCTAACTCTCTCTCAGGTTCTCTCTCTCTCCGAATCTGTTGCTGACACTGTCGATGGAAACGAGTACTCTTTGAGTGTTTTCCGAGTTTGGCTGTTTATGGATTCTGACTTTGTCCGAACATCTGTTAATTGTATTACCTAAACCAGAATCGTGATTTCGCATTTTAAAGCTGTTCAGGTTATGGAATTACAGAAAAATGCTTTGAACCATTCAAAACAATGCTTCCAATTCATTACACCGGAAACTAAATATTGCATCTGGGAAGTGGATGCAATTCGAATAGTCTGACATGCAGCCAGTCTGATTATCCACACTAATTAATCTGGTTTCTGTAAGTATTGAAAAAAAGAACATTTGAATATCCGGATTTGTAGGTATCTTTAGCATGTCATTTTGTGGTATAGAGTACTAGTGCAGACGCATCTTACTGGATTGATTAAGTGTGATTCTAATTAGTATAATTACTTGGATTAATGCATCTTTGTGTTTTTATTTCAGTACCTTAACATTACTGAAATAAGGAAGGGGACCTAACTGGTACCGATCCAAATGTTGTCCACAGTCCACGAACATCAATACCAAGCCTATATCAAATCTTCAGCTGATCTATATGTCAGTTTGAAGTGCAAACTTCATACATGTTAGTTCAATGGAAATGATTGTCGGTTCTCATTGAATCCTGTTGTTTGTTGTATTTAATGATAATTTAATGCACCATTACATTTAAAATCACTTTTGTCGTATATTTGTCATTAAATATTGTGTTTTTTTGTACATCTTTCTTTTTACTAGGAACAACAAACATGTCCTTATCATGAGCTATTTTTCTTAAATCTTCCATGAGCACATCCATATTGTGAGAACTGTTCTTATTTTTTTGAAAGCCTTAATATCATTACTATCTTTAGAGAGCCTTACTAGATCATGAAACTTCAGTATCAGCAAAGTAGTATTCTTCTCATTGTAGCAACAAACTGGAAGGTCAATTCTAATATGATAAACCCAAGGACCATCAAAGCTGTTCCAAAACAACTTCAAAGTATAAGAACCAAACTGAGAATATTGTAAGAGTATATTGTTTGGTAACTGTTGATTTCTTCATTTCTTTGCTGCTTTTCTTTATCTTGTATGTATTTTTTCTCATTGCAGGAAGACCCACTACTTAAACATGGCGATGACATGCAAAAACCTGTCCCCCCTTGTACAAATTAGAGTATTTGCAATGGCAAAGAGGAAGAAAGGAGGCAAAGGAAGCGGGGCCTCTGATGCACCAAAGGACTCTATCAGCAATGAACTCAAGAGCACAACTGTGGTCGGGGCAAATTCTCAAAGAAGGCGCTGATCCCAAGGTACTCTCGAGAATAAATACCCTGATTTGCTCTGGGGTTTACTCGACAAACGGCCACCTCTCAGTGAGCTGAGGAGGAAAGATGTTGAGTCACTGCCTTTTGAGGATCTGAAGCGGCTTGTGAAGCTCGACAACCATTCAAGGATTAAGGAAAACAATGCTTTCAAGGCTAAGAATTGAATTGGCCTTTTCTTTCTGCTTCTCTCCTTTGTTGCTTTTCTTTTTCAAGTGAATTCAGCTCTTGAAGTCATGATAGCAGGCTGTTATTCCGTAGTTTATAAGCAGAGATAGTGTTTCGATGATATTTGTGATTGCTCCACTTTTTTTGTTTGGATGAAGAGAGTTCCTTGCCAGTGAATTTGCTAAATTTTCCCATATTGAAGATTATTCCCACCAAGACGTGAGTCGCGTGACAACTTGCAGCGGACCAGTAGTTGTACGTTTTAAAAGTACATCTGTTGCTTATTTCAGATTCTTCTAATCTGCAAGGCTTTATTCTCAGTTGCATCTAATTCATGTTAAATAAACTATATTATTTATATTAATGATTTTTCATATGCAATTTATTTTGTACAATATTTCATTATTTAATTTTAACGAATTAGTATTCACTATTTTCTTATTTTGTCTCTTATGTTCTCATAAACACTTCGGTCAAAATGTTTGTAGTCTAAATTTTAAAATCTTGTGTTCGAATGTTGGCCTGGAAAGTGCAAAAACGATATTTATACAAAAACTTATAGCATAACAATTTTTACAATTGTTGAATTTTTTTTATTATTTTTAATGATTTTCTAAAAATGACTCTTTTGTCGTGTAAATATTAGTGTTTTTCTATTATTTCTAGAGTCTTCTTTCAATATTTTGAATGTGGGGTTTTAAAATTTAGATTGTAAGTATTTCAGCCAAAATATTTATGGAAATACAATAGACAAACTCTTATTTTTTATTTAACTTTCATGGATTATTATTCAGATTAGTGATATTTAAATAAAATAATAAATATTATACAAAACTTAATTGAATCATGATTCTATTTTAATCAATTAGATGTTTTTAGAATTAATCTAACTTCTATTTGTTTAATACTAAAGAAATCTGATGCTAATAAGATTACTAACTATAGACATATTAGTTTAATTAATTATAGTTTTAAGATAATTACTAAATTATTTACTTATAGATTTTTAACCGTGATGGATACTTTAATTGATTATTCACAAACAGTATATATTAAAGGCAGATTTGGTACACTTTTGATTAAATGGATTGATAGTATTACAAAGTAGTATAACATACATAAATATAAATGAAGAATTAGAAGAATACTTTCCCTGCAAAAGGGGAGTTAACAGACATCCCTGATCTTCCCTACTTTTTTATCTAGTTTCTGATATTTTAAATCATTTACTTAGGAATGTTAAAAGTTCTAGATATATTAATGGATTAGGTCAAATCACTGTTTTGCTGGTATTCTTAACTTTTTTTGGAAGCTAAACATGAGTACATTGAGTTGCTCGAGTGGATATTAGTTGTTTTTGAAGATCTTTTTGGAATGAAAATTAATTTTGAAAAATGTGAAATGATTTCTCTTAACATTTGTATGAAGGAAGGACAACAATTAGCTAACATTTTACGTTGTAAATTAGTCACTCCTATAAAATATCTACCAGTATCCTTACAATTAAGCAACTTAATTTAGAAGATTGAAATATTTTAATTGAGAATAAACTATAACAGTAGAAAGATAAATTATTTATCTTAAGATGGTAGAGTTACTTTATTAAATGCTATTTTATATGTTGTTATTTTGTATTCGATGTCTATTTACAGACTTTCAAAGAAAAGAAAATTGAGAATTGAGAATTGATCAACTTAGGAAAAGATTTTTGTGGTACGGAGAAAATTCAGTCAAAAAAGAAGTATGCCTTAGTAGCTTGGTCCACTTTGTAAAAGAAAATTCTCAAAGCGGTTTAGATATAAGATTTGACTCATATGAATACCGCATTACTAGCAAAATGGTTAGTGAGATTTCAAGATCAATATGTACAAGGAATGTGGATAGATAGATCTAATAGAATTAGACTTTAAAAAAAAGTTAGTAATGAACATTCTATAAGTTTTTGACATGATAGATGATGTGGAGATAATGCTTTTTGTAGTGAGTTTTATCATATCTTTTCAATTTCAGCTAAGGCACATTACTGTAGCTGAGTTGTTGCATCGTGGATCATTGCAACTTAATTTTACAAGACAATTCATTGGAATTTTCTTGCAAGAATGGATAGTTTTAGAAAACATCACTAGTTATATTACTTTCTCCCCTTTTTGATGTTATTACATGGAGATGGAATAGTAAAGCATTTTTTTACAGTCAAGTCCTATAATTGGATAGATTTTGGCAGCGTAATTGATCATTCCTTTGACATTGTATGGTCCTTTTAAGTTCCGTTAAAAGTTAAGAACTTTATGTGACTTCTAAGAAGAAAAAGACTTTTAACCAAGGATCAGTTAGTGAAAAAAGGTTAGACAGGCTCTGAGAAATGTGTTTTTTTTGTGCTGTTAATGAAAATGCTGATCATCTCTTTGTCAATTATCCCTACATATCATTAATTTGGGACTGGATTGCTAATCACAATAATTTTGCTTTTGACGGATTAGTTTTAGATGATCTATGGACTCTAGACTATAGTTTTCCATAAAGGATAGATGTTTAGTAGAATTAGTACGTGATGTTGTTTGCCGGACAGCGTGGTTAAAAAAAATAGATGTTATTTTAATCATGGATGAAAGTATGGGTGGATCAGCCCCCCCCCCCGAAATCAAAATTTATACAAAAAGTAAAAAAAATATAGTGTATTTTGAGAGATTTTGTCCAATCGGCGCTCTTTAATATTTGTATCTAATGTCTAATTAGCACATTCAGCACCTTGAATTAAAATCCTAATTGTCTCTGCTTTTAATGATACTCATCCTATTACTTTCCAATATATAGGAATTAAAATCATTGCATTAGCTGGTTTTGGTGCAAATCTAAGAAAAGCATAAAAAAAAAATTCAACTCACTCTGATTCTTCCATAGGGATAGAAGCACTCCCTATGCAAATTATGGAAGAGGTAGACAATTCACATGTTTTGGTAGAAGAAACAACTTTATGGCACTGGAAGAGATATGAGAAGTGGCTGGGTGATTCTGGCCAAAAGTTCTACACGGCCTTGTGTCTGGACTAGGGGTTATAGCTCCTAAACTTTGAAATTTTTAGTTAGCTTTATTTGTGAGTTTTTGTGTAAGTGTTATCTCTGTTGGTACCAGTATTAATTGTACTGGTATGATGCTCGGTTGTTTTTTGATGTATTTCTCTATGAGAGCAGTAAACTTAGCGGTATGTTAGTAGTTCAATAGTTTTTAAATAAGAAACTGAAAGCTTTTGGTCTTTGATGCCAATCTTTGGTACACTTTTGTAAACAAAACATTTATGTTTTAATGAACGTGCAAAATTCTCCACTTTTATCCGGAAAAAAAATGAATCATGATATTGTTAACACTGAAAAATTCCTTAGAATAATAAAATGGATTTCCACAATTATATCCACTATAGTATCTCTCTGACATTTTATCAAAAGATCATTCAAGTTTTCTGTATGCTTTATTCGTCAAGCATGCAAGCGATAAACCTTTTTGTATGATCTTAACCTTTCATGAATTACATTTGTCTCATTACACGCATCACCATTGGCAATTTAGATTTCTATCTAAACCGACTAATTATTATCGTTTAGAAACCATTAGCATACTTTCAAATCATTAGCAAACTGCGAGCCATTTATTGATTCACTGGAATAAATTTCACAAAAAGAGAAACCTGTCGGATGCCGCACTGACACAGAAAAACCAAGAGCCATTTATTGATTCACTGGAATAAATTTCACTGCTACACTAAATGCTTTAACTACATATGTATGAAATCATCTCTTCTCAAAACTCCACAACAGATAGGGCTGGATAAGACCGCCAAAAAATCTAATAAATTAATAACCAGGGAACACCTCTAAGCTCACACCAGTTGCCAAAAGCCCTATACGAGTTTGTGGAACAAAAATATTTCTTTATCACCACAACTTGAAACATCATTTGCTATCAGTGAAGTCAGCATCGATCACATCACCATTGTCAGGTCCCTTCCCACTCGCAGGCCCTGCATCAGCACCAGGGGCGGCCCCTGCACCAGCACCAGGGGTGGGCCCTGCTGCACCAGGCTGGTTGTACAGAGATTGTCCAAGCTGCATGACTTCCTGATTCAAAGCAGCCATAGCATCTTTCATGGACTGTGTGTTGTCACTTGTGATTGCATCTTTGAGCTCTGTCAACTTGGCCTCGACCTTCGCCTTCACTTCATCAGGAACTTTGTCTCCCAGCTCCTTCAGTTGCTTCTCGGTCTGGTACACCACTGATTCAGCTTGGTTCTTGGTGTCAATTGCATCTCTCTTCTCCTTGTCCTCCTTTGCAAACTTCTCTGCTTCTGTCACCATTCTCTCCACCTAAACATTTTCACAAGCAATATTTTCAGTGAACATCTAGAAGATGAGGAATTACAACCAACCAATTCAAATAAATTAGAAGAGAGTATTTCCAGCTACCACTTAACTTGCAGCTCTCACTATAACCTCAAGGTTCAAGAAATTCCAATTCAAGTATAAGATAAGTATGCTACTGTGCCAAATGGCCCACAAACACAAACCAAAAAGAAAAGGAATGATACTGAACCAATTAGATATTGTAACAGACATGTCAATAAGGAACTTAGGAACATTAATGTCTGGTACTATCCTGCATCCTTCAATGATTATCATCACTTATTATTTACTACAAGACAACATACCTCATCCTTGGGCAAAGTACTGGCACCGGTGATGGTAATGTCCTGCTTCTTCCCTGTGCCCTTGTCAATGGCTGCAACTGAGAGAATACCATTGGCATCAATGTCAAATTTCACCTCAATTTGGGGCACACCACGTGGGGCTGGGGGAATGCCATCAAGTCTGAAGCTACCAAGGGACTTGTTGTCTCTAACAAACTCTCTCTCACCCTGGAGGACATTAATCTCTACACTTGTCTGGCCATCAGCTGCAGTTGAGAAAACTTCTGATTTGGATGTTGGTAAAGTTGTATTCCTTGGGATTATCTTTGTCATGACACCTCCAAGGGTTTCAAGACCAAGGGATAGTGGGGTCACATCAAGCAGAACTATGTCGCTTACATCACCAGCCAACACTCCAGCCTAGAATTTTCAATAATGATCAGAAAATTATAACACTGCTAAGTATATTGATTTAATTTTTTGCAGGCAAACAATCTCATTTGCATTATAACCAGGATGTAATTAGATGCAGTATGGAAGTGTCACACATCACATTGAACAGCTTCACACCCAAATCAGCAGAGCACTGCTTTTCTTTGGGGTAAGCTTGAATTGAATTACAATCAAGTTGAGAAAATGTAGTTATTTTCAGAATGTTGTTTGCGATGTTGGAAACTCATTTTGTCTACTTTTGCTTAGATTGATCAAAAGCAAATATCAGATGTTATAAGATAAGATATAACATTTTATGGACTAACTGATTAACACTGCATGTCCATGAAAGGTCGCAAATACTAAATAAGGATGCCAACCTGAACTGCTGCCCCAAGAGCAACGACCTCATCAGGGTTGACTGTCACATTGGGTTCTTTTCCAGTTATCTTCCTAACCAGCTCTTGCACAGCAGGAATACGGGTGGACCCACCAACCAAAATAACCTCATCTATGTCCTTGAATGACAGCTTTGCATCCCTCAAGGAGTTGTCAACAGGAGTTCTGAGCCTTTTTTTTTAGTAAAGGAGAACATCAGCCACAAAAGAATAATGCAAAAGAAGAGCAGAACAGAAAACAGTATTAATCTTTTCAAGTAAACAACCGATCATACAAAAGTGCAATACCTGTCCAGCAGGTCTGAGCAAAGCTCCTCAAATTTAGCCCTTGAGAGGGTCGTCTCAATGTGCTTGGGGCCATCAGCAGTGGCAGTGATAAACGGCAAGCTAAAAGGATTTCAAGTTTGCGGATCAAGTTTTAGTCAGATTGAATAAAAGAAGCAAATGGCGAAAACAAAAAGAAAGGACAACAAAAGGAAAATACCTCATGTTAGTTTGGGTCAGGGATGAAAGTTCCATTTTGGCCTTCTCAGCTGTCTCTGTGAGGCGCTGAAGGGCTTGTTTGTCTTTTAGCAGATCAATTCCCTCATTTTTCTTGAAGTCAGCAGCGAGCCAATCCACGATTCTCTGTTCAAAATGGATAAAAATGTTTGCTAAGCCACTAAATCAGATCCAAACCTGAGGTTTGTGTATCTCCACAAGATTTGCACCTACACCTCTCAAGACCAATTGTGCATTTACTTAAGGAAAAAAAATCGGGCAATTCTTTTTTAGCATTTTCACCGGACCAAAAATCACACAATTGTTTCAGCTTGTTGATGAAACATTAGGAACACAAAACAAATACCCAACAGGATTTGAGTTTACAATTAAGGAACTGATTAGAAAAAAATGTGATCACCTAAAAGAACAATGCATTTACATAAAACTAACCTTGTCAAAGTCATCACCACCAAGATGAGTGTCACCAGAAGTGGAAAGCACCTCAAACACACCATCTCCTACTTCAAGAACTGCATTACAGCAGAAAAAATTTATAAATAGAAACTTTCAGCTAAATAAGTAAACCTTTTACCTACAGCATACTTCTGAAACACAGGATGCATGTTTATCATACCTGAAACATCAAAGGTACCACCACCCAAGTCAAAGACAAGAATGGTTTCATTGTTCTTCCTCTCAAAACCATAAGCGAGTGATGCAGCAGTTGGTTCATTGATGATACGAAGAACCTCCAGGCCAGCAATACGACCGGCGTCTTTAGTTGCTGTCCTTTGAGAATCATTGAAGTAAGCAGGAACTGTGACCACAGCCTTGGTAACTTTGTCGTTCAAGAATTTGGATGCATCATCAACCAATTTTCTCAATACCTGTAATGAGGCTCATGTTCAGCACAAAGATGCATCTATCAAAAAGCATAATACATGAAATATAATAAGTTCATAGATAAAAGCTTTATTACATTGAAGATTGAACCAACATGCACTCCTGCTAATTTTGTTCACAAACACATCAATCAAAATCACAAATCATATAGCATATATATTTACTACAAGGTCAGGTTTGATCAATCAATTTCATTACCTAGTTCATGTTCTTGTACATACGCCCCATTTGTGAAAGTAAACTTGTCATAACAACATACACCAGTGCCAAAGCAAGGTGCAATGTTGTATTTCTAATAAATCACAAAATAAGTACAAATCATCTTAAAAGTACTGAAGCCAAATTCTTAAGTTTTGACAGGATTATACATCTTGAGGTTTTGGGCCTCTGTAACATTTTTTGTTTGAAAAAGGACATTACCTGAGCTGAAATCTCCTCAGCAGCAAACTGCTTTCCAATTGCAGGGCAGTCAAGCTTCACATTTCCATTCTCGTCCCTGACCACCCTATATGAAACCTGCTTCGACTCCTCATCCACCTCTGACATCTTTCTCCCAATAAAACGCTTGACAGAGAAAAATGTGTTCTCAGGGTTGACCACTGCTTGTCTCTTCGCAATCTGGCCGACCAACCTATCGCCATTTTTGGTATAGGCCACCACTGATGGAGTGGTGCGCTGCCCCTCAGCATTGGTCACTATAGTTGGTTTTCCACCTTCCATAGCTGCCACAGCCGAGTTGGTTGTGCCAAGGTCAATACCAACAACCTGTTCAGATAACAGCATTGCACATCAAGTTAAGATTCTATGTTTGATGCTCAACTAGATGGAATCATTTTATCAACATAAAGACAAAAAAAATTTGGGAATGCAATAGATAGCCTCAATTAAGGTTTACAAGGATGAATAACCAAATAAGAAAGACATTATATGTTGTACGTAAAAAATAAGAATATAAAAGGAACTTTGTTACTTGTTAACCATCGTGTATGATACTGTAAACAAGCAACATTATGTATAACTAGCAGGGCTGTCATTTCGGACAGACAATAAACAATTTATCCGAATAAAACTAAAAGGTTAGCTTCAGACAGAAGCGAGATTTCTAAATTTGTTAGCTATACAGCATACCAAATCTCAATTCTGGTGGAGCTGGCGTAGAACTTAGCTTTCCTCCTAATATGAACAGAACAATGATCAGGACGAGATAAGAAAGTAACTGATATCTTTACAACGTTTTTCCAGTCTAAATTTGAACGGGAATTCATCAAGCATGCCTATAGAAAGGCTAAAACTACAATTAACCCATAATTAACGCCCAAATCCACAACGGAATCTGTAATATTACAAGCCCTACAGTTAATCGACCAACTAAGTACCTTCTCGCAAGCCACTCGTAGAACGCCACGTCGACGAGAAGAAGCTGGTCTCATGCGGAGCGAGGCCGCCGCAAGGCAATTGGAGAAGCGATTTTTACCAAAGAAGACCGCCGAAGAGGAGTTGCTGCTCCTCCTAGAAGAAGCTACTGGCGTGAAACCGGGGACTTGAGTAGCTGAGCACGCCATCTCTAAGAAACCCTAAAGCTAATTTACAATAGAGAGCAGTGTGCTTGAGACGACTATAGAGGGTTTCGAAAGTAAGATAAGGGGGTAGGTTTTATCGGCGTGGAGAAACGTTTATTGGAAATATCAATGTGTCTGGTGTTTAACATTTAATAGTTGAACCAAAAATTCTTTTTCTAAAAAATGAAGATTTTTTGGTCTTAGACAAAATGCTTAGTAGTATGTTAAATATATTTGATTTCGATGTTATAAATGATCGTAGCCATATTAGAAAGGTTTTTTAATAATCACATAATTTCGCTACAGTACAATTAATTTTTTAAAGTGTTACAAGGGAGGGTTGCGGTGGGTGTGACGAGCTATGCATTAAAACAGCCGATTTTTATGAAAATGAAATCCAGAGTCTACCCCAATTTATTTGGGATTAAAGACTTTGTTGTTGTTACAAGAGAGAAGTGATATCAACTTTTTTTATTTTTCATAAGTTAGCATTATAATCTAATTAACATAAATAGATTTTCTTAAAGAAAAAAAAGTGCATTTTAAAAAAATGATATTTTATAAAGTCCGAGCATATCTATAAAATAAATGTTAGATAAATACAATAATCGATATCATATTTATTATGTATGATAATTAAATTAATAGCATCAGCAATATTATCATTCAATTTATTTAACACTATCATGAATAATAAATTAATATATAAATAAGTTAAATAACAATCTATTAACATGATTGTATGATAAGTACAGATGATAATGCTTCTCATTTTTTAAATGGTCTGCAGATTCAAATCGTAAAAAAAGGAAAAATAAGTATATATCTGAATTAACGAGAACTCTATTTTTTAATAATACTATTAACATAAAATTGAATTTGACCAATATAAATAATAAAGTAAAATCGATGATAATATTCATAAATCAAATTGATCTGAACTGATCTGATCCGAGATTAATGGTCTACAATCCAATCAAAGTTAATTTAAAATTTTAAAAAATTAACATACAAATTAATCTTATCCGATCCGATCCAATTTATCCTAGAAAATTAAAGTCTCGAACCTGTCTGATTGCCCTCTAAATTCATGCATTTAATGGCAGCCATCTGAGAGCACGTGGAAAATTCTAGAATGGGCGTGTGCCCTTTCACTTGCTCCAGATTTACGAGTCGGGGATGTGGTGGTGGAGACTTCGAAACACGTGGACAGCTCTGTGGAGGAAAGGAGGGGGGAGCTGGACACGTGGCCTGATGTGTATGGACTATGGACTAGGAGAGTGACTTTCCGTTCTCCGATAGCTTGCACACAGAAATCGTACAGTTTTATATTTGGTTAATGTATTTTTTTCTTTCTTTGAGAAAAAGTCCGGGAGCACACAGTACTGTTCTTTTTATAGATGACTAAAAATAAATAATTTTATTTGCTTTGGTACTGTCATTTTTTAATTGCTCATGGTTTGTACGGTGCTGCGTATGAAACTGTACTTTTTTCAAGTTTGTTGCCATAAACATGCCTTGATAATGTATCGGGTTCAAAGCAACGAGTCATATTTTAGTGTTCTTAAAATTTCAGTATAATTTAATTCGCAGGATCTGAAATTCACAATTCGTACATTTTCAATATGGTTTACATTATTTTTCCTTTTCTGTAGCAAGCAAATCTACAATCATGAGAAAGAAAGAAAAATTAACTGGAGAACAAATGGTTCTCGAGGGAATATACTTCTCATATATAAAAAAAAGGTGATAATCTTTTGAATCCATAACCTCTATAATGTCATGGAAAATAAGATGTTGATTGAATTCATATCCCACCTTATAATTCACTCAGCGTGAATCTCAGTGTTATTTGTTATCGTAGTAAGTGAAATAAAATTATCCATTTTATTCTCTAACGTAATTGTCCACTCTAAAAGATATAGACTCTATTTGTCTGCATCTGATAAGATATGATCAAATTTTACTGCTAGATTTCAATAGCATTGCATTACGATTAGGGAGTAGTGAATATCGCTTCTACTTTTTTCTCATTTATTATCGTTGAGTGTACCGTTCGGTACCAACTGTATAAATAGTTTTGTGCCGGCTACAAATCCAATATAGAAATTATCTTCATTTTCTCAAAAAGTCAAATTCGCAATTCTCAATTACTCAACTGTCATCCAAAAATCAACATGGTACCAAAGCCATCTCGATAATTCCGCAATAGCAAAAATTGGAGAAGATTCAAAGCCATAGAGCCAAGAATCTTACACTATTTCGATTCATGAATGTGGCATATGTATATTATTTTATATTCTTAAAATAAATATGAAGAAAACTTGTATATAAAATTTCATGTAAAAATGCACGGTAAATATCTTTCAAACATGCGAATCAATTCTGACAACACGATTTTTAAATCCATCATATGCTTGTATTTTTATTCAAAATAGTACTTTAAAGTATTCAACATAAAAGTGTCTAAAATAAAAATCATTCATAACATCTCTTTTGATTTTTCTGTCAAATAAAATCAGTATGTTATTAATTCAATTTTCTCTAAAAATTCAAAAAATAGTCATATCTGTTGAATCTTCCTCAATTTTTAGATCTGTCATTTGCTAATATTCCTTCCAAAAAATAATATGTTTTGAACATTTAAATTACATCAATTGGTCCAAGAGCCCTAATAGAAAATTAATATTAGCTTCTTTTAAAATTTCATATTACTTAAAAATAAATAAAGATAAAAATTATGAATATACAAAAATACTTACGAATACAAATAAACTTTAATTTTAAAATTGTAAATATTAAACACTAAAAATATTTTATCCTTATAAAATAAAAAAATTGTAAACTTCAATAATATTTTAAAATCATAAATAAAATTGATAATAAATATAAAAAGATGAATAAAAAATTTCATATTACTTAAAAAATAAAATTTCATATTACATAAAAATAAATAAAGATGAAAATTATGAATATTCATAAAAATACTTGCGTCCATCGGAATCTACAAGGACTCACAATCACTGAAAAACCCCTAAATGTGCATCCCAATGGGTCTGAACAGTAGAATTAACCGACTTCAAACAAATGCACGCTTTGGAGGGATCTCCGTGTCCTTCTTCCGTATCCCATTGCCCCGCAGCGGTGGAGACGCGCGAAAAAGAGTCGCACAATCCAGTAGAAGTGTTGTCATCCGAATGCATTGATTTTGAAGTTTGATTAATGATTTTGTCTTAGATGTTAAATATATATATCAGACTGATTATGAACAATTGAAAGTTAATTTTAGCAAAATATAAAAGTTAATTTTATATTAAATTAAATTATTTATTTATGAATTACTATTATCATATTAAATTTTATTGTGATAAATTAAGCTTGAGAGTGATTTTGTGTTCTTCTTCAGCAATACTTGCTTTTTTTCTGAGCGATGAAAGCGTGAAAAAAGATTATACAATCGCCAATATATATTAAGTAATTTGGGACCCGACTCTCTCGTTACCGCCGAAAACATGGACGGAGCAGAAAACATGAAAACGGGATGAGACGCCGTCGGTACCACCGAAAACGAGTCCGGGAGCGCAAAACATGAAAAAGGGACCCCACGACCTCGGTACCGCCAAAAACGAGTCCGGGAGCGGACGCCCTCGGTACCGCCGAAAAAGAGTCCGAGAGCGCATAACATGAAAACGTGACCCAGCGACCTCTGTACCGTCGAAAACGAATCTCGGCGCGCAAAACATGAAAACGGGACCCGATACCCACGGTACCGTTGTTTACCCTTGAAAATTTTCAAGGATTAAATAGCTGAATAATTAAGAATAAATATCAATTGTCAATAATAAATCATAAGAAAGGGAAAGAAAAGCCAAGAAAGAAGGGGAGGGTCCACCAGCCATAAGAGATCGCTGCCGAATTCCGGAGCAATCCTATTTGTCCCACAAGAAAATCCTGAGCAAAAAACAGAGGGTATAAATACCCCATCATCCATTGTCCACTCGGTGTGGGTGACATCCGATAGACTCAAGAGGGAAAGGAGATCTCTCGGGTGTCACCCATTGTGCGACCCTTTTTCGCGCCTCTCACCGCCCTGAAAAAGGAACTGGACGATGAATTGCGGGGAAGAAGGATACGGAGATCCCTCTAAGTGTGCATTGGGGTATATTTATATCTAATAAAAATAAATCTCAACATCCAAGACTAAATAAATTTAAATAAGATAAGTTCAAATAACAAATAAATAAATAAATAAAAACTAAATCATTTTATCAATAAAAAAAAAAAGTCAATTCACAAGGTGTAAACTACCTTGAAAAGTTCATATCTTCCCTACCATTATTCACGGCGACCACTTAAAATTGCTTAACTATTCGTTTATTTTCTCTTTCTTAATCGAGGTTTCGGGTTCAAAGCCCAGGGTAATTAACAATGGGGGCTTGCGCCCATTGAAATCTTAAAGACCCCACAATCTCTAAAACCTTTAAATGTGCATTCCAAACAAAAACATGAAAACGAGACCCGACGCCCACGGTACTGCCGAAAATGAGTCCGAGCGCAAGACATGAAAACGGGACCTGACGCACTCGGCAACCGCGAAAATGAGTCCGGGCGCGCAAAATATGAAAACGGGATTCGGCGCCCTCGGTACCGCCGAAAATGAGTTTGGGCGCGCAAATCATGAAAATGGGACCCGACGCCCACGTGCGTCGAAAATGAGTCCGAGCGCAAAATACGAAAACGGGACCCGACGCCCTCGGTACGGCCTACAACGTGTCCGGGCGCGCAAAACATGAAAACGCTTCCCGACGCCCTCGGTAACCCCGAAAACGAGTCCGGGAGTGCAAAACATGAAAACGGGACTCGACGCTCTCGGTACCGCTGAAAACGAGTCCGGGCGCGCAAAACAAGAAAACGGGACCCGACACCCCCGGTACCGCCGAAAACGAGTCGGGAGCGCAAAACATGAAAATAGGACCCGACGCCCTCGGTTCCGCCGAGAAATGTCTGGGAGCGGAAAACATGAAAACGGCATTGGACGCTCTCGGTACCGTTGAAAATGAGTCTGGGCGGGCAAAACTTGAAAACGGGACCCGACGCCCTTGGTACCGCCAAAAACGAGTCCGGGAACGCAAAATATGAAAACGGGACCTGACGCCTCGGTACCGAAAATGAGTCCGGGCGCGCAAAACAAGAAAACGAAACCCGACGCCCCTGATACCGCTAAAAATGAGTCCGGGAGCGTAATACATAAAAAACAGGACAAGACGCCCTCCGTACCGCCAAAAATGAGTCCGGGAGCGCAAAACATGAAAATAGTAACCGACGCTCCCGGTACCGCCGAAAACATGTCCGGGAGCGAAAAATATGAAAACGGGACCGATTCCCTCGATACAGCCGAAAACGGGACTCGGGAGCGCAAAACATGAAAATGGGACCCGACGCCCTCGGTACCATCGAAAACGAGCCCGGTAGCGCAAAACATGAAAACGGGACCCGACGCCCTCGGTACCGTCGAAAATGAGTCCGGGCACGCAAAATATGAAAACAAGACCCGACGCCCACGGTATCGCCGAAAAAGAGTCCGATCGCGCAAAATAAGAAAACGGGACCCGACGCCCTCGGTACCGCTCCAAACGAGTCCGGGCATGCAATACTAGAAAACGGGACCTGACGCCCACGTTATCGCCGAAAACGAGTCCGGGAGCGCAAAACATGAAAACGGGACCCGACGCCCTCGGTACCGCCGAAGACATGCGGCCAAAATTTTAAAAAAGTCAAATAACTTGTTTAAATAGCAGTTTTTAATGCATCTTACATATATTTTGTGCAATATAAGCGTCATAGAATATTCATATCGATGTTTTAATTCGATAGTATTATAATATGCATAATTAGAAGTAATTATATTAATTTTGCATGGAATTATATGCAGTTATGCAAATATAATATTTTAAAAGCTCAATCAACATGTTTTAAAAGCTCAATCAACATGTTTAAACAATTATTTTTAATGCATCTTACTTATGTTTTGTGCAAAATTAGTGTCGTAGAATAATCATATCGATGTTTTAATTGGATATTCTCCAAATAGTTATAATTAGGAGTAATTTTATTAATTTTCATGAAATTATATGTAGTAATGGACAATGAATGTTTTATATCTTAAACAACTTGGTTAAACAGCAGTTTGGAATGTATCTTACTTATGTTTACGAAAAATTAGTCTCGTAGGATATTAATATCGAAGTGTTAATTGGAGAATCTTACAATAGGCATAATTATGAGTAAATTTATTAATTTGCTCGAAATTTTGAGTATATATTCAGCCAAAAATTAAAAAAAAAAAATCAAACAACTTCTTTAAACAGTTTTTATTGCATCTTACTGAATTTTTACACAAAAGTAGTGTCGTTGAATATTCATATCGATGTGTTAATTGGATAATCTTCTAATAGGCATAGTTAGGAGTAATTGTATTAATTTTTACGAAATTATGTGTAGTTATGAGGCAAAAAAAAATTAGAAATCGTAAACAACACGTTTAAATAGTAGTTTCTAATGTATATTACTTATATTTTATGAAAGATTAGTGTCGTAAGATATTCATATCGAAGTGTCAATGGGACAATCTTACAATAGGCATAATCAAGAGTAATCACATTAATTTTCACGAAATTATATGTATTTATGCGGCCAAAAATTTTAAAAAAAAGTCAAATAACTTGTTTAAATAGCAGTTTTTAATACATCTTATTTATGTTTTGTGCAATATAAGCGTCATAGAATATTCATATCGATGTTTTAATTCGATAGTATTATAATATGCATAATTAGGAGTAATTATATTAATTTGCATGAAATTATATACAGTTATGCGGATAAAATATTTCAAAAGCTCAATCAACATGTTTAAACAGCTGTTTTTAATGCATCTTACTTATGTTTTGTGCAAAATTAGTGTCGTAGAATATTCATATCGAAGTTTTAATTGGATATTCTCCTAATAGGTATAATTAGGAGTAATTTTATGAATTTTCACGAAATTATATGTAGTAATGGACATTGAATGTATTATATTTTAAACAACTTGGTTAAACAGCAATTTGTAATGTATGTTACTTATGTTTTACGAAAAATTAGTCTCGTAGGATATTAATATCGAAGTGTTCATTGGACAATCTTACAATAGACATAATTAGGAGTAAATTTATTAATTTTCTCGAAATTTTGAGTATTTATTCAGCCAAAAATTAAAAAAAAAATCAAACAACTTCTTTAAACAGTTTTTTAATGCATCTTACTGAATTTTTATGCAAAATTAGTGTCGTTGAACATTCATATCGATGTGTTAATTGGATAATCTTCTAATAGGCATAGTTAGGAGTAATTGTATTAATTTTCATGAAATTATGTGTAGTTATGAGGCAAACAAAATTTAAAAATCGTATACCACACGTTTAAACAGTAGTTCTAATGTATATTACTTATGTTTTGTGAAAGATTAGTGTCGTAAGATATTCATATTGAAGTGTTAATTGGACAATCTTACAATAGGCATAATTAAGAGTAATCACATTAATTTTCACGAAATTATGTGTATTTATGCGGCCAAAAATTTTCAAAAAAGTCAAATAACTTGTTTAAATAGCAGTTTTTAATGCATCTTACTTATGTTTTGTGCAATATAAGCGTCATAGAATATTCATATCGATGTTTTAATTCGATAGTACTATAATATGCATAATTAGGAGTAATTGTATTAATTTGCATGAAATTATATGCAGTTATGCGGATAAAATATTTTAAAAGCTCAATCAACATGTTTAAACAACTATTTTTAATGCATCTTACTTATGTTTTGTGCAAAATTAGTGTCGTAGAATATTCATATCGAAGTTTTAATTGGATATTCTCCTAATAGGTATAATTAGGAGTAATTTTATTAATTTTCACGAAATTATTTGTAGTAATGGACAATGAATGTTTTAAATCTTAAACAACTTGGTTAAACAGCAGTTTGGAATGTATATTACTTGTGTTTTACGAAAAATTAGTCTCGTAGGATATTAATATCGAAGTGTTAATTGGACAATCTTAAAATAGGAATAATTAGGAGTAAATTTATTAATTTTCACGATATTTTGAGTATTTATTCAGCCAAAAATTAAAAAAAAAGTCAAACATCTTCTTTCAACAGCTTTTTAATGCATCTTACTTAATTTTTACGCAAAATTAGTGTCGTTGAATGTTCATATCGATGTGTTAATTGGATAATCTTCTAATAGGCATAGTTAGGAGTAATTGTATTAATTTTCACGAAATTATGTGTAGTTATGAGGCAAAAAATGTTAAAAATCTTAAACAACTCGTTTGAACAGCAGTTTCTAATATATCTTACTTATATTTTATGAAAAATTAGTATCGTAGGATATTCATTTCGAAGTGTTAATTGGACAACCTCATAATAGGCATAATTAGGAGTAATTATATTAATTTTCATGAAATTATGAGTAGCTAGGTGGCCAAAAATTTTAAAAATCTCAAACAACTTGTTTAAGCAGCAGTTTTTAACACATATTCCTTATGTTTTGTGCAAAATTAGCATCATAGAATGTTCATATCGAAGTTTTAATTGGAAAATCTTATAATAGGCATAATTAGGAGTGATTATATTAATTTGCACGAAATTATTTGTAGTTATGCGGCCAAAATTTTTGAAGAACTGAAATAACTTGTTTAAACAATAGTTTCCAATGTATTTTACTTATGTTTTAGGGAAAAAATGTGTCGTAGGATAGTCATATCGAAGTGTTAATTGGACTAACTTACAATAGGCATAATTAAGAGTAATTACATTTATTCCCACGAAATTATGAGTATTTATGAGGACAAAAATTAAAAAAAAAGTCAAATAACTTGTTTAAATAGCAGTTTTCAATGCAATGTTTTGTTCAAAATAAGCATCATAGAATATTCATATCGATGTTTTAATTTGATAGTATTATAATATGCATAATTATGAGTAATTACATTTATTTGCATGAAAGTATATGCAGTTATGAGGAAAAAATATTTTAAAAGCTCAATCAACATGTTTAAACAGTTTTTTTAATGCATCTTACTTATGTTTTGTGCAAAATTAGTGTCGTAGAATATTCATATCGAACTTTTAATTGGATAATCTCTAATTGGTATAATAATGAGTTATTATATTAATTTTCACGAAATTATATGTAGTAATGGACATTGAATGTATTATATTTTAAACAACTTGGTTAAACAGCAATTTGTAATGTATCTTACTTATCTTTTACGAAAAATTAGTCTCTTAGGATGTTAAATTCGAAGTGTTAATCGGAGAATCTTACAATAGACATAATTAGGAGTAAATTTATTAATTTTCTCGAAATTTTGAGTATTTATTCAGCCAAAAATTAAAAAAAATCATCCAACTTCTTTAAACAGTTTTTTAATGCATCTTACTGAATTTTTACGCAAAATTAGTGTCGTTGAACATTCATATCGATGTGTTAATTGGATAATCTTCTAATAGGCATAGTTAGGAGTAATTGTATTAATTTTCATGAAATTATGTGTAGTTATGTGGCAAACAAAATTTAAAAATCATATACCACACGTTTAAACAGTAGTTCTAATGTATATTACTTATGTTTTGTGAAAGATTAGTGTCGTAAGATATTCATATTGAAGTGTTAATTGGACAATCTTACAATAGGCATAATTAAGAGTAATCACATTAATTTTCATGAAATTATGTGTATTTATGCGGCCAAAAATTTTCAAAAAAGTCAAATAACTTGTTTAAATAACAGTTTTTAATGCATCTTACTTATATTTTGTGCAATATAAGCGTCATAGAATATTCATATCGATGTTTTAATTCGATAGTACTATAATATACATAATTAGGAGTAATTGTATTAATTTGCATGAAATTATATGCAGTTATGCGGATAAAATATTTTAAAAGCTCAATCAACATGTTTAAACAACTGTTTTTAATGCATCTTACTTATGTTTTGTGGAAAATTAGTGTCGTAGAATATTCATATCGAAGTTTTAATTGGATATTCTCCTAATAGGTATAATTAGGAGTAATTTTATTAATTTTCACGAAATTATTTGTAGTAATGGACAATGAATGTTTTAAATCTTAAAGAACTTGGTTAAACAGCAGTTTGGAATGTATATTACTTGTGTTTTACGAAAAATTAGTCTCGTAGGATATTAATATCGAAGTGTTAATTGGACAATCTTAAAATAAGAATAATTAGGAGTAAATTTATCAATTTTCACGATATTTTGAGTATTTATTCAGCCAAAAATTAAAAAAAAATTCAAACATCTTCTTTCAACAGCTTTTTAATGCATCTTACTTAATTTTTACGCAAAATTAGTGTCGTTGAATGTTCATATCGATGTGTTAATTGGATAATCTTCTAATAGGCATAGTTAGGAGTAATTGTATTAATTTTCACGAAATTATGTGTAGTTATGAGGCAAAAAATGTTAAAAATCTTAAACAACTCGTTTGAACAGCAGTTTCTAATATATCTTACTTATATTTTATGAAAAATTAGTATCGTAGGATATTCATTTCGAAGTGTTAATTGGACAACCTCATAATAGGCATAATTAGGAGTAATTATATTAATTTTCATGAAATTATGAGTAGCTAGGTGGCCAAAAATTTTAAAAATATAAAACAACTTGTTTAAGCAGCAGTTTTTAACACATATTCCTTATGTTTTGTGCAAAATTAGCATCATAGAATGTTCATATCGAAGTTTTAATTAGAAAATCTTATAATAGGCATAATTAGGAGTGATTATATTAATTTGCACGAAATTATTTGTAGTTATGCGGCCAAATTTCTTGAAAAACTGAAATAACTTGTTTAAACAATAGTTTCCAATGTATTTTACTTATGTTTTAGGGAAAAAATGTGTCGTAGGATAGTCATATCGAAGTGTTAATTGGACTAACTTACAATAGGCATAATTAAGAGTAATTACATTAATTCTCACGAAATTATGAGTATTTATGCGGACAAAAAATTTAAAAAAAGTCAAACAACTTGTTTAAATAGCAGTTTTCAATGCAATGTTTTGTTCAAAATAAGCATCATAGAATATTCATATCGATGTTTTAATTTGATAGTATTATAATATGCATAATTATGAGTAATTACATTTATTTGCATGAAAGTATATGCAGTTATGAGGAAAAATATATTTTAAAAGCTCAATCAACATGTTTAAACAGTTTTTTTAATGCATCTTACTTATGTTTTGTGCAAAATTAGTGTCGTAGAATATTCATATCGAACTTTTAATTGGATAATCTCTAATTGGTATAATAATGAGTTATTATATTAATTTTCACGAAATTATATGTAGTAATGGACATTGAATGTATTATATTTTAAACAACTTGGTTAAACAGCAATTTGTAATGTATCTTACTTATCTTTTACGAAAAATTAGTCTCTTAGGATATTAAAATCGAAGTGTTAATCGGAGAATCTTACAATAGACATAATTAGGAGTAAATTTATTAATTTTCTCGAAATTTTGAGTATTTATTCAGCCAAAAATTAAAAAAAAAATCAAACAACTTCTTTAAACAGTTTTTTAATGCACCTTACTGAATTTTTACGCAAAATTAGTGTCGTTGAACATTCATATCGATGTGTTAATTGGATAATCTTCTAATAGGCATAGTTAGGAGTAATTGTATTAATTTTCATGAAATTATGTGTAGTTATGAGGCAAACAAAATTTAAAAATCATATACCACACGTTTAAACAGTAGTTCTAATGTATATTACTTATGTTTTGTGAATGATTAGTGTCGTAAGATATTCATATTGAAGTGTTAAGTGGACAATCTTACAATAGGCATAATTAAGAGTAATCACATTAATTTTCACGAAATTATGTGTATTTATGCGGCCAACAATTTTCAAAAAAGTCAAATAACTTGTTTAAATAGCAGTTTTTAATGCATCTTACTTATGTTTTGTGCAATATAAGCGTCATAGAATATTCATATCGATGTTTTAATTCGATAGTACTATAATATGCATAATTAGGAGTAATTGTATTAATTTGCAAGAAATTATATGCAGTTATGCGGATAAAATATTTTAAAAGCTCAATCAACATGTTTAAACAACTGTTTTTAATGCATCTTACTTATGTTTTGTGCAAAATTAGTGTCGTAGAATATTCATATCGAAGTTTTAATTGGATATTCTCCTAATAGGTATAATTAGGAGTAATTTTATTAATTTTCACGAAATTATTTGTAGTAATGGACAATGAATGTTTTAAATCTTAAAGAACTTGGTTAAACAGCAGTTTGGAATGTATATTACTTGTGTTTTACGAAAAATTAGTCTCGTAGGATATTAATATCGAAGTGTTAATTGGACAATCTTAAAATAGGAATAATTAGGAGTAAATTTATCAATTTTCACGATATTTTGAGTATTTATTCAGCCAAAAATTAAAAAAAAAATTCAAACATCTTCTTTCAACAGCTTTTTAATGCATCTTACTTAATTTTTACGCAAAATTAGTGTCGTTGAATGTTCATATCGATGTGTTAATTGGATAATCTTCTAATAGGCATAGTTAGGAGTAATTGTATTAATTTTCACGAAATTATGTGTAGTTATGAGGCAAAAAATGTTAAAAATCTTAAACAACTCGTTTGAACAGCAGTTTCTAATATATCTTACTTATATTTTATGAAAAATTAGTATCGTAGGATATTCATTTCGAAGTGTTAATTGGACAACCTCATAATAGGCATAATTAGGAGTAATTATATTAATTTTCATGAAATTATGAGTAGCTAGGTGGCCAAAAATTTTAAAAATCTCAAACAACTTGTTTAAGCAGCAGTTTTTAACACATATTCCTTATGTTTTGTGCAAAATTAGCATCATAGAATGTTCATATCAAAGTTTTAATTGAAAATTTTATAACAGGCATAATTAGGAGTGATTATATTAATTTGCAGGAAATTATTTGTAGTTATGCGGCCAAAATTTTTGAAGAACTGAAATAACTTGTTTAAACAATAGTTTCCAATGTATTTTACTTATGTTTTAGGGAAAAAATGTGTCGTAGGATAGTCATATCGAAGTGTTAATTGGACTAACTTACAATAGGCATAATTAAGAGTAATTACATTAATTCTCACGAAATTATGAGTATTTATGCGGACAAAAATTTTAAAAAAAGTCAAATAGCAGTTTTCAATGCAATGTTTTGTTCAAAATAAGCATCATAGAATATTCATATCGATGTTTTAATTTGATAGTATTATAATATGCATAATTAGGAGTAATTACATTTATTTGCATGAAAGTATATGCAGTTATGAGGAAAAAATATTTTAAAAGCTCAATCAACATGTTTAAACAGTTTTTTTAATGCATCTTACTTATGTTTTGTGGAAAATTAGTGTCGTAGAATATTCATATCGAACTTTTAATTGGATAATCTCTAATTGGTATAATAATGAGTTATTATATTAATTTTCACGAAATTATATGTAGTAATGGACATTGAATGTATTATATTTTAAACAACTTGGTTAAACAGCAATTTGTAATGTATCTTACTTATCTTTTACGAAAAATTAGTCTCTTAGGATGTTAAATTCGAAGTGTTAATCGGAGAATCTTACAATAGACATAATTAGGAGTAAATTTATTAATTTTCTCGAAATTTTGAGTATTTATTCAGCCAAAAATTAAAAAAAAATTCAAACAACTTCTTTAAACAGTTTTTTAATGCATCTTACTGAATTTTTACGCAAAATTAGTGTCGTTGAACATTCATATCGATGTGTTAATTGGATAATCTTCTAATAGGCATAGTTAGGAGTAATTGTATTAATTTTCATGAAATTATGTGTAGTTATGAGGCAAACAAAATTTAAAAATCATATACCACACGTTTAAACAGTAGTTCTAATGTATATTACTTATGTTTTGTGAAAGATTAGTGTCGTAAGATATTCATATTGAAGTGTTAATTGGACAATCTTACAATAGGCATAATTAAGAGTAATCACATTAATTTTCATGAAATTATGTTTATTTATGCGGCCAAAAATTTTCAAAAAACTCAAATAAGTTGTTAAAATAGCAGTTTTCAATGCATCTTACTTATGTTTTGTGCAATATAAGCGTCATAGAATATTCATATCGATGTTTTAATTCGATAGTACTATAATATGCATAATTAGGAGTAATTGTATTAATTTGCATGAAATTATATGCAGTTATGCGGATAAAATATTTTAAAAGCTCAATCAACATGTTTAAACAACTGTTTTTAATGCATCTTACTTATGTTTTGTGCAAAATTAGTGTCGTAGAATATTCATATCGAAGTTTTAATTGGATATTCTCCTAATAGGTATAATTAGGAGTAATTTTATTAATTTTCACGAAATTATTTGTAGTAATGGACAATGAATGTTTTAAATCTTAAACAACTTGGTTAAACAGCAGTTTGGAATGTATATTACTTGTGTTTTACGAAAAATTAGTCTCGTAGGATATTAATATCGAAGTGTTAATTGGACAATCTTAAAATAGAATAATTAGGAGTAAATTTATTAATTTTTGGACGAAATTTTGAGTATTTATTCAGCCAAAAATTAAAAAAAAAGTCAAACATCTTCTTTCAACAGCTTTTTAATGCATCTTACTTAATTTTTACGCAAAATTAGTGTCGTTGAATGTTCATATCGATGTGTTAATTGGATAATCTTCTAATAGGCATAGTTAGGAGTAATTGTATTAATTTTCACGAAATTATGTGTAGTTATGAGGCAAAAAATGTTAAAAATCTTAAACAACTCGTTTGAACAGCAGTTTCTAATATATCTTACTTATATTTTATGAAAAATTAGTATCGTAGGATATTCATTTCGAAGTGTTAATTGGACAACCTCATAATAGGCATAATTAGGAGTAATTATATTAATTTTCATGAAATTATGAGTAGCTAGGTGGCCAAAAATTTTAAAAATCTCAAACAACTTGTTTAAGCAGCAGTTTTTAACACATATTCCTTATGTTTTGTGCAAAATTAGCATCATAGAATGTTCATATCGAAGTTTTAATTGGAAAATCTTATAATAGGCATAATTAGGAGTGATTATATTAATTTGCACGAAATTATTTGTAGTTATGCGGCCAAAATTTTTGAAAAACTGAAATAACTTGTTTAAACAATAGTTTCCAATGTATTTTACTTATGTTTTAGGAAAAAAATGTGTCGTAGGATATTCATATCGAAGTGTTAATTGGACTAACTTACAATAGGCATAATTAAGAGTAATTACATTAATTCTCACGAAATTATGAGTATTTATGCGGACAAAAATTTTAAAAAAGTCAAATAACTTGTTTAAATAGCAGTTTTCAATGCTATGTTTTGTTCAAAATAAGTATCATAGAATATTCGTATCGATGTTTTAATTTGATAGTATTATAATATGCATAATTAGGAGTAATTATATATATTTGCATGAAAGTATATGCAGTTATGAGGAAAAAATATTTTAAAAGCTCAATCAACATGTTTAAACAGTTTTTTTAATGCATCTTACTTATGTTTTGTGCAAAATTAGTGTCGTAGAATATTCATATCGAACTTTTAATTGGATAATCTCTAATTGGTATAATAATGAGTTATTATATTAATTTTCACGAAATTATATGTAGTAATGGACATTGAATGTATTATATTTTAAACAACTTGGTTAAACAGCAGTTTGTAATGTATCTTACTTATCTTTTACGAAAAATTAGTCTCTTAGGATATTAAAATCGAAGTGTTAATCGGAGAATCTTACAATAGACATAATTAGGAGTAAATTTATTAATTTTCTCGAAATTTTGAGTATTTATTCAGCCAAAAATTAAAAAAAAATCAAACAACTTCTTTAAACAGTTTTTTAATGCATCTTACTGAATTTTTACGCAAAATTAGTGTCGTTGAACATTCATATCGATGTGTTAATTGGATAATCTTCTAATAGGCATAGTTAGGAGTAATTGTATTAATTTTCATGAAATTATGTGTAGTTATGAGGCAAACAAAATTTAAAAATCATATACCACACGTTTAAACAGTAGTTCTAATGTATATTACTTATGTTTTGTGAAAGATTAGTGTCGTAAGATATTCATATTGAAGTGTTAATTGGACAATCTTACAATAGGCATAATTAAGAGTAATCACATTAATTTTCACGAAATTATGTGTATTTATGCGGCCAACAATTTTCAAAAAAGTCAAATAACTTGTTTAAATAGCAGTTTTTAATGCATCTTACTTATGTTTTGTGCAATATAAGCGTCATAGAATATTCATATCGATGTTTTAATTCGATAGTACTATAATATGCATAATTAGGAGTAATTGTATTAATTTGCATGAAATTATATGCAGTTATGCGGATAAAATATTTTAAAATCTCAATCAACATGTTTAAACAACTAGTTTTTAATGCATCTTACTTATGTTTTGTGCAAAATTAGTGTCGTAGAATATTCATATCGAAGTTTTAATTGGATATTCTCCTAATAGGTATAATTAGGAGTAATTTTATTAATTTTCACGAAATTATTTGTAGTAATGGACAATGAATGTTTTAAATCTTAAACAACTTGGTTAAACAGCAGTTTGGAATGTATATTACTTGTGTTTTACGAAAAATTAGTCTCGTAGGATATTAATATCGAAGTGTTAATTGGACAATCTTAAAATAGGAATAATTAGGAGTAAATTTATTAATTTGGACGAAATTTTGAGTTTTTATTCAGCCAAAAATTAAAAAAAAATTCAAACATCTTCTTTCAACAGCTTTTTAATGCATCTTACTTAATTTTTACGCAAAATTAGTGTCGTTGAATGTTCATATCGATGTGTTAATTGGATAATCTTCTAATAGGCATAGTTAGGAGTAATTATATTAATTTTCACGAAATTATGTGTAGTTATGAGGCAAAAAATGTTAAAAATCTTAAACAACTCGTTTGAACAGCAGTTTCTAATATATCTTACTTATATTTTATGAAAAATTAGTATCGTAGGATATTCATTTCGAAGTGTTAATTGGACAACCTCATAATAGGCATAATTAGGAGTAATTATATTAATTTTCATGAAATTATGAGTAGCTAGGTGGCCAAAAATTTTAAAAATCTCAAACAACTTGTTTAAGCAGCAGTTTTTAACACATATTCCTTATGTTTTGTGCAAAATTAGCATCATAGAATGTTCATATCGAAGTTTTAATTGGAAAATCTTATAATAGGCATAATTAGGAGTGATTATATTAATTTGCACGAAATTATTTGTAGTTATGCGGCCAAAATTTTTGAAAACTGAAATAACTTGTTTAAACAATAGTTTTCAATGTATTTTACTTATGTTTTAGGAAAAAAATGTGTCGTAGGATATTCATATCGAAGTGTTAATTGGACTAACTTACAATAGGCATAATTAAGAGTAATTACATTAATTCTCATGAAATTATGAGTATTTATGCGGACAAAAATTTTAAAAAAGTCAAATAACTTGTTTAAATAGCAGTTTTCAATGCTATGTTTTGTTCAAAATAAGCATCATAGAATATTCATATCGATGTTTTAATTTGATAGTATTATAATATGCATAATTAGGAGTAATTACATTTATTTGCATGAAAGTATATGCAGTTATGAGGAAAAAATATTTTAAAAGCTCAATCAACATGTTTAAACAGTTTTTTTAATGCATCTTACTTATGTTTTGTGCAAAATTAGTGTCGTAGAATATTCATATCGAACTTTTAATTGGATAATCTCTAATTGGTATAATAATGAGTTATTATATTAATTTTCACGAAATTATATGTAGTAATGGACATTGAATGTATTATATTTTAAACAACTTGGTTAAACAGCAGTTTGGAATGTATATTACTTGTGTTTTACGAAAAATTAGTCTCGTAGGATATTAATATCGAAGTGTTAATTGGACAATCTTACAATAGGCATAATTAGGAGTAAATTTATTAATTTGGACGAAATTTTGAGTTTTTATTCAGCCAAAAATTAAAAAAAAAAATTCAAACATCTTCTTTCAACAGCTTTTTAATGCATCTTACTTAATTTTTACGCAAAATTAGTGTCGTTGAATGTTCATATCGATGTGTTAATTGGATAATCTTCTAATAGGCATAGTTAGGAGTAATTGTATTAATTTTCACGAAATTATGTGTAGTTATGAGGCAAAAAAATGTTAAAAATCTTAAACAACTCGTTTGAACAACAGTTTCTAATATATCTTACTTATATTTTATGAAAAATTAGTATCGTAGGATATTCATTTCGAAGTGTTAATTGGACAACCTCATAATAGGCATAATTAGGAGTAATTATATTAATTTTCATGAAATTATGAGTAGCTAGGTGGCCAAAAATTTTAAAAATATAAAACAACTTTTTTAAGCAGCAGTTTTTAACACATATTCCTTATGTTTTGTGCAAAATTAGCATCATAGAATGTTCATATCGAAGTTTTAATTAGAAAATCTTATAATAGGCATAATTAGGAGTGATTATATTAATTTGCACGAAATTATTTGTAGTTATGCGGCCAAATTTCTTGAAAAACTGAAATAACTTGTTTAAACAATAGTTTCCAATGTATTTTACTTATGTTTTAGGAAAAAAATGTGTCGTAGGATATTCATATCGAAGTGTTAATTGGACTAACTTACAATAGGCATAATTAAGAGTATTTACATTAATTCTCACAAAATTGTGAGTATTTATGTGGACAAAAATTTTAAAAAAAGTCAAATAACTTGTTTAAATAGCAGTTTTCAATGCTATGTTTTGTTCAAAATAAGCATCATAGAATATTCATATCGATGTTTTAATTTGATAGTATTATAATATGCATAATTATGAGTAATTACATTTATTTGCATGAAAGTATATGCAGTTATGAGGAAAAATATATTTTAAAAGCTCAATCAACATGTTTAAACAGTTTTTTTAATGCATCTTACTTATGTTTTGTGCAAAATTAGTGTCGTAGAATATTCATATCGAACTTTTAATTGGATAATCTCTAATTGGTATAATAATGAGTTATTATATTAATTTTCACGAAATTATATGTAGTAATGGACATTGAATGTATTATATTTTAAACAACTTGGTTAAACAGCAATTTGTAATGTATCTTACTTATCTTTTACGAAAAATTAGTCTCTTAGGATGTTAAATTCGAAGTGTTAATCGGAGAATCTTACAATAGACATAATTAGGAGTAAATTTATTAATTTTCTCGAAATTTTGAGTATTTATTCAGCCAAAAATTAAAAAAAAATCAAACAACTTCTTTAAACAGTTTTTTAATGCATCTTACTGAATTTTTACGCAAAATTAGTGTCGTTGAACATTCATATCGATGTGTTAATTGGATAATCTTCTAATAGGCATAGTTAGGAGTAATTGTATTAATTTTCATGAAATTATGTGTAGTTATGAGGCAAACAAAATTTAAAAATCGTATACCACACGTTTAAACAGTAGTTCTAATGTATATTACTTATGTTTTGTGAAAGATTAGTGTCGTAAGATATTCATATTGAAGTGTTAATTGGACAATTTTACAATAGGCATAATTAAGAGTAATCACATTAATTTTCACGAAATTATGTGTATTTATGCGGCCAACAATTTTCAAAAAAGTCAAATAACTTGTTTAAATAGCAGTTTTTAATGCATCTTACTTATGTTTTGTGCAATATAAGCGTCATAGAATATTCATATCGATTTTTTAATTCGATAGTACTATAATATGCATAATTAGGAGTAATTGTATTAATTTGCATGAAATTATATGCAGTTATGCGGATAAAATATTTTAAAAGCTCAATCAACATGTTTAAACAACTATTTTTAATGCATCTTACTTATGTTTTGTGCAAAATTAGTGTCGTAGAATATTCATATCGAAGTTTTAATTGGATATTCTCCTAATAGGTATAATTAGGAGTAATTTTATTAATTTTCACGAAATTATTTGTAGTAATGGACAATGAATGTTTTAAATCTTAAAGAACTTGGTTAAACAGCAGTTTGGAATGTATATTACTTGTGTTTTACGAAAAATTAGTCTCGTAGGATATTAATATCGAAGTGTTAATTGGACAATCTTAAAATAAGAATAATTAGGAGTAAATTTATCAATTTTCACGATATTTTGAGTATTTATTCAGCCAAAAATAAAAAAAAAATTCAAACATCTTCTTTCAACAGCTTTTTAATGCATCTTACTTAATTTTTACGCAAAATTAGTGTCGTTGAATGTTCATATCGATGTGTTAATTGGATAATCTTCTAATAGGCATAGTTAGGAGTAATTGTATTAATTTTCACGAAATTATGTGTAGTTATGAGGCAAAAAATGTTAAAAATCTTAAACAACTCGTTTGAACAGCAGTTTCTAATATATCTTACTTATATTTTATGAAAAATTAGTATCGTAGGATATTCATTTCGAAGTGTTAATTGGACAACCTCATAATAGGCATAATTAGGAGTAATTATATTAATTTTCATGAAATTATGAGTAGCTAGTGGCCAAAAATTTTAAAAATATAAAACAACTTGTTTAAGCAGCAGTTTTTAACACATATTCCTTATGTTTTGTGCAAAATTAGCATCATAGAATGTTCATATCGAAGTTTTAATTAGAAAATCTTATAATAGGCATAATTAGGAGTGATTATATTAATTTGCACGAAATTATTTGTAGTTATGCGGCCAAATTTCTTGAAAAACTGAAATAACTTGTTTAAACAATAGTTTCCAATGTATTTTACTTATGTTTTAGGGAAAAAATGTGTCGTAGGATAGTCATATCGAAGTGTTAATTGGACTAACTTACAATAGGCATAATTAAGAGTAATTACATTAATTCTCACGAAATTATGAGTATTTATGCGGACAAAAATTTTAAAAAAAGTCAAATAACTTGTTTAAATAGCAGTTTTCAATGCAATGTTTTGTTCAAAATAAGCATCATAGAATATTCATATCGATGTTTTAATTTGATAGTATTATAATATGCATAATTATGAGTAATTACATTTATTTGCATGAAAGTATATGCAGTTATGAGGAAAAATATATTTTAAAAGCTCAATCAACATGTTTAAACAGTTTTTTTAATGCATCTTACTTATGTTTTGTGCAAAATTAGTGTCGTAGAATATTCATATCGAACTTTTAATTGGATAATCTCTAATTGGTATAATAATGAGTTATTATATTAATTTTCACGAAATTATATGTAGTAATGGACATTGAATGTATTATATTTTAAACAACTTGGTTAAACAGCAGTTTGTAATGTATCTTACTTATCTTTTACGAAAAATTAGTCTCTTAGGATATTAAAATCGAAGTGTTAATCGGAGAATCTTACAATAGACATAATTAGGAGTAAATTTATTAATTTTCTCGAAATTTTGAGTATTTATTCAGCCAAAAATTAAAAAAAAAAATCAAACAACTTCTTTAAACAGTTTTTTAATGCATCTTACTGAATTTTTACGCAAAATTAGTGTCGTTGAACATTCATATCGATGTGTTAATTGGATAATCTTCTAATAGGCATAGTTAGGAGTAATTGTATTAATTTTCATGAAATTATGTGTAGTTATGAGGCAAACAAAATTTAAAAATCGTATACCACACGTTTAAACAGTAGTTCTAATGTATATTACTTATGTTTTGTGAATGATTAGTGTCGTAAGATATTCATATTGAAGTGTTAATTGGACAATCTTACAATAGGCATAATTAAGAGTAATCACATTAATTTTCACGAAATTATGTGTATTTATGCGGCCAACAATTTTCAAAAAAGTCAAATAACTTGTTTAAATAGCAGTTTTTAATGCATCTTACTTATGTTTTGTGCAATATAAGCGTCATAGAATATTCATATCGATGTTTTAATTCGATAGTACTATAATATGCATAATTAGGAGTAATTGTATTAATTTGCATGAAATTATATGCAGTTATGCGGATAAAATATTTTAAAAGCTCAATCAACATGTTTAAACAACTGTTTTTAATGCATCTTACTTATGTTTTGTGCAAAATTAGTGTCGTAGAATATTCATATCGAAGTTTTAATTGGATATTCTCCTAATAGGTATAATTAGGAGTAATTTTATTAATTTTCACGAAATTATTTGTAGTAATGGACAATGAATGTTTTAAATCTTAAAGAACTTGGTTAAACAGCAGTTTGGAATGTATATTACTTGTGTTTTACGAAAAATTAGTCTCGTAGGATATTAATATCGAAGTGTTAATTGGACAATCTTAAAATAGGAATAATTAGGAGTAAATTTATCAATTTTCACGATATTTTGAGTATTTATTCAGCCAAAAATAAAAAAAAAATTCAAACATCTTCTTTCAACAGCTTTTTAATGCATCTTACTTAATTTTTACGCAAAATTAGTGTCGTTGAATGTTCATATCGATGTGTTAATTGGATAATCTTCTAATAGGCATAGTTAGGAGTAATTGTATTAATTTTCACGAAATTATGTGTAGTTATGAGGCAAAAAATGTTAAAAATCTTAAACAACTCGTTTGAACAGCAGTTTCTAATATATCTTACTTATATTTTATGAAAAATTAGTATCGTAGGATATTCATTTCGAAGTGTTAATTGGACAACCTCATAATAGGCATAATTAGGAGTAATTATATTAATTTTCATGAAATTATGAGTAGCTAGGTGGCCAAAAATTTTAAAAATATAAAACAACTTGTTTAAGCAGCAGTTTTTAACACATATTCCTTATGTTTTGTGCAAAATTAGCATCATAGAATGTTCATATCGAAGTTTTAATTGGAAAATCTTATAATAGGCATAATTAGGAGTGATTATATTAATTTGCACGAAATTATTTGTAGTTATGCGGCCAAAATTTTTGAAAAACTGAAATAACTTGTTTAAACAATAGTTTCCAATGTATTTTACTTATGTTTTAGGAAAAAAATGTGTCGTAGGATATTCATATCGAAGTGTTAATTGGACTAACTTACAATAGGCATAATTAAGAGTAATTACATTAATTCTCACGAAATTATGAGTATTTATGCGGACAAAAAATTTAAAAAAAGTCAAATAACTTGTTTAAATAGCAGTTTTCAATGCAATGTTTTGTTCAAAATAAGCATCATAGAATATTCATATCGATGTTTTAATTTGATAGTATTATAATATGCATAATTAGGAGTAATTACATTTATTTGCATGAAAGTATATGCAGTTATGAGGAAAAATATATTTTAAAAGCTCAATCAACATGTTTAAACAGTTTTTTTAATGCATCTTACTTATGTTTTGTGCAAAATTAGTGTCGTAGAATATTCATATCGAACTTTTAATTGGATAATCTCTAATTGGTATAATAATGAGTTATTATATTAATTTTCACGAAATTATATGTAGTAATGGACATTGAATGTATTATATTTTAAACAACTTGGTTAAACAGCAGTTTGTAATGTATCTTACTTATCTTTTACGAAAAATTAGTCTCTTAGGATATTAAAATCGAAGTGTTAATCGGAGAATCTTACAATAGACATAATTAGGAGTAAATTTATTAATTTTCTCGAAATTTTGAGTATTTATTCAGCCAAAAATTTAAAAAAATCAAACAACTTCTTTAAACAGTTTTTTAATGCATCTTACTGAATTTTTACGCAAAATTAGTGTCGTTGAACATTCATATCGATGTGTTAATTGGATAATCTTCTAATAGGCATAGTTAGGAGTAATTGTATTAATTTTTATGAAATTATGTGTAGTTATGAGGCAAACAAAATTTAAAAATCGTATACCACACGTTTAAACAGTAGTTCTAATGTATATTACTTATGTTTTGTGAAAGATTAGTGTCGTAAGATATTCATATTGAAGTGTTAATTGGACAATCTTACAATAGGCATAATTAAGAGTAATCACATTAATTTTCACGAAATTATGTGTATTTATGCGGCCAACAATTTTCAAAAAAGTCAAATAACTTGTTTAAATAGCAGTTTTTAATGCATCTTACTTATTTTTTGTGCAATATAAGCGTCATAGAATATTCATATCGATTTTTAATTCGATAGTACTATAATATGCATAATTAGGAGTAATTGTATTAATTTGCATGAAATTATATGCAGTTATGCGGATAAAATATTTTAAAAGCTCAATCAACATGTTTAAACAACTATTTTTAATGCATCTTACTTATGTTTTGTGCAAAATTAGTGTCGTAGAATATTCATATCGAAGTTTTAATTGGATATTCTCCTAATAGGTATAATTAGGAGTAATTTTATTAATTTTCACGAAATTATTTGTAGTAATGGACAATGAATGTTTTAAATCTTAAAGAACTTGGTTAAACAGCAGTTTGGAATGTATATTACTTGTGTTTTACGAAAAATTAGTCTCGTAGGATATTAATATCGAAGTGTTAATTGGACAATCTTAAAATAGGAATAATTAGGAGTAAATTTATTAATTTGGACGAAATTTTGAGTATTTATTCAGCCAAAAATTAAAAAAAAAGTCAAACATCTTCTTTCAACAGCTTTTTAATGCATCTTACTTAATTTTTACGCAAAATTAGTATCGTTGAATGTTCATATCGATGTGTTAATTGGATAATCTTCTAATAGGCATAGTTAGGAGTAATTGTATTAATTTTCACGAAATTATGTGTAGTTATGAGGCAAAAAATGTTAAAAATCTTAAACAACTCGTTTGAACAGCAGTTTCTAATATATCTTACTTATATTTTATGAAAAAATAGTATCGTAGGATATTCATTTCGAAGTGTTAATTGGACAACCTCATAATAGGCATAATTAGGAGTAATTATATTAATTTTCATGAAATTATGAGTAGCTAGGTGGCCAAAAATTTTAAAAATCTCAAACAACTTGTTTAAGCAGCAGTTTTTAACACATATTCCTTATGTTTTGTGCAAAATTAGCATCATAGAATGTTCATATCGAAGTTTTAATTGGAAAATCTTATAATGGCATAATTAGGAGTGATTATATTAATTTGCACGAAATTATTTGTAGTTATGCGGCCAAAATTTTTGAAAAACTGAAATAACTTGTTTAAACAATAGTTTCCAATGTATTTTACTTATGTTTTAGGAAAAAAATGTGTCGTAGGATATTCATATCGAAGTGTTAATTGGACTAACTTACAATAGGCATAATTAAGAGTAATTACATTAATTCTCACGAAATTATGAGTATTTATGCGGACAAAAATTTTAAAAAAGTCAAATAACTTGTTTAAATAGCAGTTTTCAATGCTATGTTTTGTTCAAAATAAGCATCATAGAATATTCATATCGATGTTTTAATTTGATAGTATTATAATATGCATAATTAGGAGTAATTACATTTATTTGCATGAAAGTATATGCAGTTATGAGGAAAAATATATTTTAAAAGCTCAATCAACATGTTTAAACAGTTTTTTTAATGCATCTTACTTATGTTTTGTGCAAAATTAGTGTCGTAGAATATTCATATCAAACTTTTAATTGGATAATCTCTAATTGGTATAATAATGAGTTATTATATTAATTTTCACGAAATTATATGTAGTAATGGACATTGAATGTATTATATTTTAAACAACTTGGTTAAACAGCAATTTGTAATGTATCTTACTTATCTTTTACGAAAAATTAGTCTCTTAGGATATTAAAATTGAAGTGTTAATCGGAGAATCTTACAATAGACATAATTAGGAGTAAATTTATTAATTTTCTCGAAATTTTGAGTATTTATTCAGCCAAAAATTAAAAAAAAATCAAACAACTTCTTTAAACAGTTTTTTAATGCATCTTACTGAATTTTTACGCAAAATTAGTGTCGTTGAACATTCATATCGATGTGTTAATTGGATAATCTTCTAATAGGCATAGTTAGGAGTAATTGTATTAATTTTCATGAAATTATGTGTAGTTATGAGGCAAACAAAATTTAAAAATCGTATACCACACGTTTAAACAGTAGTTCTAATGTATATTACTTATGTTTTGTGAAAGATTAGTGTCGTAAGATATTCATATTGAAGTGTTAATTGGACAATTTTACAATAGGCATAATTTAGAGTAATCACATTAATTTTCACGAAATTATGTGTATATATGCGGCCAAAAATTTTCAAAAAATTCAAATAACTTATTTAAATAGCAGTTTTTAATGCATCTTACTTATGTTCTGTGCAATATAAGCGTCATAGAATATTCATATCGATGTTTTAATTCGATAGTACTATAATATGCATAATTAGGAGTAATTGTATTAATTTGCATGAAATTATATGCAGTTATGCGGATAAAATATTTTAAAAGCTCAATCAACATGTTTAAACAACTGTTTTTAATGCATCTTACTTATGTTTTGTGCAAAATTAGTGTCGTAGAATATTCATATCAAAGTTTTTAATTATATAATCTCCTAATAGGTATAATTATGAGTAATTATATTAATTTTTATGAAATTATATGTAGTAATGTACAATGAATGTTTTAAATCTTAAACAACTTGGTTAAACAAGAGTTTGTAATGTATCTTAATTATGTTTTACGAAAAATCAGTCTCGTAGGATATTAATATCGAAGTGTTAATTGGACAATCTTACAATAGGCATAATTAGGAGTAAATTTATTAATTTGGACGAAATTTTGAGTATTTATTCAGCCAAAAATTAAAAAAAAGTCAAACATCTTCTTTCAACAGCTTTTTAATGCATCTTACTTAATTTTTACGCAAAATTAGTGTCGTTGAATGTTCATATCGATGTGTTAATTGGATAATCTTCTAATAGGTATAGTTAGGAGTAATTGTATTAATTTTCATGAAATTATGTGTAGTTATGAGGCAAAAAATATTAAAAATCTTAAACAACTCGTTTGAACAGCAATTTCTAATATATCTTACTTATATTTTATGAAAAAATAGTATCGTAGGATATTCATTTCGAAGTGTTAATTGGACAACCTCATAATAGGCATAATTAGGAGTAATTATATTAATTTTCATGAAATTATGAGTAGCTAGGTGGCCAAAAATTGTAAAAATCTCAAACAACTTGTTTAAGCAGCAGTTGTTAACACATATTCCTTATGTTTTGTGCAAAATTAGCATCATAGAATGTTCATATCGATGTTTTAATTGGAAAATCTTATAATAGGCATAATTAGGAGTGATTATATTAATTTGCACGAAATTATTTATAGTTATGCGGCCAAAATTTTTGAAAAACTGAAATAACTTGTTTAAACAATAGTTTCGAATGTATTTTACTTATGTTTTAGGAAAAAAATGTGTCGTAGGATATTCATATCGAAGTGTTAATTGGACTAACTTACAATAGGCATAATTAAGAGTAATTACATTAATTCTCACAAAATTATGAGTATTTATGCGGACAAAATTTAAAAAAAAGTCAAATAACTTGTTTAAATAGCAGTTTTCAATGCTATGTTTTGTTCAAAATAAGTATCATAGAATATTCATATCGATGTTTTAATTTGATAGTATTATAATATGCATAATTAGGAGTAATTATATATATTTGCATGAAAGTATATGCAGTTATGAGGAAAAAATATTTTAAAAGCTCAATCAACATGTTTAAACAGTTTTTTTAATGCATCTTACTTATGTTTTGTGCAAAATTAGTGTCGTAGAATATTCATATCAAATTTTTAATTGGATAATCTCTAATAGGTATAATAATAAGTTATTATATTAATTTTCACAAAATTATATGTAGTAATGGACATTGAATGTATTATATTTTAAACAACTTGGTTAAACATCAGTTTGTAATGTATCTTACTTATCTTTTACGAAAAATTAGTCTCTTAGGATATTAAAATCGAAGTGTTAATCGGAGAATCTTACAATAGATATAATTAGGAGTAAATTTATTAATTTTCTCGAAATTTTGAGTATTTATTCAGCCAAAAATTTAAAAAAATCAAACAACTTCTTTAAACAGTTTTTTAATGCATCTTACTGAATTTTTACGCAAAATTAGTGTCGTTGAACATTCATATCGATGTGTTAATTGGATAATCTTCTAATAGGCATAGTTAGGAGTAATTGTATTAATTTTCATGAAATTATGTGTAGTTATGAGGCAAACAAAATTTAAAAATCGTATACCACACGTTTAAACAGTAGTTCTAATGTATATTACTTATGTTTTGTGAAAGATTAGTGTCGTAAGATTTTCATATTGAAGTGTTAATTGGACAATCTTACAATAGGCATAATTAAGAGAATAAAGAGAATATCATTTCAATGCATTTTTGTTAATCATTCAACGTTATTCGTGAAATAAAAGTTTGATAACACAATGAATATAATCTAAACGAATAGGGAACATCATTTAACACAACTTTATGCCTTTTAGTTATTTTATGAGTTAAAATGAAGCTACAAATTATACAAACAAATAAACCGAATACCATTTTAATGCATTTGTGTTGATCTTTCAATGCTATTTGTGTCATAAAGGATCGAAAACACAATGATTATAATGTAACTGAATAGGGGACATCATTTAAAAAAACTTTTTGAATTTTGGTTATTTTATGAGTTGAAATGAGGCTAAAAATGATACAAAACTCGAATAAGCTGAATATCATTTTAATGCATTTGTGTGAATCTTTTAACGCTATTGATGTCATAAAGGTTCGAGAATATAATGATTATAATGTAAACAAATATGGGACATCATTTACAATAACCTTGTTTATTTTGGTTATTTTATGAGTTGAAATGAGGCTACAAATGATACAAAATTTGAATAAACTCAATACAGTGTTTATGAATTATTTTTATTCTTTCAACATTATTCGTGCCATAAAAGTTGGATAACATAGTGATTACAATCTAAACGAATATAAGACATTATTTGAAATAAATTTGTTTATTTTGATTATTTTATGATTAGAATTGAGACTACAAATGATACTAAACTCGAACAAACTTAATATCGATTTTAATGCATTTGTGTTAAATTTTCAATATTATTTTATATTATAAATGAATGGGGGATAATATTGAAAATAATTTTGTGTATTTTAGTTATTTTAAGAGTTGAAATGAGACTACAAATTAGACAAAATTCGAAGAAACTGAATAATTTTTTAATGCATTTGTGTACTATCTTAATGCACTTTTGTTCATCTTTTCGGCGGTATCGAGGGTGTCCGGTCCCGTTTTCAAGTTTTGCGCTCCCGGACATGTTTTTGGCGGTGTGGACGTAGGCTCCTGTTTTCATGTTTTGTGCCACTGTCGGACTCATTTTCGGCAGTACCGTGGGCGTCGGTTCCCGTTTTCGGCGATACTGACGGTGTCGGGTCTCATTTTCATGTTTTGCGCTGCCGGACACGTTTTCGGCGGTGCGGAGGGCATCGGGTCCCGTTTTCATGTTTTACTCTACCAGACTCATTTTCGGCAGGACTGAGGTCGTCGGGTCCCGTTTTCACATTTTGCGCGCTCGGACTCGTTTTCGACGGTACCGAGGGCGTCAGCTCCGATTTTGATGTTTTTGTGCGCCCGGACTCGTTTTCGGCGATACCGAAGGCGTCGGGTCAGGTTTTCATGTTTTGCGCTCCCGGACTCATTTTCGGCGATACCGAGGGCGTCGGCTCCCGTTTTCATTTTTTGCGCGTCGGACTCGTTTTCGGCAGTACTGAGGGCGTTGGGTCCTTGATGGTACGAATACGTATAGGCTTTTAAACCTAGAAAATGCTCCTCTAATCGCAAGCGTACGACTTCATTGAGTAAGTTCAGGTATCGAATCCACAGGGACGGAAATAAACTCTAAACCAGACTCAGTTCAATTCAGATCCTAAAGGTAAGTCTTTTTGGTATTTTTGTATAAAAGGGGGGGGGTTGTAAAGTTTTAATTAAACTACGCAATTAACACTAACAGGTAGTAAGCAAATAAAGATAACAAAGTGAACAGGTGTTTAAATCAATCAATAATAAGATCTCAGGGTTTCGGGAAATTGCTGTCATTGGAATGGTTTCTTGCAGCCCGCAAGCTCTCACTTGCGGCCCGTAAGAAACAGTCGCAGAGAATGGTTTTCAGTCGTAATTGGTTCTTAACCATCAGTTCGTTATTCTAATAACCTCAACTCTCGTTTGTTGGTAATTACACACTTGCTAACAGTTGTAAACCCTTAGGATAATCTCTTATACCTAATTTTAATTGGATTCGTTCTATTGGTTTGTTTAACCTCTCGATTAAACACGAAATGTCCCTCTCGGGTATTTTCGGATTCCAAATCAACCAAGACAGTTCCTAATCAGTTGCAAATCATTTGATAACTCATGCCACACTGGATTTGGCCTTATCCACGGGCTTACCAAGCAATAAACAAGTTTCAATAGGAAAAGATGAGAATAAAATCAATCCAATATAAAAATCACGATCAAATATCAATTATAATCAACATCCATGACAAGCAATCTGTTCCCTAACCCTAAGATACAGTTTACTATTCACACATAGTAGCAAACAACAAGAAAAGAGGGTAAAAGAATGAGTTCATAGTCAAAAGAACCAGAAAAACCCAAAATCAGCAATCTGCCCTTGCAGGTGGTCTTCTCGTCGCGATATCTCTCGAAATCCGTGAAGGGAGACACCAAGCAAGGGTCAGGCCCTCTTCTCCTGTGTCAGGTCTAAACGGCCGAACCCTAGAACCTAAAAAAATCGCTATAAATAGCTCAAAACGCGAGAGGAACAAGCCCTGGAGCGTCTGGAGTTTCCATATCTGGCCTTGCGGGTCGCAAGCAAAGTCTTGCGGCCCGCAAGGAAGGTGCAGAGAGGTAAACGTCTCAAAACGGAGCTCCTGATGTGCTCGTGATGGTCCCAACTGCTCCATATGCTCCATATACCTGAAATAAGACCAAAGTAGAGCAGTAAACAAGAACAAGGCAGAGAAAAAGCCTAAATGCAATCGAAATGATGATTTTAGGATGAATATGAGTACATGTCGGGGCAAATAAGTGCATATGAATGCAACGCATCAAATCCCCCCAAGCTAAAGTCTTGCTTGTCCTCAAGCAAAAACCTAAGTCCTAGGGTGCAAACCGTACTCAAATTCAGACCTAAATCCCATCTAAACTAAAGTCCTAGGTACAATTGAGAATGTTGCCAACGAAACCCTAAAATGGTCAAGTTAACTCCTTGGTTTGGTTTCAACTAGAACGACTAAAGATTGGAAACTATTTGGGTCGTCGATTGGAGGTCTTATTCACCACACAAGCACATTTTTGATTTAGTTTCAAAGCAAACCTAACTACATGCAATTCGATTTTCAAATTAGAAAAGTGTCAAAGCAAGTAAACAGCCTTGTCCTGACGTTGTTGGAATTTATAAGAGGTCACCCGCTTATTCCCATTAACCTATGAGTCTCTACTCGAGGAAGAAAAGTATAATTTTACCCTACAGAAAGATATATTGTCAAGTTGCAAGAATTTACTCCACCTCAGGCTTATCTTTCCGCTTGTACTTGTTATTCGAAAAATATTTTTATTTTATTTTATTTGCAACGTAGTTTCCAAATTTACAATCTAGGAAGATTTGGACGCTATGATATATCCAGACTTTTCAAGGTAGTACGGTCGGTACACTTACTCATAGCTCGCGCTAGCGGAATAATACCCTTGTCATGTGCTGGAACATAGATGTTGCTTTTTATTACTTATTTTTGTTTTTATAAAAATTTTTGTTGTTTTTGGTTTTTGAATTTGTCAAGTTCAAGCGGGTGGAAAATCCTTTGGTAAGCGGTTACTTGCAACAGAACTCAACTAAAAATAGGAACCCTTTTCAAGTACTCACTGGTTAATAGGGACAACGGGTTATTCTCGACCAAAACGTCATAAAATCTGATGTAAATCAGATGAACAAGGAAAAGTCGGGGTAAACCTCTCTAATTTGAAACCTTTATTCACAAAAAGCAAATTTTTTTTTTGAAAATGCAAGTGTTAAATCAAAACATGAATGCAATACGTATTTTTGCGTGCTATACGGTTATACCATCCAAACTCTCTAAATTTTGTTCCAATAGGGTTAAAACCAAACCATCAAGTCAAAATAGGTCGGCAAAACACTTAATTAGTACCATTTACATTACATTACTCCTAAATTACTTTAATTACTCTACTCCTAAGACTCAGGTTTGTTTCTACTCCCCCCCAAGCTGAATCATGCACTGCCCTCAGTGCACAAAACCATAGATAAAGAAAAAGTAAAAGAAGGGTAAGTAGAACACAACCTGAGGGAATCAGTCTGAAGGGCCAGATGGCCCTGCACCAGCGTCGCCTCTCGCGTGGTAAGATCCCCATGAGGCGAACTCTACCTCCAGACTCGCCATCCTGGTGTCAATACTCCCCACCCGGGTGTCGATGCCAAGCAAGGTCTGGCGCTGTCGCTCCTGCTCGCTCTCCAGATGACACACAGAATCACGCGTCTCCAGCTGCACCTGCTGCATACCTGTCAAAAGAGAGTAAAACTGAGGCCACGACCAGTCGGCCGGGACCTCGTGAGGTGGCATGTGTGGTGGCTGCTGAGGGACGTCATGAAGAGGGCTCGGAGGATCTGTTGGGGCAGCCTCCTCCATGGGGATGTCTCCCTGGGCCTGCTGTGGGATGGGCTGTGGCACCGGCTGTGGCTGAAGCTGCCATGTGCGGACATCATCAAAGACGATGGGGCAGTGAAATGGTAGCTGAAATGACCCCTCCGTCTCCGTGAGCCACATGATCCGTCTCGGTGGTCCCCTATGAATCTCAACCCACCCAAAACGCCTGAGTGAGTCAAGTCCGATAGTCACGGGGGCCGGGCACTGATGATCCACCGAGAGGTCAATATTCAGGTGGCGAGCAATGACGGTGATGAAGGACCCACATGTGATAGCGCCACCTGCCTTCTCGTGCCTCTGGATGTCGAGCCAATGATGGACCATAAGAGACATCAGATAAGGTCGCTCAAGCTGGTGGTCAGGGCGCAGCATGGTAGCAAGCAGCTTGAGCTCATCGTGCCTGGGGCGAAGGTTAGACTCCCCCTAGCAAAGAGAGAGAAGCTCTAGAGACCTGCAGATCATGCGTAAGGCTGGGTGGATGATAACACTCACGCGAGGGTCTGGCGAAATGGCTGGGAGATGCTGACGGGTGATGGCATGTCAGAAACTCTCTCGGGTCACTACATCCCCAACCTCCTCCTGGTCCTCCTCATTTGGCCCGTACCCAAGGTATGCAGTCTTGGGTGAGGCAAAATGGAACCACTATCTCAACGTCGTCAAGTAAACCTCACGGATCAAACCCTGCATGAGGAACCGGATGTAGTCCCTCCCATGCTCATCCGTGTACAGCTGTATCGACGAGATGAACTCTCGGGTGATCTCAGTGTAAGCCCGGAAGCGTGTAGGAATCAACCAAAACTATGATCTGAATCCCACTCGTGAAGTGAGGATATGGAAGTCATCAAGGATACCAAGGGTGCCCAACGCGTCAAAATCAATAACTGGAGTGGACTGGACATCCTTGGTGGATATAGTGGGGTAATGCCTTTGGTATGCTAACTGTTCTGCGGGAGGAAGCTCGTCCTCGGGGCTCTGATCACTTCTCCTAGGCATATTGGGTTATGGATAACTGGCTTGTGGGTCGCAAGGATAGACTTGCGGGCCGCAAGGGTTTGGTACCAGTTCTGGTGCAAGGCCGAAACCGAAATCCCAAATCGAAAACCTATCAAAATCAGAGAGTTTAGAGTTGCAAACCGATTTGGAGGAGGAAGAGATGCTGCTGGTTGCTAGAGGGGCGGCGGCGATGCGGGTCGCAAGAGCTCCAGAGAGAGAGAGATAGAGGGAGAAGGTGGCTGGTCGAATGAGGAGAGAGAGAAGAAAGGGGCTGGCGGCTAGGGTTTAAGTAGGGCCCCATAATGCCTTGCGGGTCGCAAGACATGATGTCTAGCGGGTCGCAAGCCCTTCCTTGCGGGTCGCAAGCTGTGTGCAGACTTTGTCGTATTAGTGTCCCCTGATCCGCTTTATTGCATATTTCCTTCCACCTGACACCTGCAATCTCACAAATAACTCAACCAAGTGTATGCATGAGAAAGAAAAAGAAAGTAATGTTGTTTACCCTTGAAAAATCTCAAGGATAAAGTAGCTGAATAAAAAGATCAATTATCAATAATAAATCATAAGAAGAGGAAAGGAAAGGGAAGGAAAGAGAGGGGCCACCAGCTAGAAGAGTCGCTAATGAACCCCGGAACAAAAGCATTAATCCCACAAGGTAAACTTAAGTGCAAAGCAAGGATATAAATACCCCACTATTTGCTGCTCATTCGAGGTGAATGACCCTCAAGAGATTCAAGAGAGAGAAATCTCCTGATGGATCATCCATCTGATCATTTTTCACTGACAGGTGGGCCCCACACCTAAGTGACAGACATCAAGGAAGTCAAGATTAAACCTTAAGCAGCAAACTTCAGAGCAAACCCTAAGAAATTGGAGCAGTATAATTTCTATACAGCAAGGACTGTGTCAATGCCAAGCCAGTATTTTGATACAGCCAATCACAAGAAATCTCAAATGTGACTTTGCTTCCAAGGCTGACAAGGTGCCAAAGCTATGAGCAACCACCTGATCATGCCATGATTTGTGCCAATTGTTGACAAGTAATCAACTTTTGACCAAGTCACCCTCATGAACATGAATTGGAAGTTAATTTCACAAGACTGATCAGATGCCAAAGCTGAGAGCAACCATCTGATCAAGTCTCGATTTATATCAATTGTTGATAAGTAATCAGTTTTTGATCAAATCAAACCCTAATAAGCATCAATACAAGTCTAAATTGGTGTTTAATTAGGGTGGTTTCTGCAAGAAAATTTTATTTGGCAGAGACACTGAGCTATAATTGAAAATTAAGATTTATTCAAGAGAGGAAAATAGGGTTTTCTTGACAAATGAATTTTTAATACAAGGAGGCAGGGGCAAAAGTGGAATTAAAAATTACAGAGGTGATCATCATGAATTTAGGGATTTTTGGTGAAAATTTCATGATTTTTGGATGAGTGGAGCTATTAAAATAAATTTAGAGAAGATAAAACAGATTAAAAAGGGAGATCAAGGGCTCAAATTCAATCAAGAGTTCATCTGGGTGCAACTTGGGGATAGATACACTACTGGGTGCAAATTGGGGATCTCAAATATACACTCACAGAATCAGAGAAGAGAGAGAGAGGGTGCCACGTGTCAGCACCTCATTGGGCCACCTCAGCATGTCAAAGCCACATGGCACTCTCCTATTGGTCCACCTCAGCCATGTGGGCCCCACCACTACACTGACCTGACATGTGGATCCCACCAACATGCCACGTGGCAGGCCATGACAGGTCCACCTTAGCACTCACATGCCACATGGCAATACAGCAGCAGCACACCTCAGCAGAACAAACTATACCAGTTGCCACATGGCTGCATACCATTGGTGCAGGTAAGCAATGTGGGCCTCACTGGTGACACATGGCAGTCATTAACAGGTGCCACCTCAACACAGATTAATACTATAACAGATGATTAATAGGGTGATTAAACAGGTGGCCCTATAGGATCATGCCAAGTCAAATCTATTAGGCCTAAACAGGCCATTAACCAAGTCACAATTGAATATATGGGCCTAGACTCAGCTACTTACATAAGGGGCCCATCTGTAAGGTTTATGAGTATACAGCTCACACAAGTGATCATGCACCAAGCCCATATGCAGATCTAAATAGAGATTTAAATCAAAAGGAAAAGGCGATGTGTACCTGGCTCATACGCGATGCGCCTCTGACGGCGGGCCCAGTGAGCTGTGGACTCTGTGCGCCGAGCGCAGCCTCCTCTCTTCCTTCTCCTTCTCCCCTCCCTCTCTTCCTTCTTCTTCTCGCCGAGGTCGATGGCGCCATTAACTCCAATTAAGCTCTCTGGAGCTTGAAACTTCAAGTCCTTATGGCCAGAGATAACCCATGCATATGAGAGAAGGGGTGAACATTTGAAATTAAAAGGGAACAATTGAATAGAACAGTGAAAGAGGATGATCACCTCGGGTGATCAATGAGGCACTTCAATTCTTGTCTCAAAATCCAAAATTGATAATGAAAATCTCTTCTACTCACTTAGGCGACACTGTAGATAAAGAAAGGAGCAGAAATTATGAGATGAATTGAAGTAATTGAGTCAAGGTAATGAAATCGGGCAAATAGAGGAAAGTTGAAACCTTGCACTATCAACTCGAATTAGCAATGCTTGTAGCTTCTATGTGCCTACACGATGCTGTTTAAGTGATGGAGATTGTCAATTAAATGATGGAGATATGTTTTTGACCAAAGATTGAAATCGGGTGATTAAGTTCTAAGCTTTGAAGAAGAGCAACAATGGCAGAGAGCAAAAGGGTGCTTTAGATGCATTGAGGTGAGTATATATAGTACGTTGATATGATCTAGAAGGTTCTATCAGTAGATGAGAAGTGAGAGGGAAGTCAAACATAGTCAACAGTCAAAGATTGAACTTTGGATTCTTTAAATGGGACCCACATCGCAACAGAATGAATAACAAAATGGAAGACCATGTTCATAAGCCAAGCTAGCTCAATTGATGGTGTTTGTATGGTGTATGGCCTTAATCCCTTTGTGCACCACTCCAATTGCTTATATAACCCGACTAATAGCAGAGAAAAAAAAGGGAGAGGAAGAAGTGAAGAGAGTTTTAGACAATACACATAAGAGAAATAGAATATAGGTGATTGTTCTTGAGGAAATCGATTGATCTCAGTTATAAACTTGAGAACTCGAATTAGTTTCTCTCAATTCTTCAAGAAGAAAGCTCTGTCACCTTTGAATCAAAGCCAATTAGAAGTTTAGAAGCTTGATTTGTGATAATTTGAAGAAAAGGTATGTAATTTAAGTTTCTATTGGAATAACAGTATAATCGTCGTTGAATTTTCTATTTCTTTCTTTTTTTCTTCTTCGATTTTCCTCTTTTCACTCTTTTCTTTGTGAATTGCTTGATTTGATTCTTGCGTTTGCTTCGTTTCTTAAGTGAATTTTGATCACAAAGGTTGTAATTGAGTATTGAAATCGATTGATCTCGGTTATAGTAACTTGAGAACTCGATGCAATGGAGTCGTTTTCTTAATCCTCAATTGTTAATCACGAAATGTATTAGCTAGAGTTCATGGTGTGTATATAGTGTCATCTCTCAACTGATTGATCTCAGTTAAAACTTGAGAACTCAGTGAGAAAGTGTATTTGCAGATCGGTTATTGCAATTTCCATCTGATATTTCCCGATTCTAGTAAAATTAAGTATCAGATTGAAATTACAAGTGAATTACATGCATATCAAGCGTCTTGAGATAGATATAAGTAATAAGAGAGGTGCTAAAGCTTAGAATGATTGAAAGATCGAGTAGATGAAAAGAATTTCGATGAATTAACAATTGATATCAATCAGTATCGCGTAACACTTATCTACACTGCATGTTCACGAGAAATTAGCAAGCATATATGAATAACATCATGATAATTCGCTTAATTATACATATACGATGCATTACAAGTCTTGAATTGTCAAGAATTTCATTGAAATCGATCGGAATTGTAAGAATTGCTCTCCGGTACCGAACGATACCAATCTGTTTCAAATAGTACTAGTGCGTAGCACTATTTACCGTATGGATTGTTGATCGGAGACCATAAAACCATTCTCCGAGGAAAGACAACGCTAGAACACTTACTTGATCGGGAAATGGTGGCCTCAGTCGCCGAGAACGCTACTAGCACGAATCTTGGAGGCGCCATTGACCGGAGAGTCAAATAAACGCAGCACAGCACGAGTATTGTCGCGTAAGCACGAACTTTGAAACACACGTGTGAATCTTGGAGCGGATCGGACGATTATAATGAGTTACCGTTCAAAAAGAAAATAATAAACAAATCTGGGCTTTTCATCTCATACAACTTAATCTCAAAACCGATCCAACGGCCCAAATAAGAATAAAATTGAATGAAAGATATGTGTTAATCTCAGTGCAAATCCAAAGGCCCAGATTAAGCCCAATAATCAATTAATAACATAATATTAAAAATACAGAGTAAATAAATCATTTGAAAATATTCCTAAACTCCAAATTAACTCAAATTTGTTTCTAAAAATTCTTTGTTTTTCATAGTATTTTTCTGCATAAGAATATTTTAATTTTAAAAATATTATTATATAGAAATAATTTAAAAGTAAAAGACACTATATTATGTTTGTATATTGGACTTAGCTTTGATTTGCCATTTTAAATATTATAAAATTCCAAAAATTCGAATAAAATTTTAAATTATAATTAAATATATTTTACTATCTTTTCAAGTGATTTTTCATAAAAATAATAATAATAAAGAAATTCAATAAGCAATAATAAAATAAATTCTATTCTTTAGTTGTTATAAAAAGAGAATAAATAACAATAAAATTTATTAACAATAGTTAGATATTATTCTTAATCTTTTTCATAAAGACAAAATAAGTAATAATAATAAATAATAAATATGTCTTATTCTATTTTCAAATCTAAAATAAAATCATATAATAAAGCGAGTTATATCCTTTTGACTAGAAATCTAAAATTCAAATAAAAATATATATAATAATAGAATAAATCTTATTATTTTCAGCTTAAAAATCTAAATAAAAATGTAATAAGAATGTAATAAATTTCATTCTTTTAATTATCATAAAAATTCTAAAATTAAAATAAAATCATTCATATATGTAATAAAAATATAAAATCTTATTAGTTATTATAAAATCTCAAAATTTCAAATAAAAATCATAAATAACAGCTAATTCATTTTCTATTATTTTTATAAGTAATTTTCAACAAGAATAAATAAAGTGAAAATAATAAAAACAAAATTCTACTCTTTAGGTTATTATAAAAAGCTTAAAACTCAAATAAAATTATAAACTTCATTTTTCAAGTAATAAATGGAATAAAAGTAATAAAAAGCTTGAAATTCAAAATTATAAAATTCAATAAAAGCATTAAAATAAAATCCTACTTTAAAAATCCTAAAAATTCAAATAAAATTCATTTTTTATTACTTTTCTATAAAATAATAAATAGAATAAAAGTAATAAAAAAAGAACTTAAAATTCAAATAAAATCATAAATAATAGCCAACTTATTTCCTATTATTTTTTTTTGTTTTGTTGTAAGTAATTTTCTACAAAAATAAGTAGAGTTCAAAATAATAAAAAATAAAATTCTATCACTTTAGCTATTATAAAATCCCAAAAATCTAAATAAAAATTCTGAATAATAGCTAACTCATTTTCTATTATTTTTGTAAGTAATCTTCTACAAAAATAAATAGAGTTCAAAAATAAAGATAAATCCACTTTTGTAATTGAGATAATAATGAAAGGAATTATCTTAAAAATCAATAAAAATGTAATAATCTTTTTACATTTTAGAGGTGATTAAATACGCTCACACAAGGAGTGTAGAGCAACACAGTGATCTTGCACAAGTAATGCAACATTCAGGTTAATTAGTCGGGACATGAAAATCTTGACGTACGTTAAAGAATGACTAAGGTTATGACATCAACACAAGTGAAAGAACATCACGGTGTCCGAGGAGGAGATATCATGATGGCCTTGTGTCATGAACAAGTAATTCATGACCAAATAGGCTAGTAAGACTAAACTAATCCGTCGATGAGTTTGTCTTCTAGTCTGGAGAATCGAATCGCTCTGTAGTTGATTCATCCTCCAACAGTGGAATGAACCGTTCAGTAGTAGGTTCTTTCACTGACACACGCCTCAACGTCAAGCTGGCTTAGTGCTTCAGGTTTGACCTTGTGTGTAGTTGTGTTCCTAGGTTTATGGGTCCGCTTAGTGCCTGGAATCCATGATCTAGAAGATCAGAGAGAAGTACCAAGTGGGCCAAATCCGCCCTTCTCCTGATTCACCAACCTCAAGATCAACCGGCTTAGTGCTTCGAGTTGTATTTTGTGTGATTGGTTGTTGACTAGTTAAGATTGAACCGTTCAGTAGTAGGTTTATCTTCTAGATCAACTGAGGTCAAGTCGTTCAGTAGTAGACTCACCTCGAACCCCTCCGTAGAGGTTAATCTGATCAGTAGTAAGGTTATCTCTCGAGGCGTAAAGACCGAACCGATCAGTAGTAGGTTCGTCTTTCACTGGATTAACTTTCTGGTGAATCCAGGGTGCTCTAATGATTCCCGATCATGAGGGCACACGACCATTTGACCATCATTTAACTATATTATTTGCTTCTACCTATCAAAATCCATCGTTGTGCGCCTGAATCTATAAGAACTCACAATCACTAAAACCCCCTAAATGTGCATTAAAATTGGTCTAAACGGTAGAATTAACCGACGTTAAACAAATGCACGATTAGGAGGGATCTCCGTGTCCTTCTTCCGCATCCCATCGCCAACAAACCGTAAGGCGGTGCGGAGCGTGCGAAAAAGGGTCGCACATGATCTGGCACGCCCGGTGGGACCTAGATTCTCCTCTTATCTTTGAAAGAGAGAAGCAAATAGAATAGTTAAAGATACAAGTGGTCTTTTATGCGCTAAAAATGACTAATGATTTTCAAGTATTTTCATTTGCAGGAAATGACATACTTTGGAAACTTCAACCTTGCTCCCTACGCTGTCACCCCTGCACAAGGCCCGGATGGCAAGCTTTTCATGTTCTTTGGGACCATCCCGCAAGAACTTACTTTCTACGGCCCAGCTCCAGTGGCCACCTTCACTCCCGCAACCGTCCGGATCTCCATCCCGAACGAAGAAGAGGACTCAATCGCCCTGACTCCCAAGGGCATTGCTAACAATGTCATAGCCTCTCCTACTACCTCTCCAAAAAGGAGAAGGCGACCGTCCAAGAAGACAGGCCAAACGGCCGCGGCCCAAATTACCCGCAACTCTCAAGTGTCCAGGAAAAGGGCCCTGGACGCATACCAAAACCAATTGGTGGCTAGGCCAGCCATCCCAGTCTCCAACAAGTTTACGGCACTTCGTATAGTGGCCAAGAACTCAACAACTGGCCAGCTCCGCCAGGCATGGGAGGTGTCTAAACCCACACCTCGCCCAACTCAGAGGCCTCAGCGTCACCAACGCAAGTCTCAAGCCCCTGCAGAAGCCATTTACAAGGCTCACAGGGCCCTCAAACAGAGGAAAAGCGTCAAAAACGCTAGGTCGAGACAATACGTCTCCCACCCCAATCAATCTCAAGATGTGGCTCAGCTGCAAGCCATTACCTCGGCTCTACGCCCAAGAAGGTTTACATCTAAGGCAACACCTAGCGTCCAGCAGGTGTGGGTTCCTAAAGGTTCTCAGCCAACGAAACCCCAGTCTCAAACCCAGCCCAACAAGGCAGACAACTCAAGCGCTCCGTCCGAGAGCGTATTTAGCCGCCTAGGTCAGAAGAGTGTATTCAGCCGATTAGGCTCGAGAATACCACTCAACAGTTTAAAGATAACTACCCCTGACCAAATGAAAAAGAAGAGAAGAACCGCCCGTTACAAGGAGCACTTCTCGGTCAACACCATCAGTATAAGTTATGACACCGATCCAGACACCGATACTGAGGTGAATATGGTCCAGGATGACGATCCCCCGCCTAATCAAGCCCATGTCACCAATACCAACAAGAATAATGGTAGAAAAAGGAGACCTCCTAAGAGGATCAACCCCGAAGGCAATAACAGGGAAGGGGAAGACCACAATGAAAACCCCGATCTCTTCGATAATGAAGACGATGTTGAAACACGTCCCGAAGTGCCTATCGATGAAATTGAAATCTTGAAAGGCCACATCGAAGCACGAGATGAAGAACTGATTAGACAACGGGAGCTAATAGCTACCATGCTGAAACAAAATGAAGAGTTGATTAAGGCGGTTAAATCATTACAAGAGTCACAAGACGCCAATTTTAAAGCTGGTAGCTCCCGTCAAGAAGGGGTCCACAGTACCAAAAGCAATCACAAAGGAAAGCAACCTGTCAATTCTAAACCTCATCCACATAGAACAATAGAAGTGGAGGTTGAACCTAACGAGAATATCCCGGAAAGAGATTCAAGCCATGATTGCCCAGCAAATGCAAATAGCTGGAGGTGGATACGCTATTCCCCCAGTTAAAAACTGTGGACATCCATACCCTGCTGTGTACGATTTAGAAGAATATCCTAAGGGGTATGTGATCCCCGCTTCAGACCTTCTCCGGGAGGGCAATAAAGACCTAAACCCCGAACAACACTGCCCACTTTGTAGCCTCGTGCGCAACACGGCGGCAATGATGCACCGTTGTTAAGACAATTCCCTCAAAGCTTAGTAGGAACCGCCTTTCAATGGTACTATTCACTAGAAAACAACAGCATCAGGACCTGGGACGAGATGACAGACTCGTTCAGAGCACGATTTGTCATGGTGTCTGACAAAATAAACATAACCGATCTAGCAAGCACAAAACCCAAGAAAGGGGAGTCAATGACTGATTTCATCAACAGATGGCGGAACCTCAGCATTAAATGCGACCGCACATTAACCGAAGATGCGGCCGTCAACCTAATCATGAAAAACATTGACGGGTGGATGGGCATGCTACTTGGTGTGACAAAAGTCAACATGTTTAAAGACTTGCTCAGATCGGTATCCAACATGGAGAGGATGTCACCACATACCGTGCCAAACTTCATGAACAACATGCCACAACGAGGAGCCCGGGCCGAAGCCAAGGTGGCATTCACCTCGTTAAAAGATAAAATGATTGCTAATGCAGACACTCAAAACGGCAACAGCGGCGCGAGTGGCAATAATTACAACAAGGGACCTAGGTCCAATTCAGGAGGGAGTTCACGGAGCTTTGAAACTCTTAAACAGAAGAAGACTAAACCGTACTCCTTCAGAAAAGATAAAGTTGCTCAAATCTTTGTAGGGCATTAAAGAACTGCCTAGCCCCCGCCGCCAAGAACGTCCGTAAGATGCCAATAAATCAGACGAACCCAACTTTTGCCCATACCACAGAGTACTAAGGCACTCAATTGAAGATTGCTGGGTCTTCAAAGATTGGGTTGAAAAGGCGTACAAAAACGATGAAATCACCTTACCCCAAGGATTCCTACAAAGCCCAGCTGCCCATGAACAGGCCAATACAATCTCTCACGAAGAAGGGGAGAGCCCGGACCAACCAAATGAAAACCAAGAAGAACAATGGACTACATATTTATCGAAAAAGTCGATCAAAATGCCTAAAGCTCTCAAAAACGGGACTAGACGCCCTCGGTACCGCCGAATCGAGTCCGGGAGTGCAAAACATGAAAACGGGACCCGATGCCCACGGTATCATCGAAAACGAGTCCGGAAGTGCAAAACATGAAAACTGGCTCGATAACCTCGGTACCCCAGAAGACATGAAAACGGGACCCGACGCCCTCGGTACCGCCGAAAATGAGTCCGGGAGCACAAAACATGAAAACGGGACCCGACGCCCTCGATACCGCCGAAAAACTGTCTTGGCGCGCAAAACATGAAAACGTGACACGACGCCCTCGGTACTGCCGAAAATTAATCCGGTCGCACAAAACAAGAAAACGGGACCCGACGCCCTCGGCACTTCGAAAAATAAGTCATGGCGCGTAAAACATGAAAACGGGACCCGACGCCCTCGGCACTGCTGAAAATGAGTCTGGGAGCGCAAAATAAGAAAACGGGACCCGACGCCCCCGGTACCGCCGAAAACGAGTCCGGGAGTGCAAAACATGAAAATAGGACCCAATGCGCTCGGTACCGACGAAAATGAGTCCGAGCGCGCAAAACATGAAAATGTGACCCGACGCCCTCGGTACGGCCGAACATGATTCCGGGCGCACAAAATAAGAAAACGGGACCCGACGACCCCGGTACCGCTGCAAAAGAGTCTGGGAGAGCACAACATGAAAACGGGATCCGACGCCTTCTGTACCGCCGAAAACAAGTCCGGGTATGCAAAACATGTAAACGGGACCCGACGCCCATAGTATCTCTGAAAATGAGTGCGGGAGCGCAAAACATGAAAACGAAACCCAATGCCCTCGGTACCTCGAAGACAAATCCGGGAGCGTAAAACATGAAAATGGGACCCAACGCCCTCGGTACCGTCGAAAACGAGTCCGGGAGCGTATAACATTAAAACGGGACCCGACGCCCTCGGTACCACCGAAAATGAGTCCGGGCGGGCAAAACATGAAAACGGGACCCGACGCCCTCGGTACTGTCGAAAACGAGTCTAGGCGCGCAAAACAAGAAAACGGGACACGACGCCCTCGGTACCGCCGAAAATTAGTTTAGGAGCGCAAAACAAGAAAACGAGAACCGACGACCCCGGTTCCGCCGAAAACGTGTCCGGGAGAGCAAAACATGAAAACGGGACCCGACACGCTCTGTACCGTCGAAAATGAGTCCGGGCGGGCAAAACATGAAAACGAGACTCGACGCCCTCGGTAACGCCGAAAACGTGTTTGGGAGCGCTAAACATGAAAATGAGACCCGACGCACTCGACCCTGCCGAAAATGATTACGGGTGCGCAAAACATGAATACGGGACCTGACGACCTCTTTACCGCCGAAAACATGTCCGGGAGCGAAAAATATGAAATCGGGGCCGGACGCCCTCAGTACCACCGAAATGAGTCCGGGAATGAAAACATGAAAACGGGACCCGACGCCCTCTATACCGTCGAAAAAGAGTCCGGGAGCGCAAAACATGAAAATGGGACTCGACACCCTCGGTATCACCGAAAAAAAGTTCGGGCACGCAAAGCAAGCAAACGGGACCCGATGACCACAGTTTGGCCGAAAACGAGTCCGGGAGCGCAAAACATGAAAACGGGACTCGACACCCTCGGTACCGCCGAAGACATATCCGTGAGCAGAAAATATGAAAATGGGATGGGACGCCCTCGGTACCGCCGATAATGAGTCTGGGAGCGTAAAACATAAAAACGGGACCCGACGCCCTCGGTACCATCGAAAATGAGTACGGGCGCGCAAAACGTGAAAACGGGACTCGACGCCCTTGGTACCGCCGAAAACATGACTAGGAGCGGAAAACATGAAAACGGGATTGGACGCCCTCGGTACCGCCGAAAATGAGTCCGGGCGCGCAAAAAATGAAAATGGGATCCGACACACTCGGTACAGCCGAAAATGAGTTCAGGCGCGCAATACATGAAGACGGGACCCAACGCCCTCAGTACCTCCGAAAATGAGTCCGGGCATGCAAAACATGAAAACGGGACTCGATGCCCACGGTAACGGTGAAAATGAGTCCGGAAGCACAAAACATGACAAAGGGACTCGACGCCCTCCGTACCGCCCAAGACATAAAAACGGGACTCGATGCCCTCGGTACCGCCGAAAACGAGTATGGGAGCGCAAAACATGAAAACTGTTCCCGATGCGCTCGGTACCGACAAAAATGAGTCCGACCGCGCAAAACATGAAAACCGAACCCGACACCCTCGGTACCGTCAAAAACGAGTCCGGGCGCACAAAATAAGAAAACGGGACCCGACGACCCGGTACCGCCGAAAACGAGTCCGGGAACGCAAAACATGACAACGGGACCCGACACCCTCGGTAGAGCCGAAAACATGTCCGGGCATGCAATGCATGAAAACGGGACCCGACGCCCACGGTATCTCCGAAAATTAGTCCGAGAGCGCAAAACATGAAAACGAAACCCAACGCCCTCGGTACCGCCGAAGACATATCCGGGAGCGTAAAACATGAAAATGGGACCCGATGCCCTCGTACCGTCGAAAACGAGTCTGGGAGCGTAAAACATGAAAACGGGACCCGACGCCCTCGGTACCGCCGAAAACGAGTCCGGGAGAGCAAAACATGAAATCGGGACTCGACGCCCTCGGTACCGCTGAAAATATGTCTGGGAGCGGAGAACATGAAAACGGGATGGGATGCCCTCGGTACCGCCGAAAATGCGTCCGGGCGCGTAAAACATGAAAACGGACCTGACGCCCTCGGCACCGCCAAAAATGGGTTTGGGAGCGCAAAACAACAAAATGGGACACGACGTCCCCGGTACCGCCAAAAATGAGTCCGGGAGCGCAAAACATGAAAACGGGACCCGACGCACGATGCGCAAAACGAATACGGACCCGACGCCTCGTACCGCGAAAAACATATCCGGGAGCGAAAAACAAAATATGAAAACGGGATGGGACGCAAAACATGAAAACGGACCATACGTCGATAACGAGTCCGAAGCGTAAAACAAGAAAACGGGACCGACCGACGCCGAAAAAAGTCTGCACGCGTTGAAAACGACTCGACGGCGTGCAAAACATGAAAACGGGACTCGACGCCGCTTCGTATCCGCCGAAAATGAAAAGTCCGCGCGGGCGATAAAAAATGAAAACGAGACCGACACTCTCTCGGTGAAAACACGGCCGAAAATGAGTCCGCGCGCGCAAAACATGAAAATGAGACCCGAATGCCACCGAAAATGAGTACGGGCGCGCAAAACGTCGAAAATGAGTCCGAGCACGCGAAAATGAAAAGCACGCAAAATATGAAAACGGTACCGATGCCCACGGTATCACCGAAACGAGCCCGAAAGCGCAAAACATGACAAAGGGACTCGACGCCCCGCACCGCCCAAGACATGAAAATGAGACCTAACGCCCTCGGTACCGCCGAAAATGAGTCCAGGAGCACAGAAAATGAAAACGGGACCCGACGCCCTCGGTACTGCCAAAAACATGTATGGGCGCGCAAAACATGAAAACAGGACACGACGCCCTCGGTACCGCCGAAAACGAGTCCGGGCGCACAAAACAAGAAAATGGGACTCGACACCCCTGATACCGTCGAAAACGAGTCCAGGAGCGCAAAAAATGAAAATGGGACCTGACGCCCTCGGTGCCGTTGAAAATGAGTCCGGGCGCAAAACATGAAAACGGGACCCGACGCCCTCGGTGCCGCTGAAAATGAGTCCGGACGCGCAAAACATGAAAACGGGACCCGACGCCCTAGGTACCGCCGAAAATGAGTCTGGGAGCGTAAAACAAGAAAACGGGACTTGACGCCCCAGTACCGTCGAAAACGAGTTCGGGGGCACAAAACATGAAAACAGGACCCGACGCGCTTAGTACCACCGAAAATGAGTCGGGTGCGCAAAACATGAAAACGGGACCCGACGAACTCGGCACCGCCGAAAATAATTACGAAAGTGCAAAACATGAAAATGGGACCTGACGCCGTCGGTGCCGTTGAAAACATGTCCGGGAGCGCAAAACATAAAAATGGGACCTGACGCCGTCGGTGCTGTTGAAAACATGTCAGGGAGCGGAAAATATGAAACCGGGAAGGGACGCATTCAGTACCACCGAAAATGAGTCCGGGAGCGCAAAACATGAAAACGGGACCCGACGCCCTCTATAAATGAGTCCGGGAGCGCTCAAAACAATAAAATGGGACTCGACACCCCTGATACCGCTGAAAACGAGTCAGATCGGAGCGAAAAAACATGAAAATGGGACCGCGCAAAACATGAAAACGCCCGACGCGTCGTGAAAATGAGTCCGGCGCGCAAAATATGAAAACGGGACCCGACGCCCTAAGTACCGCCGAAAATGTGTCTGGGAGCGCAAAACAAGAAAATGGGACTTGACGCCCCAGTACCGTTGAAAACGAGAATGGGAGCGCAAAACATGAAAACAGCACCCGACGCGCTTAGTACCGCCGAAAATGAGTCCGGGTGCGCAAAATATGAAAACGGGACCCGACGACCTCGGCACCGCCGAAAACAATTACGGAAGTGCAAAACATGAATACGGGACCCGACGCCCTCTGTACCGCCGAAAACGAGTCCGGGAGCGCAAAACATGAAAATGGGACCTGACGTCGTCGGTGCCGTTGAAAACATGTCCGGGAGCGAAAAACATGAAACTGAGTCCTGTTTGAATGTCTTTCACTTCCGACTCATTTTGGACGATACGGAGGGCGTCGGGTCCCGTCTTTCTTATTTTGCGCTCCCGGATCTGTTATTAGCTGTATCGAGGGTGCCGGGTGATACAAAGGGAAATTTCGCCGAAAACTAGTTTTCATGTTTTGCACTTCTGGACTTGTTTTCGGCGATACAAAGGGCGTCGGTTCCCGTTTTCATGTTTTTCGCTCTAGGGCTCATTTTTGGCGGTAACGAGGGCGTCGGGTCCCGTTTTCTGGTTTTGCGCTCCCGGAATCATTTTTGATGGTACCGAGGGCGTCGGGTACCGTTGTCATGTGTTGCGCTCCCAAACTCATTTTCGCCGATACCGAGTGCGTCGGGTCTCATTTTAATGTTTTGCGCTCCCTGACTCATTTTGTGCGATATCGGGAGTGTCGTGTCCCGTTTTAATGTGTTGCGCTCCCAATACCGAGTGCATTGGGTCCCGTTTTCATGTTTTGCGCTCCCGAAATCATTTGGGCGGTACCGAGGGCGTCGGGTCCCGTTTACATATTTTGCGCTCCCACACTCTTTTTTGGCTGTAGTGAGAGCATCGGGTCTCGTTTTCATTTTTTGCGCAGTTAGACTCATTTTCAACGGTATCGAGGGCGTCGGGTCCCGTTTTTAAGTTTTACGCTTCCGGACTCGTTTTTAGCGGTTATGTGGGCGTTTTGGTCCTGTTATCATGTTTTGCGCTCCTGGACTCGTTTTGGGCGGTACCGTGGGCGTCGGGTTAAGTATTCTTGTTTTGCCCTCCGGGACCCGTTTTGGGCGGTACCGTTTTCTTGTTTTGCGCTCCTGGACTCATTTTCAACAATAACGAGGGCGTCGCGTCCCAATTTCATGCGGTGCGCTCCCGGACTCATTTTGGGCGGTACCGAGGGCGTCGGGTCCCGTTTTAACGTGTTGCGCTCCTGAACTCATTTTCGGCGGTACTAAGTGCCACGGGTCCCGTTTTCATGTTTTGCGCTCCCGGACTCGTTTTTAGCGGTACCGAGGGCGTCGGTTCCCATTTTCTTATTTTGCGCTCCCAGAATCATTTTCGACGGTACCGAGTGCGTTGGGTCCTGTTTTCATATTTTATGCTCTCGGACTCGTTTTCGGCGGTACCTCATTGTCGTGTCCCGTTTTAATATTTTGCGCTCCCAAACTCATTGTGGGCGGTTCCGATGGCGCCGAGTCCCCTTTACATAATTTGCGCTCTCGGACTCGTTTTCGGCGGTTCCGAGGGAGTTGGGTCCCATTTTCCTGTTTTGCGTTCCCGGACTCATTTTCGGCGGCACCGAGGGCGTTGGGTCCCATTTTAATGTTTTATACTCCCGGAGTCGTTTTCGACGGTACTAAGGGTGTCGGGTCCAGTTTTCACATTTTGCGTTCCCATAATCGTTTTCTACGGTACCGGGGCGTCGGGACCCGTATTGATGTTTTGCTCTCCCGGACTTATTTTGGGTGGTTAAGGTGGCGCGGGATCGATTTTCATGTTTAGCGCTCCCGGACCTGTTTTGAGCGGTACCAAGGGCATCAAGTCCTGTTTTCTTGTTTGGCGCTCCGGACACGTTTTGAGCGGTACCGCGGGCGTCAGGTCCAATTTTGATGTTTTGCGCTGTCGGACTCATTTTTGGCATTATCGAGGGCGTCAGGTCTCGTTTTCATGTTTTGCCTTCCCGGACTCGTTTTGGCGGTACCAAGGGAGTTGGTCCCCTTTTAATGTTTTTAGCCCCTCAACTCATTTTTGGCGGTACCGTGGGCGTCCGGTCCCGTTTTCATGTTTATCGCTCTCGAAACCGTTTTCGGCAGGACCGAGGGATTCGGGTCCAGTTATCATGTTTTGCGCTCCCTAACTCATTATTTATGATTTCGATGGCGTCAGGTCCCTTTTTCATTTTTTGTGCTTTCGGACTCATTTTCGACAGTACCGTGGGCGTAGGGTCTCGTTTTCATGTTTTGTACTCTCAGACTCGTTTTCGGCGGTACCGAGGGCGCCGGGTCCCGTTTGAATGTCCTTCACTGTCGGACTCATTTTGGGCGGTGCCGAGGGCGTCAGGTCCCGTCTTTCTTATTTTGCGCTCCGGACCCGATACCAGTTGTATCGAGCGCCCTGTCCAGTTTCCATGTTTTGCGCTCCTGGACTTGTTTTCAACGATACAAAGGGGGTCGGGTCCCGTTTTCAAGTTTTTAGCTCCATGACTCATTTTGGGCGGTAACGAGGGCGTCGGATCCCGTTTTCTTATTTTGCGCTCCCAGAATCATTTATGACGGTACTGGGGGCGTCGGTCCCGTTGTCATGTGTTACGCTCCCAAACTCATTTTCGCCGATACCAAGTGCATCGGGTCCCGTTTTAATGTTTTGCACTCCCAGACTCGTATTGGGCGATACCGAGGACGTCGTGTCCCATTTTAATGTGTTGCGCTCCTATACTCGTTTACGGCGGTACCGAGTGCGCTGGATCCCGTTTTCATGTTTTGCGCTCACGAAATCATTTTAGGCAATATCGAGGGCATCAGATCCCGTTTTCATGTTTTGCACTCCGGACTCTTTTTTGGCGGCACTGAGGGCATTAGGGTCTCGTTTTCATGTTTTACGCTCCCGGACTCGTTTTCGGCAGCACCGAGGTCGTCGGGTCCCGTTTTTTAAGTTTTGCGCTTCCTGACTCGTTTTCAGCGGTACCGTGGGTGTCTGGTCTCATTTTCATATTTTGCGCGCCCGGACTGGTTTTGGGCGGTTCCGTGGGCGCCGAGTTCAGTTTTCATGTTTTGCGCTTCGAGACCCGTTTTGGGCGGTACCGAGGCGTTGGGTCCCGTTTTCTCGTTTTGCGCTCCCGGAATCATTTTCGACAATACCGAGGACGTCGGGTCCCGTTTTCATGTGTTGCGCTACCGGACTCATTTTCGCCGGTACCGAGTGCGTCGAGTCTCGTTTTAATATTTTGCGCTCCCGGACTCGTTTTCAGCGGTACCGAGGGCATCAGGTCCGGTTTTAATGTGTTGCACTCCCTGACTCATTTTCAGCGGTACTGAGTGCGTTGGGCCTAGTTTTCATGTTTCGCGCTCCGTGACTTATTTTGGTGTCGTATCCTATTTTAATGTTTTGCGCTCCCTGACTTATTTTGGGCAGTTCCGCGGGCGTCGTGTCCCATTTACATGTTTTTCGCTCCCAGACCGTTTTTGGTGGTTCCGAGGGCGTTGGGTCTCATTTTCATGTTTTGCGTTTCCGGACTTATTTTCGGCGGTAATGAGGGCGCCGAGTCTTATTTTAATGTTTTGCGCTCCCGAACTCATTTTGGGCGATACCGAGGGCCTTGGGTCCTACCGGACCCATTTTCGGCGGTACTAAGGCACCTGGTCCAGTTTTCATGTTTTACACTCTCGGACTAATTTTCGACGGTACCGAGGGCGTCTAGTCCCGTTTTCACGTTTTGCGTTCTCGGAAAAGTTTTCTACGGTACCGGGGGCGTCGGTATCCGTATTCATGTTTTGCGCTCCCGGACTCGTTTTGGGTAGTACCGTGCGCGCTGGGTTCAATTTTCATGTTTAGCGCAACCAGACTCGTTTTGGGCGGTACCAAGGGCATCGTGTCGCGTCCCGTTTTCTTGTTTTGCGCTCTTGAACACGTTTTGAGCGGTACCGCTAACGTCGAGTCTCGTTTTCATGTTTTGCGCTCTCGGACCCGTTTTCGGCGGTACCGAGGGCGCCGGGTCCAGTTTTCATGTTTTACGCTCCCGGACTCGTTTTCGGCGATACCGAGGGCGTTAGGTCCCGTTTTCATGTTTTGCGCTTCCGAACTCGTTTTCGGCGGTACCGTGGGCGTTGGGTCATTTTTCATGTTTTACGGTCCCTAACTCATTTTCGGCGAATCTGAGGGCGTTGTGTCCCGTTTTTTTTTTGCGCTCCCGGACCATTTTCAGCAGTGCCGAGGGTGTCGGGTCCTGTTTTTATGTTTGTGCTCCCGAAGTCATTTTGAGCGGTACCGTGGGCGCTGGGTTCAGTTTTCATGTTTTGCGCTTCCGGACTCATTTTGGACAGTACCGAAAGTGTCGGATCCCATTTTGTTGTTTTGAGCTGGAAAAAGAAATCAAGTCCGAATTCGACAATTATAGTTTTTCAATCAAAGACGATGATGAGATCCTCCCAAATTGTAATTATTTTGTCTCCCTCTCTTTTTATCCAATTGGTGTATTAGATGGAGGCTTAACTAACGACATTGTTTCTTCCCCTTCGTTTTTTTCTTCTTTTTGTTTTAGTGCTCACCTGTTCCATCAAATACAAGTATCTCTTTCCATCTCTCTCTATCATACTAATTGATAGAAATTTACTGTTATGGTCATGATCCTTTAGTGAACCCTAAACATAAATTAAGTTACCTTGATCCATGTTGTCAGTCTTCTAGAGAGACACAACCCCGTTGATCACCAGACTCCTTTAGCCTTACAGCGATTTTCCTCTAATCCGATGGAGTGATTGAGAGGACCGGCGTCGACAGTTTCTTCTCTTCTGGAATAGTGTTGAGAGAGAGAGATCTGAATCTGTTGGAAATGAAAGAGCGACAGAAAGTGGGGAAATGAGTGTTGTCCAAAACCAACAGTATCCCTGCATATATATAGACGTCCATATAACAGAGTGCAGTTATGCCTTAACGGGTCCATATCGGATCCAGATTCTCTCTTAACGGGTTCGCTGCTTAATCAGAAAGTTATCTATGGTTGTGTTTTCCAGGGACCAATAGCATAATTGTATTATTATCAGACTTTATATAATTCAGACCATCACTAAATCATAAAGTCATTAATACGCATTCTACACATTAAAGGACCCACTTCTCATGACATATAATAAACCCGATACAGAATTTGATCACTTCATTATGGGTATAATTTGACAGTCCATTATATAATATATATTCATTACATATAAGCCCATACATGTTGTAATTAATAATAATTAATTCCAACACAAATCACATTGGTTAACCTACTAATCACCATTATTACATAGTAAAAACAAAAAGGGATTAGCCCTGAATGCCATGAAACTTCTGTGCATTCCTACAAGATCAGTGATTCAGATTTTTTGTTGTTCTATTTATCAAATGTTACTCAGTTGGGTGATCGCTAACAATTTAAAGATAAATCTGAAATTTGGGCTGGTCACTGATCACTGATAATTGATGCATCATTCTCTAGACAATAACTGTCTCCCATGTTTATAGCTACTTGTTGTGTTTCTATTTTAAATATTATCATTTTGTAATTATATGCTGCTTCTCTGTTTAACCAGTCAGCTTACTGGGTCAGTGGCGAAAACTGCTCATCTGGATGGACTTTTATTGCATCTCCAAAATGAGGCGAAGAAAAAGTTAAACAAAGAAGAATCTGATGTCTACTCAAGCCACAACATTGATATGTGAGCATACTTTAAAGACTCCATTCAAATTTAACACTTTTTCTTTATAGTCCAAAACCAGTTTAATGCTTGCTTGAGCCTATAAAACGAAGTGAACTGGTGTTACGCCATTACTGAGTTTAATAGATTAGCAACACCTGCCAGTCTCTATGGAACAAAAAATAAGTGAAGAAATCTAAAAATGGAAAAAGGAAGACAATGTAATCATCTTATAGAAGTACCACCATATAATGTGTGTTAAGGCAGTAAAACAATACTGGAAAATAATGATTTATGCAGAATCGTAGGTAATGGGTCTGCTGGACCTGAAGAGGCCATTCAGAGCTCGCCGAGTTCTCAAGATCAGATGCTGAGTTTCCATGCAACGACACCTCAAACAAATGGGAAGTCTCACTCTGGCAAAGATTTGGGAGTGTTGATCAATCATATGACACCGGTTGGGCAGAGAACAGCCAAGTTTACCCCGCATTTTGTGTTTAATGCTCATAATTGTGCCGATGGATTGACCAACATTCAATTGGTAGAAACTAATTTTCATCTTTGTCAAAGCACTTGGGTTTAATTTTTTTTTTAAATGTTGTTAATTAACATATATATATATATGGGGGGGGGGGGGGGGGTTGCTTTATTGATTGATAGGGTTGAAAACAAATCTGATATTATCCGTGTGAAATTTTTGTGGCTATGGTATGAAGTATGAACATGGTTTTAGTTTCAGTATATACGGATATAAATATAGTTTTGAATTCTAAAAACAAGTATGGACACATTTATAATTATTCTTATCTATTTTTCAAACAAATTAACAAGATATATATTCTGATACCAACTTTCTGGAAAAGAAAATTATAATGTTGTTGACGATTACGACAATATAAGACGTTCCGCATGATGTTAGTTTAGTTCTAGTTTTTACATTTGTTTACAGATACAAGTTTCGAAAGAAACTACTTCATGTATTGTTTTGTATTTAATTTCTTGATATTCCAATTTCAATTTAGAATTTGAATTTATATCTAAATCGTACCATAGACTAATTGATTTGTATCAGAAATAAATATGAATACGATCTGATTATTGTTCTATTTGCCCATTCTGTTTTCAACCTAGTTTGACATCATACTCCCTGTTCAAACAGTAATGAAAAAAACATAATATTGTTCTAAATATTGTATATGGAGTGCCAGAGTATATAACGATATATACGAAATTTATAAAAATGGCAAATTTCTAGCGGATTGCAAACAAAACGCTGGTATATAAATTTGTTAGACGGGCTGATGACCACTCCACATTAAATTTAAGGAAAATGTTCTGTCCACCCTTTTGAATTTTGATTTCCACCTCATCTATCGGCTATCCACCCTATAAAGCTTCTTTTTAATTTCATGTCATAGAGTTACTATAGTCTGCCTTCTCTTATATTTTTGTTTGAAAATGTTAAATGTGGTTTTGCTTTAGAATTCGGACAAAGAAAATCAGTTTTTTTATCAAGCAGGCTACACATGGGCCTGAATGTGGAGACATGAAGATCAGAGGTAAGGTATGCGTTCTGCCAGAGTTGTTAGTACTTACTAATGTCGACTAAACTAGAGACAGAAATTTAACAAGACAGCTAAGGATAAATTGCCCAAACGTTGAGTTTGCTAATGTTGAAAGAGCATTCAGGCGTTGAATGACATTGATACCTGATCCTGTGATCTAATTCGAAGGTCTGGATTGTGGTTGCATCTCCCCCAATTATCATCCAGAATTGTAGAGAACCCCAATCCTACAACATTTAATTTACCTCAATGAGATGAAAGACAGAAATAAGATTATTAGTTGTCCTTTGTCTTTGTACAGATACAACGAAGTAATTAGTCCTCTCTGGCTCTCTCATATTAATCGCAACTATCCACGCTTTAATTATAGAATAAGAAGAAAAAAGATCAATGGGGATAGGTATCGATGCACTGATATCAATGCATAATAATTGATTCGCTATTGCCATAATTTGCTCAAATGGTAGTATAATATAGCACAATCTTTCTCTGAGAAACCTCATATGAAACAACGAAAATTAGACTAAATTTTCAAAAGGGAAAAAATTTAAATCGATATTTTCAAAATAAATAAATAAATAAAGTTTGTTCAGTTTTTCTCAAAAGAAAAAAAACAATCTTCAGTGCTTATACATGCCAGTATTACTAATTCAAAAAAAATGTTTTTAATTAAAAGTGAAAAGCCGGTGTGTAAAGATATCTATCAATTAAAATCCGTTCCTCAATTTAATTTCCGTACATTTAGGATCCCGATTCCATATTTGTTTTGGTCAAATTTCTCATTTAGTTGATTTCGATGGGTCAATCTGTCAGATTCTTGGGATAATCTACGATTACAATTCTAGAGGAATTAAACAAGTATCACACAGGAAATCACTGTCACTATTTCTTACCATCAATGGAATACACTTAATTGATACATTTCCCCTCCTTGCGACCTATATATATAGTTATATACTCACATCCTCCTTGCTAAATTTGCACAAAGAAAATCAAACACCCAAGAACCGAGAAGGAAAGCAAAAAAAAAAAAAAAAGGAAAAGAAAAGGCCTCAAATCAACATGGCAAGGAAGAAGGTGAACCTAGCATGGATACAAAACGATGCGATGCGCCGTGCCACCTTCAAGAAGAGAAAGAAGGGTCTTATGAAGAAGGCCAGCGAACTCTCCACGTTATGCGGTGTAGACACATGTGTGGTGATCTATGGCCCACAGGACCAGAAGCCGGAGGTGTGGCCTTCACCAAAGGAGGTGCATCAAGTTCTCTCACAGTTCAAGAACATGCCGCAACTTGACCAGTGCAAGAAGATGGTCGACCAGGAAGGGTTTCTCCGCATGCATTTGACGAAAGCACGCGAGCGCCTGTACAAGGTCGATCGGGAGAACAAAGATTTGGAGACAAAACTGCTTATGCATGAGGTGCTTACGGGCCAGCGAGGCCTCTCAGATATTGTTACCATCGAGGACATGACCATTCTAGGGTGCAATGTGGAGATGAGGCTCAAGGCAGTACAGGAGAGGTTACATCAGCTCCGCTCGGCGATGCCTTATAACATCAGCGGTGAAACAATGATTCAATCTGCAACGCATGATGTTCTGATGATGGCACCTGCTGCACCGCCAAGCGAGGAAAAATTGCCGGTTGATGCCGAGGTGAGAAGTTGGTTTAACCAGGCTGATGGTCTTGGATTTGGTTACACCGAGGAGATGACAACGGTGATGATGCCATTGTGCGTGGAGGGCGCATCGGCGTGGGACAATCATTTTGCTGTTAATTGAAGGGGATGGGGATATATAATTAAACATATATAGTTCTAATTTTTATTGGTTTTAGTATGTTACTGTGATTTATTGCTAGCTATAAGTTGTTGTCTCAGGAATTTATCTGGTGATTGTCTGAAACAGTGTGCTAGTAGCGTTAAATATATGAAATTGGTTAATTAAAATTTGCTATTCTTTTTTTGTTGTTGTCAAATAATACCACTAGATCGTAGATTTTCTGGCTTTTTCTATCATTATAATGTCTTTTGGATCATAGATCTCGATCTTTGTGAAATAATGTACCTTAATGGAGGTGCTACTAGACATAATAAAATTAGGTAGCTAATTAATAATGCTAGTTAAAATAATCCAGAAAGATTAATTGCTTCCCATTCATTAATTGCTTCCAAATTCAACACACTCGGATTTTCTTTTTTTCCCCAATTAAATGAGAAAAATAACGAGTCCAACAACTACATTTTTGTTTATGTAATTGATTTTTTAAATTATTTTTATGACAGAAAAGGATGTATAAGTTCTGACTTATATATGTAACATATTAATGGTATATTTTGTGTTAAAAAGTATTCACAACACTACTGGAAACTTCTTCGTTTGCATCGGCCAAAACTCATTTGCATTTTTTTGTCATTAGCATCGGCCACAAATTCATTAGCATCGATATGTATAGAAAGCCGATGCAATAACTTACTGTGCATCGACATGGCTAATGCTAATACTAACTATCTGAATTCATCTAGTTGAAGCAATTGTTTTCATGCACCAATTCATCATTTGCATTATCCTTGTCGATGCGAATATTCTCTATTAGAGTCGGCTTAAAATGATGTGAAAGTTTTGATGCATCATTTCTTATTTGCATCGGCCTGCGGATATAAATAATGACCATTTGGGTCGGCTTAGCCAATGTAAATGTAACATTATAAATTTTTCAACCTTGCTTGTTGTTATCATGTCAAAATTATTGTTATAATCAATTATATAAGAATAACATTTGTACCTTAATATTAAAAAGTATATTTTATGAATAGAGTGTAAATATATATAGAGAGAGAGTAAAGATACCGTGAGTTTGAGCTCACGGAGGCTTTCCGTGAGCTTAACTCAAAGAGTAAATCAAATCATTTCCAAATTTTAATTTATCATGCTCATTAAATTCTTTATATAAAAATCTTGTGAGATGCAAAAATTTGGAGTGTTTTGAAATTTTTAACCCACCATTTTTAATTTTCTAAAATGATGTTCAAATATTAAATATTTTATTATTATTCTTAGAGTTGATTTTCAAAAATTAAAAACTACGACTTAAAAACTCAAAACGCTCCAAATTTTTGCATCCCATAAAATTTTCATATAAAAATTTTAATGAGAATGATAAATTAAAATTTGGAAATGATTTGATATATTTTTTTAGTTAAACTTATGGAAGACCTCCGTGAGCTTAATCTCACGGTATCTTTTCTATATATATATATGTCACAATGAGTTATTATGATAATATTAACAATAAATACAAAAAAAACTCAAAATATAAAAAAAATTCTTACCTGTTATTTATTTATAGATCGATGGTGTTTCAAATTTCATACAATTTCATTATTATTTGATAGTCCATCAAAGACCATCAAAATTTTATATAATTTATAAGGTTCCAATTTAATAGTCTTTGATGGATTATAAAACAATAATGAAATAACTCGTTTGTCAAGTGATCCCTCCCCAAGTGTAAAACTATTATTTACAAGATGGTGTGTTCAAGAACTTATTGAGTCAGGTGTATATTAATCAACATATAAAAAATAGAAAGTAATATCAGTGTAATACATTTAGAATAAATTCAATTAACAAAGGATTTATCCATGTCAATCTTTGAAAAAAAATTCAATTATCATGTAACATATATTAAAATGTATCATATAATATAATTTATTAGCATTAAACATATTCTTCATTTGATTTGTAATTCATATAAAATCTCAATTCATGTTGCATAAACCTGTTATGATCTTGACAACCGATTTTCAAATATAACCCTCTTCTTTCTACATAACTAACTAAAGTATAATTATCATATTTTATGTATGTAAAATGAAAAATATCTTTTAGTTAAGTTTAGAATTGATTGCTTAATAAGTCACAAAAATCAAACAATAAATTTTAATCAAACCAAATTTTAATGTCTAAAGTTTAAGCACAAATTTACATGCATCGATGCCTAAAAATAAAAAATATATTTTATCATTTAAAATCTAAACCAACTTTAGATTTATAGTTTGCAAAGGGAAACACAAAGTAGTTGAAAAACTAGATGCGATACTGCTATCCATCATCTCACCCTTTAATTCTATCTCCAATCAATCTGTGCCGTCAATTATTGGCTCATTTTGAAACATACCCTAGCCGACTTAGCTTCACATTCTCTCTGTCAATCTCTATTCTTCTCAGATAAAGAAAAGACAGAAGCAAGAGGGAGCGAAAGAGAGGCGTTGATTTTGTTGTTGCGTTGTGACAGTGATATAAGCTTTGAGGAGCTATGTGCAGCATATGAAGAAATAAAACTAGGCCGTAGTTTACAGTCCATTGTATATTCAATGCTTCTTTATTTTTATGTTCCTTATGTTATTTTTATTTAATTTTGTTCATCACTCTAATCTTCATTATAGATTTTTATTATGCCCTTATTTGCCATAATTACTTGTGTTATAATCTCTGAAATAAAGATACTTAATTTTTAATGTGTATGTTGCTGCAGGTAGAGAGGGAGAGGAATTTACTACAATCAAACTGGTTAGAATTTGAGGATTTCTCTTCTACCATGTTGCTGCATCTAGCTTAAATTAGACTCAAAGTTGTCAGAATTTGAGAATTTAATTTATATTATGGACTTTTAATGTGTATGTCGCTGCATCTTGCTTGAAAATATCTCTTTTACCATGATTTATATTTATAAATTATAAATTTATTCTTATTATACTATTTTTTAATTATAATTGATTATTGTATCCGAATCAACAACATTGGATCTTCAGTGTGCATAGCGCAATAAAATTAGTGAAATTGATGAAATCGACATTTGTATCAGCCATGGTCGATGCAGATCGTCATTTGCATCAGCCATGACCAATGTAGACTGTCATTTGCATCCATCATGGTCGATGCAGATCGTCATTCACTTCAGTCATGGTCGATGTGGATCGTCAATTGCATCAGCCTAGCTCATGCCAATAGGTTTCTCATATCAAGCAAATATCTTTTACATTAGTTGCTGCAATGTCGATAGTGGATGTTGGCATCGAGAAAGTCTATGCATCAAATTATCAGCATGAGCTTCATCGATGCAATTAATGTAAATTTCACAAATCAATGTTGTCATTTTGAGTGGGTTTAGCCGATACAAATGGATGTTGATGCTATTGTCTCGGTCGATGCCAACATGGGAAATCGATGCAAATAATTATTAAACTCGCCACCTATAGCATCGGCTGATCGATGCGAGTAACTTTCTACATGGAGAAAATCGATGTGATAAGCTTATTAGTCGATGCAAAAGTAATAGTTTTCTGTAGTGTAAATATGTGTCATACTAAATAATTTTCTTTAATTTATCAATTTGCAAAATATTAAACTTGAATTCTACAAGTTTGTCTTACAAAATTAAAGAAGATGGAGCTTGACAAGAATAAAAATAGTCTTAGATAGTCTATGATCATTTACATTTCAGCTTTGATAAATTTTGGCTTTGAAAGGCTGATGAAAATGATGAAAATAAGAATTTTCTAATGGCTTATCAAATCTTTAGAAAATTTTCGAAGTTTCAAAAGTTGTCCAAGAGTGTCAGAGCATGGCGTTGAGACGACGATTCAAGCCGTTCGATGATTGAACTATTATAAAGGCTAACTGATTTTCACAGCTCAAGATTTCGATTCTTTAAATTGAAGTTCTTTTGTTCTTGCTAAGTCGTTACAATGGCTTGAAACTGTTAGTAATCACTACAACAGAATGGACTTTAGACAACACTCATTCAATAACGATTTTAAGTACTTAATGTTGCTAAAAAAATTGAGTGACAATTCTGAAATATTGAAGAACACATTTTACTATTGATTTATCTGTCTACCAACATTAAATTCATAATTTTAAATCGGACTATCCTTCGTTTTGTATTGTGAAATCATCGTGTTCAGGTATATTTTTGCGGATGCAATGTTTCAGCCATTTGATATTATTCAGAAATCATGAGTTATCTACAAATTATTCATCGTCAGCAGTAAGAACCTTGTCAAACAAATGAATTGAACATATTTTCGGACTCTGTAATAATTCCCAAGTGTCATGAATATTATACGATTTTTTCCAAATTAATATGAATAATTATCATGTTTTGTCTTCTTTTCATAAACTTCGGATTATGATATATTTACACCTATTATAAAAAAACTATTTATTTTTAAATTATGCGAACATTATACATGAATTTTTGGTCTCTCTGAGTTATTTTTGTACTCCATATTCGTTAATGGCAACATTCGGAGTGAAAATAGAGCTGATATTTATGTGTTTCGTTCCGCTTCGTATTGGATAATAATTTATTATTATTATGCTCGTTCTTATTATATGTTTATATTTATTAGCAATGCAATTAGTTATTTCATATCCGTAATGGATTAATGATAATTTAAATTTGTATCTGTTGACTATTTGTTTTATATTTGTATCCGTTGAACACTGATTTGGTTTTAAATTTCGTCATGTGTACCATCTGCATTCATATTTATATCCATCTACTAAGAAACAAACACAGATATAATCTATTTCGAATTTACTTTGTTTTCTCCCCTGTGCAGCAATTTCCATTTTTTTTCCGATCCCTGTCACGGTGCGCTAATTTCAAGCGATACAATTTAGGGGAGCTTTTGTTTGTGAATGTGAAAGTTGAAACATAAAAGAAATTGACAAAATGACATTCGGAACACTTCATATATAAGCAGGGTTTACAATACCTCAATTTTTTATTTTAATTATATCTTTATTTTTAAAATTTTTAATAACTCAAAACTTAACATAGGAATATCAAAATAAAACCGTTAGATTTGTTCAATATCATTTTATTTATGTATAAATTAAAAATTATGATATTTAAATATTATTTATATGATATCAAGAGATTATAAAAAATATATTAATATAATTAATCTCTAAACATTGATTTTATAACTTGTTGGTTTAAATAAAATGAGAGTGAAAACATGAATACTTTTTTATGCAAGAAAAAATATAATATAGATCAAACCTAATAATTTTATTTTGATATTTCAGTTTTTATTTTGAGTTATTAAAAATTTAAAACGTTGAGACATGATTGAGACAAAAAAAAATTGAGGCATTTGAACCCTCCTCTCTCTCTCTCTCTCTCTATACATAGATATATATTGGGCTGCGGTGCTATGCTTTTGTGTGTATAAATTTATTATTTACTATTATCTAATTTTTTTTGTAAGTTATTTATTAATACGCTTGTATATATAGTTATCATCTCAGAGAGTAATTCTTTCAATTTTCTCCAAATAAATACAGCACATTACTCTCTTTGGAACTTATTTTCCATCTGAATACAACTGGGCGAATTTACAGCTATTTATATGCATAATCGGATAAGTGATGGCAAGATTCCGATAAGGATGCGATATTAATATCATCCAAATTACAACTATCGTAAATATTTAGATAGGGAATGTAATAATTTAAATGGACTAAATATTTTCATTAGATAGGGAATGTAATAATTTAAATCGAGAATTCGTATTAAAGAATAAGACTTCTTTTGTTATCCACATCCACAAACCTTTTCTTTTTTCTTGATTCATAGGACGTGTTCGGATCCATCCAGTGAGATGGGATTGATGAGAATTTTATTTTTTTTGTGAAATATTTTTTTGCTCCGTTCGGCGCTAAAAAATTGTTTGGATTGGGTAGAATTCCCACCTAAACAATAAAACATATGGGGAATAAAAATAACAGCTCCGATTGAATTATTTTTTCCCACATTGATGGGAAGTCATCATTTGACGCGACAGGAACCCACACCCACTTAGAGTATTAAAAAAACCCGACCGGGTCAGACCCGACCCGTGACCGCGACCCGCCCCGATCCGACCCGTGCTCAAATCCGTCGGACCCGTGACCCGTTAGAACCGGCGGGTCTAGCACGGGCGCGGGCAAAAAAATTTGAAAAAAAAAACCGTACTAGACCCGACCCGTTTTAGACCCATCTCGACCCGACCCGACCCGCCAAACCCGGGATAACCCGTGCCCGACCCGCCCCGACCCGACCCGGGAAACCCGGGAATAAAACCCGAGAAACCCGGGAATCAAACCCGTCTGACCCGACCCACTTTACCTGTCCAACCCGACCCACTTTACCCGTCCAACCCGATCCGTCCGACCCGTTAAACCCGCTGTTATTCAAAAAAAAATCAAAAAAATTAAAAAAAAAAAAAAAATCGAAAAAATTAATCTGACAAGAGATTATAAGTGGCTTGTGAATTTAATAATAGCACAATAATGTGTTTTCTTCTCTGCTTTAGTAATAAGAGCTCAAATGTAATACATTGATTAACGTACATGGATTTATAAATTACATAGTATTTGTTCCCCAGCTTCAATAAAATCATTGAACTAACGATAATACTTGAATAATGGAGGTGCACAAAGAATTTTTTTTTCAGCCATGAAAAGTTAACTTATTAATTTATTATTAAAAAAAGTGACAATTAATAAAGTTTTAACTTACTATATATTACAACTAATAATTTAATAGCTCAATCTGAAGGAAACAAAATTGATACTCGAAGAGCGTCAACATCAAACTTGTCACAGTTTTTATTGAACTATCTCAAAAAAGAAGAAGTTTTTAATGAACTTCCCGGGAACACTGAAAAGAAAAGAATAAAACAGGTTCCAAATAAATTTCAAGGAAACAATTTCAAAGAAAAAACACCGAACATTAACTATATTGTAAAAGCCTAGACACACAAGCTAGGATACAACGATTTGGAAAATGATCACTAACGCACAAGCTAGGATTCAGTATCATTGTTTCCCGTTTGTAAACCCTCAGGTATTTTGGAATATTCTAACAGTTGGGTTTACATACAACCCAGTTACCAAGTATTTTTAGTAACTAATGCTCTCCTCCTCCTACCAGAATCGAAGAATTCAAAAATTCCATTTACGAGTGGAGAGTTGCAGAAACAAAACAACATGTTTTTTCCACACATGTAGCAAAAGTCTCTCCCGCATCTGCATTTACATCAGAATTAACGACATCATTTAGCATGGTTTTGAAGAATTAATAACAGTCGGGTCCAATAACTGCTCTCTTATCTTTTTTCTTCTCTTAAGAGTACATGTGATGTGCATCATTACATCCCTTATTATGATAATATTGATCTCATACATTTGATAACTATAAACACTTTTTAGGTACAGATAAGATTAAGCAAACAACATCGTCTTGACCATAAATGTCTAAATCAGAAGTTTTTTCTAAAATGATTGTCTAAGTCAATATATGAACATTTTTATATTGGTTCAACGTTATTTCAATGAGGTGCATGAATATATGAATATTGTTTTAAATTAGAATTTGTTAGGTCAAATATCACTAAGTTTGGAAAAAGGAACCAATAATTTATTTTCCAAATTATGATAAATCTCTAAATTTGTTTTACAAATCAAATTTATTTTTATATCATTTAAAATTTTATTTCAATTTATTTTAAGTCATATCATTTAATTTTTCAATAATTATTTTCGGTTTTTATAATTTTTTATAATTTATTTGATTATTTTTGAATTTTGAAAAAAAAAGACAAAATAAATAAAATAAAATTTATTGGTCAAGAATATAAGTTTTTATATATTTTTAATATTTTTAGTGTTTATTTTTGAATTTTTCAGAATTTTTTAGAATTTATTTGGATTTTTCAGAATAAAAAAAAAATTTGACCCGCCGACCCGTCCCACCCGTCCCGACCCGCCCCGGCGTTGGACCCTCCCCGTCCCGACCCGCCGACCCGTCCAACCCGACGGGTCTAGGACGGGTCGCGGCCAAACCCCCCGAATTAGACCCGTGCTAACCCGCCCCGCCGTAACCCGTTGACCCGTCCCGTCAAAACCCGCCGACCCGCCATAACCCGTCGCGACCCGACCCGACCCGTCCCGATTTTAATACACTACACCCACTCATTCCAAATCGTTGGTCGCCAAACAGAGCCTTATAATTGTTGAATATGCAACGCTGTCAGGGAATGAAATGCGCTGCTTGTAAATTCGACCAGCAGCAACTGACAACGCGCAGCTATTTCGCACTATAGTGAGATACTCTTCTGCGATCCTCCCCTTTAATTTTACGAGTAGGTTGTTGTAGAGTTTTAAAAAAATTGTCCGGTCTCCGTTTCAGACCGACGAACCGGACCGGATCGGATCGGTCCTCAAACTTGTGCTCAACTCATCTCCTATCATAGTCGGTTCAACGGTAATCTGATTCTTTCTTCACTCAAAATCGGTCCGTACGGACCCGTGGATCGGACCGGAATGTGATTTTTTTGGAAATTTTTAAATTTTTAGTATTATTCGATTTTAAACAATTGAAAATAAATATTTGAATTAGTTAAAAATTATTATTTAAAAACTTATGATAAATTTATTTTCCAAATTTTATAATTTTCTAAAATTTTCTAGAATTTTTTAAATTTTTTTGCGGTTTTCTAATTTTTTTTTTTAAAAAAAAAACGGACCGGACCGAACCGTGCCCGACCAGTGGGGGTCCCGGCCCCGGGGGCCAATGGTAGGATGGATTGGATTTTTCCGAATTTGGCCCGCCTAAATTGTCTCATGTATGGACCATGATGGGACCGTAGACCATGGGCCGTGTTGACCCATGGCCGTTTGCATAACACTAGGTTGTTGCTCATTATTTTTACGAGTAGTAAATTCGGAGCCCGTTGTTGGGCCCATCCCAAAATTACTGAGATTGCGCTTTCTCAAGAAAATTCTCGAGAAAATTTTATTTTTTATCAAAGTGGAAAATAAATATTATTCTAGATATATTTATAGAAAAATATTTAGTTTTTAGTTATATGCAGTAAAATATCTAGATTTTAGAGTTATTCTTTGAACAATATAAGTAGGAGGTTTTGGCTCCCATATATTTATCAAAATAAATCAAACAAAAGCAAAATAATTCACCTAAAAGAGAAAAATAGAGCTATAATAGTAGTAGTTTAGAGGTTAGGATAGTATTAAGAAGTTAAAGGTATAATAGTTTGGATGTATAAATATTTAAGTAGTAGTGGTTGTAATAATATTTTGTTAGTTTGATAAAAGAGATAATTTTAGTTTAGTGTCTCCATATACAACAAACTAGTATCGGAATCGGTGTTGTCAGGATCATTCGATTGAAGCCGACGATAGGGATGAAGTACGAAGTCAAAATTCTATCGGTATTCCGTCAATCCGAGTAGAGGTGTCAGAAAGTTACCGAAAGAATCGTTGACTACCGATAGTCCGAGACTATGAAGTGCTGAAGATTAAAATCCTAGAGAATGCTTACTAGACGTTAGCAATCTAGTCGAAGCTATGGATTTATTAGGTACGATTGACGGATATAAAAAATTATATCAATTATATATTGGAAAATATGTATAGAGTCATACTTACAAGATCAGGACCTATGAGATGTTATTGGTGGATCTGAGACGACTCCGTTGGAGCTTGCTGAAGAAGTGACCGTGACAAAATCAATTGAGACCACAAAGTCAAAGAGAAGAAGACTATGACCGTGAAGAAATATGTTGAGACTACGAAAATGATGAAGTAAGACCGGCAAAGCAATGTATGTACTACGCACAGTCATTGAAGAAGAGCTGCTCGAGTACATTAGAGAAGCTCCCACGTTGAAGGTTTTCTATGACACTTTAGTGACGTTGTTTTCAAAGAAAGGTGACACTGCCTCCAACTACTCATAAAAGAGCTCATGTTATAAGAGAGCATGACGATCAACTAGTATTTTACGAAGGTAAAACCCCTATGTAGTGAGATTGCTCAAATAGACATTGGAGAGAAAATTAGTGAGCAATGGATGAGGAGGATCCTCATTAATATTAGTTTAGTAATCTAGATGACCAATAATTTATGACGGTGCTTTTATTTTATTTTATGCATTGGATATTTGTACCATTTTATTCCTTAAGTTTTAATATTTTATGGATTATTTGAGTAATTACTTGAATTGTGAAACTCTATGATTGTTATTAAAACTCTTAATTGTCCCTAGTCTAATATCATTAGCATGGAATACTGAATGATAATATAGACTAGTATGTATATTAATGCGTGATCATGTTTCACAGATCACTGATACGGGTATCTATTTAATCACATAAATATACATATATGGAATGCATGATATTGACCTGATCCACTTTGACTTGTTGTATGGATTGTGTTTGTATTATCAGCAAGATCATAAATTAATATTAATTCTATTATCTGAGATATTCATAGTTTTAGATAATTAATGTATATTTTGTGCGATTATCAAACGATGCTTTTAACCGAGGGCTATAAAGGTAATTTCCAAATATACATGAAATATGGATAGTCAATAGGATATTTTGTCCATCTCATTTTTATGAGATTACTGATATATCTGAGCCCCTTGATGCAGTGATAATTATTATGCATGTAATTTGTAATTATGGAATGATTACATATGAATAATTATGCACTGAGGATCAAAAAAATAATTAATGATAAAAAATGACACATTACAACACTTGACATTAATTAATAGATATTACATGACAAATAAATTAAAGGATCACGATTTGTTTGTGTTTGATCGGATAATCATAATGCATTACTAGATGTCAATTATAATTTATAAATTAATGTATATTAATTTATTATTGATCAAGACATGGGTTCTACTGAGTCGCTCTATTTGATAAGTTGAAACATAAGATAATTAATTAATTATGCGGAACATGATTAATTAGATAATTGGATTGGATCAATTTGGATGAATCTCAAATTATGAATGAAATATAATTGGGCTCGGGGCGAGCCCAAACTCAAAAAAAATTGACAGAAAAAAAAAAAAATATAGGCGCATATGGATGGTTATAACCACCCGTTAGAGCCGCTAATAGCAGCGGAAGTTTTTTTTTACTTTATTTATTGGTTGGTTTCGGTTTTTTGGGCTGGCCTCATCACCAGGCCACGTAACAAAAATGATTTTCTTTTTCGTCTCTCTGGTTCGAAAAAGTGAAAACAGAACGAAAAAATTATTTTGTTTCATCAATTCAATTCAATTGATCAATTCTCTGTGGATTTGATATTCTTATTGGAGGTCTAACAATTTCATTTTGACAAGTTAAGGAGTGCACACGTGAAAAGTTTCACGTTTGAGAATTTTTCGAGAGACGAGATCAACATCGACAGTTACGATGTCAAGTAAGATATATTATTCATAAATTCATTTGTTAGATTCAAATTTTATATACATGATCCTTGATTTTCAATTGAGTTATATGAAAAGTTTTAAAATTTCACATATCATGCATGTAACAAACCCAACAATTAATTGGCTGAAATCCGAATATAGCATATTTATGATAGCCATTCAAGATTGGCGAACTCAGCTGACACTACTGGAATTAGAGAACATGCTCGCGAATCAGGAGGCTCTAGAGAAGCAGATGACCGGAGTCTCACTAAAATAAAAAAAGAGTCGTTATTCAGCAGCCGAATGATGGGTCAATCTGACCGAAAGTCAAGAGATGATAACAAAAGACTAAAGAGAAGAGTAACTCTTCGTGGGGAGCTCTCAACCCAAGAAGCACTGACCGTCAGCCCGAGGAGCGATCAGATGAGTGCTATAATTATGGCAAAAAATGACATTATGCCCGGGATTGTTGGTCCAAGAAGAAAGGCCAAGATAATGTGGCGACATCGAGAAATCGCCATGACAAGAAGAGTCGAGAATGTGGCAACAGTGAAAATGACTGGGATCTCAAAGCGGCATGTGTAGTCGCGACCACCGAAGAAGAAGAAGAAAGAGGAGAAGTCGAAAGTTGCTCTGAATGCGGCGAGCAAGTCAGAGAGAATAAACTACGAGAGTGATTGGATCATCGACTCTGGTTATTCAAACTATATGATCGACAATATCAAGAAGCTCGACGATCTAGATAAGTACAAAGAAATACATGTAATTGTGATGGTCAACAACTCAAAATTATCAATCACCTATGTCAGTAAAGCTACTATCTCTCATCGCTTTAGTTCAGATATGCTCGAGTACAACGAGTGTATCACGTCCCCGATATGAATAAGAATTTATTGTTAATATCACAACGGACAACACAAGATAACTACGTAGTGTTCGGGCCACATGAAGTCAAGGTATACCATAATCTAAGGACCTCGGACACATCCATAATGGAACATCAGAAGTTGGAGTCGATATATGTGATGTTGACAGAGTTAGCCTACATCGATAAGACCCAAAAAATAAGACACCCTATCTCTGTCACGCATGACTGAGGCACGTGAGCTATCACAAGCTCAAGATGATAGCTGAGAAATGGCGAAAGGTCTATCTGAAGTGGAGGTACGGACTGACATAGTTTGCGATAAGTGTCAATTTGATAAGACTCGTCAACTTCCCTTTGAGCAATTAAAATTTCGATCTAAGGAGCCATTAAAGCTAATTCACTCAGACATCTTCAGTCTAATAAGGCAAGCATCAGTAGTGACTTGAATTACATGGTGATCTTTATCGATGACTTCTCAAGGTACGTGTGAATATATTTTATGAAGGAGGAATCTGAGAAACTTTCTAAATTCAAAGGGTTCAAAGAGAAGATAGAGAGTGATATTGATAAAAAGGTACGATGTCTTCATACTGATAATGAAATTGAGTATGTATCTCATGATTTTGATATGTACCTAAAGAAACAAAAGATTCGAAGATAGTTGATTTGTCATAATACCCCCACAACAAAATGGCATAACAGAGAGGAAAAACTAGCACTTGCAGAAACCTGCCGAAGTATGTTACATGCCATGAATATGCCAGGGAGGTTTTGGGTTGAGTGCATGAGGACAATGACCCACATCATCAATCGACTACCATAAGAGAAGATGAGTCATGTCTCATCATTTCAGAAGTCATGGAACATGAAACTCATTATAAGATATTTCATAGTTTTTTTATGTGTGTGCTATGTGTTTGTATCTGATCATCTTCGAACCAAGTTCGGTAAGAAGGCGATACAATGCATCTTCATCGGTTATGATGACGAGCGAAAGGGCTAGAGATGTTGTGATCCAATAATCGGGCGTATTCACACATTAAGAAATATGATGTTTAATGAGGCATCAGCATGGTGGCCATCCAAGATGTAATTCAACTAGATGCATATCAACATGAGGTGCAAGTTGAAGATGTAATATGAGAAGACCAAGATTTTACATGCTAAGAACATAAGAGTAAAATCTCCTCCACGATAAAAATTCCTTGACGGACAAGAGTAACAACAGAGACAAAGAAGCAACTCCAAGCCTCCTAAAATAATTAGAAAAAGTACCTCCACCACTTCGAGGATCAATAAGACCAAGATGAACAAACTCAAAGTTCATAAATATTACGATAACCAAAGAAGACTTATAGTCTAGTGACTTATGAAGAAGCTACCAAGAGAGATAAATGGAGAAAAACGATAAAGGAAGAGATGACAACACTAAGACAGAACTAGACATGGGAGCTAGTGCCTAAGCCAGAAGGTATGAAGTCGAGCTCGTGCAAGTGGGTATATAAGATAAAGACCCAAGAAGATAGTTCAATCGAGAGGTACAAAGCTTGACTCTTGCATGAGGCTTCTCGTATCAGTATGGGCTGGACTATGATGAGACGTTTAGTCATGATGCCTCGACTCACCTCAAATCACCTCTAGCGAGGCCGATCTTGACAAAGATAACTGAGACAAATTCTTCTTACATTGACGATATGATTGTGAGTTAACAGCTTGATCGAGAAATCTACATGGATCAAACTCAAGTGTTCGAGAGTAGAACTCATCCAGAATATGTGTGTAAACTCAAGAAGACATTGTATAAATTGAAACAGACTCTAAGAGCATGGTACAGAAAGATTATAGTGTTTCATTTGGTTTATTTACCATTTCATCTCATTCAAACTCAAGTGTATACTATATATAATTAATATAATGCATTTAAAATAGAGTAGATCCTAAAGAATATGTGTGTAATCAAGAAGATATTGTATAAATTGCGATATCAAACGTCATAGTGGAGATATCAAACTACGGAAAGATTGAGTACCTATTCATCAAAGTTATTCATCAAAGATATAGGAGATAAACTCGCTATAGTCTTGGTGTATGTAGACGATCTTATTCTGACTGAAGACTTTATAGAGAAAATCTAACATGCAAAGAAGAATCTATCAGTCCGATTTCAGATGAATGAGCTATTAGTTGAAGCGCTTTTTAGGACTCAAGGTAGAGAAGACACAAGAAAATATATTTCTATGCCAACACAAGTGCGCAAAGGATCTTTTAGAAACATATATCATATGTTAGAGTGCAAGCCATGACCACACTAATGGAACTGAATTCCAAAACTTCATGCTGGATGAGGGAAGGACATAGACGACACAAGATTATATTAATAGTTGGTCGGTAGTCTGATCTATTTAACACTTACTCGATCAGACATAGTATATGCATTTGAAGTCGCAAATCGTCACATGCAGAACCCTACGAAGCCACATCTTGAAGTGGTCAAGAAGATACGTCGGTATGTGAAGGTACTCTAGACTATGGTTTACCCAAAAGATAGAGTATGTCAAGTAACTAGTTACTATTATGCCGACTATGCTGGGGACTATGACACAAAACGATCGATAACTGATTATGTATTTAGCCTAGGATCAGGAGCAGTGTCCTGCGGTGCAAGCAAGAGAACCAACAGTGTCTCTCTCAAAAACAGAAGCCAAATATAGAACAATAGCTATGGCAGCGCAGGAGAGAACATGACTGACATAACTGCTGAAGGATCTACACCAACTAGTTGAGAACGTGTTACTTACTGTGATAACAAGTCAATAGTATGTCTCATAGAAAATCCAGCGTTTCGTGCAAGGACAAAGCATATTGAAATACACTACCACTTCATTCAAGAGGTCCTATAAGATGAGATTATTTTGAAGCTTACACCGACAGAAGAATAAGTTGCAGACATCTTCACAAAAGACTTAGATGAAGCAAGTTCGAAGAGATGCGAGGATAGCTAGAGATGATTAGCAAATCAATGCTTCGAATGAAGTTAGCAATGAGGGAGAGTGTTGAATATGTAACGTTGTCGGGCCTAGACAAAATTATCGAAGTTGCGCCTTCTCCAATTTTTTTTGATTTTTATCAAAGTAGAAAAATAAACATTGTTCTAGATATATCTATAGCAAAAATATTTAGTCTCTAGATTAGTCTATGTAGTAAAATGTGTAGACTCTAGAGTTATTTTTGAGTAATACAAATAGGAGGTCTTGGCTCCCATGTAGGCATCAAAGCAAAACAATCCACCTCAAAGAGCGGAAGAGAATTATAGTAGTAGTAATAGTTTTTTTGGAGGTTAGGATATAGCATTAAGAAGCTAGGAGTAATAGTTTGGAGATATAAATATTTAAATAATAGTGATTGTAATAATATTTTGTTAGATTAATAAAAGAGATAATTTTAGTTTAGTGCCTATATACTTAATATATATGTTGTTATAGAATCATCAAATTTCTTTTATAGATATATAAATATAACATCAGCGGTGTTATTTCGTATAAATAGCAAAGTATTTATGGAAAGAGTAGAAATGGTAAACTAAAAAAAAGCAGCACTCAGTGCTTTATGGTCACAATAAGGAAGCATTTCATAACTCCTCTGTCCTGATTAATAACCTGAGAAATAATTTAAATGTTTCTAATAACTGCATCCAAATTTGCAAGAGTTCCTCTTTGGTCTCATCGATTCTGACAAGACTTATCAGATTGAATGCCCCAACATGTAACTTCCTCTGCCCTGATTAATCACTGTTATAGAATCATTAAAATTAAATTGTGGAAGTATGTTTATTTCAAGTTTTCAATGTGAACAGTCACAAATGTTTGTATGAAGGACCATTTGTGGACTTTGGCGCTTATGGCCTCATCTCATGCATGCGTTAATAAATAAATAAATTGTATCATTCAGCACCGAAAATATTATGGACATTGTCATTTTGATCGGGTTTATGTCTAAATTTTATGCGTTCGTAATTATTCCTTAAATTGCAAGAAGCCTATATTCATTATTTTCTCAAATTTAAATTAATTCGAAATGTTCATCAGCAGAAACCTTTTGATGCGCTTTTAATATCGTAATAATTCTTCATATATATCTGATCGAGAAAGCTCAAAATAATAAGTTGGTTGAAAATTTCTCCATGTCTGACACCTCTGAAGCTCATGCTAGATTTTTCTTTTGAAATTTTGATTTTGATTGTGGGAAATGGAAAGGTTCAAATTAGATCAGGCTGGATCGAATAATTCTATAGTATGATTACATAGTAAGGCTAACCAGTAAAAACCTTCCACTTGGATTCACTCTATTTCATATAATGATAATTAATTGTTAATTATAAGTCATCTTCATCTGCACTCATTATACCCAGCGGAGAATTGAAGAGAAAATAGCTACTAGTAAAATTTTATCGGATGTAAATATCTGGTTGCATTAGTGAGTCCAAAAGGCTGCCTCAACCTCGCCAACCCGGGAAGGCGAATGTGTTCGCAAGATTAGGGGCAACTTACTGATGCGAACAGCTCCACTGAAGAAGAGGTTCCATCCATAAACGTTTTTATATATATATATAATATCTATTAAAAGTTTGAATATGGTTTTCTACAGTTGGGAATAGTTGGGAACAGTAAATTAATCTGGACCGTTCAATTAAAAATAAAGAATAGAACATACGCATATCTAAGTATTCCAGATAGTTCTGATATTTTTGTGAGCGTCTCTGAGAATGAGAAAAAGAAAAAGTAAAGAAAGGAGTCTCACGCTCCATTGTCTTCCCTTCTCCTTTAGCCAAACTATATATCAATCAAAGCTTTCTTCGAAATTTTCTAAAATTTAGCTTTTGTCATTAACATGCATAATTGTTATAGAAAAATCTTTCTGATAAGAAAAATGAGGTATGAACTATCAAGACTTTTTCATTATAATTTTCAATTTACAATAAAAAAATTTTGCACAATTCTTTCTCTTCAAATTGTGGAGTTGTCAATAACAAACAAAGAGGGAACCTATGAAAGATTGAAATCAAGGGATAAACTTTTCAATGATTTATTGGCCAGTTACTGTCAGTATGGATATTCTGTCTTTATTCTGGTTTGTTTGTCCCGATTTAATCAAGTCCTATATTCTTAGTGACGCATATATTCAATCTATTTTTTTTACTGTTCGGTTTAGATCAATGATGAGATATTCAGTTAAAATATAGATTTCAAGCAAAAGAGTACTCCTTTCATCATGTTTGTATGTAATGGACCCAATAACCTACCTTCATTTTTTTAGACTTTTGCAAAAAGAATACTGATATGATACCTAAACATTGTTCATTCATTTTTAACTATAAACAAATAAAAATTAGCATATTAAAGATTTATGCTTAATTCAAACATGACAAGCCTCTAGAACCCCTAAAAACATTTGTAGTTTGTAGCATTATTGGAGGTCTTCAAATTTTCATCTTTTGAATATATTTTTATATTGATTTTAGTTGTTCAATTATCTAGCTTTTGAATATATTTTATATTGATTTTAGTTGTTCAATTATCAAGCTTTTGAATATATTTTTATATTGATTTTAGTTGTTTTATATTCTTTGTTATATGTGATTTTGGATCTATCTCAGTTCCCTTAATATTTTTTTCCATTTGTACAGACTTCTTTTTTCCCCTCTTATGGTTCATGGATTGAAACAAATAGCGAGAGGTGGTGGAAACAAACTTTGCTAACTTTCAGAATACGATGGAAGCAAGTATTAGTTAACGGTAAGTGAATACTCTTTTTACCCAAAAATTCATTGTATTTTTATTTGTTTATTTTTTTAACACAGAGAATAAACTATATTTATAATAAACTAACGATTAGGAGTTCATTTGTATAAGTCTTTCTGTAATGACCCTTGATGTATGTTCGCAGAAATATATATACTCTTATCGTTCTTTTTTTTCTCGTTTTGAAAGTTCATCTGACTATGCAAATTTTGTTTGTAAATGAGGATAAGCGTACAATCATAAATAATATTGTTTCCAAACTTCAAAATTATATTATCCGTCTATTTCATTGTCCAAAGAAAAAAATATCAATTTGTTACATCCATCATGGTCGTATTAAGAAAACTGAAATATTTGTGTTCATATGTACATCTAAGTTACCACCTTATATATTGCCTTAAAAGGAAACTCTTAACTAAAAATACTATATTAATTAAATTTTTATATTTTCAAAACACTATTAATTTCGCAGCAGAGCGCGAACATGCTCTAGTTACCTATATTTCTTATTAAATGCATTATTATATTAAAAGGAAAGTCTTAAATATTGATTATGGCGATCTTCAGTTATGATACATAAATTTGTTGGTAATTATTATGCAACATTTAATGCATGCATTTATTAATACATTTAAACGTATTATGATCTTAAACTGCATATATTTCGAGTTTAACAAGAAACAAGGATTACGATGTGCTCTTATAAAATATTTTTTATTTTATTGTGTATTGGTTAGTTATTATTAGTTAATACGATACATAACCAATTAAATATCTCATCATATATTCAATTATAAGATATGTTAATAACTTAATATTTAGATTGTTCTTAATTATTAAAACAAAAGTAAAATTTGACATCTGAAATTACAGAAAATTACAGAAAATATTATGAATGAAATTTATATTTGTTGTAACTTAATTTATTTTGAATTAAATAAATGATTTATTCATGGTGTCTGATTGTGGTGTATAAGTTTACGAAATAAATTAAAGAAGAAAAGAACTATAATATGCTTGTTGTAGAACGAACGTTAAAAGTAGTTAACACCTTCCTTTAAAAATAAAAAGCATCTAACTTGATATAGTAGGAAATAATCAGTGGCGGAGGGAGAAAATAATTTCACTAGTTATATATATATAAAGTAAATCTTTAAATTTGAGTGGGGTCATTTGCACCCAATATAACAAAGGTGGCTCCGCCACTGGAAATAATGATCCATTATATGTGGAGAGATCAAATACAAATGAACATTTTTACTGTGTTGGCTTTATCATGTAACGATGCTTACAAGTTATATTATATGGAAAGCCCCACAATAGAATTTCTCGGCTGAATTTGTATCTGTTGAGAATAAAAACTCTGACACAGAGGCGGAGTCAGACTTTAATTTAGGGGTCAAAAATTAATTTTTTTAGGAGATCAAAATTTTTAAAAAATCAATAATTAAAGATTTTTTAATAAATAATTATAGAGATTTTTTGAAAAAAATTTCTAGCGGGGGTCAGCTATCCCCTCGTGCCACTATACTAGTATTTAATTACTAAATTATTTTTATTTTTATTTTCTTTTTTTTCACATGAAGATATGAATTTTTATATTTTTAAAGACATCACCATAGCAACGCACGGAGAAGATTCTAGTATTTTATTATAAACTCTAATTTGATAAATATCCAGACATATCAAAGACAAGGGATATTTATTAATTTTCGTTTCACTTTAATTTTTCTAGATTATGTTACTATGAAAAATTAAAAAATTTCAACAGTTTCCAATAATGATTAAAAATTTTAATATTGCAATAAGAAATAGCATTTAGTGAAATAATTTGTTAGAGTTGTCCTCCGCGTTTTGTCAATAAAATCATTTCGTATAGTAATGATTGCGTAATTTTGTTTAATAGAAAAATTTAAAAGAAAAATTCTAAAATTTTTTGCTAAAAGTTTGAATGTAAATGCGAGTAATAATAATGTGCAACTTCGGAATTCATTATTTTTATTTAGTTAAATTCTCTTAATTTTTGTAGAATATTTTTTTTTGGACATACATAGAAATTATTGTGAAAAAAATAGGTCTCACTTATTATTGAAACAAATAAAATAAAAAATCTTAATAATACACTGTAAGAAGCTAAAGGACTTAATCGAATATGATAGTCAAAAAACAAACTATCACAATCATAAAGCGGGAAAAAAAAGGAACTATGGGTAGAGAGATTGCAAGTTTAGAAATTGTAGTTAGTCGTTCATAAATATTTGATCAATTTTCATCTTTAAAAAGGCAAAAGAAAAGACTGGACAATTAAAGTGTTTTACCGTTTTAGTCACATACAAAGTGTTACCAAACAGCACTACTGTGACAGCACTCAGTCATAGACTCAGATAAAAACATATGATAAGAACATTTGCATTTTATTATCAAATTAATTATTAAGTTTTATTTAATAATTGTCACTTTAATTTTAGAGATATAGAAAATAAATAAAATTAAATAATTGTTAAAATTTGACAATCTCTTTGACCAACTAAGTCAGCAACGGATTAGAAAAAAACCGATCAGCTAATAGAAAAAAATAATTACGTAAATTGCCATTGAGCAATTGTCAGCGATGCTGCTTCTTTGCTTCTGATAACAATTTTCTAAATTATGTGACGTGTCCGACTTGAATTGTAAATTGAAGAATGCTGATGCTTAAAGCTTTTCAATCAACCCACCAAACAGCACAATATTACACCGGGCGTTCGATCATCTCAAGTTAATTGAGAACTGGAGAGAGCACAATTTTGACAGCAGCACCCGGTTTATCAATACAGAATGCAGACCGAATTCAATAATATCACTATATCAGCAAGTTGTTTCCTGTTTGTTGGTTGTCGGTCTAGTAAGAGAAAAACCGAGAGCAACCGATTTAAAACAAACGCTCCATCCGTACAAACAAACCACTCTTCTCCTCTCCAATTCCGCGGGGACACTCCAACACAGGGCTTTATCCGCGCGTTGCGGACATATCATTTAATCAAATATCTGAACCGATCGGACGGTGCAGAGGGCACGACGAATTAGGTACAACGAACCGACCGGATAAACCTTGTGAGACCGAGAAGGGGTCTAATCTGATGGGTTTCTTCTGAGATTAAACAAAGTCTTTGTCCGATACGGTGTGCTGGTGTCATCATCCCAGAGGAAAGAATCTGGTGCTGTGCTTGCGTACCAAGCCACAGCTGGATTGGATTCAAACTAAACGGAACCAGCATCGGATAAGGATCCTACGACCGAAACAAGACCGGTCCGATATCCAAATAAAATACAATCCGATTCCGGATCCCACCGGGAAAGGGTGTCAGACTGTCAGTGTGTCACTTTGCGTCTTGGTACTTGGTCTATCTATTCTTGATTGTGGAAGTAATTATGCCTACGTGAAAGAATGTTAAATTAAATTTTATCTTTTGGAATCTGTAGTCATGCACCATAAATGATGTTTGATCATATACTGTCACGTGTCTAAGACGATGTCAATTTAATTATTATTATTTTTATTAATAATATACAATATATATATATATATATATATATTATTAGCAAATTGATAAATGTGGTGTCACATAGTTATACGTTACATATTATTATGTCTCAATGTGTTTCAATTTCTTTTTAATTTTATATATTTGTCTGCGTACCTATCAAAACACGTGAGTTTGTGAAGTTGTGGTAATTGGCTGCGTATAATTTTGAAAGTATCTTTTTACGGAGGTATATTTTTCGGATTTTGTTGGACAGCAACCATTAAGTCCATAACCAGAGTCCAGAGATGATAGCTCAAACCTCAAAGTTGCCCTACCCTGCGCGGGCGTGGTTTTGGTCTTTTGCATTACCATCCCTCCTTATTCAAGTTATTCACTTTCCGAATTTTTTTCACAGTAAACAATATCTGAAACTGAAAGTAATAACTCCTTGATGTTTACACGAAAAAATACAACAGTAAACAATAACCTCTCTATTTTCTAACATAACAACGTGCGAAACTATTATATAGACACCAAAAAAAATATTGTTGACAAAAAAAATTAGAAAAAAAAACATGAAATATTAATTACAGGCATAAATTGAGGCTTTATTTTAAGAACAATTATGCAACAAAGACAAGGCACTGAAACATAACAACTATGAAAACTAGAACTTATGTAGCAACAGTAGAATTACTAACAATACAACCTGACAATGTTATGTTGTACAACTGAAATTCTTTTATAAATCGTCAAGTTCTGAAAAAAAAATTAAATTACTAAATTTGGTTGACGATGCTTATAGTAAAAAAAGGACTGTAAATATATATATTTTTAATAACATATACAAAATTTAGGTTGAATTAATTTATCATGCAAAAAGATTTCAATTAAATGTTGCATTTCTTTATATCAGTTGATAGATCATTAAAGGCACTAATTGTATATTATTATTTTTTCCGTATACATTATGGAAACGGCGGCATAAGTACCTTTCTGTCATATAAACAGGCACATATGTAATTCATTAATTATTTTAGCGTACATATCATATAGTGAACTATGCGGTGGGCTACTTTCATCGCATTAAAAATTGAAGGATTGAATTATGATTGTTTATATTATAAAAAATATATGTATTGGGTCCTACCGTTATACTGTGATATTTTCATAATGATTAAAATATTTATATCTCAATTTATGACCGAAATTGATTGAATTTGAAAAAGTAACGGTTCAGACTTGGCAAAAATATTTTTTCCTCTCTATTTTATTTACTATTTATTTTTTTATCATGCATTAATATAAGGTCCAAAAATAAATTATACATCACTTTACTTAGATATTTTCTTATGTCTAAATCAATTATAAATACTCTTAATTTTTTAAATAAATTTAATTGATTATTTAATAAAAGATGATTTATAAAATATAATAATTTTCTTTTTTTCATAAAATTGTACGAAGTTTTCTCACGGAAAACTTAATAATAATTGATGTTTAATTTATTTGATATACAACTCATTTATTAGACCTCCTCCTAATGCATTGTAAAAAAAAATATCAAATGCAAGAAAAAATAATTTTGACCGAAATTTGAATTGTTCACTTTTGTAAAATCAATCTCAATCATAAATTAAAACATAGATATTTGAGTCATGTAAAAATATCACAATATCAATGGAGGGTCCAACACATATGCTCTTCATAATATATTATAGATAATGAATTAATTATATTTAAAATTTTAAGAATTTATGTAATTAATTTAGATATAAATTATATATTAATAAATATACTATTTATTTATAATAAATATAATACTATATATAATTATGTTTAAAAGAAAAAGATTTCTCATAACAGACGGAATTTTTTCTAGATTTATAAGAACGTGCAAATTTAAGTTAAAATGATTATATTAAATAAAATCATTAAAAAAAATTTTTGTACTACTGCTATTGCTGGTGACCATTAAGTACGAATTATTATAATTGTCCATTTATCCTACTATTATTAAAATATTGTATATTGCGATATTATAAATTTAAAGGACCCTAAATAATAGATTATAATTGGATAAACCTGTTTCGCATGGCGCCTTATTCTGAAAATAGGTTATGCCAGGTTACATAAACAACATTTCCATTCCCATGTAAATGAAGCGAAGGCAGGCGAAAAAACCCTCGCGCCTGCTGTCTTTTCGTTCTCTAAATTCTCTCCTTTTCCCTATCGCTCTAAAATCCCCCCTCTTTGTGCCGTTTTACCTAGAATTTGAGCGGAGACGAGAAAGTCGTGGGGATTTAGCTGAGCGCTACCCACTTCCTTCCCCTCCCCTCTCCCTGGCAGAAGGGCGATAGGTTTTGTATCTAGGTAAAGTTTCTCGGATATTTCTGGTACTTTTCAGGAGCGATTGCTTTGACCCTTTTTTTACTTTGATCTGATCGGTATTTTTTCGGTGTTGATCCGGTGGTATTAGAGAAGAAGAAAAGGAGGAACTTCAAGAGGCTCTGTGAGATTTTTGGTGATGGTTTTTTTTATGCTATCGAAAATTGAGGGTTTCTTGGATTCGTCATGAGATCTGTTCTTTTCATTATTTTTTTTATTCTTAAAGTATAGTTTAGTTTAGCGGGAAAAAAAGGAGAGGGAGAAACCTAAAGAAAAAACAATTATTTGGTTTTGATCTACTGATGATAGGTTAGAGGATTTAGCTGAGAAGAGAATAGAAAAGAGAGAAAGATAGAACCTTATTAGATGAAAAAAAAACAATTATTGGATTTTGATCTGGGGTTTGCAGTTTGAGTTGTTTAGATAGATATATAGAGGGAGGGAGGGCATGGCTCTCGACAAATTTGTTCCATCATGGTTCCATTATCCAACTGATCAAGATTTAAATTGGCAATTTTGGTGTTCTTCTTTTGGATCTTGGGCTGAGCAACTTGAAAAAAGACCTGTTACTAATGGAGAATGTGTCGACATGGATTGGGAGCTCACAAATGTTTTGCCACATGACCCATTTGAGATGAATATCTTTGACTTGGCGGAACTCCTTCCGCGTGACCCTTTTGAGATGGACATCCAGACCTCTGTTACCATTTCGGATCTGGTCTCTGGTTTGCCCAACCTGGTACCTGCTTCATCTTCTCCTATGATATCTGATGATAGTGGTGCTTCTGATGCCTCATCAGAGATCAAGGTGCCAAGTTCATGGGTACCTGTCTCAACAGCCGATCGAATCCCTGAAGGTATGTTGTATGCACTTGGATGCTTGGGTGTTAAAGACCTGCTCTCGGTTGAACAAGCGTGCAAATCTCTGCATGAGGCTGTGAGGGGAGACCCACTTCTGTGGATGTCAATTCAGATTGACTCGACTTTGAGCGAGAGAATAAATGATGAGACACTCTTGAAGGTAACAAGAAAGGCTCAAGGCAATCTGAGAGTGCTCACTCTGGTGTCTTGTTTGAATGTGACGGATGAGGGGTTGAGGTGTGTGCTCGAGGAGAATCCATTGTTAACTAAGGTTAGTCTATGTGATTAGAATTTACTCTTTTCAAAATCATATATCGCTGGCAAGTTTCTCTTGGTTCTTCTCTGTTCCAGATCAGTAAATATTTAAATACCAACATTTATATGAAAAATAATTGTATCATAATTGCAGAAGAAAAGCAAGGCTGCAACTTTTAGTATGCAGAGGACCAAAATGGTCTGATAAAAGATAATGATGGGCAAAAGTTGTTGCTTTTTTTTGCATGGGTACCTAAACATCAGAGAGTTGTGCACATCTGGGATGGCTGAGATTATGGGAGGGAAGGCAAAGGAGATGAGAATTAGGAAATTTCTCTTTACCCTTGCTTTAGAGTTATAATTAAGATGTCAATGTAGGACAAATGGGTTGAACTGCAAATAATACATGTGCACTACACCAAAATTTGTTCCCCTCCAAATTGTCCGTGCAACTTCCTATCTATTGAGCAGCCAAATATAAATTTCTGCAGAGATGCTATCTTTGAGATGTTACAATATATATAGGGAAGGGATCGACAATGGTTATCTTGACAATCTTGACAATAGATCTTCAAATAAATACGAAAAAAATCTTAAAAATAGAAAAAAAAATCTTATAAATATGTTCTTCTACTTATAGATTGATGGTGATTCAAATTTCATGCAATTTCATTATCGTTTGATAGTCCATCAAAGACCATTAAATTGGAACCGTTGCAAAGTGCATAACATTTTGATGGTCTTTGATGAACTAGCAAACAATAATGAAATTACATGAAATTTGAATCACCATCAATCTATAAGTAGAAGAACATATCTATAAGTTTTTTTTCTATTTTTAATATTTTTAATATTTATTTGGAGATCCATTGTCAATATTGTCAAGATAACCCATTGTCAAGGGATCCCTTCCCATATATATATGTCCAATTATCCTGAATTACTTAAAAACAAAAAAGTACTAGGTAGTAAAGCATTAATGAAATTAAAAAAATATGATGTGCTGAGGGTTTCATTTATGGATTTAGAGGTGTGTTACATTAAAGATTTTTTATTTTTAACCTTAAATTATCATCCAAGTCTCTATTGCAACAGTGGATTTAGATGTAACCATTTCTACATACTAAATTATACTTTGTAAATTGACAAATGAATTTTCTTTTTCATGTGCAGTTGTATGTTCCAGGCTGTTGGAGACTATCTCTAGATGGCCTTATCACAAATCTGAAATCCTTCAACTCCAGAAATTCTCCTGGTGTAAAGCACTTAAAGCTTGGCCGCCTTTTCGGCATGACTGATAGGCACTTCAACGAGCTGACCGCTTTGGTCGGTGCCAATTCATGCCACCCAAATCCACAGCCACAACCCCACTTTTACCACATTGTGAGGTCCTCCATGACATGCAATGAGGACTGTGCACTTGACATAGAGGTGTGCCCTATCTGTCAGAAATACCTGCTTGTTTATGACTGTCCTTTGGAGACTTGCAAGGAAAAGTGTGACCCATGCCGAGCTTGTGAATCTTGTATACTTAGGTGTATGCAATGCGGGAAGTGCATAAGAGAGAGTACTTACACTGAGACCTTTTCGTTGGAGTATCTCTGCGCCAGCTGCTGTGAACTGCCATCTGTGGAGTGAGATGTGGATGGGGGTTTCAGTTCGTTTTTGGTATGTTATCTGTTGTTGGTTCTTCTCTTTCTTTTTGGTTCATGCGCAGTTGTCTGGTTGCTGTGTAAAATCAAAATGAAAAAAAATAAAAAATAAAAAAGATAAAAAAAGGAAAGGGAGGAGAAAAGAAGAAAATAACTCTGTTGGTTTATTATTTTTTTTCCGAATGCCCAACTGAAGGAAAGGGGTGTGCCTGAAGTGAGCAGTTGTATGGTACTGGCACCTTCTAAAAGGAAAATAAAAAAGAACGAAGAGGAAAGGGAAAAAAACAAAATAAGAGGAAAAATAAGGCAGCTTTTATCCCTCGGAAATGCCTAACTTCAAGAAGGGGTACTCTGAAGTCCTGAGCAGTCCGAAAGCAAAGATAAAAAAAATAAATGAAGGGAAAAAGAAAGAAAAAATGCTGTGCAGTTCTGATTTTGTGTGTTGTGTTTTTCGGCAAGATGTCTGCATTATATATCGAGCTCTTAGAAGGTGAGTTTGTTTGGAAGTTGTTACTATACATGATCTTTCCTATTGTAAGGTATAGGAAATAAGCTGTGGGTTAATGTATGAAATAAGTTGTGTTGTGTGAGTATGTAAGATAAGTCATCTGACATAACTAGCCTTGCCTCTGTTTGGGGTTGGGGTTGGGGTATCGCAGTTATCTTCTGTGAATATAATGTAAGGTTCAAGTTCTCTATTGTAGTTATTATATCAGTTATCACAGCTCTCCGCTGTGCAGTGTTATAATGTGGTATAAAATAAGATGTGGTTGTGTTTAAATATGCTGTTGTTGGATGATCATGCAAAGTTGAATGTTTTATTGTGTTGAAAAAGTCCTTTTATTTCTCGGTTACTTTCCAAAGTTACCTTAAATGTGATGTGTTGTATGTTTGCCCGTTTGTATTTGGGGTTTGCTTCTTTTCATAGTAATTTTGCACTACGAGTGTCCTCTTTAACGGATTTGATTTCAGGCTGAAAGAAATCCTTGCTGTATTTCTCCTGGCACTCTGGCAGCTATCTATCTTAGCATTAGACTTTCTCGAATTACTCTGAACCATTTCGTTAGAAACGTAATGAATTTGATTCTCTGATGTTGTCTAGTCTGTCTAGTTTCATAAAAAAAAATGTGGTAGTTAACATGGAAGCGTTGTCCTATGCTTTTAGTACTCCTTTGAAGCAATCATAAAAGCCTCAGTTTCCCCATTTTAATTTCTCCATACGCGGGGCGAAAGATATTCCAATATTCGCAGCCCAGCTGAAATAGGATCGATTTCCTCAGAAAATCAATAGATTAAGTCTCGTCGGTCAATTTCTTGTCCCAAGTACTGCATTACACGGATTGTCTGAACTGTCAACTTCTTGTCGCTATTACATTACACGAACCATTTGCCGAGTGAAATGATGTTTTCACCTCAGTAATGGAGCCAACGAGAAATAAAAAAGGGGGAAAATAAAATAAATGATTCCACGACAAAACTTCAAGCAAGATAATCCAGTTAGACAAGTAATTCTGTAACTTCAAAGTGAAGGAAAACACTTGAGCACGGATAGCAAATTCGATACATAGCATAAAACAATAGAATAACGGATCAAGCAACAAATTACATGAGTTTTCCAGTTTACATGCGCCGATGAATAAATGAATTGCCAATTTTGGTCCTTTGGATTCTATTAGTCGCCTTTATTTTGTTTCGAAAAATTACTTGTAGGACTATTCAATAAGGGAGGGATCACTTGACAATGAATTTTGAAATAAATTTGAAAACAAATCTTAGAAATAGAAAAAAATTGTAAATATATTCTTTTAACTATAGATTGATAGCGATTCAAATTTCATACAATTTCATTAATATTTAATAGGCCATCAAAAATCATTAAATTAAAACCTATTATAAATTGCATAAAATATTAAGTCTTTGATGGACTATTAAATTATAATAAAATTAAATGAAATTTGAATCACTGTCAATCTATAATTAAAAAACATATCTATAAAAAAAATCTATTTCTAAGATTATTTTCAAATTTATTTCAAAATCCATTTGTCAAATGGTCAAAATAGCCTTTGTCTAGTGATCCCTCCCCACTCAATAATGCCTGAACTAGTTTATATTCCATTTAATCTCATGCACTTTTGGGATGTCCATCATTCATTAATTTGCTTAACTTAGGATCCGAAGAAAGGATCAAGACTATACTAACAGCTAAGATCATGAACCAAATGGTATATATTCTGAGGAGCACAATCAGGATTTTCTTAACAATTGATACAAAGCCATTTTCTTCCCAAATCCACCAGCAACATGCATTCAAACTCATAGTCTGCCCCTGAATTCCCAGTTCACTCAATCACCTGCCACAAAGAATCACTGAATTTTACTTGAAGAACTCAACATGACCAGCAATATCCCTGCAAAACAACTTTGCATCAACAGCAAGCTTTCGACTCTTAAACAGTACCAAATTTGTTTGTTCGTGTTTCGGTTGGGGTTCAAATGCCTTTGCATCCTCTACCATTCCCAACAAAACAGCCTCTCTGGCGGGCACCACATGCTCCCACCAGAAATCATGCAAAATCCTGTGAATCAGCTCCCAGTATCCTCTATCCCTAAAAACCCTAAAAGTACTGCTCCCATTTGGAGTCCAACAAAACAAATCAACCCACTCTAGATTCATTATCTCCATTTGTCCTTGCACTTGAGGCATGTAGTAATACGGCATTGCCTTCCATGGCAAGGCCAACTCAGGCTTTCCTTTATTAAATGGACATTTTACCTCTAAAATACCGCCATCAGGGTAACAACCCAAGACCCCATCAGGTGAGGCACCCAGCCAGCCTGAACCCACGAACCCTAGAAATGCAACTTCACGGCCAGTGATGCTTTTATATTTTTCTATCGCAGCAGCCTCATTTAATACTCCCCAGCTCATAGCAGCCTTCGCAGACAAATCTAGGGTTGGAATTCCTGGTGCAAAAACCTTCTCATTCCAAAGCTCAGCACGGCGATTACCACTCCAGAAACCAAGAGCAGTACTGAAAGTGCTGGTTGTGAGTTTGTCCTTCCGCAAGGCAAACCACTCATCAGACCTCTGGGTCACATCTGATGAGTTGAGGTGTGATACTACTGGTACGGCTGGGGAGGTGGTGCATAGGAGAAGCGGCAGAGTAGGACGGGGTGTGACTTGGCGTAATGAGGTGGTGGTGCCTTTCCAGGGGATGAGGTTTTCACAGTGCTGTATTGATGGGATCGTTCTTATTGGTTTAGTGAAAGGGAGAGTTGCTCGTGACATTTCACTTGAAGATTTTCAGCAGAGTCAGGATCTGGCTGAAAGTACATGATGAAATGAAAAGAGAGCAAACAGTAAGATTAGATCGTGTAGTGATGTATAAAGGTATGATAGCACTAAGTTTGTAGAAATGCCAAGAGTGAAAGGAAGACTGATTAAAAGATGAAATGAAAGGAAGCATGTAAAGGGATACATATATGCACTAAGAATCAACTAAAGGAATACATGGAATACAAGTAAACAGAATCAACAATGAAGATCAAAAGAATATTATGAAGATTTTGGAGGATGCTTGTGAGATTCTTTGTTTGTTTCAATTTTAGTCCTTCAAAATACTGCACTTGTTGGGTGAAGCAACATCAAAGAGTGAGTGTGTATTAAAAGAAAACAAACATACAGCTTGACCAAACAAACTATTATTATACAGATGACTGAGTACTTTGCTAATTTTGCAAAATTATAACCAACATGACAACATCTCCAAATAATCTACAATGGTTACCAAAATACAATTACTGTCTTACTCCATTCAATCCCCTCAATGCACAAAATGGGAACAACAGGTTCCAATTTAACAGCATAAGCGATATTGACAAGTTGTGGGATTTGACTCAAGTTCAAAGCATTTGAAGGTCATAAAAATAAATGCATTGTATTTTACCCAATTTTTTTTGGCTTTCAACAACCTTGGTCACTGCCTTACTGGGAACTGTAAAAACGTATGCCAGTAATACTGAGAAAAAGTATTTTACTATATCAGTTTTAATTTTAACTGTTTAACTGACATCCCAATAAAAAAAAGAAATAAAAATTAAAATAAACAAGAAGAATCATGCACACCAACTCATCATCGCAGATACCCATTTAAGTGTACTTCAATCAATAACCTAATTACAGCACTAACCTCGTACTTTTGAACCTTAATACCCCTAGTGGCGTCAGAGAAGAACAGAGCACACAACCAGCAAGGGAATCACACTTCGAAGTCGGAGAAGCCAGGGTTTTTCGCACTAGAGGAATTTCGTCGAACGCATGGGGAGCTGTTGGTGTTGTTCCTACAGCTTCAGTAGGAGGCGCTGAGAGTGTGACGAGACGACCGCGTAACCTGCCTTGTGCGTTGCGGCTCTCTCTCTCCATCTCTGTTGTTTTCCGATATTTTTCTTACAAGATTTGGGCTGGGCTTTACAAATTTCTGATGTTTAAAAATATCCCTAATGAAATTAGGCTGAGTTTATGGCACCTGAAAATGGCCCAATTCAGTTGTTTTGGTCTTGTAGTTGTAGACTAAGCCTGTCAATAAAATTTTAACCAATTTCATTTAGGAAGCTTGAGGTCAATTATGTTAGCGAGTCGTGATAGAAATTTATCCTATCAGGAGTCCATATGTAACATATCATGTTACTATATGCAACATATATTACTAAAAAAATAAACCGCGCATGAAAATGCATAAAACGGATATCAAAACATAAGCAGGGGCCGAGCTAGATTCGGGGTTAGGGTGGAGCAATTTTTTAACACTATACCGCGCGTTGCAGCTTGAACACGGTCCGGTCCGGGCCCGTCCGGTCCAAACCCGGACGGTCCACGGCCCCGACGGTCCACGGTCCACGGTCCCGCACGGATCCGGCCCAAGACGGTCCAAATTGAAAAACCCGAACCCGCCCCACCGTTGGCCCCGGGGCCGGACCCCACGGACGGTCCGGACGGTCCACGGTCCGGTCCGGTCCAAATTTTTTTTTATAAATTGGAAAAAATAATAATTTATCATATTTTTAATAATAATTTTTAACTAATTCGAATTATTATTTTTAATTGTTTAAAAATCTAATAGTACTAAAAAATTAAAAAAATTGTAAAAAAATAAAATTTCAGAAAATTATAATTTTGGAAATACAATGAAATTTTTTTATGAACATGCTTAATTAAAAATGAGGTGAGTTATTATATTTTGATGTTATCTTCATTTTGTTACTACACCAATAATTATTGTTATTTTCATTTTATTTAAAATACATAAAACACTAATTGTTATTTTCATTTTTAACTCTATTTCGGAGTTATCACGTCCTCAAGACGTCCACGTCCCTCCGGTCTAATCAGGAGTCCATATGTACATGTTACTATATGCAACATATATTACTAAAAAAAAAACCGCGCATGAAAATGCATAAAACGGATATCAAAACATAAGCAGGGGCCGAGCTAGATTCGGGGTTAGGGTGGAGCAATTTTTTAATACTCTAGTTGCAGCAGATTATTTTATTTAAACATAAAAATATTATAAAATAAAAAAATTCACATTAATCTAATATTAAATTATAAATTCATCAAATTATAGAGAAAACTTATAATAAAAATTAGATTTAATCTTGAATGAGATTTTCTACACAATATGAGTTAATGATTCATAGTGTTTATGGTAAGAAAAGTGAATTATTTGATCTTATATTATCACCATTAATTTCTTATCAAACATATACAAAGTTGCTAATTATAGCGCATACCTAAGCCTTAAATCATTTTTTTATATCATAACATAAATAGAAAGATATCGAGTATTCTAATTTGTAAATCATGTGCATAAATGGAAATAATAGTATAAATGAGAAAGAAATAGAGAGAAAAAGGGGATCAATGGACGCGATTACATGCGTTTGATCAATCAAAAATAGATATTATCCGTCTAATTGAGGGATAAAATGGGTATAATAAAAAAATACCATGAAAAAAATGGACCCTCCAATTCTTAACTGTTTATATAATAATATAGATATAGCATAAATTTATAATTTTTATAACTCGTGTTCTTATAAAAATTTTCTGTTAGAAGCATAGTTTAGAAGTATATTTGTTAAAATATTTTATGAATTAAGGTATATTTTTATAATTATATTAAATCTGGAGCATATTTGTATACTTTCTTTGTTAAGAAGTATAATTATGAGAAGTATAATATGGAAAATATTTTTTTTGGGGGGTCAAATTGGCCCTGTCAAAACTGGCTCCGCCACTGAACATAAGATGATAAAAAGGTGATAGAAAAGAGTAATAGCCACTAGTGCTTCGATCAGAAAAAAAAATATGATATATCAGAGATCAATTATTCATATATTTTTTAAGTGCATCCAAAATTACAAGCCAAAAGGAATGAAATAAAAATATGCGGTAGTAAAACAGTAATAACATTAAAAAAATTAAATATCCCTAACTTATAGGTGCAAGTTCTATAATCTGCTCTAAGTACTCAATAAATATATAGGCTAAATTGAAGATCCATAAACAACGCAGGCTAAGAACAGCATTGCAGAGGCAGCCACAATGTCTTCTTCGCTGCAATAAACCCTCTTGAACTTGCATGTTTTTCCTTTGTTACACTGCAATTTATCCATTCCTTGCTTTGTAGAATCTTTTTCTTTCTCTTCATGATGTTTGCCACTCTTCTTCAGGGATTCTTGCCTTCTCATATGCACCATTTTATGTATATATAATATATAGATGAGGACTCTGTTTTCAGTCTAGCTAGTTTGTTTTGAGATATAAGTTGTTTGCTTTAAAGGAAACGAATGCATGTGATGCTCCTTTTATAGATGAAGAGATGGATAGCTATTAGCTACTGATTCTACATTTACAGTTCTCATATTACAACACTCTCCATTTTGTACAAGCACAGAGGGTATCATAAATCAAATTTTGTAACCTCGTCTTAAAAAGGAATTCTCTAACAATAGTTCCTATTGGAAGATAAGTGTTCTGATTTTGAGAGTTTAAGAAATTATGTTGTCAAACGTTAATCAATTCAAACATAAATCCAGACTCTAGACGGACGGACCCAGCATAAGTTCATAAATAGTCTATATTATAAAAATCCCATAAGTTAATGAGCACATAAACACAACATTATGATGAAGTCTTAGAGAATGTTACATCAGATCAGTTTTCAGTTGTTTGTCTTTCTCCTTTCTATTGAAATCAACATGACAATGGACATGTCCAGATTTTAATGGAATGGAGACAATGTAAAATATTGATACGGAGAATAAAATACCAAGGTCAGGGCTGCACACGAGCCGAGCTAAATCAAACTGAACTAATTGAACTCGCTGAAATTGAACCAGCTAAAATATGTCTTTCTTCCTTTCTATTGAAATCAACATGACAATGGACAGGTCCAGATTTTAACGGAATGGAACGGTGTAAAATATCAAGGAGGCAAGGATAAAGGAATTTTTTTATAAATGATCAAAGAACATACAAAAAAGATGACTATGACACTGGTACTCGAGTATCAATCACATCCCATAAGTAGATGTTCTCAATCATTACTAAAGATGACTATGACTCTGATTTTCTCAATTCTTCTGCGGCGCAACATCAAAATTTAATCAAAAGTTTCAAAAGAAATTTAATTAAAACATCAATATTTTGTAAAAAAAAAAATCGACTGAGTTTTTGAGATCGAATTTGAAACTCAGATATCATTATTAATGTATATTTTTACTGAAATCATAACATTTCTCTATTTTATTTTATTTTATTTACCAAAAAAAATCTGTATGGAGCGTAACTAGTATTTGAATATCAGTGTCACGGTCATGAATAATTTAGATCTCTTGACCTCTTTGATCATCCATAAAAAGCTTTCCGATAAACAGACAAACCGCCACAATAATTTTTGATTGCAGATTTTGGATTTTAGTAGAGCCTCATTAAGAAGCATATGTCCAAAAGCCAGGTCGTTAAGCTTAAGCTCGGAAATAGGAACTATTTAAAGCTATGAGCGGTTAATTTTAAACAATGACTTTGCTTAATATAAATGAAGAGTGGCAAATTCAACTTCTCAATTTCTCATGAGAGGGAAAAAAAAATCTTTATGGCTGCAAAATGGAATATTGTTGATATATATGTGAAGAAAACAACTTTTTAAAGGGCCAAATTTAACTAACATTATATGATAAATAAGTGAAAGTCGCCGAGCCAATCTTACTTGAAAAAAATAAGAGCTCGAACTTTATTTTTGTAGTGAATTGATAAACATGTGTGTTACATATCAGTATGTGTTCAACACGAATATGTTTTGTTAATATGTATTTACGTATTTAGATGTACATATTTTAATATATTAAAAATCTTAAAAATTTGAACGCACACATTTAAAATATGTGATATATCTAACACATCGTGCAAATATGTTCATAATTATACATATTTGCCACGTTATTGGCACTTGTGTAGCACATTTAATTTGAAAAATATATATATATATATATATATATATATATATATATATATAAAAACTCAAAAGAAAATTAGATTATTAAATATAAATATACAATTATATATATTCATTGTACAAACTGAACCATTTCATTCAATCTTTCTTTGTCCTCATGTCACTGTTCCAGCGGACACACCACATTAATTACGCTAGTAACAACTCCATAGAATCCGAACTCTAATATTTGTTATGAATTATTCCTACTCGCATAGCATGTAATAGTATAGTACTACAACAGAAGAAATCCCTAGATATGAAAATACAGCTTAGATGAATCTGTTGTAATAATTGATACCGATGATTGGCCTTTGGCAAGCCATGTGTCGTTGTTGCTTAGGAGCTTATATTTAATATAAACTCACCTATCTTTATTAATTATTAATTATTATGCCCAATGTTTTTAGTTCTGATTCTTCCACTGAGAGAGCTTCATATGTATGTACATCTTCTTACTGCATTTTTTTTTTGTAAATTAAGTTAATTTTGGAAAGCAGAAAAAAAGAATATATAGGCATAATTAAGCAGTAGATGAATATGCATATTTGGATTGTTCAGCTCTATTGAAATCATCATCCTCTTATAACTATAATTGTGGCATTACATACTCATTTCTAACACTTATCTAGTCTCAAGTAAATGGTTAATTAATTAATTAATTGTATATCTGTAAATGGCCTAGTAGCTAGTTAAATTGACCTAAAAATGTTATGGATTAAAACCCCATGGACATGAAAAAGGACTTGAACTCTTATCTTCGCTCAAAAAAAAAAAAAATATTGCATATTCTTGCACAAGGACAATTTCGCATGGTTGATTAATATCGTTGGTCACAACTGCTTGAGGGGCTATTGTGCTATGATGTAGACTCAGATAAGACCAAATTAAATGCACATGTAGAAGGGCAAATGGTATGTTGCCTCCTAGTAGAACAGGGACAGTAAACAGATCAAGAACTACATGGTGTTTAGATTACCATCAATTATTTATGCTGTTTCCTTGTGCAGTTTTTCAAATAATTGTTTTTTCTAGATGCATTATTCTGACTAGCGGAAATTCATTGTGTAATATTTAATTAAATCTCGAAGTTTTTTTTTATCTTTTCCAAAACTGTAATTTTGTAGTGCTCAGTCATTAGCGCTAATATTTCATCAATAAAATAGGGGGCTGACCCTTATTTTCTCTCAAAGAAATTATTTAATGGAAGGCCGACAATTCAAATCACAAATTATTTTTATAAATAGCATGGGAATAAAAGTTTGAGTCATATACTCATATTTATATAAGGTCGATACAGTTCAACTCCAAGAGGAAATATATTTCTTTGATAAATGCTCGGATAGCATCTAATTAATTTTTGAAAGGAGCACAACACTAGAAGAGCACAATTTTCATTTATGTTATGACGCCGAATAACTCCATTGAATTAGTATGTGCTGTCAGAATATTTTACCTGTACAAGAAATAGTTAATTAGGGAATTGATGACATACTAGGTGTTTTAAGCTTAATTATTTTGTTCATGTTGAACGCTCTTGTGGAATTCACTTCTCGAGCCATATTTTTTTTTCTTTGAGCTAAAATAGAGACCAAGCTATTCAAATTTAAATATTCACGATTTTTTTTATCTGAATTTTGAATTTGCAACCCAACAACAACAACAAAGCCTTTAATTCAAATAAATTGAGTAGGCTAAAAATAAAATCATCGAAAAGTATAAGATTAAAGATCTCAAATATCAAAAAAAAATCAGTACATTTTGTACCATATCAAAATGGTGGGTCTTCTAATCCATTCCATCTTAACTTGTTCGAGACCGGAGGCAATAAGGCATCGTGTCAGCTTATTCAAAAATAAACAAAAAATAACATCTCCGCCGCTGCTAGAACTATAAATATAATCCTCAATCTATATACATGTTGCAATGATTTAGTTTGACAGAATATTATGGAATTGTTGTTTCGCTAGGCTAATAATGCCTATTATAGTGTGGTGAACACTTGATTGAATCTAATCATTGACACATAAAAAAGACAGTTGCGCACATGTTGAGAACTTTAGTTGTTAACCACTTTTTTAATTCCTTCATCATATATACTATATGCATATGAAAAATATTAATTATCAGTCCCGTTCATTGTACTTCTTTCTCCTCTCTTTTTTTCCTACGTTTTTTGTAACTTCTTTATTTTTTATTTTTATTTTCAAAAAGAGATGCAATAAATCACAATCCACGCGAGCATATGGTATATAACATACCCATAATATTGCATTTCAAATATAAATTTATTTCTAATGTTTTGTCTATTTTGTCAAATTAACTAATTTCAAAATCCCCTCTAATTTTATCATCAAAGACAGGGGGGCGTCAAAGAAAAATAATTTTTCATAGTATATCTGTCATCGATATTACCACAAATTTCGCTTGTAAAATATGAAAGAGATCGGAATTTTAATCTTTTATTAAACAATAATAAACTAATGTGACATTACTGTAAAATCCAACGTGATCAATTCGATAGCATCAATTCTGGGCCTCCATCACTTGAGAAAATGAGGCTCGCCAAATGATCCGAAAACATATGGACGCGTCACGGTCCAGAGTTCGGCTCGATCAGATTCCAATCAACCCAACCACAGCCATGAGCCATCAAATTCTTCGGGCCGGACAACGATGAATCGCCGAAAGAGAACCCAAAAGGGCCTAAACCGACAACAGAGAGTTGTGTATTTTCTGTTTTTCCTCTCCCTTCTAGGATAGGAGAGAACGAGATGTATCAGTGGCGCAAGTTCGAGTTCTTCGAGGAGAAGTCCGGTGGGAAGGCCGCGATCCCCGCCGAGATCACCGGAAGGATCCAGTGCTGCTCCAGCGCTAGAGGCAAGATCGCCGTTGGATGCGACGATGGTACCGTCGCCCTCGTTGATCGCAGCTTCAAGCTCTCAAGCGCGTTTCAGGCGCACTCCTCCGCCGTCCTCTTTCTCCAGCAGCTCAAGGTCAGATTTATATGATAATTCAATTTGAAACAACGTTGGACCCAATTGAATTAGCGCGAAACTGGAGAGTAGATGGCTATCTCGGTCCATTGTAGTAGTTTTATTGTTCTTGCTTGATTATGGCAATCGCTTATTAGGTTTATCAGCTTCCCTGTAGTAGTTTTAACATCTAGGATTTATCTGATGTTATACTTCGGTTTGACTTGAGATAAGGAATTCAAGGGGCCGGTTTGGACTCAAGAACAAAGTGTGCCTGAGATGCTAGTTTCTGATCTTAGGCTAAAAACATACAAAAAAATGGGACCATTCGGATAAACTCAATTAATAGAAGTGTCATGGCATTCATGCTCTATGGGGCCTGTCTTTTATTCCTTTCTCTTAATTAACAATTATTCTATAAACTTTTTTCTCACCTTTATCATTTTCATGCTCTTTTTATAATCAGCAAAGGAATATCCTTGTCACTGTTGGAGACGACAAGCCGCCTTCTTCCCAACAGTCTTCTATTTGTCTTAAGGTCTTTGACCTAGACAAAGTGCAAGAGGAGGGTTCAAGCTCAAGCACTCCATTCTGTGTCCAGATTTTACGTATTTTCACTAGCCAATTTCCCGAAGCAAAGGTACTTAAAATATAGATATTAAATTTATCAAAGAGAATCGCATTCATTATAATTAACCTGATCCTCATTTTCACAGATCACATCGTTTCTAGTTCTGGAAGAGGCACCACCAATAATACAGATAGCAATAGGCCTTGACTCGGGATCAATCTACTGCATTAAAGGTGACATTGCACGTGAACGCATAACACGCTTCAAGCTTCAGGTCGAGTCTGACAATGCCAGTCCAATCACCGGCCTTGGGTTCAAAGCTGAGGGAAGATATCTTCTTCTCTTTGCTGTTACCCCCACTTCTGTCAACTTGTTTAACTTAAGTGAACAGCCACCTAGGCGGCAGATCCTTGATCAGATTGGTTGCGAGGTTAATGCTGTTACGATGAATGATCGGCAGGTAATTATGATATTGCATCTTTCTTGGATATAGCATGTGTTTGTGGAGGTGTTGGTGCATTGTTGCTGGGTAACCACAACTGTAATGGATTTAAAACAAATATTACACTAGCAGGTTCAAATTTTCTAGTCAAGGTCAGTGTCAGCAGCTGCCACTTTCTCACGTTGTTTTTAGTTTACTTGTGGCTTTCTGTTTGAATTTGGGTATGTGATTTGAGGTCCAGTCATCAGTTTGCATTTAATGTCAGGTTTAGTATAACAATGAGCTGGATAGCTTGTCTGTCTCATAATTACTGAGCTCTCTGCAAGTAATTCTTGTGAAGTCCACAGAAAATTATAAACAAAGTGGAAACTTTGTGAACAGCTCTCGCTATTTGGTCTAATTACATTATCTATGTAAACAAGACTTGGGACCATGTGATATCCTATAATGGAGTAGTAATACATTCAAATGCATAATTGCACATTTCCTAAAATGGTATGTTTCAATTTTCTCAAATAGGATCTGATCATAGGACGACCAGAAGCAGTCTATTTCTATGAAACTGATGGGAGAGGTCCATGCTGGGCATTTGATGGAGAGAAAAAGTTCCTTGGTTGGTTTCGTGGCTACTTGCTCTCTGTCATTGGAGATCAGAGAAGCAACAATAAAAACACGCTCAATATCTATGACCTAAAAAACCGGTTAATTGCCAACAGCATGGTTATAGGTGAGGTGTCCCACATGCTATCTGAGTGGGGCTACATCCTTCTTATCACAACTGACAAAAAGGTACTTTGCATAGGGGAGAAAGATATGGAGAGCAAACTTGACATGTTGTTTAAGAAAAACTTGTACACTGTTGCAATAAACCTTGTGCAAAGTCAGCAAGCTGATGCTGCTGCGACGGCTGAGGTTTTGCGGAAGTATGGTGACCACCTGTACAGCAAGCAAGAGTATGATGAAGCCATGTCACAGTATATTCACACTATCGGTCATCTAGAGCCTTCTTATGTCATCCAAAAATTCCTTGATGCGCAGCGCATCTATAATCTGACAAATTACTTAGAGAAACTGCATGATCAAGGGTTAGCCTCAAAAGACCACACAACACTTCTCCTAAACTGTTACACTAAATTGAAGGATGTTGACAAATTGAACCAATTTATCAAGGATGAAGATGGTGCTGGTGAGCACAAGTTTGATGTGGAAACTGCTATTAGGGTTTGTCGTGCAGCAGGTTATCATGAGCATGCCATGTTCGTGGCTAAAAAATCTGGCCGGCATGAGTTATACCTTAAAATTTTACTGGAGGATCTTGGCAGGTATGATGAGGCCTTGCAGTATATATCAAGTCTTGAACCAAATCAAGCTGGTATGACTGTTAAAGAATATGGAAAGATTCTCGTAGAACATAGAGCAGCACAAACTGTTGATATACTGTTGAAACTGTGCACTAGAGATGCTGTTCCAAATAATGGTGTTGCTAATGGTGGGTCTATCATTATCCTCCCATCACCAATTGACTTTGTAAATATATTTGTGCATTACCCACAGTATCTCATGGTGTTCCTGGAGAAATACATTGGTAAGGTGAAGGATTCACCGGCTCAGGAAGAGATACATAATACCCTTTTGGAGCTTTATATTTCCAATGACTTTAGCTTTCCTTCCATGTCTCAAGAAAACGGATTTTCTAATGGGTACAAAGATAGTATCAGCAAAGATAATTCAACTAGGGAGAGCTATGGCATTCTAAAAGATACAAACCGAATAGAGAGGCAGCGGAAAGGTCTCATCTTGCTCAAATCAGCATGGACCCCTGAAATGGAACATCCCATGTATGATGTTGACCTTGCACTTATTTTGTGTGAGATGAATGGTTATAAAGACGGCCTTTTGTTTCTCTATGAGAAATTGAAGCTTTACAAAGAAGTGATTGGTTGTTACATGCAAGCACGTGACCATGCAGGGCTGATTGCGTGTTGTAAAAAACTCAGTGACTCATCTCAAGGGGGGGATCCAACTCTCTGGGGTGATTTGTTGAAATACTTTGGTGAATTGGGTGAAGATTGCTCAAAAGAAGTGGAGGAGGTTCTTACTTATGTTGAGAAAGATGATATCTTGCCTCCCATTGTTGTGCTTCAGACTCTGTCAAAGAACCCATGCCTAACACTTTCTGTTGTAAAGGATTACATTGCTAGAAAGCTTGAACAAGAATCTAAGCTGATTGAAGAGGATAGGAGAGCTATTGACAAGTACAAGGTAGTACCACTGTTTCTAATCAAGGCAGTAAATATAGCATATTATAAATTAGCCTAGTATGTTACCAGGTCAGAATCATACTCTTCCTTTTAAGCTCCTTATTTACACACTCAGCAGCAACTATTTCCAAACTTTTCTTCATGGCTCCAAATATTACCTAATTTATCTACTTCTACCATCAATTTTTGTACCCTCCCCCAACCATCAATTGTTGAACTAAGAATTAACAAGCCATTGAAGAAAAATTAACAAGAAAAACACATTGTGTAATATGGTTCAAACGAGTAGTCAATTTGGGGCATAATATGCTAAACATTTTCTCTGCCATGCACACAGGAAGAGACTGACTTGATGAGAAGAGAGACTTGTGATATGAAGACAAATGCAAAGATATTCCAGCTCAGCAAGTGCACTTCTTGCACCTTCACCCTTGACCTCCCTGCAGTGCACTTCATGTGCATGCACTCATTCCACTTACGCTGCCTTGGTGACAATGAGAAGGAGTGCCCTGAATGTGCGCCTGAGTACCGTGCCATTTTGGAGGCTAAGCAGAAACTGGAGCAGAATGCCAGGGACCATGATTTATTTTTCAGGCAACTCAAGGGGTCCAAGGATGGGTTCTCTGTCATTGCTGAGTACTTCAGTAAAGGTATTTTAAGTAAAACTGTGGTTCCACCAGGTGATAATGTATGATGGGGGGATTTCCTTGATTGGGCATTTGCCTTTGTCATTTTTAGAGGAGAGGTTTTATGGAAATTTTGCTTGTGGCCTATATCTTGTTGTTCTTTTTAATTTATTTTTCTTTTATTTCTTTGTGAATATGTTCCTGTTTGTGGTTTCTTTTTGTATTTTTTAATTTTAATATTTTGTGATTACATTTATGATTTATGTTGCATATATGTGGGGTATCAAGGCTTTTAATTTCTTAACAACCTTTCAGAGCGTGTATAAGAGCATCTTCTGTTTGCTAAAATTTAGCTGATCTGTTTCCAACGTGTCAATAGTTTTTTCTTCAAACATCTTTAGATTATTTGATATTTTATTATCGTATTCGGGACCATTTTTTAACATTTTGTTAAAGTGTGGAGTATATGTCGTTTTGCCTTGATTTTTTTTTTGTTAGTACTTGGTAGTATCATATTTTTCCGAAACGAAAAGACTCTCCACGAGTGGATAATATTTTGAATTATCGGTGCCCGCATTATACATGGACCCTGGGACCGTCTTTTGCCTTTGTCTTTCGTAAACCCGTCGCGGAGATTTGTATCTGATTTTGCGATGCTGGTTGCAGAGCTGTTTGTAGTGAAACTTGAAATCTTCTTTCGAGGGATCAATTCAATTGGGGGCGGTGTCAAGACCTGTTATTTCGTTGAAATTTTATTGAAGGCAGTTGCGCTACCCATGAGGTTACCAGTAAAATATTTAATTTTATTGGTGATTTGATCTGAAAAATAATAAAAAATTATTAAAATATTTAGTTTTATTGGTGATCTGATCTGAAAAATAATAAAAAATTATTTGATTTGTATTTGTAACCGTCCGTTTAGTTATTATCTGTTAATATTTGATATTATCGGAAAATATCTGATCCGATATTATCTGAATATATATCGAAAAAAATTTCATTATGTACTTTTAATTATATTTTTTTGTATATATTATAAATCTAACTAATTTTATATATGATTTGTGTTAATGTATTATGTTTTTTAATAATTCATTGATACATTTGAACTACTAATATAATGATAATTAATATTTAATTTTTATAATTAATATTTAATTTTTATAATTCTATCAGAAAATAATATGCAATTATTTTTTAATGATATATATAATATTTTTACTTAATATCCGAAATATATCCGTATTTGTATATGTATCCATCCGATATCCGATCCGTATCCGATATCCGTTCAATATCCGATCCGTATCCAATATCCGTTGAATATCCAATCCGTATCCGTATCCAAAAAATTATAACGGATATGAATACGGTAAAAATATTATCCATCCGTATCCGATCCGTTTGCAACTCTAGCTACCCACGAAGACCCGACTGTTAGAACCGACTGATACATCATCGGTGTGAGTCTGAAACTAAATGCAAAGCATATCTCAATCTATACCGTCTTTTCTTGAGAGTGAAGACACCACTGATTCAGCCTACCAGAATAGCAAGGTTTTGTTGGAGAGCATATTTGCTCAACAAAAGAGTAGAGGGGGAGATCAAAGGTGATCGATAAGATTTTATTTGTTCAAAAAAATTATTTTTATTTACTCCATAATTAAATAATTTGAAGGGTAAAGACGAGGGGAGAAAAGAACTCCCTACATATTTTATTAAAATTTTACCTCTAATTTGAGCTTAAGATTTTGCTTTTCCCTTGCTCTCTCATTTATTTTCCCTTTCCTTTCTTTTATTTCCCTCCTCTTTTGTAAAACACGTTGTTAGAATCTCTTCTTTTTTGAAAGCTTGGCAATGGTTATTAAGTATAATTTTATTAGATAAAATATAAATTACAACTCATACTCTACATCCATATCAACATTTAAAACAATAACAAACATATCAAACAATATTATAAAAACTAAGTGTGGTCTATAACATCTCTTATCTAAAATCTCATAAATTTCTTTAGTACTTTCATTCTTAACTTGTTGAGATAAGAAAGATCATCATCTATTATGAATCTTGACAATGATTGTCAAATTATTGTACCCTCTCTGTCAAGAACAGACTGGGCATACATCACGATCACTGATTTCCACGGCCAAGCAACGAAAGAACTTATAAAAAATGAGCTCTCATCTAATGAATGGATGGAAAGATGGTTCTGTCAGTGATCAATCCAACCTGTTTCGTAAGGCTGAGCGCAATTAGTAGATAAATTTTAAATTTTCAAATATTTGAATATGATAGATTTAATTTTAAATTAAGCATAAGAACTCATATATATTTTTTATTTATATTCTTTTAATCGCAAAAAAAAATTACTACCTCATACATACTTTCAAAAATCAAGTTCAAATATTGATCTGAATTTGCCCTACACATACTTGCCACTGGGTTTAGTCATAATCTTCTACTTTGGTGACCAAATCTTAATATAAGCCAAATTTATTTATTTCAACCCATCAATACTATGAAATATTACTCATTAATTTTTACGTATCAAAGATTCACATTCTATATGACACATTAATGTCTAATATATCACAATATGTATTGATCAATTTTAATTTGACATAAACTTAATATATAATTATTATATATAAAAATTCAATGTTAGATAAATGATCCAATTTGTTGAATAACATTTCAGCGTGAACCTAATGAATTTTGTCTAATATTTATTTCTTTCCATTTGAAAGTTCATATTTTACTACTAATCCTTATCCTTGCATATATTTTCTACATCATCGCCATAATCTTCCATGTCTCTGTCAACCTTATCACCACCAGCAGCCAGGGAATGTTGTAGTTGTGCGACTCGTGTCCGAACCATTCTAGAAAAGTAAGTGCACTGCGCACCTTGTCTTGGATGAATCTGCCTCCGTTTTTCTACCAGAAAATCCAAGCTACTGAAAACCTTATTTTCGTTGAGAAAATTATAAAGTGACATGTGCGAACTGGATCCAGTGCACAACAACTAACCTGTCCGAACAGGAACTCTAGATCCTTCATTGTAGCTGTACTTGTGCATTACGTGGGAACCACTTGTCAGCGGCAATTTTAATATAGAATTAATTAAAGTTTATGTTTAGTACAACAATCGATCACAACAGAAGTCCAAAGACTACGATTAATACATATGCGTGTCATACCACCGACACCGGGAGTCCGGGACCCATAGTCCAACTAATTAATTACTCCTGGGATGGAGACCCGCCACACAGTTTATATATGTGTATAGATGGAAGAAATCCGTATTCCTCCACCGACTGTGTCCATTTTTGACGGTAAAGGAATCAATAATTCCATTAATTAAACTTCAAATTCAAATTTATTATTATTAATAACTGTTGGGTGGCAAACCAATGCAACCCTGTTCGACGAAGATCAGAAAAAAAAAAATTCACATGCCAACAAAATCGCCTCCCACCGTGATTCTGTCCATGGCCCCATCTCCATCTACCTTTTCCTCTCATCTCACTCCAGCTCAACCGCTCTCTCTCCTCCCATTCTTATCCCATCTTCACTGTCGCAATCATTAAACCGCCATGCCTAGCGTCGCCTTGAAGCTCTACAGCGTCTTCTTCAAGCTCCTCCTGCGCCGTCGCCTCCAGTCTCGTCTCCAGTCGCTCTCCTCCGACCAATCTCCCACCACCAGCACCAGCCCCTTCGGCGTCTCCTCTCGCCCTGAGGAATCAACAGCGCCTGCCAACCCTTCGTTTGCATCAGACGGCGTTGCAACCAAAGACATTCACATAGATCCGCTAACCTCTCTCTCGATCCGAATCTTCCTACCCGACCCGTCTCGGCTCTCCGCTCCGGCCCATCCAATCCGACGAAACAGTTTCCCTTCTCATCCTAATACAGTAGCACCATCCCCTCCATCAGATCTCAACCGGCGCGCCAGCTTCGACGTGACAGCAGCGTACACTGGCTACCTTCCCACTGCGGATCCACGAAAGCGGGTCGCATCTAGACGATTACCAGTTATCATCCAGTTTCATGGCGGTGCCTTTGTCACGGGAAGCAGTGATTCAGCTGCTAATGACTTCTTCTGTAGACGAATTGCGAAACTGTGTGAGGCCATTGTTATAGCTGTTGGATATAGACTTGCACCAGAGAGCAGATACCCGGCTCCATTTGAGGATGGGTTCAAGGTGATTAATTGGATAGCGAAACAAGCCAACTTGGCTGGTTTTGGCAAGTCAGTGGGGAGCATGGACCCGTTTGGCGCTTCATTGGTGGAGCCATGGATTGCGGCACATGCTGATCCTTCCAGGTTGATTACAGTTGGAAGAAAGTAGTCATGGTTTCTATATTATTGATTATCTGATTCTTAGGTTCTAATTGTAGATCTTTGGACTGAAATTGTATTGGATCCCAAGTTGGGTGCTTTGAGATTGTTACAGTTTTGAGTTGCATGCTGGTTTATGAGTGAATTAGTACGTTGAATGTGGGACCAATAGAACAAAATTGAAGCAACCGAATTGAACTCGTCAATTTGTATCCAGAGGTGTTACTTGACAAGTTAAGATATACCACCACAAACTGCATTTTATAAATCAGAAGAAAGTAATATCATGTAGTAGTTTAATTAATGTAAAATAGGGAATGAAAAATGACAGACCCCAAATGTGATGCTCTGTACTGACTTGCACCCAGTAATCATGGTGGCCATTGTTTGATTGCTACTGAAATCAATTACAGTTTGATATCTTGTATGGCTAAATTTACATACTGTAACATTTATAACACAACTAGTTTGAAAACTCTGTTTTTATTGTTTGTTCAATTTTTTTTTAACTTCTTTTTGAGAAAACTGTTATTCAGTTTCAGATTTCTCTTACTAAGTTTTGTTCTTCTAATAGTTTTTTCACCTTTTTTTATGAACAGGTGCGTCCTACTTGGTGAAAGTTGTGGGGCCAACATTGCAACTATGTGGCCCGCAAGGCAATTGAGTCACAGAGTCTCGTAGACCCTGTCAGAATTGTAGCGCAGGTTTTAATGTACCCCTTTTTCATCGGTACAGCCCCAACCCAATCTGAAATGAAGCTTGCAAACTCATATTTCTATGACAAGCAAATGTGCATTCTGGCATGGAAACTACTTCTCCCTGAAAATGAGTTCAGTCTAGACCACCCGGCTGCGAACCCACTGGTGCCGGGCCGAGGTCCACCTCTGAAGTGCATGCCACCAACACTGACCGTTGTTGCTGAACATGATTGGATGAAGGATCGAGCTATTGCCTACTCTGAGGCACTAAGGAAGGTGAATGTTGATGCGCCAGTACTAGAGTACAAAGATGCGGTACATGAATTCGCAACGCTGGATATATTGTTAAAGACACCACAGGCACAGGCATGTGCAGAAGATGTTGCAATTTGGGTCAAGAAGTATATATCAACACGTGGTCATGAACTTTCATATTGATTTAAAAATAGTGTTTTTGGATTTTCATCACTATAGATTCTGTCATGGAGTTTTTGGGATGATATGGGTAAATGAGGGAGGTGGTGGGTTCAGGGGAGTTGGGTTGGGATTAGCTGGGGTTTTAATGGGATGTAGTTGCAATTTTTTATGTCGGTGAAATTGCTTGGGCATATATATGTTGCTTCACATGAGTTCATGAGCAGTAGATCAGAACTGGTCTCAGGGATGCCATAAATATATGTCAAGTTGATGATTAAATGCACATAAAAAAAGGCAGAGGAACCGAATAATCTGATGAGTAAAGTACGAATACTATGCAAGTTATTACTGAAAAAGGACCACGTCTAGAAACAATCGACGGTGCAAGTTGTTTCTGACAGAAAGGATAAACTGAGAGCTGTCAGTAACATCACAGAAGCTGATCCCCTAGTTACTGGGGGATTTCATCAAATTTACCACAGTAATTAGTAATTGGGGGGACGGGGCCTTCGTCGAGTGGCTGAAGAAAAATCCATGGAGATGCCTGGGAGGCTGGGACCAAAAATTTTCTTTGGACAGTGTACTTTTGAAATTCAGTAGTGGGAAAATGTCACATTTAAAAACCATCAAACATTACTTCTTCTAGTACATAAGTAGAACATTTGCCAGTTCTAGTAGGGTAAACGAATTAAGTGGCACGTGAGTGTAATTTTATTCTCTATATATAGCATTTAGTTGAGTCTACTGTTTCTTCACCGTTGGAGATTTTCCCTTGTTGCAACAACACAATGTTGATAGCAAAAAAACAATGTTCCTCCCTGCTGTTCATAATTCTCTTTTGCCTACTTTTTTCACTCAAAACTCACCTCTTGCCCTGAACGCAATCAATGCCGATCAATCCTTGTCCAGCAATCAAACACTTGCCTCCATTTTGGGGTTCTTCGAACTAGGCAACTTGTCTAATTGATACATAGGTATCTGGTATGGAACAATATCAGAATTAGTCTGGGTTGCAAATAGAGAAACCCCAATCACGGAACTAAATCCGATCTTTTTTATTCTCTTCGGAGATTCACAAATGGAAATTCGACTTCAAAGCTAATGATTTCAGATGACGGTAATTTGGCACTTATCAACCAATTCAAAACTGTTATTTGGTCTACCAATGTAAAAAGTATCACATTTAGTTCCACTGAGACTGATTTTTTTGACATCTTGTATTGAAAGATAAATACTTCTCTATGGTTTTGGGGGAAGTTTTGACCACCCAGCCCATACATGGTTACCAGGAAGCGGGACTACCCAGCACCTGGTTTGTTCTCTTTGAACTTGATCCCGAGGTGAATGAATATGTTATTTGTTGGAAATTCAATTCAGTTCAGTACTGGACCAGTGGGAAATGGAATGGCCAGTATCAGAAATCATCCGTTGTCAGTTATCAGTACATATCTGTGTAAAATTCAACGAATGTCTTGATGTTGAAATTCTATTAAGCTCAATTTCATAGAAATTTTTCTTCAATTGACCCACAATTTCACCGATTTAGCTTGAACAATAGTTTCAATTAATCTCTCAATTTGTATCAAAGATGAAAGTCTAAACTACCACCTTTACATATTCATAAATAATCTCTCCGGATTTCAAACCTACGACCTCTCACACAAAGTGCATCGTATTTGTCACTAGACTAAAAGTTAATTCTCATCCCGATGAACATTATGAGAGCGAATTTAATTTGTGTTCCTTGAATTAAATCCTACTCGTCTGCACAAGCTTTTTCTTCCTTTTTTTTTTTTGAATAATCATTGCCCCGTTAACAAAAAGTAGTTGCTTTGCTTGACTCTGAATTCTAAGAATATGCCTTCTTACTAACTATTTTTTCAACAATGTATGTCATCTGCATTAATATTTTGCTCCCGAAATTCAAGCTCTTCTTCCAAACAGCAAACCCCATATAATTAGTACATCAAAACATGTATTTAAAGGATAGAAAATTTCACATAACTTCAGCTCAAGAAAAAGAGAAAAAAAATTAGATATTTTCTTTCTTGGAGAGGCTTGAAAACATTTGATGGGCATGTCGTATGCGGCATGCTCCATCTTGAAAGGCCAATAAGGCCACTTACTTTCTTGATCACTTTTCAACGAAAGCCCCCCGACGAGAGAGAAATTTCAGATGAAAATTATAAAAGAGGCTATATGAGGACGGTTTTAATGTTATAAGTTTTGTGTGTTATAAGATGTCATTAATTTATTTTTTAATTTATATTTTAAAATTTAAAACTCAAATTTTAAATTCAAACGGTTAATTTTATTAATTCTATGATAGATGTATACTTCTAAAATTTTATGATTTCTGAAATTCATTTGATACTAGATGAAAACACAATATTCATTGAGTCTTTCTTTAATCTTTCTTTTATCTCTTTTTCCTTCAAAAATCATGAAATTTTAGAAGTATACATTCACCATAAAAATTAACAAGATCAACTATTTTGATATAAAATTTGAAATATAAATTAAAAAGTGAGTTGGTGGTATTTTGTGGCACACAAAACTTATGGTATTGAAACCCTTCTACTATTATTATTATTATTATTATTATTATTATTATTATTATTATTATTATTATTATTATTATTAGGGTTCAAATATCTCAATATTCAATCATGCATGTACTTTTTAAATTTCAAATAATTCAAAATTTATAACTAAAAGTCAAAATGAAGCCTTTAAATTTGATCTATATTATATTTTATTTTTATACATAAATAATATTTATTTTTTTACTTTTATTTTATGTAAATCAATAAGTTAAAAAATAAATGTTCCTAAATTAATCATATTAGTGCATTTCTACAAGCTCTTGTCACATAATATAATATTCTAACGTCACAGCGCTTTTCGTAAATTCACTCTAAGGAACCCTTTTGTAGGAAATTCCCTTCCATTTGAAAAGATAATGCTTTTGCTTCTCTCCAGATGATGAACCCTCAGCATTGCGGGCGCATCTCGCCAGTATCCTTTTTTCATTCCACTTTCTTTGTCCCTTCCCCTACACTATAATAGTGTATATTTTTTTATTGGTTCAAATTTCTAACATTATTTCTTAATATGCATTTCTTTTCTCCGATAGATACGAATTCCAAACCCGAGTTCAATCACAGAATGAAACACGGCTCGCCTGTCTTTGAGAAGGGCTCTTCCTAAGTAGTAAATTGAGACTGAAAGGAAACCAATTCCATCTTTCTTTAGTAGGGAAGGCTTCCGGAGTACGTAGTGGTTCGGATAAGGACACGGTAGCTCGCTTTAATGACTTCTTTTCCCCTAGCCAAGCTGAAAGTCGAACGGACTCAATGGAGCTACTGAGGGGAGCAAGATAATATATACATAAATAAAATGACCCCGATCAAATCTAATGGTTTTATTTTTTCAATATTTCACTTTTAAAATTTCAGTTATTAGAAATTCAAAAATAAAATATGATTGAGGCATTTGAATCTCTTTTATTATTATTATTATTATTATTATTATTATTATTATTATTATTATGTTTTGAAGTGGATATTGGTAATTCAAAAGGTTTTGATGTGTACGTAGCGTAGGAAGTTATTCCACGCCGCTGTAGTAGTAGTAGAACAAGCAAATTACAGAGAGTGGACTTAATCTGAGCGGTGGATGGTAGATCTTAAGATATGCTTTCTCATTATTCTTAATATAAAGAAAGTTAAGTTCCAATCTTTTTAAAGTATGTTACATTATTATTTTTCTTCACCATTGATTTATTTAAATTTTTTCATCCTCTTGAATTTAAGAATTTATATAAATATATATTATTATTATTATTATTATTATTATTATTATCATCATCATTATTATTTAGCATTTAAAAATATTATGTCTAAATTTTTTTTAATATGAAATTTTATTAAATATATTTAAAAAATTTCATATTATTAATTATTTATTTGAGGACTATATTATCGGGGCGAAACTCAAATTACAGCTTTAATGTAATAAATAGAAGAAACTTTTTTTGCCCCGCCAAGACTTTAAATTTAGGATATTGTCATCTTAAACTTTAAATTATAAAGTATCACCTCAAATTCATTAAATTCAGTAAATTGCCACATCTATATATTTTATCTCCATATTTAATTAAAAATTCTAAAAATACAATAAATTTAGATATTAACTAACATACCCTCCCTCTCCCACTCCAAACCATATTACTATCTCTTATTCACTTTAACTCTTCCACACTCATCCCTCTTAAGAGAGGCCGTTCATTCTACAACCACGCCCCAACTTTAGGATCCGTTTGGCAAATTAAGGAATAGCTTTGGAAGAGTGGTAATTTTGGAAGAGTGATAGAATAGTATTTTTTTGGAAGAGTGGTATTCTTGACTATTCGGAAGAGCGAAAATATTGTTTGACAGTTGTTACTCAGAATAGTTAAAATATGAATAATTATGATACTAATAATGATGGTGATAATAATAATAGTAAGATAATAATAATAATAAAGTAATAAAAAATAATCATAATAAATAATAATATTATAATAAAAATATAAACATAATCATAATATAGTAATACAATAATAAAAAAATATAATTACAATCATAATTAAAATAATATAATAATAATAAGTAATCATAATTTTAATAATATAATCATAATATAATAATCATAATCATAATCATAATCATAATCATGATAATAATAATTATAGACATAATCATAATAATATAACCATAATCATAATCATAATAATATAATAATAAAAATATAATCATAATCATAAAAATAATTATAAATAATTATAATTATAATAATATAATAATAAATTAATCATAAATATAATGAACATATAATAATATAAAACAACATAATAAAATAATAATAAAGTAATAAAAAAATAATCATAATAAATAATAATATTATAATAATAAATAATAATAATATAAATATAATCATAATACAGTAATATAATAATAAAAAATTATAATTACAATCATAATTATAATAATAATATAATAATAATAATAAGTAATCATAATAATAATAATTATAGTCATAATCATAATAATATAACCATAAATAATCATAATAATATAATAATAAAAATATAATCATAATCATAAAAATAATTATAAATAATAATAATAATAATAATATAATAATAAATTAATCATAACTATAATCAACATATAATAATATAATACAACATAAAAAAATAATAATAATAATAAATAATATAATAATACTAATGGTAACGATAATATAATAACAATAATGATAATAATAATTTAATAATAATAATATAATGATAATAATAATAATAATAAATAATAATCATAATATTAATATATAATAAATTATAATCATAAATATAATAATACTAAATCATAATCATAATCATAATATAATAATATAATATAATATAATCAAACAATAATCGCTATTCCGACGAGAGCTAATCTAGTATTCCACCTATAAGTTAGTATACCGGATTAGCACTATTCCGCACTCTTCTACTTAGTCTAAAATTCATTTGGCAAATTAATTCGTCAGAATAACTATTCTATTCTAACTTTTTACTATTCCATTGAGTGCCAAACACTCCCTCTTGAGTCTAAGTGGTTCTATAGAAGTAGGTGGCGCAATTGCTCTGATCCGGCTTCACACACGCCAGCATTTTACGAGGCATTTATTAGTGCTCCATGTTTGATGGGACTTCGGTAGATGATTTCATTTTTTTAATTCGTTAGCAGTCCTCTAACTAATATTATCAAAACCAAAATTGTGCAAATAATATTTTAAACAAAATTGGGTAAATGCTCTATTTCATTCAGAACAGAGACAAAACATCCCAATTTCTACTCAGCAACAATCCTCATACGCTCATATACCCAGAAAATACATTTTTTTTTTCTATTTTGCTTTCAGGAAACATGTCTTTTTTGTCTCAGTGTAAACAAAGAAGCAAACTTAAACCCTCAGATTCATTGTTTTTTTAATCTGTTTAGTAGTCTTAGTTACTGGTTCTGATGCATTCAGGGGCGGATCTAATATGGTCCAGGGGAGGCACGTGTCCCCTTTGGATTTTGAAAAATAGTATTTTTCGGTAATTTATTTTTCTCTGAAAAAAAATTTACCCTCTGAATTTTGAAAAAAATAGTATTTTGATTATTTTTATTGAGAAAAAATATTTAATATCGTGCATAATGAAATAATTATGTAAAGATATCAAAATATAAAGTTATGTAAGCGAAAATTTTCTTCATTAACTTGATTATCTATTACTTTGAGTTTTATTTTGTTGTTAATTTTAATATATAAAATGTTATTATTTTAATTTTTTTTTATTAAGTAAGAATATATATTAAATTATTAATTTTTTATTTAGTACCCGATTAGTTAATGGGTTTGAACCCAATAAACTATTACAATCCGATAATTGTCCCCCCAATCAAAATTTTGTATCCGCCGCTGGATGCAGTTTACTTTCTCGGAATACAATTTACAAAATCAACTCATCAATTGCCCTAGTTCCATACATGGAGCTAGCCAGCTAGGCCATTCATGAGTTCTCTCTAGTAGAAACATAGAACTTGCAATAGACACAATTAAGCATCAAACCAAGTAATAGGCACTTCCTGCTCACTAGTTGGTATACCAAGTGCATGCCAAACTGCCGATTGCGTTGGTGACAGGCGGGGAGCATCGTTATTGTTTGTACAATTCGCCAGCGTTGCAGCAGTTAGCGTAGTTCTGGATGGTGCAGAACCTAGAATTGCCGGGGAGGAAGCCGCTAGAATGGCATGTGCTAACCAGTATTCAGATGGTTGCTCTGTTGAGGCTAGGAAGCGAGAGGAAGGTGAGCAAAGAGGAGAGCTGTGTGAGGAGGAAATTAGAGTTCGGCATAGTTTAATCTTTGATGCACGGCATAGTTTAATCTGTGATTTAGAAATTTAGAAATTGACAAATATCTTAGGAGGTTCAGCTCGATACTGGTGCGGATTGAGGGTTGATGTGGAAACGTATCAGGTATCAAAATTTAAAAGTATGACAGTCATTTAACATTGGTGGTCCTCACTTATTAAATATCCATTTTAAATTTAATTTGAACCGTTTAAATTAATCCGACGATCATTGTACTGTATTATATTTTTACTACCATAAAAAATATGACAGCAAATTCGGATCGAATTATAACTTAGAGCCTGTTCGGTCATTACTGTAGCTCGTGAGAAAAAAATTATGTCTGACTGAATGTTATTTTTACCTGAGAAAACAGTAAAATCAATTCAATTTCCGTTTCTTTGCCCATTCCTTCGCGACTTAAAAAGAGGCCGTTATTGATTGCCGTGTGAACTGAGAACTGGAGGGGCTCTATGTTGTTGACGGTGGAAGTGAATAAAGTGAAAGTGAAAAGTGATAACGATATGATTTGGAATGGATGAGAGAGGATATTTCAACCAATATCTAAATTTTATTTTACTTTCAGAATTTTTAATTAAATATAAAGATGAAATATACTAATTTACTAAATTTAATGAATATAAAGATGAAATATAATTTTTTAATTTAAAGTTTTAAGATGATTTTTTTTTAAATTCTATGTTTTGAAATGATAAAAAAAATCCCTAGTAAATAGAAAACCCATTTCAAAATATCATATAATTCTCAAAGAAACCGAAACGCAACCAATGCGAATTGCGACTTGCGAGGTACCAACCCATTTCAAAATATTCTACCGTTGTTCTCTTCCCTACCTTCCCAAAACGAACCAATCCCAATCCCAAAATCTCCAAAGAACCTCTTGCAAACAAACCCTCGCTAGGGTTCCCGAACCATGGCCAAGGAAAGCGTACTCAGCCCGGGGTTCAGATCAGCGGCCGCCATGGCCGGATGGGACGAGGAGGCTCTGCTCGTAGCCACTCTTGTTGTAGATGACACTCCTATCCGTGAATCTCGCCACAAAAAGCGCATTAACCCCAACTACAAGACTCCACCTTCCTCCACTAGTAGTAGGTATGTATAAATTTAACCCGCATCGTTTTATTTATGAATTTTGTTCATCTTGGGATCAATTTCGGTATGCCCCTTTAGTACTCCCTCTTCGCCAGGAATCAGTGAAGAGGATTAGGGGCCTAGTTTATCTTTTTTTTTCCTTTTCTTTTTCCTTTTCTTTTCTTTTTGTGTGCAAAAGCTCATATGGGATATTTTGGGGGTTTGTTGGGCAATCATCAGAAACCGACTAGAGTTGGCACTGCTTGGTTCAAGTATGCGGTATGTCTAACTTAGATCGGTTTATTTGAAATTGCTAAATTTCTATTTTGAATTGGGATTATCCATTAGCTGTTAGCCTTGGGCATTGACAGTGAGCTTTGTTTGAATTGTACACTTGATTCTATCAAGAAATAACATTGCACAATGGAACTTGATGCAAAATAGTGCAGTTGTCGGATTTCTGGTGCCTGGGGAAACGTGATGCAAATAAAGTTTCTATTTGTAGTAGTGTATAACCATTTCCTGACATTTTTGCTCTTTAAATCTTGATATCAAGGAAAAGGAGAGAGCATCTACTTCAATCCCTCCTCTTGATTTATCTCTTGATGATGATGATGATGAAAAAAACAAAAATAAAGGTCCACTCTCTACCTCTCTCTGAGAAAGTGTGTTTTTGCATACATGTGTTTTTTTTGTTGTTATTAATGGTGATGATTGATTCTCTAGTTTTGATGCTTAATTAACAGAGAAGAGAAAAAAACATGAAAAAGAGGCTCCAAATGAACAAAATAATGCACAAGAGGTGAATTCCTGTAAGGAATCTTTGCCAAGTAAATTGCCATGTATGGATCAGTTAAGAGAGGAGCTGTCCTGTGCTGTAAGCACATATATCTATTTCTGAAATCCTTTTGAGTTTCTGTTTTTTCTGTGTATTTTCTGACATAGGTCACATTTGTCTTGCTAGATTTGTTTGGAGATTTGCTATGAACCAAGCACTACTCCTTGTGGACACAGGTAAAGTCCAAAACTAGGAAATAATAACAATTTCTTATATAATAACTTATTAAAAGCTAGCAATTACATGTCGTTTACACAATCTACTAGCCAGTAATAAAGCACTCTAATATATTGTTGGTACATAACTTTTTCACATAATAAATTAATAAATGTTCCAGAAGTGAGCAACAAAACAGTGCTCATGACAATTTAATAATTAATAAGAAGCTTTTGTGACCATGTAATAATTTTGCAGAAAGATCTTGGGACATCTATTTCATTGATAAAAATAATAATTTTGCAACTTGATAAAGCCTTATTCTTTTTCTATATATTATTTGACAGTTTTTGTATGAAATGTATCAAGAACTCTGCTGCTAAATGTGGAAGGCGCTGCCCGAAATGCAGAGAACTAATAAGGTAAGACCTTTATTACCCAGTATCAGCTCATATACCTGTACAGAGTGACAAACAGTATTTGTTTTTAGTACAAATAGGCTTTTTTAGCATCAAAAGATATAATGAGAAAACAACAATGCTGAAAAAAAAGAGAACTGACAACTGGTATTGGCTTAGAATTCCTAGTAAATGTTGATAGACCACCACATGACATAATATTTAAATTAATTTCAACATTATTGTTGGAAAAGCGAGTGCCTGGGTTTGGCCTTCTACATAAACAAATAAATAAATGAACCTAGCATTACAATTTACATGTTGCAAAACTTTCAGCAATGGGAGATCATGCACTATTAACACAGTTCTATGGAATACCATTCAACTCCTCTTCCCTGATGAGATAGAAACAAGAAAACAATCTCTTCCTGAAGCAACAGCTGAAAATAATTCTAGCAGAACCAACAATAATCCCAGAAGCTTTGTTGTGGCCTCTCAATTGATTGGCAATGCGGGCTTGAGAAGAAGAGACGGCCCGCATAGAGTAAGCCAATTGGAGGATGCCACACTGGCACATAGGTTGCAGACAGAGGAGTATATGCTAGCGTTTGGTGGGTCCCCTGAGTAGCAGAGAAACACTTTGCATGCAGCCCGTGCGAATTTGAGAGCCATGGCCTCGAGAGCTTCTAGAGTTGTTCACATCAGATATAGAAATCGTCCCATGTAGCACGTTTGCCCTAATGTGAAAAATTGAATGTGATTATCTTACTCTTAAAATAATAGTTTATGTTTATCTATAGCTAACCAGAACTTTTGCTTGATTAAATATCTTATTGTTTGCTTGATGTATACCTATAGCTAACCATATTATTTTGTTGATAGAAATTAAGTAATTAATCACTCATAATTTATTCTCTTTAAGCATGAAATTCTTAGCGATGACTGTATGAAAGAGAAAATAGGCTTATGTGAACTTCCAAAAGACATTATGAAATCAAAGCCAAGCTGCTTTTCCTTTCGTGATTTTTTAAATAAGAATACAATAAACTCTATTTTTAAGAATAAGTATTAATTAATTATAATTTTAATAATAAGTATGACAACACGTAGATCGTAGTGATGATTTTAAGAAAATGCATCATTGAAATTGATACATTCTCAAAGATGTCACTACAACTAGTGTGTCAATCTCGGTGACATATTTATGGAAAGATATCACTGTAACTAGTGTGTTTTAAATCTCAGTGGGTGTATTGCCATGCTTATTATTAAAATTATAATTAATTAATACTTATTTTTTAAAATAGGATTTATTATATTTTTATTTTAAAAAATCATGATAGAATGTTATCAGCATTGACATTCTGTATGCCGATTCCAGGAAGCAGTTCTCACCAGAAGTTAAGAAGACTTGTAGAAGTGATCATGATTCATGACTACAAAAGCGAACAAGTGCCTTTTTTGTAACTAGTACAGTGCCCGCGCCCGCGCCATGTGGTGGGTCTCATTAAAATTATAAAATAACACTAATTAAATGCAATAATTGTCACTCACAGTATGAGGATTTACCAATACCAATCACTTGGTACTTAGACGATATTAATCAACATGAAAAATAAATATACAGAAGGCTATGACTTAAATTGTCTGAATAATTATCATGTTAGCTGTCTTAACCAACAAAAATAAGCATCTTCTTGTTCATCATCATAATAATAAATACCAGCATTCTCATAAGCATCTTCTTGTTCATCATTATAATAATTTATATCAGCATTCTCATAAGCATCTTGGAGTTCATCATCGTAATAATCTTCATCACCATCATCATTTAACATAATATTGTGGAGGGAGATTTTTCTTTTCCTTTTTCACGAGTACCTCCTCCTATATGACATAATTTACATAATAACATATCATGAGAAAAAATAACAAAACAGGCAAGAGACTTCTTTTCCTGAAACTTTTCTTTTTTAACAGTTGGCTTACTTGAGTTGGGTTGGCTCTTATGGGAAGATTCTCCTCCAAACAGGTTTCAACTTTTAATTGTATGGATTGGTCTGTACCCCATCGAAGCCAATTAATAGTAATCCTTAGTACAATTTATACTTGTACTAAACAGTCAATCCAAAATGGAATTATATGGATTATTATATAATCAAACAGCACTAAGCACCTTAACGTTAGAAAAATAGAACTTGTCCAAGTTGGGGGAACACCGAAGGAAGTAAGCCATGATGTCCCAATTTCCAGAATTCAGACGTTGATCAAGTACCAGCTGCTTCAAGTTCTTAAATGTCGAGCAATAGGGCAACTCCCTGTATGGTCTATATATAGTTTCCATGACAAAAGTTAGAAAGGAACAGGCCAGCAGTAAAATAAATTTTAGTATGATTAAAATGATAAATCTCAACACATTATTACGGGATTAGTGAACCGACTTATTAGATCATGAGGTATTGATAAGTCCATACTATTTTTTTCTCATAAACTCAACAAGCAAAACTTATGGAGCAGTATTAAGTCAGGAATTAAGCATTGTTTTCCACTATACCAAAGCGAAACATCAAGAATTAAAGACATATACCTTGAACTCCATTCCAAATAACTTGACTTCTGTAGCATTTGAAAGGCCGCTGAGCATCTCAAAATGGGTTATACCACTAATAGGTAAATGAAGAAATGTGTGCTTAAGTGAGGTTATCCTCAAAATATTATCATATAAATGCATCTCGACTAATGCAGATTTAGCAGATTTGGGCATGAAATAAAAATATTGTCGCTGTCACAATCTATTATAGCTAAATGATTGAGAAAAGGAGAAGATATATCCATCATAGGCACAAAGCAACCATGAATTTCTAATTCTTCTAGCAAAGGACAGCCAAGTAGAAGCTTCTCCATGAAATCAGCAGCTACTTTTAACGAAGTAAGGCTTAGTTTTTCTTAGGGAAGGGAGATTTATGGATCTGGCTATGGTAGCAGCCTCACTCACATGATTATCTAGACATAGCTTTAGCTCCTAGCTTGTTCGGCAGTTGTGGAATAAAGGAAAAGTGTGAAATTGTGCTGAAATAGTAGCTGAACGAGAAAAAAAATGAATGAAATAGAGGAAAAATAAAAAAAATGAAATAGCAACGAAAATTTACAGTCAAATCTCTTCTTTTTGCATTTTTGTCTCTCTCCATTTCATAAAACAAAGCTTTTTTAATTTAAGAGGGGTGATAGAATAGAGGAAGAGTGTTTTCCTATGGTTGAAATAGTCTCAATTTCTCTCTTTCACTATTCTTTTTTTACCGAACACGATTGAAATAAATTAAAAAAAATAATCAATTTTTAATTTCACAATTTCTCAATTCCTTTGCTATTCTATTGTTTGCCGAACAGCCCCTACTGTCACAGAAAATGGAGTGAGGCAAAGCAATGTATCCATATGAAGGAAATATATGGATAGCACACGAGGCTTGCAGCGAACTGCATAGACAATCCATGATGTAACACATTTGGCATCAAACATCTTCATCCTCATTATTTTATATTATTATTATTATTATTATTATTATTATTATTATTATTATTATATTAACATAATCTGTTAGTATTATTATATAATACTGTTGAAAAATAAACTTAATTTTAGTATTATTTATTATGATTTTAGTATTATATTACTATATTATGATTATAAATATGATTATATTATTATTTATTATATTAATATTATGATGATTATTTATTATTATTATTATCATTATCATTATATTATAATAATAATTATTATTATATTAACATCACTGTTAGTATTATTATATGATTAGTTTTATTATTATTTATTATTATATTATAATAATTATAATTTTAGTATTCTATTATTATATTATGATATAAATACGATTATATTATTATATTATTATGATTATTTATTATTTTTATATTATTATGATTATGATTATTTATTATTATTATATTATATTATTATGATTATGATTATAATTTTATTATTATATTATTATTATGATTATGACTATGATTATTATTACTTATTATTATTTTTATTATATTATATTATTTTATTTTCTTATATTATGATTATAGCTATGATTATATTATATTATTATGATCAGAATTATTTATTATTATTATATTATTATGATTATAATTTTTATTATTATTATTATATTATGATTATGATTATAATTTTTTTATTATATTATAATATTATTATGATTTTGACTATGATTATTATTATCATGATTATGATTATTATTTTATTATTATTTGATTATTGTATTGTATTATTATATTATGATTATATTATAATTATATTATTAGAATTATGATTATTTATTATTATATTATTATATTATGATTATGAATTATGATCATTATTTTTTATTATTATTATATTATTATTATTATTATTATTATTTTACTATTATTATTATCATCATCATCATCATTGTTAATATCATAATTATTCATATTTTAACTATTCTTAACAATTGTCAAATAATATTTTTATTTTTCTAAATAGTCAAAAATATCATTTTTCTATTATTCTTTCAAAAATATATCATTCTATCACTCAATCAAAATTACCATTTTTCTAAACTATTTCTTCATTCGCCAAATGAACCTAATTGAATGCGGACAAAAATAAACAAATCGTTACTTACTCGAGAAGGGAGAGGGTGGAATTGCGAGGCCGCGGCTTAACTTGAGAGCGCTTATGGGAGGAAGAGAGAGGAGCGCGTAGGAGGATGGAGAAGAGAAAAAGAATCAGAAATAACTTATAAATTAAAGAAAATAAGAAAATTGAGCAAGTAAAGAAATCGTACAGTGATGGGAAGAGAGGAGAAAAGCCGAGGCGAATCTGTACTGGAAGGACAGTTTTTAACGAAAATAATTATTAGTAAATTAATATTATTAAAAATAAGAGTGAGAAACGGGTAAGTTCAAAAATACGAATAACGCGCCACTGGCAGTAGGCGCGCGCTCATTTTTTTTTTTTTATTTTTTTTTACGAAACGCGTTTCCATTTTTTTGCAAAGCGCGGGCGCGTTTCCATTTTTTTTTTTTTTTTTTTTTTTTTTTTTGGAGTTTTGCGGGGTATGGATCGCGCGTTTCCTTCTTATATATACTGAGATGGAGTCGCGCACGGGTATGGACGAACGCGCGCGCTGGCAGTGGCGCGTTTCATTATTTTTTGAAACGCACGCATCGCCACGCGTGATTTCGACAGCTCGCTTATCGCAATGGCCTTATTACCGCCATTCGTATATTTGAAATTTTACGGTTTTCACTCTTATTTTTAACAATATCAATTTACTAATAATTATTTTCATTAAAAACTCCTGGAAGGAAAATGCTCATCAGCGTTCTCTTGGCAATTTCACGGAGGAGAGAGTTTGAGAACGCCGAGGGGATTTCGTCGTTTCGATGGTCACGGACCGGACAGAAACGCCGTAACGGCCATGCTAATTTCTTCCATAGCGTTTCATTTTTGTTCTTATTTACCCAAAATTACGAATTTAATTATGATTATTATTTTATGACTGATGGTTTGTTCTTAGTTAAAATAACAAACACAAACATACCCTCTTAATCAAAAATAAATATTAGCTATCTCGTTCATTTTCCTATTAAAGATCCTTTCATTCTTGATTTCCTACGTCTTCTTACGACTCTTTCCCAACATCTCACTCTTTCTCTCTCTCGATCTCCATATTTTATTCCTCCTATTCTGCTGATTAACTTAGGACTGAGAATTTCGTGTCTTCAGTGCTATGTCTTGACTACATTTTTTTTTGTTAGAACACAATTTCTGATATTATTTGCCATTTGAAACCTCATAAAAGCTATAACATCATTGGCGTAGCTTTATTGTTTGATTTTGGGCATGTGCCTCTTCTTAAATTTAAAACTTAATAAAAAATTAGTTAAAATTTATATAAATCATTATAGAGTATATAGGTTGCCCCCTTAATTTAAGTGAGTGAAGCTCTACTACTGTATAACATATTTTAATTTAACATCAAAAAATACTCAAACACTACAATATATATTATATCATTATTAATTATCAAAGGAGATGAAATGCTTACACTTATTAGCAATGAGACCTGAATAAGAATACAAAACATTTGAGGTTCTGTCATAGCCTCGTACCAGTGGGTCAATTTCTTCTTCAGTGGTTATTCTTTACAAGCTCTCACACGATACGTTAACTTTATTATTTGTTCATTAACAAATATGGCATTGCTAACTTGAAGATTATGTGTCTTGGCATATTCTGACAAAGTGACAAACTATGAAAGAAATATCAAAAACGAGAGAGAGATTGGTGTTACAGGAGTTCAATGACAAATAAAAAATTGACTCTTTCTGTTAAGTTCATAATTTTAATCGCATGGGTAAATAAGAAACAATACAAGAGTTCAATGGCAAATTAGATATTCATGAGTGAAGCGAGAAATATATATATAAAAAAAGAGATAGTTGAGGGGTATACAAAATTAACCCTATTAGAAATGATGTAATAGTTGCAACTGTTATTTTTCAAGAAAATTCCGTAATTCATTACTAGGGGTGTGTAAATGTATAGGTTTAATTGATTTCGAACTGAACCATTACATTTTGAACTATTTAGTTTGGTTTTTCGGTTAAAAAATTTTAGTCAGTTCAGTTTTTGTTTTTTGATTTGATTTATATTTTTCTAAATCGGATAAACCGAATAATCCAAAATTAACCAAGCAAATTTATTTTATTTGGTATAAATAAGGATGACATCAAAGATAATCCGAATATATTTATTTTGTTCTTAAATTATTTATTTTTCTATCAATTTTTATAACTATCAGTATTGTTTATTCTACTTTAACTAATATAATTTTAGTTTAACCGAATAAAACAATTAAAATTTCAGTTTATTTGATTTCCAATATATTCAGTTGTTATATTTATAAGTTTGATTCAGTTCATAATTTAACAAACCGAATAAAATTTTAAATACATATATTTATTTATTATTTGAACCGAATTGATCAATTGCACACCCACATTCACTGCCTCTTATTTAAAGCCATTCAAAATTATATATGCTCAATTCGATTAGGTCGGCAAGAGTTTAAAAAACTTAAATGATGTACACTGAGTTTGAAGATTATTTTCGTCCGGAGAGAAGATACAATGTTCATGATTATTAGTGTCACAGTGCCAATAAAATTAAACTCACAAATGCAACAACAACAAAATCTTTAGTTCAAAAAACTAAACTCTCAAATACAACAACAATAAAATCTTTAGTACAATAACAATAAAATTTATAGTCCCAAATAAATTAGAATAGACTAATTAGACGGCGGAGGAGAATAGTAGTTATGGTTATTTTGTTTATTTTATAGAAAGAAAACTGTTTTAACCTAAATCCGTGAAAAGTTGCAAATCGTGTTAAAATCTAGCATTCGGAGAAGCTTATTATTATTAGATTTTAATAAATCTTTTGTTTTTTTTATGTTTTATCAACGTCCGAATTGTCAGGAAAATAGTCAAGACAGCTTAGGAATGGATAAAATAGTTAAGAGTTTTGAGTATTGCACTGAAATGGAGAGGACCAGACCATCGTAATATTAGAAAATTTTACTTAAACGACCATACTATTAAACAAATTTACACTAATATCTAAGAGGCAAGTCATTTACATAGACGACCTAACTAAGAGCGTGAGTTGAACTCACGCCCTTGAATCTCAATTTTTCTGCCGAATAAGAGATTATCAATTTAAACTTAAAGCGTGCGAGTTCAACTCACGCCCTTTAACTCTACTATATATAAATTTATGTTATACATGTAAATTTTTTTACGAGCTTTCTAAATTATATTTAAATATCTAAATCAGAATTTTCTATCAAAAATTAACCATATTTGAAGTTTAAATTATTTTTTAGTAATTTTGCTGAAATTTTATTTAAACATTCATGATTTAAAAAAAAAATTGATATCAGTTCATCATGTATAGAAATATTAAAGTTTTAAAAAATTTAGATATTAAAATTATTTATTGATATATATACTCAATGTACATTTGTATAATTATAATATTTTTCATAATTAAAATTTAAAATATAATTTAAAAATTAAATAAATAAATATTTTAATATTTTTTAAATCATGTAGCGTAAAATGACATAAAAATTAAAAAAAATTAATAAATTTACTAAATGAATAATTCAAACTTCAAATATATATAACTTTTGATAGAAAACTCTGATTTGGACGTTTAAATGCAATTCGGAAAGCTCATAAAAAGATCTACATATACAAAATAAAATTATATATAGTAAAATTGAAAGACATGAGTTGAATTCACGTCCTTTAATCTCAGTATTGTACAGTTAGTTATTAGATTGGAAAATTGAGTTTTAAAGGATGTAAGTTCAACTCATGCCTTTAGTTAGACCATCTATATAAATAATGAGGAGAGTTTCAATGCCATAAGTTTTATGTGTCACAAAATGACATTAATTTACTTTTTAATTTAAATTTTAAAATTTAAAACTCAAATTTTAAATTCAAATCGTTGATCTTGTTAGTTTTTATGATCGATGTATGCTCCTAAAATTTCATCATTTTTAAATTAATTTGATACTAGATCAAATGACAACAAAATAAATGATTCTAGTCAATTATGATTGATTAATTTTGATGCATTTATTTTCTTTTCATTTGATCCAGTATCAAATAAACTCCAATGATTGAGAAATCTTAGAAGCATAGATCTATCATAAAAATTAACAACGTCAAAGTTTGGATTTGAAATTTGGTTTTTAATTTTTAAAATATAAATTAAAAAATAAGTTTGTGGCATCTCATAATACATAAAGTTTGTGGTATTGAAATCTTCCTTATAAATAATTTGGTTTTTAGGTATTAGTGTAGATTTGTTTAATAGTAGGGTTGTTTCAGTAAAAATTTCTAATATTACCACTCCGCGCTCGATTCTCTCTAGAATGTCGGAGTAGACCGTTTTTTCTCTTGATTAGGTGCATTAATTACGAGATTATATTTATTAAATCTTGCTTGAGACCAAAATTGAATCTGGGCTCTGGCCGCGGCGATTCCCTAGGGGTCACTCTCCGTACATCGCTCACTCAGAATTATAACGTTACAATAGTGGGCCCCACGAGATTTTGGAACCAAAATAGTTCTTCTTTCCGAGCACGCGGTCTCTGCGGAGAGATGTGGTGCGGAGATCTCCGCGAGATCTAAACAGTTCGTTTTAATTTGAATGGCTGTGGAGAAGTTTAAACACGAATTTTGATGCACGGAGTTATATTACTGTTACATCATAACCGTTTATCGTTCATCGGACAGTTCATAACAAAACTACTACACAACTCCGCAGGGATCTCTCCCAGAGAATACCAAAGACGGAAAAAGGCAGAGGCTCCTCCAAGAAAACACCTTTTCAGATCCGAGTAGTTATGTCCCCTATGCCCAGTTTCCCATTCGAATTTTAAACCTCTCTTTTCTCTCCGCCCCAACAGCCATTGGAGAGCAGAAAAGAAAAAAGAGGAGGAGAGGAGAAGAGGAGAGATGGGCGAAACGTCATGTGTCTTTCAGGATATCTCTTTCTCTAGTTCTCAGCCTTCGACCAGCGAGAGAATGGTATGCAACCAGGTTTACAAAAATTGGTTACGGTTGTCAAATGTTGCTTGTTTCTTGGCAATTCTTCTCGAGTTGTTAACATAGATTTCTTGTTTGTTCCATTAAAATCTTTTAGTTTTTTCATCTTACGGCCTTGAACTTCTTCTCTTTATTGCTTCTTTTCCCAAAGAGTGCCTCAGATAGTATTTATTCGGATGTGTGATGATTTACGTCAATAGTTGTCTTTCTTCTTAAATTGAACAACAGGCTAGTGCTCTGTCAGCATTAGGTGAATCGGTCTCTTTTGGAAGGTTCTTGTCAGAGTCGTTGGACTGGGGCCGGTGGTCATCATTTAACCAAAGGAAGTACATAGAGGAGGCCGAGCGGTACTCTCAGCCTGGCTCTGTGGCTCAGAAGAAGGCATTCTTTGAAGCCCGATACAAGAAAGCGGCTCATCTCCGCCAGTCAATTGCTTTGATGCAGCACACTGCTTCAAGTGGGAGCAATGATTTTGACCGTGAATCAGTGACAGACTGTTGTTATTCGAAAGATGATTCGGTGTCTAGAGGAAGGGAAGAGTGTACGGTCGACTCATTTTATTCGGCAAATGGGGATTCACTTAATTTTGATTCGAGGGAAGAAGAGGGTGAGGTGGAAGTACAAAAGGGCGAAGAAGCAGGCCATCCAGTAGAAGATAGCGGGTTTCTAGGTTCTTGCTCAGAGAAAATTGCAATACCTGATGCACCAGAAAAGCAACCGCTTCAGGTAACCCAATTTGTTTTCTCCCCCCACAACAAGAAAATCAAGAGACAAGACCAAAATATGTATTGGAAGTACTGGTACATTATCAGATGGGGAATAAGAGAACATTTGTTTGTTGCAATTGATGCAAATGAGGCCTACTCTATTAAAATAATTGTTCTCAAATTAATTGTTGGAAAGAAAGTTTTAATCCCTTATGTAAAACTTTTTTCAGGAGAGCTCTGTGACTAACCGCCCAACAATTTTTTTTACTGAGAAAATTCCAAGAACTCCGAATTTAGAATCTACAAAAATCTCAAAACCATCATTCAGCCGTTCACCTCTTTCTAATAACAAGTCCTTGCACGTACACTGCACAAAGGAGAACATTTCTGGTTCTAGCAGAGTCTGTAGTCAGGAGTGCAAATCAGTTGAAAGAAAGAGGTCGACACCAAAGTATGTGCATGCGTCAATTAATCAACTGATTGGCAAGGGCTCAACTCCCTCAAAAGTTTCTAGTCAGGAAGGCACTTCAGTTGAGAGAAAGAGATCGACACCAAAATCTGTGCCTGTGCCGATTAACCATCTGATTGGTGGGGGCTCAACTCCTTCGAAAGCTGATGTTAAAACGAAAATTGCGAGATATGAAGCAGTGAGCAAGACAATTCAAAGCTCTGTGTCCTGTTCCAAAGCAACAAAAGCTGTGAGTTATCTACATGGATTTTTTTAGAATGAATTAAGGCTTCCAACCAAATGACTGTCACAGTGATAAGCTGGTGGAAACAGATAATCGGAAAGATAACTGCTGATATCAATATATAAGATTCATAAACTAGGTCAGTTTGTGCCTGTAGTGACAATATGTTTTTGTACATTACAAACGTTTGTTGGTTTGCACATTTTTAAGGTTTTTGTCAACTCTAAAACATGTAAAAATGAAATAGTTGTTGGCCTTAAGTTTACTTCTGATTTGTCATTTTACAGGGATTCTCAAGGCTTGTACCAAAATTCACTCCACAGACACCACAACCAGAACCTAGAAAAACAGCATGGGATAGAAGATCAAGTTTTTCAGGGAGAAGAAAAACAGATGCTGTTGGACCTGTCAAATTATCAACAGAGTTAGTATTACTTAATTAGTATCAGATGAAGTACAACCAGACACATAAATTTGATTGAAGTATGACTTGCTTTTTATAATTCTTTACCAGAAATTTGAGAGGGACAAGTAACAAAGTTGACAGATTGCAGGGCGAACCTATGGTTTCTTTTAGCCGTAAAAGTGAGAAAAAAGAGGAAAATAAGGTAGTTATATTTACTAATGAAATTACAACAATATACAGGTTTTAATTAATTGACTGTGTAATTCCACAAACTAGTTTGGAACATTTATTTATGTTTATTCATGCAGGAAATGGCTGAGAATGAAATGAAGGAATTCAGGCGGGGTCTTTGCTTCAAAGCTAGACCGCTACCCGATTTCTATCGCAAAAGGGAACCTATCAAGGAATCAAACCAAAAGGTAAAACCATGGTGGTTAATGCAATTAGTTCCCTAATTTCAATAATAATTGAAATCAGAAGAAAATTCTAAAGTTGATTTTCTTTTTTTGAATAATAGTGGGAGTTAAACCCACCTGTTTCATTGAAACATAAAGGAAAGTCTTACAATAACATGGCATCGACCATCTGGTACCACTTGCTAATTCTAGAGTTGATTTAATGTCATATTATCAAGTTTCACCTGAAGATTTTCTTACTGCAGATAACACCAACGTGTTCCCAGTCACCAGTGTCGACAGGAATTAACAGCTCAAAAGAAAAGCCAAGTCAAAATGATAACTCAGTGCCATCTCAGAAGCCACCTCTATCAAGGAACTCGAGTTGCAAAAATAATACAGGAGCACACAGTGTTTCTTCTTTCTCAAACGACCAGAACAAATGGACATTCACTTTTTCAAGGAGGTGAATCTACAGTTTACAGCCTTTTGGTCTTTGGATTGGTGAAACCTACTAATTAATAGGTCTTTCCATAACCCGTTTTATTATCTTGGAGATGAGAGGGGTGGGTATAATTTTGATTATTCTGTGCAGATTATTAGAGATTGAGAAAATAATCTAATCTAATAATTTAGATTATTTTGCATTAGTTTGGTTCTAAACATAGTTGATGTTGATAGTACTCATTTTACTATTCGCATGGGTCTTGTGTGTGCGCATGAGTAGCTCTGCTCAAGACTCGACCCACAAGTAAGATCTGAATTAGACAATATCTCCAGGAACGACATTCCATGGGAGAGAGCTTTTCAGGTGAAGTATTTTTCATCTGATTTGTTCGATTAGAGATTAATGATTTTGATTTAATAATAATAAATTTTCATGCATCAAAATTTATGTTTAGACTTTTCCGTAACCGTTATAATTAAAACGAGCCGTTATAATTAACCTTTGCCCAATATCTCCAGGCCTGATTGGTGCTTTTAACTTTTAAGGAATTAAGGTATCTTAGACTGGGTATTTGATTAAGAGCAATCTCCAAAATGTAGGCCTAGAACAATGGCCGCATTGTTTGGGCCTATCGCACAAACTAGGCCATTAGACTGTTTTGAAAAGATTAACCTAAAGGTTTTGATCAGCACCAAGTAAAATGGCACTTAAAGTCTTAAACTCGTGGATTTAATGTTGTTTGTCAGTAATACTGAATAGTCTTAAACTCATGGATTCAGTTAAGCCATAATCAAGCTCTTGAAAGAAGAAAAAGTTGGAAGAGTTCTTTTGATCTATAAAGAGAAAGACTGACAAGACCCATCTATCTAATTAACCGTGAAATTTATAATTACTGCAATTGTTCTAAAAAGAGTAGGGAAAATAGAAGTCGAAATTCAAGTGAAAATAATTCTTTCTTTCTTTGTTTTTTGGTCAAGAGAGAAAATAATTATCGGAGCACATTTCTTTTAGGCATTAGTTTACAATCAAAGGTAAACACGATCGCATTTCTGATTTCATAATTAATGTTATTTTGCCTAATTATGATTGCAAATTTTCTCGGCATTCAAATTTCAAACAAAAAATATAAACACTAATGTAATTTATTTCAAAGTAGAGAGAGAAAAATTATCTCGGATTTGTGTTATATAAGATCAAAAACTCAAAATTCCACAATTCGCTGATTACTTTTACTTTGTAATAGATTTTTATATTATTGACCTTTCACAGAACACATTAAGAATTCTTTACATGAGGGAGGGGTTGCCAGCATTTATGACTATGATCCTTATGCCGCTTAGCTTCTCAATTACCAAAGGCATTATTGCGGGGATTGTGATTTATATCGCTGTTTCATCTGCCTGATTATGCCATTAGAGTTTGGAGGTGGGTAGTACAAATGAAGAGTACAAAATAAGTAACACCAGTTTGAAATTAGGTTTTTTGTGATATCAAATTCATATTAGGTTCGATTCGTCAGATGGAGAATTTTTAGTGATGTGTAATAGGAAAAGGCATTTTCTGGTAATTTACTGAGTTCTGAAGTTTGAGTTACCATGATAAACAAAATGAGCATGTTGTTGGGAAAAAGGAAGACCATGGACAATCTATATATATATATATATATATATATATTAATCGCGCTTATATCATTGCTTTAAATAAAACTTCTGCATGCAACAAATTCATGGAAATTTTAACCATTACAACCAAATCAACAATACACGTCATGAGATAAATTAATCACACCCACCAGACACCAGTCATCATCCTCCGCCAACTCCCTTACAAAATCAACAAAAAAGAAACCCAGGTGAGTCTCCCCTTCTTCTTCTATATCTGATCCCGACAATCCTACCGTTCTGGCTATTTCCTCCCGGTCAAACATAGAAAAGTCATCAGAACTATCATGTGGCATCTCGTACTTATCATTATCAAATTCATCATAATCATAAAAGCTGTTTGTCAATTGATTCAGCAACATGCTAGCTGACTGACCATCAAGTCTGACCCACTGTTCCCTGTATCCTGGCCCCACAACCCTGTGTGATACCAATAACTGATTCATTGCCACATCATACTGGCGGTGCTTGTGCGTCTTCTTGGCCTTTGTTCTGGCCTTAGAGACAGGACTGTCATGACAGCCAACGCATCTGGGACCCCCGCAACACTTGCTGGTGAAACGAGAGTGGTTGGTTGGCTTGGAGGAAACTTTGGTCATGGAATTGGTTGTTGGCACAGTTTTGAACTCGTTCACCCTTCTAGAGCTACGGCTACATAATTCTGGATGGATCTGAGAACAAAGAACCATCCCATGCTGCCTTCCCTTTCTTCTCATCTTCAGAGGTCGCGGGGAGCTTCTACAGTTGTGAGTTTGAAACTGCTTTTATGCAAACTACATATATTGGAAAAGTTTTCTTGGATGACAAGGTCAAATATATGGGAGGGGACTTCGTATGCAAGGCTCAGAAGTTATGACCTGATAATAGTATTGACCGTGTTTTGTATACTTATCTAGTTATTGACGCGGAAAAGGCAGTAGTTGTGATATGCACGTCCTACTTTTGTTTTAGATTTTAAAAATGTATATTAAAAAGGTGTTATTATATAGAGAAATAATGCCAAGTACTGGCTGTGGAACCCAATCTGTTACCACATGCAAAACTTCCAATAAAAGCATGCCTCTTAATGTTAAGCATATTTACAAATGTTGAATTCCCAAATATGAATAAATTATACAGGACTACTAGATGACGGAAATGGTACTATATTTTGAATTGACTATGAAGAATAACAGTAGCCTTGTTCCATGAGACAATTACACTTGTGCAGACTCAGGCTCATCTGAAGGTCCCAAGAAAGGTTCTGCTTGTTCAGCTGCAGTTACAGCTTTGCCTTTGTCTTTCCTTTCAGGGTAGAGCACATAGTGTTGCACTATAAAGAGCAAATCGAAGAATACCACTTCCTGCATTCAGTAAACAAAATTTTCATTTATAAAATGAATTTACATTTGAGCATCTTTCAATCCCAAGAAGAACAAGAAAGCCCTAACAGCTGACATGGAATATGTGTCAGATTCATATGGTAAGACAACTTTTACTCCCAAAATACCATTGCAAGTCAGCATATGCAAGGATCTATACAAATTTTATATTTAAGTAGAGGATCTATACAAAATTGTTATCTCGTATATAGTTGATGAATTATGGATCATATCTGCAATCTTATTGAGCATGTTCGGAAACATGGATTAAGACATTGGAGATTAAGAACTAAAGCTCTGCTGAGGAGCTCATGTTCGGCAAAGTTGAAAGATTAACATTGTAAGATTAATATGAATAAAAAATGTGTTCTAATATGAGAGAGAAAGCAAAGGACCAAATTTACCCTCACAATTGTTATTATATGATACCGATATGAATGAATTAAAATTAAAGTAAATATTAATTGTTGTATATGGTTACCCCCACACATTGTTAATTTCAGCATAATGATAGAAAAGAGAGAAAAATGAAAAAAAAAAAAAACTAAATATGCAAAGGGTATGCGTGATAATTTAATTAGCAAAACCACAGAAAAATTGAACAGATTAACCAAATGTTTAACACGATTATAATCAGTGCATGCTAATTAATTACATTACTTGATTTTGGGTCGTTGCCCTTCATGATGAGGATTTTTTTTTCTTTTTTGGTTAACTGATTATAATATCTTTTTCTACTTAGAATGATGATTAATAGAGTTAAGTGAACGCCGAATTCCTGACTTAACCAAATAAAAAGAAAAAATGAAATTAAGGAATTATGCATACAGATGAATATTGTCGTCTATAAGCTGATCAGATAAAAGTTTCTGAGACTTCATGGCAATATGGTATGCAGTGAAAAATTCTTAGTATAACATCAGCTGGGTTGAAACAAAAACTCAATTTATTCTCAAATGCTACCAGGTTCAAATATTGAGGTTCATTTGAGTCATATGAGCAAAACCAGTATGAATTGGTAAAGTACACTAACTGAATTTATGTTTGCCTTTTCAGGATACCAGACTACCAGTAATGAACCCAAGTTCAGTTAAAGAAAATAGAAGAAGAAGGAGATGAAACCCTAGTCATAGTGCCCCACACATTTAGCTTGAAAGATGGTCACTTCTAAAATTTCTCCAATTACGTCAATTTTTACACTACTTTTTTTTTAGATTTGGGAGCACCTAACATCCAATAAATGCAGCAAGAAGAACAGCACTAGAAACAAACATAAATTCCTATTGCAAATTTAACCAAGTTGTAAAGATCTGATATGTTTATCTTACCAAAGAGAGAAGTGTTTTGCCAATGTTTCCATAAAAATTCACAAGAGAATCTGCATTATGCATTAGTATAATTAGGCAAACACAAAATGTAATTGACATACAAAGTATGAATAAATACAAAATCAATGAACTGCCAATCCGGTAAATGATAATCCATATCATGACATGAATATTACACTTAGAAGCCAACAACAACAAAAATCGAAAACATGACAATAATAAGAATTAACCAACCAAAATTGCGTGCGACACCAGTCTTGCCTAACTGGCACTAACCAGGACCAACCCAGTATATTAGCGCTGTAAGAAGATGGAATATTCTAGTCCCATCCCAGATGCAAATTGCCAATACATGGGGGAAAAACTGAGATGAAAAAAGGAGAACAACTTACTTTGGTCGATGGATTGCATTCCCATTTGACCAAAATTTAATACACCTCCAACTAAATCAAGTAAGATATTGCCTATACTCCACCCCACAGTGCTCTTGCGACTGAAGTTCATCACAGCCTAAAATAAAAGGACAAAAGAGATGAGAGATTAAGTTAGAAGGAACTGTATGTCTGACCGTCAAAGATCCATAAGTCTGTTGAGCTAAATTACTTGCGAGATTGTTCATAAAAAATATACAATTTTTTATATAAAGAAAACTATTCAAGTGAAGGAACCAATATATACATGAGCTTGGACCAACATCATTCCCCATGAAAATTTCTTATTTTTATGAAGCTAAAGATGAAAAAAAAAATAGATCTGACTAACGAAAATAGAAATGGTGCATCTTGCTCCTAGGTGAAAACCATCAAATGTGACTAAACAATGTGCATCCAATCCTTGCAATCGTTGGAAAGTATCAAAATTTCTAATATTGAAGGGTCTTAAATTACCTGAGGAATATACTTGATCGCTGTCATGAAAACTTGTATGGTGCTGAAATAACAAAGTATCAATTATATTCTCTTCAAGCTGTCATATATATTGAAATCCAAGCCCAGTAGGCCCCCACTGGTAAATAGTATTTTTTGTTAAAAAATTGAAATATAGAGTGATGCATGAAAAATGAATAACTTACCTGAAGACAGATATAAGCCAGAGCCATGAATGATTTGGCCATGCTATGATTACACAAACCAGAGCAGTTGCCCAAACAATTGCAGTTATGCCGGTGCCCAATTTAGAGACCTTTTGTGTCCCACGCTGTTTTATAAAATAGGTATTAGAAAAATTGTCTATATACTTTCATGCATCATTTTGATGATTGAAGCTAAATACATATATCATTTGGTTTTAAATTTCTTTGACAGAAAATGCCATCAGCTCAGTGGATGAGGCACGAAAATGGTCTTACATGAGGCATTCCTGTTATTTCATTTGCTTGACATACAACCATTTGCACCAAATAAGAAAAAGTTCTATCACAAGTCTGATCAGTAATTTTAGATAAACCAAAAAGTTCTAGATATAGGAATTCTTAGGACAACTAAATTCTTCTGCTACTGCAAAACCCCATCCCTCCCAAAAAAATTCAAAATGAAAAGAGAATATGAAAAGAGACACTCACTTCATAGATAAAGACTTGAAACAATGTAAAAGCAGTCAAGGCAACAGCATGAATGGAGAAGCAAACATCATTTAATGCAACAGGAATTATCTGTCAGGGAAAGCACTAATAAGGTACCATCATACAATAAACAGCACAAGCAATATATACTTTACTGTCTATTGCATCAAATGAAAATTGTTTCAATTGAGCTTTTGCTTCTTAGAACAATAAACTTTTTAACTTAACACAAAGCAAAATATGCAGAAGTAGCAACCTCATCTCCATATTTTTCATGGTACTCCCTCTGTATCTCAGAACTGAAGTACATAGCAGCATTGTATATGAGGTATGAGGAGTGCTTTGTCATATTCAGCACCAGAAAGTCAAAGTTTAATCCCACAACACTGTAAGAAGTCATCCAACAGAAATTACATAAGAAAAAGAATGCATGCATATGAGTAGCACAAATAAGAATTATTAGACTTTTCTTTTAACATTTTACACTGTACAAAACAAAGTATAATTTATTGAGGATCTTTCTCCAAGTACAGCGCAGTATTGAATGATAATTTATTCAGACAAGGGACTAAGTTTGCTAATAATTGACTGGTAACGTTCTTACAAACAGAACAACCGTTGGCTTGCTAAAGATACAAGATTCACTTCTTTCCAATTTTGCCCCTGGAGGTCATAGGCTAATTTTGCTCACTGGTAAAAACCTGGTGCAGTGCCTTGTAAAGTTACTATAAGCTTAGAATGGCCTTTGACTAGCATACTGACGAAGTAAAAACGAGAGAAATCTAAAGAAAGATTTCAGTGTGCCTTAATTCAACAAAATCAGTCCCAAAACGCAGTAAAAAAACCAACAATATAAGCGCTTCTGACATTATTAAAACCATGAGGCAGAACTGAATTGAAGAAGCAAATCCCCAATTAGAGAAGAAACCGAAATAATCTGATCAAATCATGTGAGGTACCTTTTCCTCCGGTAGTTGAGAATAACTTGTGGGTAGAAGCTGAAGGACCAAGAGAAGAAGGCGATCCATCCAAGGACATTGTATACGACTTCCAAGGTCAAAGAATTCCAGGAAGCCATTATCTCTTCTCACTTCCTTCCTCAGTAGTCAGTACTAGGAATTGATCTTTATTTCGGATGTTGATCGTCGGAACACAAGTCTTTAATTCAGATAAGAAAGATCAACGGAACAATATATAGTCCAACGTTGAAGTCGACGGTCATTTGGAAATGCGCTCGGTATCGGTCTTATTTACGAAGATGCCAATAATGAGAAAAAGAGATGCTCGGGGTAAAAATGGGAAAAAAGTTAGAAAAGATATCGGGTGCAGCAAGAAACTGAGAAGGCGATGCACGTGTCAGTACAGAATCTGGAGGGGATCTGGGGACGGGGGTAGCTCAATCATCGCTCATCGCTCATTGGTGATGCAACGACGGACCCAGATTCTCTGTGAAATTTCCCCTATAAATATCTTCTACCGGGTCACTGACATGAACCTATGGTATTATTAACCTACAAGTAGATACACTTTGGAATAATTTTTTTCAGAATAAAAATAACAGTAATTTATTCAAACATAAAATTTATTATTACTAAACAGTAAAAATAATTGTTTACTATTTTAAGTGAAAGATAAAATCACTATTATTTTTCTCAACTTTGTATTACATATAATTTAAATAATATTTTTACAATTCAGAATTATATCATATTTTCTCTATCTTACGCTAATTTAAAAATTATTATTTTTCACTATTTTTATTTTTTATTTTTTATTTTTATTTTTTATCATATATTATTCTTTGCAGGATTTAAACATACCCTACAGCCCTACTAATACAGCAGTAGGGATTACTGATTAGTAAAGTGCCTGCTGACTGGGGTGGTAAATCATAGAACAACCGAGCGTGATAAATTTTGACGGAATATTTCCAAACCAGAATGAAACCAATTCCTATCCAACCCACGATCAAATCAATTCCTATCAAACCTACGATCAAACCAATTCTATCCAACCCACGATCAAATCAATTCCTATCAAACCTACGATCAAACCAATTCCTATCCAACCCTCGATCAAACCAATTCCTATCAAACCCACGATCAAAACAATTCATATCAAACCTACGATCAAACCAATTCTATCAAACCTACGATCAAACCAATTCCTATCCTACCTACGATCAAACCAATTTATATCCGTATCCATTATTGAGTAAGAATAATATAATTTATCAACAACCAAACCAGCGGTGCTTATTTATATAATTTTTTTGGCGGTAGTAGTAGTACTACGTATGGGCGTAATTTAGGCGATAATATTGATGACGTGAAGTAGTGTTGATCCAACGATAATGGAATTAAGTGATGATCAGGATGAAGCAAGATGATGGTACGTCCGTATTATTCAAATGAAGAAAAGCAGGAGAGGATTACACGACCGATCGATCGATGAATCGAAGATGAGGAAATTCAGAGATGCGATACCACATTGTTAGTTCTGGACGAACCGAGAGACACCATCCCAGTAGAAGCGTTAAATAATTTTGAGATGTTTGACCGTTTAGCGCGAATGAATATCTTTTAGGACTCGATGATGAGTTAGTGAAAATAGAATATTTGCTTCTAAATCGGCTTTAAATTGGGTAATTTGTGATTGGAGTGTTAGGAAAAACGTTCAATGTTGGGTACAAGAAAGTTGTAAAACACGACTTATTATGAAATACAAAGAAGGTAGTTGTCCTTGGAGATTATACGCTAGACACGAAGAGGGCTCGACCACATGGAGGATCATCACAAATAAAAACCCCCACAACTGTAGAAGACCACCGGAGACCGCAAACACTTACAACTCACATCTAATTTGATTGCGGGATGTGTTCGACAACATTTAAAGAAGGATCTCTCTCTAACGGTTCAACAAATCGGTATGATTATAGAAACAAAATATCCGGTGTGGCACCGACGTACGGTAAACTTTGGCGTGGCGAGAAAGAGCAATTGAACAATTATTTGGCACTTGGGAAGGATCATATACATTGCTTCCACAGATATTGGAGGCGATTGCTCGGACTACTCAGTGTACAAAATTTAAATTATTGACGTGTGATACTTCGGATAATAATGTAAAAATGTTTAAATCCATAGTTTGGGCTTATGGACCGTGCATTGCAAAGCGTTTAAACATTTAAGGCCGTTATAACTATTGATTTGGATTCTTATCGGGCCGTTATAAGGGTAGATTATTGATGGCGTGTGGATACGATGCGAGAGAATAAAATCATTCATCTAGCATTTGGAATCGTGGATGCGAGAAAATGTGGACAATTGGGGTTGGTTCATGCGATGGGTCCGTAATGAAGTGATCCAATGTAATATGAAAATATGTGTTATATCCAACCGTCATAGGGGAATAAAGGGAGTTTTTGAGCGACCGCATTTGGGATGGTGCGTACAACATGGAGAGGCGGTACACCGGTATTGCATGCAACACGTCGAGAGAATTTATATAAGGAAGCGGAAAAGCTGGAAAGAAAGAAGATAATCTCGAGAGATGATTTCCGAAGAAGACTAGCGAACAAAAAGAAACCGCGTCGTTTCGTAGAAAGATGGCGAATTTTGAGGAAATCAAATAGAAAAGCTTATGATTTTTTAAAAAAAGTCGGCGAGAAGATTAGAAAATGATGATAAAGAACCTCCTAATTTTGCTTCGTGGGCACAAACGTATGATGGAGGACATCGATGGGGTATAATGACCAAACAATGGTTACGAAGCTCGAATAGCGTCTTCGAGTTGAACGAACTTTACCGGTTGCAAAGCAATTGTGGAGGGAACATGGTATAAATGTGCTAAATGGTTCGATAAGAGGGAAATGGAAGCAATGAACCGCATAGAGCATGCAAGCAATGGCCAAAAAAATTGATGACATCTTGGCAAAACGTGACGACAAAGCGGGTTCGTGTTGATATTATTTTACTATATTTTACAAAATTTTGAACATATCGTGATACCTTTTGTATTTGTTTCAATAATTACGGCTCGTATGAACGTAATTCCACTCGGAATCGCTCGAGGAGAATATGAGGTTCATGTGCTTGGTGAGAGGATCGAGAGTGGAGGGTATGGACCGTTCAAGTACAACTGTTACAATTTCGAGTGAACGACGCACTCGAGATGACCCACAATTGCGGAAGCACACGCACGTGTGATTGTCAAAAACCTCAACCGATCGGGATACCACTGCTCTCACGTAATTCTTTGTATGCCAACATAGAAACTTTGATGTGTACGGTTTCATAGATGAGCGATACAATACACTCACCTCTCGAATACTTGGTGGGACAATTTCATTGTTACGGTGATCAACAAGTTTGGCCGCCATATCTTGGAGAAACTATAATACCGGATAAAGAAGCGATAAAAATTGGTCGGCGTGCGAAGGTTAGACGTCGAATGGTAATGGATGAGATGGAGGGCGGGATACGGGGTCGAGGTAGAACGAGAAATATACGGTCTTACGAAGGTGGGTCATATCGAAGAGATGAAATGAGTCGTGACCCACTTCCAATGGATACATTACAATCGGACGGCATAGGAGTAGGGCTTCAAGTCCCACAACAAACGAAGAACCCAAACTTCTCGAAATACTTTGCAATCATCGAGACACTCAACTAGTTATGATCCAAGAGATAACAAACGAATAACTCAAACTTCTCGAGATGCCTTGCAATCGGCGAGACACTCAACTAGTTATGATCCAAGAGATAACAATGAATAACTCAAACTTCTCGAGATGCCTTGCAATCAACGAGATTCTCAATCGGTCATGATCAAGAAAGAGAAGGCATCAATGCTTCAACTAGGGGTGCTAGAGGAAATAATTTTGGAGGTAGAATCTTAAATTTTTTCGCACGGAGGAAAAAAAAATGATGTATGTTTTATTTTTGCGTACTATATGTGTGTTGTATTTAAGCAAGGTTATGTTCTATTTAAGCAGAAAATATGTTTTATTTAAGCAGAAACTTCATAATAAAATATAACCACAATAAAAAAATAACATAGAAAGTCCATAATAAAATAATACAAAAAAAACAATATCCATAATAAAAAAACAACATATAAAAAAACAACATATAAACTACTCCTGACGACGCCTAACATATCGACGTGCTCTCGGACGTGTCTGTAAAAATAAAGACGGTATATCAGTGAGCTGCTTTTTTTTTTTAAACAATTAATATTGACTAAGTTGTAGAACAAACAACTAACCACGCTAGGTGTATATCGAGGAGGTGGATGAACGTCACGCGCTCCCGACCATGAGCAAGTGGAGTGAAATCTCGTGTCTGTGCCAGGCTCTGCAGCATCATCCTGGATATGCGATGACTCTCCAGGCCCGGAAGGATAACCATACTGGGCTGCCGGATCATAATCTTGGGCCATCTTTGCGGATCCATTGCTTTGGTCGTCTATGCGCGTACATGATCCATCGGTATCGGGTCCGTGAGAAATTTGAGTGCCGAATGGATCCGAGAAGCGTGCACCCGATGGATCGGGAATCTCAACGAGACAACCTAGCAATAACTTCGTTCCAATCGTAGTTCTCGGACATCCGTTAATACGTTTAAATCATTTAAATTATGCTATTAATACGTTCAAATCATTGAAATCAAGGTATACAAGACTTACGTTGTCGAAGAGAGACGTGAAGTCGACAGCCTCATAGGGGAAATGCGGTGGATGAGTAGTGGATGGAGTCGGTGCGATCTCGGTATCACCCGTCGAATCCGAATAGCATCAATATCCGTGGGTAATCCCGCCGCCGTAAGAAGCTCGTCCATCTTATGAGGCATGCCCGCATCCTCAAAATGCCCCTTGCAATCGGCGAGCGAAATCTTGCCAAACCGTCTCCATCCCCAGTGACCGCCCATCCTCAAAATACCTTCGGTGCACTCTTTGTAACTCTAGCGATACGTTATACAATGATTACATACATATATTACTTATTACCGAATAGTGCATATAGATATATAAATTTTATAAATTTTAATATACCGTGCGTTGTCGCGCGAGGTACGTGAGGAATGTAGCCGATGTCAGGGATCTCCGCTGCTGAAGGTATAGGAGGTACGACATCACTCGGATCAAGTGGAGCGCTAGTGGCTCCATAGAAATCATACCACCGTCGATACATCCTATAGTCCTCCGCATTCCACTCTTCTTCATCCGGGTCTCGTGGAGGAAGCTCATTCCATATGTCTACATACGCCTGATGATGTTGTCTCCAGTTCATTTTTTTTTCTTGAATCCAAGCGCAGATAATTTCTGATGCTCCTCCAGAAATGCCTGTAAAATTAGTTAGTATAATTGTGCAAATAGTTAGTATAAGAAATAATACATATAAAAATTATAAATGGTAGAATACCTCGGGAAGTGGAGGCGGTACTGACTGAAGTAAGCCGAACTGTCGCCTCACCCGATCCGGATAGTACCACTCTACTATCGGAAAGTAAATAAGTGGAAGCCGACAAGTATACGAGTCCATAGAGTCGTCTACGCATGTCGGCAATAAGTGACGAACCGACTCGTACGGCCTCCAATTGACATACGTGTCCGACAAAGATAATCGGTGATCCTCACGTACTTCACACCGACGTGTGACGGATTGAGATATCTCGCTCTTATCAAGCGTCCATTTCCTATTATCGTTCAAATTATAATTAGTGATTACACATATATTTTCATCGATTGATTGATTATTTTTAAATTAAATTATTACCCGCCAAAAGGCGCACAACTATCACGGTCGGTGTACCCCGATCACCACCGAAAATGAATGCATCGAGGGGGTAATGGACGAGCGGGGCAAACGCGTCCAGCTCCACAACAACAACAAAAGCCACGGACCACCAATACTCCTCGTCAGTCCTTGGCATGCCACATCAAGACGCCGATATAAATAACCAAGTACCGCAGCGCCCCAATTTCTTCTTCTACCGAATTGTAAATCTTCCTGTAAATTAAATATTAGTAATAAAATTATTTAATTATGAAACATAAATTATTTTAAAATCCTTAAAATACTTACCGTCAAAATCGGCAGAAGAAACGCCGGTACAGAGTCTCCACTGTTGTCGGGGAACATGATACACCCCGCCAACTCCAAAGCAAAACCGATCGCATATTGATTAAGACCCTGATGATCGTCCGCTCTCGGAGCGTGATCAAAGTAGGGACCGTAACTCTCGTAGGGAAATAGAACGTCCGCAAAATTTTACATTTAGCTTAATCACGAGCTTTGTGAACGAAAAAAATTTAAATTTTTGTACAGTTTAATAAATTACCTCCCATCTTTGCGAGAACGTCGATATATCATCCCGCCCAAATAACCGACGGATGTATCCCGAAAAATCTCCATCAAGTATATCCAATCACCGACTCACCAATGGTGGATAAACCCCACAGACATGCGACGTCCTAAAAAAAATTATATTACTATACCATCTTTTTAATTTTGTAATTAAATTAATAATATTTTATTATTTACCTCTAGAGTCACGGTCATCTCGCCAAAAGTGAAGTGAAATGTATGAGTTTCGGCCTCCAAAACTCTATCAACGCGCTCAATAAATCCGTATCAATCTTTAAGTTACGGCTTCCGCTTCTTGGACATAAATCTCACGCAATCGGCGAGATGAAGAAATCCCATAACTCGCAACCTACTCGAATGTGCGAGATGTATGGTATCGTCGGACGGTGAGTGCGGAAACGAATGATATTGTTTCTCTCTCGTAATTTTCATTTCATAATTAGCTTCTCATATATATGTATTTTATTATTATTTTTAAGAATATAATGTACCTCGCCCGACTATAATGTGTCCGATGTTTGTCTTCGGGAGATAAATTATGATATTGTCATTTCGTTGCTCGCTTTGCCATTATCTAGTAAAAAAATTCATTTCATAATTAATTTATAATTATTGTACTTCATTTTTAATCTATCTATCATATAATTAAATAATCAATAAATTCTACAATTAAAAGCCTAATTAATCTATAATTAAATAATAAATAAATCTAGAATTAATCTTCAATTAATCTTCACATTTAAACGTACAATTAATCTTCAATTAAACGTACAATTAATCTACATAATTAAATTATAATTAATCTACATAATTAATGTACACAATTAAATTAAATTATAATTAATCTACACAATTAAATTAAATTATAATTAATCTACACAATTAAATTAAATTATAATATACATAATTAAATTATAATTAATCTACATAATTTCACATTTAAATTATAATTAATCTACATAATTAATGTACACAATTAAATTAAATTATAATTAATCTACACAATTAAATTAAATTATAATTAATCTACACAATTAAATTAAATTAAAATTAATCTACACAATTAAATTAAATTAAAATTAATCTACACAATTAAATTAAATTATAATATACACAATTAAATTATAATTAATCTACATAATTAAATTAAATTATAATTAATCTACATAATTAATCTACACAATTAAATTAAATTATAATTAATCTACACAATTAAATTAAATTATAATTAATCTACATAATTAAATTAAATTATAATTAATCTACATAATTAATCTACACAATTAAATTAAATTATAATTAATCTACACAATTAAATTATAATATACATAATTAAATTATAATTAATCTACATAATTAAATTAAATTATAATTAATCTACATAATTAATCTACACAATTAAATTAAATTATAATTAATCTACATAATTAATCTACACAATTAAATTAAATTATAATTAATCTACACAATTAAATTAAATTATAATTAATCTACACAATTAAATTAAATTATAATTAATCTAGACAATTAAATTATATTTATATAAAATTACCTTTAATTGCAAAATCCAAACACAAAAATGCTCGCGTACGTTTTTTCCTCCTCTTCTCTTCCTTTTTCTTTCCTTCTCTTCTCTTCTCTTCTCTTCTCTTCCCCTCTCTCTTTCTCTCTTTCTTTCTCTCTTTCTCTCTTTCTCTCTCTCTTCCTTTCTCTCTTTCTCTCTCCTCTCAACACAGCATTGTATGTATGCGCGCGTTTGATATTTATATGGGTGAAACGCGCCACCGACGCGGTGGCGCGTTTTTCACGCCGCGCCGGTGGCGCGTTACGATTCGTATATTTAGAATTTAACCGTTATCAGTCTTATTATTAATAATATTATTTTATTAATTATTATTTTTAATAAAATCTGGTGGTAAATTGATGATAACTCGTAAGTCGTAAGAGAGAGAGAGAATTGTACTTGGATCAGAGGATAGGTTCTGAAGTGAACTCTCCGGGTCACCGTAAACGTCGGGTCAGATCTAATATAACTTCTTTCTTCTGGAGTCGATAAGGCCCGTGGGCTAAAAGAAGTTGGTCCCACAGGATTTCAAAAGACTAGAATGTATTTGGGCTGAGCTTCTGGACTGGAACAACAATGCTACAAGAAAAACACAAAAAATATACGTACCAATGAAGAAAGGCAACAATAAAATAGCCGTACATATAATGGCTGGTCTTTGTTATGAACGCCATTAAAATATGTGGTCGTCTCCTATATATGAGATACGTTAGTCTTTGCTGAAATGTACTCATAAAATCATCCGACACTGGTTTTGATTTGTAAAACTTCGTTTTATGTTTTACTTGTCATGGGGTTGTGGTAATTTCACATTACACTTCATATGGTACTGAAGCTTCAAGATCACAAAAGTTTAAAAAAAAAAAAGTTAGCTACAGAAGCAGTACATTATAGGCGGTGAACATAGTTATAAATTTATAATGATGGAAAAATAAATGTGAAATTCTCAGCCAGCATAAAACTAAGAGCTTATGAATATGGACCGATCATGAATTAGGAAGAATTACTGTTGAGATACACCTGTTTAATAGACCCCCAGCCCCCTGCTAATGCAAATGCCTGTACAGTCGAACTGTCAGAATTTACAACAGAGGATACTTAGGTTGATTCGTTGATTCAGGGTATTTGTTAAATCAGAAAGATCAAACTGAAAATCAGTGTTCTGATATCAAGTCTGGATAACAACAGAATATACAGGCTTAGAGAAAACTGCTTGCATTGCTCAAGAAAGTATTTACTGTCAAGAACTAAGAGAGAGAGGTTATATTCTCAGAAAATTCTTTTGAAAAAAAATGGTCTATTTGCATGTTCAATTAAGAACATAAAAAAAGTTACAGCTGTACAACAGAGATCCTCAAAAATTGGAGCATGGAAATCTCATATTCTCATTTCTGAGCTGCTAGAAAATAATCCTAGCCAAGCATATACTTCTCCTTCAGAAGAAGAGACTAAACAAAGCCATTATAGCCCCTTTTTCCACTTAATAGATATAACAGCTAAACCCTAAGATCTCTACTAACCTCAGAATACATCTTTTACCACCAGAAACAGAAAAAAAATGGCCATATATAAAAATATAAAAGCAATCCTCTTCAATTTATGGTCCTCAAGTAGCTCCTCGGCCTTCATCAATATCCATTTCAAACACTGATCCTGATTCTTGACTTGATGTTTCAGCAAAAGCTACAATCATCGTGTTGTCAACATTGCTATCAGTACAGCCACTCTTGCTTGTACTCCCTTCCGCACCCAAGATTCCTACCCAAACAACAAAGTTGAAATTGTGAGTAAGGCAAATGGTCTGGCACTTTTGAAATTACCTCCATGAGTGAAAAAATATAGTTTGTTGTTCCCAAGTCACCCAGAAATATGCCTAACCCATAATCTTTCAATTTCTCTTCATATATCATAATATATTATTCACTACCCAGTGTAGCATGTAATCTATCATAATCAGAAACAATTACTGTACCTTGCTAACCAATTCCCATATAAGGTTTCTTTCAAAGCCAATTTCTTCCTAAACCGCAAGCCTTATGAATTAAAATATTAATGTATCTGCTTATTTTACCCTTCTAAGATTGAAAGTAGTAAAAGTAACAGTAAACTCGAACTTGAGCCATCACTCATTCACTTTTGCCTTTTCAGCCTTACCTGAAGAACCTATGAAGGGCTCTCTTTCTCTAGGGGCGGTTACCACTTTGTTTTCCCTCTCCTCTGGGTAAAGCACATAATGCTGGGATATAAATAGCAGATCAAATAGTATGACTTCCTGCATTAAACAAAAAACTTCTTCATTCAGCTAAATACCCTCTAAAACTCACTTTTGCAGCCATACAAATATCTCGTCCCAGATTCAAGTCTCGTCAAACTTTCAGATTATATTTATCTGTTTGGACTTTTCTAGTTTAATTAAAACATAAATAAGCATTAGTTTTCACCAATGATGTTAGATCAGAAATTTACTCTTTTGCCCAAAATACACGATGGAGAAATTGATGTGAATGGCCTCTCATTTAATTGTAAGGTTCTTACCAGAGAAAGCAGTAGCTTGCCAGTATTTCCGTAAAAGTTCACCGTAGAACCTATGTAATAATAAGTATAATTAGAGAAAGAAAAACATTGTTACAAAAATTATAAAAAGGATCACAAAGCACACCATTCATAGCTGAATCAACTGCTAAGACTTTACAACAACCAGACCTGGCCTATACGAGAGCAAAATTCATAAAAGCAATTCATGCTATAATAGTGAGCCATGCGAATAAACATACCCTGGTCAACAGATTGTGCACACATTTGTCCAAAACTGAAAAGGCCTCCAAACAAGTCAAAGATGACGAACCCTATGCTCCATCCTACCGTACTCTTGCGTTTGAAATTTGTGACAGCCTTGGATATAGAAAAGTAAAGTCAAGAAATTAACTAAGATATTATGTACTGTCAGAAACTTAATATAACAGTAACAAATACAGGTGCATTACAATTATTGAAGTGAAAAGGAGGGATCAGTTTGATCGACCAAAGGTACACATCATACTTGGCACCATAGAAGATGACAATAATTAGAAAAGAATAGCAAGCCAGCAGTTTCTATACTACTGAAACATACAAATAGGACTTTTACATATCAGATTTTTTTTAAAACAGTAGTCTATAGTTACTGAGTGCTATTTAACAAAAAGTGAAGCAAGAGTAACAATACAAGATAAAAACAAGATCTGTAATACCTGTGGAATATACTTGATTGTTGTAATAATGACTTGTATGTTGCTGAAATCATTAAGTTATGAAAATGCAAAACATTAGATCCTTAAAGTGAACATATGAGCGAGAGAGAGATAACATATAAATTGTCAGATTGTTTGAACTTTGAACTAGCTCTATTACAAAGAAGAACCCAAAAGAACTTACTTGAAAATGGCTATAAGCCACAACCAGGAGTGCTTAGGAAAGGCAACAATAACAGAAACCAAAGCATATGCCCAAATAATTGCAGTTATTGCACCACAAGTCTTAGAGATCTTTTGATTTCCCCGCTGTGCAGATAATTTAAAAAAAAAAAAGAAATTAACAAGTAGCGCAAGTTGTGCTGATAACAAAAGAATATGTTGATTCTTGAATAGAGAAGCACTTTCATGAAAATCTATTCTTCAGTCCTGAATTCCTCTATGATATACCCTCAACAATATGTACAGCCTCCCATCTCTTCTACCCAAGCTTGTTAGTTCCTTTGTGGTGATCATTTCATTTCCTAATCGCAGCTCATAACTTAGGATTTTAGAATCTGTGTCGGTACCAACAACATCTAAGATTGTTTGGGTACAACAGTTTGCAGGCTTAAGTAGTTTTTCAAGACCGGCTGTAATACCTCTCCTTCGAGTTAATTCAGAAAATAAGCAGAGTAAGATTTACTCACCTCATAAATGAAGATCTGGAATAAGGTAAAAACCGTCAAGGAAAGAGCATGTATAGAGAAAAGAACATCATTTAGACCAACTGGAATCATCTGTCAAGGAAAAGCAGTCGTAAGACATCCTGACATGCTAATAAACAAATACCCACAACATTTTTTTGGCAGATAGACATAATTTTTAACATCACCAACCTGATCAGATCCATACTTATCACGGTACTGCCTCTGTACATTTGAACTGAAGTACATGGCCGCATTGTATATAAGATATGAGGTGTGCTTTGTCAGGTTCAGCGCTGGGAAATCAAAATTGAACCCCACCACACTATAAACACCAATTGATTCAAATCATGTCAATGAAGAAAAAACGAAAGAGCACGTAAACCGGTCTTCGCTTGCCAGGTACAATGCAAGTATGCAACAAATAGAGAAAGGAAAACAATTGAAGCACCTTTTTCGTCGGTAGTTGAGGAGAACTTGAGGGTAAAAGCACAAGGACCAGGAGAAGAATGAGATCCATCCAAGGAAACCGTACGCAACTTCCAGGTAGATCGAATGCCAGGCGATCATTGTCTCTTTACGGTTTCCCCTTCCACTGCTTGGGATATTTCATCGAGCAGGGATAGCAGATTGTAGATATAATTCAATTTGTCCTCCGTGATGGTTTATGGTCTAATCAGTGGAGCCGAAGCTGAGTGAGAGTAACGCAAAAGCCCCAGTCCAGCTGCGATCCAGAGAGCGACTAGCTACTGGCGACTGGCGAGGAAGAAAACGATAATGAGAAGGGTGTTAAACCAGTGAAAAGGCAGAGAGCGATGCAGAATGTAGAAAATAATTTGGGTTGCCCAAACTACTTAAGGATTAATTCGGGGAAAGACTAAAGAGAGGATGATACCAGGGCTGTCACTTTGCAGTAGCGCTGCAATCAATGGTGTTTCAAAATGCTGGTACAGGTGATCCCATATGTTATATGAAACGACATTGAGAGCAAAAAAAGCTTTCCGATGGATTATTTTGATCTTATCCGTTCGATTAGAGATCAACGGTAATGATTTAGTAATAATAAATTTTTGTGCATCAAAATTTGTGTTTAAACTTTCTCACAGCCGTTATGATTAAAACGAGCCGTTGTGATTAACCTCTCCACAGAAATTATTCTTTAGAGGATGTAACTTCCCATTTATAGCAATGTACATGAATCGTATATTTAATAATAAATTCTATTTTTTTGAACGTGCTGTCAATTATCAATGACATCTTAAAAAAAATCGTGTTTTCAATTTTATTGTTTTAAAAAAATATTAGTTATAAATCCGAGTGATAATTCACTTTTTGGTTTTTTAAGTTTTTACATCAAATTGGTCTTAAATTCTTTTTTTTAAACATCTAGATTGTTGAACTTCTTAAAAAAATTAAATTGATCCTTAAATTTTAAATTACACTACATATTTTTTGAACTTTTGAATAGAAATAATTTTTGTGCATGAACTTTTCAAAAAAATATATTGAGTTCAGATTGGATCGAGTTTGGGGTATTTTCTCGTGTATAGGGATAATACAGATCGATTCGAGTCAAGTTTCAAGTTATCTAGTATCGTCTGATTTCGAAATAATTCGGATCAAGTCGGATTGGGTTTGAATCAGTTTGACTTTTTAAAAACTCAGCTAGGGTCCAATTAGGATCCAAGAGGGTTGACTGAAGTTTTGCCACTTAAAAGTGATAATTGATCAGGTCGAGCAGGGTCAGATCAAGTTAATTTGATCAGGAAAGTTCATTGGGTTGCGGGTCAGGTCGAGTTTTTGAATTGCTTAGTATCAGCTTTTTTTTGTCTCGAGTCAATTTGAGTCCAGTCAGGTTTCAAATTGTCTAGTTTTGTTCTTTTTAGGTCTCGGACCAATTCATATCGGGTGTCAAGTTAAAAGTAATATTAAAATAAATTTTGAATTATCAATTTAGCTTTTTTTTTTTAATTTAGTGATCAAATTAATTTTTTATATAAAAAGTTGAAAGGGTTATGTGATGTAATTTTAAGTTTAAGGACTAGTTTATTTTTTTAAAGAAGTTGAAGGACCAACTTAATATTTCTTTAAAATTTAAAAATCAACTAGGTGCAATTTAAAATTTAAAGACTAATTTATTTTTTTGTAAAAAAATAGGAGAATTCTTCCTAGATCTGATGATATTATTATGGGAGATTCTCCAAAGGATCAGAATGATTTTGAACCATTTAATTTTGAATATTAGATGATTAAAATAATCTTTTTTATATGATTAAAGGAGAGAGATTATGAGAAAAATATTATCCTAGATAAATAAAATAATGATAATTCTTTCTAATTTATATTAATACTAGTCTATTATTATTTTATAAATGCAGACTTATTTTAGCAACTATTGTATGTTCTATTTGTGACTAAAATTTTCTATTTGTTTGATATTTCAGCTTGATTTTTTTAATTCTAAATTACAAATCCGCACAAAACTGCTGCGGATACATCTGCGTACTTATGCCTATATAGTTGCTAATGATCTTAATCAGACGACTTCATCTTAAAACATTAATTATAGCGTGTACTACAAACTATCAAAGATGATAATGAATGTAATCATTGAAGTTAGGGCGAGGCTATTATATTATACATATTACGTATTTTTGTTTAGAATGTTAGTAGTCAATTTAAATTGCTCCACATGATCTTCATATATAAATTTACTTATAAAATCAATTTTATATTTTTAAACATTTTTATTATTTCCTAGATAAGAAAAAAAAAATATTTCTTTGAATGAGTCATAATATTTAAATCAAGTAATTTTTTAATTATCTAAAAAAGAAAAATAAATACTAAAAATTATAAAATTTGGTTAGGTATATTTAATCATATTAAATGATTTGGATCTACTATTAATATTTAAAAAAATAGTGTGGATCTGTACTAGGGATCGAACCAAGGTTCAAACACAACTTAGTAGCGTTTATCTAGCATGAGACGATGCTTGGAACAATTCGAGAATGAGGAAAAGTTCACTGGCACAAGTCACACCTTTGGGCACCTGAGAAAATGATAAAATAGCATTGGATACTCTCTCTCCACACAGGGGATATTTGGCAGCCCCTCATAGGGCAATTGAGCATGTCTGTTACTACGAGAATATTCTGAAGCTTGTTCTTATCTCCAAATATTTGAAGCTTAGAATTTCAGCCATCTGATGATAACGAAGGTTGAGATTGTTACAACTCACTAATCCTCCTTTCAATCATACAACCAATTAGAGTAAAGAAATGTTGAAAGAAGCTGATTGGATGGTCGAAAGAAAAATGAACAGATAGTATTGTTACATTGGCCAGTGCCAATGAATAGATAATTCCCCTTTTACCCCTGCTGCCCTAATTGGAGATTATATATACCCCTCATCAGCAAGCATTAGGGCATCCCTAGACCTCAGATCAATACACTAACCCCTGGTTACAAAGATACAAACCAGAGATTTTCTGAAAAACACAACCTCTCACTACACAATACAAAAAAAAAAAAACTGAGAATAAACTTTCAAACCAGAATACAAAAGGAAGAGAGTTGAAAAGAAGAGAGCTCTCTAGTCTAGGTAGATATTATCCATGTAGTTCTTTTGCGTGTAAATCCGCTTGTTCAATAAAATAATGATTTTTCTTTGAGTATTTCTATTTTCTTTTCTGATCTGAGACATGCTTTAAGTTTCCTTTGTCATCTGTCATGATCTTTTTTATTCTCATTTCTTGTTTCTCTTCTTTAGAAATTATAAACTTGTATGATAAAATAATGATATGTAAGTTTGAACCTAAATCAATAAAGTTCTTCTTTAAAATACAAGCTGTGATGCTAGAAGTAATGATTGAAGAACTGAGATTAACTCAGATTTATATACCATTGAAGTTCATAATATAACATTATTTACTGAAATATAATAATAAACACAGTTCTCTTTTCTTTCACAGTGAATTTTTCTAGTTTTAAATTTTCAAATGCACTTTTATGATTTGCGAAAGTTGAGACGAACAGTCTCAGTTCGTGAATCATTGATGAAATATCTAATAATTTTTCATCTATTTTACTCGATTTTCTGGATTTATTCCAAAAGTTTATACTCTTTTATATTGTTTTATGGTTTGCAAAAGTTAGAGCTATCAGTTTTGATTTTGCAAATCATTAACCATAAGAAAGTGAATAAATTTTTATTAAAAATTTGAAATCTGTTTTATTTCTTTGCATAAATGTACAAATAACGATAAGCACCTTTGAATGTTTATCAAGTTGCTTTAAAGTATTATGTTTTCCCTTCAGATTTTTTAAAATAAATCAAAGTTCATTTGCTGTTATGGTATATAGATTTACTTTAGTGGGAACAACACTAAGTAAAGGATTAAAGCTAATAATCTTGGCAAGAACAGTGTCGGATTAAAAGTGCAATAACTTCAGTACGAACAGTACTGAGTTAAATTAAAGGATGTAGATATGTAGATACGAACAGTATCAGATCTATCTGAAAAATCCAATTGCGAACAACAAGAGGGATTAGAAAAGTTCAGCTTTTTTACAAGGTTTAAATTGAAAAAAAAACTGATAAATTAGACCAAGCTGGACTTTTCTGATATTTTCTCTAGGAAAATTTTACTCTCAATCTCATATTGGTGCAAAAGAGATACAAAATTGAGTTGCAATTGGATTTTACAAATTGGATCAGCTTCTGTCAAAAAGAGTGGAAATAGGCTTGAAATTCAGCTGAAAATAGAAAATAAGTTTTCGTTTGTCCAATATGCTTGAAATTTTTATAGCATTTACAAAATACCAAAATAAACTTCTGTGCAAATTTTTACATTTTTTTTTAAATTTATTCGATTTTATTTGGCGTTATTATGTTCAGCTTGAAAAAACAGTAAAATAATATTTTTCTGTCATTTTTGAATTTTCTTTAGATTTTTACTGTTGAAATAAAATGACTCTAGAACTCATATAAAAGGCTCTAAATAAAAAAACTTGTATAAACAAAAGTTGTTTCAAATAACCCCTTCTACCTGACTGTGAATTTGTTTGAATTATTCTATCAGTATTTTTGCATAAAAATCTAAAATACCCTCTAGTTTGCATCTGCACCCTTGGTTGTTATAAAATATAATAAACTGAGGCAATCTACGAATGTGATACCCATATTTTATCTTATATTCTTGTTTCTCATCATAATTAGAAACTATTTAACTGTCCATTAATTAGAGATTATTTAACTGAGGCAATCTATTTAAAAATTTTAAGATAAAAATACAAAGTTTTTGGTATTAAAATGCCCTAATTATTATTAACTGTCCATAAATTATAATTTTAACTCTTTAGTCAAAATCATTTAAAACTTAAGCAAAACATTATCAAATGAAAAAGTTTTATAAATAAGAGTTGTTCTATATAACCTGATTTAGTTTAATGTTATTTTGTATCAGGATGTTATTTAGGAAATTTTACATCAAAACCCAAAATTTTATTGATTTTGCATTCATCTCTGGAAATTCACAAAAATCTCATTTGAGTTGGACCTTTCTGAAAATATGATATGTATATTTTATTTTATATTCTTAAAGCTCATTAGAAATAACACTTGACTGCAAATTATGAGACATAAATATTCCTTTTAAAGCATGCAAAAAGCCAAAAAGGTTATGACAGATAACATTTTTCTAGTTTTAATCTCTTGAATAAAGATCCATTTGCAAAAATGTTCAAATTTTCAAAAAAAAATGAAAACGTTAAAAATGATGTTGCTCCTGACCTTTAATTCTACATCTCTATCAAAAAAAAAAAGTCAATCGTGTCATTTGCATGAATTTACCAGTAGAGTTCTAGAATAATTTATGTTTATTTGCATTGGACTTGCTTCGTCTGCATTATTGAAGCTTTTGAATCATAATAATAATAATCATATTCATATTACATTTCCTTTTATTTTAATTCCTTAAAATATTTGGTAAAAAAAATTAAAAAGATATCACGTAGCACCAGTGCACAAATCCAGAAATGAACTAGAATTGTAAGAATGAGTTACACTTAAATGATTCATGAATTTATTCTTGGTTAACTCCCTCTCTTTCAGATTGACTTTAATATATGAAGGATTGTTTAATGATCAATGATGTGTTAACAAGCCAGCAGTAAAGTACCAAACCTGATACCAAGATGACAATGGAATGAAAATAAGTCTAAGACTCTGAATTGCTCAAAAGAAATTATATGAGCATGATTAACACAATCAGACAATGTATTTTAAACACCTAAGTGAAGAAGTAAATGAAAAAGAATCTGAAAACTGAGAATTCAAAAAGATTGGCGCCCTAGTTAGAGAAAGAGAGAGCATTCCAAATAAATGTCATGTTGCGAATTAATTCACATTCAACACATAGTCATTTTCAAAAGGTCAGAATGATATGATCAAATTCAAGAAGTGTTAAATTGATGAAGAATTGCTTGTAAAATTCGGTATCGATTCTCAAGTTATAGTCAGTACATTGCTTTCTCTGTCAACTCAAGACTTAAGGAAGAAATCGAACACCATCAATGCTTAAACTACAATAGAACGACGCTAAGGGTGTAGTTGGATCTTCACTTGACAGATATTTTACCGTTAATCACCATAACAGAAATTTCAACGACCCTGATTGAATTCGAAAGAAAAAGATGAAAGGAAGAAGTCGTCGAAGATGGGCTTCCATGTTACAACCGGAATCTGCTGCTACAACAACAAACAAAGTCTTTAATCTCAAATAAATTAGAGTATGCTAGAAATAAAACCCAATCGAAAAACATAAGATCAAAGATTTCAAATATTTTCATAATAATGAATATGATAAAATAAAAAGAAAATAAATAAATATAATAATAATAATAAATAAATAAAGATGATAATAATGATAATATGCTAAAATTCAATAATAATTATAAAAATCCTAAAACATAAAATCCTAAAATTTTATTTTAAAATTTAATTTTAAATTCTAAATCCTAAAATCCTAAAAATCTAAGAACATGAAGTCTATAACTCTACTATTAGACTTTAACCACTAAATCATGGTTCAGGTACATGAATCGTCATCTTCCAAGCACTCATATCCAAAACAAGCTCTTTAAATATATTTCATTCCTTCAAATCTCTTTTTATTGCTTTCTCTCATGTCAGTCTCGGTCGACATCTTCCTTCTTTTATATTTTTAGGACGACTTAGAATATCGTTGCGTACTGGTGCTTTAGGAGGCCTTCGTTGGATATGACCAAACCATCGCAAACGATATTGGACTAGCTTCTCTTGAATTAGTGCTACTCCAAGTTTGTCCCTAATATCATCATTTCTGTTTCGATCTTTCCTTGTGTGGCCACATATCCAACGCAACATCCGCATTTCAGCTACACTCATCTTTTGGACGTGTTATCTTTTTGTAGCCCAACATTCTGCGCCATACATCATCGCGGGTCTAATCGTCGTCCTGTAGAACTTGCCTTTTAGTTTGTTTGGGACATTCTAGTCACAAAGAACACCAGATGTTTGTCTCCATTTTATCCATCCGGCTCTTATTCTATGACTAACATCTTCATCGATCTCTCCTTCACTCTGCAACATCGATCTCAAATACCAAAATGTGTTATTCATGGATATTACTCGTCCATCAAAACTAACATATCCGTCATTTAATTTTTCCCCGCTGAACTGACACCTCATATATTTAGTTTTGGTCATATTAAGTCTAAAACATTTCGATTCTAAAGTTTATCTCCACAACTCTAGTTTCTGATTGACTCAAATTCTGCTTTCGTCAATCGGACTACATCATCAGCAAAAAACATACACCAAAGAATATCTCCTTGTATGTCCTTTGTGATCTCGTCCATCACTAAGGTGAAAATATATGGACTCAATGTTGACCCTTAATGTAATCATATCTTAATAGAAAATGTATCGGACTCGCTGTCACATGCTCTGACATAAGTCACAACATTTGTGTACATATCCTTAATAAGGGTAAAGTACTTTGTTGGGACTAGTTTTCTTTTGAGCGCCCACCACATGATATTTCTCGATATTTTATCATACGCTTTCTCTAAATCAATAAATATCATATGTAGGTCCTTCTTCTGTTCCCGATGTCTCTCCATAAGTCGTCTTATCAAGAAAATCGCCTCCATAGTGGACCTCCAGACATAAAACCAAACTAATTTTTAGAGATAATTGTCAGTTTTCTTAAACGATGCTCGATCACTCTCTCCCAAATGTTCATGTTATGACTCATGAGCTTAATTCCTCTGTAATTAGTACAATTTTGAATATCTCCTTTATTCTTGAAGATTGGTACTAATATAATTCTTCTCCAATCATCAGGCATCTTATTGGACCAGAAAATGGTATTAAATAATTTAGTGAGTCACAATATTGTTATATCTCCAAGACATCTCTATACCTCAATCGGGATGTCATCTGGTCCTAACGCCTTATCTGTTTTCATCTTTTTTAAAGCTTCTTTCACCTCAGACTCTTGAATTCTCCGAACAAATCGCCTGTTGATGTCAATTGAGTCGTCGAACTCGATCATGGTTTTCTCACTCTCGTCGTTGAATAGCTTGTCGAAGTATTCTCTCCATTTGTTCTTAATCTCATCATCCTTCACCAAAAGTCTATCAGCCTCATCTTTAATACATTTAACTTGGTTGAAGTCTCTTGTCTTCCTTTCTCGAAGTTTAGCCATCTTGTAGACATCATTTTCGCCATCTTTTGTATCTAATTTCCGATACAGCTCCGTGTATGTCTGACCCCTTGATTCGCTCACAGCTTTCTTTGCGTTTATTCTAGCTTCTTTGTACTTCTGTATATTTTCATCACTCCTGTTGTGATGTAAACATTTATAACATTTTATCTTCTCATTGATAGCATTTTTTACATCATCATTCCACCACCAAGTGTCTTTAGGTTCATATTTATTTTCTCTAGTTACTCCAAACACCTCTATAGTCATCTTCCGAATGTGAGTCGTCATCTCCTTTCATATATTATCCGCATCATCACCTTTATTCTATGATCCTTCTGCAATAACTCTATTCTTAAACACCTGAGAAACGTCCCCTTTGAGCTTCCACTACCTTGTTCTCGTTATTTTCATGCCTTTATCTCGTCAAACGCATACCTAAAAATAAAAATCAGCCACCAAAAGTTCGTGTTGTGTGACAACACATTCGTCAGGTATAACCTTATAATCCATGCAATTTTGTGTCTCCTCCCTTCTAGTCAGGATAAAATCGATTTGGATCGAGTGCTGGCCACTGCTGAAAGTAATTAAATGCGATTTTTTTCTTTCTAAAGAAGGTGTATGCTACCATGAGGTCGTAAGCTATAGCGAAGTTCAAGATGTCTTCTCCTTCTTTATTTTGTTCGTCATATCCAAAACCCCATGTACCCTCTCAACCCCCATCTAACTGTGCCAACATGACCATTAAGATCTCCTTCAATGAAGAGTTTTTCACTACTAGACACTCCTCTAACCATGTCCTCTATGTTTTCCCCGAATCGTCTCTTGACATTATCGCTTAAACCTACTTATGGGGCATACGGATTGATGACGTTCAAGATCAAATCTCCAAAAATCAATTAGTTCATGATGATCTTATCCCCTTGTCTCCTAACTGCGACAACTTCATTCTTGAGGCTCTTATCAATTAAGATGCCTACACTATTTCTACTTTGTTCTTTTCCTGTGTACCATAATTTAATCTCGTATTCTCCACCATAAGTAAAGTATGTGTGAAAATAAAATAAAAAATGATAATGTATATATCTTTTTTTAAATAAATTAAACTAAAAATAAATAAAGTGCTTAAATGAATTTAGCCAAACAAATAAAAATGATCCCTCACTTAAATAAAAATAATAAAATCAATAAGTAAAAATAATAACAACAATAATAATAATGAATAAAAATATAAAAGTATAAATAAATGAAAATAAGGAACTCTTATTTACTTCTCTTGTTGAGAAATAATATATATATATAAGTAAATATTTTTTTTTAAATTAAGTAAATCACAAACATTCTTCTTAAAATATAAAATAAAAAGATCAACTCTTATTCAATAATTTAAAATTAAAATAGAATAAAAAGAAATAAAGTTAGATATATAAATGAATGAAAGAATAAAATAAATAAAAATAAATAATAAATATAACTCTTATTCAAAATTAAATAAACTTCAAACGAAAATGATTTAACAAATAAATACACAAATAAAAAATATTTTTTTATTATTCTTATCAAATAAAAAATTTCAATTATAAAATTAAATCAATCTTAATCTAAATAAAAATTAAAATATATAAATATATAAATAACCCATAATGTTCAAGGCTAAATAAAATCAAATAAAAATAAATAAAAATATCAAATAAATAAAATAAAATAAAACACAATTAAAAAAAGAAATAATGATAATAAAATAAAACACTACATCATTTTATTAAATAAAAAAAAATCAAACTCAATCCGAAACAAAAAAAATTAATTCGTGATCTTGATATTTGAGTTAGTAAGGAGTCTTAACTCAATATCTCGTATCTCAAAAATCATTCAAGTCTGTATATAATCGAGACTTTGAATAACTTGATTTATGAATTGGTGTAACGCTCCAGATTCATAGTCTAGAAGATCAGTAAAGACTAAGAAATGAGCCAAATCTCATATTTCTGATTTACCAAATCTTGATGCCGAGCGGGCAGAGCGCTTGCGTTCACATCCTGTATCTTGAAATTTTCACCATGATCTTAATATTTAAATTGGTAAGGACCCTTAACTCAATATCTCGTATCTCGGGAACCATTCAGTATCTCTATATGGATCATCGAGATATTTGAATGTATAGGTCCATGAGCTAGCATAGCGCTTCGCGTTCATGATCTAGAAGATCAGTTAAAGATGATCAAAATCTTCTTTGTCTTTCTAAAAATCAGTCCTTGGTGTTGAACTGACATAGCGCTTCAAGTTTCACATCTTTCGTACTAATATCCACATGATCTGAGCTGCCATTAATCAAGGCTAATGGTCTGAGTTGCCATTAATCGAGACTTATGGTCTGAGTTGCCATTAATCGAGACTTATGATCTGAACTGTCATTAATTGAGGTTCACAAGGTGTAGACTACCTTAAAAAGTTCATATCTTCCATACTCTTACTCACAATAACCACTTAAAATTGCTTAGTTATTCTATTTATTTTTCCTTTCTTAATCAGAGGTTCCTCGAGTTCAAAGTAATGGTAATTAATAATAGGGTTTGCGCCCATTGGAATCTTAAAGATCTCATAATATCTAAAAAATCTTTAAATATGAATTCTAAATTCATATAAATATATCAAATGAACATTTAGAGTGATCTTCGTATCCTTCTTCCGTAATTCATCGTTCAGTTTTTTCAGAGCGGTGAGAGGCGCGAAAAAGAGTTGGACATTCATGTATGTATAGCTAGTTTGTTTGTCTGTCTAATCAATCATCAATTGGTCATAAAATATTACGGGGATAATTTTATAAATTTAAACTTCACCGTTTTCGTTTCCATCTCTTCAATTATTGATTTCGTTTATAAGTTATGCTTCCTCTTCCTTCACTCTCCTTCCCTTCTAAAGTAAGGGCTAGGGTTTTAGACACATCTTTCTTTGTTTCCGATTGGATTGGCAATCACATTCAATTCAATTCAAAATCAGATAGCAAGGAGTAACACACACAGCAATGTATATGGGGCATTCTGTTGGCATGATGTCAGGATTCTATGACAATCAAATTTGCTTGCCCAGGGTGCATGACGAAGTGGAATGAGGGACTTGTCTGAAGAGGAATGGCGGAGGTGCGTGTATGTGGCCTAGTCACACTTCTCGACGAAAGGCAAAGAATGCGAGATAGAGAACAAAGAGGAATTGCGGTGAAAGATTAAAGAGGGCAGAGGAGATAGAAGAAGAAAAATGGAGAAACAAAATAAAACAGACTACTGTTAACGGCGTCCATTAAAATTATTAATCTTTTGGTTTTGTCTCTAAATAATTTAAGTTAATTTTTTAATTTTAATATTTTTTGATGTGATCACGGGAGCAACAACCTAAAAGTGTCCTAGTTTTTTTTTTAAATTAAATAGAGCTCTCATAAACTCTGATATATATTATTTTTTATATGTCACTCTTGAAATTTGAACCTATATCATTCCATAAAGAAACAAAATTATATTATCTGTACTAGACCTACTTTTTTAATTATCTCTTATTTTCATACCCTCCTCCAAGTTCCAACTCCGAACAAATACTGTAGCTCCACAGATAAATTATAGATATACGTGATTATTGTCTAGTGTTATAACACTTTGCTTAAATAAAAGTCATATATGGCCTTATGGGATTTACATTTGTTGTCTATGATAACTTGCTGTTATTGTATTTATGATAGATGTGGCCCACAAAAAATCCTTGGAAATTCTCTTATAAACTAGATCGACAGAACCGTTTAAACTAGGGTTAATTTTCTATATGTTTTCAAAAACTTGATCAGTTTCTGATATATCCCTATAAAGTTTAATTTATCATATTTACCTCTCAACCTTTATAACCATTTCTTATTTATCCATTATATAAATAATCCTAATTAACTCTAATTAAATAAAAAAACATTGAATTATCTCCAATTTAAAAAGTAGAATACACAATTATCCTTCGTTTTTTATTAGTACAGAATGACGTCTTAAGATTCTTAATTTTACTCTCTTCTCTCTCGTTGCTGATATATCTTTATGGCAGTTATTTTAATATTGATAAAATACACATGATATGCTTACAGACAAAACATTAAATTCTTTTCAACAAAAAAATGATCAACACGCAAGCTATAGACCTATAGTCATGAGTACTTGTCTAGATATATCACATCAATAACTGCTTCATAAAATCCAAGAGTCGATTGACTCACAATTTAAGTATAAAAAACCAATAAAATTTATAAATTAGATTCTCATCGTTCTAAAAAAAAATATACAAAAGACGGAAAGCTACATGAGCCCGGACGTCAGCATTGCACCATTGCACTTTTCTTTCCCGACGGGCCGACAGAGAATGCTTTGATCAAACAGAAAATTTTAAAAAGAAAAAAATCCTTTCTTCAACAATGCATTATTTGTCTCCCGGCGCATTATTTCAATTTTATTTGTAATTTTAATTCAATACATTTAATTAGACCAAAAATAATCGGTTGGCTACTCTAATAGATATCTGTCTCCATTATACGGGTGTGAATGAATACGGTACACATTGGATAATTTATTATTATTATTATATCTATTTAAAATTATTTTTATTTATATATTATTTTTACATCAGGGGCAGCATAAAAAATAATCAGTAGGAATACATGTATCAAAGAAATAGAATGTCTGAATCAAAAACCTTTATTTTTTACTACACAACCTTTTTTTCAGTGAACCATGGGTGCTTAGGTGTCGACTGCCATCTACCTTGATGTCGTCCTGCCTTACACATTAAAATTAGAGTTATACATATATTATTCTTACCCGTTAAAATAAATGAGTAATAAAATAATAATAGATGCTAATGAATAATTTTAATATATTAATTATTTTTATCACTATTTATAAAAATTATTTGAAAAAATTATTACTTTCATACAAATACATATCTCTTTTATTTGTATGAAATTAAAATATAAATATGCAATTAATTTCAACTTGAGCATCTTTTATCAAGTTTTTTTACTAGAAAACATTTTATCAAGATACTCTACTAAATATTATTCAAATATTATTATTTATCAAAAGACGGAATCTAGAAAAGATAATAATTATATTTCATAATTTATAACAATTAACTCACATAACTCGAGATAACTAATATAAAAAAAGAAAATTATTATAGAAGCTAATTATATTAAAAATAATATATATTTTAATAATTTATCATATAAGGTTACTCATATCTTTATTCATTTATTTAATATTTTTTATCCATGTTTGTATCTAATAAGTTGACGAAATTTTTTATTTATAGATGTCTTATCTGATACATTAAATACATACAATATATATAATATGAGTTGAGCTATCGTGTTATGTATCGGTTTTTTATTTTCAAAGTCTAAATTATCAATTGGAACATCTCAAAATAATTTTTTGTATGAATATCTTGTTTTAGACCAAATTTATATTTTTTTAATTTTTTAATTATATTTTTAGATAGTAGAAAATCACTTGATTTAATTATTATGAGTCATCCAAAATAAGTGATCTCTAACTATAAAAAGGTAAAAAAATTTAAAAATATATAAATTTGATCTATAACTAGATATTTATATGAAAATTATCTTGAGCAATTCAGATCGATCATTTTAATTTGGAAAATAAAGAACATATATATAACACAGATATAATTAGTACTATGCATATCACCATAACCCATCTATGAAATACATTAAATACATACAATATATATAATATATGAATAAAAGAGTTAAATAGTATCATGGATGCTCTTGGGACGTGTATTCTCTGTGGAGATTTTCTCATGCATAGCATAGATTTTCGAAGAGAAATCTGAATAACTCAAGTTAATTTGAATGGTTATGAAAAAAAATCTAAATATAAATTTTGATATATAAAAAATTTATTATTATTAAATTAGAATAGTTGATAACTGATTCTAATACGATTCTGACACCTGTGTCCCACTAGAGAAAATAGGCTCTGTGAAGATTTTTCTCTGTATAAAAAATCTAAACGACTATAAAAAAAAAATATATGAATTTTAAGGCATAAAATTATTTATTATTATTAAATTAAAATAATTTATCAATGATTGATTCAACGGTTTATAATAAAAAAAATCTGCCTCACTAATCTATGGCTCTAGCCTCTATGCTTTGCTTTGTGCCATCTCATTTCCATAGTTAGGGTTTGCTTCTCCCCAGAACTCTTCCAATGGTTCTACCTGAATCCGACACAGCATCTTCCTCCCAGACGGAAGGAGACGTCATATCTCCTTCTTGCGACCATCCACAAGAGGCATTAATCGAGGGATTCCACGATCTGAAGCTTTCAGAGGAGAAATCGGGTGATGCTTTGGAGGGAATTGATGGCGGAGAGAAGGAACTGGATCTGGAATCGGATTCTCCCAAAAAATGGAAAGATGGAAAGGCAGCGAAGCTGAGGTACCCCCTCAGGCCGGGGCAGCCAGATTGTTCCTTCTATTTGCGGTATGCGAGTTGCCGGTTTGGAATGAAGTGCAAGTTCAATCACCCTCATCCTCCAAAAAAGAAGAAGAACAACAAGGTGAATAACAAGAAAAAAAAACATGTATTTAGGAGAATCCAAATGATCGTGATTGTTGGTGTTTTGATGTAACCTTGGATATGATAGCCAGAAAAGCCCGAAATTGACACGTCTGTTGGACATGCTTCTTGTTTCGGAATGTTGTCTTTTTTGGATTAACAAAACTGAGCGGATCTGGACACTGTGATGCCATTTAGTATCTGTTAAGTGTCCTACACTCCTACTGAACCTAACTACCATACTGAAATCATTGGGGCTGATACTTAATTATTTATGCTTTCTTTATTTGGTAGGTGAAGCTGGGTAAATCATCCGATGCTGATCAGGTAAATTTTCATGCTATCAAATTTATTCAATTTGTCTTCGTAGTCTGCTTTTTTCACTCCAGTAACATACTTTTCCTTGATTATTTATGTTGATTCCTTCAAATTTGCTTCAAAAAGAGAGGTGATAAAGAAAAGGAGGCATCTTCAGAATACATGGAGCAGAGAGAACCTGAGGTCAATACTTGCCATTATATTGGTTCAATCATACTACTTTACGTAGACCGTGGTCTACACTGTAGTTTAACTGTTATGGTTTTATGCGATGTGTTGCTAATTGTGTGCTACTATTATAGGATGCCGATGAAGAAAGGAAGATAGTTATAATTGAGAAGACGGAGCTTGAGGTAAATTATTTATCATTTCTGAATCTTATTGAGACTGGACAACATCATGATTAAAATGTATTGTAGTTCAAACTTTTTTATGACTGCTTACTATCCTTATTCCAACCATTTTCAGGAGGCTGAAAAGAATTCTTTACCGATGAAGAAGTCAGAACCCAATGTAGATGCAGTATTTAAGAACTTTCTAGTGTTTGTATAAAACAAATGTGGAACTAATTAATTATAGTACAATTTTAGTACTATAATTCTTTTTGTTACTATAAGCACTTTATTTTCTTTTGGGTCTTACAAAGTTTGGTTCTTGCACACTCCCTATAACAACTTACGTCAGCTCCGTCTAATACCAAAACTTATAACGAGTCTTATTCATATATTTGTTGTTTTGATCTATATATGCTAAGTGTTTTCTGTACACATGTAACCGTTCTTATATATATATTTTTTTCCTTTGTGGCTGCTCATTTTTCTTTTTTCCTTTTTAAGGCTTCTAAAGGAAAGGAAAAAGAGTCTACTTCCGAAGCCACTGTACAAGAGTGCAAGGTCGGAGAAAACATTCATTTTACTGTGATTCTTATGTTGCTTTTAATTTCTATATAAACCTGTTCACGGAATAGGGCGCCTTAAGAACTTGAATGTCAAGTTACTTTCTGCATTATTTGCATAACAGAAAACCTTTTTGCAGTATTTTTCTTTACCTGGTGGATGCAAGTTTGGGAAATCATGTAGATATCTCCATCCTGAAGGGAAATTAGATGCTCCTCCACTAAAACTCAACTTTGTCGGTCTTCCAATTCGACCAGTATGTTAATCCTACCTGAACAACATTGTTCAACTAGTAAAAAAATTGAAGTTCTTTTATATTTCGGGAAGTAACATAATATTTTCTTTATGTTTGTAAATAGCACCAAACATTTGGACAAACTAGGATTTATCTGTTAGTTAGAACCAAGAGTTCAAATGAATGATGGGATTAGGGTCACCCTGTATTTATTTTCTCAGATCCCTTTACTTGCAACAAACACCCAATATTTATAAAATTTGTGAATTAGCACCTCATACCTTTTGGGTTAGTTTCAACTGACATATTTTTTCAAAACTAAGCTCGAGTCATGCAAAGCTGACAAACTTGTCCACATTTTTCTAACATTTGGTATATATTTATGACCATCCTTAGAAGCTTCCAGTCAGTTTGATAAGTTCTGAATGAATTTTCAGATATGGAGTTGATAATGCAAAATTAACATGATAAGTTTTTTACTGATGGGTTTTTTATGCAATTATCAAATATCAGATGTGTAAAATGTATAAAGTGCAAATATTATTTTTGGCCTCAGTAAACCTTTTTATATGTTTTGTTCAGAGTGAAAAGGAGTGTCCATACTATATGCGGACTGGTAGTTGCAAGTACTCGACTAATTGTAGGTTCCATCACCCTGATCCAACAGCCGTGGCTTCACAGGAAGAAAATCATGACAGTAATAGCAAAAAAAATAATAATCATGGAACCTTCAAAGAAAAAGCTCAACCAACAACTCAAGCACATCAACCAGTACCGGTTCCACCGGTGCAATCTTGGCCTGAACAGGGAACAACATTGAAAGAACCAATGCACTACATTGCTCCATCACCTCCTTCATATGGCCCTGGAATGGTTCCGCCTCATGGAATCTTTCCAAATCAAGATTGGAATGGATATCAGGTAGTGGTTGCTTTGTTTCAAATTTCCAGGTGCATGTCAGTACCAATCACACATCTCACGAATTAACACAATTGCCTATAGTGTATAACTTATGCTGACTGGCACCTAGCATTAGGATTGTGGTGCCTGGAAGATTGCTCTATATTTTAGGGAATTTGTCCATTTCCATTCACAATGACATCATATTCTTTTATAGAGCTTCAAAATAAAAAATATTATGCATGAAGCATCAGGCTTGACTCTGCAAACTAATGAGTTATGAGGGTTGTCTTATACCCTGCTGAATAACTAAAAGAGGGGATGTAAAACATGACGCTTCAATTAATTACAGGGTTCAAGTGACATTTTGTTATATCTTTTCTGTGCTCTCTCTGTCTCAGCGGATGTTGATTTTTCTCATGTTTAGGTACCAGTAAACCCCTACTTCGTCCCAGTTCAGAATTACCAGCCTCCAAGTGGGAGTCATGCTAGCATGCACCATCCACTTCCTTTTGATGAATATCCAGAGAGGCCTGGCCAGCTGGAGTGCCAGCATTATGTTAAGAATGGATTTTGCAAGTACAAACTCGCTTGCAAGTTTCACCATCCCAAGGTTCATGCCCCTTCAAATTCACCAGGAGCTCTTACATCAGTTGGCTTGCCTCTTAAGCCGGTAGCTATTTCTTGATCTAACTAGTAATATATATCCTTGGGCAGAGGCGGAACTAAGATTTTGTTTTAGTGGGGTCACTATATTTTAATATGAGCTAAAATTAAAATTTAATTGAAATTAGAGAAAATAAAATAAATCAATGGGGTCCTCTTTACAATTATTATACATTTTAGTGGGGTCATTATGTTTTAATTACTTAGAAATTCATCTAGTTCAACTAAATATTTAGTGTACAATTAAGATTATTAAAATTTGAGTGGGGTCCTGTGACCCCACTGGGCTACATATAGTTCCGCCACTGTCCTTGGGTTCCAAATCTCCCATTTTTGGCCCTAGAGTTGTATGATTTGTGCATCAGCCTTTTGCCATCATTTTTTTTTTCCAAATCTAGTGGTGAAACTTAAATGTGATTGTTTAAGTAAAAAATGAATCATTGCATAAGCATAATTAAAATTTGTTCTTCATTTCAAAAGTTTCAAGGGACCAAAACATTGCGAAGTACCAAACCCAGAATTTCTGAAGCTTCTATTTGAAAAGAGATTTCAATAATGCTTTTTACAACCATTCATGCAGTTTTCTTGAACCGATTATTCCTAAAGTATGTAATTATATAGTGCTGGGCTGCCTGGCTAGCATTAATTCGGTGATCTGTGTAATGGTTGCTACCAGTCAAGTATTTCCCTGCAATGCCAAATAATGCCGTCTGTTATTAAGTTTTTAAACGTGTTCATTGAACTTATTTATTCATCTAACCCCCTGATCTCTTGTTACTAGTTTCATTGGGTGCACTATTATTCATAAGTTAATGGACAAACATTATAATTATTGATATAATTCGCTACTTTGCTTGAACCAAGTACCATAGTTTGTGCTACTTGTAGGACCAAAGAATATTTGAGGAACTCCTTTCAACCAAGTGTCATAGCTTAGGGGCAACAATTAGAATTTTCTTCATGAAAGAACATCTCTGTGTTGCTGTGTTGTTTTTGTCTACTTTCCTCTCTAAGTTATCATCAAATTTTGGTATCCAGGATCAGCCTGTCTGTGTATACTACAGTCAATACGGTGTCTGCAAATATGGGCCTGCATGCAGGTATCATCATCCTTTGAATCATGCGCCGCCAGCTGCTATAATCGGACCACAATCTAGTTAATTCTCAGCAGCTCAGAAAGTTGGAAACACTAGTGCCCAAATTCAAGTAGAATTACCTTTTTGTTGTTCCTTTTATTTCTGGTGTCAAAAATGTATGAAGCCGGGAGGAACTGAAAGTTGATGCTTTAATTTCATGCTCAGATAGTTCTTTAACAAAGGAATTTAACTGCTGTTGGGTAGTGATTCTTGTTTTAATAACGTGTAACAAGGTAAGGGCATTAACGCTTTACAAATAAATCCAATATAAATAACCGGCTTACCTCGATATTTACATGGCAAATTAATTACATGCACATTTTATAGATGAACTGCCAAACTAGTCCACAAGTTCAATGCACACTTTACAGAGGAGCTGCAAAAAAAAAGAGTTGAAAATGAAATATAACATCTGCTAAGGGGTAATAATAATAGATGGGATAACCAATTGTATTTTAAGTCGTTCTAGGCCTGAGAATCGAGCTTAGTGGGTAACCAATTGTATTTTGTACATCTTTGGAAAAAAAAAATCTTCAAAATAGAATGCAGATCTCATCAACTAAAGAGGTGCAAAAGCATTTATAAGTCCGACAGTAATAATAATAGATGGGATGCCAAAAGGACCGGTTCTTACCGACGGGCATTTGTTGAGTTGGTCGCACGTTTCAATTTTGCTTGTATGAATAAATTTATACGTGATTTGTACTTAACATAAAAGGATGTAAATATTGACGTTAATTTAATAAGATGGAGTCTGGAATTCTAATTCATGGGTCATGCCCTCTTTTCGTTTTATTTATTTATGCATTTGAACTTACCAGCCCAGCACACTGAGGAACTCGCTTCGAGCGCCAATATTTTATTCTTGTTTGTAAAGACTATAACAGATGATCCCTGTCTGTAGGTTAATTACTGTCACACAGGCATTGCCACAGAAGATCCTTTCATACTGTTTATTATCTTCAGGATATTATTGTAATTAGAATAGAATTATAATCAAGACAATTGGTTAGCTCATGAGTTAGTTAAACTACTGTTTGTTAGAACTAGAGTTAGGATTAAGCCTCTGATGACTATTTAAACTGATGTACTCAATCTTCAAGGAATAAGAAAGAAACTATCCTCACTCAAGAAGGCAGCATCCCTTGTTCCAATCCTCATTTATATAGAAGTATTATAGGCTCACTTCAATATGCCACTCTGACAAGACCTGAAATTGCCTTCTCAGTCAACAAACTCTCTCAGTTCATGCACCAACCTACTGAACTACATTGGTTAGCTGTAAAAAGGGTGTTGAGGTATTTATGTGGGACACTGCAATTAGGTCTTCAAATCAGCAGAAAGTCTACTTCTCAAATTCATGCCTACTCGGATGCTGACTGGGCAGGCAGGACTGATGATAGGAGGTCTACCTCTGGTTTCAGCATCTTCCTTGGCTCCAATTTGGTTTCTTGGTGTGCTAAGAAGCAGCCAACAATATCCAGTTTAGCACTGAAGCTGAATATCACAGCCTGGCTCTTACATGCACAGAAGTGCTGTGGTTACAACATTTGCTACAAGAAATAGGACTCCATTCTCACCCAGCTCCAATCCTTTGGTGTGACAACATAGGAGCAACTTTTTTGGCTGCCAATCCTATGTTTCATGCAAGGACCAAACACATAGAGATAGATTTTCATTTTGTGAGGGAAAGAGTTGCTTCTAATCAGCTCAAAGTTCAGTTTTTATGCTCCAATGATCAGCTGGCAGATATAATGACTAAACCTCTTCCTTTGCCTAGGTTTCAACTTCTCAGAAGCAAGCTCAAAGTACTCTCCAGTCCTTTGACTTGAGGGGGGGTGTAAAGATTATAACAGATGATCTCTGTCTACTACAATTAATTACTGTCACACAGACATTGCCACAGAAGATCATTTCATACTGTTCATTATCTTCAGGGTATTATTGTAATTAGGATAGAATTGTAATCAAGACAATTGGTTAGCTCATGAGTTAGTTAAACTACTGTTTGTTAGAATTAGAGTTAGGATTAAGCCTCTGATGGCTATTTAAACTAATGTACTCAATCTTCAAGGAATAAGAAAGAAACTATTCTCAGTTTACATTGTTCTTTCCCAATATTCTTGCTTTCTTGATTTCAAGATAGTTTTCTTTCTCCTTTTTTCTTATTTATGTTGTTGTATGTATTGGCGCTTCTCTAAATTGACTGATTTGATGCTTTTTAACAAAATAATTGTTGGAATTAGTAGCGGAGTTTGACTAAAATATTAATGGAGTCGGCTATGTAATAGTGATTAGATCCAATAAAATTTACACTTTCAATATAGTGATTTACTTGTATTTTGTTGGATTGGGGGGGGGGGGTGGCGCAACCCAAATTCTACTACCAAACTCTGCCAATGATTGGAATAGAAGTTTTGTCCGGCAACACCATGAAAATGATTAACAAGAGCGTCGACAACTTGAGAGACAAAGCTATTTAGGAGGGAAAAGATACTCAAGTTTGCTGCCTTAATTCAAAAAATAAAAGTAAAAATGAAATAATAACTTAGACTAAAGAATGGAGGAGCTTGATCTTTATTTTAGACGAAGAAACCTTTGAAGTGAAGACAGACAAAACATTGAATGTGAAATGGTGGAGAACAATGGCGAGAGGAGGCGATGTGAGAGGATGGGCAGGGAAGGGAAGGGAAGATGGAGAGGGGAGCCATGAGGGAGAGAGGGAGACTCATGGAGAGGGGAGAGAGTGAAAAGAGGATGGAGTGGTGAGGAGAGGCCGCATCAACGACGACGATCTAGTTTGATTCTGTTCTTCAATTTGGATGGTCAACAAAACATCGACAAGTACTGTACGAATTTTAAAGAAGATGAAGTCAATTTGTATATTCAGATCCTCAAGAACAGACTCTATTCACGACTTCATTGAGTAACAGATTTAGTTGCCCACTGCCTAAACAAATATGATATTTCTCTTGCGATTAGAGTTTCACTTCTCTTCTCTCGGATTCTATTTATCTATTTCGGCAAAATATATATATATATATTGATCGTTTGCCTGAGAAATTATGTGATTTAAGGAATGAATTTTACTTTATTATTCAGTGACATGAATTGACATCCATAGTCAAAAACCTTATAATTAGAACATCACACATAACACAAAAAGCTTTTTTTCTAGTAAAGTGAGCGAGTGACTTATTTGGAAATAAAAGAAGGACAGTGATACTATGTTCCATATTTTGTCCCCAGACTTACATATGACATGGAACCGTACAATTATGCACATTAAATAGCAAAATCATGCACACCAACTAGCAAAATCATGTATACCATGTGAAGTATGGAGTTGTAAAGGTATGGTTAGATGCTGCGCGTAATTCAAATTAACTTAGGATTGACAAATTTTTGGATGATAAATATTTGAAAAGTTGTTACTCAAGTTAAGTTAATCATATGCATATATTCTTTAATGTCAAGTAATTATGTAATTACTACTAAGTAAAAAATGAAATCCTTAATGTAACTAAGAATATTAAAAATCGGTTATAATTAAGATTATTTTATAACATCATTAGTCAAATATTAATAATCAATAATAAATTCTTTTATCAAAGATAATATTTTTTTCAATTTGTTATCATCATTAACTCAAAGAAAAAATTAAATTAAAATGTAGTATAATAAAGTGTTGCCAGTAAATGCAACTAAAAAATTTAATTAAATATGATTAAAAAATAATGAAACAATCTTAACAACATTAAGGTTTAACAATTAAAATTAGGTGGTAAATAATTACAACTGTCAAGACACAATACATATTTTCACTAACAATATCTCATACAAAAACTGAAAAATCTTTTATCATCATTATTATTATATGAAATAATTGTCAAATAATTAATAATCAGCAATTCAATTGTATAAAATAATGGTCATACAATTAATATCTAGTAATTCAATTGTTGTATCAAAGATGATCAATAATTTAAAAAAAATTATCATCATCAACCCAAATAAAAATTAAATCATTGATTTAGTATAATAAAAAGTTATCAGTTACCGTGAACAAATAAAATTAGCACTAAGCATGATTAAAAATAATGAAATAATCTCAACAAAAAATAACAATTAAGAAACTAAATAAAGTGACAAATAATTATAACCATCAACGTAAAATACATATTTTTACCTTTATTATACTAACAATATCTACAAACAAAATTGGTAAGCATTTGCAGTTGTGCAACCTATGATTAAAATACTTTTCAAATACGGTAACCAAATTTTACCATTAACACGTCAATAAACCTGAGAAATAACTTGAGCATCTTATATTTATTCATAAAAGAAAAAGTAAACACTCAACTCCTTTTGACGTGCTCGTAGTATCATAGTGCTTCTTAGTTTTATATTGGGTAATTTTTTTCGGAAGTCACTGAATTATATCTCAAATTCTTATTTAGTTATTAAAATTTTATTTATCCGTTTTTTTATTATGAAACTTTGATTTTTGTTCAAATACGATCCTCTGTTAGTTTTTTCATTCAATCTTAACATATTTTATTTGTTCATAACATATTTTTATGCAATTGAGTATATAACTTAATAAGCTCATTTATGTCAACCATCTAATTTTATTTGTTTGAAAAAATATTTGTTTAATTTCATATTTTATTTAGAGATATTAATGTCATACTATAACTGAAAATCAATATTAATGGCTAAAGATATTTCAATTTATATCATCTAATTATTATATAAATAATAACTAATATATTTATTGAATTAATTAATTTAAAAATTATGCTAAAAATGCTTATTCTAAATAATATAATTGCTTGTAAGAAATAACAGAGAATAAAAAACAGAGAGGAAACAGGAAAAAGCAAGAAAAAACGCCAGAAGAGGAAAAAGAATAGAGAGAGGCATGGGGTAAAGGAAAGAAAATAGAAGTATGAAAATTAGATTATGATGTTTAAAGAAAATAGAAATATGAAAATTAGATTATGATGTTAAAGAAAATAGAAGTATGAAAATTAGATTATGATGTTTTGTGAAGCTTGATTCAAGCATCATAACAATTTGCCTCGTGAATTTGGATCAATAAGGTAATTAGATTTATAATAAGTTGAGTCTAATTCTTCTAAATAATAGAATGAATGGACTAAGATAAAAATCATAAACCGTTGATTTGGATATATCAGTTGGTATAGTTTGCAAATTCATTAATACACTATATAATTCCGTTTAATTGTGGATAGTTCACATAAAGTATGGACAATTGGTAATTGATAATTTAAGGAAAATCAAATTGACGGTTATCATTACAACTCAGATAGGTATTATGTTTGGATTCAGATATCAAATATTTAGTCTAGAATCAGAACCGTTCCATTATGTAATCAGATTTCTTTATAATTTATATTTAAATATTATCCTTTAGTCGAATTATTAACTTGACTTAAATTATTTTGGTTGACCTTTGACTTGAATATGGAGTCGATGACCTAAATTGTCTAAATTGATTTACATTTGACTTGAGATATGGATCGATGATCTGAATTATGTAAATTGTTTGAATTGATCTTTGATTTGTAATATGGGTCAATGATCTGAATTATCTGAATTAAATATTGAATGAATGTTGATAAATTGAACTGATTGATCTGCATAGATGTAGATATCATAACGATCCATTCATTAACTCAGAAGGGGTGGTTCACACAATTTGTAAAGGGTTGTGAGGGATATTATGCTCCGTGGAGCCCTGCTTATCAGGAGATGAATGAAATATATCTCTCATACCACCGAGTCTGGTTGTGATCTTCATGTATATGCATAATTGCTTAAATTGTATGTTTGATAAATAATAATGAGTTATTCTAATTTAAATGCTTTGTTTGAGTTATTTTATAATATGTTATAAAAAAGTTATGTCGTTAAATAATCTGTTATTGAGGTTTATAGATGACTCTGTTTTGCTTCTGTACTTTTGTCTTTCTTTCTATTTATTAGCGATGCAAGGTTGCTGACAGTCAGATGGATGTATAAGGTACTTTCTCCATAGCGCCTCAATCTGGAATGTTATAGAATATGATATCATAACATACATTCCTCAGTCTATGTTTGGGTGTATCCGTTTTCGTTCTGAATAAGGATTGATACTAGTAGTTGATATCGGTATCATATTTGAAATTCTTTTTGAACATTTGAATTATCCTGATTGGCTTATTTTTAATACGGATCAAAGTTAGAATTAAAATTGCACAAGTAAATATTATTATGTGACTAATTTGATAATAAATGATCTAAAAAATCTGATATTTTTTTTAAATTCTTATTTGACGGTTCTATTAATCACAGAGCTTTGAATTTCTTATTTTTATTTTGATTTAATTCGTGCAAAATTATTTATTCATTTTTATCAGGATGCGTACCGAAAACGTGGTGCGTCTATAACTCAAAAATCTCAAAATTATATTACGATAAGTTTCAAATTACTACAGTATGAAAAAAATTTAGGACGAAATTGGTAACTTATTAATTTTGGACCATTTTATAAATATTTGTAGATTTGTAGATTTATTTGCAAAGTTCACAAAAAAGAGAGTAATACGGTGGTCCTTTTTCTGGTGGCATGTTGAGCACACTTAGCGGTGGCTTCTCCATATAATTCCATCTCCTCTTCATCGATAGAAAGGAAAATAATAAAAAAAGAGGGAGGAAACAGGAAAAAGAAAGGAAATAACGCAAGAAGAGGAAAGATTATAGAGAGAGGCATGGGGTAAAGGAAAGAAAATAGAAGTATGAAAATTGGATTATGATATTTTTCGAAGCTTGATTCAAGCATCGTAACAATTTCACTCGTTAATTTGGATCAATAAGGTAATTAGATTTATAATAAGTTGAGTCTAATTCTTCTAAATAATAGAATGGATGGATTAAGATAAAAATCATAAAAAAACCGTTGATTTGGGTAATTAATATGAGCTGTCTGAATTACATGACATTGAAATATAATTATGATGCGTATATTAGTTGGTATAGTTTGCAAATTCATTAATACACTATATAATTCCGTTTAATTGCGGATAGTTCACATAAAGTATGGTACAATTGGTAATTGATAATTTAAAGGAAATCAAATTGACAATTATCATTACAACTCTGATAGGTATGGTGTTTGGATTCAGATATCAGATATCGAGTAGAATCAAAATCATTTCATCTAAGGTAACTGAATTTTTTTATAATTTATATTTGAATATTATCTGTTAATTGAATTATTGATTTGACCCAAATTGTGTTAGTTAATTTTAACTTGCAATATGGGTTGATGATCTGAATTATTTGAATTTATTGACATTTAACTTGAGATATAAGTCAATAGCTTGAATTGTGTGGATTGTTTGAATTGATTTTTGACTTGTAATATGAGTCGATAATCTGAATTGTCTAAATTATCTGAATTGAATATTGAATGAATGTTGATAAATTGAACTGATTGAATTATGCATAGATATATATGTTATAAGCAATCTTTCCGTTAACTCGGAAAGGGTAGTTCACACAACCTATAAATGGTTATGAACAATACTATGCTCCGTGGAGCCCTGCTTATCAGCAGATGAATGAGATATATCATTTTCGTACCATCAAGTCTGATTGTGATCTTCATATATATGCATAATTGATTTAAATTATATGTTTGATAAATAATAATGAGTTATATTAATTTAAATACTTTGTTTGAGTTATTTTATAATATAACAAAAAGTTATGTCGTTAAATAATTTGTTACTGAGATTTATAGCTTATTTCGTTTTACTTCTTTATCTTTTGTCTTTCTTTCTATTTAGTGATGACTTAAATTGCCGACCGTTGGATGACTATAAAAAATATTATCTGTGCCTCAACATGAAGCGTTACAGATATTTAACAACTTTATATTTCATTTGTTATATGATTAATAATTATTTTTTTTCTGAAAAAGGATAAACCTTGTACATTTGGGCCAAAAAGCATCCAAGTCAAGTAGTCAACTATCTAAAAAACATAAATCACATACAATTCAAACATAACACGTACAGTTCTAACCATAGCAACTATGAATTCAGAAAATGCTTGGTGAGATCAAATGTTCGATTTAAATAACCCGACTATTTGTCCCTCAAAAAAAATTCCATATTAATCGTCGCGTTCAAACAGAGCGGTCAGCGACGTGTTTTTTCATTTTATGATTCTTCGAACTAGCGGATATTTTTCTGCACCACCACTATTTATACCAAAATTATTTAGTTATTTTCATTATCTATATTTTATACAGAAACATGCTTGACTGAAATGTGCTGGACTAAAAGCCAGACGCTTTAGCACCTGAACTAACATTTTTTTTAACATTATTCATAACAAATCCAATAATTATTTACACTGTATATGTTATTCATTTATTGTGCATCTAATATGAACTATTTATAACTATGATTGATCTTATTTATACCGTTTGCACTAATTAATAATAATTAGTGTCATAAAAAATATTTTTTGAATAACATTAAATGCTCTTTTGTTCCGACACTATTTAATACTAATTATATATACTAGTTATATTTGACAAATTAACTATTTACATTAACTATATAAACACAATATGATAATTATCATAGATAAATACAATAATTAACGACGTGCCTCTTTGCTCGGACTCTATTTATATAATTTACATGAGTTATTTATATTTTATAAATTAACTATTTACATTAACCACGTGAACACAATAAACCGTCGTATATCAATGCAAGTCTCATGATCTGCTCCTTTGTTCTGAACTTCCGATTCTATTTATACCAAGTGTATGTCATTTTTATTTCACATATTAACTATTTATATGGACTATATGAACACAATATAAATAAATTATAAATTGAATTAACAATAGCAATTAGTAAGGATATAAATGCGCAAAGTTCAACTAATCTCCCATCACCTCGACTCTTTCTATCACGACCCTTTCCACGAAATGCTAGGAAAAGACTGATATGTGAAAATATGAATTATGCATCATGATATGAATTATCTTGGAGTACGTCGATACTTTTAGTAGGAACAATACTGTGATCAAAATTCACGAAGGCATCTAAAATTTTTATAAAATTTTATCAGTATATTGACAAGTGATAAAAATAATACAAATATTATCACAGAGTTGGGTTATGATCTATGCATAATATGGATCGATTCGTACTATGGATCAGTTCTTCATTTTTAAAATCTAAACGGTTGATCCAAACTGCTCAAAATATTTTTCATATGAATATCTAGTTGAGATCAAATTTTATATTTTTTAGAATTTTTTTACTATTTTTTAGATGGTTAAAAAATTAATTTTTTTGGATGGTTCATAATAATTAAATAAAGTAATTTTCTAACTAATTAAAAAAATATTAAAAAAATTCTAAAAATATATAAAATTTGGTCCTCAACTAGATGTTCATATGAAAAATATTTTGAGCGGTGCGAATCGATCATTTAGACTTTGAGAATAAAAAATCGGTCCATAACATAGAATTGATCCGTACTATGCATAACGGAATAGTCCGACTCTTAATACCATTGAATTTGACGGACATATTGAGAATGATGAATAGATATCATGGATATAAAAAAGGTCTTACCACCGTGACAAATTATTTTCAGTATTAACATATAAAACAAATCTATGGCTTATCTGAAAAACTAACCATGAAAATATAAATTCAAATTTAAATTCTGATTAGTACATAATCAAACAATTAAGAGTTCGATTGAACTCAACCAAATAGTTTAAGAATAGGGGTCGTACGAAATCATTTAATTGAAGTACATATATGCAACAAAATAATATTAAAAATATCCAGACAACGAGTTGGGGACCAAGATAGATTAAAGGGATATTGTTTTTTTCATTTTGAATGAAATTTTAGGGGAATTGAAAGATATCGTGGAACCTTTCCAAATTTCAATCATCGTTTAGTGTGTTTTCTCGGCTGCAAGAAAAGATAAAAACTGATTAGTCACTTCGGTAGCGAATACTCGATAATGGATGGATAGAGACGAAGGGATATATAATAAAGTGTGCTCGGACTCAAAAGACGTCTCTACTATTTCAATTTTTTTTAATTATTTTTGCTTCGAGCGGCTGTTCCAAAAATAGGAAAAGGTAAAAAACGGTTTATTACTTGAAATAGAAAGATGGATAAAATTTGGGATAGAGGATTGAGGATAAATATAATATTCAAATTTAAAATAGTACGTTTTTACATTTTTTTTTACAATATAAAAATACGGCATACCTGCGAGAATCCGATAAAACACTAAAATAGTAAAATAGTTTTTAAAAATAGCAAAAGTATATGCTCATTTCCCATAAATATCTCGAAAATCTCCCGTTATAGCTCTTTTGTTCAACAAACCAAGTGGCGTCTTTTCCGGAATCCAACATTAGTTCAATACTTCAATTCAACTCGGCCAGAATCTGGATTTGGATTTACTTCAAAATTTAAAACGAAAACAAAAGAGCTACCCATAGAAAACAAAATTATTAAAAGAGAAAAAGTAAGCAACATAGAAGAAGCAGACAAGGGGCGACCGGACTGACGACATAGGTTCGTTCCAAAGAGAGAGATCTCCTTCGCGAAGCTCATAGCTCATAGTGGATAAGAGAACTTGCTTGCTCGATAACTGGAGTTCTTCTAGAACCATACCTACCCGATCGAAACCCCCAATCGGAAATCGACGCGAATCGGAGGCATTGAACTGAGGGAATGTCGATGAATGGAGAAATCGGCGCATTAATTGATAAGGCGAAGGAACTAGATCATGTAAAAAAGGAACGAGAGGATGTTTTGGCTGAAATCAACAAGCTGCACAAGAAAATCTCGTCTTGTTAGCCTCTTTTTCTAGCATTAAATTGTTACTTCCTAACCTTTTTTTCTTTTCTTAAATTTTATCGTTTTATCAATTTACTCGCCTTTTGATTCTATCCCTTGCTGACACAGCTCCTGAAATGGTTGAGAAGTCGGTGGACGCTGTATTACATAAGCTCCGATCGTTGTATGCAGATGCTAAAGACCTTTGTGAAAGTGAAGCCAGGTACTGTAGATTCCCAATTTACTTTTCATTTATTTTTTGATCTACAATTGATGATATGGTAGGACCTGTGTAATGATTTTGTCTAATTATTTGTAGCCAAACAGTTTCCTATTTAGTATATCTTTGTTCAACATCTTAAATATTTCCCCGTTTGTTATGCCTTTTAAAGAATTTAATTACTGAAATTATCTTCAATAATTCCCTGTTTCTTATGCCTTGTAAAGAATTTAATTATCTGAATTAAATATAGTATTTGGTTCTTTCATGATACATGCAGTCCATGCATATAGAAAACACCAAAATTTATGACTTTTAGAAGAAGCAATTAGTTTTACTGTCATCAGTAACACCACACAACCAATACCTCTCTGGTTAATAATACGTTCACGACACACAACAACTGAGAGAGCATGGATCGACATAACCTTTGCTGCGATTTTTTGGAACCTATGGAAGGAGTAAAATCGGATAATCTTCTGACAACAAAGACTTCCTTCGGAAAATTTGACATATCTAGTCAATAGGGATATAGAAATGTGGGGTAAATACTTGGTATATAGATCATATGAGAAGTTAAAATTGAAATTTACATTGTACAACTTTATCTTGTAAAACTCTTCTTTGTGGTTAATAAAAGTTTAAAGTAGGCTTCGGCCTACTTATTATCTCAGATGCATATATTTAATACAATTTGAAATTGCAGCTCCAATATGAAGAAACTCTCTCATTTCCCTGTAAAATCAAATTTTATTTATCTGAAAGACTTATCTGTACCATTTTTTTTTTGTTTTAATGTGTCTTTATAATTTTGTAGTCTGACGGATGCTTTGATTAGTATGCTGGATGGACTGTCTCAGGCAGGGCTGTCTGTTGTAACAAGAAAAAAGAATGGTAAAGGAATGAAGTCCACGACAGGAACAAAATAATAATTACAATGATATATTATTATCAATGCCAGGGGCAAGCTGTTGGAAACTAAACTAATAGGGATTGTGTTCAATTGTAGAAGTTAATGAGCCGAAGAAGAAGAGGAAGATAGATTCGGATACGGCACGATTTACTAGTGCAACTTCAATAAGAACACAACTTGACCAAGCTGCCAGTCTAAAAGGAGAGCAGGTTATTTTACTTCTTCATATTCTGATAGTACCACCACCTTTTTTTGACAAATAATATGGCGCAGCCAGTTAAGTATCATGCATCAATTCGAATGCATTGTTTTACACAAAAATGAGAAGTATATCGGGTAGGAAGTTTTCACATGTGCCTTCGCATGAGGAGAAATACCACCTCACGATCTTACCAAGTAATTAACCTCTGAATGAGCAATGCTCCTTACAAAATTTAGCAATTGCAGGTAGCCGCAAGAGTCACACCTGATAATGCTGAAAAGGACGAGTGGTTTATTGTCAAAGTTACACACTTCGACAGGGATGCTAAAGAGTAAGTAAAGAGAGAAGGGAACTTTCGTCTCTTCCTTTTACATGCCATTAAAAGTTTGAAATAGTCTCAGCATTGTTTTGCATTGTGCAGATTTGAAGTGCTTGATGAAGAACCAGGAGATGATGAAGAAACAATGCAGAAGTATATTTCTGAAAGCATGTTGCAAACTATTTTGAAAAATGAATGAAAAATAAGGAGAATATTAAGAGTAGATTTAATCTCTGTTGTTACTTTAACGACTTAGCCTGTGTAAATTTTGTACCTCTTGTCAGCCTATGTTATGAACCTATTTATGACATAATTACTTGATGTTTTCTAACTATAAATGAATCAAATACATTGGGGCCATTTCCTATACATGCCCACCAATTTTTTTTATTTATATTTTCCAAATTTAATGGTGTTAAATATTTGTGCAATGCATTGTCAGCTTGAAGTGTTTTTAATGTCTCATTTTCAGGAAATATAGGCTGCCAATGGCTCGGATATTACCTTTTCCTAAGAAAAGTGATCTCGCATGTGCTCCTGAATTTTCCCAGGGACAACAAGTTCTAGCAGTTTATCCTGGTACAACTGCTCTATACAAGGCTACCGTTGTCAATTCTCATCGCAAAGGTAATCTTTTTATATGTTAATTAATTATTTACTTTCGTTATTCAATTGTTTTCTCTGCACTTGTACTGACTGATTTTTTTTATGCCCTCTGGTGCTCTTCAATTCATTGTTCACAAAATTCAGAAGAAATCTGACGAGTAAGTCTTTATTTCCACAACTAAAGCACCCAAGTAGTTGCGCAAAATATATCCTGACAGTTATAAACACATTTCAGACTTGTACATAAGAGACCAAACTTAGCTTGATCTGCCCGGATCAGATCCGCGGAGTGTTGGTTGGCGGACGTGGACCGGCGTAGGGGGCTTATACCTCACGATACCCAAGAAGTGGGGTTGATCGTTTTTTTTATCAGTCGACTCGAATCTTGATGACATAAATCAAGATTGGATCAAGAAGAAGATAGGAAGTGAGTTTGAGTTGGAGTTATGGCAGAGGAAGGTAAGAATTCAATGGAGGGGGTGATGGCGAAGCTGAGAGCCACTGAGCTCCAGATGCTGATGCGAGCATTCAGTGTGGCTGTGAGCGAGAGCACAGCTAGACTCGTGCAGAGGATAGATCTTCCACTGCTTGATAGGAAGCTTGATGGACCAGGTTCGTACTTGAGCTGGTCGCGTCGAGTAAGGTACACTCTAGATGGTAAGGACCTGGAGGGGTACTTGACCGGGGACAAAAAGGAGTCAGCTGAGGGATCTCCAGAGAGGGCTGAGTGGAAGTCCACTCACATGACGATATATATGTGGCTTCTGAGTTCATTGACTCCCTCGATCGCATCCACAGTGGATGGCATAGATCGAGTCAAGGATGTCTGGGAAAAGCTGAAAAAAACTTACGATAGAGTGGGAAACAATCTGAGAATGTTCCAGATTGAGAGAGAGATATTGAGGCTATAGTGCAGGGAGATAGATCGATTCAGGAGTATGCCACAGATTTGGAGCGACTGTGGGCAGATTATGATCATTTCTCGCAAACCGCATGCTGCAAAGATCCTGAGTGCAAGAGAGGGGCGCGCGATACACAAAGGAGGACTATGCACTTCATGAGGGGGTTGAACCCGACATTTGAGCCAAGATGTGCAGTGTTGCTAGCTCAGCCGAAGATTCCCTCCCTGGAGGAGACGATCTCGGCTATGGTACAGGAGGAGAGCGAGATTAGACTCGGTGCGGTGCGGCGGGACTTCCGAAGTGAAGTCGACGCTTGCGATCTCTAAGCTAGGTAATACGGGGTATAGGGCGAGACCGGGAGTGTTACAAGCTGCGGTGAGGTAGTCGTCTAAAGCGGTTTTGCAGCTAAGCCACTTAGAAGGAGAGGAACTTGGGTGGAAGAGGCCAGTCTGGAGGCCGTGATCGAGACAGAGGTGGTCGGAGGGGTGGCAGAGGAGGCTACCAGGCACATCTGACGGTAGCAAAGGGAGAAAGTGAGGAGACGGTGGTCTTTACTGAGGAGGATCACGAGTTCCTAGAGATGTTGAAGAGGAAGCAAAAAGTAGCAAGTGAGGGGAAGCGGGTGCTAGATGATGCGTCCACCTCGGCTTGATAAGGGGTAACATTGCTTTCTTTGCTCGCTCGACCACGTGTACTTGTGATACGCTTGCTCTTGCATCATATCTACCTCAGGATCGCTTTGATTGGATAGTGGACTACGGGTGCGTCCGACATGTGGCTAGGTCTTGCTAGGGAGTTTTCGTCTTATACTGCTAGCGACCCCAGTGAGAGAAACATCAGGACGGCCGATGGTACGGCTCGATCGGTGATTGGTAAGAGTCGTGCGATGTACACAACACCTTGACCTTGTCCGATGTTTTGCATGCTCTTTCCTTTCATGTGAATCTTTTATCCATAAGTGTCATTATATGACAACTAAAATGTGTCGTTTTGTTTGATATTCCAAAGGTGATCTTCCAGGAGAATGAGACTGACATGAGGCTTGGGACTGACACATGACATAGTGGTTTATGGTACCTGGATAGAGAGAGTGTGGACTCGGCGCTCTCGTCATTTCTAGAGAGTACGGGGGTTGTTGGGAGGAGTGTGGAGGACTTACCATTTGCATCATAGGTGCTTAGGTCGTCCCTTTATTTTTGCGTTGAGTAGGTTGTATCGCCTTTGTTTGAAAAGGCTAATAAAGAAAAAGCGGTATGTGATGCGTATGAGTTTGGGAAACACGCGGGAGCTCGTACTACAGTTAGGGAGTAGGAGTTCTCTTGCTTTTGACTTAGTGCATTCTGATGTATAGGGACTTTGTCCCACAACTGCTGTGAATGGATATAAATATTTTGTTTCTTTCATTGATTGTTTATCTCATGTGACCTGACTTTATCTGATGAAAAATAAAAGTGATGTGTTTGCTTGCTTCAAAGACTTCCATAAAGGGATTCGGACCAATACGGTGCGGTTGTGAAGGTATTAAGGTACGACGATGGGACGAGTACACCGACGGGGCGTTTGGGGAGTACTGTCATCTCGGAAGAATACAACATCAAACCACATGTCCATACACACCGAGAGCGAGAATGGGGTGGGCATGCGAAAGAACGGACATCTCCTTGAGGTTACCGGAGTATGATGATGTCGATGAATGTACCAAAACACTTGTGGGGTCGAGCGGTCACGACGACGACCTACTTGATTAATAGGATGCCTCGCGGGTATTGGATTGAAAGTTTCCCGTCGAAATCTTTGAAAGGTAAGAATGAAGACGTTTTGCCTCTCAAAACATTTGGCTGTGTGTGCTTCGTACGGGACAACAGACCAAATGTGGGAAAACTGGATTCAAAGGTTGTGAAGTGTGTGTTTGTTGGGTATTCGGCTACAGAAGGGGTATGTTCTTTGAGTCAGATAGAAAGGAGATTGTTTGTTAGTATGGATGTCACATTTCGAGAGCTTGAGTCATACTACTCCACTCAGGTCGCGTCGCCCTTTGGTGACTCGCTCGATACAGGAGGTATGAGGCGAGAGGGGGAGGATGATAGTAGCAGTGAGAGGAGAATGGTGAGTGATGATGATAGTAGTAGTGAGAGGAGGATGGTGAGTGTGGAGGATATTCCCTATCCACTTGTGGAGTCGGCCGAGGTGCCTGACCATGGGAGATCGAACCGGAGAATGGTGGGACTCAGACTCAGGGGGAGCTAAGGGTGTACACGAGAAGAAGAAAGCAGAATGAGGAAGCAGTGCCTACTGTGCCACTTGTGCCAAGTCTCTTGTCCCTGCATCCTTTGACTCCTGAGACATCTACACCATCCACCTCATATTCAGAATATACAGGTGATATGATTCCTCTCTCTCCTCCTCCTACGCCCTTATCGATCAGGAGGACCTCTCGCAGCAATGCAGGAGTTCCCCCTGATCGGTATGACTTTCCACGTGATATTGCACGGTTTGTCTCTTACTCTCAACATATCGCACATACATTGAGCATTCATTGCGTCTTTGGACACCGTCTCATCCCTAAGTGTTGGCGGGTTGCTAAGGATGATCCGAAGTGGAAAATTTGTCATCTTAGAGGAACTTGGGGCTACGGACGAGAACAAAACCCGAGAGCTCGCGTCACTACCACAGCGAGAAGGCGGTTGGTTGCAAGTGGGTCTTCACGGTGAAGCAAAACCGGAGGGTTGGGTGGAGCGCTACAAAGCCCGATTGGTAGCAAAGGGATGCAGTCAGACTTATGGCATCGACTATGATGAGACTTTTGCACCCGTGGCAAAGATGAGAACGGTACAAACACTGATTTCCTTAGCAGCGAATGGGGGCTGGAAGCTACATCGGTTTGATGTGAAGAATGCCTTTCTCCACGGTGACTTATTGGAGGAGGTGTACATGGAGGTACCACCAGGTTTTGGTACGAAACAAACAGTTGGTAAGGTGTGCAGGCTCAAGAAGTCACTTTATGGGTTGAAGCAGTCCCCTCGAGCTTGGTTTGATAGGTTCAGGAAAGCTATGGTAGGCATGGGGTATCAACAAACCAATGCAGACCATACGGTGTTCTTTAAGCGACATGGAGCTCACATTACAGTGCTAGCTGTTTATGTAGATGACATGATTATTTCGGGAAATGATGAAGGGGAAATTGCATTGCTAAAAAGGAAATTGGGAAAGGAGTTCGAGGTGAAGGACTTGGGACAATTAAGGTACTTCCTTGGGATTGAGATAGCTCGTGGTGCAGAGGGAATTGTCTTATCCCAGAGAAAATATGTGCTAGATTTGCTTGCGAGAGACGGGTATCTTTGGGGTGCGGACCGCAGTTGCTCCATTGACCGAAATAGCTTGCATGTACTACCAAGCAACGAAGTTGGTACCAATATTTTAGGCTGAGAAAAGGGGGGAGGGAGATCTGGGTGGCAGGGGGTTAGGAGGTTTCAAAAAGCTAAAATCAATTTATCCAAGAGGTATCATAATGCCCTCTGTACTAGACTAGACCAGTCTGCAACTGCCGTAAACACTTAATATTGCATTTATATTCTTTGAAAAAGCTTAATCTGGTAAACTTTAATTCCTATTACCAGCTATGTTCTTGAATTCGATGACGATGAAGAGGATGGATCATTACCTCAGAGAAGTGTTCCTTTTTACAAAGTAGTCCCACTTCCAGAGGGTCACCGCCAGTGAAAATGCATGTATTTCTTTCACGATGTAGTTCCAGTAATTTAGTGTGTTACAGGGAGCTATGGACTGAGAATACGGGCTGCAAGCCTGCAACACAGTACGTGTGGTTGTCCATGGAAATTAGGTGGGATTTTTCTTAGTAGACTGATCTCATATGTACATAGGATTAGAAAAGAACATGTCTAGATGTTTTTTCGCACGGACTCGTTAACTTGGGATTATCTTCATAATTATTCTGATGTTTTAAGGTGCTAATGAAGGAGCATGCAATTGTCTTTCTATCTTATGAACAGTTATTATTGTAGTTTAGGTCTCATTTATAGCTGGATCTGATTTTATTGTCTTGCATATTTATTGTTGAAAACTGATGACAAGTCAGTGACCACTGAGAGATGGTGAAAACGCAGCGGATGTTATCCCTTCCGCTCAATATCCAGAAACCATTTGTAAACATATCTTTTTTTTGAAAAACTTGACAGTTGCTGTCAAGGCTTAAATTAATATAAGAGTTATTACATGAGTTCATATAGTTTAGTGCATTACTAGATTACTACATCAAATTGCACCGTCAGAGTTTAAAACGTGAGTTGGCTAACAAAACAAAAATTACATAGGAATCACATCTCTGTATAACACGATCTGCTATCTGCTCCACCTGATTGATCCATTAGCAATGCTTTCCCCATATCTGGATTACCCTGCCCCCATAATGCCCTGTTGGCTGCTGACTCTGTAGTAATTTTGTCGAAACCATTTTGGATGATTAGCCTTAATGTTAACCCTGGTTTAATAAGCTCAAACTGGAACCTCTGCTGTAGTAGCATCCATATAGAGATTGCATAGGGGTATAAGAAAAAAAGATGCAAAGCCGATTCAGATGGGCACAACCGCTTTCTTTCTTTTTCTGGTTGTATAACCGGTGCTATATTGTCTGCACATGACACAACCAGTTGATGCATGGAGCATCTTCCTTCTGAGCATTACCTGTTGAGTTAAGCATTTGTCTTGGAGCAATGTAAAGAAGAAAAACCTGACTGTTGGGGGTGCTTTGATCTTCCAGAGGAACGGAAACGCAGCTGTAGTCCTTCCCAATCATGTGAGCAGTTCATACGTCGATTTAACCGTGTATGACCCTGTATTTGTCTATCTCCAGGTTAGGACATCTTCATTGTAATCAAATTGCAAATGTGAGAGTACATCTGCTGCTACCTCCTGCCGTACGGTTCGTGGGTGGGGTAGAAGTTGTTGTGCATGGTGTACCGCTCCTTTCAAGCTTAGTTGCTGTCTGGGGGGTTTCGGTTGGGGTTGAGTTGCATCAAGGAGGGGTGCACCACACCATGAATTGTACCAGAAGGATATTGTCTCTGCGTCATGCATCTGGTAGGGCGTGGACATCTGAAAAATAGGCTGGATAGAGTGCAATTGCGTCCAAAAGAAAGAGCCTCGGGCATTGGAGTGTGTCTGACTTAGGTATAACGATGCAAACACTGAGGAAAGTAATGAGTCAGGTTCTTTGTGGACCCTCCACCACCACCTCATCATCAGTCATATGTTTTGTAACGCTAGATCTTTAATACCAAGCCCTCCCCATTTCTTTGGGATACAGATATTCTGCTAATTAACTAAGTGTACTTTCTTGGTATTAGACACAGTGTCCTCCCATAAAAAGTCTCTCATAATTTTTTCCAGTCTTTTAATTACCCATCGTGGCACTGTCAATAGTACTGACTCGACCAGCTGAGTTCTCCCACCTTTAGAGATAAATTTACCTTTCCATGCATCAAGTCTTCTTTCAACTCGTTCTATCAATGGATAGAATAATTCTTTAGAGGGCTGTGTTACCGTCAGTGGCATGAGCCATAAATGACCTGATCAAAAACTAAATCTGGCTGACAAGCATCATTATATACTATTCATTACAGGTACAAAGTTAAATGCAACTCATGAACCAAAGTTTTAGATAACAATCCAAAGATTGCACATGAAATCCAAAAACAGCCCATGGCAAAGGTGGAGGCCAGCAAACTATCATTGACGATCCCAAATAAGAGTTGGTCTGATTGAATGATGTTAAATATGAAATTGACCAAAACTTGAAGAACTGATATGCCCAATTCAAACCCAATTACATCTTCCCATCCATCCCCTAAATTTAAGCTACTCTAAGTTTCTAAAAGGTTCTGAGAGAAATTAAGAAAAAAAAAAGACTACCACTCTTTGCCACCACCTATCTTTAGCAGCTCACCGTAAAATTCAACATCCATGTGAGACCCAATTCCTTCTGTAAAGGTAAAAATAAAGCTAAGATTATATGCATATTAGAAAGCACGAAATGACTAGTTCAGTAAAATAATAATCAACATCTTCATTCGTGACTTATAAAATCATAAGAAAGATTAAAAATAAAAACTAAGACCTCAACAAAGGTGTCATTGAAGAAAATTTGGTGTCCATCCTTCTCGGTGTCAACGAGCATGCCATCACGGTCAAAGAGTAGAGCAGCAGGAAGAGGTGTTAAAATATAGATTGTAATTAGGATTAGTATTATGAGTCTCAAATAATTCATCACATGTCCATATAGAAATCAATTAAGAATAAGCCAAAGAGCCGTTACAGTACCGTTGGAGTGTACTGTTGGTACACCAGCTATATAACCCATGTACATGTACCGATTTGGAGATGATGAGAATCAAGTAAATACAATAATCAATCAATATAACTATGTCTCATATTGTCTTCATGGTATCAGAGCAAGATTGAAATAATCATTTTCATCATCTACCTGATATAATATCAAAATTCGATACAGAGCTACAACCTACGAAGAGGAGACCTGTACCTATACCAAGGTATCCGATATAATTTCCATAATCCTAATAACATACTCCATAGTCTCATATCCATAATCTCACATCCAAAGCATACTAGTAATTCCCATATCCATAATGTCATATCAGCATTGTCTCAGCAGTGACTTCATATCTATACCATACAAAACCAGTAATCTGTTCTTATCAGCAAAATGACCAGCAAATACCAATAATCTGTTCTTATCAGCAAAATAACCAGCAAAGACCAGTGCATATGTTCTTACCAGCAATCTAATAAAGAAAAGAGTAATATGTTCATACCAATAAAGCAAAAGAACCAGAAAAGATCAAGAAATACAACCAGAAAAGACTCGTTATTAGTAATAATTATAATGTTATAAAAAGTAATGTTATGGCGTTTCACAAAACATCATGGAGGTCAGTGTTTTGAACTCAAATTTATAACTTGAAATCAGAAATGAACGATCTGAACCGTTCAATCTAATCTTCATATAAAAATATGTTAGCAAATAAAAAAATATATATTATTTAGAATCTAATTTGCTATTTTTTTTCATTTGAGGAGAAAATCATTGTTTTTGGATGAATCGTTGTTAATCCAACACCATTTGTGTGGTTTTATCATATCCAATGAATACCTCCTGAGACACCGATACGCAATGATATTCTAAATCGTCCCGAAAAACACAAGAAGAGATACAGATCGACCAAGACTGACATGAGATGAATTAATTAAAAGAGATTTAAAAGAATGAAGTATACTTAAAGATAAATAATAATATTATCACAAAGTAATATAATAAAAATATAAATATAATCATAATATAGTAATATAATAATAAAAAATTATAATTACAATCATAATTATAATAATATAATAATAATAATAAGTAATCATAATTTTAATAATATAATCATGACAAAATAATCATAATCATGATAATAATAAATATAGTCATAATCATAATAATATAACCTTAATCATAATCATAATAATATAATAATAAAAATATAATCATAATCATAAAAATAATTATAAATAATTATAATAATATAATAATAAATTAATCATAAATATAATCAACATATAATAATATAATATAACAGAATAAAATAATAAAAAATAATCATAATCATAAAAATAATTATAAATAATTATAATTATAATAATATAATAATAAATTAATCATCACTATAATCAACATATAATAATATAATACAACATAATAAAATAATAACAAGTAATAATAATAATAATTATTATAATCAAGAGTTTTCTTTAGATAGGAATGCCTGGAAGATGGTGATCTACGTATCAAAATTATGATTTAGAAATTAGGATCTAGTAATGAAGTTATATAAATTTTAGGTTCTTAGATTTTTTCAGTTTTTATATTCTAGTGTATTAGGGTTTAAAATTTAAATTTTAAAATTTTAGAATTTAAAAGTATATTTCATAGTATAGATATAATTTGATCATTGTTATTAAGACTATTATTATCATTGTTATTATTATTACGCCTTTATTAGTACTATTATTATTATGGTTATTATTATCATTATTATTATTATCATGAATATCTATATTATTATTAGTACTATTATCATCATCATTATCATTCTTATTATTCTCATCATCATTATTATCAGTATTATTGTCACTATTATTATCATTATTTTTTTAATTTGAGAACTCTAATCTCTATATTTTTGGATTGAATTTTATTTTTAGCTTATTTTAATTTATTGAAGATTAAAAATTTATTGTTGTCATCGTCTAGTGTTATTGTTGCTACGTAGTTGCCGTGAAAAAGCATTTCAACTCAGGAATAAAACGAAAACATGATATTTGGAATTCAGTATTTAAACTCAACTAGAACTTGCACATTGGTCAGCAAGGACTTTTTCAATGTTTTATTTTATCCATTGCAAACCAGTTTATTAAGCACGTGCCCAAATATGAAGCCCCTCATAGTTTGTGAAACCTTTTTGGCCCCTAATTCCTGACTGAAGGAACATTGAGAGTAATGTATAGAATGAAGCTCCTAATTCCTGACCGTGAAGGAACATGAGAATATATAAAACAAAGCTAGCATGCTTTTAGATTCATATAGGTTTATGATAAAAAAATTATTTAGGATTTCATGTAAATCCAAACCGTTAGAACGTATCAATCTGCTTCATACATACTATATTTTCAATACCGTGTTCATATATTGAATTACTAAGTTTATCTATCATATAATCAAGTGATAAAAAAATGCACCAAATAATATATCAACTTTTTAAGCGCTTGTATTTGTACTAATTTAATTCGAAAAAAAAGTAGTTCTCATGTGATAAAGATAAATTTTAACAGTTTATATTTATCATTTGAAGCTGATTTAATATATCTTTGAGTTAAACTTGCAAAAACACTGGATCTTGGTAAGCTTAAAAGCATACAAACTTTAATTTAATTTATACGTTGCTTTAACGCATCATCTGAAAGATATAATTTTGAAGAACAATTTTCAATTAATGGAGTGAGTTAAATTGCATCAATATACACACAACATTCACAGAAAGCATGTAACATGTCAGTTCCCTACGTTCCAAAGTAACGCTGCTGCGTCACATTAGGTGAATTCCTGGACCTACATTGGTACCAACTCCTATTTACATATTAACATAAATTTGAAAATAAGATGGCAGAAACATCAGGATGCTTCCATTTCTAGCTAAAAAGAGAAGCAGGTATATAGATAATAAACACAATAATAAACAAGGAATGAACAAAGCCCTGCCATTAGACTCACAGATTGAATGAAATCTAAGCAACCTAGAGATCAATCAACTGAGGTCAAGGTCAACCCGCTCTGGGTGCCCTCTCTCAGTCTGTTGGCCTACGAGCTCAATGCCAAGCTGTCCCTTGTCGCCAGCCCCAAAAGCATACAGTTTGCCTGAGTCCGTAAGAGCAAAAGTGTGTGCATTCCAGTAGATGGAGTTAGTGAGGCTTACCTGCACCACCTTTTCATTGAGACTCTTCAGCGAGGTAACCAGCTGAGGCGTCAGAACATTATTATGTCTATTCTCCTAAAAAAAGAATAAAGATAATATCACATCAGTCGGCTTGCACCACACAGGTGAATTGTATACCATGGCCACTACTAAGCCAAAAGCGAAAACATGATCATGCGCTCCTTGTATTTAGATTTTTCTTTTGAGGATAATTCTGCCCTAGGCAGACCAATAGACCACCACCACCACAACAACAACAACAACAAAGCCTTTAATCCCAAATAAATTGGGGTAGGCTCGAAATGAAACCCAAACTGAAAGCATAAGATTAGAGAACTCAAATATCAAGGCAGACCAATAGACCATATCAGTAAATTCTTACTAAAAAAATAAATAATCATAATGATGATGGGGACAATGAAAAATACAACAAATACAGAAAATAGAGGGATTACAGCAATAAAGATGAAACTTGAGAGATGACAAACCTCTCCCTCCTGTGCCATAGAGTGTCCAAGACTGGACGACTCACCACAACCAAATGAATACACATCCCCTTCTTCAGACACGACAAAGGTCGTGTAATCGCCAGTAGCAACATGTACTGCCTTGATATTGCTCAAGGACTCCACCACCTTGGGTGCTGACTCACACTCTTCATTTCCATGTCCCAAGCAGCCATACCGACCCCATCCCCACGTGCACACCCTCCCATCCTTCCCTACCACAGCTGCATGCCAGGCTCCTGCAGCAACCACAGTTGGCTGCAAGTTAAGCTGTTGAAACCGCTCAATAAGTCTAGGATACTTCTCATCTGTTCTTGATCCATGACCGAGCTTCCCTCCTAATCCACATCCCACTGAGTACACTGACCTGCAAATCATAATTTTAAGAAAATATCAGAACATCTGTTCAAAAGCATGTTCGAGAGCATTACAGCATCGAGCAGTTTTCAGGCTGTTATATAACATCTCAGTTTTGTGCAAATTGGTAGCAGCGTACATTATTGCGAATTTGGTCATCTTTTAATTTGCTCCCACATTAAATATTATTTATCCATCTGTTACTTATTGTTTTATTATATTTTGGTGGATATTCTTTAAAAGGTAAGTTCTAAATTTTGGAACTTTTTATGAACATTCAACATCCGATTCCTACATGCTGTTCCCATGAAGATGTGTCATAAGAAATATACAGATCAAACCAAAAGGTACCAGATTGTGAAGTCCCTCCCAGTAATGCAGTCACTCAAAAAGAAAAAGGAAAAAAATAATCTCCAAAACACCACCGGTTAAAAATGATGCACTGAGTGACTGGAAGATAAAAGAGCACTCACATTCCGCTTGGCTGGCACGTCAGTGCAAGGAGATAACAATAACCAGCTGCAATCTGCACAACAGGAATATTTTCAAGTGGGCCCAGGAGAGGATATGGCTCCACATCATTTGGCTCAGTCTGGTGCCCTAGTTTTGTATCATTACCCCATGAGAAGGTGTACACACGACCCTCCCTTGAAAGCACTGCTGTGAAGAAGTTTCCTATTGCTGCCTGCACGATAAACGCATCTTTCAAGGATTCGACCATTTGAGGTCTCATCACCACTTTTGTACCCTGGGCTCCATATTCTGCCTCCCCAAATGAGTCCTTCCCGGAAGCATACACTTTACCAGTGTCACTTATCAGTATACTTCTGCCAGCCCCTGCTGCAGCTTGTATGATCCTGATACCCTGCAATGAGCTGGACACACCCCCAATACTTACAAGAGTCAGTAACATTTTCTGCACAAACTTTAGTAAAATAAAATCTAGATATTTGAAGATGGATACATTTGTAAGAAGAACAAAATATTGACTTGCTTGTGGAATGCTAATCATCATAACCAGTGCATGACCTGACTTGTACAGAGGTATACTGGTACAGTACAACAACAGTGGTATACTTTTTTTTTCTGTATCTTGATGTTTGAGCCATAGCTAAGACCTGTATGCAAGGAACTAAACAAGGAAACAAGTCTATATAAGAAAAGGACACCAGAAAAAGGTAAAATGCACACAGGTAACTGTGCAGTACATCAATGGAAAATGATACATTCGGAGCAGTTTCAGATGTTTACTTTGGCAACAGAAATCCCTCCCAATGGAAAGACTAAACCCACACCCAACCAGCATTGGGCTGGTATCACAGGTACAGATCGTTTGGTACACGATCATCATTGTTTAACAAGCACCTAATAAGACGAGGCCTCCATTCCTCCTCCAAAGTGCCATGCCCTAGCTGCCCAGAGTTGTTTGAGCCAAAAGTATAAGCAGCCCCACCAGATGTCACAGCAATGCTGTGCCCCGGACCCGCAATTGCCTGAGACTTCTCTCTCCTACATGCTTCTCCAGCCAAAATGTACCTAAGCACCAGCTTCCAACTGCCACCACATCTCTGTTTCAATATTTGTCTCTCTTCTTCTTCCATTGGTTTAAAAATAGCCCTTTTCTCACACATGTCAAGTGCAGCTAGCTCTGATATTGAAAGCTGGAAATCAGGTGCAAAATTGGCTGGCTTCCTGAAAAAAGTACATGTCACCTGGTACAACCACAAAAATCTATCAGCCGCATTATCAATTCTAGAAGAAGATTATTTTAAGGAAAAACACTTGCCTCAAGATGTGCAAGATCTTCAGGATTTAAGTTGCACGAGGTGAGTACATGGAGAACAATGGAGGGGCTTGCAGCAAGTGGGAATTCACCAGGAGTTGATTCGCCGAAGCAGTGGCGCTGTGATCTTTGGTATGTCTGTTGAAGGGGAGAGACGAGAGAGAGAGGCTCATCTATGATTAGGTGCAGTGGAATGGAAGGTGTGGCCCCACTTGTAGTAGCATCCATCTTAAGCTTGAGGGAGAGGAGCTAGTTTAACTAGATGAAATCTGCAACAGGAGATGTACGAGTACTATGAATTAGTGGTGGTGTTGTTCAGTTTTATTTCCAAATGGTAGCTATTTCATGCATATATACTTTTAGTGCCCTTGAGAATAGAATGACTAGCTTCTTTGGAAAATTATATAACCAACAGTAATCTTTTTCTCTAGATCAGGAAAGAAAACAAACTGTTCACGAAGGAACCAACATAAACACACTAACCGATTTTGAAAATTTTGCCTTGGATTAATATTAGTTAGCGTACGGTGACAGATACTGAATTGGATTTGAATTAAAGAGAAGAATCCGATTAAAAATTTGGGGGTTGCAAAATGAATTTTAGATCAAATAGGCAAGAACATTAAGCCGAAGAGCAGTATTGATCAACTAAGAAAGCAAAGTTGCTCAATTCAAGGAAGAAAAGAAAAGCATCCCAGTTGAGGATAGAAGTCTTATTTTCTTTTGGCGACACAAAATTCCAATAGAGTCTGATCGATCCAAAATCAATCCAATACTAGATTCATCCCAAATACCAAAATAAATTATCAGAAACCCAACAAATGAGGGCACTTATAGATCCTTCAACCTCAAAAGCACAAATTCCTCAAATGAAAACAAACCCAGAAAAGCAAATGCATCTTCTGAACCACTGAAACAGACATCAACTAGAAATTTCTGAGCGCCGATTGCACAGCCAGAGCAAACGCAAAATTCAAGAGAAAACAAAGTACCATAAAGAACATAAAGCATCTTTCCCCAATCAGATCGGGCAAAATCAACAAGAGAGGACTCTTAAAGTGAAAGCATCAATCGGATGATCGACTTCTCACCTATTTGTTATGTGAAACGAGATGGTCGTCCAACTAGAGACGCTACAATAGTCCGATGGTACAATCCATCTGGTGTTCGGTTCGTATTAGAGAATTAGTTAACAATTAATGTAAGTCTCAAGTCTTAAAAACTCGAAACAGGTGGGATTGCTTTCCTTGTTGGTATTTCTCTCGCTTCCCCTCCCCTTTCCTCTGTTCCCTTTATGTGATGGTCCGAGGGATTGTGATGATGTGCCGCTAAGAAAAAAGAAATAGACGGACTCTATGAAGGGAGAGAAGGAGAGAGAGCGGTGTCAGAGTAGAAAAGAAAAAAAAAATAAAAGTAAACAAAAAAAAAGGATGAATCCCGTATTTCATACGCATGCAATGTTGACACGTCAGGAAAGGCCTCTAAATTGAGGCTAACCGATCTAATATTTTTTTACCCCGCTTCCCGCGGGACTGTTTTCTTTATTTTACGAAATGGCCCTCCCCATTAAAGTGGAAGGCTCCGATTAATTCGTTGGGTCACGTGGGCTTTCGCGCCGGCTCCCAAGCTGAGCGGGCCACCGTTGAGTGAGTCAGGGTTCGACTATTTTGGGTTTTGCTCTGCGCTCAGTTTAGTTTAGTCTCTCAAAATTAAGCCGAGAACTTAGCTACATTTTGAAGTCTAGGGGAGCTGATATACCCTATACTGTTCATTAATATTTATATTACCATTGATACCTTATTATAGTCGATACCGATTTCATCATTTGAATTATTATTTATATTAGTAACTTTACTATTATCAATAATATATCAACAAAATAATCGGTATCAATAAAGATATCGACATGATATCCTTTCACATTTTACTTGGTCGAAACTACTATATGTTCCCTGAACGTTACTGAAAGTGGTAGGCTCAAATCTTAGAGCTACACTCCAAATCATGTTTCAAAAATGGACCAACCGGTCCAAACAGTACACATAAATAGGTAGTAAAACATGTTTTTAACTTCAAAACATTAAAGAACAGCTTAAATGAAACTGAAAATGTTAGGCAAGCGTGATGGTTTACCATTAAATTATAGATGAGGTACAAAACTCTTGGTTCTCCTTTAGTTAGAAGATTCACTGTGGCAACGGATATCCCAATAAAAAAATTTAATCATGGTATGCATTAAATCTAGCCATGTCTTCAAGCCCAGCTTCCAGGCAGCATTCTGCTATTCGATCTATAACGTCATCCCACGTGCCTTCCACACATGCCAGATCCATTAAAAAAGCAACCTCGTCCAGAGCGACCTGTCAATTTGACCAATTTGGGTTATGATTTTGATAGATATTACCAAGTAATACACAGAAAGCATAATTTAACTTCTCAAAAGACCAATATGCACACAAGAATTATGGCTGCAACTTTTTGTCTTTTCTAGATCCAAATAGCTCAGTATCATTTTTACTTGATGATCTGTTAAGCAAGCCGTTAAAAAGAGATCCTGTAAGCTGTTCATCCTCACTAAACTGTGTCATGTATGCCTTACCTCCAGCCTGAAAAGTGCTCTATTTCTAGATATCAAGTCACCAAATCAATTATGTGAAGTGACAGAAGTTTGGGTTCACAGATGGCACAAAAGATGACAGGCAGTCGGTGGTCTCTTTAGGTATAGAAAAAGGTTAGATTATGGTCTAATAATGGGAGCAGGCAAAAACTTGCTAAATATCAATTTTCTTGTTTCAAAAAAAAAATCAATTCTTACAAAAAAGTACATCCTACATAAGATATCTTCTCTCATGGCCTGGCTGTGATCTTCAGATGGTTTGAAACAACAAAAGGACAATTGCTCATAATTTGTGGTGTTTTTTTTTTCTAAGTTCTTTAAATAAAGTATGATGATTGATTTTTGCAACTGTGATAAGTGTACCTGTTCTGGAGTTTTTCCTTTCTTCAGATCTTGAAGCTTTCCCTCTTCAGCCGCCTCCTCCTGGGTGAAGTCAATCTGCTCATTTTCCCACTGTGCAATTTCAGCAACCTCCTGTGCTCATTGCAAGAGAATGAAAAAGAATAAAAAAACAAGCAATGAAAATAAACACAATGCATATACAACAACAACAACAATAAAGTCTTTAATCTCAAATAAATTGAGGTAAACTAGAAATGAAACCCAATCTGAAAGCATAAGATCAGAGAGCTCAAATATTAATGATAATAATAATGATGATGAAAAAAATTAAAAATAAAAATAAAAAATGATGATGATGACGATATGATAATAATAATGATGATGATGTTGATAATATGCTAATAATAATAGTAATGCTAATGTTTAATAATAATAATAATAATAATACAATAAATTTATATTATAAAACATATTTCTAAATTCTAAATTCTAAATTCTAAATGCTGAAATTTTAAAATCTAAGAATCTAAAGTCTATAACTCTACCATTAGACTCTAACTTCTAAATCATGGTTCTAGCACATCTAAACCAGCAGCACCTGCCTCTTTAGCATCACCCTTTTTGTAAAGTTTTCTACCAGCTTCGCCAGAAGCATCCCATGACCTATCACCAATTTCTAAAATGCCCGCATCTGCTTCCACGAGAAGTTTATGGATGTGTTGGTCTACCTACAGCAGTAATATCTACAAATATAATTGAGTGAAGAAACCGACTATTTGTTGGACTTACCATCACATACAAGTGAAAGCACCACTAAAAATGCTCAGCATTCCTTGTAAATGGAAGTACACCAAACTTATAATATAAGAATGGCTGGTGCTACAACCACATGATAGACCATTCTTTGAAAGAATGACTGGTACAATAGCAATAATATATATTAATCCTTGTTGTTTACAGCTTGTTTCTACGGTAAACAACTATTTGTAAATAATATAGATCGCATGGATGCTTGTCAGTTCCTAACTAATGTAAGGCCTGGAAAAACAAATTCCCATAATTACTTCACCACATAAATTGGCATCTTACATTTTTTGCCAAAAGCCAAAGCCCATGCTTGTGTACTTCCACAACTGGCATTTCCATTCTAATCAAAGAAACAGCTGAAAATCTTAGTTAATACAACAGCTTGTGGATAATCTGAATAATCAAATTGGAGAAGAGAAAGTAAAAGAAATTACTCAGGTGGAGCTGTTGACCATCTCAGTAAGGATGTTAAACCTCCTGCAAAAGCAAATGTACCAAATATCACATCAAAAGAACTTACAGGAAAAAAATATGAATCAATTAAGTTTGGTGTACTTCAAATCAGACAGTCCAGTGCAGTAGTAACATTCGAGTATCGTAGTACTAATCAACTGAACTTAGCCCATACAACAATAGCTCTGTATGTGTCAGCTGGTTGACCAGTGTTGGACCTTTTATTTGATGCAAAAAAGAAACTAAATACAAGAGATAAACAATATGCTTTAATGCAAGTTCCCAGGTAAAATGAAATTGCAAAAATTCAAAATAAAGATCTTTCATTTTTTTTTTTTTTTGGTTCAGAAGTTAGGAGCATGACATGGGGATCAAAACCTGATGGGCTGTCTGACAGAGGAACTATGAGAGGAACCAATCCTTTCTTTGCTCCGGGAGAAACAATGTATTCACCTGATAGTCTGATACATAAAGAACAGAAAAAGGACGCTTTTATAAAAATTATAAATATACTTTAGACTTAGATGATAATTCAAAAAATCATATCAAGCAGTAGAATTAAGAACTATCTCCACTTATTATCATATGTTATTGCTCAAGTTGTTAAAGTGAAACATGAACATTAATATGAAAATAGCAAATATAGACATGCTAATGTACCTTTAGCTTGGAGCAGTCCAACAAGCACTGGAGATGGTCAGGACTCAGGAGGTCTAGTAGCAGCAACATCCTTTATAAATGGGGCATGATCTGCAATTTTTTGACAAATTATGTATAGTGGACAAGAGTAAATGGGGGAACAAAAAGCAAAAATGTTATTGAGTTGAATACTAAATCATTTATTACGCACTTTTGTTGAACAATGATACAAATTATGTTGCAAATTAAATTAGACGTGTACTGCAGAAACGAGCAGCACATCTTTAGGTAATTTCTTTGTAGTTTCCCTGTCAGCTTACACCTCGTTCTAGAATGCCACTTTAGATACAGTTACTTTTGCTCTATCATGGTTATGCAATGGATTATGATTCATGAGGGAGACGGATACAGTAATAATGAACTAGTGAGTAATGATGCCTCTGATATTTATTCCTGTGCAGTATTGGTACATAATACTCTCTGACATATTATATCATTTTAATCTCTACATGTTCCTGTGGCTCATTGTTAGTTTGGAAATTGAAGAACAGAAGGTTTCACTCAATTCTGTCTACCACAGTGCAAAAGGCTTGTAAGACATTATGTGTTGTGAAAGAGCTAGGCCTTCATGTCAAGCAAGGGAAAGGTCAACAACATGAGCATTTAGTAGTCTAATAGGAAGAAGCACCGATAAGCTTATATACAGGCGTTGAGTGGAAAGCACGGGATAGCAGGAGCTCGATCAGAGGTGCGCAGCAAAGAAAAACAATGAAAAAGGCTGGCAAAGAAGGCGCGCTATGAAAGAAACGCTGATGGGAAGTATGAAGATTTATCAGAGTTTTCATAATTCATAATATGAATAAGAAAAGAAAGAAAAAGGATGTATACAAATCACGCGGGCGAAGAAGGATTGAGTAGAAAGATGAATCGGATCAGAGTGGAACCAGGAGTCTCGGTTTCCCAGAGCAATTAATTTTTTTCCCAGGATCACAAATTCACGGGCATTCGCAGAAAAGGGGGAGAGAGACAGCGTGAGAAAGATTACCGGAGGAGGTGGGAGGTGAAGAAACGACGGCGGTGGAGGGGGACGAGGAGGAGGAGACTATGGTACGGCCGAGCCTGATGCGCAACGAGGGAAGCGCCGTAGCAAAGGTCCCCTTGCAGCTGAAGCCGACCTCGTCGCGCCTAGATTATTTTATTGAGGTCATCCACCTCCAGTTATTATGTGGTAAGTGGGGGAAGTGACGAGTGATCGCTGATGCCGATTGACATCCTTGGTAAGCGCAAAAAAACTATAACCGGTCCATTAAGGCATTAACTATCAACCGATTCTGTAATAATATTTTTTTATACATTAAAATTCATATTTAAAATTTTTATTAACCGATTCTAATTTAATAATAATATTTTTTATATACATTAAAATTTATATTTAAATTTTTTCACGGATTAATTTTTAAAATCTTTCATAAAAAAAAACACTTCAGAAAGTACCCATCATCCAGTACGGATATGAGTAAATGCAAACGAATAAGATATGACTTATTAATCCTCCTATCGTATTTCATATATTATATTTTTTATAAAATTAGATATACTACTATATATCCGTGCGTTGCAGCAGACTTTTATATTTAAACATTAAAACATTATAAGATAAAAAAATTCACATTTATCTAATATTAAATTATAAATTCATCAAATTATAGAGAAAACCTATAATAAAGACTATATTTAATTTTGGATGAGATTTTTGCACAATATGAGTTAATGATTCATGATTTTTATGGCAAAAAAAGTAAATTATTCTAACATATATTATCACCATTAATTTCTTACCAAATATGCACAAGGTTGCTAAATAAAAAAAATAATATTATGAAAATAATAGTATATAAGGAAAAGAAATGGAGAGAAAGAGGGGATCAATGGACGTAATTACATACGTTCGATCAACCAAAAATAAATATTATCCGTCTAATTGAAGGATAAAATGGGTATAATAAAAAATTACCATAACAAAAAATGGACCCTCCAATTCTTAGATGTTTTATATAATAGTATAGATATAGATATCTCTCAACACATTTTAATTTGAATATTTACCTATCCAATCTTGAAAAATGAGTATTTATTGTTTAAAATATTAAAATCTTAGATATTTACTCATAATTGTTATTATCTTCATAAAAAATTAATTAACAATTAACTAAAATTACAATACGACAAAAATGTCATTCCCTTACCATTTGCTCGTCCCAATATTACTGAAATAAGTAGCAAGCGTGTATTTGGGACTCTGGGATTAGCAAAGCTTGTAAGAATCTAATAATTCCAAGAGCCCATACTGTACAGTAAACAGATTATCTAATGAATGTTATGTAGAGGTATCAGACTAGATGGTACAGTCAGATTAACATCATAATTGCACTTCTGTTAAAATAAGTACCGTCTGGACTTCATGTGGATCAAGGTATAAAGTCTTCTCGTCTTGTACACCAACAACATAAATAGAGACTCCAGGATTACCCCTTGAATACCCAAGTTATGAGGAAACATAAGAGAAGAAGATTTTATCATATTATAATTTTAATTAATTATTAATTTATTTTTTATGAGGATAATAATAATTAGGGGTAAATATTTAAGATTTTGACATTTTGAGGGATAAATACATAATTTTTAAATTTTTATGGATAAATATCTAAATTGGAATGTGTTGAGGGGTCTATATCCATTTTTGCCTATAATTTTTAGGTATGGGTTTAATTATGGATAGTTTCGGATACGGATATGGATTAATATTCGACGGGTATCATACAAATACGGATACAAATATGAATATATTTCAGATATTAAATAAAAATATTATATATTATTGAAAAATAATTTCATTGGAATCATTAATTATAAATTTTAAATATTAATTATAATTATATTAGTACTTCAAATATATCAAATTATAAAAATATAATGTATTAGCACAAATTAGATATAAAATTAATTAGATTTATAATGTATAGTAAAATAACTAAAATGTACATTTAATTATGTTATAAGAAGTTACAAATGTGTAAATATATTTTGAGAATTCTCATTTAATTAAAAAATAAATGTTCTTTAATTTTTGGATTTTGATATGTTAACAATATTTTTATAATAATATCAAAATTAAATCATTGAAAGAGATAGAGGCTTAAAGAAAGAATTATAAAAATGAAATAATATTAAAATATATACAGTATAAAGATAGCGTGAATTTAAACACACATATGTCTTATATGAGTTTAACTCAAAAAATACATCAAATTATTTTTAAATTTTAATTTATCATACTCATTTAATTCTTTATATGAAAACCTTATGGGATATAAAATTTGGGATGTTTTAAATATTTTAAGTAATCATTTTTATTTTTTTGAAAAATTAACTCTAAAAATAATAACAAAATATTCAGTATTTGTACGTTGTTTTGAAAAATTAAAACATTGACTCACAAAACTCGAAACACTCCAAATTTTTGCATTCCATAAGATTTTCATATAAAAAATTTAATGATCATGATAAATCAAATTTTGAAGATGATATAATGTATTTTTTAATTTAACCTCACAGAAAACCTCGTGAGCTTAACTCACACTATCATTATTCTCTCTATATATAGAATAAAAATAGCATATCCTACGAACATACAGATTTTTCAATAATTAAAAATAATGACTTAGAAAATTTAAGACACTCCAAATTTTTGTATCCCACAAGGTATTTATATGAAGAATTTAATGAGCATGATAAATAAAAAATTAGAGATGAGACGATTTAATATATTTTTTGTGTTAGGAACACGAAAGGGTTTTGTGTTCTAGAAGTATGCAAGTTTTACCGTATGTTATATATAGAGAGAGAGAAAGAGAAAGTGAGGTGTTGTGATATATTTAAACTACTAATGTGAATGATCTAATTCACACAAGAGGAAACCGTAACTGCACGACTATCGTGCAGGACTTAAGTGTCGAACCCAAAGGACTGATTAAATTATCGATATAGACAATGTCTTTAAGGTCAATTATAAAATCTAAAAATATTTTTAAACTAGGCAAATTCTACAATTAGGATTTTTAGAGATTAAAAAAATCTAGGGTTTTAGCATACTTATCCACTTGAGTCTTAATCATATTAATTTCATGTTTTATTGCCAATTTATGAGGGTTATCGTTAAATTTAGTGTCAAGATCATGTTTAGTGCCAATATAAGTATTGTTCATCAACGCGATGATTTGTATTTTGACCATAACTTCTTCGTCAAATTCTAATTTGAGTAATCTAAGATATGTTGGAAAGTTAAAAATAAGCTCTACGGGTCCGTTTGGCAAATTAAGGAATAGTTTTGGAAGAGTGATAGAATAGTGTTTTTTTTTTTGAAGAGTGGTAGAAGAGTGGTATTCTTGACTATTCGGAAGAGCGAAAATATCATTTTGCAGTTGTTACTCAAAATAGTTAAAATATGAATAATTATGATACTAATAAGATGATGATAATAATAATAATAGTAAAATAATAATCATAATAATAAGATAATAATAATAATAAGTAATAAAAAATAATCATAATAAATAATAATATTATAATAGTAATATAATAAAAATATAAACATAATCATAATATAATAATATAATAATAAAAAAATATAATTATAATCATAATTATAAAAAATAATAATAATAATAAGTAATCATAATTTTAATAATATAATAATAATATAATAATCATAATCATAATCATAATCATGATAATAATAATTATAGTCATAATCATAATAATATAACCATAATCATAATCATAATAATATAATAATAAAAATATAATCATAATCATAAAAATAATTATAATTATAATAATATAATAATAAATTAATCATAACTATAATCAACATATAATAATATAATACAACATAATAAAATAATAATAATCATAATCATAATCATCATAATATAATAATATAATGATAAATAATCTTGATCATAATAATATAATAATAAAATAATTATATTTATAATAATATAATAATATAATATAAAAATTATATTTATAATAATAATAAATAATATAATAATACTAATGGTAACGATAATATAATAACAATAATGATAATAATAATAATTTAATAATAATAATAATATAATGATAATAATAATAAATAATAATCATAATATTAATATAATAATAAATTATAATCATAAATATAATATAATAATATAATAATACTAAATCTTAATCATAATAATATAATATAATATAATATAATCAAATAATAATCGTTATTCAGATGAGAGCTAATCCGATATTCCACCTATAAGTTGGTATACCGGATTAGCACTATTCCGCACTCTTCTACTTAGTCTAAAATTCGTTTGGCAAATTATTTCATCGGAATAGCAATTTTATTCATACTTTTTGCTATTCCATGGTGCCAAACAAACCCTACAAGATTAGTACATCATCTTAGTTATTCCATGATAGTATATGATCAGAATTTAATGTAATTTATTGCTCATGATCCATTTTGACTACATTCGCATTTGAATTCTTTCAATTATGTTTAATTACTCTATTTTGCTCCAAAGTATGAAAATATGTATTCTAGTCTCAATTTCTTAGCTATTTAGCGTGTATTTTTTCTAAAATATAAAATATGACCAAGATAAAATCAAATCCAATAGAAAAAATATAAAATATAATGAAACTAAACATGAGTTTGAGGTTTGATCTATATTGTAGGCACAATACAGATAAAAATTATATATATAAACGCATGACATCACATAGTAATTAGAGTTACAAAATACAATAATAAAGCAAGCAGATTCTGATGATACTCCTGTGTTAGTCTCTTGCTCGAGTCTTCATCTCCTCTCGGTTGCTTGAGCTTATCGATATCTCGACTCGCCTCGAGAATGAATGAAAAGTGTGAAGAACTTTATCGAACATTTATAAAATGGTGGCTAAGGTTTCGAGATGGGAGAAGCTCACTCTAAGGCTGCCAGAGGTGCCCTACATAGGTGCTGAGTCAAGCAAATAAGCATAAAATCAATCAGATTAGATGTTGCCTTCTTTATTTTGATTTGCAGATTGAGCTTATACGACTGTATGGAATGTGCATACGAGTCGTATGCCTTGTCTTTCTGTGGCATGCGGTTGCTATGAGGCTTGCGATGATCTGTATCACTCCTAAGTATGCAAACTTGTGTTCTAACCTCGATTCCTTATCTCTCTTGCATGCATTTCCCGAAATATAAAATTGACCAAGACAGAATCAAATCTAATAAAATAAATATGAAATGCAATGAAATTAAAAATGAGATTGGAAGTTTTAATCTTGATTTTAAATATAATAAAGATCAATATATATAAATATATGACATCATTATTCAACAACAACAACAGTCTTCTTACAATAAATTAATCACTATTTATAGTTATCACACACCTAACTAACAATACTAACCAAATTACAATGATTAACAATGAGTAATTTGATAATTAAAGGTCTTTGAAATGCTCTCCAATATCGTGACTTATTTACACGTCTTCATTGCCCACATCTAGCATTAGGCCGACCTCCTTGCATCAAAGTAGCCCCAGCACTAGCCTCACAAGCATATATCTCCAATGTAGATGTTTGTCCAAAATCAAGCATTATCGATACTGAGACATTTATTCATTGTCTTTTTTCAACTTTTAAAATGCTTCTTTTGTCTCTTGGTCTCACTTAAATGTTTTTTCTTCAAGAGTTGAGTGAGTGACTTGCTCAATACACCATATCCAACAACGAACTTTTTGAAATATCCTATCACCCAAAAATCCTCTGAGCTTTCTAACATTTTTAGGTGTAGCCCACTAAATCATGGCTTCTATTATTTTTGGATTAATATATACTCCATCTTTGCTTATGATATGTCCCAAATACTCAATTTGTTACAAATTCAAACTTATACTTCCTCTCCTTAACAAACAATTGGTGTTGTTTCATTTTTTGCAACAACAAGATCACATGTTCATTGTGCTCGCTCAAATAGATACTGCATATTAGAATATCATAAAAAAATATCATTATAACTTCCTCAAATAAGGCATGAAAATTTCATTCATGAGAGTTTACATGTGACGAGGATATTTGTGAGACCAAATGACATAATCAAATATTCATAATGCCCTTTATGTATTCTGAATGTAGTTTTTGGCACGTTTCATCCTTCATCCTTATTTGATAATACTCCAACCTTAAATCAATTTTAGAAAATAAATTGACATCTTTTAATTAATTCAGAATATCATCTATAATCGGTACGGGATATCAATTCTTTATTATAACATCATTCAATCGTCTATAATCAATATAAAGCCTCAAACTCTCATCTTTCTTCTTTACCAGTAAAGTTGGTGAGGCATAAGATCTTGTAGAAATTTATATCACTCCACTTCTAAATAATTCTTCAATTATTTTGTCTAACTCTAATTTCTAATAATAATTGTATCTATAGGATCTTTGATTCATTAAAGTGGTGTGCGATTTTAATACAATTTGATGGTCAATATTTCTTTGAGGAGGTAATCCTTGTGTTTCAACAAATACTTCTTTATATTGTGTAGGTAATATTAATTAGTATTTTGTGGTTCTAGAGGATAGACTTTTTTCATTGCCTGAATGAACATTACATGGGCTACCATAACTTCGTGCCCATTTTTTCAGCTCTTTATCCAATTTTACCCCTTCACACATAAGATCTTTGATTCACTGGAGTGGTGTGTGATTTCAATACAATTTGATAGTCAACACTTCTTTGAGGAGGTAACCCTTGAGGTTCATCAAATACCTCTTTATATGGTGTCAGTGTATAAGTCAATATTTTTGGCTTTGAAGGAGAGATTTTTTTCATTGTCTAAATGAACATTACATGACCAACCATTACTTCATGCCCTTTGTTTCATCTCCTTATCCAATTTTACCCCTTCAGTCTTTACACATACTAATTTTAGCTACCTCTTCTCTCACTTCAAGTTTTACTTTTTTTTTCATTTGTAATGAAATGAAATATACTATTTTAACCAATCAATGTTCATAAATCTATGCCGCCTCAACCAATCAATACCTAAGATCATATCACACCTCTACTCATTATGCTCATTTTGGTTTGGGTGTAAAGTTAAGGAGGCGTAACTTTTTATATCAAGTTATGACATTATAAAATATTGTTATTTAGTTGATCAATTGAAAGAATAAAAAATATATATATTTAAATTATTATATTAAAATATATAAATATTGACAGTATATTGACTATAGAATTTTTCATAATTAGTAGTTATAATAATCATGTTTATTATTGTTATTATTACTATTATACTAATATTAATATTTTAGTATTATTGTTGTGGTTATTGTTCTCTTTATTATTGTAATTATTATTGAAATAATAATTAACGATGGTAAAATTATAATTTTTATTAATAATTTATTAGTAATAATATTGGTAACCTCATAATAACAATAATATAATGTTATATTATTATTATTATTAATAATAAAGATAATATTAACAATAATATGATATTATAATAATTTAAGATAAATTAATAATAATTTAACAATATTAAAAATAATATTAATAATATCCATAATGATAAAAATATTAATAATAATTTATTAATTATATTTAATAAATTAATAAATAATAATAAAGATTATAATGATTAAAATAATAGTAATATATAATGATAATATTATACTAATATTAATAGTTTATTTTATTACTTTTTAGTATTACTATATCATCACAATTATTACTATAAATTGTGGGTCCCATGAATACATAATTTGAAGGAATAAGTTAAGAAGTCTCCATGGACTCCATAAGTTAAGGAACTATAACTTATCTTTATTCCTCTTTATATCTCCATAAGTTATTCATGTTTAGATCCTTCAATGAGGAATAAAGACACTTATCCCCTAACCAAATGTAGCCTATAGTCCATAAAGATGATTAAGTCCTATAGCCTCTTTCATATGCCATATTATTAACACTTCTCCATCATTTATTTTGTTTAAATCTTTTTATCTATTTAAATCTAATAATTCATATATGGTTTTTCTCTCTTCTCATTTAAAGTAATATATGTGATATATCTAAGGTGAAACTTAACTCTAAAAATTATCAACTTTGTTATGAGCCTTTATAAATTATCATGTTTATAATAATAGTTATAATTATACACATTTAACATTTAAATAACCATGCTTAAATTTTTCTTTAATGTAAAATTTGATTAAATATATTTAAAATTTATATTTCTAATTATTTATTTGAGAACTATATTATCGAGGTAAAATCTGAATTATAATTTAGAACCCTAGTAACAAATTTAATAACATGTTCTTGAATTCACAAAATAACATATTTCAAAATGCACACAATTTAGACGTCATTTAAAAAAATAAATTTGATCCTTTATGAATCCCATAAAAAATATTTCAAATACTTCTTCCGGTACTTAAAATATACTGTTCACATTTCCATATTCAATGATTTGAAACATAATCTCAACAAATATATTTGTTATCAGGTATGTCTTTAGTCGCACGCATGAGACACGAGGAAGAGTTTTCTTAATTTAAAAATCTCTATCAAATTCTATTAAATTTTGACCTCACGCGGTAGGAGAGTCCGGGTCATAACTTCTGTGGCAACTTATATTTCTTTTGTAATGTTCAATATTTATCATGTTATTACTAGTTATTTTATTATTTATTTTTTTTCCCGAAAAGCTTCAACATTTATCATGTTATTACTAGTTTAATTATACTGTTCAAGATTTCATCCCCTTAGACCCGGTTGTGTCCTTTCTCATTCACTATTCGCGTGGAATATTTTTTTTGAGGAGAATAAATTATATTTTTCAACGTAAATAGTTACTTTTCACTTGACGGAGTCACGGAGGAACCGAACGGGGACTCAGAATTATTTAACCCGTCTCAACTCTCAAGTTATCTGCACTCGTTGCAATGAATGATCCGTGCAAACAATCGGTTCAGCAGTGAGCCCCGCGTACGGAATCAATCGGTCTAACGGAATTAAACCAAAATCTAGGCACCTAGCTACACAGTTGCGAAGAAAAAATCGAATAAAGGGCGACAAGCAAAGTAGATAGAACCCCTTTCACGAGAGCAAGGTCTCTCAGAGGAAAAATGGCTTCCCAAGCCATCTTATCCCACCAACTCTCTCTCTCGCCACCGTCTTCTCTCACAAACCCTAACCCTATAACTCCCCTCCTACGTCCACAACGCCTTCTTGCGCCTTGGTTTCTGATACCTCGCAGGCGGCTGAAGCTCCACCCGCTGACTGTCTCCTCTGCCGCCTCATCTCCGGCGGCTCCTGTGAACCGAGATAACTTGGATGCCCTCGAGCGCTGCCTCTCCATTTCGCAAGATTCCGTGCCCTCCTGCTCGGCCGACCCCTCGCTATCGGTTCCTCGTCCAACGCGTAAAAAGGATCGTGGCGGCGCGTTGAGCATGTTACCGGTAAAGAAAGTCGATAACTCACAGTTGAAGGAAACCAGCAAGCCTCCTGAGGTATTTAAATTTAGTCGGTGTTATCTCTTGCCTTTAATTAAACTCTTATTTTGAGCTGTTGCTTTTTGTTTAATTTTCAAGACCCATTTATATAATTACACTCAGTATTTCTAGACACCATTTATTTATTTATTTGCTTCTGGTTAGGATATACAAACACAGTTAGACAGAGGGCAATTGATGGGTCTGAGGTCTAGAGAGGAGAGTAAAAGAGAAATTGATAGAAACAAAAAAAGATTACCACATAAAACTAAATCATATGTAGTGTTAGTATGATTTTCTCAAATTCTGGTTCAAGTCTCACAGATTTGTTGTATGCTTTGTTTGGTGTTTAATTGTTTAGGTTGCAACTGGGGGTGGAGGTGGAGACATTGGGAAAAAAATTGGCCATGGTAGCGGTGATGGTGGTGATGGTGACGATAACGATGATGATGACTACTTCGGTAACTTCGATGATGATGATGAGGGTGGTGAAGGTGGTTTGTTTAGGAGGCGCATTGTCCTTACAGAGGTTCAAAAATTTTAAATCATTTTAATTTATTTTTTATTATCTTTGTCACGCGCAATCAATTTAGTGCGAACAGAATATTATCGCTATAATGCTGCCCCAGTCAGGCGGAATGACATAGAACTATATTTCGGTTGCAGTTTAATATGTATTTTGGTGTTCTTCACTCAGTGTGAGATTATAGGTGTATTTTTTATGAAAGCTCACTTTTGCCTTGAAATATTTTTTCTGGCCTGGGTGAAGATAAAGAAGCACTGTTATATTTTTTGTCAAATTCGCTGATGCAATTAATCCCTAATATAGGCAGGACTGGTTCTACTTTTCTCACTTTTCTTTTTTTCTTTAATTTAGCAGTTGTTCGACAAGAAATTTTTAGATGCTGTCCTTCAGGAGTGGGGTAAAACATTTATGAATTTACCAGCAGGACTGCGCCAAGCTTATGAAATGGTATTGCATTTTAATTGATTTACAGGACCATAATATCAAGGGATCTCAGATCACCTAAGTACCAAGTAATTTAGATTTGAATGGTATGCATCTGAGGCGGTTGGCTGCAGTCACAGTGTTTTAATTATGTTTTGTGCATTTCTTTTCTGAATTAGGTCATAACTCATAACATCTTTTTTTTTTCTTTTGCTTCACTATTTGACCTCTTCTTAGAAATATGAGACCAATTTTTATCATTTAGTACTGTACCATTATTACATGGTACCAGCAATAATTTGATCCCAACATGTAACATACACTACTACAATTCTCACTTGTAGCACAGGAGATTTACTATCAGTCCTGATGTACCATTATATATATCTTTGCATCGTTGTTCTAACAATTGTGCATGAAATTTACTGTAGGGATTGGTGAGTTCGGCCCAGATAGTAAAATTCTTGACCGTAAATGCAAGGCCTACTGCTTCAAGATTTATTTCCCGTGCATTACCTGAATCTTTATCACGGGCTTTTGTTGGGAGGTAGATCTCTCTCTATTCTAGTCTTGACATAATATGGCTTCCGACTGGAGTTATCGAGCTAAAAAATGTGCAGCAGTGCTCATTGTGTTATATGCAGATTGGTGTAGTTTTGTGATATCTCTGAATGATTGGATTATGGCAATCTTAACTGTTGTCCTGGAGGTCACTGAAAAATCTGGTTTCCATTCAATGATACAAAGATGTAAAATTTAATACCATGTGATGTAAGTCTTGTTACAATCTTCTTCTACGCAGGATTCTTGCTGACCCGGCTTTCCTATATAAGTTACTGCTGGAATCAGCAGCTACTGTAGCCACTTGTACATTGTGGGAGTTGAAGAATCGCAAGGGAAGGTTCGTGTTCTGTATATACAGTACAATACAATTGCTAAATTATATTTTTTTTGCCTATGAAGTGTTGCTAAATTATATTTTTTTTGCCTATGAAGTGTTGTTATTTGTATCCTTGATTCCACTTTGATTTGTTCTTAGGCCACGAACTAGGCTAATTTGAGGCAGCGATTGCTTTATTAGATTTTGGTACTGTACAGACTGGAATTTTTTTTGTGAAGTTGGCATGTGCTTAAACAAAATTTTAATTCATTTAATAATTTCACAGTCAAAATCAGTATGTGTTATTTCTTGTTGATGTTTCTTCTTCTGATCAATTTTTTTTTTATTTATTGGAAATGCTCTTTTCATTTACTTTAGTAGAAAAGTAGATTTCTGAGAATGTTATCTCTTATTCAATCAGTGCGATGTCTTTATATAGACGTACAATAGAGTACAATAGGAAAGAAATAATTCAAAATCTCTAATTAATACTCTATATCTCTAATAGATAGTTGCTATATTTTAACACTCCCTCTCAAGATGGGCAAAAGATTCCCATCAAGCCTATTTTGTCACATAACCTAACTAGATCTATTGAACTAAGTACTTTGGTGAGACAGTTTGTAACTTGATTTTCAGTAGCTACATGATTCGGCTCCAATAGCCCACTATCCAGCTTTTCCTTTATGAAGAACCTATCGATCTCCACACGCTTGGTTCTGTTATGCTACACAGGATTATTAGCAATGCTGATCGCTGAGTTGCTATCGCATCACAACTTCATTTTAGCTTCATGATTCACCTTGAGATCTTCCAGTGATCTTTTCAGCCAGAGCATCTCAACAACTCCTAATGTCATAGCCCTGTACTTAGCTTCTACCGTCGATCTCGCAATAACCGGCTGTTTTTTGCTCATCTAGGAGACCAAGTTGCCCCCCGTGAATATACAGTAGTCGGATGTGGACCTCCTATCATCTTGGCAACTAGTCTAGTTAGAGTCATAATAATCCTTAATGTTCATGCGCCCATTCTTCTTGAAAATCAGGCCCTTCTCCGGTGCACTTTTCAAGTACCTCAGGATGTGATGTAGTGCATTCGTATAGCCCTTCCTAGGGTCATGCATGTAGCGGATCATCACGATTACCGTAAATGAGATATCATGACGAGTATGACCCAGATAGATTAATTTGCCTACCATTCTCTAATTCTAATCATGATCAACTTGTTCTCCTAAATCTGCACTTAATTTGGCTTTCACATCAATTTGAGAAACTACAAGTTTGCACCCCAACATGCCTGTCTCACGCCTAGCAATTTAGAACATACTTCCTCTGGGATAGAACAATCCCCTCTGCTCCACGAGCCATCTCAATCCCAAGGTAGTATTTAAGTTGTCCTAAGTCCTTTACCTCAAACCCTTTTTGTCCAATTTTGTTTCAGCTGAACAATCTCACCCTCATCATCATCGATGATAATCATATCATCTACATACACAGCGAGCATAGTAATATGATCATCTTGCTGTCGGAAGAACACTGTGATCAACATTATTCTGTTTATAGCCCATGCCTATCATGGCTTTCTGTCAAATCAGGCTCGAGGAGACTGCTTCAACCTGTATAACGATTTTTTGAGCCTGCACAACCTTGTCTATGGTTTGGTTTGTGCCGAAGCCTGGTGGCATCTCCAAGTACACCTCCAACAAGTCTCCATGAAGAAACACATTCTTCACATCGAGTTGGTGTAGCTTCCACCCACCATTCACTATCAAAGAAACCAATGTCCTCACCATGCTCATCTTCGCCATTGGTGCAAAGATCTCATCATAGCCGATCCCATACGTCTGACTGTACTTTTTGGCCATCAATCGTGCCTTGTACCACTCGACCTTCCGTTCTTTGCTTTATCGTGAAGAGTCATTTGCATCCAACGACCTTCTTGCCAGTGGTAGTGGCATAATCTCTCATATACAAATTTTGTTGAGAGCTCTTAGTTCTTCATGCATGGTTGCCTTCCACTTCAGGTCCCTTTTGCTACCTGCTAATACTTGGGTATAGAAACAATCCAATGATGTAATGAATGTTGTATGGGTAGGTGAGATAAACTGGGCAATATTATGTGAAAAGTCATAGCTATTAGGCGGACATCCTGCATTGGCTCGAGAGGTTCGTCTCAACGGCATAGAAGTAGGAGGTGAATTAAGAGGAATCATATCGCTTGGGTACTTTGAATCTGAGCTAAATTTCTCATGGGTTGGGATAGGTCGGGCAAGGAACTCGTTGGCACAAGTGTCATTGCGTGCACTGTTTTCTCATTCTGCTTGTTTCTCCTTGTATGCACTCTCAGCTTCTCTTGAGTCGGAGCGCCATCATCCTTGTATACACTCTCAGTTTCTCTTGAGTTGGAGTGCCATCATCTTCAACCTTAGCCGTTTCATTTTTTCTAAGACCTCACCACCTGTTGTGGCTCTCAGATTGTTCCAAAGACTCGGTTGATCATTTCAGCTCTTCAGTCGATCGTCCCAGCATCATTTGATCTATCAAAATAGGGTGAGGCATCATCCCTACATGTACTAGCCTTTTACCAACACTATTCTTCCCCTCTCACCTCATGTTATCACTATTGGGCGAGTCACCAAAGGATGAGGTCCTCTGAAGAGGTAGTATGGCTTATTCTCTCAAAAATGTCACATCCATACTAACAAACAATCACCTCTCAACTGAGCTCCAACGAACATAGTTCTTTTGGGTACCAGAATAACCTACAAAGATGCATTTCACCACCTTGGGATCTAACTTTTTTACTGCTGGTCTGTTGTCTTTCATAAAACACACACAACTAAATACCTTTAGAGGAGTAATGCTCCCATTCTTTCCTTGTAATATCTTCATCGAATTCTGCCACTCCAACACTTTAGATGGCATTCGATTGATCAATTGTGCGGCTGTCATGACTGTTAATCCCTATAAATATTTTGGAATATTTATGGAGATCATCATGCATCAAGCTGCCTCCAATAGGTGTCTATTCTCTCTCTGCCATCCTATTTTGTGATGGTGTGTAAGTACGCGTGGTCTGATGATGTATCTCATGAGCTAACAAATATTCCTCGAGTGCCTTGTTTGTATGTTGAGTCTCATTATCTGATATCAGCGTCTTCACCACTGCATCATGTTGAGTCTGAGCTGTCTTATGGAAATGCTTGAAACAGACAAGTGTATCGTTGTTGTTCTTCATTAAGTACAACCATGTGATACAAGTATAACAATTGATGAAAGTCACAAAAAATCTATGTCCATCAATCTCCGTTGTTGAGCAAGGTCCTCCATACATCTGAGTAGGGTTGTAAATGAGCCGAGCCGAGTCAAGCTAGGCCAAGCTCGTGCTCAGCTCATTAGCTTAATGAGCCGAGCCGAGCTGACTCGTTAACTACTTCCGAGCTAAAAGTTTTGGCTTGAGATTGACTCGTTAAGTTAACGAGCTAACCGAGCTGGCTCGTTAAGACTTATTTAATAATTAATAATATTTTATATCAAAATTTATACAAAAATTAACAAAATAATTAATAATATATTTCATATAAATTTGATATAATAGTTTAAATACATGACATAGTATAAATTACTTACTATACTAAAAGTTCATAATAAAAATAATATAAATACAACAACAACAACAACAACAAAGCCTTTAATCCCAAATAAATTGGGGCAGACTAGAAATGAAACCCAATCGGAAAGCATAAGATCAAAAATCTCAAATATCAGTGATAATAATGAATATTATGAAAGAAAAAGAAAATAAATAAATAAATAAAATAATAATAATAATAATAAATAAATAAAGATGATAATGATAATGATAATATGCTAATAGTAATAGCAATAATAACAATAATAATAATAGTACAATAAACCTCTATTATAAAACCTATTTTTAAATCCTAAAATCCTATTTTAAAACCTAATTCTAAATTCTAAATCATAAAATCCTATTTCTAAACCTCTATTTCTAAAACCTATTTCTAAATTCTAAATCCTAAAATCCTAAAAATCTAAGAGCATAAAGTCTATAACTCTACTATTAGACTCTAACTCCTAAATCATGGTTCAGGTACATGAATCGCCATATTCCAAGCACTCCTATCCAAAGCAAGCTCTTTGGATATATTCCATTCCTTCAAATCTCTTTTTATTGCTTCCTCCCATGTCAGTCTCGGTCGGCCTCTTCCTCTTCTTGTATTTTCAGGACGACTTAGAATACCGCTGCGTATTGGTGCTTCACGAGGCCTTCGTTGGATATGACCAGACCATCGCAAACGATGTTGGACTAGCTTTTCTTGAATTGGTGCTACCCCAAGTTTGTCCCTAATATCATCATTTCTGATTCGATCTTTCCTTGTGTGGCCACATATCCAACGCAACATCCGCATTTCAGCTACACATCTTCTGGACGTGTTGTCCTTTTGTAGTCTAACATTCTGCGCCATACATCATCGTGGGTCTAATCGCCGTCCTGTAGAACTTGCCTTTTAGTTTGTTTGGGACCTTGTCACAAAGAACACTAGATGCTTGTCTCCATTTTACCCATCCAGCTCTTATTCTATGACTAACATCTTCATCGATCTCTCCTTCACTCTGCAACATCGATCCCAAATACCGAAATGTGTCATTCATGGGTACTACTCGTCCATCCAAACTAACATCTCCGTCATCTGAGTTTTTCTCGCTGAACTGACACCTCATATATTCAGTTTTGGTCCTACTAAGTCTAAAACCTTTCGATTCTAAAGTTTGTCTCCACAACTCTAATTCTGATTGACTCCAATTCTGATCTCGTCAATCAACACCACATCATCAGCAAAGAGCATACACCAAGGAATATCTCTTTGTATGTCCTTTGTGATCTCGTCCATCACTAAGGTGAAAATATATGGACTCAATGCCGATCCTTGATGTAATTCTATCTTAATAGGAAATGTATCGGACTCGCCGTCACATGCTCTGACACAAGTCACAACATTTGTGTACATATCCTTAATAAGAGTAAAGTACTTTGTTGGGACTAGTTTTCTTTTGAGCGCCCATCACATGATATTTTTCGGTATTTTATCATATGCTTTCTTTAAATCAATAAATATCATATGTAGGTCCTTCTGTTCCGATGTCTCTCCATAAGTTGTCTTATCAAGAAAATCGCCTCCATAGTGGACCTCCCAGGCATAAAATCAAACTGATTTTTAGAGACAATTGTCAGTTTTTTTAAACGGTGCTCAATCACTCTCTCAAAGCTTTATGGTATGACTCATGAGCTTAATTCCTCTATAATTAGTACAACTTTGAATATTTTCCTTTATTCTTGAAGATTGGTACTAATATACTTCTTCTCCACTCATCAGACATCTTATTGGACCGAAAAATGGTATTAAATAGTTTAGTGAGCCACACTATTGTTATATCTCCAAGACATCTCCATACCTCAATCGAGATGTCATCTAGTCCTAACGTCTTATCTGTTTTCATCTTTTTTAAAGTTTCTTTCACCTCAGACTCTTGAATTCTCCGAACAAATCGCCTGTTGGTGTTAATTGAGTCGTCCAACTCGATCGCGGTTTTCTCACTCTCGTCGTTGAATAATTTGTCGAAGTATTCTCTCCATCCGTTCTTAATCTCCTCATCCTTCACCAAAAGTCTATCAGTCTCATCCTTGATACATTTAACTTGGTTGAAGTCTCTTGTCTTTATTTCTCGAAGTTTAGCCATCTTGTAGACATCATTTTCGTCCTCTTTCATATTTAATTTCCGATACAGCTCCGTGTATGCCTACCCTTTGCTCCGCTCACAGCTTTCTTTACGTTTCTTCTAGCTTCTTTGTACTTCTGTATGTTTTCATCACTCCTGTTGTGATGTAAACGTTTGTAACATTCTTTCTTCTTATTGATAGCCTTTTGTACATCATCATTCCACCACAAAATGTCTTTAGATTCACGTTTATTTCCTCTAGTTACTCCAAACACCTCTATAGCCACCTTCCGAATGTGACTCGCCATCTCCTTCCACATATTATCCGCATCCTCATCTTCGTTCCACGATCCTTCTGCAATAACTCTATTCTTAAACACCTGAGAAACGTCCCCTTTAAGCTTCCACCACCTCGTTCTCGTTATTTTCATGCCTCTATCTCGCCGAACGCATACCTGAAAACAAAAATCAGCCACCAAAAGTTTGTGTCGTGTGACAACACACTCGTCAGGTATAACCTTACAATCAATGCAGTTTGGTCTCTCCTCCCTTCTAGTCAGGACAAAATTGATCTGGCTCGAGTGCTGGCCACTGCTGAAAGTAATTAAATACGATTTTTTCTTTCTAAAGAAGGTGTTCACTACCATGAGGTCGTAAGCTATAGTGAAGTTCAAGATGTCTTATCCCTCTTGATTTTGTTCGCCATATCCAAAATCCCTATGTACCCTCTCAAACTCCCCTCTAACTGTGCCAACATGACCATTAAGATCTCCTCCAATTAAGAGTTTTTCACTGTTAGGCACTCCTCTAACCATATCCTCTAAGTCTTCCCAGAATCGTCTCTTGACATCATCACTCAAACCTACTTGTGGGGCATACACACTGATGACGTTCAAGACCAAATCTCCAAAAATCAATTTGATCATGATGATCATGTTCCCTTGTCTCCTAACTGTGACAACTCCATTCTTGAGACTCTTATCAATTAAGATGCCTACACTATTTTTACTTCGTTCTTTTCCTGTGTACCACAATTTGAAGCCCGTATTCTCCACCTCCTTAGCCTTCTGACCCGTCTATTTAGTCTCCTGAACACATAAGATATTAACGCGTCTCCTAATCGCAATATCAACTAACTCTCTTAGCTTACCTGTTAAGGACCCTACATTCTAACTACCTAAACGAATCCTACTTTCCCCGACTAGCTTCCTTGCCCCTCGCACTCATCGAGTCAAGTGCGAAGACCCTTGTTCATTTGACACTACATCCGGGCGCCGATCCGGCCCTCGCTCACTTGTCACCATATCCGAGTTCCAATATGGCGCGCCACTAAGGTGGTGACGACCCGGCCCTTGTTCTCTTATCGTCATATTCGGGTTCCAATATGGCGCGTCGCTAAGAGGGTGACGCCCCAACGAAAATTGATTGGGTTTCATTTCCATAAAGATCGGCTGTTTTAGTGCAGAGCTCGCCACACCCACCGCAACCCTCCTCCTTTATCCTGGTTTGGGACAGGCTGTGCAGAAACTAGTTCACACAGGCGGAGTTAATAAAAATAATATAAATAATAAATATTAATAGTTTATCGAGCCAAATGAGCCTCACGAGCCGAGCTAACCAAAGCTCAAGCTCGGCTCATTAACTTAACAAGCTTAACGAGTCGGCTCATTAACGGCTCGGTTCACTAACGAGCGAGCCAATAGCGAGTCGATCCCGAGCGAACCACGAGCTACGAGTTTTTTTTGCCAGCCCTACATGTGAGTGTACCAGATCAAATGCGTGAGAACTACTTCTTAAGCTTACATAAGAACTCTTTGTATGTTTTCCAAACTCACACACATCCATCATACACAAGTTTTTGTTTGTCAGCTTTTTCATACTTTAAAGGATACAAACATTCTAATAGGCTGAAAGAAGAGTGCTTCATCCGCCGATGAATCAGAAACAATGTTGTTGAATCGTAGATTGTATTGTGCATTGTTGTATTTCGTATCATATCGTGTATCGTATATCATATCTTATTGTATCATTAAGATATATCAAATTTGTCTTAAAATCAGTGAAAAATTTATTGAAATTTCATTATAATATAACTTTCTATCATATTTATATTGTACAATAACGTCATGTGCACTATGTAAATGATATATATAAACATATATCTCATATAATAAGCTAACTAACATGATAACTTAAATATTAATGAAAAATATTTGATTATTTGAGTTATCACATGAATTAAACCACATATAATGTATATAAATTCAATCAAGATAATTTTTATTTAACTAATATATTAGATAAATTATTTTAGTTTTATTCGATATTTTCTCTGATGTCACTAATTATTTATCACAAATGAAGAATATTTTTAGTTGTATATGTGTTTAATTATTTATATAGTGAGAATAAAGATTTTAATGATTATGGATCATATCTTTGAAAACATGCTAGATAAAATGTCAAATAAAGAATCTTTAATTTCTAACCAAAATATTGAATAGTCAACTTGAAAGAACTTTGTGAGAGCCTAGACCTACTCTAATTCATCATGAACCATACTGATGTTTCAAATTATTTTTACTAGAAACTTATGAACCAAATTTATTCACATATGACTTTAGAGTCCTTTCTTCCTTATATGATTGCACCATTTGTCACTCTTGTTCGTTTTCCGCCTCATCGATTTGGTTCTCTTTTTCTTTATCGATCCCGCTCGTTCTCCCTCGTTCGACGGGCTAAAGTTTGCTATCGAAAGGTGGAAGGCTATAGAGAAGCTTTGTCGAAGAAAAAACTAGGTGCGAGAGAGCTGGATTTGATTTTTATTGTTAGCATTTAATAGTTTGAAATCTTGAATCATGAATCGTTTTTGAATTGTAAATCACGATATGAATCGTGAATCACAAACGATACGTGACAATTCACACGATTTGCAACCTCTCCGATATATCTTCACGATTTGTATCGAAAAGTTATTGAATCGTATCGAATCGTATCGAATCGTACGATTCGAATCGTGATTCATACGATTTTAACATCACTGATCAGAAACAATTCATCCTCTTCTATACTCACACAAATCCTCTTGCTCCCGCTCTATCTACCATAGTCGCCAACTCTGTGTTTATCTTCTCTCTATATAGGTACCACAACCCATCACTTTATGTTCTAGTCCGAAGTATTCGATTTGTTCCCTTCTCCCGAAATGCATAAGGTCATAATGCATTTCTGCTCACGAATAATGACACTAATGGATAGTAAGTTTATGGGAAATAAAGGAGCACGCAACACTTTGATCAGAGTTATTGAATCGATACACTTCACAGTACCCTTACCAACCACTGGTCGGGCCGTACCATCGGCTGTCTAAATGTTTTCTGAAACTGTTAGACGAGTATAAGAAGAAAACTCTCCAGCATCACTTGTCACATGTTGGGACGTCCCAGAATCTACTATTCATGTTTTCGATCTAATGGTAGGTATGAAAGCAAAAATATGCATATCATGACTTCATGAGTACCTTTGGTCGAGTTAGCATAAGTAACATTGTTACCCTTAGGGGATGCGTTGGATGCATATCCGGTCACTCTTTTTGTCCCAATAACATGTTATTCTCTGCTTCTTCTTCAACAACTTCAAGAACATGAGCTCCTCCTTCGACAACATCACACACGTCTCTTTCATCATCATCAATCAATCACAAAGTATTTAAGTAAGATCACACAGATCTCATGCGACTTCCTTGTTTCGATCTGACACAATTTCGATCTGCTTCATTCTCACGATCAAGTACACCAACAATTCATAACACATCTTTTTCTCATCTAGATCTAACTCATGTCAACTTCTTTCTCGTAATCGGCGGGTTTATCCCTCCCCCACACGGGCTCACCTCAAGGAGGAGGAGGTATTATAGTGGAGGCGAGGTACTGTAACAGCCGATGGTATTGTGCGGACGTGAGTATAGTAGCAAACACGGGTTACTGTAGCAGCTGTCTAGGGTTAGGATTTAGCTCCAATACTAAGTAGAAAAATAGATTTCTGAGAATGTTATCTTTTATTCAATCGTTATAATGTCTTTATATAGACATACAACGGAGTACAATAGAAAAGAAATAATTCAAAATCTCTAATTAATACTCGATATCTCTAATGGATACTTACTATATTTCAACAACTTTTGACCTATAAAAATGCCAATAAAGTCTTTTTTGGTGGGCAATCATGCCAAAATCAGCATTCTTGTATGGCGGCCTGCGTACAATTTTATGCTGGTATGGGCAGTGTTGTCACCACTTCCCTGTTATGTTGGTAAGTCAAAATCTAACGCATTCTGTACCTTCCTGGCCTGTGTCAGCAAATAACTGACCTCCGTAAAATGATCCAGTTCATGGTGGAGCAATGAATTTTCAATTTTATCTGTCATCTAATTCTCTGACCTTCTATCAGTCAATTTATCAGTATTTCTTGTTGTTCAGGATCAAAGAAGAGTGGGATTTGGCGCTGACAAACATTCTGACAACCACAGCTTGCAATGCATTTGTTGTATGGTTACTCGCACCATGCCGCTCTTATGGGAACACATTCCAATTTGACTTGGAAAACACAATTCAGAAGCTACCAAACAACATCTTTGAAAAGAATTACCCTATGAGGGAGTTTGACTTGCAAAAGCGAATCCAATCTTTTCTATATAAGACAGTTCAGCTTGGTGTGGTAGGGACAGTTGCTGGTTGTGTGCAGGGACTTCTGTCAAATCTTCTCTCCAGTAAAAAAGAAGGAAGGTTAGTAAATTTTGTCCGGTTGTATTTTTTTTTTCTTATTTTACTTTTCATGATTTTTATACCTATTTAGCATTCTGTATTGCTATTTACCCAAGAATTTGTCAGATGATGGGGTATATATATAACATGGGGTCATGTATATATAAGAACAAGTACCTAAACTTATACAACAATGTCTAATTGTAGCTAAATGTGTTTGTATATGACATGGAAGTTCCAATATTTATTTCTCTGTGATGCTTATAATGTCAATGAACTTGTAAGATGAACTTGTGTGAATCATTATCATGGTTGCTGCTTAGCATTATCCTTGGACACAGAACGTTGTACTGCATGGTATCCCGACAAAGCTTTCTGTCTTGTTTGATAATTTTCTTTTGTTTCTCTTTTGTTTCTTACATGTCGTTCTCCATTATGATTGTTGTTGTGATTGCCCCTTTGTAGGTTGTCTATGACTGTTCCTTCTACTACCACCTATGCTCTCAGCTATGGCACTTTCTTAGGACTATATGCAAACATGCGCTACCAGGCAGTCTGTGGGCTTGATCGTGCAATGTTCAACCACTTTGATGTTCTTGGTGTATACCTCTTTTTCAGCACCGTTTTCAGGTGAGTACTAAAATTTTCTCAGGTCCTAAAATAGTGGTACAATTTCGATATCCTTCTTTCTGCTTCCAATGAAATTAAGATTTTTAAGTCGCTGACCATGATTTTTATTCAAGTGAAATGTATATCAAGTCACATTTTGCAAAAATTTGGGTTCTTATTTTTGTATGATTAGGGGTCTTAGTTTTATATAGATGCAAATTCTGTAGATTTCAAAAAAAAAAAGGGTACTCACAAGTCACAAATCCTCGGCCATTGTAATTTCAAGTTAATGTATGTATTTGTGCTGTTAGCTTAATCCTGAATATTTTTGCTTCATGATGCAAAGGATCATGAATACTGTTATTGGAGAGACATCAAAGCTAGCTTGGCTTGGGATCCAACCAGATCCTTTGGTGCAGTCTGATGCTCTTCTGAGATCATATAGCAAGCGAACAAATGTGATTGACGGGCCAGATCCAAGATGGATTATTTCAAAAGATGCCATCACTTCTGGCCTTGACTTACTGGGCATCAGAACCAATGGAGAGGTTGAGGTACCACCCTCTAAGCCTCGGCGAAAAAGAGTTATTCGAAAGAAAGTGAGCACAAGTTCAGCTTGACTTCTCTTATTTTGTCCAACTCCAACAATTTTGTTTTCTTTGATGGAATTTTTCTATTCTTTCCTCGGCTGCTTGTTTCTGTTGTTAGGCATGGCATGTATGTAAGCTGTAGTGAAAAGGGTGCCCTTAGTCCAAAGGGATAGGTGTCATAGGCCTTATTTCTGGCTGTTAAATTTTCTCTTTGCGTGCTTTACATTTGTTGGTGGCGGTAGTTTTTTGTGTTCCGTGTATGCAGAAGGGTTGCCAGTGGTAGTGTCGTAATGAGGCAATTCATGTACTAAAATGTTTAACATTTAACTAATATAGAGATTTGTTAAATAAAGTTGGGACGCTATTTTGAATCCCAATCTTGTGCGAGTCAGAGCGAGGTGTTTGTCAGTGCGAATTGATAAATAGGTGCTTGTTGAATGACCCTATCCTCATACCTCATGTTCCGCATCTCTGTAGGTTTGTAGAAGATTTAAATTATTAAAGGCTTATTAATTAGTTATTATGCTGCATTGCTGTCTTCACGGCCTAAAGATAGGATGCATAACGCGGTACGGTGATCAGTTAAATTAATCTGGGCCATTTATTTCTACTTCGATCAGGACGGGTAGGATTTTATATAACGGCGTCTATTTAGAATCATGGGGGCCGAGCAACTATAGAGCAACTGTAGAGGGTGAAGTACTTCAGCATATGAATTCCTAAAGGACCATTCTTCCTAATGCGAAACGACGAACTATCCAACTATTCAAGATGCAATATTCAGAATTAATCACATGCTCTCTCAAGTCAACGGCTTATACCAGATTAAAATGACTAGAATTGCTATTAACTGTCTGATAAATTATAATTTTTTTGTCTATCCTATAAAATGTATCCCTCTTTTCAAATGTATAACAAAACTATTTTTATTTTCCATCGTTCAGATTCATAGTTCTAACTAAATGCAACATTTATTTATTAAGATTTGAAAATAATTGTTAAATACTCAATATTACGTATAATCACTGCATATTCAGAGTTGAGTACTTGAACAATTTTCCAAATTTTAATATGTCAACTCTTGCGTTCAGTTAGAACTATGAACGTGAACACTGAGAAATAGGAATAATAGGAATAATTTTGTTATATATTTGAGAAGAGATATATAATTCTTAATTTTTTTAGGGACATACAAGAATAAAATTTGATAAATTAGGCGGTTTACGCTAGTCCTACTTCTGGGGATGAATATCAGCAGTGAGCATAGAGGTCAAAGGCGCGGGCAATTTTACAATTTGTCATTCTTTCAAAAACTTTGAAACAAAATACTATCCCTGAAAATTATTCAACAAAATATCCTTGTGGGCCTTTTCCCCACTTTTCCTCTTCACCCATACTACCTCTCTTTTACTTTCCATACAAAACAATTAATAAATTGCTTTGGTTATTTTTGCATTAACTTTCCTTCATTTATACACTTCTTGTTTTTCAATATGGAAAGATAATAGAAGAAAATAATTCATCAATTGAAAGTGTTTTCACAATTTTCCATGACAATACATACTAGCAAACGTGTTATAAATGTAATATATATTCCAAATACATTTTTTCAATTGAGTAAAATTTGTAAACAAAAATAGTTTTCTTCTTTTTCTTTATTATATTTAGAATAACAATAATTTTATTTTTTATGATATAGATTAAATATACCAAGTACATTTAAAAAACAATAATTAAGGAATATAAATATGTACAATTTAGAATGAAAAACTCTTAATTCAATAATCAAATGCTCAAGAGACATGAAATATATCACATCTTCTCAAGGACATTATAAATTAGTTATATTTATTTTACCAATAAAATTTAATATATTAAATGATGAAGAGTTAGGCTATAGTGCTATGCGTAATTAATAATAAAATTTACTACGGACTAAAAAATATAGATAAATCATCTCAAAATCTTGATTTATGGGTCTCAATAAATTCTTCATATCAAAATCTTATATGATACAAAAAATTCTATGTTTAAAATTTTTAAAGTACTTGTTTTTTTTTTTTTTTTTTAAGATGACTTAATAATAATATATTTGGTCATTTTCAAAAATTCAAAACTAATGCTTAGGAAATTTGAAACATAATTTTTTTTATATCCCATCATATTTTAATATAAAAAATTTATTGAGATCCATAAGTCATGATTTAGAGATGATTTAGTTATATTTTTTAGTCCGTAGTAAATTTGATCATTAAACACATGTAACACCATAGTCTAACTCAATGATGAAACTATATATATTTCTGAATTTATTATATTGTCATAAGTTAAAATTCCACATTATTTTTTTCATTTGCTATTTGATGAAAATGTCACATTATATATATATAGTGAGGCTATAGTGCTTCGCGAAGCACAAAACCTCCCATGTTTCGTGTCCGTATCTCGAATTTGAAAGTTCAAACAACCGATTCAAACCGTTGAACATCATCTTTCATATTGAAATATCCTTGGAGATCAAATTTTATATTTTTTTAAAAGTTTTTGCTATTTTTTAAATGGGTACAAAATTTGTTGATCTAATGATTTCTGCACCATCCAAAACTAACAATTTTGTATCCATCTAAAAAATAGCAAAAAAAAAAAAAAAAAATTTGATCTCCAAAGATAATTCAATATGAAGACCATGTTCAATGGTTTGGATCGGCCGTTTGAAATTTTAAATTCAAGATACGGACGGGAAACACGGGAGATTTTATATATTCAAAAGCATAAGCACCATAGTAAACCCCACTCATGATATATATATATATATATATATATATATATATTCAAAAGCATATATGAAAATATACCATAACTTGAGTGTATAATGAAGGAAAGTAAGCTAAAAAAATCAAAATATTTTATAAATTATTTTAGATGAAAAGTAAAAGAGAGGTAATAAGAGTAAAGGAAAAAAAGAGGAGTTGATATAAATATTTTATTGAACAATTTAAAAAGAAAGGTTATTTTGTTTCAAGGTTTGTGAAAGCAAGGCAAAATGTAAAATTGGCCCAAAGCACGACTCTCGCATCGTTTAATGACCACTTCAAAGCATAGTAATAAGTTCATGATTTGAAAATATTCGGCGAGATAAAAAATACGACGTTTGGATATAATACGAGTATAATTCGGGAATAGTTAATTTTCATATAATATAAATAATATATATATTATAATGATAAAATATTAAAAATATAATATAAAGTATAAAATTCTATTTAAAATAATATATAATATTTTTTTTTTGCCAAATAATTCGCGAATAAAAATTTTTTGTCCAAAAAAATACACTGTATGTTAAACTGATGAATTATTCGTAAAACATCCGGCTATGGATGAAAAACGAATTATTTGCGAATCTTGTTACTATGCTTCAAAGTTGTACGCTTGTATATAGGGTTACAAATGGATAGTAAAATATCCGATTTTATCCGTGTTCCGATCCGAAAAATAAAAAAATTATCCGATCCGTATCCGTATCCGAAAATTTTTAACGGATATAGATACAGTTTGGCTATTACCTATCCGTAACCGTCTGTTTAACTATTATCCGTCAATATCCGACATTATCCGAAGGTATCCGATCTGATATTATCCGATTTTATCCGAATACATATCCGAAAAAATCTCATTATGTGTTTTTAATTATATTTTTTTTGCATACATTACAAATCTAACTAATTTTATATATAATTTGTGCTAATGTATTATGTTTTTTAATAATTCATTTATACATTTGAACTACTAATATAATGATAATTAATATTTAACTTTTATAATTAATATTAAAATTTTCTAATTAATAATTCTATCAAAAAATAATATGCAATTATTTTTAATGATATATATAATATTTTTACTTAATATCCGAAATATATCCGTATTTGTATATATATCCGTCCGATATCCGATTCGTATCCGATATCCGTTGAATATCCAATCCGTATCCGTATCAGAGACTATCCGTATCCGAAAAATTATAACAAATATAAATATGATAAAAACATTATCCGTCCGTATCGATCGTTTGCAACCCTACTTGTATAGCCTCTTTTCGTTTGACCAACTTCTCCAGCCAGAAGCCAGTCCGAATTTTTGTCCCTGATCCGGAGTTCATCCCCCGAATTATCTGACTAATGAGCCGTTGATCTGAGTTGAGATTCGTGCACAAACATGCCAAATCTGAGTTACTGCGGTGTGAAACCCGACCGACAGGCAAGGGAACCGGGTCTACTCTCCACGTTCGAAGAGTTTATGCTTCTTTACCCTCAGATTCAAACTAAGCTTGTCGATTCGTGTATTAGTACCCTTTCCGACGGACAACTTAACATCACCAAATCTTTCGCAGAATCCGATCCATCTCTCCTTTTGTTCTCTTATTCGTTTTTGTCTATCCGATCCGTTGTTTCTCCATGGCTGAGGTAATCTTCGGTTTGAATGTTTTCTTTTTTCCTTCTGAATTCGAGTTTGTTCCTTGAATTCCGTAGCGATCAGTGAACAAATTGCATTTTGTGACGACAGTTTTGCAACGGTTCTAGTAGGGATTATAGGCGTGCAGTTCCTCCTGTATTTGTGATCAGTGGCGGAAAGATTCGATGGGATCGGGGATAAGAGCCTGAGAAAGAGGCGATGTTTTTGAATTAGCAGACGGAATTTTTTTGAATTGGGAGCTAGAGGCGATTATATCGTGACAAAAAAAAAAAAACTAAATCAGTTTTTTCTTCACGTAGATTAGATCTTCCCATTGGTTTAGTTCAATTCACATTACCCAGTAGCCTACTTGACCTTGTTCTTCATCCAATTGTTGAAGTACGTACTGTATATCAATTTGAAGGAATCATAAGGAATTAACTTTTATTTATATATTGTCATACTCTTAGAATAGGATATGGATTTGCATGTAAAACAAATAAACCTCATGTTACCTTATTAATTAGCTGAAAATTTTCAACTCTCTTGCTCCATCCTCTGTTCTATTTGAACTTAGAAAGTTCCTCCTGTTTTTGAGAATATGAGGTATCTTTGTGAGGCCATGAAAGCTGAACTTAGGGAATGAACCTTTTAAATTTTATTTGCATAATTTACTTCACTATTTCAGCTTTCTATGATGAAGTTCAGTAACTATTTGCTGAGTTCTCCAGCCTCCATTCCCCCCACTGTTGCAAACACAGCTTGTACAATGTATGCTATTGGAAAAAAAATAAATTAAGGCAGAAAGATATGTCCTGATGGCTGGCCATTATACAACCGTTATTTTCTACCCCATCTCTGGAAGTTTGAGGTAGTATGGTACTACACCAAGAATTTTGAAGATTTTTGTGTTACATGGAAATATTTGTGCCATATACATAATTGATTGTGAGTAAGATAAGGACTTCTATCTCTGGAATATATGAAGGTGATGTTTGGAAAGAGCAGTTGGGGGTAAATAGGGGGCTGACACTTGGGAGTACTGAAATGGCTTTGTATTGTCTGAATTTTATCTGTTGAAGGAATACTAGGATCATGTAACATGCGTTTATTGTTTTTAATCCCCCCAAAGCAGTGTCCCAGAATGAGCTATTCACATGATTAGCTTCTGTCCCGCATGCTATTTTATTTGTTTACTTTCTCAGACTTACTGGCACTTTTTGTGCATGATCTTGAGAGAAAATAACTTGATTTTGTCTGTTATGCAGACAGTTGTCCTCAAAGTTGGCATGACCTGTGAAGGCTGTGTCGGAGCTGTTAAGAGGGTCCTTGGTAAAATGCAAGGTTTTTTCATGTCCTCTCGATGATGATACTCTCTTATTTTGCTTTTTCTGACATTGAATTGCTCACTCTTTCAAGTGGATCCATATGCCTGCTATCAGTAGATTGTTCTATACATTAATGATGATAATAATTATGCTAGCAAGGATCACGCCGCACCAAAAATATGATCAGAAACATGTTCTTTTTGTTATTTCAATATGCCGGTTTATCAAGTCATTGGTATCAAGGGTTCCAGTACCATATAATATATGTCCTTAAAAGATATGAAAAAAGAAAACTACTAGATGTGTATTTCATTCTACCTTGTCTATTGCTGGGGATTGTTGTGGAAAATTTTAATTAATCACGGTAATTATCAACCCCGAATGGTACTTAAAAGTTTACACGTGAAGTTTTGTATTTATTACTTATTTGTTGTGTAGATTATGCCATTAATTTCATCTATTTGCAAACAAGTGAATTACACTCAAATACAAATTTTTATTGTATTTGCAAGTAGCTCTGGACTTCTTTTTTTTTTTTTTGAAAATAAATGAATGAAAGTCAAGAACCAACAGATATTTGTTTGTGAATAAAGATTAAATTAACCAGAGTTTTCCACCTTAACTGTACTAAATTCCTCATCAACCAGTCCAGTTTAACTTGAAACTCTTCTTTAATTGATTACATCCTAAGTAGGGTACAGAAATAAAAAAAAGGCTGATAAGGATTAGGGATATACTTCTTATTACAAGACCAAGTTGGGGGTGTCTCTAGAAATATAAAGAAATTGGATGTGCTATGCTAAAGTGGTAAAACATTTCAGGTAATGTAGAAAACACCTTTGAAACTCTAGTGTTTGGCCATTAACCATGGTTTTGTGTGACAGGTGTGGAGTCATTTGATGTCGACTTGAAGGAGCAGAAGGTAACAGTAAAAGGAAACGTCACCCCTGATGATGTTCTCAAAACCGTTTCCAAGACGGGGAAGAAAACCACCTTCTGGGAAGAAGGTGAAACTGCTGCTCCTGCCGCCTCAGCTTGATCTTACTAATACCATGTATTATTGATCTCAAAAACTATTTTATAAGATATTCATGTCTTAAAGCAGCTGGTATGTTGATCTATTAATAAAAGATTTGACAGTATGATATGGGTATATTGGGATTGCTTATGTATACAGGGGTGGATGCAATTTTGAAAAACAGTGCTTTTCGGTAATACTTTCGGTAGTTTGCCCCCCCTGGAAAATTTTTTTGCCCTCCCCCTGGATTGTCTGATTGATTTTATTGAGAAAAAAATATTTAATATCATGTATAATGAAATAATTATGCAAAGATATGCTATTACAATCCGATATTTTCCCCCCTGATTAAAATCTGCATCCGCCCATGTATGTATAAAGATAGATTGTTTAGTATGCCCTTCTAAGATTGGTTTATGGTCCTTGTGGAATATGTGATGGGCATAAAGTAGGGCCTGTTATGTTTCCATGTGTGCATGATAGGGTAAGTTAACTTGGCACGGATACGGGCTTCTTTATTGGATGCTGCAGATGCTCTACTAATTGGTCTGTTTGGGCAGACACGTGCCTTGCACGATCCAAATCGTCTGATCTATGATGAACGGTGCTAATCTGATATATATGATATATAGATACTCTTTTCAATAAAAAAGAGGGCGTGGATCCATTGAAAACCAATTTATATTTGACAATTTTGGCCACCACTTTCAAATAAATTAAAAAAACTTAAAAATAAAAAAACTTCTGAAGAGTTGTAAGTTTTATGCAATTTGAGTGTTTTGGTATTTAATCAAAGGTCATCAAAATTATATAACAATTTTAGCGGTTTAAATTTAATGATCTTATTAAAAAAATTTTACTGATCTTTGATGAAATTTAAAAATATTGTGAAATGTTAATATGAATTGTTCACCTTCTAATGAATGATTACTCTTCTGATTCCTCATGAATGATTACTCTTCTGATTCCTCTTGACTATTGCCCCATTACTATACAATTTAATTGTATCATTTATTGTATTTTTTTATCTTTTCATATGCCTCATTTTTCCTGTAAATAGAGGCCGTTGTATTTGTTTATAGTGCGAAAAATAAAGGAATAAGATTACTATTTTTTCTCTCTCAAATTATTTTTGCATTACTTATAAAAAAACATCTTTGTGATTTTTTTCATTTTTGGATCTTTTTATAAATTTATTTGAAAGTGGTTATCAATGTTCTCAAAATAAATAGCGATTAAGGGTCCTCACCCTAAAAAAAAGCAAAATCTTTCCGGAGCAAATCATTTTTTCTAGAAGTGACATCTCATTTGTGAATTTGTAATGGTAGACCAGATGATAATCAAAATAACGATCTCAACGAAAGACGAGCTGCAGAAAACGCTCTACGTTATGCATAAATAGAAACAAGTCTCTCGTTAACCATTGAGAAAAAGATTTTGATATGAAAATTGATGACGGCATTACAAACAAAAAGACAGGATGTTTATCTTGGAAAAGTTTCCACCTAAGGGTCCGTTCCGAGGTTTCCCAAACACGACCTAAGAGGACTTTGTTTTCAATTTGTCAAATACACAGGGGTATAGATGTTATTGAGCCCGAAGACATTTTATTGTCTGTCGACTATCCCAAGGACGTACGTACAAATTTACCTCAATAAACAGTCTGTTATGTACGACTGATACGATATGATATAACACTGGTCAGATCTTGCAGAAGTACATAAATTAGAATGCTGATTATTATCACCTTCTTTTTGCTCTTTCAAAAACATCGTCTTCCTTCAATTTCTCTAATTCTTGAAAGCTTTACTCCTTGCCAAGTTCCCTAATAAAATGGGCAGCACATTTGTTTTATACCACACCCATGTCAGCTCCTTACTGGCATAATGGGCTTGAATAGCAGTAGTCAGTAGAGCGGCAAATAATTCTCGCTCTTGACTGCGAAATCCCATGTTCTTCTGAGGTCCATTTAACAAACAGTTCAGCAACTAACAGCTGACAGCTTTGTAAAATAGTCCAGCTGTACTTGCTTTCAAAATTCATTAATAGCTGTTCTCCTCAAATCATACCACTATATGCCCAAAAGTTACAACTGTTTCTTTATTGTTATTTATTCCGAGGTTGGCTGCAATGACTGGTCCCTGAAATCGTGCTTCTAATTTCAAGCTATATTAGATTACGATTCATGTTTTCAGTAGGGCTGTCAATAAAAATTATTTGTTCGTTTATCCGATATGTATCGTACTTTATAAGACAAATATGAATAATATTTTATGTTTATTAAGTTATTAGATATGAATATGAGTAAAAAAAAATTTCATTCACTTATCAAATGCGAATATGAGTAGGGGCGGAACTAGAAACGATCGATGGAGGTGTCCGGTTCAAATAAATAGAATGTTCGGATCAAAAGACATTATTTTTTTACCGTATAATCTTTATTTTTCAGTGGGGTGCCTTGGTTCCGCCTCTGGATATGAGTAAGAATTATTTTTGTATCTGTCATCTATATAGTGAAGTATAGATAACGAGTATAGATAATTATAATATGTTTTTTTATTGCTAATTATATTATATATATTTTTTTATTTTGAAAGTTATTTGATCATTTACTCGATCCGTATCATACTCGATAAGATATGTATAATTAAGATTTTATTTTTATTAAATTATCGAATATAAATATAGATAAATTTTTTATTAATTTATTAGATAAAAATATAGATAAAAGCTATACCATACCTTACCTTACCTATTGACAACACTAATTTTGATCTGGTAGCTCAACTTTGAATTTGTTCCTTCACCATAACCCAACTCCTATTAAAGTCTAAATCATAACAGACATTTGAAATTCAATTATGTATAAGTTCATGGATTAATATGTAGAATGAAAACAATAAAGGAAAATTGTTATTTTCTGTCCTTAATAAATCGTTGCAAACAGAACCGCATAATTCGAGAAATTATAGGTATCAGGTATTAGTAGAAAAATAGTTGCCAACTAAATGACCTTTCCCAGTTCCCACAGCCAATTTAAGAAAAAAACCCATGTGAAATTAAGATATTGCAATTAATTACCAGTTTACAGCTCAGTAATCAGTACCCTTCCCTTTTAACCTTCCAACAGATATAAGGGTATATACATATCATTTTCTACATTGCATGTCTCAGTGAAAATGCTAGGAAAAGAAGGGAAACTTTTCAAGTCGTCCGAAAGACCACAACTACTAACAATGAATCCATGATAAACTCATAGAAGAGATACCGAGATAATTTATCTTTAATTTAATAATAGTACAGCCAGCGGGTTTCAAAGATACCAGGACAGCAAGGCTCCATTCTTCCCTCAATATAGACCAATCATACTATCCCTTCTCTTCTCTGTTTTCAGTCCTGTATCTGCTTTATACTCTACACTTCACACTAGAGGAGACCATATTAACTCCCACCAGGCCACCAATTCTTCCTTCCTTTCAAGTTGCATTTTTCATTTTCTCTTTCCCTTTGAACAAACGTCTGAAACCACTTAAAACACCATGCATGAACAGCCTCCCCTCTTGCCATGTTTTGTCGATCCTGCCTCAACTGTGGGAGCCACCGCAGCTGCACACAAGCCAGGACAGAGCATTGTGATGTCGGTGTACCGCACAAAGATTGCTGGTCACTGCCGTTTGATCACGATTTCTTGGTACCGGGACCTCCTTTGTCATGGTTTCTTTGTCTCTATAGACACAAGTAGCAATTCTTGCTCCGACTATGGGTCCAGTACCGGCGATTGCAAAGTTGAGCTGCGGCCCTGGCATTTCTGGCGCAAACATGGGTCAAAACTTGTGCATGTGGATGAGAAGCCGGTACACGTGCATTGGGATCTGAGGAGTGCCAAATTCTCTGGTGATCCTGAGCCGAGATCCGGATACTATGTAGTGGTGGTGTCAGATGAGGCTGAAGAGGCAGTGCTTCTCTTGGGAGACCTCAAGAAAGAGGCCTACAAGCAAACTGCCTCCAGACCCACATCGATAGATGCAAGTCTCATCTCCCGAAAAGAGCATATATTCGGCAAGAAGAGGTTTACCTTGAGATCTAAGCTCCATGAGAGGGGCCGGCACCATGAGATTATCATACAATTCAGCAACAGCAACACCGGTAGTAGCGTTGGAGGCAACACAGATCCTGAGATGGAGATGAAGATTGATGGCCATGTAGTAATTTCCGTGAAACACCTTCAGTGGAAGTTTCGAGGGAATCAGTCGATAACAGTCGGGAAAGCGAGGATCGAGGTGTACTGGGATGTGCATGACTGGCTGTTCAGCCCTGGTTTGAGCCATGCTCTGTTCATATTCAAGCCGGTGCTGCTCATGACTTCTTCTTCGACCTCTGCTTCATCGTCTCTGAGCTCTTTGAGCTCCTCCGAAGGGACTGGTACGACCCTCAGCGGTGCTTTGCCGGGGTTCTGCTTGTATCTTCATGCTTGGAAGTTAGAGTGATTGCAAATAATATAAAGAAATTAAGAATTCTCGAATTCTTTTTTTCTTTGTTAATTTGAGAATATTTACTGTGTGAAATACTGATTTCACATGCTGCGGGCTTTGAACTTAGTGTAGTTTTTCTGTGAATAACTGACTCAATTCTAACGGAATAAGTTATTCTTCAATTAGACTTACGGCACAATGCAACTTTTATGTAGTAGCAATTTTAAGTACTAAAAAAAGCAAAATTGCTGGCGAAGATATTGCTATTTTTTTTTATCTAATAAGTACGAATTTTCAAATTAAATCTACAGAGTGGTTCGAGCATATAAAAAATAATATATATGGGATTATTGAGAGCTTTATTTTTCTAAAAACGAAAATATGCGTATTTTCAAATTGAATCTCATAAATAAAATTAAATAAAAGTTGGAATTTAAGAAGTGACATTTTACATTCCAACACATATATATTTTCGGTTGAAAAGAGAAAAAGCAAAAACAAAAAAACGAGGACCATGATTTCGGTTCCATGACAATGACCTGAAAGTCTGGCCTTTTTATTAAAAAATAATAATCTTGAGACCAGATTGGAAAACTGGACCTCCTTTAGAAAAAAAATAATTGAAATAAATATCTAATTTATTTTTTGTGTTTTAGAGGAAAATAGGTTAGTGCTTCAATGTCAAATTCTCAAATTGGTTTAATACAATTAGAGCTCAATTGGGAATGTTTTAAAAATAGAAAAATTGGGAGACGTAGAGCCGGGTCTATGTAATAAGAAAAAAAAATAGGGATAATACGTTGAGCCAAAATATCGTTTCTTCTTAATTGCAAGCACCAAAATCAACTTAAAATTAATAAACAAGTACCTTATATTCGTTCTTGTTCTTAATTAATTATACACACCACAAAACAAAACTGACCATTTCTTGCTGTTTTTATTCTCCACTAAACAGTATGATATACACAAATAAGGATCCATTTGACACTCTATGAAATAACAAAAAGTAGAAATAGTATTGTTATTTCGATGAATTAATTTGTTAAATAAATTTTAGACTAAGTAGAAGAGTGCGGAATAGTACTAATCATGTATACCAAGCTATAGGTATTATATCGATTTAGCTCTCGTCAGAATAACGATTATTATTTGATTATGTTGTATTATATTATTATATTATCATTATGATTATAATATATTATTATTATATTATTATAATATTATCATCACTTGTTAGTATTATTATTATTATTATTATTTATTATTATATTATCATAATTGTTAGTATTATTATATTATAATTATAATTATGATTATATTATTATTATAATAATTATGATTATGATTATGATTATATTTTTTATTATATTATTATATTATGATTATTGTTATATTATTATATCATTATGATTATGATTATTTATTATGATTATCATTACATAATTAATTTATTATATTATATAATTATGATTGTTATTTTATTATTTTATTATTATTATTATATTTTTCTTTCATCATCATTGTTAGTATCATAATTATTCATATTTTAATTATTCTGATTAACAACTGTCAAATAATATTTTCGCTCTTTTGAATAGTAAAAAATACCACTCTTCTACTACTATTTTAAAATAACACTATTCCATTACTCTTTTAAAATTATCACTCCTCCAAAACTATTTTTTAATTTATCAAATCAACCTAAGTTCATTAAAAATTTAAAACTGATGACTGATGTAAAAACTACATCCAATAATTTAAATCAATAAAACAACAGAAGAGAAAATGTAGTAACACTGATTACTGAGCAAATGAACATTGAGGCAGGGTTCAGAACAAGTATCCAATGACAAAGGAGCAGCTTTTTTTTATTTTATTTTATTTTTTTATATTGTAGAACATGTGCTTCTAGTCAGGTCAGACTTGCCTCTGACTCCATTTGAGTGGGTACACATCAGCAACCAGTTCAGCTGAGACTTTTATTATTTTTGCCAGGGCTATATAAAACAGGTCGGCTCATAATTTAATTTGAATTCTACTCGGATTTGAGTTTATTTTTAGCTAATTTGGTTTAGTAATTAAATGAGTTAAATTTAAATTGGAGTTGGTTCGACTCGTTTTAATAATAATGCTTTATATGTTATTTCTGTTGAACCCTAATTCGGTAATCTTCTTTCATTCTCTCTCATTATTTTAATGGCTTAGCAGCGTGTCCTATTCGTTATGACCCGGCTCGTATATTTGACTCAATAGTTTTTCTCAGTTTACCAATTTAAATAAGTACAACATAGATATCATTGAAAATATAGTTTGTCGACATTAATTTTGTATAAACTCTTGTATTAACTTTGTAAATGTACTAACTTAATAGTTTATAGATGTACTAAATTTAAATGTCAAATTGAGTTAATATACATAGCTCACGAGCTAGCATAAATAGTACCGAGCTGAATTTAAATTAAAAATTTCAGCTCAAAATATTTCACGAGCTAAATTTGACTAGTTTGCTGATCTAATTTTTACTCCGATATGTTTGCATATGCATAATCTGACGATTCATTCAGCTCTGGTTTTTCTGTGACAAGTTTCGTGTAGGAATTAGTGGTCAGAAAATGACGTACGTGCTGAGTGTGAAATGCAAATGCACTGGTTTTGAAAGGTAAAGAAACCTTTTTTTTTAATCAGGTTGCTTGATTCAGATGACAGTACCATTAATCTCAGATAGCAGCAACATAAGATCCGGCATTCCAGCAAAGCAACCCAAGCTGACAATATGCAATTATGGATTTATGTTAATCATCATATTTTCTTAATTAAATTTCTGTCCTTTTAGCTTTGCCTGTGACGAAAAATGGCTTTTATCAATTCGGTCTGTACATGAGCCAAGAGAAAACGACACGAGTCAGTGATGATGGTAGATGAATTTCATATTTTTAATTATTTTTAATTTAACCAAATTACAAAATTGGTCGTTGATACATATATTTTTGTGAAAAGCTATTCGTATTGTTACAAAGCCCACGCTATTTTTGTCGTAAACCTACCAAATAATGTAGTTATTTTATATGATATATGCCACACTAGAATAGTTTACGGTGCATGGCACACAGGATATGTTCTATCCTCCAGAGAGTCACCGCACAAGCTCAACTAACTGTCTCAATTTAAAATGTTAATATTGTCTTACATTTCTGATAGTGAGATGCATGTGCTTCAAGGTGTCACACTAACACCTGGTAGAAATTTTATTTTGCAACTTCTAGACTAATTAATGAAACCCCAAGAACAGTTGAATATCATATAATAATGGGGCTTTCTTATTGGGTTCCAATAGGGATGCTTGGTGTATATTGTAGGGAGGTCATAAGGATGTGTACTGGATGTTTTTATTTCGGCTGGTACATGCATTGCTTAGACCCAAGAAAAAAATCAAGAGCAATTATTTGTTTCTCTATTAGTATTTTTGGCTAGCTATTCTCCAGTCTGTCCTAGCTAGTGCCATGTGAGGTGCTCACTGGATTACATGGTTCATGTCAATAATTGTGAGACATGAATATATTCGCATCGGCTTTTAAGATTCACATCGGTTTTTAAAACATTATATGCAAGACCAACCCTTATATAACAAGAATAATATCACTTTGTAAAAAATATCTTCCATTTTCACTTAACATTAGCTTGCAAAATCAAATTACAAGACCAAACTATGTAGCGCACTTAAAGATATTTTGTCCAAAGTTTCTGTCCAATGGCGTTACTTTTTCCCTCCAAATTTTATTTCACGAATATATGCAATCCAAATCTGATGTAACCTGATTAATATGAATAGTTGGATGTAGCTCAAAATGAATCTGCACCCTCGATTCTAGGTTTAACCCATAAACTCCTAAACTCATTTCCTCTCTACCCATTCTCTCTCATCACTTCTGGTCTCTTGAGCGGCACCGCTCTTGTGCGACTCACCCCTCTGTGACTTCGCCAGACCATCATTCTCTCGCGCGGCGGGGCCACTCACCACCTTGCCCCTGGAGAGGGCATCTCGCACGGCAAGCACAACCCGCGCTCTCTCGCAAGGCTAGCACAGTCCGTGCTCTCTCACAAAGTCAGCAGAGCCCGCACCCTCTTTTAAGGCCAACACAACCCTGCTCCTCCGCTCAAACTCTCTCCCGTGTAGCCAGCAGTCAGGATTTCTGCTTTGCCCCTCTCTCACGCGACCAGGAGACCGCAACTCCCCTTCTGGTACAGTTTTTGGGCCCATTTTCTACCTTCATGAACAATCAAATACATTCAAGGGTTACAAAAGAGCTACATAATGCAAGTGTAAAGAAGTTATATGAAATGCTAGAAGTTGTTGATTAACTCTTGTGGGAGATTGAATCTGATGAGTCAAATTTTAAGTGTTAGGAATCAATACTACTTTATTGTAGTGAGTAACTGAATTATAAGTGTTGCTATTTTTATGTATAGAGATTAGTTATTATTATATTGTCTATTTTTTTTTGATAGCAAGTGATGGATTTGTTATTTTTGTGTATTGTATATTATTATAATTAATTTATAATGAGTTAAATCAGAAAAAAAAATATATAATGAGCAATGTCTACGCAATATACCGATGTAAATGTAGCTATTGTATATATATTTTTAATAAATCTGAAATACATAGTCTTCACGCTCACTTTGTCTTTCCACTTCTTTTATGTCCACGTAGACATTATTAGAATGAGATATATAAAGGGTAGGATCCTCTAATATTGGCTTATTTTGACAATCTTGACAATGAATTTTCAAATAAAAAAATATTAAAAATAGAAAAAAAATCTTATATATATATATTAAAAATAGAAAAAAAAAATCATATATATATATATATTTTATTTATAGATTGATAGTGATTTAAATTTCATATAATTTCATTATCGTTTGATAGTTCATCAAAGATCATAAAAATGCTATGTAATTTACAATATTTCTAATTTAATGAGTTTTGACGGACTATCAAATGATAATAAAATTACATGAAATTTGAATCATCGTCAATCTATAAGTAGAAAAACATATCTATAAGATTTTTCTATTTTAAAGATTTTTTCTATTTATTTGAAGATCCATTGTCAAGATTGTCAAGATAGCCATTGTCGTGTGATCTCTTCCCATACATAAATGTCTCTTCTTTTTTACGTTTTTGACTTCTGAACTATATTAAATGGTTGATTGATTATTTATTAGATAGATCAATGATTTATTATCCTTGCTGATTTGTTGATTAGTAGACATTTAATTATCAATAGAATCTATTTTATGCAATACTAATATAATTTCCTGTAGTCAAGCAATCAATCAACTTGATAATTCAGGTCAATTTTTGTTCCAATTATATGAAAAGATAAAATACGGTTTTCCATTATGTTGGTGGATACTCGATAATGCATTTTTGTGGACATATTGGATATAGATAAGTTGGTAGTAAGATTAAGGAAGGATGCTCCGAGATGAGGTGCAGAATTAAAAATGGCATGTACTACTTTACTTACCAGCATGGCAGCACTGATACTATGAATTTCGTTATTCAATTATATGTATAAATCCAGATGAATAAGTTGTATGTTAAGGTCCATTTGGCAAATTAAGGAATATATTTAAAAGAGTGGTAATTTTTGAAAGAGGTAGAAGAGTGATATTTTTGACTATTCAGAAGAACGAAAATATCATTTGTCAGTTGTTAATCAGAATAGTTAAAATATAAATAATTATGATACTAATAATAATGATGATAATAAAAATAATAGTAAAATAATAATCATAATAGTAACAATAATAATAATATAATCATAAGATAATAAATAATAATATTCATAGCTATAATCATAGTAATATAATAAAAATAAAAATATAATCATAATATAGTAATATAATAATAAAAAATTATAATTATAATTATAATCATAATCATAATATAATAATAATAATAAATTATAATCATAATCATAATCATAATAATAATTATAAATAATTATAATCATAATAATATAATAATAATATAATCATAACTATAATAATAATATAATAATATAATACAAACATAATAAAATAATAATAATAATAATAATAAGTAATAATAATCATAGTCATAATCATCATAATATAATAATAATATAATAATAATCAAAATATAATAATATAATAATATAATAATAATAAATAATCATAATTATAACAATATAACCATAATCATAACATAATATAATAATATAATAATAAATAATCATGATCATAATAATATAATAATAAAATAATCATATTTATATTCATAATAGAATAATATAATACTAAAATATATTTATTATTATAATAATAATATAATAATAATAAATAAATAATATAATAATACTAACAATGATGATAATATATAATAATAACAATTATTATTATATAATAATATATATAATAATATAATAATAATCATAATAATAATAATAATAATAATAATATGATAATAATAAAAAATAATAATCATAATATTAATATAATAATAAATTATAATCATAATCATAATATAATAATATAATAATAAATCATAATCATAATCATAATATAATAATATAATACAATATAATCAAACTATAATCACTATTCCAACGAGATCTAATCCGGTATTCCACCTATAAGTTGGTATACCGGATTAACACTCTTCCACACTCTTCTATTTAGTCTAAAATTCATTTGGCAAATTAATTTATCGAAATAACAATTTTATTTTACTTTTTGCTATTTAGAGTGCCAAACAAATCTAAGTATTTTAGACATTTATGATGAGTTTTAGTCCTTCTAGCATGTGAGAGCGACTAGGCCTCTTTTGTGTGGGTCCTGGTCATAAGAGGCTGGAGTCTGGACCAATGGCCTTGTGTTTAGGATTACTGCTTTAGACGAAGTTGCAACGATTGAGCCCACATCAGAGGCAGTTAGCATATGTCTTTCTATGTTATTTATTAAAATTGCAGAAAATCACACTATATAGGTAATTCTGAGCTACACATTGCCAAAGTATAACATGTACACAATGTGCAGCGGAATACAGTATAAAACTCTTATTAGATAATTCACATAATCACTATGATATGAATTATTTGTAAAGAATCATGAACAAATTTTGAAAATTTCCGGAAGATACTACGTTGTTATATGGAAGTCCCTCATATGAGACTAGATTTGAATTAGATGTTCAAGATTCATAATGACTAATGAGTTTATGATAGTATATACATACTCCATATAAGAGTGTGTAATCAATTAATTCAGTTCAAATTGAATTAAAATATACAACCGAAGTTTTATTTAATTTATAAAATTACCAAGCAGATCAAATTTATAAAAACATCAATCAAATAAATTAAAATATATTTGATTTACTTCGTTAAAACGAATTCACATTTGTTTAAATGTGATAAAGTTATTGGATATTGGTAGTTTAAAAACAAAAACAGGAGAGACACAAATTTAAAGAAACAAAAAAAAAAATAGAACTCGTAAAAAGCAAAAATATTATGATTATTATTCATATCAAATAATTCATTTTATATATTTTAATCTATTTGATTTATTCAGTTTATCCGATTTAAAAAAATATAAAATAAATCATAGAATAAAAAAATAAGTTAAAATTTTTATCTGAACCAAAAATTTTAAACCGACAAACTATATTAAATAGTTCAAAATTTAATGATTAGATCTCTCATAGCAAGTAGTTCAAAAGTTTTTAAAACCGATGAACTGATCCACGTTGCGCACCCCTAAATCCATATTACACCTCTCACAGCAAATTGTAAATTTTATGATTTTGCAATCAACAAAATAACACAGGATATGGTTTCTAATAGCGTATTTTCAGATAAATTCACGTCCTCTACTCTATGATGTCCGCAATCAACGGACAATAGGTCCTGGGCTGTAGTGGATTCCAACTACCGTAGCATCTTATGAGCTCATGTGGCCAGCCTGGATAATATTTCTTCCAAACTACAAACTCCTGTTCTGTAAGCAATTAAGCATTGGATGCCATACGGATATCACATTGCTTGGTGATTAAGACTTATCAGGAAAATTGTTTCAGTGGGATTATTAATTAAAGAAGTAACTATCAGAGTTCTTTTCTTCCTCGTTCAGTGTAACACATGCCCTTACGGAGGATTCGTTATTTTGACCATCTTTACAATGAATTTTAAATAAATATGAAATAATATTAAATAGAAAAAAAATTATAGATACTTTTTTAACTTATAACTAAATAGATATTGATTTAAATTTTATTATCGTTTAGTAATCCATTAAAGATCATTAATATTTTACATAATTTAACATAATTTTAATTTAACAGTATTTAATGTATTATCAAATATTAATGAAATTTCATGAAATTTAAATCTCTATATCTATAATTTTTTCTATTTTTAATATTTGTTAAATTTATTTAACAATATCTATTATTTAAGATTGTCAAAACAACCATTGTCAAATGCACCCCCCTCCTCAAATATATAACTCCAAGGACATGCAAACATCTGTTCTTTTCTTCCTTCTTCATGTACAGGATCAACAAGGTGTTTTAAGTTCTTGAGTCATAAGTGTATTTGGATGGTGAAAGAATTAATATAAAAATAATCTGTTTAGGTTAGTAGTTTAGAATAGTATGAGGCTAGTGATATCTCAGAAAATATGAGAAAAGTGTTAATTTTACTATTTTGGGTTGCTAAAATATTATTTGGATGATAATTTGAGAATAATGGAGAGAATAATTAAAATAATTAATTATTTATTAGTATTTTATTTAATAATAATATTTATTTAATACTACTCCATATTAATATAAAAGATTTTTTTTTATTATTTTCACTACTCTTATGAACATTAATCTGCTAACCCAACGTTTTCTACGGGTTAGCGGATTAGCACTGTTTTGCTGTTATTTTCGATTTTATTTTTGTGTTTGAATGATTGCTAATCCGAAAATAATATTATTATTCCAAAAATAATGCTATTCTAAACCATCCAAACACACGTTTAGCCAACTCTTGGGTTCCGATCCTGGTAGAGAAAAATGACCAAGCGCCTGATGGGTAGCTTGAATAAATTAAAACATGCATAGCTGGAATTGGATCATATCTTGGTTGTGCCGTTTCCTTGAATAGACTCCAGAGGCATTTTAAGGTATTTTGCTATGGAAATGACGGGTTAAAGTTTTAAATTTGTACTTCGCCTTGTTCCAGGCATGTTTTCTGGCATAGACACAACAAAGGAAGCCAATAAACAAGACATTTAATCTTGCTAATCGTTGTTGGCACAACATTGGACAGAGAAAATCAATCAGTTGTTCCTAAAAAAAATATAACTAAGGTGACCCTCCAACTAATTACTCCCAAAATTGTGAAGGGAAGAATGACATACAGGACATTTACGCGCCTCAATGGCATTGTACCAAAAAGATGTACAATCCTTTCAAAGTTGAACAATACAAATTATGTCCTATACCACATGTCCAAAAATCAAACCTTACAAATCAAATGAAGAAGAAGAATTCAAAATGTCCATCAATCAGGTGATGAAACAGAAGTTGTCAGAAATCAAGAAAAGCTGTATAAAAAATAAACTGAAAGAGTAAATTCATGAGAGACTTCACAGTTGCATCTCCATGAATTTTGTTAGTATTATCTCTGCACCACCTCATCAGATAAAAAACCGCTCAGTGCTGCCTAATGACATTTACCAGAATAACAGCTGCCGCGCCACTCAAAGCACCGAGAAGGAAGTTCCTCCACGCTGAACTCTCTTCCTGCACTTTCTCATCTGGTTGAGTTTCAGGTTCTGGCAATGGCGGCGCACTTGGTTCCAACCTAGCATTGATAAATGATTATTCAAAAAAAGGAGTTCGAGTGATATTTTAAACATTAAGTAAAGAAATTAATTTCCAAAAGACGTATGATTGGCGTAAAACCTGAGACTAGCTTCTGCTTCGAGGCTACTGGAGTCATTCAGTACTGGATCTGGCCCCAGCGACCAAAGGATCCGAACAGAGAAGCTTACAGATGAAGCGACGCGGCCAGAGGGGCGGCGGAGATGGAGTGTGACAGGGACGGCGGAGAGACCGAGAGAGGAGAGGTACACGGAGGCTGAGGCAGAGGAATGGAACGGCTTGAAGGCCAACCGAGGAGAAAGGATCTGGACCGTCAAAAGGGAATTAGGATTGCGCAGGTAGCGAGGAGAAAGAGGGAGGTGGAGCACGCAGTTGCGAGATGTCGTGGACCGCTTATGAGCCGGGTCCACCCAGGCGGAGATGGATGGTTTTTGTTTGGCGAGAAATGGGCGAGAGAAATTGCCGTCGATAGAAATGAGGGTGAGTTGCAGAGTGGCCTCCGCCGCCTCCGCCGGCGCCAAGGCGGATAACTCCGGCGGCGTTCGCATCCTTTTCTTTTTCTTTTTCTTTTTATATGTTACTGTTTAAATTTCCTGATCGTTTCAGTAGCATAACGTTCAATCGCAGAGATCATCACAGATAAGAACAGCAGAACACTGAGTCACTGACAAAAAGACAAAAACCTCTTAGCAGCGATATGTAAATTATTCGACTCTCTTCTACCATCCCCTATTTTCTCTGTTTCCTCACTATTAGTTTCAAGAATTTTGTTTTTTCGTTTAACCTTTTGTCCGTTTTTTATTTGTTTTTTTATCGGTCCTTTTGTTAACAAAAGGTTATGTTGTCTTTCTTCATTTGAATGTAATTAATTACTAAAGAAGACGGATTTTACGTTAACTTTAACAAATTCAAATGGTAATTGAAGAGTTACAGATTTTTTTTATCATTAAAGAATTTTTGTCTCTTTATGTATATTAGAGACAAAATCTAGATCAATAAGTAGAAAACTCGATTGATAATTCATTTGTTATTTTTATTTATTTTCATATGAATGTAATTATTTTTCCTGAATGAAATTAGTTGTCTATAAATCATTAATGTTAATAATTTTTTTTAAGGCTACCGTTGTCCTTGCATCATCACTCGATGATTTTCTCTTTATATTGTTGACCTATTAAAATGAATAGTTGAAAAACCGGTTAGTCCCCAAACCCTTAAAAATATTCATACGATATTTGACCGTTGCCAGCTATCCAATTACTATCTGAAGGAGAAGAGGAACAATATGAAGTGCATAAGGATGATGGGCAGATCGGGCAAGTCGCGGTCAGAAATAATTCAATTCATATCGAAGGGCCTGTTAAAGGGACGCTGACCGAACGAGAAGCGCCAACAGAAAACTCATCCGACGGTTCTAATTTAAATAAGACTGACGTGGCGCATCGTAATTAACTTAGTTCAGATCTTAGAATTTAAGATTAATTCTTGTAATAATTCTTTATGTTGATTATTATAGGCTATGTAATTGTACAAGAAAGTTATGAAAAAAATATAATATTGTTGCTCAATTTGAGTTCTATTTTCTTCAGTTCTGTTCCGCCATTTCCAATTTCTTCAATTAGCTTGTTAATTGACCTGATTCCCTTGAATACATCTGAATAACTAATCAGGTGTATTACACGTGGTATCAGAGACCCTAAGATTGCATCTGGGCATATTATTTTGGATCAAGATTTTCAAGATGGCAAAACCAACAAAGTCGACTTTGTCAGCACACAGCCGAGTGAGGCTGGGGACCGTTGGGAAATTGCATTCAAATTTAGAGGGAAGTGTTGGCGCGCAACCGCTGGGCCGGAAGGGATATTGGGCCGAGAAGAAATGAAGTCATGTGCTGCGTAGAATTAATGGAGGGATGCAGTGTGGTAGTAATGGAGAGCTGGACAAAGGCAGTTGTTGAGTAGCTGTTATGCTAAATTGTCATTATTCCTTTTCATTCTGTTAGTTAGTTAAGAATAATTACTTTTACTGTGTGTAAAACTTATATTACGCAAGACTCATATAAATGGGCGAGTGTGCCTGCTGTTGGTTTTGTTGTTGAATCAGAATTATCAATACCAAAAATATATTCCATTTTCTTTTATCTCAGTTTATTTGCACTATACTGTTCTATTTTCTGCTAGTTAGATCCATTGATCTAACAATTGGTATCAGAGCACCGATCTAATCGCTGTATTGATTGTGAGATTTGACACTTGCGTCGTTGAATCTCTATTTCAATATTGCGTGGAGCTTGATAGCCATGGTATCGAACAATGAGCTTCGACGTTCTGTGGAAGATCTCCGTAATCAGCTGGAACAATATCAAGTGAGCACTGATAAGCGATTCGCAGAAGAAGCTATGGTAACACGTCAGTTACTAGTGGCTTCCATGAATGAGCAATTCCAGCTGAATAACACTCAGTTGATTAACATGTTTCGTCAGGACATGGATAGTCGATTTTCAGATCTCGATGCTAGAATGCCAAAAACTTCCATTCCAGAGGCAGCCTCCGATAAATCTCCGGATGGAGAACAAGTTCTGTCTACATTTCATAAAAAATTCAGATCTGAAAAAGGTAATACTTCTCAGGAGAGGGTAGATGATCCGGATCTTCTTAGACGTGAAACAAGATTTCAGTTTCCTCGTCATGATTGTCCAAATTTTAATGGAGAAAATCCTACCGAATGGTTACGTAAGTGTAACACTTATTTTGCTTTGCACCAGATCCCTCATGTTTATAAAACACAATTATCAACCATTCAATTCCATGGAGTGGCCAGTGAGTGGTATGATGGCTATTTATTAGAACATGATCCTCCTGATTGGAGTATTTTAGTGCAATTGGTCCTGAAAAGATTTAGAATGCCTACTGCTCGTACTGCGCTTGAGGATTGGAAATTGATGCATCAATTGACTTCGGTTAGGGATTACTTTGAACAGTTTGAGAAACTTAGAACTCGTTTAGTATTGGAAGGAAGGCAGTTTTCTCCTACTGATTATGTGGATGCCTTCATTTGTGGGTTAAAAGGGGAACTTAAACCATTTGTGAAACTGTTTAAACCAGTTACAGTGGAAGAGGCTTTGGAGTATGCTTTATATGTGGAGGAGGCAAATGAATGTCAGTTCAAGAAATTCAAATCTGTTCCAAGAGTGCCTTTTACAATCAATTCAGTACCATTGAAGCAAAATACTGAAAAGTTTCCTGCCTTAATGGGAAAGCAACCATCACCTATGATTAACAAAAATCTCATTGAACAACGTAGAGCATTGGGCCAATGTTTTAAGTGTGGTGATAAGTATTTTCCTGGGCATCAATGCAAAATCAAGGTTCAAATGTTAATCGGTAATGAAGAGGACATGCCAATATCAGAAGAAGAAGGGTGTATAACATTGGAGGAAGATACCAATGCTGAAGAAGCAATTGTTTCAATGCAGGCCACTACTAGCAATCCTAAATCCAGCACTATGAAATTCAAAGGTTATATTGGTAAAATTCCTATTACTGCCTTGGTCGATAGTGGTTCCACCCATAGTTTTGTGAATCCAGTGGTATTAAAAGGGCAAAATTGTCAAATTGTGGAAACACACCCTATGGTGGTAATGGTTGCTAATGGGGAGAAGATGGTTACAGATTCAAAGTGTGAGTCCCTTTTATTTTCCATTCAAGGAACCAAATTTAATAGTGATTTAAGATTGCTACCTATTCAAGGGTATGATGTCATTCTTGGGTTAGATTGGCTATCCCAATGGGGTGATATGCAAATTAATTGGCATGATAAATGGCTTAAATTCCAAAGGGCAGACCAAGAGATCAAACTCCAAGTTGTAGAAGAGTTAGCTACAGTTAAGATGTGTGAAGCAATTAATCTCCAAAAAGAGATTAAGGCTGAGTCAGATGTGCTGGTAGCACAAGTGTGGCTTTGTGCTGGTATGGTTGGTTCTCTTTCATCCACCATAGCCTCAACTGTTCCGGCTATTCAACAGGTGTTAAATGAATATAGTGATGTGTTCCAGCACCCCAAAGAATTGCCTCCAAACCGTACCATTGATCACAAAGTTCCCTTATTACCCTTGGCAAAGCCGGTTAACCTTAGACCTTACCGTTATTCTTATTTTCAAAAATTGGAATTGGAGAAAATCATTGAAGAATTATTGCAAACTTCTGTGATTAGACCATCCACTAGTCCGTTTGCTTCCCCAGCTCTGTTGGTTAAGAAAAAGGACGGGTCATGGAGATTATGTGTGGATTACCGACAATTGAATAATATAACGGTCAAAAACAAATATCCCATACCTGTTATAGATGATTTACTGGATGAGTTATATGGAGCAAAAGTGTTTTCCAAGGTTGATTTACGTTCGGGATACCATCAAATCCGAATGTTTGACGATGATATTGTCAAAACGGCTTTCCGAACCCATGAGGGGCACTACGAATATTTAGTCATGCCTTTCGGCCTTACGAACGCTCCGGCTACGTTCCAGGCTCTCATGAACACCATTTTCAAGCCATATTTGAGACAGTTTGTTCTTGTTTTCTTTGATGATATACTAATCTACAGCAAGGATATGGTATCACATGTACAACATCTCAACTTGGTCTTTCAGAAGCTGAGAGAAAACCAATTATTTGCTAAACTGTCGAAATGTGAATTTGGGGTGGCGAAGATTGAATATCTAGGTCACATCATCTCCTCTCAAGGGGTAGCTACAGACCCTGGTAAAATTGATGCCATGACCTCTTGGCCAGTACCTAAAACAGTGAAGCAGCTCCGAGGGTTCTTAGGTTTGACTGGTTATTACCGTAAATTCATAAAAGGGTATGGAACTATTAGCAGGCCATTAACTAATCTTTTGAGAAAGAATTCGTTTAAATGGGATGAGGAGTCACAGAGTGCCTTTGAAACACTCAAACTGGCCATGTCAACAACCCCGGTTTTAGCTCTACCCGATTTTTCCAAACCATTTGTACTGGAAACTGATGCTTCCGACAAGGGAATTGGTGCAGTTTTGATGCAAGACCATAAACCTATAGCTTATTTGAGTAAAGCTTTGGGCATAAAAAATCAGCTATTATCTACCTATGAAAAAGAATTCATGGCACTGCTCATTGCTGTTCAGAAATGGAGACATTATCTCCAAGGGCGAGCCTTTGTTATTAAAACGGACCACATCAGTCTCAAGTACCTACTGGAACAGCGTTTGACCCATACCCTTCAGCATAAAGGATTATGCAAGCTTTTGGGACTCGAATATGAGGTGCATTATAAGAGAGGTGTGGAAAATATTGTTGCTGATGCATTATCCCGACGACTAGAGCCTGACTCAGCTGGCGAATTGGAAGCAGTGACTGAGATTTTACCCACTTGGATTGAGGAGCTCAAATCCAGTTACCAAGATGATGATTGGGCCGTGCTGGTGTTAGAGAAGCATGCTCAAGGATTGGCTCTTGATAAGGGTATTTCTGTCCATGGGGGCATTATCAGAAAAGATGCTAGAATCTATGTTGGCAAGGGGTTGCATTGGAGAACCAAAGTGATTGACAACCTACACAATTCAAGTATAGGGGGACATTCTGGAATTCTTGGCACATACCATAGAGTTAGAAGGTATTTCTATTGGCCAAAACTCAAAGAAACGGTGCTGCAACATGTGCAAACTTGTGATATTTGCCAATTGAATAAGGGAGAACATGTGCTAAGTCCTGGGCTGCTAGAGCCGATTCCAATTCCACGTAATGCGTGGGAAACAATCGCTATGGATTTTATTTCAGGACTTCCAAAGAGCCAGGGGAAGGAGGTCTTAATGGTGATTATCGATAAGCTCACGAAATATTGCCATCTGATTACACTCTCCCACCCCTTTAAAGCTTCAGAAATAGCACAGGTATTTCTTGATTCAGTTTATAAACTGCATGGGCTACCATTAAAGATCATAACCGATCGAGACCCGGTTTTCACCAGTGTTTTCTGGAAAGAAATTATGGGTCAGCTTGGAGTAACTCTTAATTTCAGCACTTCATACCATCCCCAAACCGATGGGCAATCTGAGAGATTAAACCAATGTGTTGAAAGCTATTTGCGATGCATGGTGTTTCAAAATCCTAAAACATGGGCTAGATGGATCCCACTTGCGGAATGGTGGTATAATACTAATTTTCACACTGCCATTAAAACAACCCCCTTTGAGGCTCTTTATGGTTATACTCCACCACAATTATCACTTGGTTCAGTACCAAAGAGTTGTAATCCCGCAGTAAATGGAGTGGTAGAAGATAGACAAAAGGCTTTAAGAATATTGAAGGAGGAATTGGTTAAGGCTCAATCCAGAATGAAGAAATATGCAGATCTTAAAAGAAGTGAGAGAGTTTTCCATGTTGGTGATTGGGTATATCTCAAATTGCAGCCATATCGGCAAGTTTCAGTCAAGGGTAATTTGGGAATACACAAATTGCAATCTAAATTCTATGGACCGTTTGAAGTCCTAGAAAAAATAGGAAAAGTGGCATACAAGCTTAGCCTTCCTCCTGGGTCATTAATTCATCCCGTTTTCCACGTTTCTCAATTAAAGAAGCGATTGGGACCCAATATCCAGCCTAAGATTACTCTTCCACTGATAGGAAACCAAGGTGAAATCAAGCTGGAACCAGTAGCAATATTGGATCGCAGAATCGTTAAAAAATATAACCAGTCTGTAGTGGAAATCTTATTGCAATGGTCTAACTTGCATCCTGAAGATGCAACTTGGGAGGAGTACGACCAGATAAAGTTGCAGTTTGATTTATCTAAGCTTGAGGACAAGCTTATTAATAAGGGAGAGGCAATGTCAGCACACAGCCGAGTGAGGCTGGGGACCGTTGGGAAATTGCATTCAAATTTAGAAGGAAGTGTTGGCGCGCAACCGCCTGGGCCGGAAGGGATATTAGGCGAGAAGAAATGAAGTCATGTCTTTGCGTAGAATTAATGGAGTAGTAATGGAGAGTGGACAAAGGCGATTCTTGAGTATTTGTTATGCTAAATTGTCATTATTCCTTTTCATTCGTTAGTTAGTTAAGAATAATTACTTTTCTTGTGTGTAAAACTTATATTACGCAAGACTCATATAAATAGGCGAGTGTGTACTCGCTTTGTTGGTTTTGTTGTTGAATCGAATTATCAATACCAAAAATATATTCCATTTTCTTTTATCTCAGTTTATTTGCACTATACTGTTCTATTTTCTGCTAGTTAGATCCATTGATCTAACAGAGTACCGGTACCGATGAAGCTGCTACTGCGAATCCGATTACAGAACAACAATTCTTATCCTTTACTTCCCAACTTACGGAGATGTTCAATCATAGATTCGCTGAGCAAGATCAAAAAATTACAGAAGCCAATCAACAATCTAATGACAATTTTGAATGATTTTTGCTCAAATGGGATAAACAACAAGAAACATCTGCTTCTTCTCATCCTACATCGCCAGCTCCTTTTGGCCTACAGTCTAATCCTCCTCGTCATTCTAATTCTCGTCTTTTTATAGACAAATCGTTCAAACCTGCTATACACGATCATCATACAAACATGGCTGGTTATGGTAAAGACGAGGATTGGCGTTTTACTGATATGACTACTAAGTGGCATCCTCCTTGAGTTGAATAAATTCGGTGGGTCTGATATCACTGAATGGTTGGAAGATTACGAATTTTATTTTGATATTTATAACACTATTGACCATCTTAAAGTCAAGACTATTATTTCTTATTTAATTGGTGATGCTAGAGAATGGTATTGATACTTTAAATTACACAATCCTGACTCACATTGGATTCAATTTAAAGAAGAACTTTTAGACATATTTGATCTTGATTCTAAAGACCCAGTGGATGAATTTAAAAGGTTATATCAAATTGGTAAGGTTGATGATTATGCCAAGAAATATGAACGAATTAAAGCCCGTGTTATTTATTGGGTTTTTAAAGCGGTTTGAGGGAAGAAATTGCTGATGTTGTTCTTTTATATGAACCAACCACTTTGAAACAAGCAATCAAAATTGCTAAAAAGTTTGAAAAATCTATTGACAGTCAAACAAAAGTTCTTAGGCCCAAACCATTTCAATCTAATTCTTCTTCTCCTCTTAAGACTAAGCCACTTGATTCAACTATAACATCTTCTACCTTACAACCTATTGTAGCCTCAGATGCACCTACAAAAAAGCTTACTCTTGATCAAAAATGCTCTTTGGGTCTTTGTTTTAAATGCGGAGAAAAATATCACCAAGGTCATAGGTGTAAATCTCAAGCTTTGCATGTTTTTGATGGTGATCAATTGAGCGATATTGATAGTGATTCTGAAGATCTTAATTCGGGCTCAGTCCCTGGTGCTATTGACCCTGATCTTGCAACTATTACTCTTTGTGCTTCTTATACTAATTCTCATCACAAACCTATTAAGTTTAACATGTGTTATATAGGGTGTTTCTTTGATGATAATGATCGATAGTGGCAGTACTCATTCATTTATTAATCCCACTATTGCTTCTCCTGTGTTATTAGTGAAGAAAAAAGATGGATCTTGGCGTATGTGTGTGGATTATCGTAAACTAAATGAACTCACTATTAAAAATAAAATTTTTATTCCAATTATTGATGATTTACTTGATGAATTATACAATACTAATATCTTTTCTAAGATTGATTTACGTTCAGGCTATCATCAAATCAGGATGCACATCAAAGACATTCCATTGACTGCTTTTCGAACTCATGACGACCTTTTTGAGTTCACTATCATGCCATTTGGACTGACAAACGCGCCAGCCACTTTCCAATCGCTGATGAATTCAATTTTCAAGCTTTATCTTAGACAATTCATTTTAGTTTTCTTTGATGATATACTTATTTATAGTCCTGACTTTGATTCTCATTTGACACACCTTATTATTACATTGCAATTACTCAAGGATAATCAATTACATGCTAAATTATCCAAATGCTCTTTTGTTGTTCCTCAAATTGAATATTTGGGCCATATTATCTCTTCTCAAGGTGTTTCAACTGATCCTTCTAAGATTAATGCAATGCTCCAATGGCCTTACCCAAAAACAGTAAAATCGCTCAGGGGCTTCATTGGTCTTACTTGCTATTATAGAAAATTTATACGTAATTATGGGTTGATCAGCAAACCCCTCACTGATTTATTGAAAAAGAATGCTTTCTCATGGAATCTCGAGGCTCAATGTGCTTTTGATAAATTAAAATCTGCAATGACTTCAGCACCATTTTAGCTCTTTCAGACTTTACAAAACAATTTACTGTAGAAACTGATGCATGTCAAGATGGAATTGGTGCAGTATTCATGCAGGATCGTAAACCAATTGCATTTTTGAGTCAGAAGTTGGGCCCCAAGAACCAAGGATTATCAGTTTATGAAAATGAATTTCTGGCTTTGATTACTACAGTGACTAAATGAAAACATTACCTCCTTGGCCATGAATTTATTGTTAAAACCGATCAGATTAGTCTTAAGTACCTACTGGAACAGAAAATTAATACCGCCTTACAACATAGGGGTTTATGTAAATTATTGGGTTTTAATTACCGAATTGAATATAAAAGGGTGTTGATAATAAAGTGGCAGATGCCCTATCTAGAAGAGACCACACATCTGACCAACTCCTTTGCTTGCATTCTGTTCTTTTTGCTTTTTCTGAATTAATTCCACAGTGGGTACATGATATCAAGCTCAGTTATAGCAATGATTCTTGGATATCTCAACAAATGACATCTCTCCAGTCTTCACCACAGGCTACATCCCATTATTCATTGCACCAAGGTGTTCTTCGATTCAAAGGAAGGATTTGTGTTGGCAATTCTCACAATTGGCGCCAGTTAATTCTACAGAAAGTTCATGATTCATCTCAGGGAGGTCATTCTGGCACTGATGTCACTTATCACAGACTCAAATAGATGTTCTACTGGCCTCACATGAAGGAAGATACTATCAACTACGTCAGGTCTTGTCCCAAGTGCCAAATGGTCAAGCCTGAACACCTTCCATCTCCTGGACTTCTTCAACCTTTGCCCATTCTAGACCAAGCATGGAGCAGTATAGGCATGGACTTTATTACAGGCTTACCTAAGTATGAGGGCAAAAGTGTAATTATGGTTGTTGTGGACAAATTCACCAAATTTGCTCACTTCATTCCTTTAGCCCATCCTTATACTATCATTGATGTTGCTCATGCATTCCTCAATATAGTCTACAAATTACATGGTCTCCCAACTTCCATTATTACAGACCGTGATCCTGTATTTACCAGCAACTTTTAGAAGGAACTGTTGAAGCTTCTTGGTATAAAGATGAATATGTCTTCAGCTTACCATCCTCAAACGGATGGGCAAATGGAGAGAGTCAACCAGTGCTTTGAAAACTATCTCCAAAACATGCTCCTTGATCAACCACAACGATGGACACGATGGTTACCTCTGGCTCAGTGGTGGTACAACAGTTGTTTCCATCATTCATTGAAGACTTCCCCATTTCAGGCCTTATACGGCTACCCACCTCCTCTTTCTTCATTGGGGCATCCACCTCGCAGTCAAATTGCTGTTGTTGATACTTTATTAAGGGATCAACATCGCTCTCTCAATCAATTGCGTGCTAATTTGACAAAAACTCATAATCAGATGAAGGAGTATGCTGATCTCAATCGTACCGAGCGCAAATTCGAAGCGGGTGATTGGGTATACCTTAAATTGCAGCCCTATCGACAAATTTCAATATCAAAAAGGGAAGAATCAGAAGCTAGCTCCTCGCTTTTATGGTCCATTTGAGATTGAAGAATGGGTGGGTACTGTGGCGTACCGGTTGCGATTACCAGGGTTCTGCGATACATCCGGTTCTTCATGTTTCCCAATTGAAAAAAGACATTGTCAGGAGTACAATTGTGTCGCCTACATTGCCATTACTTAGTAATGAAGCCCAATTAAAGATTTTTCCTGAATACATCATAGACCGACGTGCTATCAAGAGGGACAATGTAGCGATACCACAGTTATTAGTCAAATGGATGAATCTTTCTGAAGCAGACGCATCTTGGGAAGATTATGACTTCCTTCGTCAACGTTATCCTTCAACGATTCTTGCGGACAAGAATCTTGTGATGGGGGAGGCAGTGTCAGCTATCCAATTACTATCTGAAGGAGAAGAGGAACAGTATGAAGTGCATAAGGATGATGGGCAGCTCGGGCAAGTCGCGGTCAGAAATAATTCAATTCATATCGAAGGGCTTGTTAAAGGGACGCTGACCGAACGAGAAGCGCCAACAGAAAACTCATCCGACGGTTCTAATTTAAATAAGACTGACGTGGCGCATCGTAGTTAACTTAGTTCAGATCTTAGAATTTAAGATTAATTCTTGTAATAATTCTTTATGTTGATTATCGCCTATATATAGGCTATGTAATTGCATAAGAAAGTTATGAAAAAAATATAATATTGTTGCTCAATTTCCGTTCCGCCATTTCCAATTTCTTCAATTAGCTTGTTAATTGACCTGATTCCCTTGAATACATCTGAATTACTAATCAGGTGTATTACAACCGTGTTGATACTTATATTTAGTTCAGTTGAGACAAAATTGTGGCAAGGAACAAGGAAATCAAAGCGCTTGGGCACGAAGACAATTGAGACTTGGAGAGAAATAGAGAGGTCTATTTCTCATTGGGCAACCAGAAAAGCAGCGAATTTGTGTGATCCGTGCTTCATCATTTAGCGGAGAAACATGCTTAGGCTAACAAGTGGACTGTATTGTGAAGGAATTTACATACTTTAGAGGGGAGGAGTACTTTACAGGGATAAAGTACTGAGATTGAGATTAAGAATACTTCGTGAATTAAGGGTGGAAGTTAAATTTAGATAGTCCGTCATATAAATTCAAACATTATAATGACTTTGAATAATTACTTTACTCTAGAGGATACCCATTCATTATGAAATGGGCTAATGGATGCATTACCTCCTTTTTCTTATAAGAAAGATGCATTACTACCCTAAGATGGAACAAATTTGACAGTCTAAGCATTTGTTCGTTCTAACAATGACACAATATTAGCGGTCATCTATATTATTATATAAAGCATTTAAGAATTGGAGGGTCTATTTTTTTATCATGGTATTTTTTTATTATTCCCATTTTATTCCCCAATTAGACGGATAATATTTATTTTTAGTTGATCGAACGTATGTGATCGCGTCCATTGATTACCTCTTTCTCTCTATTTCTTTCCCATATATATTATTATTTCCATATTATTATTTTTTTATTTAGCAACCTTATGCATATTTGATAAGAAATTAATGGTGATAATATATTTTAGAATAATTTACTTTTCTTGCCATAAAAATCATAAATCATTAACTCATATTGTGCAAAAATCTCATCCAAAATTAAATATAGTTTTCATTATAGGTTTTCTCTATAATTTGGTGAATTTATAATTTAATATTAGATAAATGTGAATTTTTTTATCTTATAATATTTTAATATTTAAATAAAAGAGTTTCTGTAACGTGCGGATATATAGCTAATGATCCCAAAAATGTGACGCCCGATTCCTCGTCTCATACGATGGCATCATTTTTTTTCTAAATTAAATAAAACTAAATTTTTACAAAACCATAAACAATGTAATCATGCGAGATGTGTTTTCTTGACTCTTGTATTCAACATTGCATATTGACAAATTCATTTTGTTGGCCAAATTGACAAATCAATCCCACGTGTGCGTATTTGTGCAACGGTGTACGCTTATAGAGAAGTTCATGCCAAACCAGATCCCGTATTGCCATCTAAAGAGATATTTTCTAACATTTACAATGGAAGGCAGATAGCAACCATCATGTATTACAAAAGGGCTTTAAATTAGCTTCCATCAAAATTAAACCAAAGGAGCTTTGCTATATCCTTCTATTTTACTACATCAAGCCTACCAACAAAAACACGCCACCAATTCTTTTTTTCTTATTTTTTTTAGGTAAAGGTACTAAATACACTTCAATGAGCACAGAAAGTTAAGCTTCTATCAGTCACAGGAGCATCATAACACGAAGGTCTTCAATATGCATCCTTTTCTGCTCTTCAGCTCGTTTTCTCCTAAATAAATGCACTACTGGCAAGCTTCATCTTCTTTTCCTGTAACTCAAGTTTCCTTTCCTCGATGCTGTCCTTTATGATCAGCCTCACCACCTTCATTTCCTGTTGCTGTCCATTTCGATGCACACGGTCCATGGTCTGCTCTTCCACTCCAGGATTCCACTATGGTTCCATTAAATACCCCCTAGATGCAGCTGTCAGATTTATGCCAGCCCAGCTGCTTTTAAGCCATCCAAAAGTACAGTAGGTGATTTTGGACCACCCCGTGAGAATTCTTTAATAACCTCTGACCTTTTTTTAGCACTCATTGAACCAGCTACTTTTAGAGGGGCCTCTAGTAAAAGAAGCATTTTTCTGAACTAAGAGAAAACTGCATATTTTGTTTACGGATCCTGTTTCTTTGATTCTTGAAGGAACTTCAGCAAGGTCGCAACTTTTGAAGAGACAGCTTCCTTATTAGAAGAGGGGTTAAGTTCAAGTTCATCAGGAGGTGGGCCTGGGGCAAGAAACAGGTCAGCTTTTGATAGGGATTGCTGGCAAAAGGTGCAGCGGGAATTGGAGGAATTGGGATTCTTCAAAATTTTTAAAATGCAGTTTTGGCAGAAGATGTGTGTACAGCAGGTTATGACAGTTTTGATTGGTGGAGAGAGGTAAGTGGGGCAGTCAAAGTCATCTCCAACTTCGACTAATGATGCAAGCTTCTTTAGCAGTTCTGGGTTGTTAGGTACATCAGTTGGAGACAAATAACCTTTAATTACATTTCGAAAAGGCTAAGAAAGCAGGTATGCACACAGGTTGAGTTTCAATGATAAAGGAAACTGGTTATGAATATAGTGAGATCACTTATAGCAGAGGAAGTAGCTATAATAGCTATTGGCTGGTATTCTTGGTTGATGATAGTGCTATTAACACAAACATTCTACTTCGCATATTACAATACAACTTTATGACCAGCTTTGTCCCCTTTTGATCTGTTTACCTTGAAGAATTCAATAAATGTTTACCGAAAAGTGTCTTATTGGGAAAGGAAACATTATAAAAGAGAAACCAAAACAACGAGTTACGACTTTCCCAGCAAAAAATTCAACTCGAACAGTTGCATAAGTATTTAGCATTAATATGACCTCTTACTTTTATAGATGTGAACAATTATTATAAAAGGATCAAGGAGAGTGAAAGCGCTTTCTTATATATACTTATTCTGCATTGGAATCCACAAAATGTTTGAAGAAGTTTACTGACTTGGCAATAACTTTGATACATGATTGCGAAATCTTCATCCATCAATAGATCAATGTCTTTACTGTGATGAAGTTGAGAAAAACTGAAAGACAAATTTAAAGATAAAATTTCTTCTGCAAAGGAAATTTTGAATTCTAAGATATTAAGGGAGATACCTTCCAAAGCATCGGATGGAAGCAAAGATTTGATATTCAGAGGGCAAAACGCCACATCATCACAGATCAGCTGAAGCCATAAGATAATGTGCAGAACTGTTGAGTAATTGTGCAAGACTGTATCAGAGTCAATGAACTGTCTGAACAGCATTTTGTGCTTCAGACTCCATCTTATAATAACACTCCCTTTCCTCTACAGAGAGGTCTGCCAGAGGGGTTTCTACAGTCTTAGGTGGCAACTGGCAACCCAACTAATCCTTCACCTCCATCTGGCACCTTTTTAGTTCTGCGAAGAGAAATTGCTCCCAGCAAAGCCTGAGGAAATTATGGTGCAAATAAATTAGTTCAATAGCTAAACCTAACATAAGCTATGAAGAAAACAGTCTAAAGCCACAGTAAGTTTTTTTAAATGGGGCAAGTAGAAAAAAATTCCTTTGGGCCACGTCTTAATAACACTCAATAATTAACTATGCTTGCATAACACCCCACTTTTCCTCAAGTGTGCAATTAGAAAAAAACATTTAGGCTTGGGGGCAACACAACAACTGACCAGTTTGACAAGTGTTAGTGATATTAAAACACAAGATGATGCACAGGTGAAGACAACATGAAGAGCTACATAATAGAGTGAAATATGTGCTGTTAGTATAGTTAGTTAGCGACTGTAACAGATTGTAACAAACTTGTATTTACTGTTTCATTTGTTGTAAATAGATAGGATATAAAGCCTATGATGTAAGAGACAAAAACATACAACGAAATACAAAAGTTTCCTCTCCATTATTTGTTCTTACATGGTATCGTAGCTTCTCTATCGCTAACGCGTCTCGTTCTTTTTTTTTTTTCTGATCTATGGCATCTTCTTCCTCCTCTATCTCCTTCTCTATCCACCCCACCGCATTCTCATGCCTTCCTATTAAGTCGAACAACAACAACTACCTTTCTTGGAAATTCTTGATACTTCCTCATGCGAGAGGCCACGATCTAATTGGTTTTTACGGATGGCACACGTCAACCTCCTTCTTCTACTATCTCTCTCTCGATGGTTCTATCGCTTCTAATCCCGATTTCATCACTTTGGACCAGCAAGATCGCTTCGTTGGCGTCCGGCTTCTCAAGCACTATTTCGAAACGGTTGTTCCGCAAGTTGTTCATTGCTCTACTCGCATCCGAGCTATGGACGAATTACATTGAGATATTCTTCTCAATCCCCGGCACGTGTCATGGATCTCAAACTCCAAATTCAATCTCTTCATAAAGGTCATCTCACGATGCAAGCGTATCTTGATCAAAAGAGATCACCTGGCCGATCGTCTCGGACTTATCGTTCACTCCGTATCCGATGAAGATCTCCAATTGTTTATTCTTCATGGTTTAGGCATTGATTACGACTCACTTGTTGTATCTCTTACCTCCAGGCCAGATATTGTTCCCTTTAATGAATTAGCTGGACTTCTTCTCACTCATGAACAGCGTTTGAACAAACATGCTTTATCCGCAGCTGGATCTTCTACTCCCAGCTTTCCTCCTTCCTTCAATTCTTCTATCTCTGCATCTTCTGGCATGCCACAAGCTCATCTAGCTTCTTCTACTTCTATTCTTGGATCTTCTCCTTTCTCAACAGATGATCTCATGACACAATTCTCTGCTTTTCTTGCTTCACGAGGGGCTTGGCGTGGCAAGTCTCATTCTGACAGGTCTGCTCCTCACTCACATGTTGATAGATCTTTGTGCCAACTATGTTTCAAGAAGGGTCACACAGCGGATCGCTGTTACAAGCGTTTTGACAATACCTACAAGCCACCACCACCAAGACCACCTCCTAGACAAGCTTCTAGATATGCATCTCAGCCTCAGGCCCTAATTGTTCAACCAGGACTCTCTCTTCCTGATTCTTGGTATCTAGACTCTGGTGCATCTTCACATGTTACTCCTGATCTCAATGCCTTCTCCTCTTACTCACCTTACACTGGATCTGAGAAACTTTGTGTTGGAGATGGTAAGGTCCGGACATCTCTCACATTGGATCCGGTACTTTAATTACCAACTCTATCCCTCTTAAACTCGCTTAATATCCTACATGTGCCTACAATTTCAAAATCACCGCTCGCATTAGTCAACTAATTGCGATAACAAAGTGTTTATGTGGAGTTTAATTCTACCTCTTGTCTTGTTAAGGATCCGTCGCCCATCAAGTTCGCTTCAAGGTATCAAACATAATGGATTATATGTGGTGACTTCTTCTTCTTCACCACTGTGCAATCGCCGTGTGAAAAGATCTCACCTCAACTCGGCATGTAGACGGTTGTGCCATGCTTCGCTTCGTTGTTGCAAAGATTTGGTTGTTTCAAAATCAATTTCTTGTAATAAACAACCCTTAGCTATGTGTGACTCTTGTTGTATAGCCAAGTCACATAAACTTCCATTTGCTTCATCTACTACTACAAACCTAATAACCCGCTTGAAATCTGTACATTGTGATGTGTGGGGCCCATCACCAGTGATTTCACATACCGGGTTTAGATATTATGTTTTGTTCACGACGACCGTATTCCAGGTTCAATTGGATATTCTTTTGTGCAACTAAAAAGTCTTGTGGCTACTATTTTTGAGCAATTTAAAGTTCGTAGAGAATTTGCTTTCCGCACAATCAAAGCGTCCGATGCGAGATGGTGGTATGCGAGTTTAAACCAATCATTCGATCCAATCCTCGGTATCCAATTCCACTTGTCTCCGCCCTTATACACCTCAAGAAACAGACTCGTTGAAAGGAAGCATAGAGCGCAAGTGGTTGAACTCGGTTTAGCAACAATGTTCTATGCAGCAATTCCATCACAGTACTGGCCGAGGTTTTCGACAGTGTGGTTTTCACAATTAATCGACTTCCTTCATCTCCATTATCCTTCTCTACCCCTTACAACAAGCTCTTTAACCAAAACCCCGATTACTTCATGTTCAAAGTCATTGGGTGCAAGTGTTATCCATACACAAGACCATATGCCTCTAATAAACTTGATCCAAGATCGGCCCATGTGTTTTTCTTGGATATTCTACAATATATAAGGGATATAAGTGTCTCGACATCAAAACAAACAAAACCTACCTATCAAGACATGTTGTTTTTGATGAAACCTCCTTTCCTTTCAAACAACAAGAATCTCGTCATCATCTCCTACTTCCACCGATACATCATCTTCTTCATTAACGGTCTTAAAGAATGAGTTTCATATCCCTTCTACTTCTCATTCATCATCAACTACTTCGACTCCCTTTCACATCCCACAACTCCTACCAAACACACACCATTGCCAATTGTTGTCAATTCTCCTACTCCTCAACCTCCTCTTCCCATTACAAAGGTGTATGAGCGGCGTCGAAGCTCCATTCAAAGCTCATCCTATTCCTCAAAGACTCACCTTTAACATCCTCAATTCATAGCATGCAAACTAGATCAAAGTCCAAAGCTTTACTATCAAACCCTCAGGCGCTTCTCACTACCAACCACTCTCTTGATCACATAGAGCTTGATCCTACTACTTATGCACAAAGCTTCTAAACTTCAACACCTTTGGAGAGATGCTATGGCCAAGGAACTCGATGCACTAGCTGTGAATAATACATGGGTTCTTGTTCCGAGCTCTGAAGCAACTAATATAGTGGGCTGCAAATGGGTTTATAAGACCAAGCGCAAATCAGATGGGACAGTTGAACGTTACAAAGCTCGCCTTGTCGCTAAAGGCTATACGCAAGAAGAAGGACTCGACTACACCGACACGTTTAGTCCGGTCATAAAGCCAACTACGATTCGACTTGTTCTAAGCATTGCGGTAACCCAACAATGGTGTATTAGACAGTTAGACGTCAACAATGCATTTCTGCATGGCGAGCTACATGAAGTAATTCACATGACGCAGCCACCCGGGTTTATTGATAAAACAAATCCAACTCATGTTTGTCGGCTTCAGAAGGCACTATATGGCTTACGACAATCTCCCCGTGCTTGGTATCATAAGTTGAAGGATACGTTGCTTGCTTTTGGCTTTCATTCCTCCACATCGACCCTTCTTTATTCATTTTCCGCCGTGCCTCGACATTGTGTTTTTGTTAGTATATGTTGACGACATCATACTAACAGTGCAATAACTTGACCTCTTTTACAAGGAATCATTCAAATCTTCGGATATCAACTTCACCATCAAAGATCTTGGTGAGTTGCGCATTTCTTTCTCGTATCGAGGTGCATCCTCGAATAATGGATTGTTGCTTACCCAATCGAAGTATATCTTATCTATTCGCTGTGGCACACATGCAAGATGCCAAACCAAATGCTACTCCAATGAATACCGGTAACAATTTATCTAAATTTGATGGGGTTGTTTTTGAAAATCCACAAACTCTATCGAAGTATCGTTGGTGCTTTACAATATGTTACTATTTCCGACAGAGGATATTTGCTTTTTTGTTAATCGGGTTTCACAATATATGCATGCACCAACCGTTTCATTCATTGGGCTCGTCAAAAGAATTCTTCGATATCTCAATGGCACAATTCACTTTCGCCTCACGATCGACACCATCTTCATCTCTCGAGATCACTGCGTTTTCGCAGATTCGACTGGCCGGGCCGCCCGACGATCGCAAATCTACGATGGCTATCTTGTGTTCCCTGGGCTCCAATCTCATCTCATGGTCAAGTAAGAAACAAAGCACGGTTGCTCGTTTCGCCGTGAAAGCGAGAATATCGTGGGTTGGCAACGGTAACTGCTGAAGTCATTTGGTTACTAAGTTTGTTCAAGGAATTCAATTTACACGTACCGGTACCGACGTTATGGTGTGACAATTTGGGCGCTACATTTTTGGCGTCAAACCCAGCATTTCATGCACGCACAAAGCATGTTGAGTTAGATTATCACTTCGTACGTGAGAAAGTTGCAATAGGAAGAATTCGTGTGAAGTTCATTTGTTCGCAAGATCGCCTAGGCGATGCTTTAACTAAACCCAGCTACGACTCGTTTCAAGGATCTTAGATGCAAATGATTGTAAATTCTTTATCAATCAGCTTGAGGGGCTGTTAGTGATATTAAAACACAAGATGATGCACGGTGAAGACAACATGAAGAGCTACATAATAGAGTGAAATATGTCTTTGTTAGTATAGTTAGTTAGCGGCGTACAGATTGTAACAAACTTGTATTTTTGTTTCATTTGTTGTAAATAGATAGGATATAAAGCCTATGATGTAAGAGACAAAAACATACAACAGAAATACAAAAGTTTCCTCTCCATTATTTGTTCTTACAACAAGGTTAAGTCAACTAAAAACTTCATTAAATTAAATTAACATAACTTTGATGACAAGTTCATGCAAAAAATTGCAGCCTCACATTTAAGCTCCTCATAACTTTAGTTCAATTATTTTATGGAGAATAAACTTACACAGAGTTGCAACCATAGTAAGCAATATATAACTTAAATCATCATACCAATATATAACTTAATCAGATACCAAGCGTGAAATGTGATAGAAATAACAGTCATCAGTCAATATCAGCACAAAGCCCAATCCTGAATTATTTTCTCTGCATCATTGGATTATCAATAGAACTATTTTTTAAGACAACCAACAAACCTGAAGACGTGACAACCCACTTGCACTGCCTTGAGCCAAAGGCCACTGTATCAGGCTCTGCCAATAGCTCTTCATAGAGAAAGGCTGGAACCTCAGAAACACCATTAGTGAAAACAAATCAAGAAAGCTGTTCTGAATCGGCTACCAGTGACAACCCACCTCCTCTCTGCCTTTAAAGCAACAACAGCCTTGGTTTGCTGAGCGGCTGCATTCATTATTATATGAGCCACATCTAAGATTACTCAATACCATTCTATGTCCTTTATGGGAGAATTTTGGTCTCCGAACTCAGTTGACAAGGTGCTATATGTGCTTAGAACTACATCAAACTTGAGTAGTTGCTTTTTGTCTTTTGTTCTGTCCCTGTGGTATAGAGACTTTCAAGCTACCAGGTTTGGTATGCTCCTCCAATTGGGTTATCCAGGAAGAGAAAACTGAAGGGGGGCAAACAACCAATGTGACATTTGAGCCTGACACCTCTGCCTCTTTATTGGTTCTTTTCCTTTTCTTCTCGAATTACAATCACCAAGCCCAGAGTTCTCTCACCACCACTCTTGGTGGTAGCAATTAGAGACAGCAGAGTGAGGGTTTTACCAAGACACATATCATCAGCAAAGATCCCACATCTCATGGCTCAGCCGTTCTTGAGAGGTATAATTAGTCAAGACATTAACAAAATCGTATGATTTCTCTCTTTTAAATAACCACCCTAACCCTTCTTTCTAGTGCTGAAATAATTCAGAAACAATCACATCCTTTGGCGGCTCATTGGAGAAACATTACCCTCCCATCCTTCCCTACAAGTACCAAAATCTCATCCAAATCTTGTTTCTTGCCTTTGTCTCCAGCTAAGATTTTTGGCCTGAGAGAGCCCAATTCATGGTCGGTCAGCTCAGTGAGCTGCAACCCACTATCTTCAAGAGCAGGGCGGATCCAGATTTTGAATCAGTAGAGACAAAAATTGAAAATTTCTTTCGATGAACAAAATAAACATATTTTTTAATTTTATCTGAAAATATATATAATTATAAGGATATTTGTACAATTTTTGATGTATCCGATATGAGATGCGATATAGTTTTGCACTAGGCCTTTTAGGATTCCAGCCAGGTGGCTTGGGAACAATGGCCTCAACCAAAGCAAGGTGGGAGTCGAGAAGTGGCGCCAGTGTTGCCACAACAGAACGCTTGAGGTGACCAACTTGGGCCAAGCGCATGTTGAGCACTTGAGCACGTCTATGGCATTGGAGTCGTACGGATTTAGGCTGATGAGAGAGCACGACCATTTCAATGTTTCACAACAGTTCAGAATTCAGATAAATTTTACATGAAAAGAAATCACCAATTTAGTTGAATAAAGGACGGGTGTTCGGGTTTTACACCGATATTTTTATTAATAACATAAAAATTCAAAAATACGAGAATGACATTGATGGACAAAAATCACGAAAATAATAAATTTACGTTTGTTAAATACGTACCCAGGTCCGCACTAGTTAAATACGAACCGAAGTTTTTTTTTTAGAAAATTAAGAGTTGAATTGTATTAATTTTAATCAACATATATAACACAAATCCTCTTATAATTTATTAATAAATTCAAGTCCATTTTTAAAAAATGTGGACCCAGGTTCGCTTTTAAGAAATGTGAACCCATGTCCGCTTTTAAGAAAGTTGGACCTAGATCCACTTTTAAGAAAGGTGGACTTAGACCCATTATAAACCCGCAGCTCTTTCAAATTCATACTTCCGACTCTCTCCGAACATAATAAAGGCCAGTAAATTATTTAAATTTCAATTTATTTTATATTAATAAAGTTAAAGACATATTTAAAATCATTGAGCTTGTATTATATAGTGATGTTACCTTTGAAATCAATGTATCTCACATCTCATACACCAAATGCAAAGTTGAATCATCAGTGTCACAACTCTCCAACATGTCATAGATTGACTCTGCAAATGATATGATGTAATTAATTTTATCCCACCATATATCATTTATAATTTTTTTTCACAAATTAAGCCTTACGAACATCATCTTCTTTATAATCAGACCATATTTGATCCATTACCATGTTGAAAAGTTCTTATCTAGTTGCATTAAAGCACTTTAACATAATAATTGCGGAGGCAAAACTGGTGTCAGCAATGAAAATCATCTTCAGCTTTGAGTGTTCAGTAAACATATGATTTCACATAGAATGGTTTAAAATAAAATTGCATATATACATACAATCTCCTACAACTTTTGTAATCCAACTACATTGTCCATAAACCACCTCATTTGCCTTTTTTGGTTGCACATATGTTTTTAAGTGCCAGATTGAGAGTATGCACCACACAAGGTGTCCAAAAGATATTTGGATATTCTTGTTCTATGATCTTTCTAGCCGCTTTACAAACTGGTGCATTGTCTGTTATAACCTGAACCACATAATTAGGACCAACCTCTTTAATTGTCTCTCTAATCAAATGAGCTATTTTGTTCTTGTCCTTAACCATACCCTCACAATTTACAGCCTTCAAAAACATTGGAGCGGAGTTGGCCACTGCCATGATATATTAATTAAAGGTCTCCTTTCAACATCTGTCCAGCCATCTATTGTCACCCCTTTCTCATCCCATTTATACTTACTAGGTTCTACCAAATTTTCAATATGGACTTTTTCCTTATCTAAAAGGGTTGTTCTTAGTTTATTATAACAGGGAGGAACATAACCAGAAATGCTGTGAGATGTGACATATGTGAAAGCTTTGACATAATAAAGATTTCCTGTCAAGTTGAAAGGTAACCCCATTGTGTAAAACACCCTTAATACAATTTACAATTTGATCAAGTATTTCCCTTTCTCCTTTATTAAATGCCCTCTCTAACGCTGTGTTACCAGTAGCTCTATTTTTCCTTGGCTCAAAACTTTCTTGCCTTAAAGGCAGACTTTGACAAGGTAAAGGAATATCTTTTGATACTTTAATTTTAATTTCATTATCAGCTTTTATATGAATTCTTTTCATATAAGCCAATTGATGTGAAGTTTTTTCTTACAAATTTGATTCTCTTGTCCAGTAATTTGTATTAGATGAGCCTTAACTCTAGAATAGAAACTCTTAAATGTATCTTTACAATAACAACACTTAAAAAAACCAAAAAGATCAATTACCTCCACCTGATCAGACTTTTTCTTTTCTAATCACAAATCTCCATAGTGATTTGTTAGGATGATCCTCTAGTGTCAATGTTGTATTAGGAGCATCAGGATTGGTGGTTGACATGTCTTGCTACAAGCACATGAATTAATTAAAAATCACTTAGTTGAATTAATATCAAATTGTAAAATCTAGTCTAATTGATAAAATATTGCATGAACAGTATCTAATTACAAACTCTTTAAACTCAGCAGAACCTTGTAGAATTTTAGAAAACTATTAACAATTAATTTCATGATATCTGTCCACTAATAAACTGAATCCAACTGAACTTCCACTCAAAAAGAAAGAGTACTAAAACAATATGTCTAATACTTCCATTAAAACGGGCTATTGAAATGTGCCAGTAGCTTCTTGTCATGTGCGCATAAACACCAGAAGCAACCATAGATCTTCATAAAAAAAATTGTGCAATTAAAAAAACAATATACTAAATTGTTTGGCCAAGCATCATTGGTCTTTCTTTCTACCACTTCCTTCGTACCTACTAGTGGGACCAATAAGCCTTAACATTCAGCCTAGTTTGACTTGCAATCCTTCTCTAATATCCTTAACCCAAAAGAAGATAAGAACAGTGAAATAAAGCACGAATTGAAGAAAGCAATAAATTTCTTACCTTTTTGACTGATTCGTGAAAGAGAGAAGTTACGATGGCAGAAAATAAGAAATGGGGCAGCCGACTTAATAAGCTTCGTCAGGTTTTCACCTTGCTCAACTCTTCTTTTCTAAATTGAATAGCAGTTTTTATTAATAATAATAATTATTAAATTAATATTATTAAAAATAAGGGTGAGAATCGTACAATTTCAAATATACGAATGGCGTAGCGTCATGTATCGATGGCGTGGACGAAACTTCGCGCCAAGTGAGATGGAGAGGCGCGTAAGTTTTGATATATAAAAAGCAAACGCGGCAATCGACAAATGACGCGTTTGTATATATAATGAAGAACGCGCACTGCCAAATGACACGTTTTATAAAAATAATGAAACGTGTGCGCATGATGGCGCTACTGCCATTCGTATATTTGAAATTTTACGATTCTCACTCTTATTTTTAATATTATTAATTTAATAATAATTATTATTACTAAAAACTGAACTGTGGATGAGAGAATCATATCGGATATAATTTGATGCCAAGATTCGATAATTTTTAAAATTTTAAGGTACAGACGCAGTCATATTAGATTAAATATTTTTTAATTATGAAATGTAATGTAGTGGTTTGTAGTTGTATGCATTTTGATTACATTCCGTATTTGCCTTACTATATACATTTAATAAAAATATCATAATTATCATAAAAAAAATTGTGAAAATTGTGTGGTTGTTGTACACGAGTTTGATAACATTTTCTAGGATTTTATAATCATTTTACAGAATTAAATGTGGCTCTGTTCCGACGGCTTGTGTGACTGACTTCTGCTTGTGTCCGACATGAACTGTATTTTCTGCTTGCGGGCATATTCGATACACACTTGAACTATATCGAAGGCGAATGCCGGAATCAGCAGTTTCTTTTATTATAATTATTTAAATAATCTTAATTTTAATAATAAGAGTGATAAAATTAAAATTTTAAGAATATAAATAGCAATGTGCCACTGACAGTGACGCGTTGCAAAAACGTCACTAATTGTGACGTCTTTTTTTTCACCTTTCAGTTTTTTTCTTAAAAAAAAAACTAAAAGACGTCAGTGTGAGTAATGTTTTTTTCATTGGCGTCAGAAAACAACTCTAAGTTTTTAAAGAGGTTTTTAAAAAAAAAAACTGAAAGGTGTCAGTGAGAGTGATATTTTTACCACCGACGTCAAGAAGTAACTCTAAGTTTTTAAAGAGTTTTTTTTAAAAAAAAAAAATGAAAGACATCATTTTTATTGACGTATTTGCACAAACGCGTTAGTAAGACTGACGTATTTACATAGCGCCACTGACAGTGACACGTTACCATTTATATTCTTAATATTTTAATTTTACCACTCTTATTATTAAAATTAAGATTATTTCAATAATTATTATAAAAAAACCGCCGAAATCAGCATTCGATACGCAAATACTCGTACGCATGCATTGAGTTTAGAGGAGTATCGGAGTAACACGGCCGCTGACTATATAAATTTTGATTTTTTTTTTGAATCATTTTCATACTAATAGAAATTTCCAAGTCTGCACAATGATGTCACAAAGTTCGTAGAACCAAACACAATTAATGTCACGAAAACGCATCTAACGGTCAAAGGATCAAAGTATGAAATTTCAAAGATGAGTGATAATCACACTTATCTGTACATTTTATTAATGCCTAACATTAGATACAGATGCTTTTAAAATATATAATCTCTAATTTAAATTCTAAAAAATATATTTCTAAAAAGCATTTTTATATTTAATATTGTCTACGAATAACAGCGTTCACAGTTTAATGCAAAAATATTTTCTCAATTTCTTAACAATAATTTCTAATTTTACTACACTCCGGGGGCAACAATGCAATTGGTACAAGACGCACTCATGGTCCCGAATCAATTTATTTGACGACAAAAATGGAGTCGAGTTGGGAACTCGTTCTTGTTTCTTTTAGTTTCTACGTGGTCAAGTAAATTCAGACGCTACCCAGCCCTTATAATGATAAAAATAATAATAATATAAATGATAATAATAATAATAATAATAATAATAATAATAATAATAATAATAATAATATGTTAGACCAGTTGACCAAGTTAACCTCTGATACCATGGGCGACAACAGAAACACAAGCCGAGAATTTGTTAAAGAATTTCAGTGAAAATGAACGGGCAAATACGAATTGAACAAAGATTGGCCACCAAAGCTAATGGATTGAGGGCAACATTTCTGTATCTGCTAGAATGCTATGCACTGAATGCGTGTACCGGACACCATCGTCTTGTGATATGTGACGCCTTACATAAATTACATTAAAACCAGATTTATAAACATATATATATATATATATATATATCCTCAATTTGAAATATAATTATTAACGTAAATGAATTATTTTAAAGAGTTATTGGCAGTCTTGAGGAGAAAAAAAATGTAAAACTCTTCTTTAGTTAGTATTTTGGAAGTTTGGACAGTGAAAAATAAAAAAATAAAAATAAGAACAACAAAAATTATAAGTACTTAATTTCTCCATGGTAAAAGTATGAGAATTGAAAAAACAAATCCAAGTATAAGCAACACTAAAAATGCACATGAAATTAAACAAATACAAAAAAAAAAGAGATACTATCACTTATACAATAGTGTTCTTAACCCCATTGAATATAAAAATATCATTGCTATTATTTTTAGCCAAAAAAAATGATGAACTATTTGAAAACATTATTGTTTTGGAATTTTACCAAAAATAACCACCTGTGAAATAAAACTATTTTAACATAATATTATTATTGTTGGCACCAAAAGAAATATTTAAATTGCTGAATAATAGTGATAAAAAGGATCCTTGTAAATAGCGTAACTTGTGTCACTGATATTTATTTATTTATTTATTCAGATCCGAGCTTACTATGCACTTCTTCTAAAAAAAAATTCTTAATTTTCATTTATGAATGCTTATCAATTAAAAAATGAATTAAAATTCTGTAAAATCTAATTAATAAATTGTAAAATAATAAAACAAATAGTTTGATAAAAAAAATTGTCCGTCTATTGTGCGATTAAGTTGTCATAAATATAGGACAGCACTATCATGTGCAAATTTAATTATTTTTATTTTCATTAGTTTATATGGTTACAAATTGTAAGATATTCATGCACCAAACGTTCTCAGTTCATCAACATTTCAATAGATCGTGTGGCATAATCACTGTGTATTTTTCATTTTTATTTACTTTTAGAAAAAAAAACACGAATGAATAGGTCATTTATTACTACTATATATACCGAGCCATTGTTTTTTCATATGTAATCAAACGAATTACTAATCGTGAATAAATATAATTAACTATCATTATAAAAGAAAGATAGGAAGATGCATAATTAGTTAATTACATATGATTCTTAATATTAATCGAATGGTTAGGATATATTCAAAAACGAAAAGTTTGTTAAATCCGTTAATCAAGGAGTTAATCATGAACAGTTATAATATGATATTTGTTACATTATTTAATGTACAATAAAACAATTTTTAGTTTATTTAAGGTTGCAATTCTTTTCTCCAGCCCAAGCATTTATCAGTAGAACTGGTCCAGTACCTAAAAAATTTATCCCCAATTGCTCCACCAACCTCTGGTAGTTCCCAATTGCAAACTCACCTACCCTTCCCACTGAACTGGTCATTCTTCCATGACCTTGTAAGGAGATTACCAAACAATTTCAAGGTAGTGCAAAATTAGAAAAATAAAAGAAGGAAAAAAAATCCAAACCGCTTTAGATTTTCCCATAATCCGTATAGAATAAGGCGAACAAGAAAAAAAAAATCTAAAACCATAGAAAATGTGACCTCAAGAGCTGTTTAAACCGAGCCTAAACAAAATACAGAGATCCTTTATTACGGACATTTGGTTTATTAATTTTAATTTTGGAACATTTTTTATTCAAATTTTTTGGGTCTCAATTTATAAAATTAAATTAGTACCGAATTAAGTGCGGAACATTGACTAGACTAGTGTATTTGCTCAGAAATGACGTTACACATTGACCGCGCACCCTTTCCTTTATGCTTAACTTCCTGACCCATTTACGAATAATTTTTAGTGTTCAAAAAAATATATGTATCATTTTAGTCTAAAAAACTGAATGTTATTGTTATCGTTCTAAAGTAATTAATGTATGTCCTTGGGGACGAAAAATTGGACCAATTTTTAATATAATTTATTTATTTATTATTCAAGAAGTTTTTTTTTCTCATTTTATAAACGCAATGCTACATTTTTAAAAATTATTTTCCAAAAAATGTGGTGTGAGAGGGTAGGTACGGAGAAGCTCCACCTTTCCGCGAAAAAAAAAGTAGATCGTGATAGCCCTCCTTCTATAAAAAAATATAAAAAAATATTTAATTTTTAACACGCGTATATTTAAATGTAAATATATTTTATTTTTAGAGCATATGGACTTGGAACAAAATTTTGGGATAGAGTATTGCGATTGAAAAAATTGCTCCAGATTTATTGCCTATTTATCTCTAAATTCTAATAAATTGCAGCTATATAAAGTGACGTCCTTCCCCCTCCTCGCGACCTTATATCGCTAGCAAACCACTTTTATCGGCGGCACTGTCTGATCTAGAGAGAGAGAGAGAGAGAGAGATGGGGAAGGTCTTTACGCTCGAAGAGGTCTCAAAGCACAACCACTCCAAGGACTGTTGGCTCGTAATAGGCGGCAAGGTAGAATTTCGAATTTATCTTATTTATTTTACATATTGAATTCTGTCAGCTCGAAGCTGCGTCTATTTTATAGATCTGAGATTTTTAATTTGTTGGATTGCTTCGAATTGCTTGATATTTCGTCCCCCCCGGGATCTGATTTCTTCAGCTCCGACTTCAATTTCTATTCGTTAGCATATATGCTACTAACTATGAAGGATATCTTTTGATTTGTTGGGTTCACATTTAAATTTCTCTTGATGGATGAAGTGATACCATCTTGGTGTTGCTTACAAATTTTCGTATTAAATAGTTTATTTTTCGACCAGGCAGGTCCTATGATTTCAACTTCCTGACTGTAGTAAATAATTTCTTAATTCCTAGCATTTGAATTTGATTTGATCATATTGAATATCATGCCTATGCAGATATCTTAGACCCAGGGACGGAGGGAGGGTGCGGACGAGCCCCCCCCCCCCCCCCACCCACAACTTCCAAAAAAAATAGTTAAATTGAGTAGTGAGTAGTTATTGAATAATTTTAATAACAAAATATTTGATACTCCGGCCCCCTTATCCTCCAATAAAGTTATCAGTCATCTTCTAGCCCCTCTATTCTGAAATCTTGATTCCGTCCCTGCATAGACCATGTTGGTACCACGATGATGGTACTAGAAAATTGTCTGATGGGGACTGGAAGTAGTTGCTATGTTCACTCTTTTAAGACTAAGAGGAAAGAGACTTTAATGTAATACATGTTGCAGTGAGGTGAAAAATAGGATCAGATGAGCATAATTTAATCAGGCCAGAATCTTTTTGCAAAATGTATGTGAAAAAGAGAATGTAATTTTGCATCTTTTAACATAACATGTGTTGTACTATTTGTATTTTTTAACTGAAATTGTGGTCGGCATATCATGAGTCTGTTTCCTGAATTGATGCAAATTGCTAGCCCAAATTAAAGTAGGAATGAAGCTAAAGGTGCCAATCCCCATGCCCCCACCCAAAAAAAAAGGAAAATGTAAACACTAAAAATCATGTGTTGCATGGATGTGGGATGGTAACATGAAGCAATCACAAAGATTTGAGGTTAAAATCTATTTTATTTCCTCATTATTTTTTTTCTACGCAAAAAATTGAAAGTTGATAGGCAATGAATACTTACTGATTTCAACTGTTTTATTGTGTATGGAACTATTTATTATTATTTTTTCTTAGTTGATTACCTAACATGCTGGGAACCTTTATAATTTAATAAAGTGTTATATTCATATAAATTAGAGAAGCCATATATTTTGCTTTGAGCTAATGGTCCCCATTACTTTGGTGGATGCAGCTTTAGATTTTCTGCTTGCATGCAGATTTTAGTCAGGTTCATGGTTGGGCCAATGGTTCTTGGTTCAATTGTCTGTATTCCCTACATTTCAAAAGAGGGAAAAAAAGACCCTGTTATTTCCATTCAGACCTTTGGATTAAAGTGGAAGGGCCGGATCAAATCTATTTGGAACTTTTATGGTGCCTTTTTTGAATTGATTGGATAAATCTGTTCCAAATTGGAATAACAGTGTCCTTCTTTCCCTTTGGGAAAATAGGTGATTTCATTCCCTAAATTGTAACATAGGAGGCATGTAAGCTGCTACTTCAACTTTTATGGCTTTTCCTCTGTGGGTTGGTAGGACGCTGATCTTCAATAACCTTTTTTTTTTAATAACTGTTTTGTTTGATTATGTCAACACATTTTGAGTTTAAGATAAGTGTTGAGGGGCATAAGAGGTTCTATTAACTCCAAGTTAAAGCTTGATCAAACATCCCCCAAAATAGGAATGAGAACATTGCAAAAGTATATTGAAAATCCTGTGTCGTTGCTTTTACTTCCATATGAGTGTTAACTGTGTTGACATACCTTCTAATAGATAAGTGTAACCTGTCAGAACTCAAGAGTCGAACGTTCTTTCCAAATTTTATGAATTCATCCATGGATGTACTCACATCCTTTTTACATCACATAAACACATTTTTATTAAGACTATTGAAGTACATGCCATTTAATTTTATGGGTTTTGTTTACTGTAGGTATATGATGTGACAAAATTTTTGGAAGATCACCCTGGTGGAGATGATGTCCTTATATCTTCAACTGGTAAGTTTCCAATCAATCACACCTGATGGATGATGGTTTACTGTTTGAATTTTGCATATATTTGGAAATACACTATAATTTCAAATATATAAGGGGGTGCAAGCAGGGACTATTTGCTTAGGCAATTTGGTACATCATACAAAGTTTGGTCACAAAATTCTTTAAGGTTTGATCATTGCATGAAACTAGGAGGATTAACAACATACAGTAACTCAACTCCAATAAAGTTGTGAAAAAACACTTTAATTGGTATATCAAGCACAGGACTGGTGGCAACTGATCCTGTAAAGAGTGAAGAACTTGGCTTTGCTTACTCAGATGTTCTTCTTCTTTTTACAGCAAAAGATGCAACTGACGATTTTGAAGATGTGGGCCATAGCACCGCTGCTAGAGCAATGATGGATGAATACTATGTTGGAGATATCGACGCCTCAACTATCCCTGCCAAGGTGAAGTACACGCCACCAAAGCAGCCGCACTATAACCAGGACAAGACCCCAGACTTCATAATCAAGATTCTCCAATTTCTCGTTCCCCTTGTTATTTTGGGTTTGGCTGTTGGTGCGAGGATTTACACCAAATCTGAGCAGTAGGCTCATCTGATCGTTTCTTTGTTTAGTCTATTTTGGGTATGGTAATTTAATAAAACCATTAGATTTTCTCCTATACAAAAATCCAAGTGAGAATGTGGTTTTGTCATTATTAAGTATTAATCAGCTGTGACATTGTGTTTATTGGATATCTATAATTGGATTGTGGTTTTATTGTTCAGGTTTTAATTGGTGCTGGGTCCAAATTTTGTTAGCTTGTGGGCACATTTTGACTTTTCATTTTTGAATGATATCTGCTCTGTCATCGCCCTAAAAAGCAAATGAAAGTACGTTGTTTAAGCAGTGAGCACGGTTGAGTTGTTATTTTTGGGTGAAAACTCGTCCCGTGGACTCTCTTTCATTCATCTTAAACAATTCAAAGGGATTTAGCGGTCCTGGTCTAAACAACTGAAACTACTTGAAACTAAAAAAGAAAAAAAATACCAAAATTAAACAGCATACTAAAACTAAATGTTCAAACCTAAAGAAGGAACTTCAAATTCAAAACGAAGTTGCAAACATATTTCTAGACTAGGAGATCGCACTGTTTCTCAGCTCTTTGACATCCATCTCTATATATAGTTCTCATCTTTGTATCTCTTATGGTGATGGTATTCCTTCATATATTGCATGCTTCCTCTTGGCCTATACTGGGAAGCGGTGAGGTTGTGTATTATAAACACTCTTCTTTGAAATGCAATCTTGAAACACATGTTCTCTTTAAACTCCCTCTTGCAATTATGCACAGTCGCTGAAGCTCTCCAATCTGGTATTTGTATTTCCTGGTTCCTTCATATAGGAATAGAATGGTCCTTTATGAGAAGTATTCTTGAACAGACGTTCACCAAGGGCCAGGGGTAAAGGCTGAATTCGAATTATTGCATTGCCCTGTGATTTTTATCAAAGTAAATGCCCACCGTATTTTATACAGAACTATAGAGGATGAGATCATGAGGAGTTGACTCGCAAAGGCTACCCACTCTGATCTATCTCACAAAATGATTATGACCTTGTTCCGGAAGAATCGACCTTAGGACGATTTATTTGTGTGAGTAGTCTATTACAATATCCAAATTAGATAATTCGGTTTGTTTGGCCATGTATGGAATAATAAAAAATAAGAAAGAATTATTATTCTCATAAATTAATTTGTCAAATGAATTTTAGACTAAGTAGAAGAGTACTAATTTGATATACTAAATTATAGTAGAGGCTGTCAATGATACATTTTTGATCGATTATACGACTCATATTGTATCCGATAAGATAGGTATGGATAAAGTTTTATTTTCGTTAGGTCATCGGATATGGATAAGAAAAAAATTTCGTTAACTTATCGGGTATGGATATGGGTAAAGGATTTTCGTTACTTGTTATCCATTGGATAAATGATATATATATATATATATATATATATATATATATAGTTAAATACATATAAAAGTATAATTATTTTATATTTTTAATATATGTATATATTTAAATTATATAAATATATATATAATAGTTAGTATATATTTTTTATGACAATTGACATGAAAAAATGATATAATTTTTGTTATATCTAAATGTTAATTATTATTGCACTTTATTAGTATATTTATTTAATGTTATTTATTTATCTAAATCATATTTTTTTCATTGAATTATTTTTATTTTTACTCGTTATCTACCGTTATCCATTTGTTACCCGAATTTTTTAATGGGTAATGGTAGGGTATGGGTAATAAAAAAATTTAATGGGTATGGGTAGGGTATGGATAAAGAAAATTTTAATAGGTATGGATATGAAAATACCTTCATCCGTACCCTATCTTACCCATTGACAGTCTTAGTTATAGGTGATATACCAAATTAGCTCTCATCGGAATAGTGATTATTGTTTGATTATGTTATATTATTATATTATATTATTATATTATGATTATAATTTATTATTTTTATTAATAATATGATTATTATTTATTATTATATTAAATTATAATTATCATTATTATTATTATATTATCATCACTATTAGTATTATTATATGATTAAGTTTATATTTTTATTATATTATTATTTATTCTGATTATGATTATAGATTATGATAATAATAATTATTTTATTATTATTATATTATTATTACTATTATTAATATTATTATACTATTATTTTTATTATCATCATCATTGTTAGTATCATAATTATTCATATTTTTAACTATTCTGATTAATAACTTCCAAACTATATTTTCACTCTTCCGAATAGTAAAAAATATCACTTTCTACCACTCTTTCAAAAAAAACACTATTTTATCACTATTTCAAATCTATTCTTTAATTTGCCGATGTTTCTCGCTCTGAATTCCATTAATTCTAATTCGGCGCTGGGCCAGCAACGATTTTTTTCTTTAGAAAATTTTTTTGGCAGTAGACAAAGATAATTCTGTTCAGAACGAATATATAGTACCACATTTAATTTATTGGAGATTGGAATATTTGTTATGTTCAAATCCCTTGATTAATCATGCGTCGATTATGCCTGAATCATAGCATATATGCAAAACAAAATCTTTCTGAAGGACAAAACCGGGTGGCGGATTCAAAAAAATATTTAAACACGGATAATAATTAGATTCATTTTATTTTGCTCAACAAATTAATAAGTCCGAGCAGCATATAATATCTTATATTCATATTTCAATCCACTAATATATAATTAGAAAATAAGTATATTTTATTAAAATTCTAATCCGGTTACCAGTCGAATTTTACCTTATTGTAGCTCTGCCCCTGAAAACTAGTATATTGAAAAGGCTCTATCTGCATTGAATGTTGTAATTTGAGCTCTTAAAATAGGGCTCGAACGTAATGAGAATGCTGATTTTTCATTAATGATAAATGAAAGAAAACGAATTCACAGCTATAACAGCAATCACTGAATTTGACAAAAATAGCAAAGACGGTAATCAGATTTCCGTCTCGATCACCTTTCGTATTTTACCCATGTCGCCGCACACTTCGAGCTTTTTTTCGTTCATGCTCACACACTTTGTGTCACATCCCAGAAATATTAAATCGGATTAGGGGTGCTTAATCCCACCACGTACGCACGACGAGACGCCACGTACGAAAGGCTAAATGAATAAAATAAGATAAATCTCAGAATAAACAAAACAATAATCTATACTATTATATAAAGCATCTAAGAATTGGAGGGTCCATTTTTTGTCATGGTAAATTTTTATTATACCCATTTTATCCCTCAATTAAACGGATAATATTTATTGTTGGTTGATCGAACGTATGTGATTGCGTCCATTAATTCTCTCTTTCTCTCCATTTCTTTCCCTCATATACAATTATTTCCATAATTTTTATTTTTTTATTTAGCAACCTTGTGCATATTTGGTAAGAAATTAATGGTGATAATATATGTTAGAATAATTTACTTTTTTTGCCATAAAAATCATGAATCATTAACTCATATTGTGCAAAAATCTCATCCAAGATTAAATATAGTCTTTATTATATATTTTCTCTAATTTGGTGAATTTATAATTTAATACTAGATAAATGTGAATTTTTTTATCTTATAATATTTTAATATTTAAATAAAAAATTCTGCTGCAACGCGCGGGTATATAGCTAGTAATATAAATATACATGACCATACAGTCCAGAATGAACAAAGAGAATACAACGCCTACATAGGCGGGGCTAGCTCCATCGAAATGGGCAGCAATCTCTCAAATAAAAACCCAAAAGAAAGAAATAAGACTCAAAAACCCGATGGATCCTATCCGACTACCCGGCTCACATGCAAATGCAGCGAAGCATTCCTGTCATCGCGCATGAATGTCCCTAGCACTCACTCCGGTAAAATCCCAAACCTGAAAATACCTGGATCCCACAACCACCGTGGAAATGTGAGTAATTTAAAAATTACTCAGTACGGATTTAGATCCAGTCTTAAGATTTGATCTTCTTCCCTAGACTGGACCCAAATACCGATATTGTATTTTAAATGCCTTATATTAAATATGTATAAATAATAACAATGTTTTATGCACGTTTGAGAACAACCCCTATATGGATGACATGAAATGAGAAATAAACTCGAAATGAAAAATCTGTGGAAATACTGATATAATATATAATAAATATATATAAGGTACGAGATTTAAAACACCCGTATAGATATAACCCATTGCTGAGATCATCATCATCCATCCACAAGCGGCACGTGATCGGGGCTGGACTTGTGACTTACCTAAGCGGGCACGTGTTCGGGCCCAACTTACAAACTTAGGATTTTCGAGTAGGCGGGCGCCAATGCCCCGAATACCCGGGAAAATTCGGCCTCTCGGAGCGATAACGCCCTAGGAGAGTGACGGCTAAAAGCACGTACTCGGTATTCTGAATCTGATGATCCACCTCACAGAATAATAATAATAATAATAATAATAATATGAGCAAAAGGGGATTTACAAATTATGCTTTCAGTTGCCATATCGCCAAAGGATATAACTACCCGTGAATTGACAAATCGGAAATTAATGGGAGCCTACACTGTACCCACTAGGGCCAGAGGACCGCATCCCGACTTTCTCTATACCAACTAGGGGCCAAAGGAGAAAGCCCTTCGGACAATACCAAGATCCTAAATAAGCTGGATAAACAAAATAATATAATATCTCGGAGTAGATTCCAATCTTGAATATGACCGCCCACACTAAATACTGAAAGACACGGTATCCTGACCGCTCAAATTTGGATTAACATTCTTAATTATATTAAGAATAATAATAATATAATATTGATAAAAAATTAAACACTCTGACACAGCCGAACCCGCTAACTGACGGGGTCGGTGGATAACCCGACAGATAGAGATGCGCAGTGCATATACAGACCGGTGGGTCCCACGGGCCTATGGGTCACCGTACGTAATCACAACGGTCTGGTTATGCAAGGCAGCCTCAGACTGAGAATTACCCGGTCCGCCTCTCAGCACTCCCATGCATTTAATGCATGGTTAACTACCCGACTTAATTAATAATTAGTGATAGTAATAATATTTTTCTAATAATTATAATCTACAACCTAAATTATTTAATTCTATCTAATCCTATCTCGGGACTATTTCCCGAATCCTACTCCTACCCTATCTACATGAAATATGATATGATATGACATGTGAATGCGGGTATGTCTCGAATATGCTGGTCAATTTACCGAATACAGATGACAGGTCAAATTTTGGTTTCTAATCAAAGTTTGGCCAAAAGTACCGCATATCAGATTTATTTTAAAAATATTTTATTTTCGGTTTGGGTTCCTAATTCTGAAGAAAGAAGATTAAATCCCAGGAAACCGTACCTGAGAGTGCTGGTGAGGACCACAGAGTCGCTCTACTCCGGAGGTAGAACACCGACCTGGCTCGGTGTCCGCGCACGTATGGCCTCGGGAGTGACCTCGTACTCCGCGAGTGGATCCGAGTCGACTATATCACCTATTTTAAATTTAAATTAGATGTTTATTAGTTTTAACTTGATTTACTTCACAATTAATAGTTAAATTAGATTGATAATTAATTAAAATCGTTCGGGTTTTATCGTATTTTTTTGAAAATTTCGTGAAGATTCTTGCCGCATCTATGCGTGTCGAAATTGTAGTTTCTCGCTTATCGATCCGTTTAGTTGTGTTTATCGTTCTTGATCGCGTTTATACGTTCATTCTTTATTTTAAATTTTAAGTTTATGGATTTAATTATCAAATCATTTAATTTAAAATAGAGAAATTGATTAATATATGATATATAATATATCTAATATGATATTCTAATATTCTTTTATATATCCTTTTAAATAGAGAGATTGATTAACATATATTTATATATTTATATATTTATATATTTATATATTTATTAATATTATTCTATTATTAAATAGAGAATTTGATTAATATATATTATATATAATAATTTATTTTAATATCCTTTTATTTATTTAAAAATAGAGAAATTAATTAATATATATTCTAATATATATTAATTCTATTCTAATTATTATTCTTATTATATTCTTAAATTATATAATTTACTTTATTATGTTTTTAATAGTTTGAAAAATAGTTCAAAGTAATAAATAAAACAAGAGAGAAAAAAATAAAAGCAATTAAATCAATTGAAGAAAATATTTTATTTTATTACTGTGTTGGTGTTTTAATGAACGGGATCATACGCTGACTACCAAATCGTTGGTGCCAATGCACCGATATCCCGAATCGGGGGCAGTCAGGGAATATAATCATTTGCCGTTTCTTTAAGTTTACGTATTAATCCATGGATACCGCCTAACCTTCCGGGGCGGCCTCCAATTAATTAATTATCCTTTTAATTTAATCACCTTTAATTATCTTAAGACTTTTAAGTATTGGGCCTTAATTAATTATTTTAACTAATTATATTTTATCAATTTCAATCCATTTGTCGTCCCAATATTATTTCTGAATATATTACTTAGTCCATAATATTCAATTTGGGCCTAACCTTTTTTTTATATATTTTAATTCATTTCCCTTAATCTTAAACTTAGGCCCAATTAATCATAACTCAATAGCCACAGTTCAGAAAGCCCACTACAGAACAATATTCACAAGGCGGCAGGTCTAATTCAGGGCAACATAATTTTGGCCACAAAGGAAAATCAAATCACCTGCAATTGATGCGATTAGGGGTGTACCAGTCGACAGAAATCAACAAAAGAGAAGGGGTATACGAGTCTGCTAGAGCTCGTGCCGAATAAAGACACACAAGCAAGCACTTATCGATCATTAATGTACCGGAAGGCAACACAACGTAAAAACAGACAAAGAACTACCAAGATTTCACTCAAAGCATCAACAAACAATCCCAAAATAGAAACAGATGAGGGGCAACCTCACGTCACTAGTACCCACTGGTCCCAGTGTACCAAGGTGCTCCCTTATCAACAAGACCATCGACAGAAGTCAAGAATAAACCAGCATAGTCAAATAAAAGGGGTGACAGCCAACCAATAACACAACACATAAGCTAACAAACACCCATGACCAGCAAAACAACCCAGCATTTCAGAGAGCACACATCAACATAGGTAGTGTACCAACATACACCATAGAGGGCCTGGGCATCATGTGAAACCCCTTAACTTTTAAAATAATAAATTCTATAAATATATAATTAATCAAATTATGAGAAAAATAATACATATAATAGATTTTATAATTTAAAAAAAAAAGAAGAAACCTAAATTAAAAATTTATCTCAAAAATTTAATTTAATATCAAGTTAAAATAACTAACACAGGTTAATCGTCCAAACCTTATGATTAGAAATATAAATTTTCAAAAATAAATAAAACTAATAACCATGACAAGTAAACGTTAATACCAGTTAAATAAAAAAAAATGATGATTAAGATGTATATTTGTACGTATGTGCATACATGTGCATAAATAGAAATATAGCATAAAATTTTATCACAACGTAACAAAATTAAAATCTTATCAGCCAAAGACAATATTTTGAAAATTACCAAGCTAACACCATAACATCCGCATATGACTTGATCAAACAATTAGTCCAAAAAGCTTAAAGATCCAAAATTTTATTAGAAACTCATAAATAATGTGAAGCCTTTCGTGGGGAAGCCAAGGAACTAATGGGTCAAATGAAGGACTTACACCAATCGTTGCACCAAGAGCCACAAACACCCAGCCGCATCCAATCCCAAAACCCTTCCCACTCCTCTTAATTACCGAGAGACAAGTCCCAATCTCTCTCTTCTCACGCCAGATTTCGTGATCTCTCTCCTCCTGTGCGCCCTGTCTTTTCCTTCTTCTTTTTCACTCCTGGCGGAACCATCCCATCTCTTTTATTTTATGGTGCAAAGCCCTTTTCTTTTTCTTTGCTTCCGATCAGCACAACAACCCCCTGTGCTGAGCTTGGCCGAGCAGCCCTCTCGTCATGTGCCACCTCCGACCTCGCACCGGCCCCACCGCCGCCATCGGGTTACGCCTTACCGGGGTCGTGCACCACCCTTTCGCGTGTCTCCTCCGGTATCGACCTCTCGCCTTAGCCAAATGGGTAATACCTTTCTTGATCTCTTCCTTTATTTCTCCCCGTGTGGGCGTGCACGGTTAAGCCCCGTGCCGTAAAATTCTTGTTGGTTGTGGTGTGATTATGCTTGCATGATTGCCTCTGTTGTGTTCATTCTAAGTACGATTATTGTCATTACCTATTTTGGGTTTGGTTTGCGTAGATCCGATTTACCCTTGCTCTAACCGACCGACTCTCATCGCCTCTTACCAAAGTGTAAATTCTTATTCGTAGCCGCCGCTGGTGCCACTTTTTCTCTCCGGCTTTGAGTTCGTCTCCGGTAATCGTGCATAATAATGTTATGATCGATCCCGATAGCGAAAGATCCATAATGTTTTGCAATAATATCTTCGTTGTGTAACACTTGTATAGTTGTGGTTCAATTCAAACCATTAAGCTCAATTAACATACCGGACAGCCTTTAGCCCCATGTCCCGATCAAGACACTTTGGACATATACGAATTATAATTTATTGTAGACTTGTTAGGTTCTTAAGTGAAATTATTATTTGCTTTGTTATGTATGAGTTGTGCAAAATCAAATAAATATAAGGGCCTAATTGAATTAATGTGGTAATAACTCTCGATTAGAGGGATATATGCGCATAAATGGTTCGATTGACCTTATGACGGTTCAGTGCTGATAAGTTTTATTGAATGGGCCAAAGTGAATAAAATGCGGGATGAATTTCTAATCGATTTTTGTCTTATGGGCCGAAAGGTTAATTTGGATAAAAGTGTAATTAATTAATTAGCGAGTGCCGTAAACTAAAATGTGCGCAACTAATAATTAATTAATACTTAAAGATAAAAATTGGGAGATGATTACATGATCTGCCTCAATAATAAAAATCCGAACAGATACGGTGGTTTCGGAGGCAGCCTATGATCCCAAACACATTAAAACACCAACACATTTAATTAAATAAAAACATTAATTAAATTTAAGTTTAATTGAATTTCTTTTCTTTTAATTTGATTTTTATTTTTAATTCTAGTTTTATATAAAATATTTTCTAATTAATGAAAATAATATTAAAATATAAAATGAGATATAATTAGAGAATATAATATAAATAACTAGGGGTTATAGAATAATAAATAAAGAATAATAATAATTTACGATATAAAATATATACTAATCAATTTCTCTATTTTAATAATTGAATAACATTAATTAATATATATAAATACCTATTAATCAATTTCTCTATTTAATAATAGAATAATATTAATAAATATATAAATATATATTAATCAATTTCTCTATTTTTAATAAGAATAATATTAATTATATAATATTATATATTAATCAATTTCTCTAATTCTAGATAATTAATTATCCTAATTATAATTAAATTAATTAAGTGACATTAAGCCAACTTAATTAATCTAAATAAATTAAGTTAGTTACGTTGATCGAAATAAATATAATCTCAAAACACCAACACAATTTAATTAAAACAACCACGTTAAATTAAATTAAGTTTCCTTAATTTCTTTTACTTCTATTAATATAATCTCTAAATTATAAAAATAATACTAGTATAAATAAAATAAAATATAATTAAAGAATATAGTATAAATAATTAAGAGTTATAAAATAATAATTTAAAATATAATAATAAGTTAGATTTTAAAGTATATATTAATCAATTCTCTATTATAAATTAATAAGAATAATAATATTATAATACATATATATATATATATATTAATTAATTAATTTATCTATTTTAAATTAATAAGAAGAATATTGAATATATTAAATATAAAATATTATATATTAATCAATTTCTCTATTCCTAAATAATTAATTATCCTAATTATAAATTTAATTTAATTAAGTGATAATAATTAGTTAGCTTAATTCAATCAAAATAAAATGTAAATCAATTATATTTAATCAAAATAAATATAATCTTAAAATACGAACTTAAATAATAATAATTTCAATTTAGGGTCCGGTATACCTTGACCAAACCGGATCCAATGTGAATAGGATACTCGCCAATTTAATCTATTTTTGACTTCATAGGTTTTCAAAAAAATATCTTGACGAGCTGACAAACGAATACACTCAGGATGAGACGGCTGACGAGATCGTGATGCGCCACCGGAGACTTAGCAATTTGACGTTACCGATCTAATCAAATTATTCTCAGGTACGGTTTCCTGGGATTTAATCTTCTTTCTTCAGAATTAGGAACCCAAACCGAAAATAAAATGTTTTTAAAATAAATCTGATATGCGGTACCTTGACCAAACTTTGATTAGAGACCAAAATCTGATCTATCATCTGCATCCGGTAAATTGACCAGTATATTCGAGACACACCCGCATTCGCATGTCATATCATATCATATTTCATGTATATAGGGTAGGAGTAGGATCCGGAAATAGTCCCGAGATAGATTAGATAGAATTAAATAATTCAAGTTGTAGATTATAATTATTAGGAAAATATTATTATTATCATTAATTATTAATTAAGTCAGGTAGTTAATCATGCATTAAATGCATGGGAGTGTTGAGAGGCGGACCGGGTAATTCTCGGCCGAGGTTGCCTTGCATAACCGGACATTGCGGTTACGTACGGTGACCCATAGGCCCGTGGGACCCCACCGTATATGCATGACTGCGCATCTTTGCTGTCGGGTTATCCACCGACCCGTCGATTTGGCGGGTTCTATTTGTGTCGAGTGTTTAATTTTTGATCAATATTATATTATCATTATTCTTAATATAAATAAGAATGTTTATCCAAATTTGAGCGATCAGGATACCGTGTCTTTCAGTTTTTAGTGTGGGCGGCCATATTCAAGATTGGAATCTACTTCGAGATATTATATTATTTTATTTATCCGGCTTATTTAGGATCCTAGTATTGTCCGAAGGGCTTTCTCCTTTGGCCCTTAGTTGGTACAGAGAAAGTCGGGATGCGGTCCTCTGGCCCTAGTGGGTACAGTGTAGGCTCCCATTTGTATATATTTCGTTTTGATATTTTACGGGATGCGGTCCTCTGACCTTTGGTTGGTACAGTGTAGGCTCCCATTTGTTTCGATTTGTCAATTCACGGGTAGTTATATCCTTTGGCGATATGGCAACTGAAAGCATAATTATTTTAAACTCCCTTTGCTCATATTATTATTATTATTATTATGTGAGGTGGATCATCAAATTCAGAATACCGAGTACGTGCTTTTAGCCGTCACTCTCCTAGGGCGTTATCGCTCGGGAGGCCGAATTTTCCCTGGGTATTCAGGGCATTGGCGCCCGCTTACTCGAAAATCCTAAGTTTGTAAGTTGGGCCCGAATACGTGCCCGCTTAGGTAAGTCACAAGTCCGGGGCCCGATCACGTGCCGCTTGTGGATGGACCGATGATCTCGAATCGGGATATATTATACGGTGTTTTAAATCTCGTATCTTATATATATATTTATTATATATTATATTATTATCCATGATTTTTTTATAATTTGTGTTTATCTCGTCATTGCATGTCATTGTATCATAGCGAATTGTTAAAGAGACATATTAACTATAATTTTACTATTTAAATGGATAACTGTTGCATTTAAAATGCAGTATCGGTATTTGGGTCCAGTCTAGGAAAGAAGATAAAATCTTAAGGCTGGATCTAAATCCGTACCGAGTAATTTTTAAATTACTCACGTTTCCACGGTGGTTGTGGGATCCGGGTATTTCGTGTTCGGGATTTTCTTGGAGCGAGTGCTAGGGACAGTCCTGCGCGATGACAGAGATGCTTCGCTGCATTTGCATGTGAGCCGGGTAGTTGGATAGGATCCATCGGGTTTCGAGTTTTACTTCTTTCTTTTGGGTTTTTATTTGAGAGATTTTGTCGCATTCCATTCCGATGGAGCTAGCCCCTTTATGTAGGCGTTGTATACTCTTTGTTCATTCTGATCGTATGGTCATGTATTTATATTTATTATTGTTTTGTTTATTCCGAGATTTATATTATTTTATTCATTTAGCCTTTCGTACGCACGTCTCGTCGTGCGTACGTGGCGTGGATTAACACCCCTAATCCGATTTATTATTTCTCGGGGTGTGACACATCACTCGCATCATTGGTACCTATGGTACCAATGTACTGTGGTCTAAACCAAAGGCCGAGCTAAATCAGCAAGCAAGCAAGCACAAAGAACAGTAAATAGGTAAACAACCTGCACAACCCTGAAATCAACCGATCAACCACATTCATTTCATCAACACACAAGAGGAAAAAGGGTGGTTGAACTAGGGTTTACCAGTAACAGGATAGACGGAACAGCAAGCACATGAGGGCCAAGGTTTAGGCAAGCTAGGCTTCTCCCCTCCACCGGCTCCGACCTTCTACCTTTTTCCTCTATTAAACAGATTTTATTTCTCAAGTACGACATTCTTATCAATTTTGAATAGCTAACCTCAACACATGAGCAGACAGGGTAACCAAGAAGTGGAAAAAGGGAGGCCTGGAGTTCAATTTATACCTAAAGGGGAAAATGGCCGATCAAGTTCAAGCTTCAGTTTCCGAGGCTGGTCAAGGGTGGCGAGGCCAGCTAAGGGGGTCGGTTAGGCAATCGATTGCCTGAGGGGAAAGGACAGATGAGAGGAGATAGGGCTGCGCAAACCCTAGGGGAGCGGAGGTTCCCGACGAGAGAACCGAGGGAGAGAGCGGTATCGCCATAAGGGGTAAGGGAACTAGGGGCGAAAAGAAAAGGAAGAGGGGCGGAAACGGGGAGAGAGAGAGGGAGGCAGTAGGTAGGGTAATAAATAGGAAAGAGGGGTAATGGATATTAGAGAGGAGAGAGGGAGTGCATTAAATGCAGGGAGATAGAAAAAAAAAATGGGATTTTCTGTGGCGGAGTTTTATGGCCACGTGTGTGGCAAAACTGTATTGCAATCGAATTTTTAAATAAAATGTCCAAGCTATTTTAATTTAAATTAGAATTTTTTATTTGTATCTACTTAATTATGTAGGTCATTAGTAAATAGCAAAATAAAATTTAACAATCATCATCCGATTTATTTATCTATTTATTTAATATTATATATATATATATATATATATATATAAGTATATCCTCTTAATTGTTGATCTAAATACTTTATTAATTTACGTTAATTTTATTTGATCTTTATTAATTTACGTTAATTTTATTTGATCATTATCTAAATTAATTTTTATTAGTGCCTAATTAAAATTCACCGTTTAACACTTTGAGTAGGGTGGGCAACGAGCCAAACTGAGCTGAGTCAAGCTCGTGCTCGGCTCGTTAAATACTTCTAAGCTAAAAACTTTGATTTGAGATTGATTCGTTAAATTAACGAGCTAACCAAACTGGTTCGTTTAGACTTATTTAATTAGTTAATAATATTTTTTTATGATATTTTATTTTAAAATTTATATAAAAATTAATAGAATAATTAATGATAATATATTTCACATGAATTTAATATAATAATTAAGTACATGTCATATTATAAATTACTTACTATACTAAAAATTTATAATAAAAGTAATATAAATAACAAACATTAATAGTTTACCGAGCCTAACAAGTCCAACAGCCTAACAAACCGAGTCAGCCAAAACTCAAACTTAACTTATTAACTTAACAAGTTTAACAATCTGGCTCATTAATAGCTCGATCTATTAACAATGAGCCAATAACGAATTGATTCTGAATGAGTCACGAGCCAGTCACAACCTTCTTTTACCAGCCCTAACTTCGAGTACTGAGATTTTCATTCCTTTGGGATTAGGGCTGTCAATGGGTAGTGTAGGGTACGGGTGGAGATATTTTTATATTCATACCCATTAAAATTTTCTTTATCCATACCCTACCCATACCCATTAAATTTTTTTTTACCTATATCATACCTTACCCATTAAAAATTTTGGGTAACGAACGGATAATGGTAGATAATGGATAAAAATAAAAATAATTCAAAGAAAAAAATTATATGATTTAGACAAATAAATAGTATTAAATAAATATACTAATAAATTGCAATAATAATTAACATTTTAGATGTAACAAAAATCATATAATTTTTTCATGTCAATTGTCATAAAAAATATATACTAATTATTATATATATATTTATATAATTTAACTATATATATTTATTAAAAATATAAAACAATTATACTTTTATATATATTTAACTATATATATTTATATAATTTACCCAATGGATAACGGATAACGAAAACCCTTACCCATATCCATACCCGATAAGTTAATGAATTTTTTTATCTATACCCATACCTGATGACCTAACGAAAATAAAATCTTATTCATACTCATCTTATCAGGTATGATATAGGTCGGATAAACGGCCAAAATGATACCATTGACAGCCCTATTTGGGATTCTCTTACCGGTGCAATAAAGAAGAAATTAATATTTATACTAGATGGGACCCACTTTAATACAATCAGTTTTATCTCTTAATAATAGCCATGTAAACCATTATGCACGTACATCCTTATTAATATAATATTTCAGCACTCAAATTTTAGTCAACGCATTATACTTCGATTAAAAAATTCACATATATTAAAAATTAAATGATAATTTTTCTATAGTATTTTAAATAAAAAAACGAAAGAAATAATTAACATACAGGAATGCTATAAGTCCCTTTAATGTTACTAAAAATCTTTTATATTTTTTTTTATTTAAATACGAATCATAGAATACACACGTAGACATGTTAGAAACTAGCATTTATAATTTGGAAATATCATAAATGCTATCAGTAATTCAGTATCCTCATGTATATGACACGTCAAGCAAATATAATTTCATGATAATTGATTGAATCATAATATGTAAATATCTATTTCCTTTTTAAATGTGAAACGTTGATAAGCAATGTAATAACTTTACAAGATTGAAAAATATATTACTATATCTACTAATAATAATGGTGTTATTTAAAAAATATTGAGTATATTTTTTTGTTTAACTTTGTAATAATTCTAGTTAATTATTTTTACTGTTTCGTTGTAGAGATTTATTTAAGCTTGTCGCTTTGGTAAGTGTAAAATATTTAAAATGTAGAACTTTAAACAAACAAATGTGATGTTTAAAAGATAAACTAAAAGGTATACGTACGTGCATAATGTGACAATGTCAAAGCAATTATATACCATAAAATTGATGCTTGAAAAAAGTTCCAGCCTTTTAATTGTGGGCGCCGAATGATATTTATTGTTACCTATTTTTTCAACTTTTTAATGCTTAATAATGCTGGGCGAGGATTTCGATGTATGACCGTTATGCATTAATCATACGTTCTGAATTGTGAGTGAACAAGCAAATAAAGCACTCATGGGTGTTAGATGTTTTTTTTTTTTTTTGAACTTCCAAGGCCCGTAGGCAATTTATTCAAACTGGAGAGACTTTTACAGGGTCTTAAAGAGAAAAAATTACAAAACAACCCCTGCTCCATCTCCTTATATAACCACCGAATCCTAGTTTTGAATTTTTTTTTTTTTTTTGATGAAATGGGTGTTAGATGTCAGTACATGGTTGCACATCATTCAGTACTCGAAGTGCGTGAACCAAACAAAAAACAAGTTTCGCCGGTTTTCAGAAAAAGCCCACAGAGGATCGAATCAGCTGTTATCAGTAAGTAACCAGTTATATGTGGTTATTGCCTTATTGGAATCAATAAGCGGTTACTAACATCTCATTTTAATACCTATGAAAACTCAACATGCAGGCTATTTTTGGAGGCTTACGATATCTATGAGCAATTTTCAGAAATTAAATCAAAAATAAAATCAATCAGTGATTAAATGTAAGAAAAAACTCTTAAAACTATAAAAATATAAATTACAAATTTATTCAAAAGATAACAGTTTCTTTAAGAAAAATTAATGAAGTCTCATGTGGTGCTATTGCTAAGCAATATTTTTCATATTATTGACAATAAACTATATAAGAATAAGAATACGAGTAAATGCATAAAGTAAAAAAATCCGCATCAAGCGGCGATATTCTTTTATTCTATCTTTTATATAAAAATTCATCACACAATAACATGATAAATTAATATTACACAACAAAATTTAGAAATTATACAATAGCAAACATAACAAGGATAATAATAATAATAATAAAAAATACTATGTAAAGTTATTCACCGATGTCATCGAGGTCATTCATTGAACCAGCAGCATCTACTTGTGCACGGTTGGGACCTTTGCACGTATATACAAAAACATACTTGTAGCGTGTGACATTTGGTAATCTTCACGTATCTGCTAGTAATGTAAAAGCAAAATTAGTGATAGTAATGTAAAAGAAAAATTAGTGATAAATATTGTGTATATGAATCATTTTTATTCAGAAAATAAATATTACTAAAGCTGTACCGTACGAACAAAAGTTAAATATACAATCAACTACATAATTACTCAAATTATTGATAAGGTAAGCATACATACCTTCATTCTTGTAGACATTCAACCTCATCACCTCTGTAATCTATGAATTTGTTAAAGGGTTAATCTGGGGATTAAAGAACTGTCTTTACTAATCAGTCAATTTGAAGACCTTAAACATAATATTTTTCTTTGAAATTGTAAAATATGAATATGAATATGAAATAATATCTTAGTATCATTTTTACGAAAAACACAATTTTCTTTACTAGTTTTTGTTTTAGCAGAGAAGAAATCAAGTTCAGTTGCACTGTTTTTGTGATTTTTTGTAAAAAACATGTGAATGATATATTAATTTTTTAACAACTTTATTAGAAATATATCAGGAGCAACTTTTATTTTGAAGAGTTTTTAATTTAAATTTATTTTGACAGAGTTTTAAACTAATCTTTCTTGAAGGGTTAATCTGGGGATGCACCTGAGAGTCAATAAACTATCAATTTTGGAATTGATTTCTACTCAGTAAACTATCAATTTTTGGATCTTTTCGCAAAAATCATTTTCAAAACTTGTATTTGATGTAAATAAGTTAATAACATAGTTTCATCAGTGTTTTATAATTAAATTCGCATAAAAAGCTTTCACTGGTATAGTCATAGTCAAAGTCAACTTTGAAAAACCAGTAAATTCAGAAAATAAGTATACACTGTTCCAAATGGTTTCAAATTTATATAACATCTAGAAAACATCAAAATAAACTTGTTTACAAAGTTTTATATTTTTCTGGAATTTCTGAAAATTTCTGTGAACTGTTCAAACTCAGAATCTGAAAAAAATGAACTTTTTCTTTTTATTTTCGAATTTCTCTGGATTTTTATACTGTTAAACCAAAACAGTTCGGAAACTCAATTAAAATAGCCTTAAATAAAAAAACTTATATAAAAGAAAGTAGTTCCAAATATACCCTTCTATATGAATATAAATTTGTTTAAACTCGTTGTTCATTATTTTTACATAAACCCCAAAAATACTTTCAGATTACATTTCCACCCCTGGCTGTCATAAAGAATAAAAAAACTGTACAAATTTATGAATTTGACATATCCATTTTATTTTAAATTCTTGTTCACCATGGTAAATAGAGCCTAGCTGTAAATTTTGAAATAAAAATATAAAGGTTGGAGTGTTCAAATACCCTAATTACTCTTAACTGTCCATTATTACAGTTTTGACTCTTTGGTCAAAGTCATTTAAAACTTATTCAAAACAACATCAAATAAAAAAGTTTTAGAAATAAAAGTTGTTCTAAATAACCTACTTTATTTTATTGTTACTTTTTCTCAGTATAGTTTTTAGAAAAATTTGCATAAAAACCCAAACCTCATTTTTTTTTATATATTTTTTTAAATGCTACAAGATTTAACGGTTCGGTTCAAAACCAATTAAACCGATCCGTTTGCACACCCCTATACAAGAAAACCTCATTTGAGTTGGACCTTTCTGTAAATATTATTTGTATATTTTATTTTACATTCTTAAACTCTATTGTACATAATATTTAACTGAAAATTTTGAGACAAAAATATTGACCTTTAAATGTCCAAAAAGCCAAAACGATTTTGATAGTTTCATTTTTCTGATTTTAACCCCTGTATAAAAACTAGTTATAAAGGTGTTCAAATTTGCTTTAATTGAAAAATAATTAAAATGAAAGTTGTTCCTGACATTTAATACTATATTTCTGTCAAAAACTTGATTGTGTCATATACAAGGATTTTTCGATAAGACTTTAGAACTGTTTTTTTTTTTGTTTCCTTTGCTTTGAACTTCTTTACTGGTCAAAAGAATTTTTCTAGACATCAATAATGTGCACACTGCATCTTTCTCCATTTTAAGTCCCTAGATGTTCAGTTAAGATAGATGGATTCGAAAACTGAAATTATACTATACAGTACCAGTGCACAAGGTTTGAACCAATAAAACTGAAGAACTGTTCTGAAGGTGCATTGCGTCCAAACAATTTGCAATCTTACAACAGCTATGAGCATATTGCATCTATGAGATAGTAGCATAAGCCTCTGCAGCCACAAAACAGATGAAAAGCAAAAATAATGAAATGACACAAATGAAGATTAACTACCTGAGATTTCATGAGCAAGTAGGGTAGGGAACATATCAAATCCATCAACCAAGCAAAGCTTTAATATCATTTTTATTTTCATTTGAACATCAATTCTTTCCTAAACTGATAGATCTCCTGAGCATTTCCCATATGCCCTCAGTAATATTATCCACCACAGCCCTGCATCAGCAATATTATTTATTATTTACTGTTTATGAAACCTATCTGATCCAGAAATTAAATGCTATTGTATCCTTCAATATTAAAATTGTGTGCTAGGATACAATTAAAAAAAGTAAATGAATAAAGGCATATACCAGAATCAACTGGGGCAACACAGCCAATAGAAGCCTCCAAAATTAGGATCAAGAACTTCTTCAGTTGCATTTGCGTCGCCATCAAGAGGCACAATATGCACCTTAAAGCTTGCTGGTTTTGAGCAAATTATACTCGCAGTGGAGTTGTACTCTTTATTGAGGATGATGTCTATTGTGTTGTGAATTATCGATAAACTCAATTTTTTTACGCTCGAACCCTTGCGCAAGTCCAAAAGAAATCATAAACTTAATCTAAATGTAAAAATATAAAAGAAAAGAAAATTTGCTAATGAATATACGAAAAGAAAATGTATGTCCAATGATACTAAAATCCTTTAGCTCAACCTCTGATCCATGCATTGAGAATTCCCAAGCATGAATTTCCATACTTCTGAAAAGAAATGAAAGGAAAAAAGGAAGAACTAAAAAGTATAAAACTAAACAGCTTCTTATACGAGCATTTCCATATATGTGAAAAGAAATGAAAGAGTACTCATGAGTTGGTCTTCTTTCTAAGATGCATCTTTTGATTCTTACTGTGATGTACTCATGAGTTATAACAGTTCCTGTTGCATTAGGATTAAGAACTTCTTCAGTTGCATTTGCGTCGCCATCAAGAGGCACGATGTGCACCTTAAAGCTTGCTGGTTTTGAGCAAATTATACCCGCGCTTAGCAGTGGAGTTGTACTCTTTATTGAGGATGATGTCTATTGTGTTGTGAATTACTGATAAACTCAATTTTTTTACACTTGAACCCTTGCGCAAGTCCAAAAGAAATCATAAATTTAATCTAAATATAAAAATATAAAAGAAAAGAAAATTTGCTAATGAATATACGAAAAGAAAACGTATGTCCAATGATACTAAAATCCTTTAGCTTAACCTCTGATCCATGCATTGAGAATTCCCAAGCATGAATTTCCATACTTCCGAAAAGAAATGAAAGAAAAAAAAAAGGAAGAACTAAAAGTATAAAACTAAACAGCTTCTTATACCAGCATTTCCATATTTGTGAAAAGAAACGAAAGAGTACTCAACTACTCATGAGTTGGTTTTCTTTCTAAGATGCATCTTTTGATTCTTACTGTGATGTACTCATGACTCATGAGTTATAACAGTTCCTGTTGCATTAGGATCAAGAACTTCTTCAGTTGCATTTGCGTCGCCATCAAGAGGCACGATGTGCACCTCAAAGCTTGCTGATTTTGAGCAAATTATACCCGCGCTTAGCAGTGGAGTTGTACTCTTTATTGAGGATGATACTAAAATTTTTTACGCTCGAACCCTTGCGCAAGTCCAAAAGAAATCATAAACTTAATCTAAAAGTAAAAATATAAAAGAAAAGAAAATTTGCTAATGAATATATGAAAAGAAAACGTATGTCCAATGATACTAAAATCATTTAGCTCAACCTCTGATTCATGCATTGAGAATTCCCAAGCATGAATTTCCATTCTTCTGAAAAGAAATGAAAGGGAAAAAAGGAAGAACTAAAAGTATAAAACTAAATAGATTCTTATACCAGCATTTCCATATTTGTGAAAAGAAATGAAAGAGTACTCATGAGTTGGTCTTCTTTCTAAGATGCATCTTTTGATTCTTACCGTGATGTACTCATGAGTTATAACAGTTTCTGTTATTTTTCAATAAAACCTTAGCAACCTCTGCCAAATTCTAAAAAAAAACAAAGAGAGAAAGAGGTGGGTCATATTTCACCTGGCAAGGTGTACTGGCCATATGACCAAGTCTCTGCCTTAATTGGTTTTCACTACGGTCTGAACTAAATATATCGCCTCCCATCTATCTAAGCACATAATGCGTGGTACCTGCATGAATATTACTAATTTCAGTATGATATTTTATCATACATGCAACAGTAATATGCTCATATGCACACCATGATATCATGCACTTGTCAACATACGTAACCTCAAAGTCTTGCTCCCCATATCCATGAGGGAGGGATCCTTGTACACATTATCATGGTTGTTACACTTTTATAGTGCCTTCTTGTATCGGAGAATATCTTTACTCAAGCGTCAAATATCCCCACATTTAAAGTGTGCTTTCTATCTTATTCAATGCAAAGATAAACTTTTATCTTGTAATCATATGTAACTGGTGCGGCATTAGCTGCTCAACCTCGAGCTAGCCTAACAGTAATAATTCTCAATGAACCCTTAATTATTCAGAAACAATAATGGACATTTCAAACCCAATAAATCCACAATTCACAAGCAAGCATCAGCTTAATGCTCATAATCAATATTAAAGAGGAAATTCAGGTAATTCAAAAGCAGAACTAATTCAACTACTCAACCGAAAAAAAAACATGTCAATTATGAAGCCAACCTCTTCTTTGCTCTTGTGGCCATGGAACAAAACCCTGGTGAGACTCAGAATGTCTCAGCAGACACCTAATCTATAAACAACAACATCCATGTTCTTACCAGTTAGAAACTTGAAATGAGGTGCTTTCCTGCAGCAAATGCTCAATCTAGGTGAAGGTGAAATTGTCAAACAATAATATTATTTCTCTACTATGCGTGAGAGAGAAAACATGATGCATAAAGAGAAGGGGGAATACCTTCATTAAATTAGCCATAGAAAAACCAGTATAATTTAGAATTAAGTCTAAAATAAATCGACATAAAACTCATATGCACCGACCTTCATGGATTAGCATAGCCTCCAGCATATCCTAAGAAAAATCAAATACAATAGATAAGTTTTATATTACCTAAATAAGTTAACAGTTTTCACATTCCAACAATAAGCTATATGATCCAACAAACTTTGGCCTAAACATAATTGTCGAGACGCTCCTTATCTTCAAATCTGGACCAAAACCATAATATGAAACAACACAGAATGAAACTGAATAATAAACTCTAAAAAAATACAAAAAAAAGATTGAAGTAATATCAGGACTACTAAACCAATGCTTGCAAAGGTTATTGCCACCTATTGGCTTGGGCATGATAAAATTGAGATTATTATCTCCTCAATCGCTCTCTTTCTTCATGTTCGCTCCTCATATCAACTCCTTACCCACAATTATATTTGTTTTTTAATCAAACATAAAACCCAAGAGTCACTGCTCCTTCCTACGAAGAAATCATCTAGTGACTTAATAATCTTGAACCGTGAAAAAAATCAAGCAAAATTTAATTAGCAGAACTTACAAAGATTTTGAGTCCTTGTTGTGGCAGGCCACATTCGTCTCAACCGCGGGCAAAAGGGCGCAACCCTAGATGATAGGCCACATTCGTCGTTGTTGTTCGAGTTGTCAGAATAGACGCTGCCTCCACCCTTACGGAATATGTGCGACCCGATATGGGTGTTTTAGTCTTCTCGTATAGCGAGGGTGCGGGCGTAGAGACCTTTTTTGACCCTCCTCCACCCCTGACGCCGGTGAGACGACACCTAGGTTTCATGAATGATAGAGAAATATCCATTCTCTTTGATGGGCTCCGATGGCAGAGCAGCAGCGTGAGTACGGTTCTAAAGAGAGTTCTCTTTTTTTTGGTTTTGAGCAGCGCTGAAATCTCCATTGTGAGTTCTCTTTTCTTTTTGTTTTCTCTTTGTTAATTTGTCAAGTCCCTACCAAGCCTTGGAAAGGGGAGAGAGAAAAGTGCAACGAGAGAGACAGAGCGACGCTGCATATGCGAGGAGGAGACGGAGATTAGGTGGTGCTGGAACCAGGCGGTGTCGACTGAGCGAGGCACTGTCAAATATAGACACACCACTGGAGCAACACAGAGCGAAATGGTTTAAGGTGATGGAGGAGGGTGGACTGAAGGCGGAGAAGAGAGGGGCGCAGTGAGGTGTTTCAGCGGAGGGACGAGTGAGAGAGAGGGTTTCTAGAGATGCGAGTGAACCACCAACGGAGAGCAATTTTGAAAATACCAGCGAACTTTTGGATGGTGAAATCAGCGAAAAAAAATTCGACCGGAGAAGAGAGCGTCGCTATTGAAATTAATCTCAACCATCTAATCTCTGGAAATTTTAATCCAAGCGCTTTAAATCCAAATGCTGAGGGTAATTTTGAAATTTCACTTCTTAAGAAAATCCAAAATAAACTGGATTAGTCCAGCTCTTAGATGTTTTTTAAGATAGTAATTTTTTTTATTTAAATATTTATTTATTAAAAAAATATTTAACTTGTTATTTACTCATATAGGGACGTTTGGCAAATCAAGGAATAGTTTTGGAAGAGTGATAATTTTGAAAGAGTAATAGAATAGTATATTTTTTGGAAGAGTGGTAGAAAAGTGGTATTCTTGACTATTCGGAAGAGCGAAAATATCGTTTGGCAGTTGTTACTCAGAATAGTTAAAGTATGAATAATTATGATACTAATAATGATGATGATAATGATAATAATAGTAAAATAATAATCATAATAGTAAGATAATAATTATAATAAACTAATAAAAAATAATCTTAATCAATAATAATATTATAATAATAATATAATAAAAATATAAACATAATCATAATATAGTAATATAATAATAAAAAAAATATAATTACAATCATAATTATAATAATATAATAATAATAAGTAATCATAATTTTAATAATATAATCATAATATAATAATCATAATCATAATCATGATAATAATAATTATAGTCATAATCATAATAATATAACCATAATCATAATCATAATAATATAATAATAAAAATATAATCATAATCATAAAAATAATTATAATTATAATAATATAATAATAAATTAATCATAACTATAATCAATATATAATAATAATATTATAATAGAAATATAATAGAAATATAAACATAATCATAATATAGTAATATAATAATAAAAAATTATAATTATAATCATAATTATAATAATATAATAATAATAAGTAATCATAATTTTAATAATATAATCATAATATAATCATAATATAATAATCATAATCATAATCATGATAATAATAATTATAGTCATAATCATAATAATATAATCATAATCATAATCATAATAATATAATAATAAAAATAATTTTAAATAATTATAATTATAATAATATAATAATAAATTAATCATAACTATAATCAACATATAATAATATAATACAACATAATAAAATAATAATAAGTAATAATAATCATAATCTTAATCATCATAATATAATAATATAATAATAAATAATCTTGACCATAATAATATAATAATAAAATAATTATATTTATATTCATAATATAATAATATAATATTAAAATTATATTTATAATAATAATAAATAATATAATAATACTAATGGCAATGATAATAATAATTTAATAATAATAATATAATGAAAATAATAATAATAATAATAATAATATTAATATAATCATAAATATAATATAATAATATAATAATACTAAATCTTAATCATAATCATAATATAATAATATAATATAATATAATCAAACAATAATCGCTATTCCGATGAGAGCTAATCCCAGGTATTTCACCTATAAGTTGGTATACCTGGGATTAGCACTATTTCACACTCTTCTACTTAGTTTAAAATTCGTTTGGCAAATTATTTCGTCGGAATAGCAATTCTATTCCTACTTTTTGCTATTCCACATTGTGCCAAACAAACCCATAATGAATTATCTTTAATATATCAATATTAAACTTGAATAAAAAAAGGTTGACAATGGATTATCTTGACAATATTTACAATGAATGTTCAAATAAATACTATTGTACTTAATAATTTCTTTTATTTTATTATTTTATAAAATATATTTAAATTTAACAAGCTTTCTTGAGATGATTTTATTATTATTCCGGTTATTGATAGCTTGTATTGACATGTATTTCATATAATCTATTTGTAGTGATGAAACATCTTACTTATATTGGTAACTTAGATATTAGTGGCTTGTGTGACATATCTTTTGAAGCTACTTATGCATAATTAATAGCATATTTGTATCGATTAAATTAATTTTTAAATAATGTGTTTTTTATGGTGTTTGATGATTAGTTTGTAATAATCTTGAAGTCAATAATACGATAAATTTGGTTATATAAAGCTTTGTTCATGAATTGGATATTTAAACGATATTTTGTTTCCTTGAGTATTATTGAATTTATGAATCATTAGAGTTCATAGTTTGGAATTGTGAAACTTCATAATATAGAATATACTCTTAAAAGTCACTAACGAGGTAATTAGCGGGAACACTAATTAGGAACACTAATTAGCAGTTATCGAGGTTAGTATGTGGATTAAATGATGGTCAAGTTTTACGGACCATAGACAAAGAGTTGTCATTTTAATCACATAGATAGATGTTCAGGAACATCGTATTTGATAGACCCGAATGAAACATTAAATGGAATTGTGTTCGTGTCATTAATGTTTTCGTTCGGTATTAAATTCTAAAGTATGAGGTATTCATCTTTCCTACATAAGATATGTATGTGTGTGATTTCTACCAAACGTTATCAAGTAAAGGTGGCTATAAAGGTAGCTCTTCGGTATACATAACTTATGCGGAGGAAGAGATGGTTTGCAAAAGTACTATTGTCCTCGTATTTCTATATGAGTTATAGCATCCTTTGGGCCCCTTGATAGAGTAAGATTATCGCTAGCGGTATAATTACAAGAGTAATTATATTTGATATTTTACTCGGGATCAAGAAAAGATTAAGTTTGCAAGGATGACACATACTACTACCTTGAAAGCGATCGATATTTATGAGACAAAAGAATTAAACACAAGTAAATAGTTCTTGGATCATGATATTATACGATACATCATCATCTGTGTAATTGGATGGTCATAGTGCATTACGCGGATGCCTCTATGATTATAGAAGTTAAAGCGGTTTTAACTCATTTACCGACATAACACGGATCTGTCGCATGTGGGTCGCATAGTATAGGAGTTAATCGGAGAATCTTATTGATTAATTATAAATTGTTTATAATTAATAATAAGATGGTTATAATTAATTATATATGATATAATTATATTTGTCATAGAGATGACAAGAAGCAAAAATCAGATTGAATTTATAACGTGTTGGACACGTCGTATAAATTAATAGAAACAACAATGAGAAAAATATAATTGTAGATGACAATTATATATATATTTGATTTGGATTTTAAATGTTAATTATGGATTTGAATTATGGGCCAAAAGCCCATTAATAATTAAAGCCTTAATTAATAATTAAAAGCAAAATCGAAAAGCCCCAAAATCAAAAGCCGAGGGTATTTCGGTAATTTGGCCAAAAGCCCGATAGCAAACTTGTAAATTTGGACCTTAGATGACATCATGCATGACATCATCCATGACATCATATATGACATCATCCATGACATCATCCATGACATCATCCATGACATCATATATGACATCATCATGACATCATCCTCGAGGTATTTTGGTAATTTTGCAATCCCAAATTTGGCTATAAATAGAGGGGTGGGGTGAGAGAGAAAATTACACCAAATCGGTTCTACTTTCTCTCTCGGTATACGGTTGTTTCGAATTCACGGGATCGGTGAATAGTGTTTTTACGAAAGTTGCGGTATTTACGCACATTTGTGAAACGAAATTCTATGAGTCGTGAATAGTACTATTTCGTCTTTTCTCGGGTGAATAGTGTTTTTGCGAAAAAGCCGCGGTTTACGGTATTTACGGCAAAAGAAATAAAGCATTCTACAGTCGATCTGGTGGATAACTACGAGAGGCATCGGACGTTTGGTGCTCAGAGACAATAGATTTTCATTCAATTGAAATTTGGAAGCGAGGTATAACATCTTATGTTAATCTATTTAATTGTTAAGTAGATTAATATTTTAGAAATCAATCATGGAGTAGATCAATAAAGGTTTAAAGAGGTGTGTATCTCTCGGTAATCATCAGACACATCACTTTAACCACTAAGCTTAAGTTAGAAGTAAAATAATATTTTACGTCTTTTGTAAAGGATTAAATGTACGTAACTCTCGGTTATTATCAGACATACTTTAATCACTAACTTAAGTAAGTAAAATTTTTGTTCTACGGTCTTTCGCGACTTGAGCATTAATGGGATTTGGGCATTAGAATCCCCTACGGTGGTATCGAGCAAAGGCTCTCCCGTGATTGATTTTCTATAAGGTTATATCTTATGCAAATAAGATGCATATACCCAAATATCGGTTTAATTCTTAGATTTTGACTTAAAGTCCAAACCAAATAAAATTGGATTTTCTTGGTTCGGCTCTGTCGACTAAGAAAGTTAAATTAGATTTAAGCTTTCTTTATACTTTCTTTACGCTTTCTTTTCGAAAACTTTCGATTGTGTTAAAGTATATCTAAGAATGTGATGAAGCGATAAAGTACCTAAGTAAAAATTTGTTGATCTCCACACATAAAAGATAAGGTGATGTCAAAGAAAGATGGGAAGTGGATACCTTCGGTATTCTTTACGACATGCCCTTTTACGTGTCACGATAAGCGGCCCAAAAGGAACTTTGTCACGTTACCAAATTACTTTTGCGCTTTCGAAGCATGGCAAATGTAACTCTTTTGCTTTTTCGAAAACTTTTGGTTATGAGAAGTATATCTATGAATGTGATGAAGCGATAAAGTACACGAGTAAAATTTGTTGATCTCACGCTTTGAAAGAGATGGTTAAATACAGGAAAGATTGAATTTAAAGTGGTCCTCGTGACCCCGATCTTTCTGGGAGCCCCTTTTACGTGTCACGATAAGCGGCCGAAAAGGAACTTTGTCACGTTATCAAATTGCTTTCTCGTACCAAAAAGAATTAAGCTGTTTTGAAACCATATAAAATGTTTATATACTTTTTACGGTATAAGTAAAGAAGAAAGATATAGTTGCAAAATAAAAAATTGAGAGCGATAGCTATATACTATATACGTGGTGATTCATGTATAAAAATATACAAAATGTTTGTATGAAGCTGGTAAATTAGATTTCTTGCTTTGATTTGAAATGTATCTTATCATAAACGCAAAGCTACTCTATTGGATAGATAGTATCTATATACGTGGTGATTCATGTATAAATATATATAAAATGTTTATATGAGCGAGGTAAATTAGATTTTGTTTTGATATGAAATGTATCTTATCATAGATGCAAAGCTACTCTATTGGATAGATAGTAGTTATATACGTGAGTGATTCATGTATATATACAAAATGTTTGTATGGAAATTTGGTAAATTGGATTTTTACCGCTTTGATAATAAATGAGTAAATTAGATTTATCATTTTAAGGAGGCAAGTGAAAGAATGTTATGTCAAAGAAAAGGCTGGAAAAGGAACTTTCAATGGTCTTTACGCGGACGTCTTTTCACGTGTTCATAAGTACATTTAAAGTCGGCTTAATAAAGCGACTAATTATAAATGTGTAAATTAGATTTATCATTTTTAAAAACCGTGAAGGAAGGTTGTGTCAAAGAAAAGGCGGAAAAGGAACTTTCGGTGGTCTTTACGCGGACATCTTTTACGTGTTCGTAAGTCTGTTTAAAGCCGACTTAACAAGCGGCGCTTACGATGTTAAGCATATTCACAAACCGAAAAATTAAGTAATATGCCCTACTACTACTGTCCTCGCAAATCAATGTTCATTGGCGGACGTGACCTACTCGGTGGCGTCACCTTTTACCTTTGGTTGTCGAGGGTTATGTCGACATAACGAACCAAATAGAGTTAGGTTACTTACCGATGATTTCCAAAGCAGTTTTGGGCTTGGGGCAAAGTTTCGTTAAAACATATGATGTTTAGCGAAACCAAGAATCACATAGAGATGTGATTAGCAAAGAGTTGCTTACCTAAGATAATTAATAAACGAGTTATTCAACGATAACTTGATTATCAGTGAAAATAAGGATCTTGGTCCTAACTACAAACGGGAATAGAACAAATTTGTAGTGGGAGTTTTATTTGGAATAAAACATTACATGAACAAAGCTAAAAATCTTTACATTTTACGTTGTAGCACATGGCTAAAGAAACTCTTACTAATACGTTATGTGCGCTCACAATCATACTAAGACATGAGAAACTCAAGTACGTCCTTAAACACACTAATCCTGCACGGCCGCGATGGTGCACCTGACAAATGAAGTCACCATGTACAACAAGCACAAAGAAGATGAGCTCGATGTACAAAGTTTCTTGGTCAAGAAATTTAAGGTGACTAAATCTCTCTTGAGTCATAAGATGAGCGAGGCGGCTCTCTTGACACTCGCATGCTCGTATGACGAGCGATGTTGAGCGATTGGAGAAGCTTAACGATCCGTTGAGCAAAGAGTTTGTTACGGATGTTATCTGAACTCTCTCCTCCTAGCTATTCTAATTTCATCGGGAATTATCATATGCTTTGGGAATGGACAAAGCTTGCGGGAGCTCGAGGGATGTTGAGGATCGGCGATGGGGACATGAAGAAGAGTTCTTCTATCCTCGTGATCCAAGAAGGTGCGAGGAAGATTAAAAAGATGAAACGCAAAGCGACTCCCAAAATTGCACCTAAGTACAAAGGCAAAGGGAAGATGGTTCCTAATCAGAACACTTCCAAGGCAAAAGCTTCTACCTCTGACTGCTTTTATTGTCAAGGCAATGGTCATTGGAGGAGGAACTGCCCTAAGTATCTGGAGGATTTGAGGACGGGAAAAGTTCCCAAAGTTTCAACCTCAGGTATTTTCATTGTTGAAGTTAACGTTGTTACCTCTATTCATGATTGAGTATTGGATACTGGATCATGTGCTCATATTTGTTTAAATATGTAGGCACTAAAGAATAGGAGAAAACTACGCAACAAGGAAATACAACTCAGGAGTTAAACGGAGCACAAGTTGCGTAGTAACGATCGGAAGTATAGAGTTGTATTTGCCTGGCGGGTTTATAATGGAACTTGAAAATGTATATTTTGTTCCAAGTATTTTCAGAAACATCATTTCAATCTCATGTTTAGAAATGAATGGTTTCTCTTTTGTTATAAAGGACAATGGTTGTTCTATATACAAAGATGAGTTATATTATGGATCTTCTTTTATGATGAATGATCTTTATATCTTTGGAAATAGACAAACCTATATTTAACATCAATAAACGACTCAAAACATCTCATGAAAATATGACTTTCATATGGCATTATCGCCTTGGTCATATAAACGAGAAACACATCAAAAGTTACATGAAGTTGGACTTCTTGGTAATTTTAATATTGTGAATCTTGTTTACGTGAAAAATGACCAAATTGCCTTTCTCAAGAAGGGCGAAAGGACAAGTGACTTATTAGACCTTATACATACGGATGTATGCGGACGATGAGTACTTGTACAAGAAACGGTGATCGCTACTTTATCACATTTATTGATGATTACGGTAGATATGGTTATGTCTACTTGATGAGACATAAGTCGAATCTTTTGAAAAGTTCAAGGAATTCAAGGTGAAGTAGAAAATCAAGTTGAATAAAAGTATTAAGACCTTACGGTCGGAGTAGTAGGCGAATACTTAAGTTATGAGTTTATAATGTACTTAAAAGAATATGAGATAGTCTCATGACTCACATCTCGGGAACGCCACAATGGAATGGTGTTTACGAGAGGAGGAATCGAACTACTGTTAGACATGGTTCGTTCCATGATGAGTAATACCACGCTCCCAAAAATGTTTTGGGGACACGCATTAGAAGCTCTTTGCACTAATAATAAATAGGGTTTCATCAAGTCGGTAGAAAAGACTCATATGAGTTATGGTTTGGTAAGGTACCAAATATGTCTTATCTTAAAATTTGGGGTTGCAAGGTATTTGTCAAACGTTCGACTTATGACAAACTTGGACCAGAAAGTGATAAATGCTTTTAAAGTAGGGTATCTAAGGAAACGAAAGGATATTACTTCTATTATCGGTCGAGAACAAGATAATTGTTGCTCGTCATGGTATATTTTTGGAGAAAGAGTTTCTCGCAAAAGGAAGTAGTGGGAGTAATGTAATACTTGAAGAAATTCAAGATACATCACACTGATATAATATACGATGCGATCGAGATAAACCCCCACTTGATTCTTCGGCTAATGAGCATTTGGAAGAACCAAATCTACAAATAGTTGTGGAAGAAGTTCTAGTCTCGAGCTCATCTACTTCAACGCAAGTTGAAATAGAACTAAATCGCATATCTTGATGTGGATGAAGTTCGACGACTGAAGAACAAGTGCTACGAAGGTCACATAGGACGGTCGTGTACTGAAAGGTACATGGGATTTGCATGAAGTCTCGGTATTTGATCTTTGAAGATCCTCTAACCTATGCGGAAGCGATGGATAGACCCAGCTCGATAAATGGTGGAGGCCATGAGATCGAAATATAGTCCATGTATGACAACAAGGTTTGGAACCTGGTTGCACCGCTTGTTGGGGTAAAACCCATAGCTAACAAGTGGGTTTTTAAAAGGAAAAACAGGCATGGATGATAATATATTTGTTTACAAAGTACGGCTAGTAGCGAAAGGTTTCAAGCAAATTCTCGACGTAGATTATGATGAAACTTTTTCGCCGTAGCTATGTTTAAGTCAATTCGGATGCTCACTAGCAATTGTCGTATTTCATGATTATGAAATATGGCGGATGGATGTCAAAAAAACGCATTCCTAAATGGAAATTTAGAAGAGGACGTGTATATGATACTGACCCATAAGTTTTGAGGATCAAAGAATCTTTGGGAAGGTATGCAAGCTTCTCGAATCCATTATGGATTGAAGCGAAGCATTACGGAGTTGGAATCTTTGATTTGGCGAAGAAGTCAAACAGTTTGACTTCGTCGGATGCGAAGAAGAACCTTGTGTATACGGGAAAACTAGTGGGAGTGTCATCGCTTTTTAATCCTCTATATGGACGATATACTCTAAATGGGAAATGATATTCCCTTATTGCAATTAGCCAAATCTTCATTAAAGAAAGTGTTCTCGATGGAAGATTTGGGCGAGGCTATCTATATACTAGGCATAGAGATCTATAGAGATAGATCTAAAAGACTTATTGGATTAAGTCAAAGCACATACATTGATAAAGTGTTGAATCGGTTCGGCATGTAGAATTTCAAGAAAGAATTTCTATCGATGAATCATGGTGCACGGCTTAGCAAGACTCGGTGTCCTTTGACAGGCGATGAGCAAAGCATAATGAGTAGAGAATCATATGCTTCGGCTATTGGCTCTATCATGTACGTCATGTTGTGCACTCGCCACGATGTCTCGTACGCTTGGAGTGTGACGAGTAGATATCGAGCTAATCCGAGGCTAAAACCTTTGGAATCTTTGCAAAGAATATCCTTAAGTACTTAAGAAGAACTAAGGATATGTTTCTCATCTACGGTGTTGACTCGGAGCTCGTGGTAAGTGGTTACACGGACGTTATCACCTCTATGAAAAATCATAAATAGAGCGACGTAAAGATTTGTAAAATTGACACGATCGGCAACACTGGTGATCCACTTACAAGATCTCTACCTCAAACCAAGCACTAGTTGCACATATCTTCTATGTGTTTGAGACACATAGGAGATTTGTTTGTGAGATTTTTCTTTAAATCTTAGAGATTTATAGAATAAAGAGATTTGTATAAGGCGGCTCGATATGATTGACTCCAAGCTTAAGTGGGAGATTGTTAGTTTGTAATAATCTTGAAGTCAATAATACGATAAATTGGTTATATAAAGCTTTGTTCATGAATTGGATATTTAAACGATATTTTGTTTCCTTGAGTATTATTGAATTTATGAATCATTAGGAGTTCATATTTGGAATTGTGAAACTTCATAATATAGAATATACTCTTAAAAGTCACTAACAAGGTAATTAGCGGGAACACTAATTAAGAGTTATCGAGTTAGTATGTGGATTAAATGATGGTCAAGTTTTACGGACCATAGACAAAGAGTTGTCATTTTAATCACATAGATAGATGTTCACGGAACATCGTATTTGATAGACCGAATGAAACATTAAATGGAATTGTGTTCGTGTCATTAATGTTTTCGTTCGGTATTAAATTCTAAAGTATGAGGTATTCATCTTTCCTACATAAGATATGTATGTGTGTGATTTCTACCAAACGTTATCAAGTAAAGGTGGCTATAAAGGTAGCTCTTCGGTATACATAACTTATGCGGAGGAAGAGATGGTTTGCCAAAAGTACTATTGTCCTCGTATTTCTATATGAGTTATAGCATCTTTGGGCCCCTTGATAGAGTAAGATTATCGCTAGCGAGTATAATTACAAGAGTAATTATATTTGATATTTTACTCGGGATCAAGAAAAGATTAAGTTTGCAAGGATGACACATACTACCTTGGCGATCGATAAATTTATGAGACAAAAGAATTAAACACAAGTAAATAGTTCTTGGATCATGATATTATACGATACATACATCATCATACGTGTAATTGGATGGTCATAGTGCATTACGCGGATGCCTCCTATGATTATAGAAGTTAAAGCGGTTTTAACTCTATTTACCAACATAACACGGATCTGTCGGGTCATGTAGTATAGGAGTTAATCGGAGAATCTTATTGATTAATTATAAATTGTTTATAATTAATAATAAGATAGTTATAATTAATTATATATGATATAATTATATTTGTCATAGAGATGACAAGAAGCAAAAATCAGATTGAATTTATAACGTGTTGGACACGTCGTATAAATTAATAGAAAACAACAATGAGAAAAATATAATTGTAGATGACAATTATATATATATTTGATTTGGATTTTAAATGTTAATTATGGATTTGAATTATGGGCCAAAAGCCCATTAATAATTAAAGCCTTAATTAATAATTAAAAGCCCAAAATCGAAAAAGCCCAAAATCAAAAGCCCGAGGGTATTTCGGTAATTTGGCCAAAAGCTGATAAGCAAACTTGTAAATTTGGACCTTAGATGACATCATGCATGACATCATCCATGACATCATATATGACATCATCCATGACATCATCCATGACATCATATATGACATCACATCGTATATGACATCATGACATCATCCTCGAGGGTATTTTGGTAATTTTGCAATCCCAAATTTGGCTATAAATAGAGGGGTGGGGTGAGAGAGAAAATTACACCAAATCGGTTCTACTTTTTCTCTCCGGTATACGGTTGTTTCGAGAATTCACGGGATCGGTGAATAGTGTTTTTACGAAAGTTGCGGTATTTACGCACATTTGTGAAACGAATTCTGCGAGTCGTGAATAGTACTATTTCGTCTTTTCTCGGGTGAATAGTGTTTTTGCGAAAAAGCAGCGGTTTACGGTATTTACGGCAAAAGAAATAAGCGCGCTCTACAGTCGATCTGGTGGATAACTACGAGAGGCATCGGACGTTTGGTGCTCGAGACAAGCGATTTTCATTCATTGAAATTTGGAAGCGAGGTATAACATCTTATGTTAATCTATTTAATTGTTAAGTAGATTAATATTTTAGAAATCAATCATGGAGTAGATCAATAAAGGTTTAAAGAGGTGTGTATCTCTCGGTAATCATCAGACACATCACTTTAACCCTAAGCTTAAGTTAGAAGTAAAATAATATTTTACGAGTCTTTTGTAAAGGATTAAATGTACGTAACTCTCGGTTATTATCAGACATACTTTAATCCCTAACTTAAGTAGAAGTAAAATTTTTGTTCTACGGTCTTTTCGCGACTTGAGCATTAATGGGATTTGGGCATTAGAATCGGAAATCCTAACACATTTAACTGTTATAACGGATGTAAGATCCATTATAATAGATATATGAGGGATGTATTCTGGAGCTATTTGGCCAAGTTTTAAATTCGTTATAATAGATATTGGGAACCGTTATAACATTTAGACAATAAAATTTCTCTTGAGGTTATCCGTTACAACTGATAAGAGATCCTTTATAATGGTTGTGTACAATTTTGGCTCTGGAGCAATTTTGTCAAATTTTATACATACTCGATTTAGAACGGTTATGAGTTTTGTTGCAACGGTTAGGGCTTTATTACTTAAATTTGACTGGTTTAACTTTTAATCTTAAAACCATTTTGGTTACCTTTGATTATTATAAATCTAACATAAGCAACTATGTCTTGAGTTCTTCTTCTTAAGCTTGATATCTGCATTTTATAAAGATTCAAGAAATTATTAAATTTCTATGTGATTATTTTGCAAATCGATAAATATCATGTTATATAATTTTGAGAATGGTTTACAACAACAAAGTTGAATTTTGCTTATGAAATATGAACATGATATTTTGTATCTTATTCTTTATTGTTATTTTATATTATCTCATTGAGATAAATTTTGTTGAAAATATTTGCATTTTAGTTTAAATTATATTTCTCAAAATATATCTTATCATATTAAAAAAATTAATTTAAAGTTCTCAATACATTCTTCATATATAAATATTATGAAGTTTTCTAAGTATTTATTTAAATTTTTTTAAAATGAACTATTTTATGTGCAAATTATTATTTTAGATTTTATTTAAAAAATATAAAATAATTCTTAAAATATTGTATAAATATAATTTTTTGTATCCAAAAATTTTTATATGAAAATTTTATGGAGCATTATGAATCTAAGTTGAAAAGATAAATTTTAAAGTGTACACACTTCAAAAAAAATTTATAATAGTCTATCTCTTATTATATTTTATTATATAATAGCATTTGTTATAAAATAAGAATTTAGGTCTATAGTTAATCAATATACTAAGATATGATCAATATAAGCGGATAATCGATTTGGTGATGGTGAAGACTAGCTAAAAGAGCTAAAAAAATGAATAAAGAAAACTACAAAAGAATAAGAAACTATAACACAAGTGTAGAATGTGAGAATCAAGTTATCAAGAATAATCTTGCAAGTAAAGAACAAATTAAACTTTAGCAACTACTCAATAATCATGAATTAATAAATCTTTCAACTAAGAAAATCTAAAAATATCAATCAAATGAAAGATTTCACAAGAATGTCAAGGAAAGTACTAAGTAAAGACATAAACTTTTAACAAAGTTCGATACAGAAAACCTATGTCTCAGGGACCTCGGGACTCACTCTCAAAATGGAGTGCCAATATATTATTACAAAGAGTATTACAAAGAATGTTTGAACTTGATTCCTTTACAATCATAAATAAAATACGAGACACAAGTCAAAAGAATAACAACAAAAGAGAACACTCAAAACTCAAGAAAAATGAGCAACAAGCTCAATGAAATAAGAGCATAATAGCTCTAGAAAATGAGCACACACTAGCTCAAAAATTATAATAAAGATCCAACTCTAGATATGCCTTGATTAATGAGTTTTGAGTTTCTAGTTGTGTTTCTTGTAAGGAAAGAATGAGAGCTCTAAATACTCATCGTGATCCTAATTCTTCCAAAATTCTTCCAACAATTATTAATCAAATCTTAAGTCTTCAAAGAATCCAATAAACCATCTCAAAAAAGCTCATATCATAAATTCAAATTTATTATTTTACAAATTGACAAATCAAAAGAAATTATTTAGTACAATAATATTCATTTACTAATGTAATAATAATACAATACGATAACATCATTTACTATTATAATTAAAAATGATAATAATAAGAAAAAAAATAAAAATTATGAATACCAGTATCAACTACTGTTATTATTATTAATTATTATTAGTATATAGAGTGAGGTTATTATGCTTCGTGAAAACACAATGACTAGTTTACTTTGAATCTAAATTTCTAATTTCAAACTAGATGACTAATCTATTATAATTAAAAATGATAACAATAAGAAAATAAAAAAAAAATTATGAATACCAGTATCAACTACTGTTATTATTATTAATTATTATTAGTATATAGAGTGAGGTTATTATGCTTCGTGAAAACACAATGGCTAGTTTACTTTGAATCTAAATTTTTAATTTTAAACTAGATGACTAATCTGAACCGTTTTAATCTAATATTCATATAAAAATATATGAGCAAATTAAATTTTATATTTTTAAAATTTATTTGCTATATTTTTGGATGAGGAGAAAATAATTTGATTTAAAATTCTAATTTATTTAAAAATAATAATTTTCTACATTCAAAAAATAATAAGAAAATTCTAAAATTTTATTTTGCTAACATATTTTCATAATAATTAAATTGAATGGTTCTATTTATTATTGTAATCAACGAAGCTTGGTTGTACGGATCATTCCAAATAAAATGTGAAGGGATAGGTTTAAAGGGCTTTCAACTCAAAAATTGATTCAAAACCTCTCCAACTAATTGATTTTGCATTTAGATTCATAAAAAGATGAGAAAAAAACTTTAAATAAATAAAAAGTATAATGGTCCGTTTGACAAATCAAGGAATAGTTTTAGAAGAGTGATATGATAGTATTTTTTTTGGAAGAGTGGTAGAAGAGTGCTATTCTGGACTATTCGGAATAGCGAAAATATAGTTTGGCAGTTGTTACTCAGAATAGTTAAAATATGAATAATTATGATACTAATAATGATGATAATAATAATAGTAAAATAATAATCATAATAGTAAGATAATAATAATAATAATAGTAATAAAAAATAATCATAATAAATAATAATATTATAATGGTAATATAATAAAAATATAAACATAATCATAATATAGTAATATAATAATAAAAAATTATAATTACAATCATAATTATAATAATATAATAATAAGTAATCATAATTTTAATAATATAATCATAATATAATAATCATAATCATAATCATAATCATGATAATAATAATTATAGTCATAATCATAATAATATAACCATAATCATAATCATAATAATATAATAATAAAAATATAATCATAATCATAAAAATAATTAAAATAATTATAATTATAATAATATAATAATAAATTAATCATAAATATAATCAACATATAATAATTTTATACAACATAATAAAATAATAATAAAGTAATAAAAAATAATCATAATAAATAATAATATTATAATAGTAATATAATAAAAATATAAACATAATCATAATATAGTAATATAATAATAATAAATTATAATTACAATCATAATTATAATAATATAATAATAATAAATAATCATAATTTTAATAATATAATCATAATATAATAATCATAATCATAATCATGATAATAATAATTATAGTCATAATCATAATAATATAACCATAATCATAATCATAATAATATAATAATAAAAATATAATCATAATTATATAATAATAATAATAATAATAATATAATAATAAATTAATCATCACTATAATCAACATATAATAATATAATACAACATAATAAAATAATAATAAATAATAATAATCATAATCATAATCATCATAATATAATAATATAATAATAAATAATCTTGATCATAATAATATAATAATAAAATAATTATATTTATATTCATAATATAATAATATAATATTAAAATTATATTTATAATAATAATAAATAATATAATAATACTAATGGTAACGATAATATAATAACAATAAATAATAATAATAATAAATAATAATCATAATATTAATATAATAATAAATTATAATCATAAATATAATATAATAATATAATAATACTAAATCTTAATCATAATCATAATATAATAATATAATATAATATAATCAAACAATAATCGCTATAAGTTGGTATACCGGATTAACACTATTCCGCACTCTTCTACTTAATCTAAAATTTGTTTGACAAATTAATTTGTCGAAATAGCTATTCTATTCCAACTTTTTGCTATTCCGCACTCTTCTACTTAATCTAAAATTTTTTTGACAAATTAATTTGTCGAAATAGCTATTCTATTCTAACTTTTTGCTATTCGGCCAACACTCCCTAAATCTCACCAGTTCCAAACAAAACAAGTTTCGCGTTTTGACTTGTACTGTATATCTGTAGGAAAAAGTCGAAAACCCCACCGAAGTACATTGAACGATTTGGCCCCGCGAAAGCAACACCCCACCCACATCAAGCCTCCCCCCTCCCTCCTCCCCCTCCCCCAGTTTCCACCTGCATAGTTTTTTTTTTTTATGAATAACCTGCATAGCTCAAAATAGCGCCAGCAGCCCCTGGCCCCAGCACACTATAAACATCCAGTCCCGTGCTGACCTTCCCTTCCCTTCCCTTCCCTAGCACTTTCCGTATCAAACTTAATGTTGTTACCCCTTTTCGGTCTGGTCTGTAATTACCACCGATCTCGGTCTTCGCGCACGGGTCCATACACCAAAGAGTCAAAAAATCCACAACTACTGCTCTGCGGTTATTTACTGAGGGAGGAATGACGCCATTTATGTCATTCAAGTCTCCCAACCTCCTATTTCGCCTTCCCTTCTGTCCCCATTTAACTTCCACCTCGCTCCATAACGGTCCTCTGCTTTTCTTCTCCACTTTGCACTCTCGCATCTTCACAGGTGTTCCGCTCTCTCTGTCTCCCTCTCTATCATCTCTCTATACCTTTTGTTGGTTGTGTTTGAAGCTATTATGTGTTTGGCAAAGTTCTAGACGGGGTGGTATGCAAGGTGCTTGTCCAATTGCCTCTTTGTAGAGGTCTAATAAAGCCATCGCATTTATCCTTGACCAAATCCATCGTAAACTAGGATGTGCAAAATTCAGTATAAAATTACAACTATGAAAGGTTAATTAGTTTCGTCGCCTCCATAAAGTTAATGCTGGGCTACACGAGATACTAATAATAGATGAAGTATTAGACCTTCTCCGTTCACGCCTTGGTTGATGATGGAAAAACATTTGATATTATCCCAAAACTGTAAGTTGTATGGTTGACAATTCTACCTATTCAATCGAATTCAGCTCAAGCACTAATTGAGTTGAATCATGGAGAACAGTTCATAGCCTGAATAAACAATTATATTTTTTATATGAGAATGAAATTTTTAATAATTTTGATGTTTTTGTGGTTTAGCAAAAGCTATCGTGTATCCTGAAGCATCTTCTTCCATGGAGCTCATCAAAGAAACTATCAAGCATGCATCAGGAGCGGATCGTGTTGCTTTAAGAGCTGAAAAAAAGAGCTATAGCTATCTTCAGCTCATCTCGTCTGCACTAGATATATGCAATATTCTGCGTACCAACGTAAGAAGATTTCTTTGGAATCAATGGTCCCATATTAGATGCAATTTCTATCTTCTCTACCATATGCACTGGCCTGCTGGGTGATTAGTTCTGTACTTTCAGATTCTCAATTTCCACTATTTTCAAGCTTTCATGCCCTATTTATTTATTTTATAAAAAGAAACAAGGTGTTGAAGATAATTTGAGGTTTACTTTGAGCTCTAGTTTGGAATTTGCAATAATCGGCTCTAACCACAGAATTCCTAGTCATGCACATACCCTTCTTATACTTCTTTTTTTTTCCTGATATTTGCTACTTGTCACCATCGGGCCCCAGTTGGTCTAAATATTCCCTGATGATGTCTCTCTTTTAGATAATCAATGGATCTGCATGTCTTGATGGAGCTCGGGTTGGTATTGCAGCTAAACCTTCTCCAGAATTTGTTGCTGGTGTTTTTGGCACTTGGCTTTGCGGCGGGGTTGCAGTTCCACTGGCTCTTAGCTACCCTGAGGCTGAGCTTTTGCATGTCATGAATGATGCAGTTATTGTTTCTTCTTTTTTGTTTTATTTCTTCCTCCTTTTTATGCCTTGTAGCTTGGGGATGGCAACATTAATTGAGACATGTTGGTTTGAACAAACTGATCTTTCAGTGGCAATGTCACATTGAGCTCGTCAGGTTGTATTCGAAAGTGTTATTTGCCCAAATGAGCCTAATGTCATTTAAACTGCAAAGTCCTGAATTCCATGCTCTGCAGTTCATCTGATTCGGAAATTAAAATGAATGAATACGTCCAAATTTTATACAAATGTACCTTCTTTTAAGTGCTAAATTGAGAACTTGGAATGCTCTTAAGTGAACCTGAAATGGATATATCAAGCATCACCCCAAGAAGACCTTATCTGACAGGGACCAGCAAACATCTTATCAGCCCCATTACTGAGTCTATGTGTGTGTTTTTTGGGGATGCTGGGCTGCCCTGTTTTTTCTGTATGGTTTTCAATTAGTTGAATATGTAGGATGTATCAATGGTACTGAGTTCTGAAGAGCATCAAGGGATTTTGAAGAATGTGGCCACTCAATGTTCAGCAAAATTTTCTCTTCTTCCTTTTGTCACAAGCATGTTGCCGGAGACAGAATTAGAGGAACACTCACAAAATGGAAAAGCCAGCATGATTTCTAACTTGGCTGCTGAACTGGACAAGCTTCCAACAAAAGAAGGTATGTTAATAGTATGTTCCAGTACCTCATCTATTGTACTTACTGGAAGGTTCTGGTATAATACTAGTTTTAAACCAGCTTGATGTGAAATTTTTTACTTTTGGAATAACATAAACTCACACCACTTAGGCTCAAACTTTCTTATATTGGGAAAAAAACCCTAATATAAGGTTGAGATTGATTTGCTCTTTTATGCCTTTTAGGAGATGCTGCTGCTCTTATTCTTTACACCAGTGGAACAACGGTAAACCAAAAGGTGTGGTTCATACTCACGACACAATCATCTCTCAGGTTTGCTATGTTATTTTTTTTCCATCATTGGTTTATCTGCTTACATTGATAGCTAATTTTTCCTCAATTATCTATTTCTGATAATTTATTGTGCTTCTTTACTTTATTTGCATATAGGTGCAAATACTAACAGAAGCATGGGAGTATTCAAGCAAAGATCAATTCTTGCATTGTCTTCCTTGCACCATATCCTACTCAATAGTTTATTGTTATTTTGAATCTAGCATGAGATTTTTAATTACTGGTCAGTTTTAATTATGCTCCATGCTAGTTAGTATCATATGATACAAGTAGCTGTGTTTGGTTCAGTTGAAAGTTCTTTTTCTGGTCTTTCTTTATGTAAATCCTTAGCTGCATCTTACATGTTCATGGCCTTTTCAATGCATTGTTTGCGCCTCTTTATGCTGGAGCTGTGGTAAGATTCTTGCTGCCGTCCATGATTGCAAGTATTGATGTATCATTTTCATCGTTTATGCTCAATTTGTCCTTGTTTTCCTATACAGGTAGATTTCATGCCAAAGTTCAGTGTTCGAGGTATCTGGCAGAGATGGCGTGATTCCTACCCCAAAGATGGCCACAAAGCAGATGATGCTATTACATTGTTCACAGGAGTAAGTATACTCTTTTAATCCAATGTATTAGCATATGAAATTAGCAAGATTCCGTTAGCATTTATTCAGCAAAGTGCACTGCTACTGCCATTCCATGGTTACAAAATACTATTTTTCACTTCAAGCTGGCTGACTCTTTTACCCGAGAAGAAGATAAAAATACAGTAGTAGACTGTGCGTTCTTTGTTTGTGAGATTTCGAGAATCTCAATGGATTCGCTATTTGACATTCGTATGTGCCCATGCTTGTGTAGCTTAACTACATGAGTCGACTGATTTCCGGGCTAACTTTCAAAAGCAAGAACGCTAGAGCTGAGCTTTAAAGAAGAATTAGAACGGAAGGAAAAGTCTAAAAACTGACAAGTGTTTTGTGTTTTTATTTAATATTTTAATTCACATCGGTGCATTTAGGTCCCAACCATGTATACCCGTCTACTCCAAGGATATGAAGCTATGGATGCAGATCAGAAATCAGCTTCTGCCTATGCTGCAAAGCAGCTTCGGTTGATGGTAATTCTAGCTGCTTTTTTTTTAATTACTGAATATTGATATCTTTTTCCCTTAATGCGAACAACTATTTATACATACTATTTCCTTTCTGCAGATGTCTGGCTCGTCAGCTCTTCCTTACCCTGTGATGAAGCAATGGGAAGAGGTAACAGGTCATCGTCTTTTGGAACGCTATGGCATGACTGAGGTTAGTGCTGTTTGTAGATGCATGCAATTCAATAAAACACAACTTTCTTAAGAAAAGTTTTGACATATAACTCTAGCCTGGAGTATTTTTATCTTTAAAGCATAGCTGTATCCCAGAAAGAAAGAAACATCCTCTTGTACCTACAAATTAAGTTCCTTTTCTCATATTCTCAAAAATTATGAAAACAACACCTTTATCGTGTAGTTGTAGAACTATGTTCAAAGGAGGGTAGTTTGACACTTTCAGAAAAAACATAAGACCAATTTCTCTTTGGTGACAGTGTTGAAAGAGGGGCATTGTAAGTGTCAACAGATGTTTTAAGCTTTCTCCTGGGCAATTTTCCTCTGTCAGATTAGACGTGTTCACTTGAGAGCTGAGTTTTAGCTTTCACTTATGATCAGTATCACAAGTCACAAGTGAACTTCTGCTTGTATGGTTGCAGTTTGTTATGGCAATATCTAATCCTTTACATGGCGAGCGGAAAGCAGGTACGGTAGGAAAACCATTACCTCGAGTTGAGGTATGACTACTTTGGTCTTTTTGACATTTTTTAACAGATAAAAGCCATTTAATGAGAATATATCAAGGGATAAAGCTGGTTGAAAGTTAAAATCAGTTAATCCAGAAGGTTTTTTTCCCCTCAACTACAGGTTAAAATTTTGTCTGATGATGGGAGTGAGACCAGATCTGGAGAGGGGGAGCTCTGTGTGCGAAGTCCATCCCTGTTTAAAGAATACTGGAAGAAGGACACAGTAAGTTATAAATTTATTTATTTTATGGCAAGTATGATACTGTAAGTTTCTTGCTTCCCCAAATCAGCCACAATAAGAGTTCTGAATGCAATTAAGCCTGAATTATGTCCTCAGATAAGCCTTGAGGTAGATTAATTATAGGTTTCTATCAATCAGTAAGCAAGAGCACCACCATTTGTTCTGATGCCATTAATGTTTTAGGGCTGTATCATTTTAATTTCATGTATGCTTTTGCTTTAGACTACTAAGGAGTCATTCACTGCTGATGGGTTCTTCAAAACCGGTGATACAGTTACACTTGAGGAGGATGGATATTTTAAAATCTTAGGACGTAAGCTCATATTTTAATTATATTGCTGTTTCTTCGAATTCTTTTTCAAATACTAGAGTTGTAATATGAAGACCTTGAAGTTATTTTTGACTTGGGGTATTGGAAACCATTTTTTCTTTGTACATTGTATTCTTGTCTAGGCTATCACCTCAGGCTTCTTGCCTAATACTTATACTTGTAGGTACAAATGCTGATATTATGAAAGTGGGGGGTTATAAGCTTTCAGCACTGGAAATTGAGGCAGTGCTCCTTGAGGTATGTGTTTCCTTTATTAAGTTTCAAGTAAAAGATAAAATGCTAAATAAAAGAAGAGTAATTCTAGTGTACATCCAATACTCATGGTACATCTGTTTAAAAAATATTGCTCAAATGAAAATCTAAAATCGTAGATGTGTCCCAATGGATTAAATAAAATGCGTATCAATGAAACAATTTAGACTTTAGAGATTAATTGGTCATTCATCATAATATCATTGAAACTCCACTGTTAAAATTTTAAAATTGCACGATGAGAAGCAAAATTCCTTTCTGATTGATTAAAATTTTGCACATTCTATCTAAGTCATTAGAAACACGTCTATGATTTTAGATTTTTCATTTGAGCAATATTTTTCAAAAATATGTACTATTAAGCATTGGGTGTACACTAGAATTACTCATTAAAGAAACAAGCATCAATTGTCCTGTGCCATATTTAATTTTTATTATCTTATTTTCTGTAGCATGATTCTGTCTTGGAGTGTTGTGTGTTGGGCTTGGTTGACAAGGACTATGGTGAAGTTGTGTGTGCAGTTATTGTTCCACATGAAAATGTGAAGGAGAAAGCGAAACAGGAGAAGAGACCAGCTCTTACGTTAGAAGAATTGAGCAGTTGGGCAAAGGAGAGACTGGCTCCTTACAAGGTTCGATAGTTCTAAATTGTTTAAATTTGATGTTTATTACAGTACTTACATCAGATTCACGCAATCTTACAACTTTTCTTTTCATCATCTTTTTTTTTTTTTAAACTGCCAAAGTTAGGCTATAAATTCAATAAAGGCTCAAGCTAAAATGTGCCAAATTACTAAGTGCAACTTATCACTCTTGAGAGATCAGCTTGTATTAGCTCTTCAAATTACTTGTTTGTTCTTAAAAAAAACAATAGTTTTGTTCAGTTAGAAAAATGGGTGATTGATTGCAAAAGAAGTATAATCTCAAGAGGGAAGGTTGCAAATTACAGCCATGCTTATTGGTCACATTATATACGAACTTTCTCTGATTCACTTAATTGTTTCAGATACCAACAAAGTTGTTTTTGCGGGATAAACTGCCAAGGAATGCCATGGGAAAGGTAAGATCACCCTCCCTACTTTCCATTTATATTATTTTTTCATTTACAGTTTCCCACTCTTTCTAGTCGTTGCAACTTCAGTTGGTATCATTTTGTTAATTTCTGCTAGTACTTATTTTTCCTCAGGTGAACAAAAAGGAGATGAAGAAACTATTGGAAGCGGAACTGTGATCCTTCTTATTTTTTCTGTCTTGACTGAAGCGGAAGGAAGGAAATAGTATTGTTGTAGCTATAAGATTCTTGAAGGCCTGGTAGAATAGAAGAAAAATATGATGAAGCATGACGTGTGTTTATCAACGGATGTATTTCTTTGTTATTCCTATACCATGTTTCTTTGTACTTATCTCTTAAAGAAAAATAAGTGCTTATGGAGGGAAGTGAACTTGGAATCTCGCAATCATTAATGCATTGTTGTAAAGAAATCTAGATTTGTTTGATTATCTTGATATTTCATTCATCGATAAACTAAGTACATATATAATCTATTTTTACATATTAGTCTCTATAACTAATCTATTTACACTTTTATCTAAATACCCTAATGATGAATATATAATATTCAACACTCCCTTCAAGATGATACATAGATATTTATCATGCTCATCTTGTTTATTACATTGGAGAAATTAGTGATACTCAACTCCTTTGTGAAGACATCCGTAATTTGTTCCTTTATCTCAACAAAAGGCATACACACAGGGCCCTCATCGAGTTTATCCTTAATGAAATGTCGATCAATTTTCACATATTTAGTTTTATCATATTGTATGGGATTGTTTGCTATGTTTATAGCCGTCTTGTTGTCACAATATAACATGATGAGTTTATCTTCAAACAACCCTAACTCTAGTAACAATCTTCGTAGCCTACAATCCTTCAATCACACCATGGGTTATGACTTTATACCCAGCCTCAGCCGTAGACCTTGCCACCACATTTTATTTTTTGCTTCCCCAAGAGACTAAATTACCTCCCACAAATGCACAATAGCCAGAAATTGACTTCCTATCATCGAGACACCCTGCCCAATCAGCATCGGTATAGACTTCGACCCTCATATGTCCTCTTTTTCCAAAGAACACGTCTTTTCAGGGCAACCCTTGAGATACCTCAGGATTTGATACGCAGTTTCCTGGTGTGATACTCTAGGATCATGCATATATTTGCTGACCACGCTCACAACATAAGATATGTCGGGTCGAGTGTGAGCTAAGTAAATTAGCCTGCCTACCAAGCATTGATATTATCTTTTCTCCACTTGATCGTCAATTTCTCCACTCAGCTTGTGGTTGGGATCTATGGGTGTGTTGACGGGTTTACACCCCAACATTCTCGTATCACTTAGTAGATCTAAAACATACCTTTGTTGTGATAGAACTACTCATTTTTTCGACTAAGCAACCTCAATACCAAGAAAGTAGCGTAATTCACCTAGATCTTTCATTTCAAACTCCTTGGTTAGCCTTGAGCCTCTTCATTTCCACGAGATCATTACCTGTCAACACTATATCATCCACATACACAACCAGAATGCAAATTTTCTCACATTTCCTCTGGATGAACATAGTGTGATCGGCATTGCTTTGTTGATAGCCAAGTTTTTTCATTGCCATGGAGAATCTATCAAACCACGCACGTGGTGACTGCTTCAATCCATACAAAGACCGCTTCAGACAACACACTTTGTCCTTCAGCTGTTCATTTGCAAAACCGGTTGGGATCTCCATATACACCTCTTCCTTTAGGTCCCCATGAAGAAAGACATTCTTCACATCTAACTGACATAAGTCCCACCCGAAGTTCACTACACACGAGATCAATGTTCGAACAATATTCATTTTCGCAACGGGAGCAAATATCTCCTCATAATCCACGCCATATGTTTGTGTGTAGCCTTTAGCCACCAATCTTGCCTTGTATCTATCCACTTTTCCTTCAGGGTTATGTTTTACTGAGTATACCCACTTACATCCCACAATATTCTTTCCGGACGGTCTCGGAACTATATCTCATGTGTCATTCTTATCTAATGCCCTAATTTCCTCGAACATGGCCTTCTTCCACTCTGGGTCTTGCATTGCTTTTCTCCACTTAGATGGAGTAGAATTAGAATGCAAAGACTTAACAAATGTTTTGTACGCAGGTGGCAGTGTCTCAAATGAAACATAATGAGAGATAAGATGAGATGTTGATGCACCTTTCTTTTGTTCCAACACAGCCGACCGAACTCCTTTGCATACAAGATCGGGATCAGAGAGAATATTAGTACCTGAGGGAAACTCTAAGTTGCTTGGAGGTTGTGATGTGGGAGAGCCGTCGACAGGTACAAGTAATTGATATTGATCCTGGACAGGTAGTTGCTCAACATTCTCATGATGAGGTTTTCGAGTGTACACTTTATGGATCTGCCTGGTTGGAGGTGGTAGATTCTGATCCGCATTCGAATTCAAACTTGTACTTGACCTTGTATTTGGGCTAACATCCATAGTATTTTTCGTACCATTGTCCGATATCCTATGCTCCCTCTCTCGACCAACCGGGTTCGAGGGAAGAGTAACAACCACCTCAAGAGTATCTTGAAATGTCACGGGAGATGTATTTGATTGTGCATTCGAGAGTACAAAGTAGGGTTCCGTCTCTCTAAATGTCACATTCAAATTCTCAAACATCCTCTTCTTCACGGGGTCATAATACTTATACCCTTTTTTTTTCACTCGAATACCCAATAAACACACATTTGTAAGATTTTACATCAAGTTTACTGGTACTCAAACTAGTGTTATGCACAAAATATATACACCCGAACTTCTTGGGAGATATCTTAAATGAGGTAGTACCTGTGAGCATCTCAATTAGTGTACTGAAGTCCACCGCTCTCAACAGCATTCTGTTGATTAGGTATGTGGTAGTTTGCGTTGCCTCTCCCCACATGTATTTAGGAACATTCATGGCAAAGAGGAGACACTTTGTCACCTCAAGAATGTGTCTGTTCTTTCTTTCCGCAACACCATTTTGTTCTGGTGTACTAATGCATGTAGTTTGATGTACAATGTCATTATCTTATAAGAAGTTTTTCATTGCCCTGTTGGTTTATTCTGTGCCATTATCTGAGCGCAACACTTTCACTTTCTTTTCAAATTGTATTTCTACCATCTTGTAAAAACCCTTAAAGAACTCAAAAACTTCATCCTTCTCTTCAACAAGTACAACCAAGTCATCCGACTATGGCAGTCAATAAAGGTAACGAATCATCTCAAACCAGAAGGCGAAGCAACCTTGAGGGCCCCCAAACATCAGAATGAACAATATCAAAACAAAAAGAACTTCTATACTAAAAGAGGGATATATTATTCTTATGTTCTTAGCAAACTCAAACACATCACATACTAATTTAGCATTGTTACACCTAGAATACACCTTGGAGTACAACCTTCCAAGCACAGTAAATGGTGTATGGCCCAAACGACAATGCAACAAAATAACTCTAATTCTGAAGTTTCAGCCAAACAAGCCCTTTGCTTCGTATTTTCCTCTCCTTGTTTGAGTCGGTACAAGCCTTCACTCCTCTTCCCAATACCAATTACTCTTCCTGTTTTCAGCTCCTGTAACACAACATGAGTAGGTGACAAGGAAATCACACAATTAAGATCATCTACTAATTGACTGACTGACAAGAGGTTGTTGTTGAAATTAGAAACATGTAAAACTGATAATAGTTGAAGTTCAGAAGTACATGTTACATCCCCAACTCCTGCTATTGAACATAGCGAGCCATCGACTGTTTGCACTTTGTCTCTTCCAGACAAAGTTTATATGTTTTGAACATCATGGGATAAGGAGTCATGTGTCTAGATGCCCTAAAATCTACAATCCAGGACTTATCAAGGCTAGGTTCGGCTACTAGGGCTTTCATAATGGTGCCAATTGGCTCAATTATAATAGTAAGAAGAGAAGAAAGATTGTAATTGTCAACCCCTGATGAGAAAGCAACTGATGCAGTGACACTAGCCGGGGTGGTGGTTGAAAGTCTGCGTGCAAGCTGAGTCATCAGCTGAGTTAGCATGTCATCGGAGCTTGAACCCGACTGACTAGCTATGTCGGCAATATGTGCTTGTTTGTATCCTGATCCACTGCGCCCCAGTCCACGAACTCTACCTTGGTTCCTGCCATGGCCACCATCACGACCTCGACCTCTGGTTGGTCTTCCGTGCAGGTGCCAACAAGTCTCTCTAGTGTGATTCTTCCTATGACAGTAATCATAAACTTTGTCACCTTGAGACAAGGTTGTAAGTGATTGGCTCAACATGGCTGACCCCTCTTGCACCGGCACAGATGTCATTGCCTTTTTCCTGTTTTCCTCCTGAACTACTACTACATATGTGTCACGAAGAGCAAGTAATGGATCCCTTTGCCGAGACTTTGACGGATCTACTCGAACTCAGAGTTGAGGCCAGCTAGGAAGCGAAAAGTCCTTCTTTTCTCTAACCACTTTTTGAAAGCAATTGCATCTACCGTGCATGTCATAGCTAAAGGGTCAAAGAAGTCCATATGTTCCCACATATTATTTAATTATGAGAAGAACTCAGTTACACTCATTTTCCCTTGTATCAGACAATCTAACTTGGTCTGAAGGTGATAGACTTATCCATGGTTCCCCTTTTGAGAGTACATCTCTGCTGCTCGATCCCACACTTGTAGGGCAACATCTAACATCATGTATTGATTTTATTGTCTCTCTTCCATCGAATTAATAAGCCATGACATAACTTGTCCGTCATCTGCCTCCCATTTCTGAAGTTCAATCACTTTCTTTGTTGTTGCCTCTAGTCTTTTTACCGTACCGATAACATAACCGTTAATCTCTGATCTCGTAAATACATAAGTATTTGTCTTGACCACAGTAAATAGTTCTCAGTCCCATTTAATTTGACTAAAATAACCTGAGCTGATTTAAAAAAACTTCTGTCTTCTGCCATTTTATTCACTCTCTTAAACAACGCAAACCTTTTGCCTCAGCTATTTCCGTCTGAATATCTGACCTTCGGTCCAATAAAGAAACTTCTAGAGTTTTGTCTTCCACAAATCACAGTTTCACCTCAACCTCCTGAGCTCACGATTTCGGATCGCTTGAAGAGGCGACTTGCTCCGCTTCTGGAAGACGCGCGACACGCGTTGGACAAGCTCGCGTGACACACGCGTCAGATAGGCTCGCGCGACACACGCGCTGGACAGGCTCGCGCGACACTCGCGACAGGCGACACACGCTCCATGCAGAAGGCTAGGCGCGACTCGCGCCAGGGAAATGCTCGCGGTGACAGCACGGCGGCGGAACAACTTCAGCGGCGGTGAGTTTCGTTTCCCGCTCTGATACCATAAAGAAGTCTAGGTTTATTTGATTATCTCGATATTTCATTCATCGGTAAGCTGAGTATATATATAATCTACTTTTACATATTAGTCCCTATAACTAATCTATTTACACTTTTATCTAAATACTCTAACGATGAATATAAATATTCAACAGTTTTAACATCTCTGTAGTTTTGAGTTATGTAAATTCGTCAGCCTTGATAATTATTGTCCTCCATAGTCTCCAGGGAACCGGTTATATGCTCTTTTTTTTTTCTTTGGAAAAAGTGAATTCACCGCGCCAATTTCTTTGAGGGAGGTTAAAAAATTTCTAGCCTTATTTCTACATAATATCTTTAAGTCATACTTTATGTATGGAGCTGCATTATTTAGTCGAGGAGGGATCAAGGTGCCATTATCATTGGTGTCCATTGTGTCTATCTATTTATTCGTGATAATTTTATAAAAATATGAATCATTAGATGTATTATATATTATATATAAAAAATTATAAAATTTTAACCTAATTTCAATAGTTATTAATAAAGTTGAATCATAAAATTTGATCCGTTAATTTTATTAATGCTTGATGTATATATATAAATAATATTAAAATGATGTATATTTTTTTTGTATACATATGTAAGTTGATTTTTATAAAAGAGAAGGGTTCACTTGATAATGGTTATCTTGACAATCTTGATAATGGATTCTCAAATAAATATAAAAAATCTTAAAAAGAAAAAAACTTTATGGATATGTTTTTATACATATAGATTGATGGTAATTCAAATTTTATATATTTGATAGTTCATCAAAGACCGTCAAATAATTATAACTGTTGTAAATTTATAAAACTTTGATGATCCTTCATGAAGTATCAAACGATAATGAAATTGTATGAAATTTGAACCACCATCAATCTATATGTAAAAGAACATATTCATAAGGTTTTTCTATTTTTTTTTGTATTTATTTAAAAATTCATTGTAAAAATTGTCAAAATAACCCATTGTCAAGTGATCCCCACCCTTTATAAAATATATCTTTAATTAGTTTTGTTATTTAAAAATTTAAACAATAGCTATTTGATATTTAATTTTATGAACATTGATATAACGCCAATGAAAGTAATAATTTCATCCTTACTCTATTTAGTTTGCCCACAGGGAAAATCATGAATTATATTTCACCGGTGAAGAGGGGCAGAGCCAGTATGTGGGGTTGGGGGTTATTTCTTTAATGCATACGAAATAATTTGATCATAAATTGCCAATTCAATTTATAATAATCAAAATATGATACCATTATAACAAAATTACTTGAATTCATATTGCTTATAAATAATCAGATTAAAAAGTTCATAAATTTATCTGTTTTATTACAAAATAAATCAGATTTAAAAAAAAATACAAATTAAGCATAACTGTGTTTTTTTTTTCCAAATTTGTAAAATTTAACAAAAATTCCCAAATAATTGTGCCCACAGAATCCGCGAGAGCAGACTAATGGATATTTCAATCATGAAAATAGGAAGAAGATTGATTCCTCGCAGGAAAGGAAAATGGCTATCAAATTTATTTAATGAGTGCAGGGGCGGAGCTTCGACCGGAGGGGGCTATGCTCCCTCCCTCAAAATATTTAAAATTAATATATCTGTTAAGAATTTTAGACATTTTTATGATAATTATACTATAATTTTAGTATCACAGTTCTCTTAAAAAAATGAAAACTATAGCTTATGTGTGTGTAATATTATTCTAGCATCCTGAAAAAAATATCTAGTCAAGCTCCGCAACTGAATGGGTGTTTAGATTCTGTAAATTCTGTAAAAGAAATAACACAGGGCTCAACTCAAAGGAAGACTAACCATGACAGCGGTACTTTGGACGGTTTGGAAGAAACACAACGCGAGTATGGCAGCTGGTGTTTTTTTGTCATGATGATTGGGCATGTGTTGAATCTAAATTGGACTATATAAATTTCTTCTGATATTTGAAAAACTATGACAACAGATGATACCATTTTTTACGGCAATGAATACGGATCCCCACTGGTGCGACAAGAGGGTAGATATTGTTAGGGAATATAGTTGCGCCTATATAATTAGGTCGTTCAATAAATTGTTTCCATCTTGATGTATTTCTTTCTTTTGAATTTTCTCTTGTAGCAGTTCCAATCTCTTTTTGATTAATTTGTTTAATGAAAATTTCATAGTAGCCCCGTTCGGCTGCTGCTTTAAAAAAATAGCACATGTACAAGGTCTTTGATTGAATTTAAACCTATTATAAGAAAATCTATAATTATCTTATGCGTTTGCGGGCCATTCAATCCCAGCCTGACAATTTATATTCAATAAAAAAATTAAAAATTTATAAAATATTTTGTATCTCAATTTGTGTTGTAACTAAATTTTTTATATAATTATAAATGATAATATATAATTAATTAATTAATTAATAACTCCTTAATATTATACATAATATATTATCTATTGTTAATAACTTCATAATATTATACACAATATATTATATATTAATAATATATATATATATATATATATATATATATATATATATATATATTATATTTCGGGTCGGACGGGCGGGTCAACCTCAAACCCGCATCCGACCTGGCATCCGACCTTATCTGTTGTCTCTCCGGACTGGACAGATCCAGATGGAAACAACGGGCCACGAACTACATTATCATCCCTAATCATCACTAATAGTGGTGCTGATGCTCGACTTGTGCACCTTCTCAGCCTCCCTCAGACTGTCAAGCACATCATGCTATACTACCAAGGATGCCATACCGGGGCAAGTACACTATGTTTGGCGAAGGACATTGCCGAGAACAACCAAGGTGCATGTGTCCTAATCATCACTTCGGAGAACATCCTCCATGCACAAAGGCCGATTCAATGCATATTCGGGGAGTAACTGTCTTCTTAGATTTTGAAAAATAATATTTTTAGATAATATTTTTGATAATATGTCCCACCTAGAAGTCCTCTCCCAGATTGTTTGATTATATTTATTTAGAAAAATATTTAATATCGTTCATAATGAAATAATTATACAAAAATTTCAAAATATAAAGTTCCGTATAGGAAAACTTTCATCGTCAACTCAATTATTTATCACTTTGAATTTTATTTTATTATTATTTTTAATATGTAAAAGAATATTATTTTAATAATTTTTTATTAGATAAGAATATATATAAAATTAATATTATTTATTTAAAATCTAATTAATTAATGGTTTGAACCCGATAACTATTATAATCCGATAATTGCCCTCCTGATCGAAATCCTGCTCGGCCCTGTTCATGCATTTCACAGTCTGATGAATCCCATGTTGAGTTCCTCATTTCCCAAGCATTGTTTGCTGATGACGCTGCTGTTGTTATAGTCGGTGTAGATCCAAAATTGGATGTTGAGCGTCCACTGTTTGAAATCGTGTTAGCCGGAGTGAATGGGCGATTATAAGATTTTGATCAGGGATCAGCAATTAAATTGCAATAACTTATGGGGTATAACTCATTAACTAATTAGATACTAAGTAAATAAAAATAATAATTCAACATATATTTTTATCTAATAAAAAACTATCAAAAGAATATTCTTTTACATATTAAAAAATAAAAAACTCAAAATAATAGATTATTAAGTCGATAAAGAAAATTTTCCTTTATAAAACTTCATACTATGAAATCTTTACATAATTATTATTTTTATTTATGATATTAAATATTTTTTCTCAATGAAAGTAACAAATAATTTAGAGGTCAAAAATTAGATCCAGAAAAAAAATCCGATTAGCAAAAAAATTAACTAAAAATAATATTTTTTAAAATCTAAGAAGTTAGCTGGCCCTCTGATAAAGTTTAGATCCGCCTTTAAAGAGACCATGATTCTAAATACAATGGATGAGCTCATGATGCAACTTGGAGAAACAGACAACCTCATATATTTTTGTCATCGAAAATACCGAGACACATATCGGCGAACATTGAAGGCTGTCTCGCCGAAGCATTCTCGCCACTTGGCATCACATATTGGCATTCCCTTTTTTGGGTTTCTCATCTAGGAGGTCCAGCAATTGGCTGCAATTCTGAATCAAGTAGAGGTGAAACTGAAGCTTGACAAAGGTAAATAGTGCCTATCAAGATCCTGAGCGATTACGGAAATTTGTCAAGCCCGACAATCCTGTTTATTCTAGATGAGATGCGGAAAGAATCGGCCAAGGCAGGCAAGACTGCTACTGGTAAAGGCCTCAAATATGGAGCGCTTCTCGGCTTTGGACATTGTCTTAGCTAGCATTGAGACCGTCTTTCTATGTTCCGTTCCTATCTAACGAGCAACATCAACAAGCAAAAGCACAAAACTTTTAGGGCCTATTTAAGCGGCACCCATTCTTTTATCAGTCTTCTGCGTATTAAAAAAAATCAATTTTGCTTGTTGTTTTGCTGAATTCTTTTTTATTTTGATGTTATTTATGATATTTGCAGTTTCATCTTGCTCAAATTAGATTGTTCGTTGGACTTGATGTATATGTAATTGGTTTCAACTCTTTCAAGATTTATGTTTAAATTACTACATTATCTACTTTATTTGTATATCTTTTTTTATATATTCACAAAATTTAAAATGACAATAGATATGTCTTTTGAATTGTAGATTTGCCTAGTAGAGAGAGAATTATGTTACGTAAGGAAGTATAAAATTTCTTTTACACTTCACGTCATATATTTTATTTTTAAATTCAAAATACTATTCAAAATATGCAAAATAATTTTCATATTAAAATATACTCGGAAACCCTTCCCAGGTCATCACTGGTAAGGGGTTGTGTCAGCACACAGCCGACTGAGCCTTCTCTGCCTCTTAGCCAGATTTCTGCTCCTCCTCTAGCGGTCTTAGCTCCTGTTTCACACCAGGCAGCGGTTGTATCTTCAGCACCAGCTGCCGTTGGTATCAGCAAGGCTGTAGCTGGACCTAGCAGCAGTTCTTCACTGTCAATTTCAGCTGCTCCTTCTCAAGGGGTGGGATTGTCCTCAGAGCTGGTTTTGTATAATGGTGTGCCATCACAGTCAGTGTCGGAACCTCTTGCTTAGAGGTGGAAATCGGACGGGTCGGGTCGGGTCGGGTTTGGATTGGACGGGACGAGTCAGTTTGATATTTTAAAAGAAATCAGGTCGGATCGGATCTGGGGTTGGGTCGGATTAATTTACATATTATATTTTTTCAGATTTTAAAAATTCAAATTTATTAATAAAGATGGTCTTTGGCAAAGTATTCTTTATTTTAAATATTCTGATACTTTTTCTTTACACTTCTTTGCATTTTGGAAAGCAGTAAATATTATTTCCCATTTTTTATTATTGGGTGCTAAACGCATAGTAGAAAATAGTCAACCTATAAATTTTTGGATGGACAATTGGCATCATGATTATCCCTTATCATTATAGTTTCTTTTAGTTTATGTTAAAACTAAATCTTCATCCCTCTCACTTTGTGAGATTTGAAATAAGGGACAAACTAATCTTCATCTTACTCGTGGAGCTAGTATTGCTATGTGACATAAAAAAACTCAAATTTTTACTATACTCCGTTCATTATCTTTATCTTTTGAAAATGACTCTGCCCTTTGGCTATGGAGTCTTCTAATTTTTATTCAATTAAGTCCATATATCACTTTTTATGTTTTAGAGGTTAAAACTAATATACCTAAATTTGTTTGGGTGCTTAAAATTTCTCTTAAGAATAATTTTTTTTATGGATGTCATTGCATAATAAAATCTTGATTAAAGATAATTTATGGAAGCAGAACTGGTTGGGGATCATTTTTGTGTGTTTTGCACAACTCCTGAATCGGTGGATCATCTTATCTTCCACTGCCCTTTATTTTATACTTTTGGTCAAAAGTACTTATTTCACATTGCAGAGGAGACACATGTATCTCATCTCTTTTGGATTTTTATCTTTTGATTTTTAGAATTCTTATTTATCATTATCTAATTTTCAATTTTGGGGACCTTATTAGCAGCCAGCATTTGAGTTGTTTGGTTAGAACAAAATAAGAGGAGTTTACTTACTCTTCGGCTTCCGAAACTGCTAACATTTTTTTATCTTATTTTGCATCTTTATAAATACTTGACATGTTCTTATAAAGGCCTAGAAAATCTAGAGATTGATGTTGTGCCAGCATCATAGCATACTGGAGTTGTTCCATTCGCTCCTGGCAGCGGTATTCAGCATATTGGAGTTGTTCCATTCGATCCTAACAGTAGTGTTTAGCATATTGGAACTGTTCCATTCACTACTGGTAGCAGTGTTTTCCAATCTATTGGCGCACAGCTCTCTGACTCTACTGAAGATGAAGATCTGCTTGACTGAGCATTCATTGTTTGCTGTGTTCAATTGGTTGTGTCATTGATGTACTAATGATTGACTGTGTGGTTTAGTCTTTTGTGTTTGTTATATTATTCAAATAAGCAATATGAGCTATGATTAAATTTTATAAACTGTATCTTTGTATGACTGAATGCTTTCGAAAAATAATGAAAGCCGGCACCAATTTTTTTGTTTTTTTAAAAAAAATATATACTCAGACACCAAAATTTATATTTTTACGGGCAAAAAAATATATTGAGTTTATGATTTTCTACTCTAAAAAAATATAAAATTTGGTCTCCAAATATATTTTAATATGAAATTTTTTAAATGGTTGGATTGATATTTTGAATTTAAAAATAAGAAATATGACGGAAAGCATAAAAGACATTTTGTATCGTGAATCACGTAGCATAACTCTCTTTCTAACTCTCTTTCTCTCTATATATATAGAGAGAGTAAGGCTATAATGTTTCGCGAATCACAAAATATTCCTGCTTCGTGTCCGTATATCAGATTTGAGAGTTCAAATGACCGATTCAAACGTTGAACATGATCTTCATATTGAAATATTTTTGGAGATTAAATTATATATATATTTTTTTGAAATTTTTTATTATTTTTTAGATGGGTACAAAGTTTGTCGATCTAAAGATTTTTGCACCATCCAAAATAAGTGATATTGTACCCATCTAAAAAATAATAAAATAATAAAAAAATATATATAATTTGATCTTCAAAGATATTTTAATATGAAGATCATGTTCAACGGTTTGTATTGACCATTTGGACGTTCAAATTTGAAATACGGACGCAAAGTATGAGATGTTTGTGCTTCACGAAGCACCATAGCCTCACTATATATATATATATATAGAGAGAGAGAGAGAGAGATAATTTGGCTATGGTGCTACACTAGAAAATAACTCTTTTTGAATGACTCATAATAATTAAATCAAATGATTTTCTAGTTATCTTAAAAAAATTCTAAAAAAATATATAAAATTTGGTCCTCAACTAGATTTTCATATGAAAAATATTTTGATCGGTCGGATCGACTATTTAAATTTTAAAGACGGAGAAACAGTCCGTAACATACGGGTCATCTATGCTACGTGTAGCACCGTAACCAAACTCTCTCTATATATAGAGTGAGGCTATGGTGCTTCACGAAGTATAAAACCTCTCTGCTTTTGCATTTATTCTTTAAATTTGAAAGTTCAAATGACCAATTCAAACTATTCAACATGATCTTCATATTGAAATATCTTTCGAGATAAAATTTTAATTTTTTTTTTAATTTTTGCTATTTTTATAATAGGTGAAAAATCACTAGTAATGAATGGTACAAAAATAATTAGATCATTAAACTTTGTACTCATTTAAAAAATAGTAAAAAAATTTAAAAATAGAAAATTTGATCTCCAAAGATATTTCAATATAAATATCATGTTTAATAATTTGGATCAGCCTATTTAAACTTTTGAAATATAAGAGTGAGGCTAGTGCCGATTAAGCGAACGCTAAAATTAGCAGTATGTGAATAATTGTTTGACAAACTTCGTTCCCAAAGAGAGCCTCACTTCAATCACCTCCCCACGTTCTCTTTCGGCATGCAGTTGTGTGGCCCACTTTGTGACATATCTTACATGGATTTTAGAAATCGAGATACAAACACGAAGCACAAAATATTTTGTACTTCATGAAACATCATAGTCTCACTTTCTGTATATATATCTTGTTAATGAGAGTAGAGATTTAAAATACTTGAATCATCCAATCAATCAAAATAAATAAAAAAAGAGACAAATTGGAATGATCAACTTACTTGATCCACTGATTTATTCTTCAAAGAAAATGCAAGAAGTCCAAATCTTGTTGTTAGCTATGGTTTTCTCCACCATAATGTCTTTTTAAATTTTTCGGCCCAAATGTCAAGGCCCTAGTCTCTTTTTCTGTTTCTTTCTCAGCAAAGAGCCTGAGGCGGCCGTTATTTTCTTTCGCTACAACTTTTAGCATCTTCGAACCTGAAATCAATATATAGTTGATCACATATAGTTTATCTTCTGTGACCTACAGCTAGATATATAGTTGATCACATTAATTAAAATCTTAGATATGCGAACTACAGAGGAGCCTGCTGAGAAAATGGTAGGTCGCAAATCAAAATTCTAGTGCGCGTGTCAGTGTACAAAGAATCTTCCAGGTCAAACTCTAAGAAAAAACAAAGAGTTTGTTCCGGTCAAAAACTTAAAAAACAAACAAAGAGAGGTTAATAATTCTGATAATTATAAAGGATTACGTTTGGTCACATTGACGGTATCAAATCTCCATTAATTAAAGAGAATTACATAGAGCCGCAAACTTTTTGCTGTTCATCATTTCTTGCTAGCTAAAGCACGGAATATAATAAACTAAAATATATATGCAGGTGAAACCTCACAAGTTATTTATTACTCCTGTTGGATTTCAAGGGGTTTGATCAGTTTTCAACAATGGAAGAAATGAGGAGGAAGAGATAACGAAGAAGAGAGAGTTCTACTTTCATTTTCACCCCCTTACGAGTTACAGCCCTAACTGATTTTAATACAGTTTTACTAAACAAATCCCACGACCACAAACTATTATAATTATAATTATGCCTTAGGACACCATAAATTTGATATATCACAAAATACTCATAATTAACTACTTTTCCAACAACTCCAATTAAATGTTATCCAAATATCGCCAACTGAAAAAGGTCAATAATAATATAGTGAAATTTGAGCATGTACCCATTAAAAGTACACTGCTTTTAATTTGAGGCAAGAAAAAGAAGATTATTATAGACAAGTCATGATGGCTGCTATGATCATGGCCATATAATTCTCAATTCGTGAATTTATGACTTCGGACGTGCAGTCTGCTTCAATGTTCAAACAAAAAAGTATAAGTGTACTTTCAGTATAAGAGAGAGGAGCTATCTTTTAGAGCTAAAGATTACAAGCTATAGCTGATGACTACATATGACTGCGATGGTCGAGTTACATTTCGTTTTCTAATTTCTGAAATTGGTAGCTACGTACGAGTTAAAAGAGAAAGGAGAAGCACTGAAATAATTTACGGAGATGAGGATCAATTATATGCGAAATATTTTTTGATACAGAGATTATTATATTTGCAACTAAATTATTACTTTGACTTGATGATAGATAATAAATATTTTTTTTGAAGTAGCAGATGAATAGTTTTATTAAATCAAATTAAAAAATATATATAATAAATATATGTTGATTCCCCTTTCCCGGTAATAAATAAATATATATAATAAAATCTATAATTTATATTATATTGTAGTTTTGCCATATATTGTGGAAAATTTTAAGTAATAGATACATCCGTGCAATGCGTTAAAATCTCGAACTTTAAGTTAAAAATGACGGTGATCAATTCGAACCATTCAATTTGTTCTCCATATTAAACTCTTGAAGAAAATCAATTTTTATATTTTTTTAAAATTTTTTTTTGCTATTTTTGAATAGAAAGAAAATCGTTACTATTGGACGATCCAATATCCTCCGGTCAAGCAACTTTATCTTGGCCCAAAAAAATAATATTTTTTTAAAAATATATAATTTAATTTTCTACAAGAGTTTTATATGAAAAATAAATTGAACTGTTCAGATTGATCATTTTTAATTTAAAGTTTGAGATTTTAATATTGCGTTGCATATTTGTGTAACGTGTTGCATATTTTTAGAGTTTGAATGAATTGAGACAATGATCTTTAAAAGAATTGAGACACACTAATTACATATAAGATTATTTCGTACATTTGAATAGTATAATACAAATATCAGAACACAATTAAAGTAAATATTGAGCAAAGTGATAAAACAGGATAATCTTCTTAAATCCTGGCGGACTGAAACGCCCTGATTAGAATTTCTTCTGAGCAAAGATGAAACGCCCGGATATGTATATATATGCGTAGTATTTCTACACTTTTTTGTATCGCAATGCTGCTGGTTAAATAGCAACAGAACGTAGAACGACAGTCTCAATCGTAAGGCCAGGTCCAAAGCCGAGAAGCACCCCATACTCAAGCCCTTCACCGGTAGTCGACTTGCCTTCCTTAACGGATTCTTTCCGCATTTCATCGAGAATAAACAGGACAGTTGGGCTCGACAGGTTTCCGTATTCGCTCAGCACCTTCCTTGAAAGGCGCAATTTTGTCTTGTCGAGCTTGAGTTTTGCCTCTACTTGATTCAGAATTGCTGGACCCCCCGGATGAGAAATCCAGAAAAGAGAATTCCAATCCGTGATACCCAAAGGCTCGAATGCTTCAACAAGACAACCTTCCATGTTTGCAGATATGTGCTTCGGTATTGTATGCGACAGAAAGATGAGGTTTCCAACCTCACGAAGCTGCATTCCGAGCTCCTCCATTGTGTTTAGAATCATGGTCTCTGTGGCAGAAACAATTTCAAACAGTGGATGCTCCACTTCCAAATCCGGATCCGCACCAACTATAACAGCAGCTGCACCATCAGAAAACAATGCTTGGGAAACAAGGAAGTCGGGGTAAGCTTCATCAGGACCACGGAACGCATGGAGAATGTTCTCAGAAGTAACGATAAGGACACGTGCGCCTCGGTTGTTCTCGGCGAAATCCTTGGCCAGACGTAGTGCACATGCTCCTCCATGACATCCTTGGTAGTAAAGCATGATGCGCTTGACTGTTCGAGGGAGCCCAAGAAGATGCACGAGTCGGGCATCAGCGCCAGGGCAGTCAACGCCGCTGTTAGTGGTGAAGATAAGGTGCGTGATCTTGGAGACGGGCTGGCCCCACTCCTTGATGGCAGCCAATGCAGCCTCTTTTCCCAGCTTGGGAACTTCCTCAACTAAAATGTCGAGTCGATCATCCAGAGACGGTTCCATGTTCGCAGCGATGTTGGGGTGCTCATTCAGGAATTCTTCTGTTGTATAAAGGTTTCTGCTTTGAATCGTGGTGCCCTTGCCTGGAGTAAATAAATACAAAATAACAGAGAATAAATCCAATGTTCCGCTAAACATTTGGGATCATGCTTGTCATTGGAAGTAATAATTAATTTAATAATAATTATTATTAATAAAAACTGTATTTTTTAAGAATAATAGAACTATTATAGTTGACTGAGAAAATCGATGTACGGTCATCTACAATTTCAAAATGAATAACATCCTATATATATAGTATTAGTAATTTGAACAAATATTTATTTAGTAAATGAAATATATATTGACTAAGAACAAGCAAAGAAAATGTATAATATTAAATGAAATATAAATTAAGGAAGGCCACATACAAATCTTTGCAAACTTTTTCTTGAGCTCAGTCAAGTGATCTTTGTTAGTGACCCTGAAGTAATTGTCAACCAAATAATCTGTAGATATCTTTTGAGGTGGAACTGCAGTGCCTACTGCAAGCACCGTAGCAAAACCTTGGGACCGTTGCTTTGTAAGATCCATGTTACAGCTACGGCTGTCAAAAGTATGATATGGCTTAAGTTGATAGAGTTGTTGCTAAAGAAAGAGAAGTTGTGGTGTGAGGAGAATGTAAGCAGGGAGATCGCCTTAAATAGAAGTATAGAACAACAACACAAGAGCGACCAGCTCGTACTTTGAAAAAGCGGCATCCTTTTATTTGATATGTTCAATTATAAAAAAAAATAAAAAAAAACATTTGAATTATTCAGTATATATTTTTTCGTTTCTTGTTTTGACCGGCTCTTCTGATGGAAAACAGTTAATATGGTGCATTTATTTGTTAATTTTTCTGATCAATCCCCGACAATTTAACAAATTGAGGTTATAATTAACTCTTCTTCTTTTTTTTTTTTGGAAAAAATGAAAACTGATTACGTTGTAACTCTAGTTTCCTTCTTTATGTTTTATTATTTTATGTTGCTTCGGGAGTACGATGGATAATTTTCGTTCTAATATTAACTTTTGACTTGTGCATGCCAACCAAGCAACAACAATTGAACACATAACATTTGCTGCTGACGTTTCCATAACATTCCAGGGAGAAAATGAATCAAAACATTTGACTGAGTTGTGCACATATCATTTTCGACCGAAGCTTAATTATAAAATGTTTCTTGTTATTTTTTCCAATCATCTTCTTTAAAATGTTCATTGGTTCTTTAAAATTGTTATAACTGGAAAACTATCTAGAAATATATTTATCACGTTTTTCATAAAGCGAAAGTAATAAAAAGTTGTATTTTTTTTTCATTTGAGTCATTTTATCAAATATGTAAAATATGTAAACTCTTTACAATACTACAATTGTTGTTATTATCGTGGAAGGAAAAACGCTTGTTCCGTGGACTCAAGCACGGAAAAGACGTCACTTCCGTGAATTACTCACGGAAAAACTTCCACGGTACTTTCATCGCCATAACAAATACTATTTTCGTAGAATACCACGGAGATAATCCTTTTTTGAGGAATTAAGCACGAAAATGATTCTACGGAAATAGTTTCACGTTTCATGGTTCTTACTTCCACGGAAATAATTTTAACAAGTCACGGAATAATTCTATTCATTCACATTATTAATTTTCTATTATTAATTAATTTACGAAGATTTTAAGAAAAATTATAATAGATGAACCCATTATTTCTGTCAGTAAAAGCACATTATTTCTGGCAGTAACACCACATTATTTGTTCAGTAACACCACATTATTTCTGTCGGTAACGCGAATTATTTCTATTAGTAACTTTTGATTATTACTGGCAGATTTAAAAAAATTAAATATATGAACTCATTCCTACACAAAATAGCATTCCTAATTTTTGTTTTGTTTTCCAATTGTCAGCTGATGACAAATTAAAATAATCAAACATTGAAAATAACTTCAGAAAAATAATATAGCGTATAAAAACACCAATTGAAAGTACATCAAATAAAAAAATACAGGTATTGAACTACCAAAATATAAACTCGTATATCAACTGCTATATTGCTATAATTCAAAAGCATATGATATCCTTGAGTTGGCTGAAAAATGAGACTATGACCCTACAAGCACAACATACAGTGAAGAACAAAAATTAGTATTATGAAACATCAAAATTTTATTTGTTTGTACTCAATTTTCACTATAAAAAGCTGAAAATTCATCTGAGGTAAAGCTACATGCACCCTCATAACTCTTTGAAATGGCTGAAAAATGGGACCATGATGATCCTATGAGTGAAATTAGTAATATAAATTAGTATGTTATCAACAAAGCAGTATCTCTCAATAATTATCTTAAATTCAATCTTTGTTACCTGAAAAATAGGATGTTGAACTCCCAACAAAGCAATACCTCCTAATATCAAATTTAAGAAAACATAATAGGTTTCTGGATGTTTGATTTGAACAAGGGAGAAAAATTAGAGGTGTAACAAGATATAGATAGAAGAGCCAATAAATATTAATTACCTAATTTATTTCTTCTGTTAGAAGAGCAAATATGACACCAACTGTAAAAATAAAATTAGAGTCATTATTTCTGTGAATAATGTCAATATTTCTGTGAGTAATGTCAATATTTCTGTAAGAAATATTGAAGTTCTGTAGTAATGCTAATATTTCTATGAGTAATGTCAATATTCGTGTGAGTAATAATGAAAATGAAGTCATAGTAAAATAATTACAACAACTAATGTGTAATAAAAAGAAAAGTTAGAGAAATAGTTGTTTGATTGACTTATATTACCATGTCTCATCGCCATGTCCTCGCATTCACTCTTTCTCGCGCCGCCGTTGCGTCTTCAGCCTCTTCATCTCTTTCTGATTCCCTCTTTACTGTGCTTCAGGTCCTCACTGACCGTCCTCTAGACCTCGAGATCTGTTCCTTGGCCGATCATATTGTTTCCACGAGGCGGGAGCTCCAGGAGAAAAAGGAGGCGAGGAGAACAAAGGAGGTGAGGAGAGGACGATGACTAGGTTAACTAAAAAGAAAATAGGAATCCAATCGTTCCTTAAAAATGAATGGAGTGAAACAGGCGGCATCTCCAATTTTTTTTGGCGGAGATTGAAATTTCATTTAGGTTAAAGAAATGAATTGTTATGGTTGAAAACGAAAGAGGCGGGAAAATGAATTGGAAAAGAATGTGTGTGACAGAGTAGAGTATTTTCGTGAAAGTCTGTATTTATTTTCGTGAAATAGAGAGTTCTGGAGTATTTCCGTGAAAAAGTAGATTATATTCCGTGGATTTTATTTCCGTGCAATTTTTTTTGTGGACTTGTCTATAGAAATGATGAGCGATACGTGTCAATCTCTTTATTTCCGTAGAATTCTAGTAGTGTTATAATACAGAAAGAAATCCCAAAGCAGCAACTAAATTCTCCCTAATTAAATCGGCATATAACCGTAGGCTAACAAAGTTACAAATTCAAGTTTTTAACGTGTGGTAAGAGGGTTTAAACGGCAAAATTCATGGGCTTCTCTGAGCATTTCATCGAACGTGTGCAAAGCATGGCAATATTGAGGAGACATGTGCTGCATGAACTGTTAGAAACGAGTTACAACGGCAAGTAATTACAAAAAACGAGTAATAAAAACGTGGTAAAGCTAGGTGAAAAGGTCGGCATGGTTACAAAGTCTGAGATCGTGCGTGAGAGAAAGAGAGAGTTTGGGTGGTTGCGGGAAAGTATTTATTAGTGTTTTTAAAATGGGTCGGATCCGGATGAGATGGATTTTGGTGGGACAGATCAACGAATTAGTATGGATTTATTTTGGAGGGTTAGATTGTGATTCGTCTTAGATTTGTCGGATCAGACGGGTCGGTGGGGCGGAGTGGGTCAAGAATGAGACGGGTTGGTTGTTTTTTTTTTCAAAATTCAAAAGTAACCAAAAAAATCTAAATAAATTCTCAAAAATTCCGAAAATTCAAAAATAATTATTAAAAATTTATATTCTTAACCATTTTTTTTTTTCGAAATTTTTTGAAATTTTTTGAAATTTCTGGGTTTATCTAGTATTGGATCAGATCTGCATGGATATTACGGGTCGGATTCAAGATGAGTTTTTTCAAAAAAAATTTGTCCGCACCTATTCTAGACACGTCGATTCTAACATATATGAATTTTCACATATTTAGCCATGGGGTGGGTCAGATAAGGCCGTAAATATACACACAGTTTAAAACACTAGTATTCAGTATTCACCATCGTTAACGTTAATCAAGCTACAATATACACACAGTTTGAGATTGTGTGTGTGTGAGAGAGAGAGTTTGGGTGGTTGTGGGAAAGTGTGACAAGGTGCCCAGAGGGGGTCCGAGTCTGCTATTATTTTGGGTTGATTGTAGGATCCTTTTCTTTATTTCTATCCATCAGGGTTAACAGTTAAGTAGCAATTTAGATTACTGAGTGCTTCTTTTTAGAAAATTTATCGTGATTTTATGTACAATAGAGTATTTATTAATATGTATAATTTAGTTTATATAATTTGTTTTAATTTATAAAAACTTGAAGGATAAAATTACAAAAGATTAATTTCAAAACCTTGTTGAGATTTTTTAAAAGTAATATGTTGCTTTCTTTTTAAGATATTTCAAAAAATTATGAAATAAAAAACTCAGTTAACAAATTATATCAATATCAGTGATAATTCCTTATCATCTTCTATTTTTTTTTATTTTATAGTCTTTGCCAATAAAAGATTATTTCGCCAATGAAGATGGACTTTTGTCTAGATATTATATAATATCTAGATAACAAGTGTGAAATCTGAACCATTATTTGAAAATAAACGGTGGATAAAAATGAATAATAGAATCCACTAATTGACCATAATAATAGCAGATTAGGACCCTTTCGCCGATTACTTTGTTATTAATTAAGGTAGGGTCTGTCAATCTGTCCGATCTTTCCTTTTGTTTTTTTTTTTCCTTTCCTTTCCTCTACCTTTTATATTTTTACTGAGCCGCGCCACAGTTCAAACGAGTTTCACGGAATCGGAGTTCAGACGGAAAATAAATGATAATTGAAAGTTAGGAAGATTACTATTTGGTCCAATTCTGAATTTTCACTAACTTTCAATTCTCATTTATTTTCTGTTTGGACTCAGATTTCCGTGAAATTTGACTCGTTTGAAAGATCTTTAAATGATCTATAATTATTATCTATTTTTTTTAGTTCTGGAATGTTATATTATAGCCATAACTATGTTATGAGAACTCGGATTTAACTGAAATTTGGTCTATATAACAGTATACCAAAAGTTTCTTAGTTCCATCATGACTCCGTGAATAAATTCGTTTTGGATTATTAGCAATTTAATGTTTGAAAAATTCAAGATTAGTACTGTAGCGATAGTAATAAATGCTCACTTTCATACTACAAATTTAATTGATAAAAATTGATTCGTAGAATCCTTTTTATAATATCGTTAAGTTCATAATATTTTTATGAATTAAAATGTTGTGATTAATTTCAGCTTTATAATAAAGTACATTTGCTCAATAATTTTTATACCTGCATTTTGGTCTTACCAAACAATTAAGCTTTTGTTACTAAAAATTAGTTCATATGTTGAAATGTAGTTTCAATATGTCTGTGAGAAATATCATTTGATAATTTAATATTTTTCAAAGATGAAATTAAGTATTTTGTGGGATTTAATTGAATATTTTGTTGATAGTGTATCTCAAAGAAGTGTGTATTTATATATTATGAGGAATGCTTTTTTGCGTTTTTTATGTTATCATTAAGTGCTGAATAAAGTATACAATTAGATTTCCTTAATTATTGTTTATATATATTAGAATACTTTTTCCCCACTGACATTTTGTAATCACTCTGATCAAATGGACCCAATTTGTATTTGAGATGTGGTATTAATAAACTTGAGACTTTGTTACTTCAATTAACTACCGTACGTTTTAATGATGTTATGAGTTGTAAAGTTCTATATGGAAAAAGAACTTACCACTGGAGTCTGGATATGTGACAAAATGGTTGCAATTACATTCTGCATTAAATGTTATCAAACAATATGCAAGTATAAAGATATTTAAGCTTGCAAGTGCTTCACGTATTAATTGCTAAATTAGGTACTTGTCTATTCGATGTCCTAATTGCTAGTATTATCATTTGATAACCCCAACCAGCACGATTAACCATAACTTCAAAATAATGCAGTTAGCAGCCGAACACTGATGTCGACGCGCCTTTTTATTTATTTATTTTCTAATAAATCTAACAACTTGAAATGAACCAGCTTTTGATACAACAACAATTAACAGCATGTTCTCTGTACGACAGGATAAAATTTTGAAACTCATAGAGTTTTTTTTTATATGAACATATAAAGTTAATTCGATGAAGTTGTGTTTATCTCTCATCATTATTGATATGGTATAGTACAATCTGATTTTACGGGTTTTGTTAAGGAGGGAAATTTTTTCATATTTTTTATGTAGTTTATTTTAGGAAGAATTTATTTATTTTAAGATTTGATTTCATTTTTATTACAAATAGATCATTTTTTATCTTGAACTTCTTTTTTTGTACGTACACTTATTTCCACTTAGCTACTCCCAGAACATGCAAGCTCCGGCGCGATATTTTTTTTAGAGAAAAAATATTAAGCTGTTCTGTACCAGGGCCAAGGGGGATAATAAGCTGTTGGTATCTCTGGATGGGGCACCTTAATTTTGTCCAAAATATTACGTAAGAGTGTCGCTGACGTCCCTTTGTTTCAAGCGATGGTATGGGCATCAGGGCATGCCACTTGGCATTGTGGAAGGAGTTTTGCCTTGATACGTAAGAGGGCAGTTGACGGCCCTTTGTTTCGAGAGATGGCATGCATGGCCATGCCATCTGGCATTGTGGCAGGAGTTTTATCCGGCATGGCCAGCACTGGATGGATCCACCATGAATTTGATCGTGGGTGAGTCTCAGTTATTGCGGGCAACAATATAAGAGGTATCGTCAAGATTTAATCCTACCAAATAAAGAGCATGCTCTTGTCTCTTGAGATGGGCTACAACCAGTGGAGAAGCGCCGACATTGGCCAACATCATGAAGAAACTTTTATTGATTCAAATTTCAATAGACATATTTATATACGCGTGTAAACGGATCAGATATAAACATATAATGATTTTATTATATTTATATTTATTATAATTTTTTTTGGATACATATTCGAATACGATTAGTTTTGGTTATGAATATTTAACAGATATCCGGATATTAATTGGATATTAGACGAATACGGTTATGAATATGGATATATTTTAAATATTAAATGAAAATATTTTGTGTCATTAAAAAATATTATATACTATTTTTGATAGAATCATTAATTATAATAATTAAATATTAATTATAAAAGTTAAATATTAATTATCATTATATTAGTAATTCAAATATATCAATGAACTATAAAAATATGACACATGAGTACAAATTAGATATAAAATTAATTAAATTTGTAATATATGCTAAAATTTTAATAAAAAATTTCAGATCTATATATTCGGATAAAATAAGATAATATCGCATATAGATACCGTCGGATAGGGCTGCAAGAAAAGTTCATAATTCATAATTCATAATTTGTTCGGTGTTCGATTTGATTTTAGTTTGAATTCGATTCGTTCGATTAGACTTTTTTTGTTAGTTTGATTTGAGTTCGGTTCAATAATTTTTTAATGAACTAGTTCGAGTTCAATTCATAATAGTTCGATATGTAGTTATTTGCATATATTTTTAACTATTTAGGTGATAATATATGCAATAATATAATTATTTTATTTTAAAATTAATAAGATATTATTAATTTATTATCAAATTAATAAATATTAGTTAATTTTTTCGAATTTTAATATAAAATTAATAAAAAAAATAATTATTTTAGCTCTAATTATTTATGATAATAAGAAAATAAATATAAAAAATTAAATAATTGAGAGTTTAATTTCAGTTTGAGTTCGATTTAGTTTGAGTTTGATTTAGTTTGAATTCGATTTGGTTCGAAATAATTTCAAATAAAACTCAAATACTAGTGAGTTCGATTGAATTTGATTCATTTGCAGTCCTACCGTCGGATAATGTTGAGTATTGATGGATAATAGCTAAATGATTGGATACGTATAATTAATATCTAAATCATATTCTTATTAGTTTTTTTTTAATATGGATAATGATATCTTTATATACATATAGGAATCATTTTTTTTTAATCGGATCACGGATAAAACCGACTAATTTACTATCCGTTTTCACTCTAACTGTGATAAATAAAAAATGCAAACATCAATTTGCTCTTATCGTGTCACAACTCAAGCACCAATTTGCTTTCACTAATTGATTGGGGATGATGGATCAGAGAATACTCTCAACTTTTGGCTTTTCAAAGGATTGAGATCGGCCACATCAAGCCTTTTTTTCTCTTTTTGCCGAGAAGGAAATATAGGATAAGGAGGAACTTGGCTTCTTTCAATGTCACATTCATACACATTCATGGTGACTATCGACCACAAGTTCCGCAACTAAGGGCTCAAATGTTTTTCTTTTATTCAACATAACTATCAAAAACCCTAACAAATGACACAACCATTTTATCTAAAAAAAATAGAATTTTGGGACTTCCTGAATAGTAATTATAATTGATATACTCGTTTTGATGATTATTTTTAACATAGAGCTAGAAAAAAATAAAAATTAACTTTAAATTATATGAAGAAAAAAATCTTAATGGAAAAATAGATAAAGAGGAAAGGAGAAGAAGAAATGTTAGCTGCTGGTGAAAAGAGGAAGGAAAAGGAAGAGCTACGACGTCAAGTAGAAGAGAATACTGCTAGGAATGATCGAATGAGAGAGAAGAAGACCTACTTTTAATAACACATTTGGAACCAATTTTTAAATAAAAATTATTTCTAAAAACTTTTCAAAGTCGGTTTTCAAGTAAAAATCAGTTCTAATTATAACTCTTTAGAGTCAATTATTATCTAAAAATCAATTATAAAGGAAGACTTTTAGAGCTTGTTCATAAAAAACTAGTTCTAACTATAACTTTCAGAAATGATGACGACGACGACGACAACAACAACAACAAAGCCTTTAATCCTAAATAAATTAGGGTAGGCTAGAAATGAAACTCAATCTGAAAGTATAAGATTAAAGATCTCAATATCAATGATAATAATGATGATGAAAAAATACTAATAATAATATTAAATAAATAAATACTACTACTAATAAATAAATATATAAAATAAAAATGATAATGATAATGACGATGACAATATGATAATAATAATGATAATGATACTAATAATATACTAATAATAATAAAATAGTATAATAAATCTAAATTATAAAATATATTTTTAAATCCTAACTTATAAACTCTAAGATCTTAAAATTTAGGAACTGAAATCTATAATTCTACCACTAGACTCTAGCTCCTAAATCATGGTTCTGGTACATTAATCTTCATATTCTAAGCACTACAATCCAAAGCAAGCTCTTTGAATATATTTTATTCCTTAAAATCCATTTTTATTACTTTCTCTCATGTCATTCTCGATCGATCTCTTCCTCTTCTTGTGTTTTCAGGGCGACTTAGAATACAACTGCGTACTGGTACCTCAGGAGGTCTTCATTAAATATGATCAAATCATCGCAAATGGTGTTGGACTAGTTTCTCTTGAATTGGTGCTACCGCAAGTTTGTCCTGTATATCATCATTTCTAATTTAATCTCTCATTTGTATTTTAGTTACACTCATTTTCTGGATGTTGTCCTTTTGTAACCCAGTATTCTGCATCATATATCATCGCGGGTCTAATCGTTGTCATGTAAAACTTATCTTTTAGTTTATGTGAAACCTTCTTATCACATAGAATATCAAATGTTTGTATCTATTTCACCCATTCGACTCTTATTCTATGACTAACATATTCATCGATTCCTCCATCACTCTGCAATATCGATCCCAAATATTAAAATATGTCATTCATTGGCACTACTTATCTATTCAAACTAATATTTTCATCATCTGACTTGTCCCCGCTGAACTAACATCTTATATATTTGATTTTAGTCCTACTAAGTCTAAAATCTTTCGATTCTAGAGTTTGTCTTCACAACTCTAGTTTCTGATCGACTTTAATCATGCTCTCGTCAATCATCACCACATCATCAGCAAAGAGCATGCACCAAGTAATGTCTTCTTGTATATCATTTGTGATCTCATCCATCACTAAGGTGAAAATATATTGATTCAATGTTGACCCTTTGATTTAATCCCATCTTAATAGAAAATACATTGGACTCGCTGTCATATGCTCTGACATAAGTCACAACATTTGTGTACATATCCTTATTAAGGGTAACGTATATATTGGGACTCATTTCTTTTCAAGAGCTCATCACATGATATTTATTAGTATTTCATCATACGCTTTCTCCAAATCAATAAATATCACATGTAGGTCTTTCTTCTATTCTCGATATCTCTCCATGAGCTATCTTATTAAGAAAATCGTCTCCATGGTGGACCTCCCAAGCATAAACCAAACTGATTTTTAAAAGCAGTTGTCAGTTTTCTTAAACGATACTCGATCACTCTCTCCTAAAGCTTCATGATATGACTCATGAGCTTAATTCCTCTATAATTAGTATAACTTTGAATATCTCCTTTATTCTTGAAGATTGGTATTAATATACTTATTCTCCAATCATCAGGCATCTTATTAGATCGAAAAATGATATCAAATAGCTTAGTGAGCCACACCATTACTACATCTCTGAAACATCTCCATACTTCAATTGGGATGTCATCGGGTCCTAACGTCTTATTTGTTTTCATCGTTTTTAAAGCTTTTTTTTAGCTCAGACTCTTGAATTCTCTGAACAAATCGTCTGTTGGTGCCAGTAAATGAGTCGTCCAACTCAGTCACGATTTTCTCACTCTCTTCATTGAACAACTTGTTAAAGTATTTTCTTCATCTGTTCTTAATTTTATCATCCTTCACCAAAATTCTATCAGCCTCATCCTTAATGTATTTAACTTGATTGAAATCTCTTATCTTCCTTTTTTGAAGCTTAGTCATCTTGTAAACATCATTTTCGCTTTTTTTTGTATTTAGTTTTCGATACAGCTCTGCATATGTCTGTCCCCTTACTTCACTCACGACTTTTTTTAGTTCTTCTAATTTTTTTTGTATTTTTGTATATTTTCATCACTCATGTGGTGATGTAAACGTTTATAGCATTCGTTCTTCTCACTGATCATCTTTTGTACATCATCATTCCACCACCAAGTATCTTTAGGTTTACGTTTATTTTCTCTGATTACTCCAAACACCTTTATAGTCACCTTCCGAATATGAGTCGACATCTCATCCCACATATTATTCGCATCTTCACATGCGTTCCACGGTCCTTCTGCAATAACTCTATCCTTAAACACCGAGAAGCATCCCCTTTGAGTTTTCACTACTTCATTCTCATGATTTTCGTGCCTCTATCTCGCCGAACGTGTACCTAAAAATGAAAGTCAGCCACCAAAAACTTATATTATGTGATGACACGCTCGTCAAGTATAACCTTACAAAGCATGTAGTATGGTCTCTCTTCCCTTCTAGTAAGGATAAAATCGATCTGGCTCGAGTGTTGGCCACTGTTGAAAGTAATTAAATATGATTTTTTTTCTTTCTAAAGAAGGTGTTCACTACCATAAGGTCGTAAGCTATAGAAATGTTTAATATTTCTTCTCCTTCTTGGTTCTGTTCGTCATATTCAAAACTCCTATGTACCCTCTTAAATCCCCTTCTAGTTGTGCCAACATGACCATTAAGATCTCCTTCAATGAAAAGTTTTTCACTACTAGACACTCATTTAACCATGTTCTCTAAGTCTTTTCAGAATTGTCTCTTGATGTCATCGCTCAAATCTACTTGTGGAGCATACGCACTGATGAAGTCAATATGAAATCTCCAATAACCAATTTAATCATGATGATCTTGTCCTCTTATTTTCTAACTGTGATAACTTCATTCTTAAGTCTCTTCTCAATTAAAATGCATACACCATTTCTGCTTCATTTTTTCTATGTACCACAGTTTGAAACTCATATTTTCCACTTCCTTAGCCTTCTGACCCATCCATTTAGTCTCCTAAATGCATTAGATATTCATATGTCTCCTAATCGCGATATCAACTAACTTTCTTATCTTACCTATTAAGGACCCTACATTCCCCGACTAGCTTTTTTTTCCCTTCACACTCATCGAGTCAAGTGCGAAGACCACTCATCATGATGATCTGGCCCTGGCTCGCTTATCATTACATCCGGGTTCACATATGGAGCACCACTAAGGCGGTGACGACCCGACCTTTGTTCTCTTATCACCATATTTGGGTTCTAATATGACGCATTGCTAAGAGGGTGGCGCCTTAATGAAATTTGACTGGATTTTATTTTCATAAAAATCGACTGTTTTAGTGCAAGGTTCGCCACACCCACCATAACTCTCCTCCTTCATCCTGACTTGGATCAAGCTGTGCAGAAACTAATCAACACAGGCGGATTTTAACTATAACTTTTAGAAACGAAAATTTTAAAAAATTGGTCCTAAATTCTTCAAATGTTTTTTTATTGAGAACCAAATATCACACTAAACATTAAAACCTTGTTGTTATAAAAAAATCAGTTCTAAAGATTTTATCAAATATATAATTTTGCCGTCATAATCTTTTAGAACCGATTATCCATTTAATTAGTGTTAAATACGTGTTTCTAAAGCCTTTTGTAGTGGGTATTTCATCCATCAAGATTATAAAATATGAATTTTAATATACATGATACGCGGATGTATATACGATAATACATATATAGTTTTATTTCATAAAAAATATAGACCATATATGAAAGATATACATATAAATTATGCAAAATAGTTTGGGTAACTAAGTGGTAGAGTGTAGAGACTTGAAGACGGGGCGGTCCGCAATGGTCCGGTCCAAACTCCTCTGAGCCACAGGTAAAGACGGGTCACGGGTCAAGGGTGAGCACGAGTGGGCGATCCGGATTAGAGCAGTCCAAAACTAGAAAATTCTGACTCAATCCGTGTTGGACCTCCACGGATAGGACCCTTACAAGTCGGGACGGGTCTTTTTTTTTGCAATTTCAGAAAAAAAAAACTAAAAAATTCTTCAACCCAATGGCATGACAACAATGTAGTGGTGCCTCCACTCAGCGGCATCGTTGCTGCCATGTAGCGACACCAACAATACATTACCGTCTCCACCTAGCGGCACTGCCACTGCCATGAAGCGCCACCATGTAACATCGTCATGCAACACCGCCAACAATGCAGCGTTGTCTCCAACCAGCGGCGCCGCTACCGCCATGCGCCGCCGCCATGCACGAGTAGCATAAGTAGCGCGGGTAGAGAGGGGGTGCATCCGGGTAGGCACGGGTCCGAGTTCGGGTAAGCACGAGCAGGTACATGTAGGTACGTAATTAATCTAGATGGGTCATGGGTAGGCGCAGGATGGGTCTAGGCGGGTCATAGATAGGCATGGGACGGGTTAGAGGGGATCAATGTGAGAATTTTCAAACTGAAACCTTGCTAGGATCAGATTTTTCTCGAATTCGGGTCATCCATGAGTCTCACACGGTCCGAGATGAGTCACGATCATGAGTTTTCATGAGATGGGTTGATCCATTCGGGTATTTTAATAATCCAGTAGAGTGTTTAGTTAGCACCCTGAAGTTGTTCACCCTGAAAATTCGAGGAATTAAAAAAGGAACAATTCGGCCCAATAAATTTAAAAATTCAGTAAAAATTTTAAAAACCCTAAGAGGCTTAATTCGAGTCCAAAAAAATCAAGGAAAAAGAAGAATTCATAAAAATGCTCAAAAATTAAAATTCTTAAGAAAAAAATTAAATGTCAAATCCCTAAAAATTCAAATTAAAAAACTTTTCCAAACCTAAAATCTCAAATCTCCAATTTTATGGCAAAATCAAATTCTTCATAAAATTTTGAGAATTTTTATATATTAATTGATATTTTTGGAGTTAGAAAAGTCAAAGAAATTATAAATTATAAATTAATATAATAAAAATCAATTGATCAAGCGTTAAAAATTAATTTATGCTTGATTATGTGGCAAAATGGTAATTAAAAATTACCATAATTTTTTTTATATTTCAAAGAATTTTTGAGCAAATTTTGGTACAATTTACACAAAGAGATCTATGAGAAATAATTTAAAATAAAATAGAAAATCATCAAATAGAGGGCTCCAATTAAAAATCAAAATGGAGAGGGGCCAAATTTAAATTTTCCCGGTTGCTATAGTAACGCTGCTACAGTATGCGACTTTCTTCATGGTCTCAAAACTGAAAATGGTGATGATGGTCCCATACGATAAAAACTCATATATATAATACCATTATTAAGAGCACGAAGAGGAGAACACAAATAGATGAAGAACTCGCGAAATAGTTGAGCGATTTGAGAGCAAACTGAAGGAGAAGTTTTTGATCCAAAAATGATCAAATTAATACTTCAAATAACTTCTTCAAACTCACAAGAGATTGTTTGAGGATTTGGTTGAATATCAAAAGCTCCAAATTGGCGAGACCATGAACTCACAAATTGGGTCCAAAACTGAATTGCTCAAACTCTATATTAAAGTATTCTATTGATTGAATAAATATTGTAGATCAATTTCTAGGGTCAATTAGATACTAATAAAGATTTGAAACATGAGAAATTCTAAAGAAATGAAGAGAACGACCATGGGGCTTGAAATCGGATTTGAAGACAAATATGGGTCTCAGGTGCATAATTGGGATCCAGTAAGGGCTAAAATATAAGAAGGGAGTGGCAAGAACGTGTTTAAAACTCTAGAACCATCTAAAAGTATCTAGAATCCTTTGGTGACCAAGTGGTAATTGGGGATGATAAATTTATAAATTTTCAGCAAATAAAATAAACTCCACTTATACTCCACTTCTGCTCTCAGCTGTTAGAATATATTTAAAACACTTAGAACTGATCTAATACACTACAAAACATTCAAGAGAATATGGGAAGATGAATGAAGAGAGTTGGTGCATGAATTGATCAAATGAAATTCAAACCGATCTCATACACACATCTATCATCCTATAGACCTATTTAAACCCCTCTCATCTTTCAAACATAAGAAACACAACCTATCATAAGCTTAATATTAATCCAAAACGTTGCCAAAACCAATTGAAGCTCAAATTAAACACAAAATAAAATCTAATCTTTGAATATAAATCAAAATCAAACCTAAAGATACAAGATTCAATCAATTTCTCTTCTACTCAAGACACAAATTAGATCTAGGTAGGTGTCTATCTTGTAAATATAGATATTAAGAGTGTATTAGAGCTTATAATTATGATTTGTGTAATAAAGATAAAGTTTTGATGTGCAATATCAATTTTTATTCTTTTCTTTGATGTTTTTAAGTTGTAATTTGATCTTCTTCATTTTTTTCTTTTCTCTTGGCTCAAATATGCATATAAACATCATTGAATGTTAGATGGAGACTAAATGATGTATTTAAATCATTCAAAATCAGCCCTAAAATGGTTAAAAATGTAATAAAAAGAAAATGAGATGCGATCTGCTTCAAATCTTATAAAACTTTCAAATCACATAGAAATAAGTCATATGAATCTACAAAGAAATAAGTTTTGATGTGCAATATCAATTTTATATTTTTTTTTATTTTTCTATAAAAGGTTATAGCCTTTCTAATTCTGAAAAAGAGCAAGTTATGGTAACATCCATTTCCTCTTTTGCTTCTTCATTTTTTTTCTTTTTTCCTTTTCTTTTGGGTTATATCTGTATACAAACATCATTGAATATTATATGGAAGCTAAGTGATGTATTTAAACAATTTAAAATTAATGAATCCCTTATAAACACAAAATCAGCCCTAAAATGACTGAAACTGTAATAAAAGGAAAAATATGATGAGATCTACTCCAAATCTTATAAAACTTCAAATCAAAATATATATATATAATTGTCATGTACAATTATATTTTTCCCGGTTGTTGTTTCGGTAAATTTATACGACGTGTCCAACACATTATAAATTCAATCTGGTTTTGCTTCTTGTCATCTCTATGACAAATATAATTTAATTATATCATATATAATTAATTATAACCATCTTATTATTAATTAAAAATAATTTATAATTAATCAATAAGATTCTTCGATTAACTCCTATACGGTGTGACTCGACAGGATCCGTATTATGTTGATAAATAGAGTTAAAACGGTGTAACTTCTATAATCATAGTAGACATCTGGCAGAATGCACTATGACCATCCAATTACACACATGATGATGTACTGTACAATATCATGATCCAGTAAACTATTTACTTGTATTTAATTCTTTTGTCTCATAGCTATCAGATCAGTTTCAAGGTAGATATGTGTGATCCTTGCAAACTTAATCTTTTCTTGATCCTGAGTAAATTATCAAATATAATTACTCTTGTAATTATACTGCTAGCAGATAATCTTACTCTATCAAGAGCCCAATGATGCTATAACTCGTATAGAAATACGATGAACAATAGTACTTTTGGCAAACCATCTCTTCCTCCGCATAAGTTATGTATACCGAAGAGCTACCTTTATAGCCACCTTTTACGGATAACGTTTGGTAGAAATCACATACATATATATCTTATTTAGGAAATATGAATACCTCATACTTTAGAATTTAACACTGAACGAAAATATTAATGACACGAACACAATTTCATTTAATGTTTCATTCGGGGTCTGTCAAATACGATGTTCATAGAACATCTATCTATGTGATTAAAATGACAACTCTTTGTCTATGGTCTGTAAAACTTGACCATCATTTAATCCACATACTAACCTGATAGCGGTTAATTAGTATTCATGCTAATTACCTTGGTTAGTGACTTTTAAGAGTATATTCTATATTATGAAGTTTCATAATTTCAGTCATAAACTCGGAATGATTCATAAATTCAATATTACTCAAGGAAATAACATATCATTTAAATATCCAATTCATGAATAAAGCTTTATATAATAAATTTATCGTGTTATTGACTTCAAGATTATTACAAACTAACAATCTACCACTTAAGCTTGGAGTCAATCATATTGAGCCTTACTTTATACAAATCTCTTTATTCTATAAATCTCTCAGATTTAAAGAAAAATCTCACAGCCAATCTACTATGTGTCTCAAACCCATAGAAGATATGTGCAACTAGTGCTTGGTTTGAGGTAGAGATCTTGTAAGTGGATCATCTGTGTTGTTGACGGTGTTAATTTTACAAATCTTTACGTCGCCTCTATTTATGATTTTTCGTATGAGGTGATAACGTCTGTGTAACACTTACCACGAGCTCTGAGTCAACACTATAGATGAGAAATATATCCTTAGTTTTCTTAAGTACTTAAAGATATTGTTTGCAGCATTCTAGTGCTCTAAGCCTGGATTAGCCTGATATCTACTCGTCACACTCCAAGCGTACGAGACATCAGGGCGAGTGCACAACATGGCGTACATTATAGAGCTAATAGTTGAAGCATATGGTACTCTACTCATTATACTTCGCTCATCAGTTGTCAAAGGATACTGAGTCTTGCTAAGTTGTGCACCATGATTCATTGACATAAATCCTTTCTTGAAATTCTACATGCTGAACTGATTCAACACTTTATCAATGTATGTGTTTTGACTTAATCCAATAAGTCTTTTAGATCTATCTCTATATATCTTTATGCCTAGTATATAGACAACATCGCCCAAATCTTTCATTGAGAACACTTTCTTTAATGAAAATTTGGCTAATTACAATAAGGGAATATCATTTCCCATTAGTATATCGTCCACATAGAGGATTAGAAAAGCGATGACACTCCCACTAGTTTTTCTATATACACAAGGTTCTTCTTCGCATTTGATGAAGTCAAACTTTCTAACTTCTTCATCAAATCGAAGATTCCAACTCCGTGATGCTTGTTTCAATCCATAAATGGATCTAAGAAGCTTAGATATCTTCCCAGCATTCTTTGGATCCTCAAAACCCGTGGGCTGTATCATATGCACGTCATCTTCTAAATTTCCATTTAGGAAGACGGTTTTGACATTCATCTGTCATATTTCATAATCATGAAATGCGACAATTGATAGGAGTATCCGAATTGACTTAAACATAGCTACGTATGAATAAGTTTATCATAATCTACGTCGAGAATTTACTTGAAACTTTTCACTACTAGTCGTGCTTTGTAAACAGTCATATTACCATTCATGCATGTTTTTTTCTTTTAAAAACTCACTTGTTAGCTATGAGTTTTACCCCAACAGGTGGTGCAACTAGGTTCCAAACCGTATTGTCATACATGGAGTGTATTTCGGATCTCATGGCCTCCAGTCATTTATCAGAGTCGGGTCTATCCACTGCTTCCGCATAGGTCGGAGGATCTTCAGCATCAAATACTGAGACTTCATGCAGTTCCATGTACCTCTCAGGTGCATGGACTGTCCTATGTGACTTTCGTAACACTTATTCTTCAAACTATCGAACTTCATCCACATCAGTATGCAGATTTAGTTCAGTTTCAACTAGGGTTGAAGCAGATGAGCTCGGGACTAGAACCTCTTCCACAACTATTTGTGGATTTAGTTCTTCCAAATGCTCATTAGCCGAAGAATCAAGTGGTGATTTTATCTGATCAGTATCAGATATTGTATTGTGTGATGTATCTTGAATTTCTTCAAGTATTATATTAGTCTCACTACTTCCTTTTGCGAGAAACTCTTTCTCCAAAAATATACCATGACGAACAACAATTATCTTGTTCTCGGACTGATAATAGAAGTAATATCCTTTCGTTTCCTTAGGATACCCTACGAAAAAATATTTGTCAGCTTTATGTCCAAGTTTGTCAGACGTCGGACGTTTGACAAATACCTCGCAACCCTAAATTTTAAGATAAGACATATTTGATATCTTACCAAACCATAACTCGTATGGAGTCTTTTCTACTGATTTGGATAGAACCTTATTTATTGTTAATGCAGCAGTTTCTAGTTTATGTCCCAAAATATTTTTGGGAGTGTGGTATTACTCATCATGCATGAGCAACCGGGTAAAATCATTAACATTTGGTTCTTGTCGGCTCCACTGTAATCAACAAGGCATTATCTAGGATTTGTGGTCTGAAATCCTATAGTTCCTTCTCCATTAGATACGACATGATTCGGGGAGCTGAAGACGCTGCATATGGATAGAGAAGATTCATTGTAAAACTTATCAAGTAGAGTTACTGAGAGAGGGGAAGAAGAGAAGTCAGAAATGGAGCGAGGAGCGAGAAGATAGAAGAGGAGATAGACTTGAGAGACGGAGAAGAGAAAAAGGAGACAAAGGGAGAAGAGATTTAAGAGCGGAGTAAATTCGCCCGTTGTCCACATATTTTACTAACGGAGAGTTCAATTTAACATAACAAATGTCGGATGGTATAGTAGAACTATAATTTTGCAAACAAAAATAAAAAGGAAACTCCACACGTTTAATCAGTTAGGAATTTTTTTATTTTTTAATTGTCTGGTCTTAATTATTTTACATCATGAAACAATTCCCCATCTAATATCTGTGTATCAACATCATGTAGGTTAACATATAGTTGTCAGATTGACGATAAACGAATTCAAAAACTACTCCGAATGAAGTTATACTAAACTGTGTGTGGACAACAGATAATGATCCAGTTTATATGTGAAGATCAGTAGTTGTTGCCAACCCGATGGATCTTGTCAAATTATAGGCTGTTTGGCAAGAATATTAGAAGTTACATTTTTCTGAATTAAAAATTCAATGTAACCTTGTCAAAACTATTTGAGCATGACTTATTGGTTGCTGGCCCCCAGCCCACGGGCTATATTAAAAAAAAAAAAAAAAGAGAAACTTCCTTTCAAAAAATTTCTTTTGTTATTATTGACGTTGTCTGCCGGTTATGACCGTGAAATTGACAGCTCATTTTAAATTAATAATTGTTTTACAGGCATACTAGTGAAATTTCCATACACAAACGCAAATAGTATGCTCAAAAAAAAAAAAAGATAATGTGTTATTCGATCAATTGAACTATTGTCGCCACCGTCAATTGCATCAAATTAATTTTTTGGTATATATGATGAAAAATTAATATGCTTTGGAATAACATAACCATAAACAGCATCGATAGACTACTCAAACACATAATTGATGCGTTCATCATTTTTATTTCTTAAGAACGCATATTTTTTTTGGCAAATATCAGTTATATAATGTATGAAGAAGGATAGATTAACATTTTGATTCAATTTCATGATAATAAACATGACAATATGCCGAGACAGATGTAGGATTTTGACTGAAAAATCAATAATCGAATTGCATTAGTATATCAATTTCAAACTCATTAATTAATCGAATACTAAATAAAAAAATTAACAATTCAACATATATTCTTAACTACTAAAAAACTATCAAAATAATGTTCTTTTGCATTTTGAATTTTTTTATATATTTTTTCATTAATCACGGTATTAAATATCAATGAAAGTAATCAAACAATTTGGGAGGGGGATAAATAATTAGATCCTGAGGGTCAGATTAGTAAAAGTTTATCCCAAAAGCACTATTTTTTAAAATTCAAGAATTCAGCAGACACTCTGGCCTACTTTGCATCTGCCCCTAATAATATGCACCTCTTAGAAGTTAAAAGAGGAGATCGCTTGACAATGGGTTATTTTGACAACGTTGATAATATATTTTTAAATAAATATGAAAAAATCTTAAAAATAGAAAATATATATATATATATATATATATTTTTTTTCTTTTATTTATAGATTGATATTATTTTAAATTTTATATAATTTTATTATCGTTTGGTAATCCATCAAAATTTTATGTAATTTACGATGATTTTAATTTAACGGTCATTAATGGACAATCAAAATGATGATAAAATTGTATGAAATTTGAATAAAAAACAATATCCCTATAATTTTTTTCTATTTTTTTGTTTTTAAATTTATTTAAAAACCCATTATCAAAATAGTCAGACCATATCCATATTTTACTTGTTCCGTGTGAATTGGTAATGACTACAGACGAATTGAGACGAGCCAGCCCAACTAAGCACATATTTGACCGATTTTTACGGAACTTCATTAACAAGATACTTTTCAATTTTCTTCCAATCATTCAACGCTGCCCATTTTATGCTTATAATTATTTCTCGAACAAATTCGAGAAATTAAACAGTTATTAGTTATTATATAAATAATTACAATTTTGAAATAAGAAGATATTTTTTCTGTAACGAGGATTGTAAATAAAATCCAATTTCCATAACGGAACTAAAAAAAAATAAAGCATATATTAGTTGTACCAAGTACCAACAGCTAGTCATAACTCATAACCGTGAAACTAATGTTTGTTAATACAATTAATGCTGGAGGTGCAGATGATGGAGGCACTAGCACTTCCAACTTCCAAGTTCCAACTGCGAAATTAAAGCCCGTTCAATGGATGCAGTGTGCAGTGGCCAGTGGGGATATTGGGTATTCAAAATTTCCTTGAAATTAGCTTTTTATATTACATTGATAATAATACGGCAACAGGGGGATTTATTTAGAGCAGGTAGCCAGGTACAGTGGATACAGTTGGCGCGCAGTGGGGATGGGGGTATTCAAAGCACAGGGTGCGTCTCAACTAGAGTATTGAAATGGACCGGACCGTCCGACCCGTCCCGGACCGAACCGTGACTATGGACCGGACCGGACCGTGCTCTATCACGGTCCGGTCCAACGGTGGGTCGGTCCTCCCTTCACCCGAAAATGGACCGTGCCGACCCATCCCGTGCCGATCCGTGGACCGGACCGGACCGGATCGTGGACCGTGCGGGACCGTGGACCGGACCGTGTAAAAATGAAAATAACAACTAGTGTTTTATGTGTAGTTTTAAATAAAATGAAAATAACAATAATTATTGGTGTAGTAAAAAAAATATTCTAGATAACATCAAAATATAATAACTATTATGTGTAGTTTTAAATAAAATGAAAATAACAATAATTATTGGTGTAGTAAAAAAACATGTTCTAGATAACATCAAAATATAATAACTCATCTCATTTTTAATTAAGCATGTTCATAAAAAAATTTCATTGTATTTCTAAAATTATAATTTTCTGAAATTTTATTTTTTTACAATTTTTTAATTTTTTTAATTTTTTAGTACTATTAAAAATAATAATTCGAATTAGTTAAAAATTATTATTAAAAATATGATAAATTAAATTTTTTTCTAATTTATAAAAAAAAAAATTTGGACCGGACCGGACCGTGGACCGTCCCATGGGGGTCCGGCCCCCGGGGGCCAACGGTGGGACGGGTTCGGGTTTTTCGAATTTGGACCGCCTTGGACCGGACCGTACGGACCGTGCGGGACCGTAGACCGTGGACCGTGCGGGTTTGGACCGACCGGCCCGGACCGGACCGTGTTCAATACTCTAGTCTCAACTCAGGGTGTCGAGAATTGGTATTCCTCATGAACCAATCTGATCCATCGGAACAGATCTCTTTGTCACATGACGCCGTGCGGCGCGCATGTGGTCCGTTCGATCATTTCGAGATTCGTGCTAACTCGAATCTTGAAGTATTAACTCGAATCTCGAAGTGATCGAACGGACCACGTGCTGCGCCGCACCGTACCGCGCAACAGTGGATCCGGGTCCCTGATCCACCATGGGAATGCCAATGTAGAGCGTACGCTCCAGGAAAGTAATGCTGGCATGGATAGCATTAGCAAAACCCACGGTTACGCACGGTTAAACTCTTGCTTCTTTCAAAATAAAAAAAAAAACAATCTTGTTTGGCATAGTAATCGAAGATATTGCCTATTAATTGACAGTGTAGGCAACTAGGCATAAACCTCATGTATAAAAATAGTAAAAAAAGGCACTAGATGCTGCTATAACATTTTTATTTTTAAAATGCGAGAAACTTGTTGTTATTGTAAAAGTAAAAATAGTCATGATAAATTGTTAAATTAACACTCTCTCAATTCCCATCCTTATATTTTTTTCATACTTTATTTTTAGAATTATCTTAAAATTAAGATTTTAGAACTTTAAATAAAATATAGGCACTTTACGTAAAAAGTTTCTTAATAAAAAAATGGATAATATATATATATACTTTTTTGTACTTCGTATCTCCCATTTTTCGAGTTCAAAATACTGATCCGACCGTTCAAAGTGTTCTTCATATAAAAATATATTTGGATACCAAATTTTATATTTTTTAGAAAAAAAATTCTATTTTTTTGAGGATTAGAAAATCGTTCTTATTAAAAATTATAAACTCAATGTATTTTCATCCCCTCAATAAAAATAGAAAAAAATTTCTAAAAAATGTAAAATTTGGTCTCCAAATATATTTTAATATGAAGAACACTTTGAACGGTCGGATCGGTATTTTGAAATCGGAAAGGGAAGATACGACGCGAAGTACAAAAACATTTTGTACTTCACGACTAACCGTAGCATTACTCTATATGTGTGTGTGTATATATATATATATATATATATGACCTGTTTTGAAATCCTCAATGCTACCGATAACTCTTGCTATATATATATATATATATATATATATAACAATTGTTTTTTTCTAAATTAAGCTCACACTTCCTATTCTATGATGTTTTGTGATTTGGTTCTGACCTAAGCCTACTTATGACTAGCTTCCCTCTTTGCATTTAGGGCCTGTTTGTTTTAATGAATATGGTGTGACATGTTTTGGGATCTGTAATGTAATTTCTCCTGCAGTGGTTATTGGTACTGTGCTTCATCTTTCTTTTCTTCTTTTGTTGGCAATTGTAGTAGAGTATAATTTAAGGATATATTTTCTTTATTTACTTCCTTTATTTACTTCCTTTATTGGATATGTACAATCAGTCTTTCCTATTGATTAAAAGCAGTAAAATATTTCCAAATATGCTTCAAATTACATAATAAAATCATTCCATATAATTAGCAATGTATTTGCTCTTGCTCTAAAATTGGGCGTAGCAGCCATCAACTGCTGCGTTTGGCATTAAATTTGAAATCAAGTGCAGCTGCACTGTTAAATAGAAATTATGTACGGACAAACAAATATATGCAGTTTGTAAATTCAACAGGTATAGCTAGCTACATGCATGCTCAATTTCACAGAAACAAACGGGTCCTTAGTGTTCTGGACCACATGGCGGCTCATCACGTCCTTGTGAGAGATCGAGATCATGAACAGGGTAACAGGAGTGAAGATTTTAATAGCTGATGAAAGGAAAAATAAGAAGAAGGCTTTTGGATGACAAAAGGATGATTTCTTATTATTGTGTATCATTATTTTATTGGTATACATATATATATGTATTGTTAGCGGTACTGTAATGGTACCTAAAAAAAGAGGTTGAAGTGGTATTTTACATATTGCTCTCTCTTTTTTTCAAAATAGGTCAATGATGAAATAGTTACAAGCTTTGAGGTCTTTTCTTTAAATTATTTTCTATTTATCATTTTCTAATTATTAAACTTAACACTCCCCTCAAGTTAGGGGTGAGAAAACGTTTATCAACTCTAACTTGACGATATTTTTTTGAAACTTCTTTGAGTTCAATCCCTTCATAAACATATCAGCTAGTTGTTCCTCGCTCTTGACATATGGAGTCTCGATTTCTTTGGCTTGGATTTTTTTCTCGTATAAAGTGGCAATCAATCTCGATGTGTTTTGTTCTTTTATGAAACACGAGGTTTGATGCAATGTGTCGTGTGGCTTGATTATAAATAACATTTTCATTGGAGCTTGATGGTCAATTTCTAAGTCCTTGAGTAGTTATTTAATTCAAATCAACTCACTCGCAGTTGATGTCATGGCTCGATATTCGGTTTCGGCGCTCGAGCAAGCTATGACATTTTATTTCTTGCTTCTCCATGTGACTATATTTTCGCATACAAAAGTGTAAAAACCGGTAGTTAACTTCCGATCAAAGCTTCCTGCTCAATCTGCATCGGAATAGCCACATATTTCGTTAGAATTATTATTTTTAAAATGAATTCTCATTCCGAGTGTACTCTTTAGGTACCTTAAAATCCTATCAATAGCATCTAAATGAGATGTCTAGAGAATGCATGAATTTACTAATTTGACTAATCAAATATGAAATATCGGGTTTTGTTACGATAAGATAATTAATTTACCCACTAATCTTTGAAATTGATTAATATCCTCTAAATGTTTTTCATCCTCGGTGTTTAATTTATATTTGCTATCCATAGAGGTTGATGCCGGTTTACACTCTAATTTTCTTGTTTCTCTTAACAAATCTAAGACATATTTTCTTTGAGAGATGAAAAGACCTTTTGGTGAGTGTGCAATCTCAATTCCTAAAAAATATTTCAATAATTCTAAATCCTTGATATCAAAATTTTCCTCAATTATTTTTTGACTTCTCTATTTTTTTTAGATTATTACCCGTAATAATTATATCATCTACATAAACTAGAATTATAGTTGTATCATATTTATCTAAATTAATAAATAAAAAGAATCGACCTTGATAGTTATAAATCCACAAGAAATTAAATAAGAACTTAATTTTCCATACTAAGCTTTTAGATATTGTTTTAAATCATAAATCGATTTTGTTAACTTACAAACTAATTTTGGATTGCATTCTTCCTTGTGTCCGAGTGGTGGTATTATGTTCTTCTTCTAGAACTCCTTGAAGAAATATATTTTTTACATCTAATTAGTATAAAGTCAATTTTAATTCACCACTAGTGAGAAAAGTATCCTAATGGTATTCATCTTGGCAATGGACGTAAATGTCTCTTGGTAATCTATACCGTAAGTTTGTGTATAATCTTTTGCAACCAATCGGGTTTTATATCTTTCTATGATTCTATCACTATTATATTTAATTTTAAATACTCATTTACATCCCACCGGTTTTTTATCCTTTGATAATTGAGTAATTACTCAAGTTGTATTTTTTTAAAAGCATTTAATTCTTCTCTTATAGCCTTGAACCATTTCTCATTTTTAATTGCATCATAATATTGGGTAGGCTCTTGCTCTTTTGAGATAAACATTAAAAATGCTATATCATGCTTCGAGATATTGGTATAAGAAATAAAATTTTGAAAAGGATAATGTACCTTATATGTGATAAAATCTCTCAACCTTGTAGATGGTTGTATTTCTCGGATTTATTAAGGATATTTCCTCAATAATTTCTTCTAATTGTTTCTCATTTCGGAAATTTTCTTCTTATTTTTTTTATTTTCAACTTCTTGCTCTTCTTGCAAGATTTCTTCATTATTTTTAGGTTCTTGAATGAAAGAAATCATATTTGATACTTCTTGATCATAACTTTCCTTTAATTTCTCCTTATAAAAGGGCTAATTTTCTTAAAATTTTATATTTCTAGAAATATAATTTTTTTTATTAATTGGCTCATAACACTTGGATCCCTTTTTTGAGTGGAATAACCCAAAAAAATGCACTTGATAGCTCTAAAATCTAATTTATCTTGCTTATTATCATTGTAAATATAACACGTACATCCAAAGACCTTTAAATGATCAATAATATTTTTTTTGGTAAAGAATTAATAAAATTCTTGTTATTTCTAACAAATGTCGATTTTTCCTTTTGGAAACTCCATTTTGTTCTAGGGTATAAACACATGATGTTTGGTGCAAAATTCCTTTCTCTTTCAAGAAATTAATAAAATTTTGATTTACAAATTCAGTTCCATTATCCGATCTAAAAACTTTAATTTTTGCACTATATGATTTTATACAAAGTTATAAAAATCTTGAAATTATGAAAAAACTTCACTTTTATTTTTTAGCAAATATAACCAAGTAATTTTTGAGAAATCATCTATAAATATAATAAAATATTTATATCCATTGAAAGATACAATTGGAGCCGGACTCTATACATCCGAGTGAATTAAATCAAACGGTTTTTCACTCTTACAAGTAGACAAATTAAATGGTAATTTAGTAAATTTTCCTAACTTACAAGTTTCAAAACTACAATTATCTAAATCTTAAAAATCAAAGAGACACTTTAGAATTTTATCGGAAGGGTGTCCAATTTGTCGATGCCAAATAGTGCTCAGTTGATCTTCTCTTCTAATAATAAGGTTGAATTTTTCTTGATCCAAATAATAAAGTCCATTTTTAATAAATCCTTCACCAATCACACTCTTGAATATCAATTCCTGAAAATTCACATTTTTCGATGAAAAAATAAGTTTACAATTTAATTTAATTATGAATTTTCGGATTGATAATAGATTGAATGCATAATTTTTAACAAGCAAAATTTGGAATTATTTTAGAAAGGGTTTTAATTGAACCATCACCTATAATTTCCATTCTTTCATTATTTACAACCGCCACATATTGTTTGGTATCATATTTTCTAAAATTGAGTAATAAATTTTTATTTTCAGTCATATGATCGGTTGTCCTCGAATGGAGTATCCATTTGTCATTTTTTGATGAAATAAATAAATTTAAAATCATACCAAAGGCCTTCTTTGTTTTCTTCATTTTGGCTCAGCAGCATGGTGAGTTGCTCCATCATGTGCCGCATTTGATCCGATGAAGTTGGTGATGTCTATTCTTTAATAACTGAGTTTCCTTCGACTAGGTTCACTCGTTCCCCTCTTTCCTTTTCTTCTTTGCCTTTGACAGAGAAATTTCTTCTCTCCTCGCGAAAGAACTTCTCCCCCTTTCGATCTATGCCTTGTCTCTTTGGGCCCTTTGGCCAGAGATGAGGGTGGAGGAACCAGCATTCATCATTTTTATGCCCCTTATTCTTGCAATGCTCACACCATATAGCTTGGGCTCCCTTCATCTCCGATCTAGGGTTTTAGTAACAGGAGTAAAAGTCGTTGTTTTCCTGGTCAGTGCTTGGTTGAGATCTCATTACTACTATTTTTGTCTCTTCTCCCTCTATCCTGGCCATGACATCATCAAGAGAGGAAAAGTCGGGTGCTAAGAGAATTGGTGACCTAATTGTCTCATAACTTGAATCCAAACTTGCTAGGAAGCGGAATACCTTATCCTGCTCCTCTCTTCGCTGAAGTTCCTCTAAATCAGTAGTTGGAGGTCTGTATAATTTTAATTCGTCATTTTTTTCTTGCAAGAGGGAAAAGAGCTCGAAAATTGTTTGATTGGGTTGTTGCTTGATAAGCTGGAGTTCTTGTTGAATTTGAAAGATGTGAGAATATTTTTTCTTCTTACCATAAAGTTTCTCGGCCTTATTCCACATCTATTGAGAAGTATTCTGATAAGTCATTATTTTGGCTATGTCTGATTTCATGGTTGCTAGCAGCCATCCAGCCACTCTGTTATCGTTCTTGCACCACTCTCTAATGACCCTTTTTTCATCCTCAGTGGGCTCTCCAGGGGTGACTAGTACTGGTATGGTAATTTCTCCATTTACAAACTCAAGCTTGTCTTTGTCAATCAACCCAAAGGTAGCATGTCTGACCCATATGTTATAATTTTTGCCATCGAGAAGTACTAAGGTAAGTTTATCAGATGTTTGAGTTGACATTTTTCGATCTAGGTTGATTCGGTTGTAATGATAACTAAGAAAAAAGAGGTTGAGGTGGTATTTTACATATTGCTTCTTTTTTTTTAAATAAGTCAATGATAAAATATCTACAAGTTTTGATACCTATTCTTTAAATTATTTCCTATTTATTATTTTTTAATTATTAAACTTAACAAGGAGAGCGATTGATGATGTTGGAAGTAGTAGCAAAGTTGGTATGTTGCTCTTCCAAAAATGTTGCATGTGTTGATGTCAATGCGCTATCCAGTGTGATTTACAAAGAAATGTTTTTTTAAGTAAAGATAGAGTTTTGATTCTTCTTCTCTCTTTTTTTTCTGTCATGCATGCATGGAACTTGAACTCTCCTAAATACGAGTCCATGTACAAAGAATTAACTAATTAAAATAAAAGAGATTTAATGGTTATCATGAATTGATAACATCGTACAGTCAATAGTGATCTGATCTAATTAGGAATTATGCTTGTGCTTATTTTAAGAACACACAGTTATCTGAAGATACCCTGACATATTTCAATTACGATAAAAGAACCAGCAAATGCCAAAACGAAAAAGATATGGAAAATTAGATAACGTCACTTTAAAGTTAGAAATTATAAAATTATCACTCCAAAATTAAAACTTAGTTTAATGATACTATGCACTCAATGAAATTAGAATTTTACCACTCTTATATAATTATTATATAGTTTTAATTACAATATATGCATTTAGAGAAATAGTTTTGTATTTCCTTAAATACCCTCGATCCCGAGATCTCTCTCCAAACAACACTCAGCTTCTCACCATACAAATTTTCTTTTCTCGATGTCCCCTCTTCAGTCTCTTATAATCACCTCTTTTCTCTTTGGTCACGTTTGCTTAAGAAATATTATTTGCAACTTGCAAGTATACAAAGAAGTGGGAAAAGTGTTTTCTTATTTTCTTTGCTTTCTTGGTAACGTTTTCAGATAGTGCCAGTTTAAAAAAGATACCTTGTCCTCATTCCACATTACCCTCTACTTAGCAGTCATAACCCTTTATGTATGGTATTGGTGGGTCCCTTGTGCTATATTATTTGGAAGAATATGGGGAATTGGGGGTCCCGACTTCAATTTAAGTATCCATTTAATTTTAATCAACGGTGTTGTCACAGGAACCTTACATGAAAATATAAACAACTTGATAATGATATGTGATATCTTTGGATGTTCCTGCGGTGTCTGCGTGATCGGATAGGGAGACGTGTGTGGAGTGCTAGAGCTTAACTGTATATATACGAGCTCGTGTTTTCTTTGGGTCCCGTCCCCCTGCCAATGGGGATTGACAGGGATATTTATAGTAGCATGGCATACACTGTAGTAGGTGTCGTGTCGTATGTGCATGTGTGCCACGGGGCTATGGCACTGTGTATGTTTACTATATAACGTGTGGCTGTCGCGTTGTACGTATTTGACTTCTCCGATATGTATACAGTCCCTGACCAAATATAGGTCGTCTGGCCGTGGTATGGACACTTGGGTCCGGTGACTAGCAGGGGTAGAGTGTACCAGGGGTCATCCCTCTATTTTAAAAAATAGTGTTTTTAGATTAAAATTTTATTAATTTGATCCTTTATAATAAATTTTTGACTTCTCTTAAATTATTTGATTATTTTTCATTGAGAAAAAATATTTAATATCGTGGATAATGAAAAAATTATATAAAAAATTTAAAATATGAAGTTTCGTAGAGGAAAATTTTCTTTATCGCTATGATTATTTATTATTTTGACTTTTATTTTTTATTAATTTTAATATATAAAAGATATGATTTTAATATTTTTATTTAATACCTGATTAATTAATGGTTTAAATCATGATAAATCTTGAATCGATTCTTGATCCGATCAAAATCTTGCATCCTTTTGCCGGTGAGGCTTTTCTTCAACTTTCTGAGCTTATTGAACCGACCTTGTGTGAAATAACCTATCACAACTAATCTTGATTCTAGTTTTATTTTTTAAAATCGATTTTTGCTTTTATTGAGATTCTAACAAATAGTATATTGAATATTTCTTGTATATTGAGAAGTTTTTTTTTTACACTGTTGTTCCAAGTTGCTATTTATACAATCCTATTATAACAATACACTAATTGTACCATAGATACATTTATTGGTGTAAAACGGTAACTATTCTAATTGGACATGTTATGAGTTATTTGAGTCCCAATAAACCCAAATCACTATTAATCATTTCTTATACATATTTTTAACAGCTTTGGATGTTGATTGTCCATCTTGATTCCTTAGATTGGTTTCTTCATCGCTATTACTGGAAGGGTAGTTGAGTTAATTTACTGATAAATGGATGCTTAATAGGTGAAAAATAAAGAGTGATATTTTTTTTAATTTCTCAACTTTAGAGTGAACATATACCCTTGATCTAGATGTAAACATTTATAATGCTTTAAACAAGCAAAGCTTAGAATGTTTCTAAGAGTGGTCTTATTTACTGAAGAATATATTTTATTATTTTCAAGTTCAAATTATGTTACTCAAAAAGATTTATATCAAAATTTGTGAGATATACAAAATATTTAATTTATTTATTTTTAATATTTATTTTAGATTTTTGAAAATAGCCTTTTTCATGTGCAAAACTTTATTTTTTTTATTTTGGGGTCATCTTGAAGTTTGAAATAAATACTTAATGAATTATACAAATAGAAACTTTATATCCCAAAGGATTTCAATATAAAAAAAAACATGTTGAACAATATAAATCGAACTTGAAGATAATAAAATATATATATTTAATTTAGAGCATCAAATAGTTTGATGTCTTAGAGACAGCTAGCCTAGTTTTATTTTTATAATATATAGAGAGAGAGAGAGTAAGGATACTGTGAGTTTAAGCTCGCGGAGGCCTTCCGTGAGATTAACTCAAAAAGTATATCAAATCATTTCTAAATTTTAATTTATCATGCTAATTAAGTTTTTTATATGAAAATCTTATGGGATGCAAAAAAAAATTAGAGTGTTTTGTGCTTGTTAAGTCACCATTTTTAATTTTAAAAAATGATGTTCAAACATTGAATATCCTATTATTATTTTTAGAGCCGATTTTCAAAAATTAAAAACCATGATTTAAAAATCTCAAAACACTCTAATTTTTTGCTTCTTATAAGATTTTCATATAAAGAATTTAATGAGTATGATAAATTAAAATTTAAATATGATTTGGTATATACTTTTTAAGTTAAACTCACGGTATCTTTAATATATATATATATATAAATAAAAAGATAGAGAGTAAAATTAAGAAAAAATAGTACATACGGAAATGTTTTTAGCCGGCGGGAATGATAAAAAGCTTCGTATCTGTAGTTGGTATGGTACAGTAGCGACGCTGAAGATGAAACGCAATTTTGGTTCGAAACTTCGATTGGAATAAATCTAAAGCATGAAATAAAAGAAAATGTAATTATATTTTTCTAATTTAAAATAAAAGAAAATGTAATTATATTTTTCTAATTTAAAATATTCGTATATCCGAATCAAAAGACTACTAAAACCACGTTACATGTAATTAAAATATATTTTGTTCCGTGTTATCTATAGTTATCTATAGATTTATGTCAAGTGTGTGTCACTAGATTTATGTTAAGTGTTAGATTGGTTTATAAAGATAAACCTATAATTCAATCTAATATAATGGGTTGATCAAAATTACAATTCATACTCAGTTCGATAAAAAAACAAATCAGGTCGATTGGATTGAACGAATTAGACGGATTGATAGGTTTTTCACGGAAGTAAATGTTCGGGTAAATTACATTAACCAAAAGTACTACAAAGATTAATTTAATCATAGTAGTTGATGGAAAATGCATGATCACATGACAATAAATTGATATAATTAAGGCGGGCAACATAACTTGAGTTGTTGGTCATGGATAGGAAAGACAAATTTTAATTCGATCTGTTTCAATCCGATAAGTCAATTCGACTGTATAATTATTTGATTTGAACTCAATATGAATTTTAATTCGACCTGATCCAGTAACACCTCTAGACTTATGGATCTATGATAGGATGGAATTTAAACAAGTTAAGGCACCTAATAATTTATATTTTTTTAGAGAAAGATCTATTTGAGCATGCTTGATTTTACCTTGTTACCGTTTACCCATTTCATAAAACCCAAATTTGTCATTCTTTATTTTTCGAAAGGGAGTTAATATATATATATATATATATAGTAAAGATTCCGTGAGCTTAAGCTTACAGAGGCTTTCCGTGAGTTTAACTCAAAAAGTACATCAAATCATCTCTAAATTTTAATTTATCATGCTCATTAAATTTTTTTATATGAAAATCTTGTGAGATGCAAAAATTTGGAGTGTTTGAAATTTTTAAGTCACCATTTTTAATTTTTAAAAATGATGTTCAAACATTGAATATTTTATTATTATTTTTGGAGCTGATTTTCAAAAATTAAAAACCATAACTTAAAAAGCTAAAAACACTCTAAATTTTTGCATTCCACAAGATTTTCATATAAATGATTTAATGAGCATGGTAAATTAAAATTTGGATATGATTTGATATATTTTTTAGTTAAGCTCACGAAAGACCTCCGTGAACTTAACCTCACGGTATCTTTACTATATATATATATATATATATATATATATATATATATATATATATATATATGAAAATCAATACATGCTTTATTATTTATATTAAATGATTCATTATTCACGCCAATGATTTTATTATACCATTTATTTTATAATTATCATTAAATGGATTATTATTCATATTAACAGTATACAAATTAAATAATAAACATATAGTACAAAATGAGTTGCATAGTCAATAATGTGAACAATAACATGAATAAAATATGTATCTATTTTGGTATCTCCATAACATTTTATTTCGGTAATGACGTTAATTTAGGGGTGTGAACGGAGTTGATAATATCCGTTCTGTTCGGCTTCGTATTCGAAAATTATCTGAAAATATATCATCTGTACTCAAATATTAATTATCTATATTCGTATCTGTAAGAAATGATACAGATACGAATATAAATTTGATTCAGACTCTATTATCCATATCCGAAATAGAGCACATATTATAAAATTTTATTTATAAAATAAAATTATTTATCAATATTTTTATTTATATATAATAAAATTATTATAAATACTAGCTAATATATACATTATAAATACTTATTGTTAACATAAGTACTTATTTTTATTATCCGTAAAATATATGTTTCGTATCCATATTCGTTTACGGCAGATTTAATATTGAATTTTGACATTCATTTAATGTATGTTACTGTATCTGTATCCGCCATCAATAAGAAGCGGATACAAATATGATTTCAACATTATTCATTTCGAATCTGTTTCATTTACAGTCTTACGTTAATTAGTATAAATATGCTAGTTGATCTTGGTTTCTTGATCATTTGATGGTCCATGTGATGGCTATGATGCTTGATTACGTTTCATTTGTAACAATTTTGGACGTGGTATTAAAGGGTTGCAACTAACAACCGCTGCTTTTAGTATCCAGCCTAATTGCAATCAATGTGGACGTCTAAGGACTAAGGCTATGATAGGAATGTCTTTTGTAAAGTTCAATCCCTTTCGGTGGAAACAATTGAATGAAGTTATTTTGAGCTAGTAATGTTCTAATCACGGCTATAAATGGTTGAAGAAAATTTTATCACAAGATCGTTACAAACTACCTTGATCTTTAATCAATTTACTACAGCATCATTCAGGGTTTGCGACCAATTTTCTGTTATATCATTGCAATCATAATCAAGCTGGAGATTTATATAATAAATAATCTCCGTGCCTCCATTGTAACACTCCTCAAGTCATTTTTCTCCTTAGTCATTTAATTTTTCGAACACAGGCTTCGCAATCCGGAACAAAATCCACTGCTTCAAATCTAAGATCAAAACCCGGTTATTCAGAATCCGAATTAGTTTGATCTTCTTTGAGATTTGCGCAGTTATTTTTCGGTGGTTTTTGACCATCCGATTTGAGGAGCAGGTTCCTGCTCGCTACTCCGAAGAGCAACAACTGCACTTCCTCACAATCCCAGATCAAAACCCTGCTATTTTAACCAGATTAGCCATCTACGGTAAGTATTTGTTTTGAATTTTTTAAATGACTCTAAAATAATAAAATAATGAATGTTTGAGTATGAAAAGAAATTATTTTAAAAAAATGAAACAAATGCTTAAAAATTACTTAAAATGGAAAAAAAATATATAAATGTCCATGAAATTTTGATATAAAATATTTAGTGAATAGCATGAATTAAAATTTGAAAATGTTAAAGCATAATTTTGAGGATCTTTAGGTTTAAAAATAAATTTTGAGAAATATTAAATAGTAGCTTTGAATATTTCAAATCCTGAGGGAGAATAACTAGCAAATATACTAGAGTGTAAATTGTCTCACCTTCTATTACTTATCTTGAAGTCCCTCTCATTTCAAGAAACTCACAACTGAACATTGAAATATTTTACTAGATAAATTGTTAAAAAATTACAAGGTTGGAAAGAAAAATTATTATCTCTTTGAGGAAGAGTAACTCTTTTAAATTCAATTCTTTCTGCAGTACCATTATATTGAATGTTCATTTATAAGCTTTCATATTAATGTTATGAATGAAATAAATAAAATTAGAAAACAAATTTTATATCATATGAAGGTAATTCAGTTAAAAAATATTATCTAGTATCTTAAAAAGTGATATGCAAGAGTAGGTAACAAGGAGGATTAGAAATTCTAGATTTAAAATTAAGAATACTGTTTTATTAGCAAAATGATTGGTTAGGTTATCAAGATCCTCAAATCATAGAAAATAAAAATGCATCTTGCATGCTAAATATGCTCATTTTCTTATTTATCTTTCTCCTTTTTGAAAATCTATCTTAAAGGATAAAGATCTCATAAATTTAGGATTTAATAAAATTGTTGGATCTGGTACTACTATTAATTTCTGGATAGATAGATGACATGAAGGTTGTGCTTTTTACTGTACTTTTTCTAGATTATATTGTATAGTATTACATCCCACTATTACTGTAGCTCAAGTATTTGCATCCGATCGTTTGTATTTAGAGTTTAGGAGACAATTAGTGGGGGATTACTTGTAAGAATGACTTATTTATGCAATAAATTTTCTAACATATCTCTCCAACCTTTGCAACATGATATATCTATTTGGAGATTGCACCCTTTAGACATCTTCACAGTATACTCTTTCTATAAATGGTTGGATTCTGGAGGAGTTATTAGTACTAATTATGATATTATTTGAAAATTCAAAATTTCTTTAAAAATCAAGATATTTATGTGATTAGTTAGGAGAAATAAAATTCTTACTAAAGAACAATTAATGAGAAGATGATGGCAAGGAGATACCGCTTGTGTTTTTTATGATAATTTTGAAGATAGTAATCATAGTGCAGCTCACACTTTTTGGCAGTGGATAGTTTCATATAATTCTCTTCTTTTTTAAAGACAAACTTAAGAGGATTTATGATTTTTAAATAGTTACATTCCATTAAAGATAAAATATTAGTGAAAATGGTGAGAAGTGCAATTTGTTGAGTGCTTCGACTTGAAAGAAATAACATTATATTTAAGAACTCTTCACCTTCCAACATTAGACCTCTAGACCAAAAGATTATTCAGTTAGTCACCTTTTGGTGTACGGTTAGATATACTTCATAATTGTTAAAACTTTCTTTATTATTACCCCAGGGGTAGAAGGGATTCCTTTTCAGGTAGGGAATTTGGTGCTCGTAGAGAAAGATATGGCAGAGGCTAAGGTGACTCTTTTGACTAACAATCTCATGTCTGGATGAGGGATGATTCCAATCACTGATACTGACGCAATTGGCTATATTCTTCTATTATCTTTATTCTAACTTGTTATGTTTGGATGCTTTGAGTTGTATGTCTGTTTGGTTGGTTGTTATGAGATACTTGATAGTTTGTTTGGTCTGTTTTTTGTTGAGATGTTATTTGGTTAGTACTTTTAGCTTAGATGGATTTGGTAATAGATGTCATCGTTTTAGGTTTGTTTTAATATTTTGCTAGTAATTTATATGGAGCTGCAAATATCAATAGTTTGGTATTTGTTAATTCCAAAAACTTACATCTGACTTCTATGAAAACCAGTGACAATCTTGTCACTTCTCTCTAAAAAGACTTCAACATAACTGCCCGGTACAGAACTAAGGCAGAGCCAAGATGTTCCTCAGCTCAGGATCCATATCCTCTGCAAGAACCTTGCAGCGCAGTAAATCAGTCCCGTTCATGTAATTGATGACTGTGATTAAGTTTCCCATTATTCTCCCATCAACCTCCTTCCTCATGTAATTGATGGCTGTGATTAAGTTTCCCAGTACTCTCCATCAGTTCCGTATCAAACCTTTTCCCATTTTCTTCACAAGCTAATAATTTAATGACAAACGGAAGCCTTTTTTTTTTGTTTTTGGCAGAAAAGTTAAAATCAAGAGATAAAAGATCTTGCTATCAATTTATCTTAAGTTGCATATGAGGAAAGCTTATTTTTCTCCATCAGGTCAAATATTACGAACATCACCTGCAAACATCAATCAAGAATACATCTACGTTAATCATATATTAACGTTGACACTCTTAACAGCATTTATATCATGAAGCTCACTGTCAAAATGAAGTTCGAATGTTGTTGGCTGACCACCAACGGTGTTATCCAACTTATCTACAAATGATACTCTGATGAACCGAAAAATCTCCTCTTTGTGCGTAGAAAAATCTCCATTCCTAAAAAATGCTGTCTTTTTCATTTACATGGTAGACGAATATAACTCATTTTGCGTAGACAAATCCAACTCATTTTGCTTAGACAAATCTAACTCTGGTAAAAAGTGGGAACTGGGAGAACATTTCATGGGCTGAAAGGAGTCACGTGAGGGGAATAAAGCAGTTGGGAGAAGTGCTGGAGAAGCTAAATCCTAATCATTGTTAAATGGACAATTTGAGAGCATCAGCTTTTGATCTAATGACAAAAAACAACATCCTCATGAATTGAAAATACGGATGAATGATCCTAATAAAAAATTATAAAATTTGAGAGTCCAATAAAAAAAAATGGACGATTTGATTTTCAGCGCTGCAAGGATGCAGCGAGGCAGAAAATAAAGATTCCTCAGCATAGAACTGAAAACGTGATAAGTATTGCCTTAAATAATAGAGCGCGACTTTTGACGAAGGGCCTGTTCACCTTCAGCACACACCATTAAATGATGATGTGCACCATTTTTGCCTTTTGCTTTTTGAGATTTTGCAGATGCTGGGCCTTTTATCTCCGAGGGCAAGGCCTCTCTAAAAGCTGAAGAAACAGAAAGGCTGCTGCACATAAAGGGCAGTAAGAAAGATGGTAAATTGCACAAACCCCAAGTAGTTCTGATGCATTAGCAAATATATAATCATGTCATTCCAGGGTAGGGTAGCAACTTCTGTATTGTAAGCCTAATGGAAAAAGGGGCACGAGAACGACTTCGTTATATATATAAAAAAAAAAAAAGGCATACAAACGAACGGCACCCAGCCACCTCCATATAATAGAAGTAATACTCGTCATATAACAGGTACTGCTGACAGCTACAAGAGAAACTTTAGATAATGAAAAACTATAAACATACAACACCTCATAAGGTATAAACATACGAGCACGGCTTTAACTCATGAGGCATCCAAGGAACATATACGGTGCACTAGCATTCTTTACGCAGAACGAGTCCCCTTTTCATTATTAGCGGCGCCGATGGTGAAGATGAGCTATTCTATCAGCATACATGGGGAGGCGCACAATTTCAGAAATCTCACCCAGAAGCACCTCCTCTGTTATATTGTCTTTTATGCTCCTCATCACCTGTTTGAAAGCAACGATGAACTCACATCAAAGAATGCAATATATTGTTTTTGTACCAACTGACCAGTTCAACTAGACTATTTTGGTCAGGCCTCAGGAGCTAACCAAGACTTTCATCTACTCATTATAAACACAAAACAAACAATACTTATTAAGGAAGAAACGATAGAAAGAGAAGGAAACACTGCTCCAGCTCCTACCCAAAAAATATAATAAAATAAAATGATGATGATGATAATAATAAGTAATAATAATAAAATAAAGTAATTAAATAATAGCATAGTAGTCCAAAGAACAACAGAAACAGGACGAGGGAGAGAGATGCCTTTCGGTATGTATTGATATCATTAGGGGTAGCTTTATCAGTACGAATGCGCATGCAGACCCAACAATCCTCCTCAGAGTTCCATGAGCACTCCACAATTTTTCCTGCTATTGCATTAATATCTTCCACATCTGCATATTGAGCTTGCTTATAGTTTATATAAAATTTCTTCAGAACACAAATGACTTGCTATGAATTCTAACAGCTGCACAAAGAATTATCATCTCCAGTGTATAAAGAGAGTAAATTTTATCATTCAAGTTTTAACTCAAAACTAGATTTTTTCAGAAATTAAGCAACAAGAGTTAATAAACCCAAACTTAATTCTAAATATGTATGTCGAAAGTGTCACCTCCAAAATTGATGCGGGCCCCATCCATCAACTTTTTCTTTCCTCTCTCATAAAGGAATAACAATTGCCTGTTCCCAGTACCCATCTGCATGAATTAATTATATCAATAGAAATGAAGACAAACTTATACGGGTACTATTTGCACTGGAAATTCTCATGGACAATGGAAACAAACAAACCTCAAACAGAAAATCAACTGAGTTCATCTCTGGATATTTCCACTTAAGAAGCCCTTCATGTGTTCGGCAAACATATGGATCATCCCAACCCTGAGGCAGCAATGTGTTAAACTGGAACAATAGGGTGGGTACCCATCAACAACTAACTATTTTGACAGCCTTGACAACACTCAAAAGTAACTTGTATTTCTAAAAACCAACATATATAATCTATACTTCACACATATAAAATACATGAAAATTGATAAAACTTTACGTGGGTAACCCTGCTCATTAAATGACATGAAACTAATAAGCAAGCAACTGCTCATACTCAATTGTTTTTATTCAAAACATCAATTGATAGTATGATACTTAAATTGCTACAAATTGATACACAACCTATCCATAATGAGAACAATATTGTCTATAAATTTTCTTTTTTTTACATTTTTTTTTTGAGAAAACATGTCAAAGTTGTCAAGGGGCCCCACCTAAAACAATATACAACAAACAACAGCATGGTCTGAATTTTATTAGAGATATTAACAGTAATTAATAAAAGAACACCTGAAAGATAAGCCCATCAGCTTCATGTGAAAGTCGAGGGATAAACTCCCTGAGTAACTTTGTGACTGTTGAAAGCAACCAAAAATCCTTCCTTCTAACCTGCAAAGGAAACCCAAAAACATTGTTAGAAAGTTACCTGGATTCAAATTGTATTATTTCTCATATTAGTTTCTAAGAAACCTTCAATGAATGCCTAGAACTAATTTATGCTTGCAACAATCATTTACACCCCTATGCAAGCATCAACTTTACAGTATCAACAGGAATACAAAGAAGCATATGATATAACAAATTTGCAAGCACTTGAAAGGAAACGTACTCCAAAGAGTTCCATATCATATTTGTAAACAGGGTTTGATCTCCCCTCAACTTCAAATTGTTTCCTTTCGTAATTTCGGGGCCGAACTATTTCTTCTTCAATAAGCTTCCATCTCTCAGAGAATGGTAACTGAGCAACATGCATTTTGCAAAATATCAAATTTCTGATCCACATTCTCAAACTAACAATTTGCAGAATCATCAAATCTAGATCCATACCTTAACCTTTGAGACCCCATTTAGTGCCATTAGATCATAAGCCAAATACCTTCTCTTCAAACCAACCTCTGGTATCTTATCTATAATCATTTCCCCATCAATCAAAGTTATGTCATGCAACCCCTAGCAAATAATATGAAAGATAAAAAATAGGTTCAAGTATTAGATGAATTTACAAAACATAATAAAAATCAGCACCCAACAACTCCATACATCATGTACATTTTTCAAGGGAAATCGCATCTGAACTCTTCTAAAGCTGAAGTTGCGATCAATCAGGTAGCAACCATCACGCATTATAAGCATCATATATCGAGTACCATCAGCTTTCCATGTAGTGTAATAGTATCTCTGCCTCAGAAGCTGCAGGTTATCGCTATAAACCAAACAGTAATTGACAACATTAATCCTCCATGCTACTAGTTTGCAAATGATGTCCAAGAACTGTATGTGATTAGCATACAGCTCTTGTTAAATAATGGAATATTAACAGCTAACGAGACAAGTACAGCTACACATAAGATACCTTGAATGATTAAATAATACTTATACTTAAATAGGAGAAGTATATTACCTGTTAAGAGAAACAGGATGCGACCCCGGAAACTGTAAATTAACTCTCCCTTGCTACAAAAAAGGTCAATAAGTACAATATAATAAATAAAAATTGCTTCAGCGCATAAAAAAATTACAAAATGGTCAGGGGCCTCGCCTCTCTATAGAGAGATGATGTTTTGGTTTCTGCAGAAAGCATCCAAAGGATATAGTGATTTAATTAGAAGCAACTTTATCAGGTTAGGGACAGGTCATACTGATGATAGTTTGATTGACAGCCATAACAACCAAACAAAAGGATAGCAAAATAATTACATGTCTTCCCCATGTAATAGATACGTAATGTATCAAATGAGATTCTTCAATCTGTAGATCATTTAAGTAATGCATCAATTAAGATTATTCAGTCTGTAGATCAATTAGTCCTCCATCATTGACATGGAAATAAAAACTGTTCAGATCTACCGTTCTTGATCAATGACCAAACAATTCCCAAATTAGATTACATGGCCTACATATACTACAGAGAACATTTCATTTTCATAAACATTTTATCTGTCATCGCTGTTGTCAATGTTCCCTTCCTATCAGAATACAGCAAGTATTCAAAGAAAATCAAGAGTGTAGTACCTACACTGGGAGTTATTTCAAGTAATTGATAGCAAAGAAGGCAAAGATCATCTTGCTGGCTCCTAGGTATTTCATCTCCAAGTACATCATCATTAGTAATATTCTTGTAGTCTATTTGCTCCTGCAATTAAGAAAAGATGTAAAGAATTCAATGTTAAAAAAGATCCAATTAATTTATTACGACTTATGACATGTGCAACATTGATCAGGCCAATAGACCATAGTCAAAAGCCATAGGCCATACCCCAAGCATGGATCATGGGTTAAGTACTACACAAGATGATAAAAAGAAAAAAATCTTTTGGCAATGCAGGATCAGCGCAGGCTCCCTCCCGACTACTAAGTGGATGCAACAGGATGGACGGAACTGAAATATAGATGCTTATAGATTGAACAGTCTCTTCTAAACAAGAGACCTCTGTACTACATGAAGAACAGAGAATCACCTAAAAGTGATGATAAAATAGATAAACCAAGTAGAAGCAATTTGTTATTATTTAAAACAAGAACTCACATGTGACAGCGCAGACTGGTCACCAACATCATCATCATCATACTGTGCAGCCTCACCATTCAGATCCAGGTCAGATGCACGCTTCCATTCTGGTGTAGGTGGGCAGACCATATTGTCTGGAACCTCATGATAAAAATCATACAATGCCTGTACGTAATCAGGCTTGTATATTCCTGGGGGTCGCCTCTCGGCAAAAATGTTTAATGCCTACCAAATTACAAAGAGAAAAAAATAATGATTAATAAGGAATCAGTGAAAGATTCATCAGGATGCAGTTAAAGCTGCATACCTGGGCAACGCTTAACACCTGCGACCTCATGAGGTAATGGACAATCATAAATCCAGTACGATTGTGTCCATGGGTGCAATGAACAACAATATACTTGGGAATCTTCGAGTGCTTTTGACGATCTAGGAAATGCATGACCTGAAATGCAGGACCAATAAATATAATTCAGCTATATTGTGCTGGATATTGACTGGAATATGCTCGTTCTGTCGATTTTATCAGTTTAAAATCAGAAAATAAAACAGACTCCAATTTCATCCATCTCGAGGAAGAGCGGCTATATCAAAAGCAAAATCAAGAAACAAAATGATTATCCAATTCACCCACCTCAAGGAAGAGCAGACATATCAAAAACAAGAAAAAAAAGTCCCTCCAATTCATTCATCTTAAGGAAGAGCGGGTATATCAAAAATAAAATAATTACCCACTCAAAACTGTTACAATACCAGAATTCAGCCAGAGAAGCATTTTACCTCATATACAAATGCGTTCACTGACTCGTTATCAGGCACAGAGTCCCTTCCCTTGCATGGTATCTACAATTGAAAAGACACAGATAAAAAAAAAACATCAAAGTAAATTCACCAGGAATGCAACATGCTAAATCAGACTGATAGGTCAAAAGAAAACAGGACAGGCAATATTAATCTGCTTTACACAGACCAAACTTACAATTATTACATCCACTAAAATTATGATGTACCTTTGTAAAGTAAACAAGCATCAGATGTCTAACCTTAAGATGCTTTATACCCAGCTTCGTCCACTCTTGGGTACTATAATAACGTGTAGTGTTTGTCAAATCCAGAACCAAGCCAATCTTTGGAGATGGATGAAGATCCAAAAGCATAATTTTAGATCAATATTACAAAATAAAATCTTAAAAAGGTTTCATATGGATGAACTTAACAACTGTCTTACAAGCTCACCTCATGTCCTGCTTTCTTTTGTTTGGTAATAAGTTGTTTAGAAGAGTATCTCTTTCCAGGAGGAACACTCTCATTATATGTTTCATCAAGAGGCACTTTTGAAGGAATTAGTTTGTCTATGCACTGGCCAAATGCTGGACAATCCAGCCATCCTGAATAATAAATGGATGATGTAAAACAAAGTTAAGCTAACAACAATAACATATTTTTTAAGATGATACCTGGCACCTACCAACTATGTCACCATATGTCTAACAAGTAACAACAGTATATACCACAAGTATTCAGGGAAACTGCAATCACTCAGCACAATTCATATCCACAAAGAACTTTCAAAAATCAATACAAATGCCAAAAATCCTGCAAAAAAACTGAATTTATAAGTTATATTATATCCTGGTAAATCCACAGGAATCCCAAGGCACCTCCTACATGACAAATCATCCAAAGACCTTTTAAACTGAAAAGTACAAAGAAAAATCCCAAAACTCAAGGCTTCCTCCGAAAGTCTCAGTGTTCATATCTGTGGTTCATTTTCAAATGAATTATCCAAATGAAAATCTGGATTTATAAAGATGACAAAAACCTTGAGGCAACTCCTTTCTTCTGAAGCCCTGAGGCCTATAGTCATAGTTAACAGGCGGCGCATGTCGTTTGGACCCTCTCTCTTCCAGATCCCTTTCTCTCATCCTCTTTCGCCTCTCTTCCCGTTCCTAGCAGGTAAACAAAATTAAATAAGCTTATCAGATTCTGGAGAAAATATTGAGAAAGCGAGAGATTGACTAATATAGAAACGTTTGCATTTCAGCAAAAGTGCATGCGGCTCAAATTTTATCCCAACATGTCCGAAATTCCGATCTATCATTCCCATTAATTATTCATATAAAAATAATGAGGAAGACAAAAAATTTCTATTTTCCGAGTTATTTAAGTATTTATTTTGGATTTTTGAGAATGATGTACAAACATTTAATATTTTATTATTTATTTTACGGCTGATTTTTTAAAAATAGAAAAAAATACTTAGGAAGCACAAAAAATGATTTAATTATTATGAGCCATTCAAAAAGAGTCATTTTCTAACTATCTTAAAAAATAGTAAAAAAATCCTAAAGAATATAAAATTTGATCTCCAACTAGACTTGCATATGAAAAATATTTTGGCCGATTAGATCGACCATGTAAACTTTGAAGATGGAGAAACGGTCCGTAGCACACGAGTCATCCGTGCTACGCATAGCACGTAGCCAAACTCTCTCTCTCTCTCTCTATATATATATATATACGAGCCATCCGTGCTACGCGTAGCACCGTAGCCAAACTCTCTCTCTCTCTATATATATATATATAGAGAGAGAGAGAGAGAAAGTAAAGCTAGCGTGTTCCTAAGAACATGGAGCCCTCCATGATCCTAACTCAAAAAGTGCATCAAATGATCTTCAAATTTTGATTTATCACTCTCATTAAATTCTTCATATGAAAATCTTGTGAGATACAAAAAACTTGGGGTATTTCAAATTTTCTAAGTCACTCTTTTCAATTTTTGAAAACCAGCTCTAAAAATACTAATAAAATATTCAATATTTGTACATTATTTTCAAAAATTAAAAATACAAATTTTTGTACTCACAAGACTTCAATATGAACAATTTAATGAGAGTGATAAATCAAAATTTGGAGATGTGAAATAACAAATTACCCTTAAATATGTTGCAAAAGCAGACTCATTACGCTCTTCCTGTGCAAGAACATTCTCAATATGTTCTGCATAAGGTTGTTCATCATCTTCTGGAAGAGGCGAAGCATTTAAGTCCATCAGTTCACATCAAGCATCAACTTTTATGCTTGTGTTCTGCATAAAAATGATAGAATATGATAGCAACTTTTTAATTGTGTCAGCAAATTAAGGCCCATTATTCAAAATGCTCACAAAATATTAACTTATTCCAGCATTAGAAATTCAAATCTTCAAAAGTTGTAAATTGAGTTTCCAACCTATAAAACTCAATCTAATTATTTAACTTTGGTGAGATGAAACGTTTCAACAATAAATTTGTGAGAAAACGTGTTTCACTTTTGAGTGAGGCCGGCCTCACAAAATTCAATACTCAACTAATTAACTTTAGAAAGAAATGATCTTAATCGCTTCACGTTTGAAGTTTGCGGCAGTAGCATGCGTTAGGAGACTGACTGCTTGATAAATCAATTTACTGTAACATATTTCCGTGACTTTTCAGAAACAATCAATTGACCGTAACTTGAATGAAGAAAAGAGCCACTAAAATTGGGCAGAAACGAATTACGAAGGCTAAATTAAATTAAATACAGGAATGGTCTATGATCCCCGCAAGAAATTAGCCCGAAAAAAAGGAGGAATAAAGAGGTGTGATAGTCTCTTACCGATGCCGCGCAGCCTCGTTTCACTAGAGGAAAATATGTGAAGGCGTCGACGCGCTTAAGGAAAGCAGAATCGACGAGATGACACGACCGGGGAAACCCTAGTTTTACTTTTTAATCTTTCGAGAGAGGGAGAGAGAGAAGGTGGAGATTGGAATTTGGAAGCATTGAGTTTTGACAGGGTTCAGGGTTGGGTTCGGTTATATATTGGGTTTAGTCGATGGGTACTAACTGGGTTCACAGTCCAGACCCGACCGTGATGGGCCCGGTTTTCCGATGCTTGCTCTTGGTCTTCGCCTCAAGGGATCTGTTCGGGGGCCGCAATTACTTGCGCCGTTGCGCGTCGTATTTTCTGGTGGAAATTTCGGGAAATATTTCAAGAGGATCGGTTGATAATGGATTATTTTGATAATTTGATAATGAGTTTTTAAATAAATATAAAAAAAATTATATATGTGTTATTCTATTTATAAATTGAGAGTTATTTAAATTTTATTTAATTTTATTATTATTTAATTTTTAAAATAAAATTACAAATTATATAAAAATTTGATGGTATTTAATGGACTATCAAATGATAATGAAATTATATGAAATTTGAATTACTCTCAATCTATAGGTAGAAAAACACATTTATAATTTTTTTTTCTATTTTTAAAAAAAATATTTATTTAGAGATCCATTATCAAAGTTATCAAAATAACTCATTATCAACCGATACCCTCTCATATTTTAATATATTTCGCCAAGATGCACGATGAAGACGCAACAAATTGAGGTATATGAACCCTCTTCATATTTCATATCGAAGTAAATATATATTTTACTTCAAAGAAAAAGCAAGCTGCAATTTTAGCTACGCCATCCTCTTTTATTAAAATCGGCTGATATAAATTGAACAGTTTTGATTCTATATTTTTCCGGAGAAATCAAAAGGTCCTAGATAGGCAGCCAACAAGAAATATCTCCTTAAAACCTTTAATCTATATAAAAAATCATTTTTTATCTCGTACACTAATCCGTTTTCTTCTACTTCGACCATTATTTTCAAATTGGATTCAAGCAGACTCATCCCACAATCTGTATAAGCTCTTCAATGTCACACCTCTCTCGCCTATTGATGCAGGGGTTGTTAGGTTCGATCCCAAAAGGTTATATTTTATTTATTTTTTTCTTTGTTTGACATGCGTACTGATTATTGGAGGGTAGATTTGATCAGGGACGGAATCATATTTCTCAGTTGTGGAACAAAATTTGAAAAAAATTCCGACCAGGAAGAGCGACGGCCTTTGAATTTGATATGTATCAAACTAAAAATATATTATAAAATGCACTTAAAATACATTTAAAGTTTACTTGAACAAAAAAGATACACCCAACGTTTGACATACAAGTGCATAAATTTTACGAGTGTGTTTGGATCGCACGAGATCAACAATCAAATTAGGCCCATATTTTTTAGACGTCGCAAGTACTTGTCGATTTCACCTAAAAAGAAAAGAATATAAGATCGATGAGGTGATTATCACATTCCGACAAGCACAAACAGCAGCAACGTTGAAACTTGAAAAACACAATGCTTTCAAATATACAATAATATACATTAATAACAAAAATCATATACAGTCACCACTCAAATAAAACATCTCTGTCATACCCTAATAATAAGGGAGGGATCTCTTGCAATGGGTTATTTTAGCAATTTTGAGAATGAACATTTAAATAAATATAAAAATAATAAAAATTGAAATATATATATATATATATATATGTTATTTTACTTATACATTGTAGTGTTTTAAATTTTATATAATTTTATTATGTTTGATAGTCTATCAAAAACCATCAAATTTTTATATAATACGTAGCGTTTTTAATTTAACGGTTTTTAATGACTATCAAACGATAATAAAATTGCGTAAAATTTGAAGCATTATCAATCTATAAGTAAAAGAATATATCTATATTTTTTATTTTTAATAATTTTTATATTTATTAAAAAATTCACTATCTGATTTATTGAAAATATTGAAAATCAAAATCATAAGCATATCCATATAGGTACCACTAGTGTTATGCAAACGGGCCGGTCGGGACCGGTCCGAGCCAAACTCGGCCGGGTCACGGGTCGCATGATCACACCCCAGAATAACTAAATCGGATTAGTGGTGCTTAATCTCGCCACGTACGCACGACGAGACGTGCGTACGAAAGGCTAAATGAATAAAATAAGATAAATCTCAGAATAAATAAAATAATAATAATACAAAACAATAACAGTCCAGAATATACAGTAGAATACAACGTCAGACACCGGCGGGGATAACTCCATCGGAATGGGTAGCAAAATCTCTCAAATAAAGCCCAAAAAAAGAAATAAAAATCCGATACCCGATAAGACCTAATCATCTACCCGAATCACTGTGCTGATGTGGCGAAGCACCTCTGATATCACGCATGAGTGAACCTAGCACTCTCATCAACATTTAATCCCGCACCTGAAATACCTGGATCCCACAACCACCAAAAAGTTATGAATGTGTAATCAACCTTCAACCGTTGAATGAATCCCTCTACCATTTTAATGATTATTGTCGAGACTTGACAATATGTGACTAGATTATAATTGTTATAGCAGAATAAATCAAAAGTGAAAACGTGAGTAATTTAAAAATTACTCGACGGATTTAGATCCGACCTTAAGATTTGATCTTCTTTCCTAGATCGCACTCAAATACGTCGATATCGTATTGTAATGTATTATATTAAATATATATAATTATAATAATATTTTATGCACGTTTGAGAAAATACCTATATGAATGACATGAAATGATAAATAAACCCGAAATAGAAAATCTGTGGAAATACTAATATAATATAAAATATAAAGTACGAAAAGTTTAAACACCCGAATATATATAACCCAGTTGCAGATCATCAGTCCATCCACAAACGGGCACGTGATCGGGCCCTGGACTTGTGACTTACCTAAGCGGACACGTATTCAGGCCCAACTTACGAACTTAGGATTTTTGAGTAAGCGGGCGCCAATGCCCTGAATACCCTGGGAAAATTCGGCCTCCCGGAGCGATAACGCTCTAGGAGAGTGACAGCTAAAGCACGTACTCTGTAGTATGGAGTATTCGAATCGATGATCCACCGAATAATAATAATAATAATAATATGAGCAAATGGGATTTAAAATTATGCTTTCAGTTGCCATATCGCCAAAGGATATAACTACCCGTGAATTGACAAATCGGAAACAAATGGGAGCCTACACTGTACCAACCAAGGGTCAGAGGACCGCATCCCGTAAAATAACAAAACAGAGTATATACAAATGAGAGCCTACACTTTATCCACTAGGGTCAGAGGACCGCATCTCGACTTTCTCTGTACCAACTACGGGCCAAAGGAGAAAGCCCTTTGGACAATATCAGGATCCTAAATAAACCGGATAAATAATATAATATAATATCTCGGAGTAGATTCCAGTCTCGAATATGGCCGCCCACACTAAATATAGGTGAATAAGGTATTTAGATAGAAAAAAACAAACATCACAAGTGTTGCACAAAAAAAATACATGTGACAGATAAGAGAGAAGACACGCCTCAAGAAATAAAAATGACTTATATATATATATATATATATATATATATATATATATATATATATGTTTCAAGAAATAAAAATGACTTATTATATATATATATATATATATATATATATATATATATATATATATATTCCCATGTATTTAAATAGATAAACTAGATATTTAGATAAAAATGATAACATCATATGGATTGTATAGAGAGTCGCATTGCATGGGAAAACACATAGGGGATTTTCTTGGGGGATGAAAACTTGGGAGATAAAAAGATTCTCTTTTTGAAATTGGTTTGCTATTTTTTCGGATAAAGAGAAAATGATTTAATCTGAGAATTCTAATTCGTCCAAAAATAATAATTTTCTCTCCATTAAAAAAATAGCAAATCAATTTCAACAAAATGTAAAATTTAATTTTCTAATACATTTTCATATGAAAATTAGATGGAACAATTTGAATTGATCATATCTAATTTTAAATTAAATATTTTATGTCCAAAGCACACTAGTTATGGTGTTTTCTCTCTCTCTCTCTCTATATATATATATATATATGAAAAGAGAAGAGATTCAAGTACCATCATTATTGGTGCCCATGATATCTATTTATTTATGTATAAAGTTAAAAATATAAATCGTTGGATGTATTTTATATCATCTCAATTATATGTATATGAAAAATTATAAAATTTAAATTCATTTGAATAGCCATCAAGTAACGAATCTAAATTGTAAAATTTGATGTGTTGATTTTAATAATACTTGATACATATATAAATAATATTAAAATGATATAATTTTTAGTATACATATATAAGATGACATTTATAAAATATTTTTTAATTAATTTTGTTATTTAAAAATTTAAATAATAATTATTTAATATTTAATTTTAATGACACCAATGTAACACTAAAATTGTCACATCAAAATTATGATAATTGAATCCTTTCTCATTTGAAAAAAGGCTACAGTCCTTTTCATTAACATGAAACTTTAACATTACAAGAGAATCATCCTCATACTGCATCCACTAAATATGACTACCTATCTAGCTAAGAAGAATATCTAGTGATTTGACTCGGTAAAACAACTCGGCTTCACTGATACCTTCAAAATTGATCATGTGTAGTATCCAATGGAATGCTAGGGTACATAAACCATAATATTCATCTACCAGAATCATGATACAACAATAATCTGAAATTTCTTTGGAGGTAATTCGAAATAAGTTGGGATCAACTTCCCAGACAATTAATTGAATGAGCTAAACTGAGAAACCGAAAAAAATTGTCTCAGCCCTCTAAACATCTTTTACACATTTATGTAAAAAAGATTAAGAAGAGAATTTAAATGACTGACGAGGGAGTGCTGAACAGGAAATTTTTTGACCCTCTTAGTTGCACTAGAGGAGCTGAATAGTTCTCTTATTTTCATCAACCACAAGCCAAAAACTAGTGATTCTGAAATTATCATTCATACTGTAGAAATTAAAATTCTAAATAGCAATTATCACGTCATCACGACAGTATTGTGAAAAAAAACTATCACGCTATAGCATGCTATAGTAAAATATATCATATATCATGTTTTCCTAATTTTAAAAGTATCTATATTTCTATGAATTTTCATATAAACTAGAGTTTCATCGAGTAACTAAGTAACAACTACTTGATTAAAGAGTTATAAACTTAATTAGTACACACTCGAAGTTATTATACAAAATGATCTAAATAATCATAAATCATATCATTTTATTCATCAAGATGACCATAATACTATAACTATATAAGTTTGAACCTCTGAAATTGTACAAAATCAATTTTGTACAAAATAATAAATTACATCAAATAACGCACTATCTCACTGCTGCGCGTTATGCACTATTACGGCCGCTAATATCAACATAGCAATCATAATTTAACATAACGTAATGTTGACCCACAACATAGTTTTTGAAGTTAAAAACACTATAGTATGCTATTTAAAAATTAAAATATTAGTAGAAATAAATCTCAGGGCAATTTTTCTGCTTGTTCTTGAATATTACAATTCTCAACATCCAAATTTCTCAAAGCTACAACAATATCACTGCAGGAAAGGTCATTATAAATTCTGCAGGTTTTTGAATTATTGCAATTCTCAAACATCCTAATTTTCATAAGCTACAACATCACAGCAGAAGCTGTCTCAGCGAGTCAGCTCGGCTTCACGTTCAACCTCACATCCACGTCTAAACGGGGAAATCTCTTCAACCACCCTATAAATGTGCATCTTTAATTGATTTTCCCTGACAAGCTCAAACACCACAACATCATGGACTTCTAGGTTGTTTGCCACAGAAGCCTTACCCCACCCACCACTCAGGGCACCATAGCGGCCATTGTAGCACACATAATTGATGGGCCAGGCCCTTCCTGTCGGATCCCACATGGTAAGCTTTGCAGTGTTCTTCGGGAGATTTTCCCTTACAAAATCACCAGGGAGATTCTGAATTGCAATAGAAAAGCAATAAGTAATTTTCAAACTGCTGCAGCAGCACAAATGTAAACGTGACTACTGATACAGGACAGAGAATTTTGTGTATCAGCCTGTATATCATAATATCATATACCACATACTGAAAACAGTCGTAACAGTAGTTAAGGATTAGTGCATCTGATCTGTTACCATACGCCATTGCTTATACCAGTGTTTTTACAATACTCATATTTGTATCAAAGCTCATAAACTGTATCATTTGGCTACTGATTTTATAATAATTCAAGGATAGAAATAAGCCTCTTGAATCACCTTTCAGAATCAGAAGGCAGTACTGTATTATAACAATACTGATTATGCCAGCCCTATATGAGTTGACAATCACTGTATAGCATAATATTGTAATAGTAACAAGAACATGACTAGCTCGCATTCACACACAATTTATTGTTCTTAAATTTGTTATTGCTCAGAGATATTCAAATGGTGTAATGATCTGAACAGTCCAAAAGGATCTTACCAAAAAAAAGCTGCAATAGACATACGAGTTGCGCATCACGATAGCAATAAAAGGATTGTCAGATGTAAATGAATTAGCCCTCTCAAGAGTGCCATTTATCTCTTGTTGTGTGACTGGTCGCCTTTGTGACACAATCCTTGGCACTCTCTTTGGTTTAGTTACTGTATAATGATATATTATACAATGTGAGAAAATAAAATATGCAACTTTGCAAACTAGATGGATATTGGACATGATTACCTTCTGTCCATGATCCGTCATCGATATTGTGGCTTAGCCATCGCTTGTATGATGGCTGTTCAGGTGTTTTAGTTGGCATCAACGACCTTGAATCTGTGACATCTGCCTCATCAACAAGTGTACAGCATTATGTCATTATCAGAGAAAATGAAAAAAAAAATCATATTTAAAAACAAGCAGTTTGCAAATTCTAAGATGCAACTTTTCTGACTAGGCCTTTGGCAAATTAACGCTTTGGAAGCATCCCGATCAGACATTACTGATTTGATAATCTGCACATTGGTCCATTCCAATTATCTGGAAACTTAGAATTTATTGCACCCAATTGAATCCCAAGATCAATAGAAACCTAACACAAGAACCCAAAGACGGATCAGTCTTAGTACTAGAGGCAACTAAGCTGGCATGATACTTCACGAGACAATAATATAAATTTAAAAAAAAAAAGGAGCAGAGAAATTACCTTCCAGTTCTTCCTTCTTGACAACAATAAGTGCTGTATTTAATTGCTGTTGTAAAACTGATTGGCCATTACGGCTTTCCCCTTTGCTATACTTGCTTGGCTGAGCACTAAATGCTGACTTCTTTTCACATGCTGACTGATCAAACAATAGAACAGAGAAGCTGCTTTGTCCTTCATATCGAAAAACCAGTAACTCACCAGTCTGAATGGAATGGTCAAAAACAAAGTCTCTCCAACCAGACTCAAAGTATAAGTCATCTTTGCTCTGCATCAACTCTACTTGCCATTTGTGGCCGCTTGGGCCTCTCAGGTAGACCGTACCATTGATTGTTTTTTTATCTATTTGTTGGCGAAAGGCTGGAGGAATCCTCTGAAAGGAAAATACTGATAAGGAAAAAAAGACAATCTTTCATACTTGGATAATTTATTTTGTTTTCAGCAATAAGTTTGGAATTTCACTATGCTACTTTAAGCCAACTAATAACTGCAAGAAAAAATAGGATACAAATGACAAACACTACGATTTATAAGTAATTCCTCTGGTATGCTAAACCATGAAATGAAACATATAATTTTCAATTCCTAAAATTGCTACTATTTTTCTGCTCTTTTCGTCCTAATCAACAACATGTTTTTGCTTCTTTCATGGATATCCATTTTAACATACATCTCAAGTATATCAAGTAGACAGCTAAGACGAGGACTATAAATCAGAATAAAAGAAAGCCTAATCTATCAAATCCCACCGAACCTAGTTGAACTGCTTGGACACATCAAGAATGCCAAAAGTATTAAAGCTCTCTCGAAGCCAAGACTATCTAAAAATTAGATAGAAGATCAGGGGTCAAGCCCTTAACTTACAATTATATCGATTAATAGAAAGTATAAAACAAAATTAAGAAAATGGAAAAGGATTGTCAAGCCCAGAAAAACTACATCAATAAATAAATAAATATCAAGAAACAGAAAAATAGATCTTTCCGAAAATCTGCATATTGAAGTCAGAAATTTAGGCAACCTATTATTTCTGATGATTTGAGCAAACCATATTAATGGTTATATCTTATTATGATATAAAAATGTCGCCGCCTACGAAATATACGAAATGAGAGGATTAATACCAGCTTTTGTGTAGAAGCATCCGGAAAGAAGATCTTGAAGAAGCTGCTGCTACTTGATATCTCCGTTAGAGGGGGAGGGGGAGGGGGAGTTGCTACTGGAGATGAGACGTTCTTCCTCGGCCTCCCCCTTCGTCTCGCGGACTTATTGCTTCCGCCTGAACTCTCGCTAGGGAGAATCGTGTTCTCCTCTTGAGTTCTCTTAGCCATTACTGACTACTGAGCAGTGATTACAGACAGCCGCAAACGTTCAGCCGCAGAAAACCATGGTCCTGTGTCAACACCAGCTCCTGTACAGGTATCTGGGGAGTGAATTTACTTTTTGAGTCTTTGATTAATTACGGAACCGGTATAAAAAAAGTTTAAAAAATAATATATTACTGTATCAAGTACTTATAAGTATCTGAATTTATTTTCAGTTTATCAAATTACAAACTGAGTCAAATTTCTAAAAATATTAACTGAATAAATCGAAAATCGAATTTATATTATTTAAAGAGAAATAAAATATCAAAAATTATAAAAAAATGATAGAAAAAATAAATAGTTTAAAAAATAAATGAAATAACTAAATAAAATTTTTAAAAAATAAATATTCAGATTATTTTTGATATAATATTTATTTATATCAAGTTAAAATAAATTAATTTGATAAATTTTGGACTATTCGGTTTATTTGGTTTATCCGATTTAGAAAAATCAAAACCGAACCAAAGAACAAAAACCAAATTAGCTAAACAATTGAACTGAATAAAAAATTTTAAACTGAAAAACCGAACCAAATAATCCAAAATTTAACGGTTCAGTTCAAAATCAATTAAACCGATCCGTTTGCACACCCCTAAGTACCACGCCACCTGAAAGTCTGGAATCATAGAAATAACTAATTCAGTATTTAATGAGGTTTAATAATTATAAATGGAATGTAAAATTAGCATAATTTGATCATACTATATAAATTTTGTAGTAGATAACTATATAGCGAAGTAACAATATTTTAAAAAATATACAGAACTCTTTGGGTATGTTCGAACGGTGTAAAATAGCGTTTTTTTAGTTATTCTATATTTAAACGGGAAATAGCTTTTTAAAAACATTAAAATAGCTAATTAATTTTATTAGACCGATCAAAAAGTATTTTTATCGACTAATATAAAATTTTGAGTTAGTGAACCCATTATTTCATTCAAATACATCCTTTATAAATAATTTTTATAATAATATAAATATATATTCAATCATTATTATCATTTTTATTTTACAAAGCTACTGATTTTTATTCGCGTACCTCTTTATGAGCTCTCTACGTAGAGGTGTGCGATTTTTTTATTATGAACCATCCGATTATCCATCAACGGTTCTGATTTAACAATAATAAACTCTCACGTATATCAAAATTCGTATGTAAATTTTCCATAACCGTCCAGATTAAAATGAGCCGTTTAAATCTTGTTACGAAGATCTACATATAAAAAAAAACTCTGGAGAAGAATTGCCTGAGTGAAGAATAATAATTTTCTGGGTTAGTTACTATTTTTATTTGCTATTTTTATATTTGGATGAGAAAATAACTTTTCAAATACATGGGGTTAGTGACTATTCTATAAACAAAAAAAAAATGTCAGTTTAGCTACTACTCCAAACCTTAAACTAGTGGCTATTCTCACTAACTCACCCCTTCATCCAAACACACTACATAGTTTTGTTGATACTTGATACAAAGATGTCCATGACTAGGGATGACAATTGACCGGGTAGAGCTGGTTTATGTCAAACTCGAGGTCCAACTCGTCTTTCAGAACTCTTGGCCTGACCTATCCGGCCCTTACAGGACCCAAAATTGATGATCTGACTCACCCATGATGTTTCACGGGCCTATCTGCTCGGTCCGAGTTGTTACATAATCAATTAATTTCTTATTAAATATTTCTATTTTCTTAATTATACTATATCTTTAGAAGATGATTATTGTATTTAATTAAGTTTGTAGTTTGTATATCTTCAATGAAAATATAAAATATTAGCATGATAATTAAATATCTTATATATGATATATTAATATTTTCATAACACAAGTGTATATATAAATGCTAATAACTAGTGCTATTATATGATTTAAGGGATAATAATATATTGAGATTTATAAATAAATAAATAAGTTATTGATTCAATATATAATAATATTATACATAACATATATTAATATATATATATATATATATATATATATATATATTAAATTTTAACGATATTTCGAGTCGTCAATTTAAACCTATACTCGTCCGGCTCTAACCGTTTGATCTTCAGACCAGATGGATTGGCTGTCAAATCGAACAGATTCGAGCATATATTACGGACCTCGGACCATTATTCTCTGGAACGCTTTTCTCCGAAGAGATTTATAAAGATCATTCTGAACGAGTGTGAGAAAGTTTAAACACAATTTTAATATACAGAATTTATTATTATTAAATTAAAATTATTAATAATTAATGAACGGTTCATCTCCGAAACGCAAAAAAACGCAGCAGATGATAATGATAATGATACCGATTCACGGCCTCGGGCTTTTTATTGCGGACCGTGACCTGCGCCCTAAAACCCGCACAAAACCCAAGCCTCTCTCTCTTCCAAAAGAACCCCAAGCCTCTATTCCAAATTCCAATCCAAAACCTCTGACAGATTTTGGGAAAGAGGGAAGTTTGTTTTCTTCGTTTCGCCTTTCATCTTGTCTTCTTCGAAGCCCTATGCGGATCCGCCTCCTCACGAAGGAGCAGCGGTTGTCAGGTCTGCGGCGGTGCTGGTTCCTCGTCAAGCCAGAAATTGCAACCGTCGCTGATTTCGCCTCCGAACTCTTTCGACGGTTCCGACTCCAGCGCAATTGCCCCAATGGCATTTTCTTCTCGGTAAACCCGAATAGTCTCTCTAATTTTTGTTAATATCATGATCAAGGTCTCCCAATTACATCTCTTTCTGGCTAAGAGTATGACAGCATTTCTTTTTGTCGTTAAATTTGCTTTTTAAAATTGATTTTGTTGTGCAGATGGATAATTTTGTTGTACCTCCGTGGGAATCAACAAGCTTTTTCAGAGAAAAGGACATTATAAGGTGATCTTGCTGATTCCATCCTCTTTTTTTTTTCAAGTTCTTTACTACTGTGATGCTTTAAGTGAAATGCTATTTCTCTACTTTCCATAATCTTGATTTACTAGTTAGAAGTAAATATTTTGTTAGTCTTAAGTTATATTTTACCTTAGATTATTGAAACTGATGTTTGAAATTTTACAGTGTCCATAAAAGGACATGCGAGAAGAAGAAAATGATTACTAGAGATGATGATACGCTACTAATCAATAGAGGTGAGATAGTCGAGAAAGAGGCTGTTCCCTACAGTAATGTGATGCTTGCAATTGAGTCGCAAGAGAGGGTTGAAATGAGAAATAAAGAAGTTATGAGAGAAGAAAACTCTTCCCTCCGGACACAGTTGGCTGAGATGGGTCCAAAGAGGAAACACAAGGAAATAGAGAAACCCGAAAGTTCAAAGTATGTTCCATCGCATAACCTCTTATAGTTGGCTCTGAGGAATTTGCTTTTGTCTTTCTGTTTAGTGCAAATTTATGCTCGTTCTGGTGGTTGCCACCAAAAATTAAAGTCTCAGATTTCCCATCACTAGTGTTGCAAAAACTCATGTTTATGGAATTTTTATTTTGTTTTATCTTTCTTCTGTTTAATTTATTGGTTTGTTGGTGATTGGACATTCAAATATATAATGCGCATAATATCTACATGCTTCGTTCTATTGCACTTTGTAAATGTGAGTACATCAATTAACTCCATGCTGAGCTCTCGTATTACGAGAGGAAATTCGTCTTAAAAGTTTATACAATTATTTTTTTTAATCCTGCTTTTTGCAGAACCATTTTTAAACTTAAATGACAACACAGTGCTTGAATTACATGATTTGCTGGGATAAAATGCATGTCTTCTAAGAAGTATCTTATTTGTTATTGAACTAACATGATTGACGGCTTAATATAAAGCTAACTATAAGGGTACTCAAGGCTGAGCAATAGCATATATGATCAAAGTAGTATTGCTCATGAGTGGTACTAGTGCTGGTTTTGGTGTTTTTTCCTGGTCTATTTTTTGTTTATTTTAAGGGATTTCACTGACTTTGACCTCTTCCATGTTCCTTTATGTAGAAAGAAGAAGAAACCAAAACTTACTACTATCGAAAAGCCCTTGTAATAAATGGAAGCAGCTGCAAAGAAACACTACAAATACCAAATCAACAATATCTCATAAGAATTAGCACTCCAGAGCAAATTTCACAGGAAAAATCAAATATGTCTGGTGTTAATGAAGCATCTCCTATGGCAGTTGTTGCAACTGATAATGCTGATACTTGTAATGAGACGAGTCAGACCATAGCAGAGAAGTATGTGCATAGTTTCAATTTTGAATCTTTTATAACATCTACTATTCAATCCCCCCCCCCCCCCCCCACACACACACACTGAAGTTATTAATAGATCAATATTTATCAATGAATGAAAAAAAAAGTTAGTCGTGAATTGTCCAAGGAATGCCCTTGAACAGATTCTAGACTCTGCCTCCTAATCGGAAGGTGTAATGGCTCATTTGTCATCTTGTTTTGGCCAGGTGTCTGACTTTTCATTGAACTGAATTCGTAGGGATTTCCAATTGGAAGAGAATTGTAATGAAAATACAGGTGGACCTAATTCGTCTATTCTTCCTAATAAGGTTCATTCTTTGTTCTTTTGATTAAAGGATACTTGGATAGGCCAACTATTATAGATATAGGTTTGGAGATGGTATTGGCCCATGCATATTATAGAAAACAATAATGGCCTCGTACTTTCAAAATATCTAGAATGCTTGATATGTAGTCCCGAAAACAAAGTGCTCTGTTCTGCTAAACAATTGTATGCTTAGATTGTCGATTTTCTGATATGAAGATTGGTGAAACCTCTTCTAGTCACACTTTTATATTGGCATTAAGATACCGATACATAGATCTTTATTAAATGTTTTTCCATTGGTCAGTTTCCTAGTAGATCAGCTCGTCGTAAGCATACCAAACGGAAGTTGAAGAAGGAATTGAGAAAACGAGCCACAGAGGTATATGCTAATTGGCATCATATTAGGTTTCTATTTATCTTCTCTTTTTTTGACAAAAGCAGGCAAAATGCCTGCCATTTTCCGTTTCTTCTCGGAAAAGGTTTCTATTTTATCAGATTTAGTATTTCAGTATTTACTCAACATCATAATGATATATAAAAATACAGAACATGCAAAGTGAGGTGTTACTAAATGGCACTGACGAACAGACCACAGAAAATCATGCAGTCCCTGCCAAAGAGCCAACTGTGACTAATAATTTGGTAGTTGCAAGAGTGGATCGGCCTGGTCACATTCGGTTTGAGTCTGAAGGTGCAACCACTTTAATATATGAATTTACAGAATTTGTTCAAATTGAACATTCCAACTTCATTTCTTTTACAGCTAACAACTTAGTAAGCTTGACTGCTTTTTGTTTACAGGTGAAGACATGATGATGATGATGATGGTCCAACTAATGTGCAACCTAATGAACCACCAAGGGTAAATTCCAGTTATTGTGCTAACTAACTAAACTCAATATTAATATACAATCCTCTTTGCTTCCACAAAGCATCACCACATGGATATGTCTTTGTTTATTTTAGAATTGCTTATTTTCTCTAGGAGTGTTTTCAGTGGAATGGAATAACCAACAAGATGAAGGGGCAGAAATGGGGCCAGGATTTGAAGTATGGATACAATGCTAGTCGATGCAATACATCATCCGATTGGAGGAATGCTACCAATGAGGATGGTTTCACCAATGAAAAATTGGCAGAGAAAAGTACCTCCGAGATAGGAAAAGCTACTATATCACAAATTAATTTTGAAAGCCTCTCTCCTTCGAGACGATCTCCCAAGGTTTGCCTTTTCTTGTAGACCTTCTAATGCATCAATAAGATTCAATTCAGACATTTACATTTTTTGAATTTGGTAAGGCTTAATTCTTTAATTATTCTTTTTCAACCTTTTCTTGTTACAATAAGTGCTAAACTATTTCTGAGACAGGAAGGTGATTTAATTGCATATCGTGTGGTTGAGTTATCATCGGCCTGGTGTCCAGACCTCTCTCCTTTCCGTGTAAGAGCTTAAGTAGTACTTTTATTATCTCATGCTCGTTCTGTAGCAATACTAAAATGCACTGGATAGTAATTAAGAACCAAAGATATTTTCAAAACTAATAAAAAATCATCTTTTCATTTTTTTTCTTAATTTTTGAAAGGTTGGAGAAGTGAAAGCATATGATCTGATGTCCAATAAAATCCATCTAGTACCTGTGCCTGAATACCCAATATTTTCTGATAGAAAAGGAGATGATGCAAACAATGAAGAGGACACACCATATCAGGATGACTTGTCACTTTATGCGGAGGATGGGTCACTAGAGGTATATTTCTTTTGGTATTCTTTTTGACAAATTCGAATTGCGAAACATATAATGGGCACTCTTTGGAAGCTTCATCTACTATCCATATTGCCATTAATTGCTTAATAGTAAGATGAAAACTAAAAAGCTTCTTTAGTGGTTTGCAACATGCCTGGTTTGCAAATTGCATGTTTGTACATTCAGCATAGTTCAAGTAGTGTGAAGACTTGGCAATTTAGTAAGAGGAGTGCCTATAGTTATTGGTGCCCATCATGCCTATTTATTTGTTTGTGTATAAATTACAAATCTAAACTGTTGGATGTATTCTCCATCATCTCAGTTGCATATATGCAGATGAAAATTATGAAATTTTAACTTCATTTGAATAGCCATCAAATGAGGAGGTTAAATTGTAAAATTTGGTCCGTTGAGTTTATTAATGCTCGATGCACATATAAACTATATTGAAATAATGTAATTTCATATATCATTAATTTTCAGATTGAGTTCACCTCATTAGTTGATGTGCGCTTGCTGAGGGTTAATGGCTCAGTCTCACCATCTGCAAGTTCTGTTAGTAGGAAATCAAACTCGAGTCAAGCTGCTATGAAAAAAGATAAGTCTCTGTGTAATAGGTCAGAAATGGCAGTGACAAGTAGTGCTGATGTTGTTTACCCTAGTTCGAATTTCAACCGGGATGTTGCTGTTCAGTTCGGTGGTGAGGACCTGATGCATAATCCAATTGATATAGTACCTTTTCTTATCTTTATTTTCTTTTTGGTTACTAAGCATTATAATGACATCAGAAGTGAAAATTATAGCAGACTAAACATTAATGGAAAGAAAACTAAAGCACAGGCAACAAATAAGATCAAACTAGTCAATGGAAAAAAATATAATCAAAATATTACTAGTTTGATCAGTTGAAAGATATGGTGCTTTTTAATAGCAATTCCTAGTTTGACAATATGCCAGCAATTGTACTTCCACACTAGCATCTGATATAATACATCGTGATTAAATTTTGAGAAACTACTCAATTATATACTGAATACTAGCACCGAACATGTTATGATATACTGATCAATAATCAATTTATCAAGAGTCTCAATTTAATCGGAAGCTGTTGTCGGTGACATTTTTTTCTTAGGAATCAAGCCAAAGTCTACCTGGGAGGCTAGTGGTGAAAATGCCAGAAATACCCAAGCTTGGCAGAATGGTTGGGACGTGGCAACAGAAAAGCATAGTGCTGATGATTTGGTTAAGCCTACTAGCACTCAGCAATGCCAACATGTCGAGAAAAATCTATTTTCAGATAACGACAGGGATGTTGTTCTTCAGAATGATCCTGCAGAGTCAATGAACAATCCAACAGGTACAGTTTTAATCATTATACTTATTTTCTTTTTGGGGAATATGAATTAATAAACAATGATTACAAGAAAGCTAAAGCACTACCAACAAATCCGAACAAACTAGTCAATGGAAAAATGTATAATAAAATATACTAGTATGATCAGTTAAAAGATACAGGGCTTTTTGGTAACAATTCTTAGTTTGACAACATGCCAGAACTTGTACGTTAATTAACTCTTTATATAATCATTAGGCTTAACTTCTCAGAAACCACAATGTACATGAATCGACATCTGGCATCATTTGATATATTCACCACGATATTATACTTTGGTTGGAAAACTGTTATCCTTCAGATTCCTTTCTAGGAACTGAGCCAAACTTCAACTGGGAGGCCAATGATGAGGGCGCAAATGCTGGAAGCACCCAAGCTCGACAGAATGGTTGGGAGAAGTGGGCCCCAAATACGTCAACCCCTTCATGGTCATACAAAGCACTAAGAGGCAGTGCACTGGGCCCCGCTATTGCATGGTTGAGAGGGAATGATGAAAATGCTATCAGTGAGTATGGCGGAAGAAGAGGCAGAGGCGGGGACGGAGGCGGAGGCGGAGGCAGAATCAGAGGAAGAGGCTGGAAAAGAGGGAGAGGCAATCATGGCATGTCAAGCTAAACTGGTAAATGTTGGCAGTGAGAAGGTATTTTTTTGTAACATCACTGTACCACTTGTAATACCAAGTTATGATTGTTTTAAAGTTCAGTGTTTATTGCTCAAATGCCAGGTTAGTATTGGAACATGAGATGGTGATTTGTTATAAGGTATGTGGGTTGCTATTGTTACAGGTTTATAATTATCCTGTACTCCTTTTGGGAACAGTTGTATTGTAAAAAAAACATTGGAGGCCACAAATGCTGGGTTATTGCAAAATTCTGTTTATTGGCTCATAGAGCAGTCTACTTTCTTCAACAGTTGGGTGCATTATGCTACTGGAAAAAGTGGCTGTTTTGTTCTTTCCAAAATCATTTCCATAGGCATCGCGCCATTACCATTATGAGTAGTGTGGTTCTATAATATTCGCGAGCTTTTGACAGAGGCTGTTATGGTGGACTTCTGATCATTAGATATATGTCAGAAAAATATGACATGAACAAAGCTATTGCGAGGGCTGCACCAAATCGTCTAATATTAAAAATGTCCAAGTGACAGAAATGAACAACTGCTCATTTTCCAATTCGTACTCAATACTTTGCATGTCCCCCATGCTGGACTCCATACGCCGTTATAGCAGATTTTTTTTTATTTTATTTTGGTAAATGAAAAAAAAAAGGAAATTGATAAAATAATCTTGAAATTGTGCTCAAATAGTCTGGATTGAGTTTGAAATTCGGTCCTTGGTGCTTGGATTGAGTTTCAAACTCAGTTTCAGATTTTTTTTTCATTTGTGTGTATTTGAAAGTAGCAGAAAGTTGGGATCGGATTTTAAATTTAGTTCTAGCTTCCTACTATTATATAGTACATCGAACATATTTCTTTTTCATCTTCATTTAGTTAGTCATTTTTTAAAAATTGTCATTATTACTATTGCAAGAGTTTCTAACTGAAAGTGTGTTTTTCGACTGAATTCAGAGTCGATTTGTATTTATCACTCTCGTCTCATCAATATTGTAAGTTTTTTTATTTAGATTATTACTTTTTGCTATAAAATTTAAATACACTAACAGTATGGTTTATCGTTCATATTGAAGAGATAAAAATGTTGATGATCAATGTGTATCACGGAGGTCAAATTCCGAACACTTCAATCGGCGTGGGTTACGACATTCGTGTTGCGTGCACATTTTCTACTAACGAGACAATCAATATTCGTGATTTGAAGAGGCAAATTCATACTGGTTTAAAGCTACTCTAGCCAATTCAACATCAGAATTAGTGCACGGATCAACACTGCTCCAGCAGGTTCAGGTGGTTTTTTTTACAGTTCATTTGGGGTTGTTTCTGAAAAAATTGAGAAATGATTAAAACAACAGTTCCGTACCAAATATTTGGATATAAAACACTGGAGCTAGTAGTTGAATTTAAATTAATATTCAGTTTTGATTATTATGATCCGACTAATATTTCGAAAATAGTAACTCAGTCATGACTGATGAAATAATTCATTCTCGAGCTCGAGATCAGCTACCATCTTGTGTTTCGGTATAAAATATGAATGTGGATGAGAATGAAGAGGAAAAAATGTGGCATCTGAATGTCGAGGAGGATGGCATTCAGGATGCAACAGATATAAATATGATAAAATTGAGGATGCGATGGATATCGAAGAAATTGTTAAAAACTAGCAAATGTTTGTTCCTTTCATCAATCGGGGAATGAAGCATCCGAGTGCATAATTCTGATAATATGGCAATGTCGTATGCAAACGATCTTTATTTTCGTAAATCACTAGAATTGATGAACAATTTGGTGTCGGTCAGCTCTTTAGTACAAAATAAGAGTTAAAATTAAAAATCGTTGATTTTTATGTTCAATAGAATATAAAATTAGAGGTAACAAATAATAACAAATCAAAATTAGTGATGAAATATAAAGATTTTAACTGTACATGGAGGATACATAACAGATATTTAGGATATCAGAATAAATTTGCTCGAGCACTCTTATTTTGGTAGTGCTATTAGGCGGTCAGATAACTTTTAGAATGATAACATATATTGTTAAGAATCGGTTGAGAGAGAACTTAGAAATGATATTCAAAGAAATAAGAGATTTAGTTAAATAAAAGTTTTTCATAGTACAATCGAGTTATAATAAATTATGAAGAGAAAAATAAATGATAATTATAGGTCTTTTTGGAAGTTAGGAGATGTTATACGAAATGTTTCCATCATCTTTAGCAGTCATATAAAATTTCACATATGACATAAATACATTATAGAGACGACGCGCTCAATAAAGTTTGGTGTTGAAATTTTTGATCGTGTTGCATGGTGATTTTGTTTGTGAATTGTAGTATGGTCTTACTTACGGTAAGTCTTAACTATCGATGCTGAATTTTTATCGGGTCGGTATGTCGGTAAATTATTTATGGTATGTGGTTATGATATGGAGCAACAACTATTATTACTTGCATTTATTATTGTAGCAGGCGAGAAAAGTATGACAAATTATGGTTGATTCATACAGTTGTTTTGAAAGAGATTGTCAGTCATGGTAAAATTATCGTTATCTCAGATCAACATCTATGTATAAAGACATTATTTGAGAGATCAGATTTTGGATGATAAGAATTAGCAGTGAGGCTGTTCACTGTTATTGTACTCAACACATTGCACAAAATGTGTATAAGAACTATCATATGAAAATAATAAAGATTTTTTCAAATAAGTTACAAGACATAAAAAATTATAGAGGTGCGAGAAATATATGAAAAAAATTAACAACATTAGAGATCATAAAACATAAATCAAAAAATAAGTTACTGTTCACGAGTTACTATTCACGAGTTACTGTTCATTCTATAATTGTCATGTGTATTCTTTAAAGCTTGTTGAAAATCAGAACAGAAAGGTTCGACATTTCTGATTCAGGACCCTTTAGATTTGATTAAAGGCAAGCCTACCAGTGACAAGTCTACTACCAACTGCGAGGACGAATTACTCATTCAAGCTGGGGATATATGATTGGCAGAACATCCATTTTTATTTACTTTAAAATTTTGTTTAATGTTTTAATTTAAATTTGAAATAAAGGACTTGGTAATAGAATTTTAAATACGATTTTACTTGTTTAGAACTATAATTTAATTTAGTTAATTATGCCATTATTTTATTATGTACATTCACAATATAAGTTAATTATCCACACTTTGCATCTATTTAATAGTTTTAGTCATTTGAATTGAATATGTGAAGGGAGGGATATGACAATAAACGACTGATTGATTAATACAATAGTCTGATCATTTCAAATAAATCAACAAAGAAAAGAAAAGGAAGATTGACAAATGATTATATAGACATAATATTGAACTTAAATACTGTTTTTGTGAGAATATGATTTAGATTAGAAGTGTGTTTATGTTTTATTGTTGTAATTATCAGAACAATTAAATTTTAATTATTGTTATAATATTTTAATTTATTTGATACTATTTTAAAATAATGGATTATCATGCTTATATTTGGCTTTATAAAATTTTATTTTAATTCCTATCGTAATATTTTAGAATAATTTATTATCGTGTTTTGTTTTTAATATAACATACAAATATAAAAAAAATATTGGGACTGAGTTTGAAACTCGATTCAGGCACCTGAGAATGAGTTTCAAAATCAATCTATGCTATTTGAACACAAATTCGGGTACTCTTATCACTTTCCTATTTTTGGAACTTATATTGATGCATGACTTCGCATGCTGGATTGGCGGTACCAACGTTTTAAAATGCCACCACATGTACATCTACTTGTGAAGTGCAAACCTGCATCTACAAGAGCATTTATAATAACGTTTGATATATCTGCATATTTAACAATACATTACAAATTAAAAAAAAATTAAAATGAATATGTATGTGCATATTTAACAATACATTATACTTTCTAAAGCTTTTATCATATTGAACTTATAAAAATAATAAAATTAATTATATTACATCTTTCATTTTAAAAAATTGTAAAATTATAATGGTATCTTATTTTTTAATTCTTTAATTTTTTTTATTTAATTATATATTTAAAAAAATTCAATATATATCCGATGGGGACCACTAATGGGAATTGACGGTAATTTGATCTAAACATAGATATTTGTGATTTGGATATTCGTGAATATATAGTTGTAGATCAAAATTAGATATTTGTGTCCGAAGCACAATGACTAATGTGTTTCGGATTCAATCTCTAATTTTAAACTAGATAAGATCGATTCAAATCATTCAATTTAATAATCATATGAAAATTTATTAGCAAATTAAATTTTATATTTTTTGAATTTGGTTTGCTATTTTTCAGATGGGGATAAAATTGTTTGATATGAGAATTCTGATTCGTTCAAAAATAATGATTTTCTCTCCATTAAAAAAAATAACAAATTAATTTAAAAAAAAATAATTTGGTAATACATTTTCATATGTAAAATTTGTTGTTTTTGCTATTACACAGGGTTCTCTTCGGCTTTAGTGTGCACTGTAGGCCCTAAAATATAAGACTTCTCGTTCAGCTAAAGACCCAGCTTTCGTACGACATAGTCTAATTGGAGATGGAGGTTGAGCAAACACAAATGCGCAGCTTGTTTTTCACAATCTCAACTCTCAAGTAATCTTGTGAAAGGAACAAAAATTTGACGAGAATTTGTTTCCACTGAATGAGAAGTCTTTTTTTTTTCTTCATGTTTCTTCCTCCTCCATTGTTGACAAATTTTTCATGTTTCATTCTACAAATTTTAATTTTCTCTCCCCCACATTCGTCAATTATTTTAATTATATAATGATTATTAAAGAGACTTGATATTATTAATTAATAATCTATTTTTAAGAGGTCGAAGATATTTAAAAAATTAAGATCCATAAATATCAAATATTTAATTGATTGTGAATTTTTACTTAATTCCCGTTTAAGTAATATATAAATGGACTATAATATCACATTTTATTATTACTTTAAATGAAAATATTAACAGGTGACTTGATTGGAATAAATAAAAAGTTTAGTAATAATGGGGGTACAAATCAAACTTGAGTGATCACTTTGTGACAAAGATCAAAATTGAGTGACCTCTAATGAAATTTACCATTGTTTCGCAATAAACATGCCTTTAGTTTTTTAGTTAAATTTGCAGGAAGATGGAATACTGTCTAATCTTAAGTTGCAAAAATAATTGTTGAAAGATAAAGAAAAAAATATTAATTTTGAACAAATAATAATGTATAAAAGATACATTAATTATTTTTCTTTTGTTATTTAACGAAGAAAATGGCATTGACTTGAACATATTCAGTTCAAGGAATAGACTTGATATGCCGATACTTTTAATATAATAAAAAATAAATTCCAAATTAAATATTTAGGTTAATTTGTAGTAAAATTTGAGATGTAGTCCGCATGTGTTAGCACCCTTGTATCGAATTTTGTGCACAGAAGCTGTTTATTACTGTTAAATCATCTATTTATAAATGAGCTCAAATCGGGAGGTGATATGATTCCGTTAGCACCCTTATATCGTAACTCATCAGTCGGGATGCAATTGCAAGTCCATCCCTCTGTACACAGCTCGTAGGTACCAACTCCATTCCGTCGCTTTTCTCTTCCTCCACAAACATCGTACTCTTATTCATCAGAATTTAAATGTAGGAAAGATTAAAACAAAAGGAACCGTGTTATCGGATTCAGATAAGAAGTGCCACGGAAAACCCGGGCAGCTCTGCTGACGTAACTTTGACCCAACATCCCCAGTCAAAACACCAGTCAGCCCCAGCCGCCGCACATTCTCATTCCTTTCCCATTTTGCCTACCCAAATCCCGATCCTGATTCGTATTTCGTAATTCCAATTTCTCCCCTTCGACTGCTTCCTTCCTCGCTCTTCTCTTCTCTTCTCTCTCTCTCTCAATTGCTTATTCTTCCCTTTGGAGCCCACTACTCCTCCTCTCCCTTTTCTCCTCTCTCGCGCAATTAAATGCTAAATCCCTAATAATCCCGTTGGTTAGAACTTGTCCAATCGTTTCTTCCCGCTTCAAATGGATTCCACCTGCGAAACTGAAGCAGAAACCGATGCAGCATCTACCTCCGGCGAAAGCATCACGCCCAGAAAGATGCTCTGGCGCTCTGCTTCTTGTAGTGCCTTCTCTTCCCCTATCTTGTCACCGACTCAAAACCAGCAGCCCCGATTTAAACCCAAACTTAAACCCGACCTGGTACGGCCTCCTAGACGGCCTGGGCGACTAGCTTTGCCGCTTCGACCATCTCTGGCTGGCTGGCCACGACAAGCTTCGGATGATTCTACTTCGACGCCAGCTGGATCTCTAGCTGACCCGCACACGGCTGATTTGTCCCGGGTCACTGACCATGTCTACCTTGGCAGCGACTCAGCTGCCCGTGATCGGGCTGCCTTAAGGCGTCATGGGATTACACATATTCTTAATTGTGTCGGCTCAGCCTGCCCTGATTATTTCCGTGGCGACAATGAATTGGTGTATAAGACTCTTTGGTTGCACGACTCGCCTGGAGAAGACCTTGCTTCCATCCTTTATGATGCATTTGATTTCCTTGAATCAGTGGTGGTGGCATTGCCGCCTAATGGTGGGCGAGTGCTGGTGCACTGTGTCCGTGGGGCCTCCCGCTCTGCTGCTGTGGTTGTGGCATATCTTATGTGGCACCATGCATTGCCTTTTGATGCCGCACTGCGCAAGGTGCGGGCAGCACGGCCTGTGGCAGATCCCAATTTGGGATTTGCTGCACAGCTTCTGCGGCATCAGCATCGTACCCTTGGGCTGCCTGCTTCGCCTGGTTCCATCCATCGCGTCCTTCGAGTTGCACCACATTCACCTTATGCACCCTTGGACCTTGTCCCAAAATCAGTCTTGCCTGCTGGAGATCCTAGAAGTTACCTCGACTCCAGAGGTGCATTTCTAATTCATGTCCCTGATGCGATTTACATATGGATTGGTGCCAAGTGCGAGCAAGCCATGGCTGTAGCAGCTTCAAAGGTGGCACGACAGGTTGGGCACTATGAGAGGGTTTTGGCCCCGGTTGTTACTGTTAATGAAGGTTCTGAATCAGATGAATTCTGGGCTGCTGTGTCAGATGACTTGGTGATACTGGACCCATCAGAGGTTGGAAAAAGGAGAGTAGATAACTATGACCTTGATTTTGAAATTTTTCATCATGCACTCAAGTTGAACAGTAGTGAAGAGCCACTAGAAAGCAATACACCGTCATCTTCTTCTTCATCTGCTGATTCTACCTTTTCACCTGCATCTTCATCTTCTTCAGATTGGTACTACTCACCATCAACGCCTGACCGATTGGCATTTTGTCAAACTCCCAGAGTTGCTCTTATTACAGTAAAGGAACAGAAGTCAGATTGGATATTTCCATCTTCTACTAAAATTGGGATATCAAAATCAAAAGCTGGGTCTTTAGCTGAACGGAGAGGAGGCATAGCCCCTTCATTGAACTTTTCTGAACAAGCTGAAGCTGAGCATGAACAAATAATGATGGATTGGTGCCCTTCACCTACTTTTATCCCTGATTTAGATGAAGAACATAGAGTGGATTTAAAAAAACAGTTTTCTTTGGATCATTCTGATGAATCTGACAAAGCTGAAGCAGAAGAACCAGCAGGGGGAGAGCAAAAGAAGTTGAACTTGATTCAGCCTGCTCTTTATCGATGGCCTGAATTAGATCAGATTGAAGATATACACCGTGATGTGTTGGATTCAAAATCAATTTTTCTAATGGTAACTCCTGATTCTAGGATTGGCGCTAGAAAGTTACAGGGAAGAGTTTTATATCTTTGGTTAGGTGCTAATGCTAAATTGGTTGACAAAGACAAACAGAAACTAGAATTTTGGGCGAGAAGTATTGGAAAAAAATTTGTTGACCAGATGGGGCTCCCAGGAAATACTTCTTTTGAGGTACTTGTTTGATGACTTATTCATTTATTTATTTTCTGTCTGTTATTCTTTTTAAATAGGTATTTTGAATAGTCTTGCATATATGTTTTCTTAAGAGATGTCTTTTTCTATGTATTTGTGCTGTCTAGTTAATGCTTAAGAAGTAATGTGAGGCATTTGTTGTTTTATGTAAATATGTTTAATAACTAGTCAGGGAAGGACTGAATCTGCCCAATTTAAATTAATTATTACTCTGACAAGTGTGCCATATTCCTCTTTTACTTGGACGACATTAATCAGGATAATTGAGTTGACATTGTTTATATTTGTGGCAAAAAGCCGTCTATAATGATCTTTAATGACTACTTCACATTGAAATGCATATGTTCCTTCTTCATAGCATATGCTTATTTGCATAATTGACCAATTCTGTTGGGAGCTCTTTTTGCTTACTAATGTTCTGGGTATTCCCTAAAAGGAATCACTTACAACTTTCAAGAGAATTCTATTCTGTTCCTGTTTGGGGTGGTTGTGTGTGTATTCCTTTGACAGGGAGTCTCTTAAGTGAAACGTTCTCTTAAGTGGGACCCAGCAAGATCTTGCAAATGAACAGCTTTATGAATATAAATAAGTGATGGTCATTTGTTAGTTGCTTCTGGCACAGTGAAGGAACTCTGGCAATTACTTATATTTAGCTTAAAATATCAATCTCAATCACTAATTTTGAATTTGGCAAAAGAAGACCAAAGGTAAGAGTGGATTTCACTCAATCTTTCTTGCATCATTTTATCTGTTAAGTAGGAAGATGTCGATGATGTGATGTTATAATACCAGTTGTCAATAAAATCAGGATGGATGTATTGGATTTACTGAATGTCAGGGAGATTTGAAAATTCAAAACAAAAGTTGTGTTTTCTAAATGTTAGGGGAAGTATCTGAGGTCTGGATATAGTACTTGTATATAGTCAAGATGTCACAATCCTTGTGATAAATATTCTCCTGCAGTTTGAGTTATATCAAAGTGTACAAATTCTCTTTAAAGTAATTTGTTTTCTTTCTTTTTTGAATGTTTTACAGATAATTAAAGAAGGCCAAGAACCACAACGGTTCTTAAATCATCTTTTCTCCTTCCGTTAAGTGATAGACTGAGTGAGGTATGTCATAGTTGGTACCTGATGACAGTACAGTGTCAATGGATAAACTAACGGACATCTGCAAGATGCAATCTGATATTCTGATTTGTACTTATTAGAAAAACTTCAATGTTTACAGCAATAAATTTAGGATCATTAGCTGGTGCCGAAGGTACCAATGCATGTACCATAATTTATTAGAATTTAGTTTCATGATTAGAAGCTTCTATGCTACTTTGCTTTTGTTGCGCCACATGAATAATACCGGCAAAACAAATGTGGGGGCAATTAGACTGAACTGAAACGATTTGGCATAACTCCTAGGTAGGAATTATAGACATCTAATGACTAATGGCACTGGAATTTTATTCAGTTAGTAATGTTTAAGGCTCATTTTAGTAAAATTACAGTCAAAACGATATGAGGGTTGTTAGTGGTTGCTGTCAAAATTCGTATAGTGGACTAGTGAACTTTATGGTGCAATCGCATGGATAATCGTTTAAGCATCATTCTTTTGTCATTTTTGTTTAAAAGATCTGCGCATACTACTTTGATTCTTGAAAATTTGAGTTTATACCAAATTACTGTTATCATATTTTAGCAAGCGAATGGAAAAATTAGGGTTAATTTTCTGTGTATCCGTGAAATGATCACTAATAGTCAATATCCCATCAAAACGATATAATAACTTATTTATCCATCAAAACTATTGAATATTTCTAAAATGTCTTTCCATCATATAACCTGAGCCTTTTTTTATCAATGTGTTCATTCTTAAAAGATGAATTGATCAATTTAACCTCATTTCAAAATATAGTCTCTTAATTGGATATAAAATATAGCTGATGAGCAAAGGAGGGTTGCTTCGTAGACAACAAGTATCCCTTCCAAGCATTCTCCTCTTTCTCAGGGTCCAACAATTTTTAGTAAATAATATTGAACAAAATCACGGAGATGAAATGAGAAAAGGAGATGCGCTCGTGATTCATGAAGCAGATTCTGATTTACACAAGCTTTTGAACAGTTAGTTGTTTTTCTGTACTAATGCATTTGATTTTCAAATCTTCACCTAAAGATTAACAAATCTTTCTCAAATTCAAACTTGGTTACTCTTGGTGTCGCAAGCTGAAGATTATATACGTCTCCAACGAAGACTAGGCTACAGTAGCTTCTTTTTTTCAGTGTATCTTTCTTGATCTCTGACCATTGTTGTTGGAACAAGACTAATGCCGAATTAAAGGAATAATTTTAGTAATTTTATTTGATAAATTTCATATGGCTAGAAGTTAAAAAAATGATTGGGAAATCGTTATAACGGTTCGGGTCAGAAAAAATAATTTTTTTACTGATTTTTTAATAGAATTTGAACACAAATATGATAGTTATGCTTTGAAACAGACTTAAGAATGCATATTATAGCTTTAATTACTAAAAAAGTTCAAGCATTTCTAATTTAAATCTTAACTCACAATGTTATTGTGTATTGAGGGGTTTTGTGAATATATCAGCTATTTGATTTTTGATATCAACATGTATGAGTTCAATATCACCCGTTTCAACATGGTCACGAATAAAATGATGTCGAATTTCAATATGTTTGGTACGTGCATGTAAAATAGGGTTCTTTGAGATCATTATTGCACTAGTGTTGTCACACATTATTGATACTTTACGGAAGCGTAAATTGTAATCTTGTAGAGTTTGTATTATCCATAATATTTGTGTGCAACAACTTCCTGCAGCAATATACTCGGCTTCAGCGGTTGAAAGAGTCACTGAAGTTTGCTTACGACTAGACCATGATACTAATGATCCCCAAAAATTAACATGTCCCATTATTACTTTTTCTATCAAGTTTATCACCGGCAAAATCCGCATCGGTAAATCCAATGAGATTAAGTTCGGTTTATCTATCATACCACAATCCAAGATTAAAAATACCTTTAACATATCTTAGGATTATTTTTAGTGCAACTAGATGAGACTTTTTGGGATTTGCTTGATACCTTGCACATAAACAAACGGAAAACATTATATCCGGTCTACTAGTCGTAAGATAAAGAAGACTACCGATCATTGCCCTATATTGATGTATGTCGGTTGATCTTCCTCTTTCATCTACACCTAGGTTAGCATCAACTGTCATAGGTGTCTTGACCAACTTCTTAGTATATTTAGTTTAACTAATGAAGATGTCATCTTTCATTTGTTTAATTTGAAATCTCAAGAAAAATATAAGTTCTCCCATCATTGACATCTCAAATTCACTGCCCATTAAAGAAAAAAACTCCTTGACAAGTATCGGATTAGTAGAGCCAAATATGATATCATCAACATAAATTTGTACTAATAAAAGATAATTATCTTTCTTTTTAGTAAAGAGGGTAGTGTCATTTTGACCCCTAACAAAACCATTTGAAAAAAGAAAATAACTAAGTCTTTCATACTAAGCTCTAGGAGCTTATTTAATACTATATAAAACTTTTGTGAGTCTATAAACGTTGAACATACACCTCTTCATCTAAGAATCCATTAAGAAATGCACTTTTAACATCCATTTGATATAATATAAAATCTTTGTGTGATGCATATGCCAAAAGCATTATAATGGATTCAAGACGTGCAACCGGTGTAAATATTTATTCAAAGTCAATATTGGCTTGTTTGGTATATCCTTGGACAACTAACATAGCTTTATTTCTAACAATTATCTCATTCTCATCAAGTTTATTTCTAAAGACTCATTTTGTATCTATAATTACTCTATTATTTGGCCTTGGAACAAATTTTCATACTTGATTTCTTTTAAATTAATTCAATTCTTCTTGCATAGCACAAATCTAATATGAATCATTATTGGCATCTTTAAAAATTTTTGGCTCAAGTTAAGATACAAAAGTACAATGGGCAATCATTTTGTTCATTTTTTATATTGTCCTTATACCTTCTCTAGGCTCACCAATTATACTAGAATGAGTATGAGAAGACACTTCTCTAAGATCGGTTGGAACTTCATAATTTGAGTCTTAAGATGACAAAATGTGTTCTACACCGATATCATCATTTAATGCATTATGCTCCTCTTGCATAACTTGACTCTCTTCCTCTTGAGTTGTTGAAGCATTTTGCACTCTTTGTTGATCCATTTCGATAACTTGTTCTTTATTCAAGATTGTTGAGACATTTTGAGATATTGAAGGTTCTTGTTCATCTTCAACAATTATGGCTTGGTTGTCATTCAATGCATTGATATCTTCAGCTCCATCACTTACAATAGATGAACCCTTCTCGGCCCCAATGTTAATAGATTCATCAAATTTGACATGCACGGATTCTATCACAATTCGTGATGTCGGTATAGATTCTATAGGCTTTACTTGTGAAATAATATCCTACAAATATTCCTTCAATTGATTTTGAATCAAATTTGATAATTTTTGGTGCCTCATTCAAAATAAAATATTTAGAACCGAACACTTTAAAATATGACAAATTAGGCTTGCGTCCAATCCATAGCTCATATGATATTTTCTTAATAATTGACGTAGACTTACTCGATTAACCACGTGACATGCCGTGTTAACCGTCTCGGCCCACAAAAATTTTGGAATAGTATACTCATGAAGCATGGTTCGGGCAAATTCTTGCAATGTTCGATTTTTCTCTCTACAACTCTATTTTGTTGAGGAGTATGTGGAGCGGAGTATTCATGCCTATACCTCTTTTATTGCAAAAATCATTAAATTTTGTATTTTCAAATCTTTTTCCATGGTCACTACGGATAGTACCAATTTTAGAAAAAAAATTATATTTTACCCTATAACAAAAATTGACAAATTGCTCAAATATTTCATCTTTTGAGGTCAAAAAAATAACCCAAGTAAAACGACTATAGTCATATACAATAACAAGCACAAACATTTTTTATTTAAATACTTTGAATGGTTATTGGGCCAAAATCTAAATGAAGCAATTCCAAGGGAGAATTAGTGGATATCATTTTTTTGACTTTGAAACTTAATCTTTTATGTTTACCTTGCATGCATGCATCACATAGTCTTTCGAGTTCATATCTTTTTGTTGACAATCCCTTAACTAATTCAAGACAACAAAATTAAAAAAATATTAAGTATAACATATATAATGTCTTAGATTTTTAGATAAGTGAATAATATATTTAGATAGATGAATTAGATATTTAGATAGGTGAATAAGATATTTAGATAAGTGAACTAAATATTTAGATAGAAAACGATAAATATTACAAGTAAATAAGATAGTTAGATAGATGAATTAGGTATTTAGATTGGTGAATCATGTGTTTAGATTTAAAATGATAAATATCACAAGTGAATTAGATATTTTCAGGTGTTTAGATTTAAAATGATAAATATCACAAGTGAATTAGATATTTAAATAGATGAACCATGCATTTAGATAGGTGAATTAGATATTTAGATAGGAAATGGCAAACATCACTTAAGATTACGAGAAAATGTGTGTGACATAAGAAAAAAGAAAAACTTTAAAAAATAAAAATAACTTGAATATTTTTATATATACCACATATATTTAGATAGATAAATCAGATAATTATATAGAAAAACAATAACATCACCCGGATGATATACAAAAACGCGCTATGTAGAAAACGTGTGGAGATTTTTTTGAGGATAAAGGAGCAGAGATAAAAGATTTTCTCCAACTTTCCTATCAAAAAGTACATTGATTTTTTTTCCAGGTAAGAAAACGAGATGTAATCCTTAGGTTTCATGGATCAAATCATATCAACATGAAAGGAACACTGGTAAAAATCAATCAACACATACAACTTCCCTTTTGGTACATGCATCGGCTGGTACAATATAGACCATGAAGATCTGGCTGATTTTTTGGTAAGAAAATTGCAATTGAGCTGTGTTTAAAAATGAATTAAAACGGTATTGGGACTGAGATTGAGAGGGAATATCAGTTACCATGGCTCAAATTATCTCACTGAATTGTGTCAAAAGAACAACAAGCAGCTGCGGGGTCACTGGTATCTTTTGAGGAGAGAATTAATGTAATCGATATGTAGATATGTACGATTCTAGCTGTATTAAATTTGATGCGAGAACCGCAATCATGTTACTCAAAGCAATCCTTCCTATGTTTCTTGTCAAAACTGTGGCAATTGGCTTTAGTATATTGAGTATTTTTTTTTCCTTTCAGTAGATTTTGAGTTGTGTAATATCATGTTTTAAAAGTTTCAATTGAAGTTAAAATAGTATACAGAAAACTAAGAAGTAAGAACATCCGCTGCAATAGACCGTTAGTATTTAAAATAATATGTCATAGGTGTGTAAAGACATTTTGGTTATTTCACATTTTAAAATGAAAGAAATTATTATTGCACAACATGCTATACAACAAAATTATTTGTTACAAAATATATAGTTTGAGGGACATTTATTGAACATAGAGGCGGAACTAAAATTTTAATATGGAGGTCGAGATGCGAATTTGCATCATTAGATCACTAAAATTAAAAAAAATGGAGACTAATATACTACACGAAATCAAAATATATGATAAATTTTAACGTCGACATATAACGGATTTTGTCGAATTCGATCGAATCGGAGGGACGAAATCCTCGAATTAGATATCCAATTTCGAACTGAAGAGTGAATTCGGAATTCGATTCGTTATAATTCGAATTGGTTCGATTCGATTCGTAATAATTCGAAATTAATTATAGAAAATTAATTTAATTCGTTATAATTCGAATTGGTTCGATTCGATTCGTACTTCAAAGTTGCCAGGTGCAATACTAAAATTTTAAATATAATTTAAATAACAATTGTAAAAAAGTATCAATCTCATAGAAGAGAATATAGAATATAATTTCATAATTTAATAATTAAAAATCCTAAATAACAGCTCAACTTCAAAGTAGTCGCAATACAAATTCATAGTTGGATTGAGCGTGAGAGATTAAGAATTAGCGAATGTGTATATATATTCTCAATATTTTTACTCATCAGATGGTTAAGATACCGTTGAGATTCGAACTCATTAAATTTGCGAATCTATTTCGATCGAATTACATTGAATTCGAATTTGATTCGAAATTAATTCGAATTGGTTCGATTCGATTCGAATTGATTTCGATTTGAATTACCACCCCTACCCTATTGTCTTCATCCCTGATTGGATAATCTGTCACAAAACAAAAATGTTAACAAAGGGCCGAAAATTCCTATAGCTTCAATGCACACTAGTTGGTTAGTAGTGTCGACCCAAATTAAGTATTTAATCGATAAATCTAAAAGCCTCTAAGAGCAATATCTAAGGCGAAACGAGAGAAAATAAACCCTCCTCAAAGGAATCGGGGAGGTCCCAACGACTTGGGATCAATTTTGGTTTCAATTCCATTTTTAATCGTTCGATTCACATCTAAATTAGAATAAAACATAAAAATAAAAATAATTTTCATCAAAATTAGTGATTAAATGTGAATCGGACGGTTGAAACTGAACTTAAAACCAAAATTGATCCCAAACCATTAGGACCTCCCCCGATTCCCTCCCCAAAACCCTAATCCTAGACGGGGAGGCTGGCGACATCGTCTCCCCCTTCCTTCTCATTTCTCCTCTCCCCCTCTACCTCTTCCCCTCTCTTATCTACTATCTCTCCTCCTCTACAAGCAAACCTTAACAGATGTACAATGCTCGCCTCCATCCGAACACCTCCGTCTCCGCCCACGTCTTTGTCTCTGCCTGCACGTCTTCACCTCTGCAATAGCTACTGTGTACAACGACCCACCTCACCCGTCTCCACCTCCGTCTGAACAGATCTGATGTACAATAGCCCACCTCACCGATGATTGCGTACAACGACTCCACCTCTGAATTAGATGTACAACGACTGCCATAGTGACAACCACCTCACGGACGACAGCCATGACAACAGCCTCCTCCGTCTCCGAATGGATCCATGCTTGTATTTAAATTTTTTTTTTGTTTTCTGTTTTCTTTTTCTTCCTTTCAATTTCGTTCTCCATGTAAATTCTCATTTCTCCTTGTTTTTTCTCTTCCTTTATTTTCTTCTGTTCTCAGTATTGTGAATCCACCATTTTATTTTTTAATGAAAAAAATGAAAAGGTTGTTTGCCTCTCCTTTTTAAAAAAAAATTAAGTATTTTTGTTGTCTTCTCTGAGAGAGACTATTTAAAAGCTCTTGAAGGCTGATCGTCGAACTAAATCAATATTAGAGCAATAGAGTATATATGCCCCCTGTTTTGATGAAATCGCAGAAAAAGAACAAAAAGAGAGACGCCTTGAGATGCCATTTATATCCCTAACAGTGCACAAGTTGTTAAAGGTTAATTAAAACTCAGGGGTATTTTGGTCATAGGCAGGAGACATGTTTAATTCTCTATGTTTAGGTGTGAGTAATTTTAGATCAAGGGTTATGAGTGTTTTAGGCGGGAATTGAGAGGCCGGCAGTTATTTACTTTTTATGGTTGAGTAAATGCTATTTTTGTTTTTTTGGTAGTTCATTCTGGAGTACATCTCAATCAGAGAGTAAATTGTGAAAGTTTATTTTTTATTTTTGCCATCATTCTGGTATCAGAGCCAAGGAAAGATGTCAAATTCAAACCAGTTGTCAATCCCTGTGTTCAATGGAGATAACTACGAGTTCTGGAAGATCAAGATGACAACAGTGTTTAAGTCACAAGGGCTGTGGGATCTCGTGGACACTGGCTTTCCTAATCCAAATCCAAACACAGAGGAGACAAACAAGCGAGATGCAAAGGCGCTGATGCTGATCCAACAGGGTCTCGATGATACCATTTTTCCAAAGATCACATCTTGCACAAGTTCAAAACAAGCCTGGGATAATCTGCAAACTTCATTCCAAGGTTCTGCAAAAGTCATGACAGTTAAATTACAAAGTTTAAGAAGGGAGTTCGAAACTTTGCAAATGGAAAGGGATGAAAAGGTACTGCCATTTTTAACAAAGGTGCAGAAAATTGTGAATCAAATGAAGATTTATGGGGAAGAAGTGTCAGAACAGAAAATAGTATGTAAAGTTTTAAGGAGTTTGACTGCCAAATTTGATCATGTTGTGGCAGCAATTGAGGAATCGAAGGATTTGGAAACATACACTTTTAATGAGTTAATGGGATCACTGCAGAATCATGAAACTAGGCTGATGAGGGATGAAGAAAAACATGAGTCAGGGGAGACAGCATTCTATACTCAGGGACAGTTTTCTAGAGGTAGAGGAAGGGGCCGAGGCAGAGAGAGTATGTCAAATAGAGGAAGAAGTGGAAGAGGGAGAAGTAGAGGAAGAAGAGCATCTGATTCTTCTGGCTATGAGTCACTAGAAGAGAGTAATAGAAAGGTAAAATGTTTCAACTGTAATCAGTATGGGCATTACAAGTCAGACTGTCCAAAGATGCAAGTTGAGTGTTTTTACTGTCATAAACCTGGCCATTACAAATCAGAATGCTACAAAAGATTGAGAGAGGAGGAACAGGCTAGCTATGCGAGGAAGGATGAAAGTGAGAAGGAGGAAGATGATGCAAGATTATTCATGGCTTATAGCAATAGTCAGGAAATGACAAAAGATATTTGGTTTGTTGACAGTGGATGCTCAAACCACATGTCTGGTAAAAGGGAGAGCTTTGAGAAACTGGATGAAACTCATAAACTGAAGGTAAAGCTGGGTGACAACAACTCAATTCAAGTTGAAGGGAAAGGTACAGTAATTGTAAAAACCTTGAATGGTATAAGAAAGTTGAAAGATGTATATTTCATTCCAGAATTGTCCCAAAACTTGCTGAGTGTAGGTCAACTGATTAGAAGTGGATATACTGTGGTGTTTTGTGGTGATTGTTGCAAGATCATTGAGACAAATACATCTAACATTCTGGTTGAAGTCAAAATGACTGATAACAAACTGTTCCCTCTACTCATAACTGATGTAAAAGAGAGAATATTAACAGTACAGGAGAATAATTTAACAGAATTGTGGCATTGGAGATTTGGTCACCTAAGTGAGTCAAGTTTGAAAATTTTAAGTCAAAAGAAGATGGTTTCAGGTTTACCAGAAATGGGAGAACTTGGATTTTGTGAAAGTTGTGTGTATGGTAAACATTCGAGGGCATCATTTCCAAAGGGGCAAAGCATGAGAGCATCACATGTACTTGATCTAGTGCATGCAGACTTATGTGGTCCAATGGAAACAACCTCAATTGGTGGAAGCAAATACTTTCTGCTCTTCACAGATGACTACAGTAGAATGAGCTGGATATTTTTCCTGGAAAAGAAGTCTGAAACATTTCTCAATTTCAAGAAGTTTAAGGCAGCAGTTGAGAAGAAGTCAGGAAGAAGTATCAAAGTGCTGAGAACTGATAGGGGAGGAGAATTCTTATCAAAGGAGTTTAATAATTTTTTTGATGCAGAAGGAATTCACCATGAGCTAACCACACCTTATACTCCAGAGCAAAATGGGGTCTCGGAGAGGAAGAATAGAACTGTGGTGGAGCTTGGAAGATGTATGTTGAAGCACATGAAGATGCCAAATCAATTTTGGGCAGAAGCTGTAGCCACAGCAGTGTATATCAGAAACATTTCACCCACTAAAGCTCTATCTGACATGACTCCGTTTGAAGTCTGGAATGGCTTTAAACCAAGTGTAAGTCATCTTAAAGTTTTTGGGTGTATTGGTTATGTATTTATTGAAAAGCATAAGAGATCAAAGCTAGATGAAAAGTCTGTGAAATGTGTGTTTATTGGGTACTGTACACAAACCAAGGGGTACGGGATGTACAATCCGATGAATCGAAAAGGTGATTGTGTCTAGAAATGTGGAGTTTGATGAAAGTTCACTTGGAGGTGGAATGATAAAGATGATGATGAGAACAGAATAAGGAAAGGAAAAGAAATAGTTGAGGAGAATGATGAGGGTGAATCAGCAGGTGACACAAGTGACAGTGAAGGTGAGGGGACACCTTTGCAAGTGTATACTAGGAGAAATAGAGGAACCAGAAGGGATGAGATGGAAACTGGAGAGCAATCTGGCAGAGTGACCAGAACTGTAATTGGTGAACAGACTGGCAGAAAAACCAGAACAATTGAAGATTTGTACAGATCCACTCAAGTGCTTCTTGTAGCTGATCCTGGAAGTTTTGAAGAGGCTATAACAAGTGAAGAGTGGAAGATAGCAATGAAAGATGAAATAGCATCAATTGAAAAGAATAGAACCTGGAGTTTGGTGAAACCACTTGAGGGTAATAATGTGATTGGAGTCAAATGGGTTTTTAAAACAAAAGTGGGACCAGATGGCAAAATCATCAAACACAAGGCTAGATTGGTTGCTAAAGGTTACAAACAAAAGGAAGGTGTTGATTATGAAGAAACATTCTCCCCTGTAGCAAGATTTGAAACCATACGAATTGTGCTGGCAGTTGCAGCAAAGGAGAATGTACCAGTATTTCAATTTGATGTCAAATCAGCTTTTCTAAATGGTGAATTATCTGAAGAAGTTTTTGTAGAACAACCTGAAGGCTTTACAGTGAAAGGAAAAGAAGATTGGGTTTACAAACTGCACAAAGCCCTTTATGGACTGAAACAGGCTCCAAGGGCATGGAACAGTAAAATTAACAGTTTTTTTGTTGATGCGGGTTTCTCTAAAAGCATGAGTGATCCAAGTTTGTATGTGAAAAGAAGCAAAGGTGATACAATTCTGGTAGTTTGTCTATATGTAGATGACATGATCTACTTTGGGACAAACTCTCAGTTGGTGACAGAATTCAGGAGGAATATGAAGGACAAGTTTGAGATGACTGATCTTGGACATCTCAGGTATTTTTTGGGAATGGAGATCTTTCAAGAAGAAGGAGGCATCTTTCTGTCACAAAAGAAATATGCTCAGGATCTACTCAAGAGATTCGATATGGTGAGCTGCAACAGTTGTTCAACACCAATGAACATAAGAGAGAAACTGACAAAGGAGGATAACTCAGAGCCAGCAGATGCATTAAAGTTTAGAAGCTTGGTTGGAGGTTTAATTTATCTTACACATACCAGGCCTGACATAAACTTCTCAGTTAGTCTGATTTCAAGATTCATGCAATCTCCATCAAAATTGCACATGGGAGCAGCAAAGAGAGTGTTGAGGTATGTATCAGGAACAACAGGGTTGGGACTCTGGTACAGAAGAACAAATGATGTCAATTTGATCGGTTTTCTTGACGATGGTCGGTTAAGGCATTTGTCGGGATGAAAGAAAAAGCACCTCAGGCTACCTATTCTTAATTGGAGATACACCTGTGAGCTGGAGCACAAAGAAGCAGACATCTGTGGCACTATCTACACTGAAGCGAGAATATCTTGCTTGCTAGTCTTCATGACTTGTCAAGCGCGTATGGATCGGGAAGATTCTAGGCGATGTTGGGTACAAGCAAGCACAGAAACGGTGATTTATTGTGATAATACATCAGCTATTGCAATGGCAAGGAATCCGGTGCGGCATGGAAGGTGCAAACACATCGAAATTAAAATTCACTTTATCGGGGATCTAGTGATGAAAGGGAGATAACTTTGGAGTATAGATGCCATTTATATCCCTAAGAGGCGCCTGGCCGCAACGATTCTGGCCTTTACAGCAGCCGCTCACATGCAATCAGTATCATGTCATCGCCCAGGGACAGATGGGCATTGAATCAGAGTGGCAAGATCAAATCGCCTATGAAGGAGGTGTGGAGAGCTAAGGTAAAGCCGTCCTTAAAAATCTTCTTCCTTTTCTTGCTGCAGGATAGGCTTCTGACGCAGGACATCATGGTCAAGCGCAACTTCTCGTCAACCAGAGATGTGTTGTGTGTCAATAGTGTCCTACGGAGACAGCTCTGCACATGTTTTTCTCATGTCCTCAGGCGGTTAAAGACTTTGGTCAAGTTTAGAGTTGGCAACTAAAATGCACTTGATGAGATGAGCTTCAGGTCCAACTGTCAGTGAATTATATCATGCATTGCCACTGCAGCGACAGAAGCAAAGGTATATGTAATATGGTGATGCCCACAAAACAAAAATAGTTCCATATATAAGCTGCTGCCTTACATGGGTTATAACGTGTTAATGAATCTTGAAGCACTTAAATGAGCACAGAATGAGGTCCAAAGAGTCGTTGGCGAAAAAAAGTTCGTATCAGAATCTGACACTATAACATGGCTTATTTCAAAGCCGTAACCAAAGAGGTTCTCCGACTGCACCCCTTGCACCCATTCTCAGGCCACCAGAATCCATGGAATCTGTTAAAATTGATGGCTATGACATCCCCGCAAAGACACGTATCCATGTCAATGCATGGGCTATTGCTATTGGATACCTGGTTGATTATATAGGTCAACATTATGAGTTTAATTATACCATTCGGTGCCAGAAGGCGCAGTTGTCTGGCACAAATTTTCATATTGCAAGTGTGGAGTTGGCTGGCACAGCTGATGCACAGTTTCGATTGCCAGCTGCCACCAGGTGTAGCGTCCAAGAATTTGGATATGACCGAATTATTCAGAGTCACTATGCACCAGAAATAGCCAACTGGTTGTAGTTGCCAAACCTTACTGAGTTGGCTCGGTTGAATGGTGTTGTCGTGTTGATCATATATTCTTACTTTGAGCAGTGGCTGCTCAGTCATACATTGTTGCTACACCATCTGTGAAATGGTTTGGAAAATAAATCCGAGCTTTCCCTGTTGAGAAAATAGCCTGGAATTCACTTCTTTTTTCTCAAAAATAAATTGAATAAATAGGGGATTGTACCATGACGGAATGAAATCCTCTATGATCCAAATTTCTCTGTTATCTCTATTATTCTCTGTGATAATGGATCCAACTATAAATTAGAATTAAATGGAGCCCGCTATCAATGAAAGAATAACAAAGATGGAACTTTAATCACAAGGATCCGTACCTTGACTAGAAAACAGTATAGCTGGTAGTTGATCCTACCCTCCAAAATAGCCGTGACCGAGAGGCCGGTGCCTTTCAGTGAGATGCACTTCGGTTCCACCAAACATACCAGCGATTAGGGGCGGATTTAGGGGGCTGAGGGGGCCCGATTTCCTCCAATCCCACAGGAGTTACACATCGGAATTTAAATTTATCATGTATTTTTATTTCGTATAGTATATTGTCTTTTCCTCTAATTTATCAATTTCAACATTTTAGTGACGTATATCCGTATTTTAACCCTATACAAAAATTCTGATCCGTCCTGCTAGCAACCAAGGTGACCGTCTCAGATTGCTGTTATGAGATTATGGCCCTGACCCATAAATATGTGCAATAAAGGAGCCGGAAAGCCCACTAATGAAGAAGCATGTGCATAAGTGCATTTCTCATTTTAATTTCCCAACATCTATTTCGTGACACGGGAGTTGGAAAATTGGGTTATACACAATTTGTCAACCTCAAAACATGTTTTTCAAGTGATCCTGCTGTCGCTTTTCATTTTAAATATCAGGACCGGATCTAATGTCGACTTGCTAAAAATTTCATTTTAGTGGTTTATAAGTCGGACCGTCGGGTCAACCGGTTTAACTACAGAATTTTCACAATATTTATAAATTTATGAGATTCATAATTATATTAGAATAAACATATTTTACATAATATTTGAAAAAATTGACATGTGAATATTTAATTATGTATTCCTATATCAAAATTTCATAAAAAAATAGGATGTTTTTAACTAAACAAGTTAAAAGTGTTAATTTTATCAACAATAGATATGTTTAGAGAGATATATAGTATTCGTTTTAAATATCTATGTAAAAATAAAAAAATAATTTATTTGATGACAAATGGAGGTTCTCAATTGAGAAGTCGTTAAATATAATAAATAATAAAACAAACAAAATTTAAAAAGTAAATATATAAAAGTGTGATTCTTACTCTCTAAGAATACGTTGAGAGAATCACAAATTTAATACAGTTGATAATAAATTTTGTATCATATAAAATGAGTCATTTCAAATTCCGAGAGACATATAAAAAAATAATATATAATAAATTTGTAGGAGCTCTATTTAATTTTTTTTTTAAAAAACGTATAAGATAGACCTTTTATAAATCTAAAAATTGAAGAACTCACGTGCAATTTTAATAAAAGTAAATTAATAAAAAACTCATCATGTACTCTCTTTTTGTGTGTCGTGCCCCGATAGTACAGAATCCGGTTTTGTTGAAATGGGTTACCGGTTTTTTATTCAGAATCGGTTAATTAATCCGGTTTTTTATTCAGAATCGGTTAATTAATCCGGTTTTATCCGGTCAAATAGTAGAAACGATCCATTAACAAAATCAAACCAGGATATGTGGACAACCCTCGGTTTGGACCGATTTTGATAACAATTACCGATTCTGAATAAAACCAAACGAATCAGATTTTAAAATAATCTGATTCGTATAACACAATCTATCCTTTTTTTTAAAAAAAAATAGAAAAATAAAAAAATTCGCATATAATGACATGAGTGGACTGTTTTTTACATCTACTAGTATGGTCCGGAATATTTTTCAAACCAGATATGGTGGCCTGTAATAGAATTTCGGGCTAGATTTTTTTTACTGTTGATACCTAGTCTGTAATAGAATTTCAGAACAGGTTCTTTTTTAAGGCTGGTACCTGGTCTATAATAGAATTCTGGACTAGGATTTTTTTTTACGGCAAAGAATTACCATTCAAATATTTTTTTTCATGTTATCACACTAATTATATTTATAGTAAATTAAATAATTATCTTATTATCACACTAAACAAAGAAAATCAATTACAATTAAGAATTAAACATAAAATATTCATACAAACATAAAAATTAAACATGAAAAATTCAAACAAACATTAAAATTAAACATGATAAGTTCATACAAATATAAAAATTAAATAAAATTTATTGATCAATTACTTAAACATAACTAATAAATTATGTCCTCCTTGATCACTCTCTTCCCCGTCTTAAAAGTACGCTAATTCAACACTCAATTCATCCATTATCATTGAAATTATGCCCCACTGATTGAGGCTGTTATTTAGACATTGTGTCCTCCTTTCTTTATTTAACTCTACTTCATTGATTTCTATTTCTAGTACTGCTTGTTTAGATTTTAGTAAAGGGTTTGGGTTCTGATTTCTAGTTCTTATACTTCTGATACTTCTACTTATCTCATTCCTACTCACTGGTACTCGTTAGATCACTCTAGCTTTCATTATATATACATGGGCCTTCGATTTATCATTCTTGATTTTTTTTCAATAATTTGATATATATCTAGTGTTTCTTATGTCTTGCAGCCTTCTTGATAAGAACTAACTCTTTTATTTGGATAATATTTGTACACATTTTGTGCAATATAATGTGAACAAAATCTATGAATGATTTCTTCCGCTACTTCACACCATCCCAAGTTAGGTTGCTTGAATACATTTCTGATTGCTAGGTGTTGGTATGAAATAACTATTATTTTCCCTAGTCCAACAATCTCAGTTCGCAACCAATTCATGAACCACCTTCAATTTTGTGTTGATTCCTCATCATTGACTGCAAAAGGCGAGCGGTAAGAGTCGCTGATCTGCATCATATGCACAAGTCATGAATAATTTACTTGTATACCTATTGAATTGCATGTGTGCTGAAATGGACTCGTTGAAACTTTCCAAGTACCAATTGTAAGGGCTCTTACATATAACGTTCATGGACAATTGAGATTCTTACACCTCACAGTGTAAACACTTCGGTTACAATTTTGTACATCAAGTTCCATATTGTATTCCGTATAAAATTCAGTGAGTTTGGTTTTCAGTTGTGCTTTCAAATCAAATTGTTTTTCCTCATCAAATTGCTCATCGATCCACAACAACAACAACAACAACAACAACAACAAAGCCTTTAATCTCAAATAAATTGGGTGTAGGCTAGAAATGAAACCCAATCCGAAAACATAAGATTAATGATCTCAAATATCAGTGATAATAATGAATATGATGGAAGAAAAAGAAAATAAATAAATAAAATAATAATAATAATATATAAATAAATAAAGATGATAATGATAATGATAATATGCTAATAATAGTAGCAATAATAACAATAATAATAAAAGTATAATAAACCTCTATTATAAAATCTATTTCTAAATCCTAAAATCCTATTTTAAAACCTAATTCTAAATTATAAATCCTAAAATCCTATCTAAACCTCTATTTCTGAAATCTATTTCTAAATTCTAAATCCTAAAATCCTAAAAAATCTAAGAATATGAAGTCTTAACTCTACTATTAGACTCAAACTCCTAAATCATGGTTCAGGTACATGAATCGTTATCTTTCACGCACTCCTATCCAAAGCAAGCTCTTTGGGTATATTTCATTCCTTCAAATCTCTTTTTATTGCTTCCTCCCATGTCAGTCTCGGTCGACCTCTTCCTCTTCTTGTATTTTCAGGATGACTTAAAATATCGCTGCGTACTGATGCTTCAGGAGGCCTTCGTTGGATATGACCAAACCATCACAAACGATGTTGGACTATCTTCTCTTGAATTGGTGCTACCCCAAGTTTGTCCCTAATATCATCATTTCTGATTCAAACTTTCCTTGTGTGGCCATATATCCAACGCAACATCCGCATTTTAGTTACACTCATCTTCTGGATGTGTTGTCCTTTTTATAGCCCAACATTCTGCGTCATACAACATCGCGGGTCTAATCACCGTCCTGTATAACTTGTCTTTTAGTTTGTTTGGGACCTTCTTGTCACAAAGAACACCAGATGCCTGTCTCCATTTTACCCATCCAGGTCTTATTCTATGACTCACATCTTCATCGATCTCTTCTTCCCTCTGCAACATCGATCTTAAATACCGAAATATTTCATTCATGAATACTACTCGTCCATCCAAACTAACATCTCCGTCATCTAAGTTTTCCCCGCTGAACTGACACCTCATATATTCAGTTTTTGTGCTACTAAGTCTAAAACCTTTAGATTCTAAAGTTTGTCCCCACAACTCTAGTTTCTATTTGACTCCAATTCTGCTCTCGTCAATCAGCACCACATCATCAGCAAAGAATATACACCAAGGAATATCTTCTTGTATGTCCTTTGGGATCTCATCCATCACTAAGGTGAAAATATATGGACTCAATGATGACCCTTGAAGTAATCTTATCTTAATAGGAAATGTATCGCACTCGCTTTTGTTACACTTAACATCTTCTTTGATTTGTCGATTTGCAAAACAATCTTGAATTTCACAATTTACCTTGTTTGAGTTTTTGTGCAGGGATTAACATGTAAATGGACTAGTGCACAAGAACTAAGACTAGTACTGGGATACAAGAGCTTAATCAAGACTGCATTAGGCTTAGGTTTAGTAAAACTTAAACTGGGTTGAATTGGTCAAGAGAAATTGAGCTTAAACAATAAGAAAAGTGCTTCTGCCCAGTGAATCGTTATAACGGTTCAGTAATCGTTATAACTGTTCATCTCGATACTCAAAAATATTCTAAGACAGAAACATTCTCAAAGAAACCAGAGTGAATCATTATGTAACGATTCAGGAATCGTTACAACGATTTGTGAGAAATTGAGCTTAAACAATAAGAAAAGTGCTTCTACCCAGTAAATCGTTATAATGGTTCAGTAATCGTTATAACGGTTCATCTCGATACTCAAAAATATTCTAAGCCAGAAACATTCTCAAAGAAACCAGAGTGAATCGTTATGTAACGATTCAGTAATCGTTACAACGATTTGTGAAACGTATAACGATTCTGTAATCGTTACAACGATTCATGAAACGTATAACGATTTGATAAATCGTTATAACGTTTCAGCTCAGTTGATCCAACGGTTATATGACAGAACAATGGATAAATTTCTCTGACAATCCTACCGTTTGAATCTTAATCAGTTATAATGATTGGTAAACTGTTGTAACGATTTTATAAACCGTTATAACGATTCATCAAATCGTTATAACGGTACATGAATCGCTATCTTCCACGCACTCCTATCCAAAACAAACTCTTTGGGTATATTACATTCCTTCAAATCTCTTTTATTGCTTCCTCCCATGTCAGTCTCGGTCGACCTCTTCCTCTTCTTGTATTTTCAGGACGACTTAAAATACTTCTGCGTACTGATGCTTCAGGAGGCCTTCGTTGGATATGACCAAACCATCGCAAACGATGTTGGACTAGCTTATCTTGAATTGGTGTTACCCAAGTGTGTCATTCATGGGTACTACTCGTCCATCCAAACTAACATCTCCGTCATCTAAGTTTTCCCCGCTGAACTGACACCTCGTATATTCAGTTTTTGTCCTACTAAGTCTAAAACCTTTCGATTCTAAAGTTTGTTTTCACAACTCTAGTTTCTGTTTGACTCTAATTCTGCTCTCGTCAATCAGCACCACATCATCAGTAAAGAGCATACACCAAAAAATATCTTCTTGTATGTCATTTGTGATATCATCCATCACTAAGGTGAAAATATATGGACTCAATGCTGACTCTTGATGTAATCCTATCTTAATAGAAAATGTATCAAACTAGCTGTCACATGCTCTGACATAAGTCACAACATTTGTGTACATATCCTTAATAAGGGTAACGTACTTTGTTGGGACTGGTTTCCTTTTGAGCGTCCACCACATGGTATTTCTCGGAATTTTATCATACGCTTTCTCTAAATTAATAAATATCATATGTATGTCCTTCTTCTGTTCTCGATGTCTCTCCATAAGTTGTCTTATCAAGAAAATCGCCTCCATAGTGGACCTTTCAGACATAAAACCAAACTGATTTTTAGAGACAATTGTCAGTTTTCTTAAACGGTGCTCGATCACTCTCTCCCAAAGCTTCATGGTATGACTTATGAGCTTAATTCCTCTATAATTAGTACAACTTTGAATATCTCATCGATCCGAGCTGATTTATAATAAAATGACTCGTCAGCATATGAAAACATTGACCATCATTAAACAGGATACACGGGTGTCTCATTTCCTGATTAATGAATGAAATTAACTGACATCATTCATGTATCACATTTTCAATATCAAAATCTTCCTTTGTTTTGTTCATATTTACCCCATCTCATCATCATCGATATCTAGATGTCACTGTTCATCTTCATCATCTTGGTTTTGGACAATTCATGAGTTGCTCTAGGATGGGACATCAACCAAGATTGGGTTACTACTATCAAGAACATTATTAGAACATGGGTCGTAACCAGTAACATCTGGGACTAGTTCAAACTCAACAACCAATATCATTATGTGAAACCCCATAACTGGAGTCATGGAAATTTTGACCACTCCTCATATATCCTCCGAAAAACACAAAATAAACTACGATAATAAGTACCTGAACCTAGTTGTGATGTGTTGATCCTTACTTTGATAGTTAGCTTGTACTTGCTATGGAGCAAACTGAGACCGGTATGAATGTGCTTCCTTAAATCTCCGAAGATGATGTTATCGGAGATAAATATTGTGCAAGTCGCACCAATGATATAATCGACACCCGTTGGCATGTTCAGAAACTCACATCCATAGTAAACGTTGATAAGTAGAGCATTCATAATTTTGTATCTGAAAAAAAGTCTAAAAATAACTACGGCTGTGAGATAGAGAGAAAAAATTCAAAAATTATGGTTGAAAGCAGAAGAAGATGATAAGTGAAGGTTTTATTGAGAGGAAATTCTAATTTTACTGGCTCAAAATAAAAATTCAGACCAAGGTGCTTTAATGTAAAAAAAGAAAAAAACTGGTCCGAAATTCTATTACAGTTCAGTTACTAGCCATAATATATATATATATATATTACAGGTCAGGTACCGGTAAAAAAAATGTTTTTGAATTCTATAGCAGATCATCATATGTGATTTGGAAAAAAAATTTCGGACTACAGTAGTAGAAGTAAAAAAAACCACTTATACTATTATATGCGAATTCTTTTTTCTATCAAATCGTACTTGGACCTATTCCTTCATATATCTTATATGGATTAAAAATGGAATAGTATGATATGCGCGGGGCTGATTTTTTTATTAGTAAACAAAATAAAAATTCAAAAACACAAATATGATAGTGGATGTGGGTTTTTTAAGGATATAATAAGTTGGCTTTGACAAACACATCTCAGTCTTTCTCGGTTAGGGTTGTCAATGGGTAAGATAAAGTAAGATATAGGTGAAAATATTTTTATATTCATATCCATTAAAAATTTCTTTACTCATACTTTATCATATCTATTAAAATTTTCTTTACCCGTATCCTACTTTTATTCATTAAAAATTTTGGGTAAAGAACGAATATTGATAGATAATGGATAAAAATAAAAATTATTCAATGAAAAAACTATATAATTTAGACAAATAAATAGTTTAATTTAGACAAATAAATAATTAATATTTTAGATATAACAAAAATTATATAATTTTTTCATGTCAATTGTCATAAAAATATATACTAATTATTATATGTATTTATATAATTTAACTATATATATTTATTAAAATATAAAATAATTATATTTATATATATTTAACTATATATATTTATATAATTTACCCAACGGATAACAAGTAACGGAAACCCCATACCCATATCCATAACCGATAAGTTAACAAATTTTTTTCTTACCATACCATACCCATACTCATACCCGATGACTTAACGAAAATAAAACCTTAAACATATCCGTGTTATCGAGTACAATATGGGTCGGATAAATGGCCTAAAGGGTGCCATTGACAGCCCATAAGGGCTTGGCCTAAAGATGATTTGATATATATTTAGAGTTATGCTATATAGGCATAGCCCATAAGGACTCGGCTCTTGAACCCGGCCTGACCGACTCTTTGAAAAATCCAACCCTCACAAGTCCGATCAGACCCTTTTTAATGATAAGAGTCGAATTCATTGTTTAAAAAATAGGTGCTTCTGACCTGACTCTTCTTAGACCATTTTTTTAATATTTTATATTGTATATTAATTACACTTTAAAAATTTAAAAATAAAATAAAATACCAAAATAAAAATATAATTTAATATTTTTATACAAATATAAATTAACATTAAAAATACATAATCATAAACAAAAATATATATCAAGCCCTTGATAGTCGATGCTTATCCGGCTCTTAGAGTCCAGAGGACTTGATAATTAAGTCCTTTGAACCCGGCCCTCTAAAAGTCCTTATCAAACTTGACTCTTACCGAGCTTTTCCTAGATCTGCTAGGTCCGGCTCTTCAGAAGTCCGACCCTGTCCTTGGGATAATGTCTAATGCTATGGTTAGTAGCAAAGTAAAAACCATTTTGTACTTCATGTCATATATATAATTTTTGAATTAAAAAAAAATAAATCCAATTGTTCAACATGATCTCCATGATATAATATGCTTGGAGATCAACTTTATATATATTTTTTAATTTTTTGCTATTTTTTAGAGGTAGAAAATACATTGATCTAATGATTTTCAATAATAATGATTTTCTACCCTAAAAAATATAGTAATTTTTTTTTAAAAAAATATATATAAAATTTGATCTCCAAATATATATTAGTATCAAGATTATTTTGAACTGTTGGATTGGTCTTTTGAATTTAAAAATGAGAGATACAATATGAAATGTAAAACATATTTTCTACTTTGTGACTAATGGTAACATAATTATCTCTTACTCTCTTTATATATATATATATATATATATAGTTATGCTACAGTTAGTCGTCGGGTATAAAATTATTCTGTACTTCACATCATATCTCTCATTTTTAAATTCAAAAGACTGATCCAACCGTTCAACATGATCTCCATACTATAATATTTTTGGGGACTAAATTATATATTTTTTGAAATTTTTTTACTATTTATTTTAGGGGTAGAAAAATAAGTTAATCTAATGATTTTCTACTCCTATAAAAAGAGCAAAAAAATTAAAGAAAATAAAATTTAGTCACCAATCATATATTAATATGGAGATCATTTTGAATGGTTGAATTGATCTTTTAATTTGAAAAGAGATACGACGTGAAATACAAAATATCATTTTAATTTTAAGTCAGAAATGACCGATCTGAACCGTTCAATCTAATCTTCATATCAAAATCTATTAGTAAACCAAAATTTATATATTTTTTAAATTTTTTTGCTATTTTTTCTAGTGAGGAGAAAAATGACTTGATCTGAGAATTTTGGTTCATCCAAAAATGACGATGTTCCCCTATCCAAAAAAGTAGCAAATGAATTCCAAAAAATATAAAATTTAGTTTACAAATGGATTTGGATATGGAGATTAGATTGAGCGGTTCGGATCAATCATTTCTGACTTAAAATTAATAATAGAGCGCAAAGCACACAACGCTCTTGTGCTTTGGAAAACACCATAGCCTAATTCTATTATATATATATAGGGGTAGGTTACAGTGCTTTGCAAAGTAAAGACTTTTTTTACTTTGTATTGAGATTTTATATCCCGACGGCTCAAATGGTCAATCTAAGTTTCTCAATAATTTCTTTATATTAAAATCTTATGGAATATTAAATTTCATGATTTTTTGTGCTTTATAGCTATTTTTTTAATTATTTTTAAAAAAATAGTCTTGTTTAACATAAGAAAATAGTATATTTTAGGGTTATTTTTAAAAATAATTAAAAAATAGTTAGAAAACTTTAAAAAATCATGAAAGTTGATATCCCATAAGATTTTAACATAAAAAACTTATTGAGCAATTTAGATTGACAATTTGAGCATTGGGATAATAATGTAGTCATCACTTGACCCATTTCAAATTTATTATTTTACCTTACATATTTAATAAATTAAAATTTATATATGCACTTAATTTATGTAAACATGATATCGTTGAGCACTGCAGGAAAAACAACTCCCTCCACCACAATACTTTGTATACTAGATATAAACATTTTTTAATATACAAATTTTAATATTTATAAATATAGACGTTTTCAGAATGTTAATCAGATATCCGAAATACAGAATGCAGAAATATTTTTTGACAAATATATATATTTTCGTCAGCATTCATTTTCTTGATTTGACAATGGCTATTTTGAACAATCTGAGTATCGAATTTAAAAAAAAAAACTTTAAAATAGAAAAATACTTATACATATAATTTTGATGGTTTTTGATGAGTTATCTAACAACGCTCAAATTATATGGAATTTAAAACACTATCAATCTATAAATTTAGAATATATCTATAAATTTTTTTTAAATTAATTTAATTTTTTATGAAGTGCTCCTTCCCCTGTAGAAAGGGGCCAAGCCAGCATCAAAAATAGGGGTGGGCAAAAAAATTTTCGGCCAGGTATAGTTTAATAATTATTTAAAAAATAAAGTATATTTCTATAATTTTTATAGTAAAAATATAGTTTCAGAGATTTTTTTATAAATAATTTTCAGGGTAAGGTATATTATCACAATTTTCTTCAAAATCAAGCATAATTTTTTTAAAAAAAATTGAACTACAAGCCTATTTTAAAAAATTTTAGGGGTAGACAGTTGCCTACCTCTACCATACACTAGCTCCGTCACTGCCTATGGATAAATGTCGATGACCGTCATTTTTTTTTCAAAGTCATACTTGTTTACGTGATGTTTTGCTCAAAAAACTAAAATCATTGTTCATTTTCTTCATTAAGCCGCAACTCATGCGATACCTTTGTGTACGAAGTTACATTTTCAAACTCGAATACAAATATTCATTGTAAACATTTAGTGTGTTTGATGTAGAATAACACTATTGTGAGAATAACAGTATTATTTTTGGATTAGCAACTATCTAAACATAAAAATAAAATCGAGAATAACAGCAGAACAATGCTAATCCGCTAATCCATAAAAAACGTTGGGTTAGCGGATTAGCGTTCATAAGGATAGTGAAAATAATAAGAATTATTTTTTTCTTTTATATTAGTATGAAATAGTATTAAATAATAATTATTATTGAATAAAATACTAAAAAATAATTAATTATTTCAACTATTATCTCCACTTTTCTCAAGTTTCTATCAAAACAACATATTACTAACCCAAAATAGTAAAAAATAACATTGATCTCATATTTCCGAAATATCACTAACCTCACACTATTCTCAACTACTAACCAAAACAATGCTATTTTTTCACTAATGCTTTCACTATCCAAACACATCCTTAAAAAGTTGAGCTCTCATAGCTATCTGAAAAAAATAATAAAACTACAACTCTCCATACTTTTGAAAATATCAAAGTAAAATTATAGTTATGATATTAAACCATAGATTTGTATTATTGACTTTGATTAATTCTTATCTTTTGAGTCACAATATTTGGCATTATTTTTTTCTAATAGGAAAATAGGAATGTATGCATGATGTGATCTTGTCCTTTCGTGCATTTGTGGTATCTAAGTGGTCAGTTTATTCTCAAGCAATTGAGAAGAACTTTTTTTTTTTTTAAATAGAAAAAAAGATGAGTCTGATTCTTAAAATTTATTTTTTTTGTCCATGAAAATCTGAATCCACGATTACGATACTAAGTCATTTACAAGAAATTGTGAAGTTACCCGAATTTTTCTTTTTGAATCAAATTTAACCCTTTTTTTACCTTTCGTTCGGATTAAACTGTGATCAAACATATTCAGTTTTCTTTCTTTTCAATCTATATTGATTAAGTGATTGAGACATCAAGCTTTTATAAAAAAAATGAAGTTGGTTAGAGTATGTCATGCAAATATTTGAAATAAGAAGATTTGATTCAATTTTATTCAAAAGAAATAAAAAAATGGATGGTATTCTTAATTATTCGGAAGAGCGAAAATATCATTTGACAAATTGTTACTCGAGAATAGTTAAAATATGAATAATTATGATCCTATAATGATGATGATAATAATAATAATAAGTAATCATAATTTTAATAATATAATCATAATATAATAATCATAATCATAATCATGATAATAATTATAGTCATAATCATAATAATATAACCATAATCATAATCATAATAATATAATAATAAAAATATAATCATAATCATAAAAATAATTATAAATAATTATAATAATATCATAATAAATTAATCATAAATATAATCAACATATAATAATATAATACAACATAATAAAATAATAATAAAGTAATAAAAATAATCATAATAAATAATAATATTATAATAGTAATATAATAAAAATATAAACATAATCATAATATAGTAATATAATAATAAAAATTATAATTACAATCATAATTATAATAATATAATAATAATAATAAGTAATCATAATTTTAATAATATAATCATAATCATAATATAATAATCATAATCATAATCATGATAATAATAATTATAGTCATAATCATAATAATATAACCATAATCATAATCATAATAATGTAATAATAAAAATATAATCATAATCATAAAAATAATTATAAATAATTATAATTATAATAATATAATAATAAATTAATCATCACTATAATCAACATATAATAATATAATACATAATAAAATAATAAAAAGTAATAATAATCATAATCATAATCATCATAATATAATAATATAATAATAAATAATCTTGATCATAATAATATAATAATAAAATAATTATATTTATATTCATAATATAATAATATAATATTAAAATTATATTTATAATAATAATAAATAATATAATAATACTAATGGTAACGATAATATAATAACAATAATTCTAATAATAATTTAATAATAATAATATAATGATAATAATAATAATCATAGTATTACTATAATAATAAATTATAATAATAAATATAATATAATAATATAATAATACTAAATCTTAATCATAATCATAATTTTCTATTCTATTCCATTGATTGCGAAACACTCCCTTATTTTTTTAACATCTGGGGAAATTTTAATGTCAACTGGCCGTTAAACAGATTATAGCAAGATTCGGATAAATAAATAAAAAAAATGGACTTGTCCAATTGTTGCTACTTAATGGCCTGACACTCCGGGGTCACCATCTGATGACAAATTGATCCTAGAAATTTCCTGGAAGTTCCCTTCATAACTTTAGTCGACAGGTTCAATGTTCGAAATTATTGGTTGAGCCCCACTAACCTTTTACTTTAACAACAGTGAAGGTTTTGTCACGGATCTCTTCTATTATCCACTAACTGCACTTTGTAAATGAAATGAATCTAATAATATCAGTCTTTAATAATTTTCAATATTTGGTTAGAATTTCTTACTTAATGAAGACAATGACCATTGACCTACTATTGGTGAATTAGTTGAACACTCAATTTTTCTTCCGGGCATAAATTTTTTAAGAAAAGAAAAATGACTAATATGCACCAAATTAAGTTAAAATTCACTGGTTTCCAAACAGCAGACACTGAATAAAGCTATTGTGGATACTTTTTTAAGAATACTAGCTATATACCCGCGCGTTGCAGCAGAATTTTTTATTTAAACATAAAAATATTATAAGATTAAAAAAATTCACATTTATCTAATATTAAATTATAAATTCACCAAATTATAGAGAAAACATATAATAAAAACTATATTTAATCTTGGATGAGAATTTTGCACAATATGAGTTAATGATTCATGATTTTTATGGCAAGAAAAGTAAATTATTCTAACATATATTATCACCATTAATTCCTTACCAAATATGCACAAAGTTGCTAAATAAAAAACAAAAATTATGGAAATAATAGTATATAAGGGAAAAAAATGGAGAGAAAGAGGGGATCAATGGGCGATCGATCACACGTTCGATCAACCAACAATAAATATTATCCGTCTAATTGAGGGATAAAATGGGTATAATAAAAATTTACAATGACAAAAAATGGACCCTCCAATTCTTAGATGCTTTATATAATAGTATAGATATAGATATTATTAAAAGAACTTGTATGCATGTCAGTGTCATCCTGGGGACCTGGGCCAGGTATTATTTGAGTATAATTTCCAGTAAATATTATTATTGGGTAATGTTTAAATAATGAAATCTATAACTCATTAAATAAATAAAATTAAATAGCGTTTGATAGGATTAAACTAGAGCTGCAAGAAATATTCGAAATTCATAATTCGTTCGTGTTCGATTCGAAAAAAGTTTGTTCGATTCTAGTTTGAAATTAATTTTAAATCAAACTGATTCGATTTGAAATTATATTCAATCAAACTCAAACCATAGTGAGTTCTTTCGAAATGTGTTCGTGAACTATTATAGTTTGAACTTTTATTATGTTGTCTGTTTGAGTGACTGTTTGTTTGAATTTGTATTAATTATTTGATTGTTTGAGACTTTGAGTAATATGAATTTATATAAAATTTATTAATTTTTTTGAATGAACTTTTAGTTTTGTATGAATTTGTATTAAATTGACATTTTTTATATTTGATTTTGTTATTTTGATATGAATTGTGAAATTTGTTCACCTGATAATTCTATTTCGAACTATTAACGAATCGAACCGAATAATTCGAACTTTTAACGAATCAAATTTCGAACTATGATTTGAGTTTGAAACCGTTTATCTATTTCGAATCAAACTCGAACACACGTTAGTTCGTTCGTGTTTGATTCGTTTACAGCCCTAGATTAAACAACAATTTGAAGAATTCCCGTCTCCCTTGAAGCAATGCACCCCATATAAGACATGAAACCGAATTTAATTACAACAATAGCTTAAAAGTTTGTTTTAAATATTTTTATTTTACCATTCGTCTCTACCTCTTATAAGACAAAATTGGGAGTAAATGGGTGTGTCCGGTTTCTGAACAGTGTACCGAAGACTGTTAGATAGTGTATGTGTATATTTTATTATTTATGAATCCCTACTCTGTGTAGGTCTTTGGACATGTATTTATTTATATGCCCGAGTTAGAGCGTTGATCGTGTTTGTTCAGTATATGTTGTTCAGCGTATGTTCCGATCGGATGGTTAATTTTTTTGTACTTGCTATCTCCTAAGGGGCATTCGACTTTTGAGGCCGGGGCGATGATGGGGCTAGATTAGGGGTGTTCCGACTTAATCAATCTGATTCGATCTAATATGATTTGAAAATAAATGTGGTGGATATGAATTTTATTTTTTTGATCTGAATCGGATCGGGTCGGGTCCGGATTAACCCGATCCGACATAATTAATTATATTTTGTTAAAATTTAATTAATATTTTATTACTTCAAATTATATAAAAATATTTGATTATTTTACACGGGCCGGGTTAGGTTGACCCATGACCCATCGGGTCGGGTATGGGTCAAGATATTTTGACTCGAATTTAATTGGGTCGGATCAAAAAAATAATAAAATAATATGACCTTGATCCGAACCCGACACAACCCATTGACACCCCTAGGCTAGACGAAAGGAATTCATTTGTACCCTAAATTACTTATTAGATTAAAATTGCATCTTACAAACTATTTAGCACGGATTTTAATGTTGATTAATCTTAATCATAAAAAGAGTTGAGTTTTAAAGATTTTTAAGTATGTCACGTCATCATTTTTTTCACCATTAATTTTATTTATTTTTTTCATTTTTTTGAATCTAAGAGTTCATATAAAACAGCTTATCTCTCCTCATTTAAAATAATATGTGTAATATACTTAAAGTGAAATTTAACTCTTAAAATGATTTAACTTTTTTATATGATAATTTATAAATTATTATGTATTTATTTATAGTATTTATTATTATTATTATTATTATTATTATCATTATTACTTAGCATCTTTTTGTATATAAGAGTTCATATAAAATAGTTTCTCTTTTCTCATTTAAAATAATATATGTAATATGCTTAAAGTGAAACTTAACTTTTAAAGTGATCACACTTTTTTATATGATCATTTATAAATTATTATGTGTTTATTCATATTATTTATTACTATAATAATAATTATTATAATTATCATTATTACTTAGTATTTAAAAATATTATATCTAAATTTTGTTCATTGTGAATTTTTATTAAATATATTTAAAAAAATTATATTATTAATTATATATTTAAAAATTATAGGTGAAACCGAACTACAACCCTAATTACTATAACGAATGAATACAATTTGTCCATTTTATTCTTTAAAGTGGTTGTCCAATCGAGAGAATATGGACCCAAATAAAAGTCGGGTTCAAATTATTGGCCCTATCACGATAAACAAAACACATTTAATGAACCAACTGACAGTATAATCCATCGCGTGTAAACAAAGCACATTTAATTAAAATAAGTATTGACAAAATACTACCAAAAGAGAGTAATGAACAAGACTGAATAAACTTTAATATACTACTGGGAGATATTGGCTGATAATTTTAGAATTACGGTATAACCCATGTACTATTACAAATGTCATTGAATTGTGATGTGATATTATAATTAAAATATTTTTTTAAAATTAAATAAGACTCATAAATTTCAACGTATATTATTTGTCATATGACGCTTTCAGGATTTGAACCCGCATCACTTCATAGAGATGCGAAATATATTATAATTTATAATTAAAATGTTTTAAAACGACAATCTAAAATAAATTTATCTCATGTATGACTTATTGAAATAAATTTATTTTCAGTAAATATAAAAACGAAATAATGATATGGAACAATTACGGCAAATACAACAAGTCGGTTGATTTTATTGGTAACTTGTACTAAATGTTACAATAGAATCGAATGGATATTGGATGCACCAAATTGCCAAAGAATCGCGCAGATTCTTTTATTTTTTCTCATTCAATGGAGCTTAAGCTAGTAATTTCACATCAAATTAGAAGCTCATAGGGTGGTCCTTAATCTATATATATCCAACTCTCACCTAACTTTGGTTTAACTAGGGGGTATTAATGATATTCTTTTACTCATTTATCTGATTTGTATCATATTCGATAAGATGAGTATGAATAAATTTTTTTTTCGTTAACTTATTTGTTATGGGTAATGATAAAAGTTTTTTCGTTAAGTAAATGGATAAGGATATGGATAAATATCATTTCATACATGTTTGTCTTATAGGATAAATTATTAAAATATAACCTAAATTATTTTAAATAGTTATCTCATGTAATAATATTTTTCTATGTTAGTTGTCCCAAGTTTTGTATCTTAATTGTTATGAATTATAATTATTATCTTCTCTAAATTTAACTATTTTATATTTATAATATTTGAATAATATTTAGTAGAGTACTTATTAAAATGATTGAATGAGATAATATAAAATTTTATTTATATAAGATATTATTTTTATTTTTAATTTATTTTATTTTCTCATTAAAAAGTTTAATAAGAGATATTTATAATTTTAATTTATTTATTATGAAATGAAACAATTTAGAATTGATTGTATAGTTATATTTTAATTTTATACTAACAAAATAAAGATATATTTATATGAAAGAAATGAGTTTATATTTTTTATATAAATGATGATAAATTAAGTAATATATTAGTATTATTCGTTAGCACTCATTACCGTTTTCTTAACCTTTTATTTTAACGGATACGGATAGGTTATGAGTAAATCTAATTTTAATGGATAAGAAGTAAGAATATGAATAAGAATAATCTCATATAAATATGTTAGTGAAAATATCTTCCATCTAATCCGTATCGTACCATTATCGTACCCATTGACGGATGTAGGTTTCACATTCTCAATAATTAGACATGAAAGACCTAGCTAGATCACTGTGATTGAGTCAAACTTAATCTAAAGATCTCTAAAGGTAAAAGGTCAAGTATTTGTTCATCTCTTTAGACGAGTATCCACCATATACGTTTAAAATTACAATGCGATGATAAGATCAAAGGAGAAATTGATATTTTTTGGAGAGCTCTATCTATAGAACTGTGGAGTTCTTTGATTGTGAACCATTTAATCATCCATTAACGATCAGGTTTAATAATATCTATAGAATTGTGGAGTTCTTTGATTGTGAACCATCTAATCACCTATCAACGATTCAGATTTAATAATAATAATTTTTTTGTGTATAAAATTTATGTTTGAACTTCACCATAGCTGTCCAAATTAAAATGAACTGTTTAGATCCCTGAGCAGATCTCCACAGAAAAACTTCCGCAGAGACTACCCGCTCGTCGGAGGAGAAGGAAAGGAGCATCTTCAAGTTCGCATATATTGATTTGTGACAATCAAGGGTGACTTGATCAGAGATATACTTGCAATCTCAGTCTTTACTCTTTACTTTGAGTATTGTATCACTGATAAGTAGATTAAGATTTTGACGCTTTGAACTAGTTTCGAACTGCCTCATGCATGCACCAAAAACGAATTCCCAGCAAATCTCACAGCAAAGTTCAAACTACTAAAAAAGTTTAATCAATTAATTGGAACTATTTTTAAACAAAGGTTCCAATTAGTCTCAATATTCATTTCTTTAAGTATATATTTTGAAATTTTGATTCTACATCTTTTCTAAGAAGCTGAGTATCATTACCATATATGCTACACAACCACTTTCAAATAAGAAAAAAATCTTTTCATCCCCTACTTCTTCATCCTTCAATGATATCTCTCATGTATTTTCCGTACAATTTATGTGATATTATCATTTTTTATTTAAATATTTGATTCAACTTATCTAAATATCTGATTCGCCTATCTAAATATCTGAGACATATATATAAGGGAATGGATCACTTGACAATGGTTATCTTGATAATCTTGACAATAAATTTTTAAATAAATATAAAAATAATTTAAAAATAAAAAAACCTTATGGATATGTTACTCTACTTATAGATTTATGGTGATTTAAATTTCATATAATTTTATTATTGTTTAATAGCTCATCAAAGACCGCCATATTATAACTGTTGTACATTGTATAAAATTTTGATGGTCCTTGATGAAGTACCAAACTATAATGAAATTAAATAAAATTTGAATCACAATCAATATATAAGTAGAAGAACATATTCATAAGATTTTTTTATTTTTAAATTTTTTAGTATTTATTTAAAAATTCATTGTCGAATTGTCAAAATAACCTATTGTCAAGTGATCCTCATCCTATATATAAATACCTAAGTATTTTTTATTCCTAAGACTTTTTTCTTTCTTCTGTTACATGTGTTTTTTTATATCTAAATATATGATTTATTTATCTAAATATCTTGTTAACCTATCTAAATATCTAAGACATATATTCAAATATCTAAGTCATTTTTTTTATTTTTTTTGAGATTTTTTTCTCTTCTGTCACACATTTTCCCATACAACCATATGGTATTTGTCATTTTCTATCTAAATCTATGATTCATTTATCTAAATATGTGAATCACATATATAAACACCTAAGTCTATTTTTATTTTTTGAGTCTTTTATTTTCTCATCTATCACCTATGTTTTTTTATACAATCTATGTGATGTTTGTCAATTTCTTTCACATGATTTTATTTCATGAGACTCTTTTTCTCTCTTGCTACTTTTTAACTAAATATTTGAATCTCATATTTAAATATCTGAGTCTTATATCTAAATACATATCTCGTGTCTAAATACTTGACTCATTTATGTAAATACCTGACTTCTATATCTAATTCATTTATGCAGATAGACATAATGAGTCGAGCCAGCTCAAGGCTCAAGCTCGACTCATTAACTTAATGAGCTAACTCGTTAACAATTCGGTTTATTAACGAACGAGTCAATAATAAATTGATCCCGAATGAATCACGAGCCATGAGATTTTTAAAAGATCCTACAATCTAGTCAGCAGCTTTAGTCAAGGGTAGCGTTTGATTAAAGACGACTGGAATTGGCGCCCAAAGACTTGACCTCCGAAAAATGATGCGCATTGCCATTTAGCAAATATTTTGTTTGCCAGCTGCAATCATGCAATCATCCTCTTCTCCGTAACTCCGTTTGAGTTTAATTGGAGATTATCATCCCACTTGCATCATGCAATGACGCACGGTTTACTGATTATATATAGGAACATTGTTATCATCATAAGCTCACTTTATTCTTTCTTATAGGATCAATAATCGCACTTGGTATAGCTGGCGCCCACGGTCCTTTTCTTCGGAAAAAAAGACAGAGAAATGCACTTGGTTTAACGTGCGGTAAACCATCTGTGCGCTCCATGGTCCATAGAACGAGCAACAGCAAGGTACTTTTTTTTTCCTATGATCATATCCTGTGTCAAGAATCAAGACAATTGACTACTGTAAATCTAGAGCAGTTCAGGGATACTTAACGGAGAAACGCAATAATTCTGACAGGGACATAATTCCCATATTTAATCCCGCACCACGATTACGACCCTAAGTCCTTAATTCCCATATATTAATTCCGTATATACGCTTGCTTACACCATGATTAGGGATGACAACATGCAGGTTATTTGTCAATTTTGAAGTCCGGCTCGGCCTCTACAATTTATGGTCCGTCATATCCGGTTTATGTTGTCGGGTCTACAATTATTTTAGCCATTCGATTCCAACCCGGCTCGGCTCTTTTTGATCCAACAATTTATATCTAATAAAAGTAGGACTGATAAAAAAAAAAACTCATAGTTCATTCAGAATCGACTCATTATTGACTCGTTTGTTTGTGGACTGAACTGTTAATGAGCCGGCACGTTAATCTCATTAAATTAATAAGCCGAACTTAAATTTTAGCGGGCTTGACTTAAAATGCTCGTTTAACTTGGTAAACTATTAATATTTATTATTTTTATTAAGAATTTTTAATATAGTAAGTGGTTTATAGTATGACATGTACTTAAATTATTGTGTTAAATTTATGTGAAATATATTGTCATTAGTTATTTTATAAATTTTGTGTATAAATATCATAAAAAATATTATTAACTATTAAATGAGTCTTAACGAATCAACTCACTTAATGAGTCAATTTCAAGCTAAAATTTTTGTTTAGAAGTAGTTAATGAGCCAGCTTGGTTCGATTCGTTAAGCTAATGAGAAAGTTTTTTTTAACGAAAAAAGAATCTGACCGTAGGCCAACGAGAAGCAAAAGACTTGACTTGTTTGTTATACATTATCACATATAATGACGGTCGATGAAAACTTTATAACAGACACGACACACAATTTTAATCGTTCCGTGAGTCTTATTCACAGGGGCGGATACATGATTTTGGTCGGGGGGGACAATTATCAGATTGTAATAGTTTATCGGGTTCAAATCCATTAACTAATCGGGTACTAAATAAAAAATAATAATTTAATATATATTTTTATCTAATAAAAATTTATTAAAATAATAACATTTTATATATTAAAATAACAATAAAATAAAGCTTCAAGTTGATGAAGAAAGTTTCCGTCTACGGAACTTTATATTTTGATATTTTTGTATAATTATTTCATTATACATGATATTAAATATTTTTTTCTCAATAAAATTAATCAGACAATCTAGGGGGGCAAAAAAAATTTTCGAGGGGAGACAAATTACCAAAAGCATTATCGAAAAATATTATTTTTCAAAATTTAAGGAGCAGCTGCCCTTGGTATACATCAGATCCGCCCTTGCTTATTCACTGTATTTTTTACATTTAAAAAAAATCATACAAATTTTAATGAATAGTTTGGATCACGTGGCATAATAAATTATATTTAAATTATGACATGGACAATATATCTACGTCAGCAGATGTGCAATTCCGGATGCGACCTCCAAAGACTTAACCGCAGTTGCTTGGATTAGGCGTTGACTCAATGCCAGTTATAACATTTAAACTGCAGACTTGTAGTGGAGTAATCTGCAATTCTCCGGGGGCACAACGCACAAGAAATGAAGGGCTAGGAAGCATGAATCAGAACTCGTCTCATATCATCAATCACTGAAGTAAAGCGGCGAATAAGAAAAATAAGAGCATGGGCTGATAAGAGATTAAGAGCCCATCTATCTTTCTCCACCAACCCCAAATCGAACGAACGGTAAGAGGCAACAGTAGATCTTCATCTACTAACAGTCTTGATTTTGGAACCTCAGAAAGAGGTTCAGTTCACAGCCTGTTTTTCCTCTCAAGCTTCGATTTCGTCGTTCAACGTTGATTCCAAGCCATGGCTAATTTCCTGTGGGTAATTTGTTTATATTTATTTCGCCAGTTTTGTTCCTTTCTAGTTTGCATGTGACCCACTGCAGTTTAATGTGCTTCACGTGTAGATCTAGAGGGAAGAATTCGATGGGAAATTGATTTTTGTTTTCTGTAACTTGTTTGACCCGTTTGCTTTTAACTCCTCCTCACCCGTGACTTTCAAGTTCCTTCGATTTATTTTATTGAGGAAGTTCCTTTGCGTTAACCTAAGGCGTTCTATTGAGTGGATCTTTCTGATAAACCTATCTGTCGAATTTAAAGAGTTCTGATGGTATGCATATTTAATTTTTAAGTCTTAGTCGAGAACAACTTTTGTCAATTTGATTTTTAATATTCGCTAGCTCAATTTGTCCCCCTTCCTACCTCCCCTTTCCTGTTTTTTTCTTTATTCAACTTTATTTCTGTAGCAGTTGAGTTATCATCTCTTCAAATTAAGCTGATTTTCCTTCAGTTTTTTCTTTCTTTCTTTCGTTGTGGGGTTCCAGAAAAATATCCTTGAATATCAGCCAGTTCAACTACCGTGAACTAATTCTTCGTTGAATATCAGCCATGCAGAAAAAAGAAAATCAACCCGAAGTGCTACTCTATCCTTGCTTAACTTTCTCTTTTGCTTCAGCAACTATGTGAAAATTTGTCTTTTCATAAATTCTCAATGGGGGCAAGGTTGCATCAACTCAAGTTCATATCCGATCTTATCTCCTTCACATCAAATAAATGGACTAATTTGCTATTACTTTATTTACGTTATTTCAGGCTGTTATAACCAAGATCTGGGGCTTCCTGTTATTTCTTATAATTGTAATCCTAGAAATGATTAGTCGAATTATTAAAAAGATCGCGGGAAAGACATCGATAGATGATTCAACAAGCCAACGAAGTGTACCCCAAACACCACAGGCGCCAGCTCCCCATGGGGACCAACGATATTCATATGATCACCATCATTGGAGCTCAGGCTATCCTCGTGATTACAGTTCATATGATGAGTATTCCTCCGGCTTCAGAAGAAGGTACCATACTGGCATTATCACTATCAACATTTTTGTTTTTCATGTGAATAAGGCCCATGTTTTTATTGCTTTTGGAAATAGCAGACACCATTTAATCTGATTCTTGAGTAAAATACTGTTTTAATGCAGAAGAAATGACCATATTGTGCTTTATTCTTTTGTTACAAAGCACTTGTTTAAGTAGTTCATGAACCGGTATGTATGACCTTCTCATCAAACATTGGGACCCTTTTTTTCAATATTTCATCAAACAGTCAGGAGTAGTCTGTAAAGTTGCAAAAATACAGAAAGATATATGGCAATAGTTGCTGATGCGGGATAATGCAAGGTATTATACAGAAAGCTATTTTTTGATAATTTTATACTTTAAACAGGGAGTCATATGACTATGACTCTGACTCACCGCCTCGTGGATACCCACACCCTTATGCCCGTACTGAAGGCTATCCTTCCCGCAATTTTTCCCCTCCACGGGGCTACCCAGGCTACCGTGATGATTATAGTCGGAGGGAATACCGTCGAAGGGAAGCTCAGACACAGCCGTCAAGTTATCAGACGTCAGCTGTGCCAGTTCCAGTTCCGAATATAACAGCGCGACCACCTCCCATGCAACCAGTGACATCACAGCCAAGTGGCTCAAAACCAAGGCTTGAGAGGAAGTACTCAAAAATAGTTGATGAGTATCGCTCCTTGGAGGAAGTACGTGTTTTTATCAGGATTTTAACCAAACTGCTTCAAATGTGCTAGATCTGCTGCCCAAGCTAATTCATCTAATTGGTTGACTTCAATAAGTCAAGTATTCAAGTCAATATATCAGGTCTAAGCTAAATGAAAGAAGCTCGTGGTCCTTATTCTCTTGCAAATTAACATGATATTTCGCCATAAGGCAAACCATAGAGAAGCTAATGAGGAGCGTGTATCATATTGCCTAACATAAGAATGTTGTGCGAGGTTCCTTGAATGAAGTTCACAAGATGGAGATTGAAAACTTCAATTAACTAAAAATGTCATATCAAATTGACTGCTGTTTTTCTCAAGTAACACTACAAAATGAAAAGAATTTTCTAAAATATCCTCTTAAGCTGATTGGTTCTGGTGTCTTAAGCACCATGTCATCAATATGTGTTATAATATTCTGGTAGGATTGGTAGTTGAGCTAAATTTGATATAGCACACCTAGTGGGGTGCTTGCCTTACATTTTAAAATTGAAAAATTATACACCATCCAAATCTCTCTTTTTTTTTTTTGAAGTAGCATTCCGGCTGCCTACTAAATTGCATTTAAAGAAAGTTAAAATCTTACATACAGTCAGAGGCCAAGTGCCCCAACAAAAAAATTAAAATCTTATACCATCCAGATCGTATAAGGCTGTACTCTTCGTGAAAATTAGATGATATTTAATTTAGATGTTGTATTATTATTTTAAATCTTATAAATGAGGATATTTTTTTAAAGAATCTTGTCAAAAAGTTTTAACATAATTTACTTTTACTCTCCTCAAAGACGCTTACTGGATTCCTTAATTATTTTGAGAATGACATAATTTGTCCACTGTAAAAAAAAATCAATGTTAAAGTTGTGTACTCTATAACATTTTGTAATTTTTTTTTCAAAAAAAAAAAACTTATTTTGTTCAAAAGATGCGAAAGTCTTCATGCCTTGAGTATATATACACAAAAAAACTAAGTACTATGGTAATATTTTGATTACTACCTTTTAAGATAGATAGGCTCTTTGTCACAGATTGACTGTACTCATTGAATGCTTGCCTTCATTTGTATTGTAGTCTCACAACTGACAATGTGATGTGAGAACATCTTAGAGAAATTTCTCTTAAAATATACTGGTATTTTTTTTATTCTTTCTAGTCTGTGTGGTGTTTCACCTTCTTCTCCATTGAATTATAGAATTTTCACCAGTAAATAGAAAAATAGCACAAAGTGTCTCCATGTCAATTTTAGGTATGTGCTTGTTGCATTGCAAGCTATTTGGATCAGACTGGAAGGTTGTGCTTGGTTGCAATCTAAATCTTTACAAGGTGTACTATGTTGATTGATCTACACTCTATATTGTGTTTCATATCGTCAAATTCTTATGCCACATCTTGTTTCAATCGAGCTCCAAATGGAGCTGTTTTTGTTTGCACAGGCCTGGTCTTCTCTTGGGGTTTGTTGACTACGAATATGATGTTCTTTTGGGTGACACTTCTTGATCTCTTCTGAACATTAGAACATTTCCAGTATGAAAGTTTCAAAGGTGTACTAAGATGAATCAGAGGAGTCAATCCGGGGGATCTAATAGAAGTAAAACTTGTTGAATCTGTTTTGGCATAGGGACACTTTCAGTTGGTCTCTTTGAATAATAATACACTTTATCATACATGGCTTTAATTCACATAGGGTTGCATAGAGCAGCACTTCATCTAATTTGACCATGCACAAATCATGGCCAAAATGAAGCCGATCGAGGGGGTCATGTTGCTTAATGGCTTAACCTCAAAAGTTAGTGAATCTGATTGAATTAGAATTTGAACCACTAATTCAGATATGTTTCACCAGACGAGTGTTTAGTCTCAATATTTCTTTTTATTGTACGAGTTCATTTTGTATATGAGTTTAAGACCCCTGATCCATTGTTTGAAGCTGACGTGATGATTGTAAATCAATGTTAACCTCATGAACCCCAGGTGAACTTAAGCTTATATTAGCTTTTCTCATCCAAGAATGTAAGTAAGAAATAGAGCAATACAGTATGACTTGTTCGTTGTCACCTCGTTTTGGTGAAATGAGATGGAGGGGTTTTAGATGTTTTTGAGAACTTCAAAGTATTTGATCACTATGGTTCATTGATAAATCAATGGAGGCTACAGCAAGGCTTATATAATTCGGAATGATGTCCAATTACAAGACACAGACGTGATTTGGATTTCTGAAGTTCTGAAGGGCATTCTATTAAACTCGGTGGCTTATTAATTCAAAATGTTCTGGCTAAGCTTGATAACTGGATTAAGAAATGTCAGGCAATGAGTTAACAACGGTGATTATCCTCATATGGGAAAGTTTGAGAAGAAGCTGACTAACTTTGTATTTTACTGAATAAATGCTATTGGGACCATGCACATTACCATTCCTTTCACTGATCCTTGAATAGCTGCAGATATCATGGACTGATATATTGTGGTAGAGAACAAGTAACAGTTGTCAGTGGCCATATGGATATATGGTGGTGAGAAACAAAAGTTGTGAGTAGCAATTAGGTTTACGAATATCTCTGTCTTTTGCAACTTTTGAGCTTTGCATATCCAGTTGGGATAGAATGGATCCTAGATAAGGATATTTGTGTTTCATTTGTTTTGGACCCTGATAGAAATGCAACTATAATGCACATTGTTCTTTTTTTAAGCTAAATTGCATCTCCATAAATGGAGCTCATAATGTTCATTTTTTTTTAAATGTTAATCTCGTAGGTTACTGAGGCACTTGCAAAGGCTGGTCTAGAGTCATCAAATCTTATTATTGGAATTGACTTCACCAAAAGCAATGAGTGGACAGGTATCTGTACACAAGCATTTCTTGGGTACATCCAATTTAATGTTGCATCCTTGAAAATTGTATAATCTAGTGTCTAGAATCTCCGTAAGAAGGATATTGTTGGCAATCAACAATTTAAGAAAAATTCAGAAGAGAGATTGAGGAGACAGATTAAATACTTATTGCTTGCACTAGTCATATAGAAAATTTCAACTTTGTTCCTTGGAAATATCCATCAGGTCCTGTTATTATGATCGTCCAAGTTTTGGATGCATCTGAATGTTTTGGTCTTTCTTGTCTTTTGCAGAATATCCATGAACATGGCCTTCTGTTGTATTTTAGTAAGTGTTGGTCTATATTGATTATATGTCCTTAGAACTACTTTCCTATCTGGATAGGCAGAAAAGCCCTTCATTTGGCAGACAACAGCAACAACAACAAAGCCTTTAGCCCCAAAATAAATTGGGGCATGCTAGAAATGAAAGTCAATCAGAGTCATCACAATGATCAAAATAGATGATGATGATGATGAAGAAAATAATAATAATAATAATAATAATAATAATAATAATAATAATAATAATAATAATAATAATAATAATAATAAAATAATAATAATAATAATAATAATAATAATAATAATAATAATAATAATACCAATAATACCTATAATAATAGTAATAATCCACTAACAAAGACTACACTACTACGAGTCTAAGTCCTAAAATTCATTTGGCAGACTATTGACTAAATTTGTTTGCCCAGAAAGAGTGCTGTTTTGACAGCTCGCTGGTTAGAAAGTTTTCAGCCATAACTTCAAAGTTGTCATGCATGTGGTTTTTTATGTTATAGCTAATTAATTCTGTATTTAACGTGGCTCATGCATGTGGTTTTTTATGTTATAGCTAATTAATTCTGTATTTAACATGGCTATAATCAATAACTAGGTAAACATTCATTCAAAGGAAAGAGCCTTCATCATATCAGTGAAATACCAAACCCATATGAAGAAGCAATCTCTATCATTGGTCGAACTTTGTCAGCATTTGACGAGGATAGCTTGATACCATGTTTTGGTTTCGGAGATGGTAATTGTTATCATATATATACGCTTGATCAATTTCAAAGTTAACGTCAAGGACCTTCTCTCTTGTACTAATTTACTCACCATGAACTGCTTTTGAAATCTCAGCATATACACATGACCAAGATGTGTTCAGTTTTTACCCAGATGAAAGACCATGTAATGGGTTTCCTGAGGCCTTGTCTCGATATAAGCAAATTGTGCCTCACTTGCGTTTATCTGGTAATTATTTGATGGGAATCAAAGAGTTCTATTGTTTAGTTAGATGGTGGTGGAATTTTAATTGTGCCTATTTCAATTGTGTTTCCAAAATTTCCAGGTCCGACATCCTTTGCTCCAGTAATTGAAATGGCAGTGACCATAGTAGAACAGAGTGGCGGGCAATACCATGTTTTGTTGATAATTGCTGATGGTCAGGTAGATGTCTAAAATATTTTGAAATCTATAGCAACTTCATAGAAATGCACAGGTCTATATATATAGACTAGTGTGAAAACGTTGTACTTCCGCCAATATGCAAACACCTCATTAAAGTTTCTATTTTAGAGTTTTTTTAACTACTTTTCTAGGATCTTATAATAATAAAGCTTTATATATGAAAATAGGGAATATATCCTGTACTTCACATTAATATGTCACGTTTTGAACTTCAAGTGAACTATCCAAACAGTTTAAACATGATATCCATTTTAAAATCTTCTTGATGATCAAATTTTGTATATTTTTTATACTTTTTTTGCTGTTTATTTGGAGGGGTACAAAATTCATTGATCTGATGTATTTTGAATCATCCAATAGAAATGATTATTCTACCCATTCAAATAAATAGAGTAAAAGTTCCATAAAATATAAATTTTGATCATCAAGAAGATTTTAATATGGAGATTATGTTTCACAGTTTGGATTGCCTGTTTGAAGTTTGAAACATGAGACAAAAGTGTGAAGTATGGGACATCATGTGTTTTATAAAACACATCAGCACAACTCTCACATTTGTTGAAAATATGCGGAAATGGTCTCCCCATTGTAGTGCATAGTCTTTCCAAAGGTTACGTTTTCTTTGGGTTATGCTGGTTGGTGTACTAATACACGAGATGAAATGAAACTACTGGAAGAAAAATAAGAAAGGAAAGCCTATGGCCAATCAATTGTATTTTGTAACTCCAGCTTCAGAGAATTATGAAGAAGGAGAACTCAAGCCATACTGCTGGGATCGAAATAGGAGAACCTTTTTAAGAGGAAAGACGGGCAGTTGAGTGGTGCTACTTGATGAGATTATAGATAATAAATTAATAATATAATATTATTTTATATAAAATAGAAAGTGAGAGATTGTATTAATAAAATAATTATAAAGTAGTCATGCTTACCCAGTTACCCTTGATTAAATGGATTTTGACATACACTATGAATTTATACTTAATATATATCATTTAATCATTACAATTAGAACAATAGTAAACATTACAATAAGAATAAGAGTCACAGTAGTGTAGTGGTCTCAAGTGAAGTTGGGATTAACTCAGGGCTTGGTTTCATGTTATGGTTGCTGCTTTGGTTTTCTTGGAATTTTGCGTAGTCAATTTTAGGATCCATTGTGGCCAATTCTCATGTGGTAGCATGTGTAGCCCTTGTTGTACTGTGTGAAATGTATCATTAACGTACCCAATTACCATGTAGAGTATCGAGACATATCGGAGACTGAACAAAATATAATGAATCCAATATGCACTGGAAACGTATCGAACACGAACCTTGTCAGACAAAGTATTTGATATGTGTGCAGCAGGGTATATGGAGTGGACTAATATAGTGACATTTATTTGGTTAAGGTGGGTAATGATGCAGGTGATATGTGTGGATACACAACTTGGCCAACTTAATCCTAAGGAAAGTTGATTCAATTGTAGCTGATAGAGGATTCATTTGTTAAAGTCTTTGTTGATAAGGTCTGTTCTGGGTTGGTAATAATAGCTTTGAACCATTTCATGATCTTGATCTTTATTTGGTTAAAAAGCAGTAATCTATGCAGGTAACAAGAAGTGTGGATACACAACTTGGCCAACTTAGTCCACAGGAACAGAAGACAGTGGAATCAATTGTACTTGCTAGGTTGTGTTCTATATGAAATATTACTTGGGTTAATTTATTGAAATTATGATTATGATCTTACTGTACAAGTTGTTTGCAGCCAGTTTCCATTGTCCATCATATTAGTTGGAGTCGGAGATGGACCCTGGGATATGATGCGGGAGTTCGATGATAATATTCCTTCTAGGTCCTTTGATAATTTCCAGGTAAAAGAAAATATTATTTCGTTTCATTTTTTTTGTAGCGGGCTTGTACTTGTATCTACTAAATTTCATAAACTGATAAAAAGAATAAAGACGGAGAGAAGAATATACTAAAGGAAGAAAACTGGAAGATAAAATTGTAATATAAGCACAATCATAAAAAAATCAACAAAGAACAATAGAGAAGAGCTTGACCTGCCACATCAATCAATGACCTCCTCCACCTAGGGTTTCTAATTTTAGCTTTTCATCTGAGGAGCAAAATGAGCAGGATTCTATCTTTGTAATATTTCACCAATATTATTTCATTGTTAAATTGGATGAGCTCTCAATAACTTTTTTTTTTTAATTTCTGTAACAAGTAATAAAAGTTTAATATAAAAAGTAACACTGTTACTTGAGAATCAATACTGACAATAGCTTATTTCCCAGTTTGTCAATTTCACCGAGATCATGTCAAAGAATGTAAGCCAATCCCGAAAAGAGACTGAATTTGCTTTAGCGGCACTTATGGAAGTTCCTCTGCAGTACAAAGCTACACTTGAGCTTGGTATCTTAGGGTAAACACCAAACTAAAAAAAAATAAAGAAAGGGTAATTTTTGTGCCTTTTTGTTTTGGCAAACGCTTTTATTTACCCTCGTCATTCATGCTGTGTAGGCGAGTGTCATCAAAATCTACGGGAAGAGTTCCACTGCCGCCACCCCCTGGAAGTTTTAATGTAGCCTCATTTCAGACAAATTACATGGAACCAGTGGCCTCCAAGCAGCCTGAACCTACTCCCATGGAAATTCAATCTACAGCCTCACCTCGATCCCTATCGAGTGAATCACAGGTATAGCCCCCTTTTTTTTTTTTAATTTAGGTGCTTTATGTTTGTTGGTTTCTTGTAATTTAACATATTTCCTGTGTTTCAGTGTTGTCCAGTCTGCCTTACAAGCCCAAGAGATATGGCCTTTGGGTGTGGGCATCAGGTGATATATTTGACTTTTTGAATTATTTTATATAAATTTTCATAGTATTTCTTAATGGTTTCCTTGCAAAAATTTTGTTGCAGACATGCCGTGATTGTGGACCAAATCTTGATAACTGTCCTATCTGCCGTAGACCGATTGATACTAGAATTAGGCTTTACTAATTATTTAGGATGCTAATGCTAAGAAAACCTTGGGTGGTTGTTCGAACATCTTGTCTTTAATATATTAGTGACATAATGTTCAGACAATCACCAGGTATTTGTTAGCATTAACTTGCTACATAATGTTCGGCCTACTTAAAAAGGAATTTGGTTGAGGGTTTATCTTGAAGAAGAAAAGTGGTCAGTTGCTCTTGTTATTCGTGTCATCTCATCTGTCTTGTTGGCAAGCTAGAATATGTTCAGTTCACTCAGAAAATCTCTTAATCCTCCTTTCTCAAATGGTTATTATTATCTTCCTTTCTTCAGTGTTGTTCCTCTCTTGCTAAAGCTCAAGAACAGTACCACTCTCAATTTGACATATAGATCATCTCTTGCTGCCCCCTCCTATGCTTCCTTCTTTTTTCATTCTTCTCATTTTCATTGTGCTTAAGAGTGTCTGAGTACCTTCTCCATCTATAGACGCACAATTATCTTCATACATGGTGTTTGCATCTATAGTCTACCCCTTGAGTTTGCAGAAATCCAAGTGTAACCATGTACATAGGAGAAGGCTAAAAGTGGATCGACATGTTGTTATTACATCCCTTTAGTGAGCGAAACATTTTTTAATATGCACCTTTTTTGTAAATAAAGTATTAAGTCGTTTCCTTGTTTTATTTTCTTCTGGAGGTTCGTCTCTTGCTAAGACAAATAAGCAAAAGAGATGAGGACCAAAAGAATCTGTATCTCAGTAATTTATGTAACAATATAGACCAACAGCAAGTACCGTATTGTGTTTCACGTTTTATCGGCTTTTGACTTTCGTTTAGTTCTTAGCCTACTAAAAAGGGATGAAAGGGCCCGTGCAGCGGATGAGTCTCTCTTATTACCTTGCTGGTCGGGAGCGTAAGAGACACCAAGAGACATGCTATATTGTACCAGGGCTGCTGCACCAGTAACACCACAGGGCCAGTTAGTTATGAGCAATCATTTTCTCCCGTTTCTTATTCTCTTTCCTTTTTTTTTTTTGCCTGGTGTCTGTGCAAATCTTGCGTCCACAGTGGGAGACTCGGCCTTTTTCTGGGCCTATTTGGTTTTGTTTGAATATCCTAACGGTGAAGGGCCTATGTACATTAAAATTTTGCTCCGCATATCAAACAATTTTTTTTATATTATTATACTTTTTTTAATTTAATCTGAAATAATCACATTAATAAGTTTTTAATAAAATCTGAGGTGATAATTTTTTAAACATTTGTGTTTCAATGAGTATTAAAAAGTTGTAACAAAAAAAAAAATATATATTTTGAGTGCGAAGAAATAGTGGTGGATTCACCATAGAGTGGGGTGTCAATTATCGAACTCGATTCGACATGATCCGAAGATAAATGGGTTAGGTATGAGTTTAATTTTTTTGATCTGATTAATTATGTTTTTTAAAGTAATTTTATGTTTACACGGGTCAGATATGGGTTAAGATATTTTGACTCAAATTTAATCGGGTCGGGTTCAGATCGAGTCAAGAAAAATAATAAATTAATATAACCCGACCCGACCCATTGACACCCCTACCATGAGAAATGGGGTCAATTGACCCCCATTAATTTGAAATGAGTCTTTAATAATTCATTATTTTTTATGTAATTGGATGAAAAATATTATAATTATATGAAAATTGACCCCCATAATTTTATAAAAAAAATTATTATTGACCCTCATTTAATTTGTAAAAGATATATATGAAATAATTATGATTTTACGTATAATTGAATATTCGTATCACTTTTATATTTCTCATACCCAATAAAACTTTCAATTGCATTATTTTTTGAGGATTTTGGACTCCTCTCTCTTCTTTTTCAGGGCTTATTTTCTATTATTTTTGTTCCTCGGATATTACATCGCTCGACATATTTTTGTATGATTTTATTATATTTTTTTATCTTTCACTTTACTTTATCACTTATAAAATCAGATATTTTTTCCTCAAATTAACTTATCAACATATTTATTGGTTTTCAATTTTATAAAATTTAACAAATCTAATGTGAGTTAGACTGAGCTAACTAATCAAATAATAATAATAACTGTTATTATTATAACAAAATTACTAATACTAAAATAATAACAATTCATCATCATCATCATCATCATCATCATCATATTAAAATTAGTATTATAATAAGAATACTTTGACCCTATTGTTGAAAATCATGTTTCCGCCCTGCAAAGAAATTTTGTTGTAGTTGGCATTTTTTTTTATATTACTGAATGTCTGAATAAAACCAAGTTATTGAGAACTATGAAATGACAAAAGTGTGGGAATGGTAAATTAATTCTGAAAATCCCACATTAATCACTCTATGTATATCATACTTTTTTAATTTTGATTTATCACGCTCTTTAAATTATTTATATAAAACCCTTCTGAAATCCAAAAATTTAAAATGTTTTGAATTTTTTAAGTCACTATTTTTAATATTTGAAATATCAACTCTAAAAATAATTATAAAATATTTAATGATTGTACATCATTTTTAAAAATTAAAAACAATAGCTTACAAAAGTCGAAACACTCTAAATTTTTGTATCCCATAAAGTTTTCAGATGAATAATTTAATGAAAATGATAAATTAAAATTTTAAAATAATTTGATGTACTTTTTAAGTTAAATTCATAAAGGACCTCCATAATCACTCTGACAATGAATTCCGGAAGATCAAACTCATAATAGATAACATAATTCAGGAAGATCAAAGTTCTCTGACAATGAATTCCGAAGAAACTATGAAATTAATTCACAAATTAATCATAATATTTATAAAGATTTTTCAAAACGAATATATTAAATTATATGATCGTATCTGAACCGTTAAATCAATATAAAAAAAAACACAATATTGTAAAAAAAGAAGAAGTAATGGACAGATCACCACGAGGATTGAATGTCGTCAAGATCAATCATGCCAACTTGCTGAGCCTTGTTTCACAAATCTTAAAGTTCATAAAGACGTATGAACTTGATCCAGCTCACCTGTAAGGGAACCCATTTTTTATGAGCGCTAAATCGGCCTATAAATCTACAGAAACGGAAAGATTTCCTCTCTTTGCCTTAATTTATAAACGTGCCATTACTTTACGACATTCCATATTTATCACCGTGCAATCCTGTTCGAAACATCCTCGCCTACCTCCTTCAATCTTTCTTCCTCTCTCGTCTTGTTCAGAAACCTACTCTAATTAGCTTCTACCATGAAAAGATGTATATGCATTGCAAGAAGTAAAATCATGTTTTTCTTACTGTTCCTATTGATAGATTTCTCTTGTTGTGCCAGAGCTGACAGTTCGAGCCGAGGTGGCACATGGAATATTCTCTTAAATAGCTCAGGTGTCGTGGCCATGCACATGGTGGTCACAAATCATGACACAGTGATCATGTTCGACCAGACGAGTGCAGGGCCATCGGGCTTCCAGTTACAAGGATGCGACCATCACTCAGACCCCACATGTTGGGCCCACTCGATGGAGTATGATATTGCCACAAACAGCATTCGACCTCTGGTACTCAAAACTGACACCTGGTGTTCATCTGGTGCTTTCTTGTCGAACGGTACGCTTGCACAAACTGGTGGTCATGGAAATGGCGCACGGAGGATTCGATATTTTCAACCTTGCTCGAATGGACGGTGCTGGTGGCATGAATCAAGTGAAATGCTAGCTGATGGTCGATGGTATGCTACAAACCAGATACTACCAGAAAACGACCGCATGTTTGTCATTGGTGGTCTAAATGCATTGACATATGAATTTGTGCCAAAATCCTCTCCTCATGAAGGCGCGTTCTTTATGCCATTCTTGCATGAAACAAGAAACCGGCGTGAGGAGAATGATAACCTCTACCCGTTTGTCCATCTTATGCCAGATGGCAACCTTTTTATCTTTGCAAATAGAGAATCCATTTTGTTTGACTACAATAATCATAGAGTAGTCAAGAACTTTCCTACAATACCAGGAGATGGTGCAAGGAGTTACCCAAGCACCGGTTCATCTGTCATGTTACCATTAACCTATGAAGATGGGTTCTCTCGGGTTGTGGTGCTAATCTGTGGGGGATCAGCCGCAGGCGCCTATGAGGCTGCGAGGGAAGGCGAGTTGTATCAGGCTTTGGACACATGTGGTCGGATTGTGCTCACTGATGAGAATCCTGAGTGGAGCATAGAGGAAATGCCAGGCCCACGTGTCATGAATGATATGATTCTCCTTCCAACTGGTGATGTCTTAATCATAAACGGTGCAAGTCGCGGTTGTGCCGGTTGGGATCATGCTGACAATCCTGTTTTGCACCCTTATCTGTACAAACCATACAGAGAAATCGGGTCAAGGTTCTCAGTGCTGCACCGCACTAACATCCCAAGAATGTATCACTCTTCAGCTGTACTCTTACCAGATGGCCGGGTGTTGGTTGCTGGGAGCAATCCAAACCGGCATTATCAGTATGACGCAAGGTTTCCCACTGAGCTCCGAATGGAAGCTTTTAGGCCATACTACATGGACCCCTTCTTTGATGACAAAAGAGCACTAAATGTAATGGTAAAGTTCAACCATACACATCATGGTATCCTATATGGTGAGGAGTTTGTAGTACAGTTTCAGCTATCTAGACGGCCTGGTCTTCTCGAGTTCTATGCTTATGCACCACCATTTGCAACACACTCTTTATCTATGGGCCAAAGGCTTTTGAAGCTTAGATGTAACAGCTTTACAAGACAGGTTGGTGGAAGAACACGTGCCAGAGTAGTCGCCCCACCTTCGCCCGCTGTTGCTCCATCTGGCTACTACATGTTTACCGTTGTAAATGGTGGGGTACCTAGTGTATCCAAGTGGGTTAGATTTATTTAGGGATGAGATGACCATCAGATGCGTCCCTTTTTGTTCTGTTCTCGTTGTTAAATTATTAATCTCTAGCAAGTTGTTCATCAAATAACAGAGTGAACATTCATAAAATAAACACTGAAATTAAATTTGTATAAGAATTTATACTTTAACTGGTATATTTGGAAACATGCATTAGAAGAAGAACTGCTATCTACTCTTTGTTCCTTGTCAGCTGTTGGAGCATAGTGATTAGAATGCTTATGATTGCTTATTTTTGGCCGATTATATATAATCTTCTAGTGATTTTGTTTTGATGACATGGCAGGAATAATCACTCAATTTGCAAGTTAATCTGTCCAAAAGACTTTAAAATAATCTAAAATATTAGAACTTATCAATTTACCTTGTGCGTTTAATAGTTTATCTTTCTAGAGTTAGTTCAATTCTTAAAAAATGATGTGAGATTGCACAGGAAAAAGGTAAAAGAACAGACTTATAACCTTCGATTGTAGTCATAAATATTGGAGGGGACTAGGTGCAAAAATCAGTTCTCTGGCTAGTTGTGTATCTATCTTACTTGACGACTGAGAACAGAAAAAACATATTTGCAACTTGCCTGGTGAAGTCGATTTGCCTTTAAAACTAAAAGGCATGGCATCAGTTCAGGCAATAAATAGCCAATCTTTAGTACTTAAAATTTTAAGAAATCAGAGGGACTCAATTACAAAAAGCAACTTTGAAGACAATTTTCAGGGGTAATGCAAGCCATATTTGTGCTGATATATAATGGAAGTTTGCTCATTGCTGGGCGTGTGAAGTCATAGTTGTGCTGATATGTAAAACTTGGGTTGCATTTTAGCTTATCTGGTCCGATTATTTTGCCAGAAACAAATACTTGGTTAGTTTTAAGTGCCAAGAAAGTTTGTTGTATATTTCTTACCTGCCTTCTTCCGAGGCGGCCATTGCCAGAGCTTCTGATGAGAGCCCAATTAGAGCTGTCGTTTGTAATAAATATATATTTTTTCCAAGAATTAGTCTTCTTTTCTCGTTTTCTTAATACCTTTCTCATAACAAATTAGATGTGATTCTCCAAATATATGGTTTATGGCACTCAGTTAATAAAAAGGATCACATGAAAATATAATTGCTACGTTTACCTACATTAATAGACAAATGAATTCACCCAGAGGTAAATAGGACCTGCCAGTTTTTTTAAACAGGACCAGCCCAAGGAGCATTCCAAATAAAACAATGGAGTAAAATAAATAATCATGGAGATCACTTTAGAGGTGAATTAAAAGGGGTAGAACCAAAAATAATTAATTACTTGATGTTACTAAGTACAAAAACCCAATAATATTAGTGCGAAGACTGCTGTGCTGTTTGACTCAAGAACAATATAATAATGGGCAATTTTAATGGTATCATACAAGTTTCATAAATATGGGGCGACCTAATTTAATAAAATGAGATTAGGCCCCAAACCAATAGAATTGTGAATAAAAGTAAACATTTAAGCCTGAACTTGACCAGCCCAATACGGCCACTTTTCAAGCTTTTTCCCTACTTCCAAATTACTGACAATATAAGCATCTTCAACGCATAAAATTTTTGGATTGCTAATAACCGTCGCTTATTAGAAATTTAGCATTTTCCATCACTAAAATAATGTTTTTTTTTCAATGCTAAAATTAACGTTCTAAACATAATTGCTAATCTGACATGATATTTAGAAATAAATTTCTATTTTAATAACTCTTCTTAATAATTTCTAAATTAGAAACCCTCATTCAACTCAAAAATTAAAATAACAACTCACACATAAAATTTAGCAACTGACTTAAAACTCTCGATGCCTAACCAACCTCATCAAGGGTGCCGGAAAATATTTAAAATGAGATAAAATCTAATGATTGGACCATTTTTTATTATAAAAATCTTTCTATACATTATGTTTTAAAAATATAGTTCATATTTATTTAATGAGATAATTATACTATGTTATTGAAACTTCTAAAAATTAAATGGCTGGAATATGAAAATTGTTATAGTTTACATTTATTGGTGAATACCTTTTTACTAAAATTATGAATATTTTTTTGCAATAAACCGTGAATTCCCTATTTATGCTTATTTGATAAAGTAGTCAATTCCCTATTGAATTTCTTTCAACATATGTGATGTACTATAAAATGACTCTTTTATAATATTTTTAGTAATTATCATATTATTATATATATTGAAAAGAACATTTAGCAACTTAAAGATTTTTGGATCATGGTAATAAGTAGGGATAATGATTGATTGGGAGGTCTTCAAACTTTTGGGTCGTGTTAGTCTTCAAACTTTTAATTTGGACAAAAAAACCTCCCTCACCCCCAAACTATGAAGTTTATGATAAATTACCCAAACTGTTAATTTACTATTTAATATTTAACCTTAGACTATGAAATGACCACAACACCATCATATGTCTATAATTATATTTACAACAATTATGGTATATGTATTTATAATTTTTAGAAAGTTGTGAATAATTTTAAAAATTATAGAACTTAAATAAAATAATCATAATACATAATATGTTTACTATTTTATTTTATATATTTCATTTTCTTTATAAAAATACTTACAAAAATAATTAAATTTTTAATAAAAAATTATTTTTGAGGATTTTATATTATAATTCATTTAGGTTGTAACAAATACTAAAAATCAAATTATGGTTTAATGATAAATGCATTCAGAAACTATATTTAAAATAACAAGTATAAAAAACTTAACCATTTCATGTTTTTATAAAGATAAATAAAATATATAAAATCAAAATAAAAAAGAAATGATAAATTTTGTATTATCAAAATTTAATTAAGTTTTTATAAATTTAGAAACTGCTAACAACTTTCTCAAAATAAAAATCCATATGGCATAATTATTATAAATACAATTATATGCATATAACGATATTGTGGTCATTTCATAATCTAAAATTGAATATTAGATAGTAATTAAGTAATGAACTGTCCGGAGATAATTTGACACAAACTTCATAGTTTAGAGGCGTTTGTTCAAATTAAATTTGAAAATCAATCTGTCAAAACCCGAAGTTTTGAGGCCTCTAAATTGTAGCCGCCGAAGCACACCAACCATGTATAAAGAACTAATAATAACTATTACCATTATAACGCCACAGCTAACCAATTGTACATAACACTACTGCATAAATTTCAGTGCTAACAAACACCAATTCTTAATATATAAAAAGGGTTAAAGTTTCAAACTTTTCAAGTATGTAAAGTCATCATTTTTCTCCTCTCATTAATTTTGTTTAAATTTTTTTACTTTCTTAAATCTAATGGTTCATATAAAATAGTTTTTCTCTCCTCATTTAAAATAATATATATAATATACTTAAGATAAAACTTAACTATTAAAATGATCTAACTTTTTATATGACCCTTTATAGATTATTATATATTTAATTATATTATTTATTTATTATAATTATCATAATTATTTGACATTTAAAAATATTATGTCTAAATTTTATTCAATGTAAATTTTATTAAATATATTTAAAATTTTATATTATCAATTATTTATTTAAGAACTATATTATTAAGACGAAACTCGAGTTACAGTCCTAATTATAATAATATAATCAAAAGAAACTGGTACTAGCATTGTCACTTGAAACGAACCATTTATTCATAGCTGCCAGTGCCAAAGACTGTTGAACTTGGCAAAAACGAATACAAACAATTGTGTCCACCGCCACAGTTCGGAGACAATTGGTTGGTTGAAAAATGTGTGCAAATCCACTTGGCTCTATAATTTTAAAAAAATCGGAATCAAACATCGTATAAGATTGGCCGGTATTTTGTTTACCGACCTTGGTCACGGAAATCAATACAACAATTATATTTAAAAGGATAATAATATCTTAAATAAGGTCCGAGAGTTCGTGTGGACTGCAATAAGGTAGCGATTTTTTTTTCCGAACCAAAGCTTGGGCCGGTATTCGCTTTACCGACCCGTCCCTGGGCAAAGCTCCTCGGTTAAATAAATTTCCTCCTTGGTCTTTATAAGTTTGATATGACCTTCTCTAATTACCGAGCTCAATCTTTAAAAAATAAAATTTTCTAACTCAATTTTTATCAAACATAACTCTTTTCGGCCCTCACTCAGTCCTTTCTAATTTTTTCTTTAATATTTTATATTGTACATTAATTACACTTAAAAGTAAAAAAAAAACAGAAAAAATAAAATAAAATGCTTCAATAGAAAATTATAATTTAATATTTTTATATAAATATAAATTAATATTAAAAAATATTTAATCAGCAAAAAACAAAAATATATTAGATCTTTATCCGTTGACTTTTATCCGACTCTTACTCTGTCTTTACCATCCCTTAGAACCCGAAATGTTCGATAAAGATGATCAAGAATCAGATTTACTTTTTAAAAATTAAATTTTTTAAACTTAACTTTAAAAACTCTTATCAAATCCGATCTTTTCATAAATCTACTAGACTCGATTCTCCAAAAATCCGATCCGGCATTTGAAGACTATACCTACCTAGCTGTCATTGATAAAAAAGGGACATAGAATTCAATGTGCAGGTCGCAACACCTACCTTTGAGATGCTTTTCCAATAAAAAAAAAAGTTTGCAAAGGATAGATATACATTCAAAGATTCCATTTGTTCAGGAATATCTTTTATATAAAAAAAGAAGAAGCGAAATTAACATCAAGAGAGAGTAACGCGGAACGAGCCAACGAGGAGCAAATTTGCATGGACGGGTCGGTGAAATAAATACCGGCCCAAACTTGCGGTAGGGAAATAAAACAGCAGCCTTACTAAAATATTATTATTTTTAAATATATTTGTTTTATTGGTTTCTGTGGTTTAGGGCTGGTAAAATAAATATCGGCCGGCCTATATCTCAAATTACATCTCTTATTTTCCTATATATTTAATTATGAGTAATTATTTAATTAATTAAAAAATCGGTGTTTGATTGACACGTGAGAAATAAAAAATATGTGATCCCTCACGTCAAAAATATTTTTCTACCGCTAAATCAAAGACTATTCTATTGCCCCACTCTTTTTAAGCGGTTGGGGGGCAGACCTAATCTTTTGTCTACAGTCTACCAGGTTAAAAAATGAGTTATGAGGCTTTGGTAAACGCTTTAATTATTCATGTACATTCTATTGAAGAGACAAATACTATTTATTTATGAAAATTAGTTAAAATATCACTTTAAAATTTAAAAATTTAAATAAAAATTGCTATAAACTTAGTTAATTTTTTATTTTATCACTCTACCTATATAATTACATAATTTTATTACTAAAAATATAATAATTTTCATAATATCAAAAATACCCCTTTCTTCTCCACTTCTCTCCTCTCTGCTCATCCTCGCCGCCAATTCTCCAGGATATGTGCGATTTAATTGTTCTTTCGCGCCTAAACACAGAATGTTGAAAAAGTGAGTTGAAACTTGAGAGCACACCGCTTTTCTTTTTACCGCCAAGTTGGAAAAATCACACAGTAGGGGGCTGAGAACTGAAAAGAAGTTTCTAGTTTCTCTCCACCGCTTCCCCTTCTACCCTTGTAGACCTTTTTTTAGAATGATTGGCTACATTAATTAAGTTGAGCTTCAAAGTATGATTCTTTGATTTCAGCATCCTAGCCAAAGCAAGTTAGGGTGTCTTTGGAGAGGTGCGTACGTTCTCCCTTGTATTGTGTCAGAAACTTGGCACCTATATAAGTGATTGGATGTTTAGCTCTACCAATTGAAACGATTTTAATTGCCATGTAAATATTTGATGGTTCAAGATTGGACACTTGATTTCAAAAGAAACACGTTAATCAAGACAATAAGTGAGCTAGAAAACTGTTCAAAACCAGAAACAACATTTTCAACAATTCAGCCAGACGTGCAACACATAGTCGAGGCAAATAGATGGGACCACAATACCAGTAAAATCATGTAATTCCTTGGGTGAAATCCGGTAGGCATTAATAGATTTTTAAGGTGGACAATCTTCTATCACTTCTTGTGTGAGAGATAGTGGAGTGAGGGTATTTTAGATATTTATTAAATTATTATATTTTTATATTATATTATATTATATTTATATTGAAGTGGTAAAATTAAAAACTAATTGAGTTTAAAATGATGTTTAATTAAATTAGAACTATGAAATAATATTTTTTAAAATTGTCAACTTTAAAATGACATTTAACTAATTTTCTCTTTATTTATATTTTACTTAATTACTTCAAATCCGACGATTCAGATAAGAGTAAAACAGGTCGAAATATAGAGGTAAAACTTAGCTAGGTCCTAGGAATATGGGTCGTAAAGTATATAGAAGCGTCTAGGAATATAGGCCTAGCATAAATCATTGAGGCCTGCATCAGATCAGGCGAGGAATTAGGGCGTTCACTGATTTTAGTATCAGACTCCAAAACAAGGGAAAGGGTATGGTTTCTCTATAGTATTATATACATACAGTAATTATATAAAGTCATACTAGACATCGGATTTAAATTATGGATAAAATAGTCATAACGGTATATATTTTTTACGCATACAAACTCTAGGCAATACGGATTCAGAAGACAAGAGGTCGGGCTCAGATATTCTGACATGGATCCAACCAAATGCCAGACAACAGTGAAAGCGACTCAGATATAGCCTGGCTGGGTTGATATGCTGCAATACTTTTGTAGGTCATACTTTACTGTGCAGCGTACACAGATGAGTTGTTTATGTTTTGTTTACTCTTCTAATTAATGTTCTTCATACCAGGTTCTCAGGAATAAAATCCCCACTGAACATTGTAATGGATGATTGAATTGAACTGTTGCATGCAATCAATGTATCTAATCCGATCAGACGAAATAGTGAAAACTGAAGTGGCAAGCACAACTCGAGTACAGGCAGCCCATTAAGCAGTAATTAAATGCACATTCATATTGGTGAGACGGGGCATGAAACATACAAGAGGTTAAGCAGGATGAGTTGCTCTATAACTCCGATATTGACAACTTATTTTTTTTTTCTTTTTGTTCTTTCTCATATTGAAAACATTGTAATGATTTGTCACTATACAAAAATTAAATCTCATCCGATCGAATCTGTGACCTCTTACATGGAATTTTAATTTATTTATATTATTTAAAAATCATCATTTGAACTTTCACAAAAAACCAAGTTATTCCTTGAATTTTAAATTATATTAAGTTGGTGCTTGAACTTAAAAAAAAATCAGTCCTTGAACTATTTCAGAAAAATCAAATAGATCCTTAAATTTTAAAATACACAAATAAATCATTAAACTTTCAATATAAGAAATAGTTTGGACCCTAAACTTTAAAAAAAAATCTAAACTTATCCTTAAAGTTTTATTTAATATTTTTTCAACTTAAATAAATAAATATAAATATATTTTATTAAAAAAAATGTTAGGTCATTGCTCGAGTTTCAGGTCGTTCAAGTCGAGTCGGGTCAGGTTTTGTGCTCAGATCGCTAGGGCTTCGGTTTGAATCTATTCGACTCAAAATCAGAGAGTAACCGATATCATATGACTTGAAACATAAACACGAAACCTGATACAAATTGACCCAAGATCCCACAAAAAGACTGATATAGATGGACCCAAAACTTGACCCATAATCCAATATTTTTTTTAATAAAATATATGTATTTGTATTTTATTTAAACTTAGAAAAAAATATATTAATTAGAAATTTTCATTCAAATTTGGATTTTCATTCAAATTAAAATGCCAAATATTGATAACGTATAAATGGAGTTATGTAGAATAGCTTGGCTTTTACAATAGAGCTTCGTCTAGGAGCTATGTACCGTAATTTAACCAAGGATGGACCGGAGCTTTGCTGGTGGCAAGAACTTGGTGTCATTAAGTAGTAGTAAACGAAACAGAGAGGTCTCAACTGTCAACAATCCTAATAGTAAATTGCTAAGAACTGTCAACTGTAGAAATAGTGATAATATTAAATGCTAATGAGATAATTAATTATAAGGAGAGGAAGTTTGAACCGGACATATATTACTTTTCATACACTAAATTTTTAATAAAAAAAATATATTATCAAAATAGAGTTCCGGACACATGAAAAAAATATATACACCTTTATCAATCGTTGTTAAATATCTTCTTTAATAATAGTTCTTTGAAGAGACTATTACTAAAGATCTAATTTAACAATAGTTTCTTCAAAGAACCATTATTAAATGAGATTTTTAACAATGATTTCTTCAAAGAACGGTTCTTAAAGGGGAAGATTTAAATTTTACGCTGATAGAAAAGAATTCATCAATAACATTTCACATTTTTCGCTCTTACATATTACTGAATTTTTCAATCTCATAATTCGTTCATCCTAATCCAATGATTCAAAAATTAAAATTCAAAAACTAAAATCTCACAAATTATCACCTCCTTTGTCATTTATTTCAAATATAAAAGATAGATGAAGGATGAACAAACAGAAAGAGGGAAAATGGAAGAAATCAAAATCCTAACATCTCAATTTCAAATGTTCATAACTTTTGATTAAAAAAAATCTGATTGATGTATTCTATGCGGTCAAAAAAATTTATGAAAAGAGTCTTCAAAAACACATTTGAAGTTTTGGGATTTATTTTTTTTCTCATTTTTTCTGAAAAAATGTGTAAATTTCATATAATTGAGTGAATAATATATATTGTTAAATAAATCTGATTCTTATTAAATGAATAATTATTTTTTATATTAATTACTTATATAATAATATATAATAATGTTTATTCTTATATAGTTAATTTATCTCCATTTTTGTTGTGTACTGTTGTTCTTTAAAGAAAGTTATAGTTAAAAATAATTACTAAAGACCCTTTAGCAATAATTATTATTTAACAATAATTTTTGAATTAAAAAATGTTATCAAAAGGACTCTTTAACAACAATTATTAAGTAAAAAATCATTATGAAAAGCTCATTTAACAATGGATTTTAACTAAGAATTATTGCTTTCACTTTCATTTTAAAATGGATTAATGAGTTAAAAATGAATGTCCAAAAATTATTTATGTTAGTGTATTTGTTACAAGCTCTTAGCTCTTGATGTCATATGAAATAAAATAATTTTTTAATCTATAAATAAATCAGTCTTATTGATCAGATCTAATTTTATTTTGATATTTTTAGTTTTAATATTTTTAATTATTAAAATTGTAGCCTCCTCTATTTTAATATTGTTTTTTTATATTATTTAAAAAAAATTAAAGCTTGATATATGATGTTCATTTTTTTTCGGATCATACCTGATTTCTTACCAATTCATTGTTTAATTTATAATAAAATTTGAGAAAATATATTTATTTGTACAGAAAGTAAGATGTTATATTATATTAATTAAAGGAGGAGTAATAATTGTATCTCATATGTACACATAATGCTAAGTATAAACGTTTACGTTTTTCAAAAATACAGTCTCTAACTTAAGTTATGAAACAGATACTTTTAAAAAGTGTTTATACTTGACACTGTGTGAAAGTATGATATACAAAATTAAATGTGGATGTATAATTTTTCTAATTAAATTTTTTTTTTTGAAGTTAAGGTCTAGTTAATCAACCAAAATAATTTTGAATTCAAGCTCGAGCTGCTGAAAGCCTAATTGAAAAAGTGGAGTTGAACTAAATGAAGATTGATCTTAAATAGTCACGAACTAAGTTTTTCTTATCATCCAATCGTTGCATATACCCAACTATTGAGGAGAAATTATGTATGGTTTGCACTATTTTTATTCTTTTGGGGTTCCAGAGTTCGGCCATGTATTGCTCGTGTAACTGTATTTCTTGCAATTAACATGTTGATAGATGACAGTTCTCAGTAGAAATGTCAATTTCCAGACCCAACACGTCGACGTTCCAAAGTAAAAATTTCGGGTACATGTTGAAAAGTTTTGAGTTGGAAAACAAAAATTGAGATATACTTGACTTTGACCTCATACGTTAAAATCATGGTTATAATGATGAGTAGCAGAGTCAGAATTTTAGTATGAAGAAGTCGAAATATAAATATACTTCACTAGAATATTAAAATTGATATGTTAGAAATGATTGATACACCAATGAAATAAAAATTCATTGTGTTATTTTATTTTATTTATTTATTTTGTGTAAACTCTTTTCACGTCCACTTGAACAAATCAGATCATATTTTCATCTTTCTTTTTCTTCTCTAGAAGCAAAAGAAATATAAAAAATATTCCTTCTCAATAAATCTTTTCTTTTTGTTGGAGAATGCCAACTTAAAATAAATGATCTTATCTGATTGAACTATAATATTTCTCAAATTATACAATATATGTCTTTAATTGGAATATCATATAATATTTCTAATCATTTAAGAATCTAATATCATAAATAAGATATGTGTCACTCGGACTGACGCATTAAGAAAGATATCATTTTCAGTGATGTCTTTTTCTTTTTTCTCTATTTGAGTTTTAAACTAAGTTTCAACAAAATAAAAAATTTCCGCCAGTGGGAGTACGCCACTGCCACTAATGTGTTTTTTTTTACAAAGTTATAAAAAAAGACGTCACTGTTAGTGGTGTGTTGTCATTCCTACTATTAAAATTTTATTTTTATCATTATTATTATTAGTAATATGATTAATTCAATTATTATATTAAAAAATCAGTGTTAATGATAGTATGAATGAAACGCCTCCCTAGGAAAGAGATATCATCAATTATATATTTTTTAATTTAGCGGATGTGTTATGAATTTATCAAAGATTTTAATATTTTCATTATAATCTATCACATCACAAAAAACTTTGATACATCTAACGATTTTTGTTCTTTTTAAAAATTAATTAATAAATTTCAATTAGTTCTGAATGTTACAGGATCAGGACTATACGTTTAATAAGGAGTAGAGATAGAGATATAGATAGATATAAAAGATAGATAGAGAGAGATAAAAACATAATATCGATCCAACTCGATCGACTGATTGACGTTCCTAGATTTTATTGTTAACATTTTGGGATAATTATTCCCCGAAGGCTGAAGCGGTTGGACACCTGTTTTAGGGATCCGAATCTGCTGCCATTAATGTCAAGGTAGGGATCTTCCATGAGACAATCACAACTGCTCCAAAAAATTTAAACGGTCCAGATTTAATTAATAGAAATTGGACTTTATTTTTTTTTTATTTTGATGGGCCCATGTATCATGGGCACAATGACAGAATCCTGCCATCGTACCTATGGCAGGGGATGTGAATCCCCTGTTTTAGCAGATGAGTGGATTACTGGAGAAATATATCGCTGTCCGATCGATCCTTCTGATTGATTTCTGTGATGGAAACGGTGTGTCTGACCGTGTAATATAGTTGGTGACCAATCAGCAATTCTGCATCTAATGGGCCAGGCCACCAACACAGACCTTACCAGCCCGACAGCCTGTATTACGTAAGCTAACCCATTTAACAAAAAAAAAATAATAAAGTCAATATCCATGATTAGAGGTGGCAGAACCCGACCCGACCCGATAAACCCGCCCGACCCGCCCGGATCCAAACCCGACCCGACCCGACCCGACCCGACCCGACCCGAGATCAAATGACCTTCAATCCAATCGAAATCTATCAACGATCTGAAAAAACACAACATGTAAATTGACCCGACCCGACCCGACCCTGACCCGACCCGGCCCGACCCGATTTCTTCCAGAAAGTCAAACTGACCCGACCCGCCCGACCCGAACCCGAACCCGAACCCGACCTGACCCGCCCGATTGCCACCTCTATCCATGATGGTAACAACAACAGTATTTTCGTAACATTTTTCTATACTAGAGTTATTGATGTGTTTTCGCACTGAAAAAAATATAATATATATAAATAATTAGATACTTAAGATAAAAGATCAAGATCTTTTCTATAAAATAATTTCTATTAGAAAAATTTTCAATATAAATATATTTTTTAAATGCTAAAAATATATTTAATGATAATATAATTAGCTACATAATAATTAATTAATTAAAAAGAATATAAAGAGTTTTCTTATTTTAGTATTTAAATTGTTTAAGACATCATGTCATCCCTTTAAATGAAGAAATGAAAAAAATGATATGACTTATTTGATTAAGATAAATGAAGAGAGACAAATAAAATCAATGATGAAACACATGGAAGATGTGACATAGCTAAAAACTTTGAAAAGCTTTCATCAGAACAATTATATATTTCAAGGCACCTCATTTAAAAAAAATAGATCCTTACATTCATTATTTTTTTCTGAAATTTTGAGAATCTTTATATGAATTTTTGACATATGAATCAATACAATTTATATTATATAAGTGATGACTGTCATCAAATAAAACAGATTATTATATTTACTATTTTTCTTTCTAAATTTTTTATATATAGACTATTAATATAGGAACCAATAAATTTTATTTTATATAAGTGATGTGTGTTGGCAAACCTAAGTGGAATGATAGTTTACGTAATTGGGATTTAGAGGATTTATTCGGTTTTGCACAGGCCTATGTGGTACGCCCAGAGGGATTGAAGAGACCTATATTACCTATATCATAGTAATCATAGTAATGAGGGCTTATTTTCCCTGCTGGAAAGTTCTTTGGTGTTTATTGCACTTAGGAGCTCAAACTAGTTCAGTCAAATGGTTACATAAATATAATCTCTTAGGGGTTACCTATATATATGAGAAGGGAGAATTCAGATCCGCTACCATACTTTTTTCCATGACAGCAAGTGCCATTAGTGTTTCTATCTCATGAAATATGGGGTTCATAAATAGTAGATCCTCTCATTTTAAAATCTAAACCGTTCAAAACTATGACAGCATATGTGCCATAGTTTTTTATAACAGCTAATTTTTATCTGAGAAGGGATATGACTTATTCAACTCCTTTGTTAGTTCACTTTATAACAACCGCCCAAAGGGAAAGCAAGATGGGAATGAAGATACTGTCATTAAAAAAATAGATTCTTACATTTATTATTTTTTTCTTTCTGAAAATTTTACCCTGAATATAGAATATAATTATTTTCTGTGCTTACCTATATCTTTTTTTTTGTTATTTTTCGATGAAGCCCTTCAATTTTTGTTACTTTTCTACAAACAGTGTAATATGTCGGCTTTATATCCACCCATCTGAAAAGCATAGATATGCCGTATGTATAAAATTGTTGTTTCAGGAAACTTTATGTTCATTAATTTTTTTTATGATAACACTATATACTCTGAATGCTCATAAAAATTTGCAATCTGAGTTTTAATTTGAGTTTCATTAAATAATTATATTTCTTTTTTTTAATGGCATAGTTGTACTTTACAATGTGCTTCATTAGAGGGTAGAGGAGATGGAAGGGGAGACTAAGGTGACCAGATAAAAAAAAAAACTTGCCCAATTATACACAATAATTTGAAGAGGAGAAAGAAGGAGAGGAGAGGATATATTTTTAAGAAATTTTATCAAAATTTTACTCTCAAATTAAAATATAAGATTTTACTTTTCATTTTCCCATCATTTATTTTTCCTTCACTTTCTTCTCTCTTCCTCCTCATGTGGAGCATAGTGTTAATGAAATGTGAATCTGATTATGCTGCCACAGTTGATCTATGGCAGCCGACTATTATAAAATCTGAATGATTTAATTTAAAATAAACGATCACGATTTAGTTTATAGAGATTTTTTAAAGATTTTTTTGTCGATCCATCAATGATAGACACAATGGTAGCAGACTCTTATAGTAAATTATGACAGCATATGTGTTTCCAATGAAATGTCATGGCATTCGAATTACTTTTTCAAATGTCTAGATGTACTTCTCCTAATTGAAACCGAGGCGTACTTTTTCTTTTCATAATTACGAAAGAAACAAACACTAAAAATCAATTCACAGTATACAAATAGAGGAAGACACGTTCATGTGATATATATTGTACGTATGCTGCTGCAGTTTGCAAAAGCTGATGACTTGGGGGACAAGAGGTAAACAGAGATGTGATGATGATCGTCATAAAAGGAATTTTAACAGTAACTTTATAAATAAGGCTGAAAAAAATATTATAAGTTTTAAAAGGAGTCTGCAAACATATTTTTAAACATAATTGTGTTATTATGTATCGGTTCATATTCCATAAAAAATCATTAAATATAAATATTTATAAGTTTAATACAATTTCAATAATACCTCTATCACAAAATGGTGAATTAATTCTGGATTTTTGAGATTCTTAGTGTCAGATTTGTGATCCGATAAAGTCTCCGACACTAATTATAATACCGACATAACGGAAAAAATCCGACACTAATTAAAAAAATTAGTGCCAAATTTGTAGAGAAATCCCAACACTAATTACTTTTAATAGTGTCAGATTTTTGAAAAAAATAGTGTCATATTTTTAATAAAAATTTGATACTAATTATCATATTTAGTTTAAGATTTTTAATAAAAAAAATCGACATTGATTATTATAATTATTGTCAAACTTTTATTAAAAAATTGACACTAATTGTTAAATATATATTTTAAAAAGATAAATTTCTCATTTTAAAAATATATGCAATTAGAATAATAATATGTTAAATATAATATTTTGTAGTCAATGGTAACATATAGTTAGACAATTACAAGCAAAATAATATCATATGAGTCCGACTATGGTGCTTTGCAAAGCATAGAGGCGTTGTGTGCTTTGCGTTATATTTTTAATTTTAAGTCAGAAATAATTGATATGAACTGTTCAATCTAATTTTCATATAAAAATCTATTAGTAAACCAATTTTTTTATTTTTTAGATTTTTTTTGCTATTTTTTCTGATGAGGAGAAAAATGACTTGATATGAGAATTCTGGTTCATCCAAAAATGATGGTTTTCCCCCTATCCAAAAAATAGCAAATAAGTTCTAAAAATATAAAATTTGGTTTACTAATAGATTTTGATATGGAAATTAGATTGAGCGGTTTGGATCGATTATTTTTGACTTAAAATTAAAAATAGAGCGCAAAGCACGCAACGCTTTTATACTTTGCAAAGCACCATAGCCTAATTCCATATATATATATATATTAGTTGATATTAAAACATCATTATACATAAATATAAAAAAATAAGAGTAAGTAATATAAAAAATACATCATAAATGTTTCTAAATGTTACTATTTAGATTTCTTAGACTTAGACTTTTATATTCTAGGATTTTAGGTTAGATTTTAGGATTTTTATGATTTAAAAATATATTTTATAGTATAGTTTTAGTGTGATTTGATTATTATTATTATGAGTTGGGCTATGGTGCTATGCATAGTACGGATCGTTTCTGTGCTATGGATCGGTTTTTCATTATTAAAGTGAAAACACTCGATCCAACCATACAAAATAATTTTTTTATGAACGTCTAGACGTGGACCAATTTTATATTTTTTAGATTTTTTACTATTTTTTAAGATAGTTAGAAAATCACTTGATTTAGTTATTATGTGTCATTCAAAAGAAGCGATTTTCTAACTATCTTAAAAAAATAGTAAAATGATTCTAAAAAATATAAAATTTGATCACCGTCTAGATATTCATATGAAAATCATTTTGTACAGTTTGAGCGATCATTTTTACTTTGATAATGAAGTACCGATCCATAGCACGGGAGCGATCCGTGCTATGCATAGCATCATAGCCCAACTCATAATAATAATCAAATCACACTAAAACTACACTATGAAATATATTTTTAAATCCTAAAATCTAACCTAAAATCCTAGAATATAAGAGTCTAAGTCTAAGAAATCTAAAAATTTAAAAATATAAGAACCTAAAGTCTATACTCTACTGTTAGAATCTAACTCCTAGATCATGATTTTGGTACATGGATCACCGTCTTCTAGGTGCTCCTATCCAAAACAAGATCTTTAGGTACACTCTATTCCTTCAAATCTCATTTTATTGCTTTCTCCTATATTAGTCTCGGTCGAGCTCTGCCACTTTAGAATAAGTTAGAATATCACTACGTACCGGTGTCTCAGGAGAACTTCGCTTGATATGACCAAACCATTACAGACGGCGTTGGACCGTCTTCTCTTAAATTGGTGCTATGATAACTTTATCCTGTATATCATCATTTTCGATTCGATCTCTCCTTGTATGGCCATATATCCAATGCAAAATTCACATTTCAACTACATTCATCTTCTGTATGTGTTGTCCTTTTATAGCCCAACATTCTGTACTATACATCTTTGCACATCTAATCACCGTTATGTAGAATTTAACTTTTAGTTTATTTGAGACTTTTTTGTCACAGAGAATGCTAGATGTCTGTCGTCATTTCACTTATTCTACTATTATTCTATGACTTATATTTTCTTCAATTCCTCCATCACTCTGCAATATCAATCCGAAATATCAAAATATATCATTCACAACTACTACTTTTTCAGACTAATATCTCCATCATCTGAGATGTCACCACTAAACTGACACATCATATATTCGATTTTAGTCCTACTAAATCTAAAAGCATTCGATTCTAAAGTTTATCTTTACAATTCTAGTTTATGATTAGCACCACATCGTTAAAATGAGTATACCCAAGAGTATACCCACTAAAAAATGAAAATATATAAACTTAATGTTGACCATTGATGTGATTCTATCTTAATAGAAAATACATATCACTATCACATGTTCTGACGCTAGTCATAATATTTATGTACATATCCTTAATAAAAGCAACGTACTTTGTTGGAACTTTTTTTCAAGCACCCACCATGTAATATTTCTTGATATTTTGTCATATATTTTCTCCAAATCAATATATATCATATGTAGATATTTCTTTTGCTCCCTATATCTCTCGATAAATTATCGTATCAAGAAAATCGCCTTCATGATGGATCTTGCAAACATAAAACCAAACTGATTGGTTAGGAGGAGAGTTGCGTTGGGTGTAGACTAGTTTCTGCATAGTTTGTCCCAAATCAGAATAAAGAAAGAGGGTTGCGTTGAGTGTGACGAGTTCTACACTAAAACAGCTGATTTTTATGGAAATGAAACCCAATCAAATTATAAAATATATACACTTAAAAATTATTTATACTTAAAACTATGTGTAAATTTGCTGCGCACAATTTGATGTTAAAAAATATTTTTTGTAATATCATTATTACCTAACGTAAAAAAAAAACAGAAACAATAATGTGCACCTGGGATTTGTTTTACCCATATTTGCACAGAATTTATTTTTACTCATTTTTCTACAAAATAATAAAAATTGAATTGCACCTAAACTAATTAGTCCAGGATAGAATGGTTTAATTTGGATTGATTGATCGAATTAATTAGATTACACTTGAATACCTAATTTTCACTATTTATTCATCGACCAAGTCATCCCAACCCATGATTAATTAAAGAGAAGGGACAATGGCTATCTTGACATGGATCTTCAAATTAATGTGAAAAAAATCTTAAAAATAGAAAAAAAAACTTATAGATATGTTTTTCTATTTATAGATTGATGGTGATTCAAATTTTATGTAATTTCATTATTGTTTGATAGTCCATCAAAGACCGTTAAATTAGAATTATTATAAATTGCATAATATTTTAATGGTCTTTGATGAATTATCAAGTGATAATGAAATTGTATGAAATTTGAATCACTATCAATCTATAAGTAAAAGAATATATCTATAAAAAAATATTTTTAAATTTTTTTATATTTATTTAAAAATTCATTATCGAAATTGTGAAGATAATTCATTGTCAAGGGATCCCTTCCCTTAATTAAAGCCGTTCTATTAGAATCACTGTTTGGGTTGCTTCTGGAATGTGATGAAGTAGACGTCCCTCTTACTCTCTTTTGAATGAAACAGAAATCAATGTTCATTTCTCATGTGCATAATTAAGGAAATTGAGGGGGGATATATGAACAGGAACATTAAAGGAACATTATCATTATACAGCGTACCCCACTAATTACTATTTTTCGCTTCCTTGAACCGCCCAATTAATTATTGACACAGAAGTATATATGTTGATTATTGCATACCTAACTGATGAGTAAACTTGAAATTAAGTACACCCGGGTCCATCAATAGTTTATTTATATATAGAGCAGTGATATGATAGGGATCAGTTACATACATTCATGAAATTGGCAGTTAATAAAAAGCCTCTATCACATTCCAATCCTATGGGTTTCTTAAGATATATATGTGCAATCTAAGGCAGCTACCATAAATTGTTAACATGACTGGTGCAACCAGCATTTTACTCCTCTGTACCTGTTCCTGCTCACCAGACCCATTCCTTTCTTAAGTTTTGATGCTGTGGGCCTTAGCCACATCAATTTTTTTGATAGAGAAACAAGAAATGGCTTGTAATAGTATCTCTTTCTGAGCCCAAAATAAACCCAAAAACAATCCTCGAGCATAAATAAAATATTATTCCACTATTGCAACTACCATAAACGCTATTAATTGTTCATCAAATAAACTAACGTCAGGATTTGTAAAATGATTACTACCGACAGTTCTGATTAAAAAAAAATATATTTTTCAACAGTAATAGAGTCTTCTCAAAAATATTTTTGCCATTTAATTATGCCGACAGCTCTTAGAGAAGCACATGGAAAAGAAAAAAAATATTATGACTTAGTAAGATATATTAGTAAAGATAAATTGTTTTTACCCCGTGAGCATTATAATATATTTGTCAAAATCCAGAAAAGAAAAACAAAATGAAACTTGTATATTCTTACTTCTTAGTGTGCAAATGACATGACTCATTATCCCGTGTTTTAGCTTCAAAAATTTTGGACATTTTTTTTGGTCTAGCAATTTAATCCGCGATTATTATAGAAAGATAAGATATAAGTGAAACTTGGCGAGTTCACTTATTGTTTGTATTTAGAAATTTAAAATACAAATATCAAAATTCATACCACTTATCCAATTTATTTTCATTAGAAATATATATACATCAATAAAAGATATAAAGAAGAGAATCAAACAAAAAATTTGCGTCACGCAAAGTTTTTATTTAACGTGAACACTAAAATAGTTTTGCCATTTAGTAACTTATTTAACGTGAACATTAAAATAAATATATGTATATGTATATCAGATCCCTTTGTTTAATTTGAAAATTAAATTGCATCACGCAAAGTTCTCAGTCAATCTCAGAATTTCTTCAAGCACTAAATATCAAAATTGCGAAGCTCAGTTGCCTCGGGATTTAGTTCGGTCATATAGATAGATCTACACAAATATCTCAATTCGACGCAATATTTCGTCAGCATCCATAAAATGATTTATTAAACCAGCTGGTATATATCGCATTGCACACGTGTAGGCACATTGTACTAACTTATTTTTAAAATAAAAATAGAAATCTAAACTACTAAATTTTTCAACGTTCAAACAGAACACTTCATTTAAATTTCAGACAAGCTACATTTCATATATAAAAAAATATGAGTAAAGATATCGTAAGCTTAAACTCACAGAGGTCTTCTGTGAGATTAACTTAAAAAATAAATTAAATCATTTTCAAATTTTAATTTATCATGCTCATTAAATTATTTATATGAAAATCTTGTGGGATGCAAAAATTTGGAGTGTTTTGAGCTTTTTAACCCACCATTTTTAATTTTCTAAAATGATGTTCAAATATTAAATATTTTATTATTATTTTTAGAGCTGGTTTTCAAAAATTAAAAATCACGACTTAAAAAGATCAAAATGCTCCAAAATTTTGCATCCTATGAGATTTTCATATAAAGAATTTAATGAGTTAAGATTTGGAGATGATTTGATATATTTTTTGAGTTAAGCTCACGGAAGGCTTCCGTAAACTTAAGCTCATAATATTTTTACTCAAGAAATATTGTCCTTAACTAGATCCTACACTGATTCTCATTTATTAGTTTATTGACCACAATTTTACTTTTTAATCACATAATTTAATTGTATACATGTTACTAAATCAACTGAAAGTGATTTCAAAAGAAGTTTTTGACCCGTGAACAATTTTCTTTAGATAGTTGTATTATCAATAAGCAATCGCGCCTATAACAGGCAGGAATTTGACGAACTAATTTAATATAAATAATAAAGTACTGAACATAAATAATAAGAAATGATATATTTTAATATCACCATCTTTGATGCTTCGATAAGCTTTTAGCAATCTTGAACAGAAATAATTTAAAATGAACAATAACACACAAACCAAACAATTAAGGATTTAAGGTAAATAATAAAGAATCTTAACTGAACACAGAAACATTTGGGGTGTGTTCAATAATACATTTTTTTTTTTGGAAGAGAGTGGAAGACAAAAATTCTAGAAGAAAGTTTTGTTTATTTTATTTCCATACCTGACATGGATATTTGACGATGAGAGAAAAATATTAGAAGAAGAGAAAAGCAAAAAAAAAATTCTTGCAGAAAAGTAGATTTTCTACTATTTTGGTGGAAGAAAAAAATCATCTTCTTCTATTTTATTCTCATTCCATTTGATATATTGCTGCCGAAATTGCTCGCTCTTTTTTTTTCTCGGAAGAAAAGACGCGCCACCCCCCTTAAGCATTTAATGTTGAGTATTTTTATTATTTGCTTTGATAAATTTGATTTATTATTTATATTGAGTGATTTATTAATAAATTATTTGTTTTGTTATTTGCAGTCCATTGAAAGTTTGTTAAATATTTATCGAAGAATTGCATAAATTAACAAAATTCATTGCAAGTCCATCGAATCCTTTATTAGAAGTCTTGAGTTTTTCTCTCAAGAGATCAGTTATTGAAGGCACCAACTGTGGTTCTGACTTTGAACTTCATCAATAGGTTGCGATAATTAGGATGGAATCAGAATTTAAATTTAGGGGTGCTGAAAATTTAATTGAATGATCTATATATTTGAAATAAAATTATGCGGGTGTCTAATAACTTAAATATCCTACTAATATAAATAAAAATACATAACTTCTATTAATTTGTGTAAATTTTGGGGTGTCAGGCTCCCTCCCATAATACCTCCTATCTCCTCCCTAACGATAACATACTAATATTGATAAAGAGATCATATCTTATTCTTTTATAGTGATTGATCTATATATGATTTTGTACTCAAATCTCCTTAAAACATATTAGATTTTGCCGATCAAATCTAATTATATCGCTAAAGCCGTTGCCATGTTGCCAATTAAGCTGTTTTAAACTGATTTTTATTTTCCATTCCGCTAAATAGTATTGGGTACACGTACTTAATTATATTGATACATTTGGATTGTGCAAGAAAAATAGAAAAAATAGTAAAATTGAGGATAAAAAAAATAAAATGAATGAAATCAGTGTGAAAAATATGGTGCTACAGTAAAAGAGTGCGGATCCTTTGATAACTATTTATTTTAAATTGACAATAATTTTTAAATAAATATATAAAAAATCTTAAAAATTTAAAAATATAAATATATTTTTATACTTATAAATTCATTGAATTTCAAGTTTTATGTAACTTGATTGTCATTTGAAATTCTATCAAAGATCATCTATAAGTTTAAGAATATGTTTGTAATTTTTTTTTTTAAGAAATTTTATGAATTTATTTAAAATTTATTGTTAAGGTCATAAAATAAATAATTGTCCCAGGATCCTCAATTCCTCATCCATACTAAAAAATATTATTTAGGTTGTACATTTAAAATATATTTCTCTCCATTTTTCTCTCTCACTCATATCAAAATGAGAATAATTATTGTTGGAAAATGTGTTTGGATGCACCCAAAAATATCAATTTTGGTATGAGGAATAGCAATTGATGACCAGATGCAAATTTATTGCGGAAAAACAAAAATAGTTGTCATTCTGTTATTTTGAGTAAGGGTTGGGACATTTTTTTGTGCATTTTTACTATAATTATTTCAAATATATAATCAAAACAAAAATTTTATCATGTGAAATAGCATGATATTTTTGTTATCTTCAATTACTACTCTTATTTTTTTCAAAAGTAAAGATAGATCTGAAGGCTCTTCTTTTTATGTCCATGAGGGTATGAATCAATACTTTTTTTGAGGTTAATTTTAATTAGCTACCATTTGAACTAAACTAATAGATCATTTATTATTTCCTTACTATTTTTATGATTTGATGATAGTTTTGTTGGAACGCTTCAATTGAAATAGTAGTCATTCCAAACCTTTAGGAATAGAAATAAGTAATTTGAATCACAACCCAACTTAAAATAGTAGTATTATTCCGAAATTATTATCATTTTCATGCATCCAAAATTATAAAAAAAATAAATAAATTGATTTTGCATAAATCTTAACACGATATGCACAAATATTCAATTCAGAACAACTGCGAAACCAGAAAGCACGGCACCGCTTCAACGCTCCGCTCCAATTGCCGACGCCAAAATTTCGGACGATCCCCGGTCTCGTCAAAATATCTCCATTTCCTTGTATTTTATTTGATCCAGTACCTGTACCATCTGAACCTCTTAAAGTATATATATGACCTCAAAATTTATCTATCAGCGTCCAAATTTGTCCATATATATCTCATGAATGCTTGTTGGCAATCGATAGGAGCTGGATAATAAATGCATCGAATCTGTCACCCGAACAGTTTCTGAGAATTTTCTAACAAGACGAGTCGGCCATCGACACTCACCTTAATAGATATACATACTAGTAATATGTATGTATATCTATTAACTGGGACTTTACTCTTTACATGACTCACATTTAAATATCTCGCGACGAATGTCAGGATTCTAGTCTCTCTACTACTTCGATATTATAAAAATCAATAATTAATTCAAGACAATTCTTTTTGTAATGTTATTTTCAGGAATTAATTCTGCATAATTTTTTTTTAAAACAAAATTAAATATTATATTTTAATAAAAAAAATTCAGAAGTATACTTAATACTTCACTTTTATAATGAAATTTGAAATTTTGCTAAGTGCGGTGAAATGACAAATGTGTTTGACACGTGAGTACGCATGTGTAAATACGTGCATGGACACATATTTGTGTATATACGTGTTAGCACGTGATGTGTTAACATGTCAGATATGTCATACTTTCAAACGTGTGTGTTCATCCTCTAAATAATTGTGACACAGTTAAACATGTACGTCCAACATATCGGATGCACGAACGTCTAGCATTTCATGATTTTTCTAATATATTTTTAAATTTTGTCATATTTTTCTCATTGTTTTGAGTTGTTTTAAAGTTTTTTTAATTTTTTTTTCTAATTTATATATACTATATAAGTGTTAATACGTGACAAACACGGATAAATATGAATACTTCTTACATGATATATTAAATTTATTATATATTTTAACATGTTAACATATACATATCTAAATATATAAACACGTATTAAACAAGTCACATACCAGTATATGACATACATATTTGTTAATTCATTACTAGAACGCTTGATGAAGCATTTTATCCATTTACTCCTCTATTCATGAAGGTACGGAGGCAGCGACATAGGGTTTCGTCAAGGTGCAGTTAGGAGAAGGCATCGACTATTACTTTATTTCAATAAAGAAAGAGAGGAGGAGAGAGAGGTGAAGAGTAAGGTGAAGAAGGAGGCTTACGATCTCTCCGTCTAGGTTTACTTTTTGTCAATTTCACTTTTGCCTTTTTTTTTTCTTTTGTTTTTTTTCTGGCAGCTAAGCTGTGAGTTTTATATTGTTATCGATTTTTGTCAAATTGAATCAAGCATTTTTTTCTATTGCAACTTTTGTTGATGGATTCTAGGACCAGATCAGAAATTGAGATATGTTGTTTTTTAAATTCCTCTCCTCTGCTCTTCTCTTTTAGACAATAGATCCCACTAAATTTTGATTTTTAATGGAATCTGTTTTTGAAGCGAGAAAAACAAAGAAGAGAAAGAAATTTGAAGAACAGTAGATGCGGACCCATATCGATAGAATAGGGATATTTTATATTCATATCAATTTGACAAGGTGCGAAGATGACGAGCTAGGGTTTCTCTAGCCCCATATTCCATTGGACCCAAAAATAGCTGTTGATGTTAAATTAGCATCTTGTTTTCTAAACTTTCAGATAAACATTAGGAATAGCTTAATGCGTCCTTCAATGTATTTGTGAAGGAGATTGCGAGCCTAGAATCATTTATATATATATATAATAGAAAATATTAAAATTGTTTCAGCTCGCCCGCTTTTATTCAAGGGCAATACAAATTATATTTTTCTATTTTTCTATTTTTAATAAAATAATTTAATTTATTGGGCTATTATAATTAAGAGATTTTAAAATCCAGTACTTAATTTATTATAATTTAGATTTGTGTTATCATGCATATGCATAGAGGGGTAATTTAATTATTTCATAATTCTAAATGAGCTATTAGATAATAATTATATATTGAGAGTTATTTGTCAGGAATTAAATAATTTGGAGGATGTTTATTCAAATTGAATGTTCATACGCTAACTTGTCACCATCAACAGATTGAGAGGGCATTGCATTGGGACAATATCCCATTAATTTATTGTGAAGCTGTTGCTTCGCACCATTTTATGATTTGGTTGAATCTTCAGTCAAATAATTGAAGATAACAACTTCTGTTATGTTTTGAGATTTTTCACATTTTTTGGAAAAAAAAAATCATTGTTTATGAACGTATAAATTCGGTCCTGCAAGATGGGGACAGCTAGGACACGGCCATCTGAATTCCATACATTTTTTTTTAAATTGAAAGCAAAGTACATGAACAGAACTTTTCAACGATTTTAATCGATTCGAAATACATTTAGTTGATTCTTAAGATTATGTCTTCATATAAATATTTAATTAGCAACCTTCCGATTAAATTAATAATATATATAGAAGTTATCGGAACGTGTTTTTTATTCTAAATATAAAAAATGATAAATATGTTTGTATAAGGAAAATTTCTATAAATTAAAATATGAATAACATATATGAGATGCATTCGATGCAGTGCCCCATGTTTTATCTCCCATTTCAGTCATAGTGGCCCCATCTGTCAAAATGGTGAAGGAAATGAAAGTGATAAAATAAGAGGTATTCATTATTTCTCCGTACATATTTTCAGATGCAAAAAAAAATGATAAAAAATAAGATATTAGAATAATTTCATTTGGTGTAATTAAAAGCAAACAAGGAAGGTTTAATGGATATTATACACAACTTCCAGATTTTTTTATTTTAGTAAAATAAAATAAATAAATATAGCAAACTAGTCATCTCTCTCCTCACTTTTGCATAAATAGTCAAATCCGAGTTTGAAACTCGGGTTAGGTTTTTTTTTTTTTTTTACACAGAAACGAAAAAAAAAATTACTCGGGAAACTCGAGTCCAAGTAATTTTTTTTTTACGTTTGTGTGTTATATTAAAAACAAAACACAACAGTCAGTAGATTGATCTAAAATATTACAACAAAAAATTTAATAAAGTTTTATAAAGCCAAATATAAGCACGATTAATACATTGTTCTAAAATAGTGTCAAACAAATTGAAATATTACAACAACAATTAAAATTTAATTGTTCTGATAAATATAACAACAAAAAACATAAACACACTGGTAATCTAAATCATGCTCTGTTGGAATGAACTCGACCTCGAGTTGGCAGCCTGTTAATACGACCCTCCATTTAAACTCGGCCCAGTACACCTGGAACTGAGTTTTAAACTCGGTCTCAGCATCATGCTATTATATAGCACACCCAGTACATTTCTTCTTCATCTTCCTTCAGCTAACCATTTCTTCAAAATCGCCATTGTTACTGTTGCAAGAGCTTCAAAATGGAAATTTATGAAATGAAGGGTCGTATTAACAGACTGCCAACTCGAGATCAAGCTCATTCCAACAGAGCATGATTTAGATTACCAGTGTGTTTATGTTTTTTATTGTTATATTTACCAGAACAATTGAATTTTAATTGTTATTGTAATATTTCAATTTGTTTGACACTATTTTAGAACAATATATTAATCGTGCTTATATTTGGCTTTATAAAATTTTATTTTAATTTTTATTGTAATATTTTAGATCAATCTACTGACTGTTGTGTTTTATTTTTAATATAACACACAAATGTAAAAAAAATAAACTCGGGTCCGCGTAAATTTTTTTTTCTTTTATGCAAAAAAAAAAAAAAAAACGGATCCGAGTTTCAAACTCAGATCTGGCTATTTATGTAAAAGTGAGGAGAGATGGCCAGTTTGCTATATTTATTTATTTTATTTACTAAAATAAAAAAAATCTGCACAACTTCACATATTTTTCTCCAGAGAAGTAATTGTAACATATGCATATTATATTCTGAACAAACATAAGCGAAACTATTTTGCTAATGCAGGCAAATGACATACATTAAAGCAAGCTAACAGTATTCTAATTAATTTACATTACAAATCTTCTCTCTTCTCTTAAAGTTAACTTTGAGCCCGTTTTTCATGTACAGCGTGGTGGTCAACTTCGGTACCACCACCTGTTTCTCCTGTACCTCCACATGGTACCGCAAAAGAATTGATGCTGCCACCATTTTCATTTGCATGTAGGCGAACTTCTTCCCTATGCAAAGCCTCGGCCCCGCATTGAAAACCACATATTTGGATGAGCTCTCAGTGACAAATTTGCCATCTCGCAACCATCGTTCCGGCTTGAATTCTTTGCAATCCTTGCCCCATATGCCCTCCATCCTCGCCATCGAATACATCGAGTATATCACTCTTGCACCTTTCTTTATGAAAGTACCGTCTGGGAGAACATCATCTTCCAATACTTCTTTGAAATCTAAGGGGACGGGTGGGTAGAGGCGTAGCGCTTCTGACAGTGAAGCTTGAAGGTAATTCATCTTTTTAAGTTCGTCAGATGTGAAAACTATCTCAAAGTGAGAGTTCTCATGGTTATTGACATTGTTTCCAGCTCTTTTTTTTATGATACTATTGATTTCATCAAGGATGCGACTCTCGACATCTGGATGCTGGTGAAGCAACCAGAAGAACCATGCGAGTCCAACTGAGCTGGTATCTCGCCCGGCAAGGATAAAGCTGATACAAATATCTTTCAAAAGCTCATCGGAAAATTTTGTGTCTGTTATCATCAGCCGGGATAGCAAGTCATGCCGCTCACTGAACCCATTTACCTTCTTAAGTTCATTCCGACGATCTGACACGATTTTGTTGGCAAACTCTTGCACTGTTTCTATTGATGCCTTGAGCTGCTTCTCAGTGCCTATATTAAAAACTCTCATCAGCTTCCACACAAATGGTGGAACTCTGAATCGAAAGAGAATCAGCTCCGTCGCTCTCTCAAATTCATTGGCAAAAGGAATATCTGGCAAGCCAATCTCCAGGCAGCCTGGGTCAACCCCAAAAGCTGCTCTGCAGATGTTGTCGAAAGTGAATCTCAAGAACAAATCTTGCAAGTCAACACAGGATTCGGTTTTCGACAACCAGTTGATCAGCACAAGCAATTTACTGTGAACCAAACTACGAATTGTGTTGGCTGAATACTCAGCATACTGGCTTGAGTGCATCTCTGCTGTGGTAGCCCGGCGCTGTTCACGCCAGATCTGGTCATCAGCATTGAAAATTCCATCTCCAAGTAACTCAATAAACCTCTCGCGGTAGTACTTCCCCTTAGGAAAGTTTGTGAACCGTGTTTTTAGGATGTACTCAATATTTGCAGGAACAACTGTTACAACACCATAGTAATTAGCGAACCACATGCCACGGAACAGAAAAGTCCCACCAGTTTGGATCAGAGAATCAGTCATCCAACCATATGCATTTTGGATGTTGACTAACAGTGTTGGGATGATGCCTACAACTGGCCACAACATCGGCCCATCGGTAGTAAGCCGTTGTATGACAGCACTACAAATGAAGATGAGCACTATGGCAATGGCGAGATCTGACAGTGTAAGGTATTGCATTATTTTTTGACAAACAGATGCAAGAATAAGAGGCATCGTTTCTTAACATGAAAGTGTAGAGTGCGGATACTACGAGTGTAAGTGGATATATATAGTGAGTGCAATTAATGGACCAAACAAGAGTGGAAAAGGATACATATAGCGTCAACTGCCTCTTTGTCTCCTTAACAGTAAGAAACAAGCTAGTGAGGTCATGAATTTTGAAGGGTAGTTCTTGAGTCCAATTTCAACCACTGTAGTTAATGCCTTTTGTAAATGGCTCTTGTATTGATTGGAATTTGGTTCATTCTGGAGGAGAAAGGTACATCATTTCGATCGGTTTGGACCAAAATAAAGAATTGCTGACACCGAAATGGTAATCCACTTCAAAGTGAAGTTTTCACTTTGGCAAATTGAACACGTTCTATTAATTAGCACCTCCAAGGTAGCTAGGTAAGAGCAAGCCCATGTTTTTTCTCAAACATAGTTATATAATCAACGAACTGCAGGATTCTGGATGTACTCTTTGAAATTGAATAGCAATTAGTCCTTTTGTTTTGTTGCTAAAACTTGGATCTTTCGTATTTTCACCCTATGGTGCCGAGGTGTGGTACCAATCAACTAAACTTATGTTTCTCAATGAAACTGATGGTTATAACCACTTTTCAAACAAAAAATGCTCCATGAACAATTTAATTCATAAATCCCAAGCTTAATTTTCGATTTGAAACACCTATAAAACTTAGAGTATTTATTTTGACGGCTGTGTACAGTTTGGCATGCAACCACCTACCAAACAAAAAATCAAGCACAACTTTAGTAAAACAGTAGGAAAACCTAAACATTAATAATTCATGCTTAGTAAAAATTTATTCTTCTTTAGAAGTTTAGATGCTTGTTGATTGCAGTATTTGATATTGATATAGTATATTGAATGATGATTAGCTCTTTGTCTGGTCTAAGACTTAATAAACTAGATTGTAAATGAATCCTCAGTAGGTTTAGGGTTTTTATTTATAGACCTCCTGCAAAACTAACAGACATGTCAGGATAGAAATCCGACCGAACGGTTAATCCTTTATACTTGTTGTCTTTATTGGATATTCAAAACTGATTCCTGATTGGGCCGGGTCCGAGATTAGGCCCAATCTAGTTGGCTCTATCACTTGTATTTCAATTATTTTGATTACTCTGTTTTTCCCTTTTGGTGGTTCTTGCACATTTGTGCTAGGCAAAGTAACAGCCGGAAATGAAATATTTCAGAATTTGATTCCTACAAATGCTGATGCAAGATGTATTTGAAAATTCAATGATTTAAAAATAACATATACTTCCACATACACAGCAAGAATAGAAATATATGATTCAACAAAGCCGGTACCAAGACCGGCATAAAGCTGATCAATTTAATAATGTACTTAAGAAACTTACTTTAGATGCATGTATTGATGATATAACAAAATTATAAATCTTGGATTCGTAAATGCTTGGTACTTTGTAAATACAATCACTTTGGTTCTGATCATAAACTTTATGGGCTTTATTAATCCCTATAGGCCTGTATAAAACCCAATAACTAATGTGATTTATATGTAACAAACGTTGATGCTTGACATCAAGATACCGGCCTTTCATATTCTCTGGTAATATGAACACTGATCTACATGAAATGAGGCCCGCATGTAATTAGTCCATCAGTGCCATCGTATTTGCTTTTTCATAAGTATGCATATATAGTCGACTTTGTGAATTGGTAGAAATAATTCACTTTGGTTGAGAAGGTCCAAGGCTCGAGGAATATAGAAAAAAGTATATTTTGTGTGTGTGTGTGTGTGTTTGTGACCAATCAGAATCAGGAAGGAACGAACTAACACAAGTGTTGCTTTTCAACGTGTTAATTACTCTATTCAACGTGTTGATTACTCGGAATTTTCTTTTGAGACGTTGCTTTTCAAAGTGTTGATTGCTCTACTGGACTTATCTTTAGGAGAAAGCTACATAAATGGACAGGAATTTTCATTTGGTTACTTCAAGATTTTCAATTTTGCATTTGCTCAATCCCATTCCCTACGGTCACTTTCAATTTGAATAATCCAAAAGACCAGGTCAACATTAGTGCAATAATTTATTAGTTATAACAACGAATTACACGTAGCCAGGACAACCTGTCGAGTGTGACGAATGTGGATGTTTGAATATGTAACAACTGCTCGTTTAATTCATACCCAATCAATATAAGATATTTAAATGAAAAATGATAGATAAGTCCGAAAAATATTACTTATATGCAGATTTTAACAAGTTATTCTCAAAATTGCTGTCTCACGAGTATCAGAACAGAAAAATTGAGAACTTTAATCAAGGAACTGTCATTGGCTCCTCAGTGATAGTCAATTTTTAAAAAGCACCTCTATTATTTAACAAACGAAATTGTGATCAATATGCAGGGATGGACCTAGGTGAGGTCAGGGAGGATCTGTTAACCTCTATGGATTTTGAAAAATAGTGTTTTGAAGTTAATTTTTTTCTCTAAATTTAATTTTTAATCTCCTGAATAGCTTGATTTTTTTATTGAGAAAAAATATTTAGTACTACATATGATAAAAGAATTATGTAAAAGTTCTAAAATATGAAATCCCGTAGAGAAATATTTTCTCTATCGACTTGATTATCTACTATTTTTAGTTTTATTTTGTTGTTATTTTTAATATATAAAATGATATTATTTTGATAGTTTTTATTAGAGAGGAATGTATAATAAATTATTATTTTTTATTTAGTATCCGATTAACTAATGGGTTTGAATTCGATAAACTATTACAATCCGACTAATGATCCCTTAATCAAAATTTTGCATCCGTTCTGTCAATGTGTGTATGGTACTGTACAATGGTATCAGTGTGTTCTGTGTGTGTTGCTTTTCACATTTCTCCCTGTCCAATTTTTGATCTTCTAATTTGAAAGAGAACAAAGCCGAATGTAAACTGACACCATTCGCACCTTATCAGAATTGTCTTCTAAACCATCCATGAAAAAAACATCCTAAACTTTAGATTAATAGAACGGTCCATAATATTCTTCCTATTCATGAGATAAAAATCAGAGAAATAAATGAGGCCCAATAGTGTATTTCTTGTATCCTTTTAGTACAGCTTTATAGTTTCACTTGGCCACTTGGGTATGGAATATGGATAACTTATTTTCAAGGTTGGATAGAATAGAACTGCCACAATGTTATTACAAAAATTTGCTGGTACGCACGCAAGATATATTTTCTCTTTTGTGCACAGAAATTGTCTCTTAATCATAGTAGTAATATATATTTTACAACAAGTTATTATATGCATTACATACAGTGATAAAAGTTCGACTCGATCTTTCTAAGATGTTTCCGCACTTAGGTGGATTCTCCCTTTCCGACTTTCACACTGGAAGAAGAAAAAAGGAAAACAATAGGCTAGTCCCAGCTAGCAACACCTGCTAAAAGCCTTTTTAATTAATTATCTAAACACATAACATTAATTCTTCCAACTGATGCTTCTCTTAATCACCTTCCAATCTGCGAGATCATGCTCCTCACATCCTTGCTGGTCGGCCGCTCTTTCGGATTATCAACTGTGCAGAAGCACGCGATCCTCAGCACTAGCTTTATCTGCTCATCGAAATCTCCCCCAGCCAACGTTGGGTCGATCGCGTCCGCCAGATTGTTTGCTTGCATCATATTACGCAACCACTTCACCAGACTCAGCTCTTCCGTGCTTTGAAAAAACTCGTCCGTTGGCTGCTTCCCCATTGCCAGCGCTGCCAGGATGACACCGAAGCTGTATATGTCGCACTTTGCGGTGAATTTAAATGTTTGGTGGTACTCTGGTGCTATGTATCCGAGAGTACCGGCCACGTTGGATGAGGTCATATGTGTGTTTGCATCAGGCATTTCTTTTGCCAGGCCAAAGTCGGCGATTCGTGCTTCCATGTCATCATCAAGTAATATATTTGCTGGTTTCAAATCACGGTGGATTATTTGAGGCTTGTGGTGCATATGCAGGTACTCTAACCCGGCTGCAATGCCCTCGGCAATTTTGAGTCGAGCCGGCCAAGGAAGTTCTTTCTGGCCCATCTTGGCTTGCACCAAGACATCAAGCAAGCTACCATTTTTCATATACTCATATACCAAGAAATGACAATCAGGACGCGAAATATGAGCTACCAGTGGTAGGAGGTTCTTGTGCCGGATGAAGCCAACTGTCTTAATCTCTGATTTAATCTGTCGCATCCACTTGTCAAGGCGGTTCGTGTCCTCTTCAGTTGGGTCACCACCGCCGTTGGCCCGTTTCATGATTTGCTTTATAGCAACTGTCTTTGAAGGGTTTCCTTGCAGCTGGCCTTTATACACCTTGCCACTGCCGCCTTGGCCGATTTTCTCAAGGGAAGCAAGACCGTCATCTTTTTCCAGGAAAGCAAGATCTTCCTTGCGTAGTACCTTCGGCATGAAAATGGATGGGCCCGATGAATTTCTATACCGGCCACGGATACAATTCAACAAAAATCTGAAAAGAACAGATGTAACCAAGCCTGAGACTATGCCACCCAGGCAACCGGCAACAAATCCAAGAATCCAGTTGCGGACCTGATGCCGGTGTTTTTTGTGGTGGTGTGCCGCAGTGGAATTAGAATTAGACGTTCCATTCGAATTGGTTTGTTGAGAAGTGGAATTGGAGGTTGAATTCACCGTGTTGTTACTCTCAGCAAGGATGTACCGCTTAGGCAAGGAGGGAGTTCTCTTGTGAGTGTAATATCGAGCAGGACCGGGTCTTCGAACGCCATAACGGGTCGGGCGCCGCAAAGCAATCCGGTTTCTGTGGTACAGATCTGCTCGGTCATTGCGAACTTGATAGACTGCATCGGAAATAGACAAGTGAGCGAATAGAAAAGAGAAAGCGAACAGGAGAACTATAGAGGAAGAAATCGAGAGAGGCCGAAGCGCCATGGATTTGTTAGGTGAGGTGTGGTGAGGGAGAAGCCCACCAGCGTGGAATTTTAAACCAACTAAGGTGAGTGCAAAGGTCGCGGTCGTAGAATTATGGAAGTCAGAAATTAACGGTTCTGATGCGATTGGAGAAATAATAGAGGGAGATTATTGGTCTACGGTGGAGCGAGGACTTCCTAGCAAGGAGGCTGCTGTTTCCACTGATGTGACATTGAACTTATGAGCCAAATAATAAATATACTGTCACATTTTGGGTGTGACATATACACAATGATAAATGTGGCGATTAGTGTATTAAAAAGGGTCAGGTCGGGATGGAGCGGATTTTCATGGGGCGGTGGGTTTTGACGGGACGAGTCGGGTCAGAATGAGGCGGGTGTGCACGGATTGACGGATTTTTACGGGAAAGGGTGAGAACGGATTATTGAATTTTCACGAAACGAATTAGAACGTTTGGCTTTGAGAATGGAGGGATAATATATATATATATATATATATTCAAAACAGAGTACTGAGGAGCGAAGACTTTGAATGCGAAGAAGTCAAGCACTGTACCTACACGGCTACACTGTCCATGAGTGGACCGTAAATACTGGGGTCCGTCTCGACTCAGCAAGTACCGAAAATACCCTTGTATTAGTGGAAATTAAACACACACGGAACGAGAATAAAGTATATTATTTCCACTACATAGTCTACATTCGACGTCTTTTTTTATTCTTTTTTTACACGGAATATTTCTTTTTTATCTCCTTATCGGGGTTTATTTAATTTAAGGTACGATGATTGTAAAACTTTGTAAGGATTCTAATATTGTTTTTAAGGTATGATGATTGTAATATTTATTATGAGTCCGGATTTCATAGTATATATGAACAGTCACTGCATAGTATATATGCTATTCAATATGAATATATTATTATGATAAAAATTAATTCTTTAAGAACGTCAACAAACTAAAAATATATAATAGAATATTATGTAATAAAAAATGTGATATAATTAATTTTACAAGTATAATACAATATATAATTTAAATGCGTCGATAATTTTTTTGGTAATAAAAAAATAAAATACAAAAAGTGAGTTGATTGTTTGAGATTTTATATGCAAAAATTAGATCCGAGTTTGTTTTTCGGATTTAGTTAAAAGTCGATCTCAGTTCAAATTACAATAGCTAAAAGTAAATCTTCTGCATGTGGACCCAATCACGTTTTTCTAATGAGGCCCGAACATGTAGTTGTCTAGTTCACATTAATTTGTTTGTGATATTATTATTTGCATCAAATTTGCACCCAAATCATCTCTTCTTAGTTATAGCTCATTTTTTATATAATTTTGATAATTTGAAAGTAAATATTCATATTATAAATGGAAATTCATCATATAAAAAAACTGAGATTTAATTTTTTTTCTATTTTTAAGTTTGTTTTGATTTTTTTAAAAGAGGTCTATTTTCATATGATAACATTCATTATTTATTAAATATTTTAAAGTCATTTTTGAAAAATCTTAATCAAATATTTAAGAAGCTTGAAAATAGAAAATTTGTGTATCTCATAAATTTTTAATATGAAAAAGTATTAAGCAATATATATAAACTTTTAAAAAATAAAAAGTTTTAATCATTTTAATGATTTTGACGGACTTTGACGTGAAATTTTTGAGAAAAAATCGTTATTTTTTTTTTTAAAAAAAACGTATTTAGTGGCTTACATTTATTATGTTTTAACTCTTAATAGTTATTTGACTATAACTTTTTATTTTCTTTTTCTTTTTGGATGTAAATAAACTCTCTAATAAAAAAAGGAAGCAAATTCATCATATAATAGTTTAGTACATTTTAAGATTTTTAACTTTTAAGTATTTAATTAATATGATAATTATTATTATTACTTAATTTAGTTAATTATTAAGTGTTAATTGTATGAGAATGCACTTCTTAGTCTTTTTCAATAACAATTAATAGGTAAAATATGATTGACCATTTTTAATTTAACGATCATGTAGAATAGTTAAAATCGTTAATTGTTAAATGATCACCTCACCATTAAGGGTAGTTAAACATTTTTTAAAAGTTTGAATATATATGATAATATAAAAACAATTAGAAATGAAAATAATCATACAATTGATAACATTCATTGTTTATTATTAGAAAAGGAAATAATTTTTTGTATCTCAAATGTAACATTCATTATTTATTAATATAACTTTTTGTGCAGTAACAACACATAAGTTTAAATAGTCATATAATTGATAACGCAATGAAAAGGAAAAAAAATACTTACTAAATTAACTTTTGCATGTGCAAATTGGGTGCATATATAAAAAGAGATGGGTTGGGTGCGATTGTACTCTACATGCGGGATGGTTTTTGGCTTAGTTGTAATTTGATCTGGGAACGAGTTTTATTTTCAGATCCAGCTTCTGAACGTGAAAAACAAACTTGAGTCTGATTATTGCGTGTAAAATTTTAAAAAATCAATTCATTTTCCGTATTTTAGTTTTTTATTTACCAAAAAAAATCCGCTTATACATGTTGTCTTCATTTGTTTTCAAAAAATAAAAAGAGATACTGACCGCTGCTAGGAAAGGGAGGGTTTTGTTTAGACCGACCACTTGTGTGTTGATGTGGTTGTATTTTGAAACGATTATCATTTTTATCACACCACATCATATTACATGAAAAAAATATAAATATTTTTTAATCGTGTCACGACGTGTCAAGTCTTCGAAACCTCAGTATTTTTTGCATGGCACGTTATGACATATCAAGTTGTTCAAATATTATGAGAAGGTATCGATTTTTATTTATTTTGACCCAGGAAAAGGAACTGTTTGTTACAATTTAAATCATACGCGAGAGCGCCGATCTCATTTGTTTCAATAAACACTGTTTTAGATTCAAAGTCAATTATTTTCGGTGAAAACATACCATCAATAATAAAATCAACGTTTTAAAATACAAGTTTCAAAAAATATATATATATATATACGGTATGGTTTCATTAATTGAAATTTTTATATTTCAATTAATTTAAGCTTTATATTATATAAATTTTATATATTATTATAATGATTTTTATATTTCAATTAATTTATAAGCTTTATATTATATAAATTTTATATATTATTATAATGCATTATTAAATATACAAGTACATAGTCTGGTACTAAACTGTGAGACCGCAATTGAGGTTGATTTTACCATTCAATGTATTTAAAGCTATAGTTGTTAAGCGGGTCTGATTATACAATTGGACATCACTTATAAGCCCATGAACATGAAGTGAGCCCAACTTCTGTTGTTCTTTTTATTCACTTTTGTGTTCATTGCTTCAAATATATCAGCCCATAAAAAAAAAGGGTCTTCAAGAAAGTTAGAGGCTTGTTTGGGCCTTCCTCATACCGGGCATAAAATCCATGACTAGATTTTTTTCAGGCTTAATTCTTCAATTAAAACTTCCTTTCCAAATATGCTGAAACTAAAGCTTGTACACTGTACATGAAGAACCAGAATACAGGCGACTGCCAGTGCCTTTAGTTTTGTACAGGTTTTACCAGAACCGTACCGGTGCAGAACTCGAGATTGTCTGAGTATCTCTAACAAACTGATCCAATAAATGCTGGTTGTCCATCAGGCACTGCATAGATCACATCAACTAGCAGTGCTTTACAAACGAATGTTTGGTTATCGATCTGTCTCGTTGCATTACAAACCTAAGAAAAAACATAGCCTTTGCCCTTTGCTATCAATATCTGACATGTATCCCTATACATGCAGCAGCTAAAGGCTACACTCCGTCTTAAATTTTAATTTTTAACTATTACCGTGGAAGAAGGTGAATAGTAAATAGCAAATATTGAGACTTATTGTTTCCAAAACAAAAAAAACAGTTGTAAAGATATTAATTGAAATATATGCTAAGGATGTATTTAATTGAAATGATGAAACCAAAGTTTAAAAACTATAAAATATTTTCCATTTAGATCTCTAATTAATAGGACCGTAGATGAACCAAGTCGAACTAAGTCAAATCAAGCTCAAAATCAACTTATTAACTTAACAAACTGAGTTGGCTTGTTCACCACTCTAGTTTCGGATCAAAAAGTACCGCTTTAAAAAATTTCTCATTAAGTTAACGACCTCACACATTAATAGTTTATTTAATAATTAATAACATTTCATACCAAAAATTAATTAAAAAATTAACATAAACCAATAATAAAGAGTTTACCCATAGTTTAAACAATATATATAACTATAATTTATATTATACACTAAAATTCATAATAAAATAATATAAATAATAAGGATAAATAATAACATCCCCACCGTCTCGTCCCCAATTTCTGTTCCCAAGCAAAAAGATGTCATTACATATTGACCACTACCAGAAAAAAAAAATTAAAATCGGTTTTATAAAGAATTTAGGACCGGATATACAACCGGTTCTAAAAGTAAGCAGTGCTAAATGTTTTATAACCGGTGTTAAAATTTGGGAGCAGGAATCATACATATGGGCCACTGGTTATTTAATAACCGGTTTTATTTTTTAGGTTTTAAAGCCGGTTATAGAAAAAATGGTTCTAATTCTTTCCAAATGTTTTATAATCGGTGTTAAAATTTGGGAGCAGGAATCGTATATATGGCGCTGGTTATTTAATAACCGGTTTTATTTTTTAGGTTTTAAAGCCGGTTATAAAAAACTGGTTCTAATTCTTTCCAACCAATTAAAGACTAATAATTTAAAACTAGTAATTAAGGACTAGTAATTAAAGACTAGCAATTAAAGTCTAATAATTTAAATTTTTATGAATACTAACTGATGTATTTTAAAAAAGCGCATCCTCCCATCCAATTTATTTCTTCTTCCATTTTTGTCATATTTTTTCATTTTCCTCCAAAAATTATCCAAGTCCAACGATCTAATCTCTCTTACAACGGACAAGAAGAAAACTACTTTAATAACACCATTCTCTTTTACAATCAATGAGGTGGCAAAAATCATACTTATAGTTGTATGATCAACCCATCTTACAATGAGAAAACCACACTCATAGCATATCCCTTGGATCGATATAGTTGTTCTTTTTCATTTCTCTTTTTTGATAAAATATTCTTTTTCAGTTTTGTCTTACGACATGCATATTTTCATTTTTGTATAGCCATGGAGCTTTACTTTGTTATATTATGTTGGGAGTCAAAAGAATCACTACTTAATGTACTTAAAAATTTCATGGGATTTGTACAAGTAAAAAATATTTTTCCCTTTGCATATTGTATATATAAATACGAAAATAATTAATTATTTTACGCAAGTGGATGAGTTTGTTGATATTTTAACACAAGATTTATCCTAATAATCAATATTTATACATCCAGGTGGTGCAATTTTGGTTTCATATTTATTTTTATTTGCTTATAGTTTTCATTACTAAGACCAATGCAATGACCAAAAAGATGAAAAGCGTTTCTTTAGATGTCATAAATAATTGCATACAAACTAAGTAATTTTCTTTCAATTTTATATTTTTTTGCCAAATAGTCTGACATCGTTTCTGTTTGATTTCATTGATTCAAAATTTGTGTCATAATGGAATGATGTTAAATCGAAAAAACTTCATAAATCAACAAATATAAATAAGGCAACTCAGAACTATAAATATCTTGCTACTTGAAGCAATACTTAAAATATCGGCTATGAAAATATTGTGAAATAAATATTAATAATTACCTAAATTGATATAAATAATGAAATTCACAACTACAAATAGTTATAAATTAGACATTCTTTATTTTTAAAAAGAAAACTTTTAAAAACTAGTTAAATTTGTATAAATAACTTTTTTTAATAGCTATAAATAGTCAAGATGATGTATTTCGTATCTTTTCGCCGAAGCATTTTTTTCAAGTCAAAATATAAAAATTCTTCTTGAGGAAAATATGCTTTAAACAAGCAGTTATAAATTATAGACTTCTATATATAATATAAATAATTAGATCGATGCATGTAAATAATATAAATTATTGGTATAAATCGCAACATAGACATTGAGTTGTACTAGATATTAACAACCAGTAGGTTTGATATAAATAGCAAGATGTATTAGTTATAAATATTATTGGATGGGATGATGGTTTCAATAGTCAAAATATCGCTAAAATATACATTGACTGAGCGGAGTCACGTGCATAAAGATTAAAAAAAACAAAATGTGCCAAGCAACGCATGAACAGATGCACAGTATCAGTCACATGATTTTTGCTGGCACATTTGGCTAAGATTTAAGAAGCTTCATATGATTATCTCCTTCAGGCTCAGTCGCGTGTGCATAAAACTTCTCAGACCCCACCACAAAATTTTAGACATTGATTTCTTCTTTTCATTCTATTTTTAAATTTTAGATGAATCGATCCAAATGCAAATAGACAATGCACCCCGCCCCCGATGCCTCCGCTCACTTTTTCACGCACCTTGATTGGTACATCTGTTTTGTTTTTGTTTTTTGTTAAAATCAATTTGAATGCAAAGCCATTCAAGTTGTATGAGAAACATAAAAGGATATTGTATATGTATGTGTTTCCATTAATTTTTATTTTTTGTTAACATCAGAATCGCTGCCGCCCACAACGTATCAAAAGAACTATTCGTAACCAAATAACACAATTTTTGTTCCTTGTTGTAAATAGCTAAAACACTGGTTTGAATATGTGCTCGGAAAAAATTTACAATATATAGCACGAAATAATTACAACAACAAAAAAAAAAAAACAGAGAGAACTTGAAACTGAAGGGGGGCTCAAGGCTGCCTCAAATTTTGCATCCGAGATAACACGAAAAAAATATATTTTTAGCATAAAAGAAAAATAAATAGAAAGTAAAAGCAAAAGGAGTTTGCTATGATAACAATTAACAAAAATTAAAATAAGGAAATCAAAGACGTGACACCAGTCACCGCGCCACGTGCTGTTCCAATAATTCGGATCCCCATGTGTGTATTCATTTCAGTCACACATGGACCCCATAAAATATCCAAAATCTTATTTACGCCTGGTTAGTCTAACATCAACTTATCAAGATTTCGTTCATTAATGTGATTTCCATGAGGTTATTGCATACCATAGTAACATAAAATTGCGTCTTTTGGAAAAAAAAAAGTTATGGTTACTAATTAGGAGAAAAAAAATATAACTATAAAAAGGTCATATAATGACAATCATGTTTACATGAGCATTGCTACAACTGACAACAGTTCAAATGTTAATAAATTATTACACTTTTAAATAGTCTAACGATGAACAATCATTTTTTTTTAAATTGCACTGGATATGATTTAGACTACAACGCATTTCTTTTTCTTCATTCAATGTTTTTTGACATCTGTTTAAATGATGTAGCAATTTTTGTTTAAATTGGAAATCAATATGATTCATTCCTAAAAAAAACATAAAATGTCACTCTTATTCGTAGAAACAAATTAATTTTCATATTTATAACCATTTTAAAGTAATTTTGTTGGTATTATTTACAATTTCATAAACCGTCAGCGAAACAGGAAGGAAAATAACTCAAAGTTTTGTATTCATTTCTGTGTATTGATTTTCTATCTTATTACAATACATTAGACGTTTCTTGTATATATAGTCTAAGCCTAAGCTAACCCTAAACGTAACATTTAATATCATCCTTTTGATTACATCTATACAGTCAAGATTATTCCTATAAAGTTTCATGTTGTTGTGCGTGACCTCCTGGTGGACAGAGAGCATCTTCCTGAGCATAATAGTCATGGTAGGAGTTGATCTCTCCAGTTGTAAATTCTATGGAGCTGTCTATTTTGTCCTTAACAGTCCCAGTTGATGGTGGCTCTGTCACTGTCAACTTGGATCGGAGAAGAAGGAACTGAGGGGTTGAGAGTGGTTTCATCATGATATCAGCAAGCTGATCTTTAGAGGAAATGAACTTGATGATCATATATCATGAGACTGAACGCGCTCTTTTATGAAGTGACATCTCTATGTGTTTTGTTCGGGCATGAAAAATTGGGTTAGATGCAAGAAAAGAAGCATCAATATTATCACACCATAAAATTGATGGAGAAAGCAATCCTTTCTTTGGATAGAATTTTATTTGCATTTCATAATTATAAAAATTATTTGTATTCATTTTATATGTGTTTTATATGTTGTTAATTGACCTATTTTTGAAAATTAGATTTGATGTGACAAATTATCTTAAGTAGAAAAATTGATAGATAAAGGAAATCTTGTGTGAAAAGCATTTCAATACAAAAACGTGATTGCCATACATTCAACACATTCTCTCAAAAATACTGGCAATGAGACTACAACCACATATGGGGAAGCTACTGACAGACACTGAAACGGGTTTCTTGAAAAGGAAGGAGCATCATGTACGGGTTCCACCATGCATAGGAAGTCATACAATCGACAACGAAAGAAAAATTCTAAATGACAATATTCAAAGCAGATTTGAATAAAGCATTCGACTTCTTGGTACCTTTTCAATCTAGCAATGGACTTCTTCATCAGATGAGTATCAAAACTGAACCAAATCAACCTTCTTCAGTCACCTTTCGCTGGATGCAGAACGTGCCTGCTTTACGCGGACGATACCCATTATTTATCAAACCTACATCCTCTCAACTCAACCTCGTGCAAGTGATATTACAGATATTTCAAAGGTTGTCAGGACTCTGTGTCAATTTTCATTACAATAGAGCTGGAACATAAACTCCACCACCTGGCAGATATCTTGGACTACCGCTATCAAATAGGAAACTACTCAAAAGTGCGTATCAGTCTATGGTGGAGAAAATACTATCAAGCTTACTGGGGCTGAAAGCAGACAAATTATCAATCAGTGGCAGACATACACTTGTAAATGCGGTACTCTCATCAATACCGATGTATCACATGTGTGCATTTCTACTTTCAAAATGGGCAATCAAGAAAATAGATCAGATAAGATGTTATTTTTTATGGCACAAACGTAAAGAATCACAGGAACAACAAGAACAAAAAAAGACCTATTTACCTAGCCAATTAGGGACCGGTCACAAGGTCGATGAACCTAGGTGGTTTAAGCGTCCGAGACTTGCAGCATTTTAATGAAGCATTACTGGTAAATCTATGTGGCAATGGATTTATGAACAAGATGTGTGCTGGAAGGAGGCCACATCGGTACCAACAACACACATATGCCCTTGGGAACTCCCTAAATCTATAACCTTCTGAAAAGGCATGCAAAATTCATTTGTCTAGCATTGCATAACAAAATGCTCACAACAGAAAATCTGATAAAAAGGGGCTAGCAGCTTCCTAGTATATGCTACTTGTGCATAGAGCATCAAGAGACAACACAACACTTATTCTAGCAATGCATTTACTCAAAGCAGCTTAGGAACTACAATATTATCAACAATGACGAACAACATATCCTATTTGTACGAATTAGGGTTATCAAAGGAGTTAATACCAAGGTATGCAAAATCGGAATCAGTAAATTGACTGTAGAATCGGAATCGGAATAATCAGCCGTAATCGGATCAGAGACACGGATTTTTTTTTGAAAAAACTTATTTTTCATTAAAAATTAATAAAAAATATAAAAAAATAACACATTACTATCAAATAATTCAACAATTTAATATAATACAAATATTCAAACTAACAAGATAGTCTAGCCTGATGCATTCTCACATTTAGTACAAAAAAATATAAAAATACAAAATATTTAAGTACATTTTATTTAATGACAAATCAAACTACATATCAATATTCAAATTTAGATTATAGAGAATTACAATTAAAACACATTCATTAAAAAAATGCATCGGACGAATTGAAACTTAGATTATATATAATTACAATTGATCGAATGAATTAGATTGGAAACTCAGATTTTTCAAAAAATGTTAATTTTTCATTAGATTTATAGGAAAAAATTGTAAAAAAATTGCAATAATTGAGATGTTGTTGTGATAATTCAACTGTCCGTCTAATTATTGATCGTAGTAAATTAAATTAAGTTTCTGTTATAAAATAAAGATAGAAGATAAAAGTTGTGAGAGGCTAAAATCTTATTTCTATATTATCTCCTCTAGACATCTATATCACCATTAACAATATACAAGCATCTATTTATAGGTTAGAGAAACATCATATAATAAAAGAGAAAATTAATACAAAATTAAATCTAGAATTAAGGAGAAGGTGAAGAGAATGAAAAACTTCTATCATTATGGAAGGAGGTGGAGGAATGAGAGGAGGTGAAACATCTATCATTAATTTTATAACACCCCCCTTAGATGTTTCGCCTTATATTATACACTATTAATATTGTACTACTGGACAAATATTAAATTTTGATACTTCAGGACCAACTTGATTTAACTGATACTTCTGAATCAATTATGTTGCCTCATTAAAAACCTTACTAAAAAAAACCCAATGGGACAAAACTTAGTGAAGGAAAAAAGAGTGCAACGTGTATAATACTCCCCCTCATTTTAATGTACATATTTTAAGTGACGAATGCCAATCTTATGTGAAAGCTGCTCAAAAATATTTCTTGGCAATAATTTTGTGAATAAGTCCGCCAAATTATCGCTTGATCTGATTTGACAAATATTTATCAAACCATTCTTCTGTAAATCATGTGTTGAGAAGAACTTCGGCGAGATGTGTTTGGTTCTGTCACCTTTGATATATCCTTCTTTGATTTGAGCAATGCATGCAGTATTATCTTCGTATATCACCGTCGGGTTTTCTCTGACTGTCTTGAGACCGCATTCCTCTTGGATGTGTTGGATCATGGATCTTAACCATACACATTCCCGTCCAGCATCATAAAGAGTAATTAATTCAGCAATGATTTCATGATGTTGTTGTCAATGTTTGCTTTGTCGATCGCCATGAAATTGCAGTGCCGTCATATGTAAACACATATCCGGATTGTGACCGGACTTTATGCGGATCTGATAAATATCCTGCATCTGCATATCCAACTAGTTTGGACTTTATATTTTTTCGATAAAATAGTCCCATATCACGCGTCCCACAAAGGTAACGTAATACATGTTTAATTTCGTTCCAATGTCGGCGTGTTGGATCAGAACTATATCTTGCTAATACATTTATAGAAAAAAATAATATCAGGTCTCGTATTATTAGCAAGATACATCAAAACCCCAATTGCACTTAAGTATGGTACTTCAGGACCAAGAGCTTTTTCATTATTTTCTTAGGGCCGATAAGGATCTTTTTTCACATCCAGTGATCGGACAACCATTGGTGTACTTAGAGGATGAGCTTTGTCCATATTAAAACGTTTCAACATCTTCTGGATGTAGTTTGATTGATGTACAAATATATCATTATGCAAATGCTCGATCTGCAGACCGAGACACAACTTTATTACACCAAGATCTTTCATTTCAAATTCATTCTTTAATAATTTTGCAGTCTTTTCGATCTCTTCAGGAGACCCAATGATATTCAGGTCATCAACATATACTGCAATAATTATAAAACTCGAGATTGATCGCTTAATAAAAATACATGGACTAATTATATTAGATTTATATCCTTCTTTTATGAGATATTCACTGAGTCGATTATACCACATTCGACCCAATTGTTTTAGTCCATACAATGATCGTTTTAACTTTATAAAATATATTTCTCGAGATTATGATTTAAATGCTTCAGGCATTTTTAATCCTTCAGGGACTTTCATATAGATATCATTATCGAGTGATCCATACAAATAGGCTGTGACAACATCCATGAGACGCATTTGAAGGTTCTCAGTGATTGTGAGACTGATTAAAAATCGAAGAGTTATTGCATCCACTACAGGTGAATACATTTCTTCATAATCAACTCCTGGTATTTGTGTAAAACCATGTGCCACCAGCCTTGCTTTATATCTCACAATCTCATTTTTCTCATTTCTTTTTATTGCAAAAACCCACTTGTAACCTACAGGGTTAACATTTTTAGGGGTTAGAATTACAGGTCCAAAAATATTTCGTTTTTCAAGCGAATCTAATTCAGCCTTCAGGGCATCTTTTCATTTTGGCTAATCATTTCTGTGCATACACTCTTCTGGAGTTTTTGGCACATAATCTTCCTCATTTATCACTTCAACTGCTATAGCATATGCAAAAATTTCATCAACACGTGTTTCATTTCGGTTCCATATTATATCATTCTGTACATAATTTATTGAGATCTCATAATCATTCGGTGCCTGAGTTTCTTCTGGAACTTTATCAACGACCTCTTCTGGGGTTCTACTTCCAATCTCTTCTGGGATTTTACTGACAATCTCTTCATAGATTTTATCGGTAACTTTTGCTGGAGTTACACCAACTGCATTATTCTGCTCTTTCATTTTTTATGGATTTTTATCTTTGGAACCGATTGGTCTTCCACGTTTTCTTTGTATAGTAACCTCTGCTGGGGTTATTTCAATTCGAGCAGGTGCATTTAAAGCTGGTATATGTGATTTAGTCACTCTTTTTGTATCTGTTAATGTATCTGGTAACTCATTTACTATTCTTTGCAAATGTATAATCTTTTGAACTTTCAGTTCATATTGACCACTCCGGGAATCAAGATAAGATATTAATAATGCATTCCAAGTTACTTATTTTTCCAGCTTTTCTTTTTCTCCCCCTAAGATTGAGAATATTGTCTCATCAAATTGACAATCAGCAAAACGAGCTGTAAAAACATCTCCAGTTAATGGTTCTAAATATTTAATAATTGATGGAGAGTGAAAACCAATATAAATTTCTATTCTTCTCCGTGGTCCCATTTTTTGTGCGTTGTGGAGGAGAAATTGGAACATACACAGCACAACCAAAATTTTTAAGATGAGACAAGTTTAGTTCTCTTCCAGAGACCAATTGTAATGGAGAAAATTTATGAGATGCAGTTGATCTTAATCTAATAAGTGCAGCAGCATGTAATATGGTATGTCCCCATGCAGAAGATGGTATATTACATTTCATAAGTAACGGTCTAGCAATCAGTTGTAATCTTTTAATTAATGATTCAGTTAAACCATTTTGTGTATGTACATGAGCAACTGGATGTTCTACCTTAATCCTAATTGACATACAATAATCATTAAAAGTCTGGGATGTAAATTCTCCTGCATTATCAAACCGGATACTCTTAATTTGGTAATCCGAAAAATTTGCTCTCAATTGGATTATTTGTGCTAATAGCCTAGCAAATGCAATATTTCTTGTAGCTAATAGGCAAACATATGACCATCGAGTTGATGCATCAATTAAAACCATAAAATATCTAAATAGTCCACATGGAAGAGAAATAGACCCACAAATATCTTCTTGAATTCTCTCTAAAAATAAAGGAGATTCATTTTCAATTTTATTTTTAAATGGCCTAATTATCAATTTTCCAATAGAGCATGCTGTACATGATAAATCTTTTGATAATAGGATCTTCAGGTCCTTTAGAGGATGTCCATTTGCACTTTCAATTATTCTCCTCATCATAATATTACCTGGATGACCTAACCTGTCATGTCACAGAGTAAATATTTTCGTGTCATGTAACTTTTGGTTACTGACCATATTTGATTCTATTGAACTTATGTTCATACAATATAGTCCAGATGATAAAGCTTTCATCTTTTCCAATACGATCTTCCGACCATATTTAATCATTGTAATTTGAAGATATTCAATGTTATTTTCAGTCATGGTTTTGATATGATAACCATTACACCGAATATCTTTAAAACTTAGTAAATTTCTTCGAATTTACTAGAGTATAATGCGTCATTTATAATTAATTTTGTTCCTTCGATAACAAAATACAAGCTCTTCCGAGCCTTCAATTAAGTTACTAATACCGAAATTGTATTAACATGTGTCTCTACAGGAGACAATTGAGAAAAATATTTCTTACTTTTTAATATTGTGTTTGTTGTTCCACTGTCTACTAGACATTCATCTCTAATACTTATCATTGCTTTGCTGGAGCCTTCAATCATATTCTTTTTCCTTTGAACAAAAAAAAATATACAAGATCAAATTTAAAGAAACTAATTTTATTCATGAAAAACATAAACTTACAATATAAAACTGAACTAAAACAAACCAAGATGTTGAATTCTTTTCATTTTCATATCTCCCCACATTGTTGTCATTTGATTTGAAATTATGACTTTCACGTCGCCAAACATTATTGCGACCACGTCCACGACCTCTTCTGGGGCCGCGACCATGTCCTCGACCATGATTTCCTTTAAATGATATTGCATTCGTTTCAGAGAATGATGTTGCATTTACTTCAGGAAATGGACTAGAGCTAGTGGGCCGTGATTGATGATTTTTCATGAGAAGCTCATTATTTTGTTCCGCAACAAGAAGACATGATATCAATTCTGAATATTTTTTAAAAACACGCTCCCGATATTGCTGCTGCAGGAGCAAATTCGAAGCATGAAATGTGGAAAATATTTTTTCTAACATGTCTTCATCAGTAATCTTTTCTCCGCATAATTTTAACTCAGAAGTTATACGAAACATTGCGGAATTATATTCACCCACAGATTTAAAATCTTGCAACTTTAAATGAATCCATTCATAACAAGCTTTTGGGAGGAGCACTTGTTTTTTATGGTAATATCTTTCTTTTAAATTTTTCTACAATTCTAATGGATCTTTCACCGTTAAATATTCAGTTTTTAAATCCTCATGGAGATGATGACTGAGGAATATCATTGCTTTGGCTTTCTCCTGCGGGGAGGCCTTATTTTCATCTTTTATTGTATCTCCAAGATTATTTGCGGTAAGATGAATCTCAGCATCGAGAGTCCATGGGAGATAGTTCTTGCCCGATATATCAAGGCAACGAATTCAAGTTTAGTAAGATTTGCTATAAAGACTACAAAATAAAAATACTACTAATATTAATAAATTTAATCGAACATCCATTTATGAAAATTACTAAAGAAAAAGAATATTAATAACTTCAGGTTATTTAAGAAAAAAATTAGAGACATTATATTTATTTATCTAATTGATAACTTCTGGTTATCATTTTAGTTGAATAAAATAATAACTTCCGGTTATTAAGTATATCGATAACTTCGGGTTATCAATTGTAACTCATTTTGATAAAACTTTTAATTATCAAATACAATGACTTCTGGCCATTAAAAGTATCAATAACTTCTGGTTATTGAATAAATAAAAAAATATTTCTGGTATTTACTTATTTTATCATTCTCTTCGGGGAATGAAAATATTAGTCTCATCCAATATAAGAACAATTTCATAAAGAAAATAAATATTATAATTAATGGTAAAATAATAAAATATAATATAAAGTGTACCTCTTTTTAGAGACAATCTTACGATAATCTGATTATGTCGTTCTCGTGCTTCTACTATAAAACAATCTTCCGTCACAACTCGATTAGAGCGAAGTCGTGCCGATAACGTGTTATAAAATAAAGATAGAAGATAAAAGTTATGAGAGACTAAAATCTTATTTCTATATTATCTCCTCTAGAGATCTATATCACCATCAACAATATACAAGCCTCTATTTATAGGCTAGAGAAACATCATGTAATAAAAAAGAAAATTAATACAAAATTAAATCTAGAATTAAGGAGAACGTGAAGAGAATGAAAAACTTCTATCATTATAGGAGGAGGTGGAGGAATGAGAGGAGGTGGAGGAGGTGAAACATCTATCATTAATTTTATAACAGTTTCCAATTTTCCAAAAAAAGGCATATTTATCATACTTTAGAAAATTCTGGGTATAAAAGCCATAGATTATCCGCCAGATAACACAGAATATATCAATGACCTAACTGTTCAGTTTAGCACCCAGCTTCCTTGGGAATCGGGCACGTTCGCATCCTTTGAACAAAAAAATTGGTTTGAAGGGTTCGCGAGTCGTTGTTTTTGCATCGAGATTCGTATTTTTAATAGTTTGAGATTCGCACTTTCAATTATCATTACGAATCTCGATGCAAAATCAATGATTTGCGAACCCTTCAAACCATTTTTTTAGTTCGAAGAGAGTGCGAACATACTCCGACCCACTTCCGAGCCCCTTTTCTTATAAAAAGAAGATTTTCTAATTAATCCTGGAGTATGATAAACCAAATAGTATATTGATGTTGAATGGTTTACGGGTCCATATATCTAGTCAAGCTAAAATAATTAATGCATTGCACACTATTCTTGTTTCTTATCCCAGTCCCAAAATTTCCTCCCATCTCGACATCTCATTTTTTTCCCAAACACCCAAAATTATATCTATCAAAATTAGAATGGTTTCGTCTTGAGTTTTCTTCTTCTTTCACAAATATCTACAAAAACGGCTTCAATTACATGGATATGGCTATCAATTTGAGAAAATGAGGTGTTCAATGAAGTTTTGTCAAATGGTCGCATAACTCAGGAAAAATCGGCTCGCCTCCGGCTGATTCCGATCCGACTAGGCCGAGTCCACTCGGAATCGGTCGATTTTGCAAACCATTACTATCAAACAGCAGCGAAGAGATGCTCTAGAAACAACTGGAAGTAACTATCATGTTCATAATTTGGAGAGAAAGATGCAAATGGATCTTCACGCAAAAGGAGCAGAACATCAGAGAAACAACAAGGGAAATTATACGTGAGAAAAAAGATTGGTTCTAAAGAAAATAGAAGCAGAGCAACACTGCTCACATTGACCATCAAACAATGCCAACTTTACAATATTGTCTACTTGCCCGTTATATCAATGTTGTTTTCTGGTTATCATTTCAGTAATAGTAATTTTGTTTCCATCTGTACATAAATTAGGTCCACATCTTTGTGACCTTTATCAATAAAATTTGAGGGCATGATCCTTATTTTTTTCTCAAAAAAAAAGAACGTGATTGTCATAATTCATTAGGAAAGTTTACCTCTAGAACTAGAGGTGTAGGATGGGTGCATTTAGGAATGTAAACGGATACGAACAGATAAGAGTCTTATCGTATTTGTATCCGTTATAATTTTTAAGATATGGATTAGAATACAGATTTAGATTGGATAGTCAACGGATATCTGAATACGAATAAGATATCTAACGGATATAAATATAAATACGAATATATTTCAGATATTAATTAAAAATATTATATGTTTCATTGAAAAATATTTACATACTATTTTTTAATACAATTATTAATTATAAAAATTAAATAATAATCATAAAAGTTAAGTACTAATTTTCACAATACTAGTAGTTCAAATGAATCAATGAATTGTGAAAAAAAAATAATATATTAAGATAATTAGATATGTATTTAATGTGTTCTGCCTCGGCATAATTAGATATGATACAAAAGTATTACCCCGATATTTATTCTGTTGTGTTTGTAAAGTTAATTTGTATTTCTAATTATTGATATATATGGATTGAGATGTACCAGGGGCCTACGATCAAAATTAACGGAGAAGAAGATGCCTCAGATATAATTTTATTTTTGTACCTCTAGCTGTCACCGCAGTTTTTATTATTAATAATTATTATTAAATTAATATTATTAAAAATAAGAGTGAGAATCGTAAAATTTCAAATATACGAATGGCGTAAAGCGCGCACGCGGTGGCGGTTTCATTATTTTTATGAAACACGCCACTGCCAATGGCGCGTTTCGTCCAAACCCCGCGCAGCGCCTTCATCTTACTTGCGCGTTTTGTATATATAAGAAGTAAACGCGCCACTGACAGTGGCGCGTTTCGTAAAAATAATGAAATGCGCCACTGCCAGTGACGCGTTTCAAACACGCGATGAACGATGAACGCGCCATTTGTCGTGACGTACGCCATTCGTATATTTGAAATTTTACGTTTCTCATTCTTATTTTTAATAATATTAATTTAATAAAACTTATTATTACTAAAAACTGCTGTCACCGTTCTTTCCATTTCAGCATTATTGCGTCAAAAATTATTTCCCATTTGTCCAAGAAATCGAGACATTTTTGGCACCATATGTTCCCTCTCTTTGCTATAAATCCAATTCCTATTCTCTGATTTGCACAACAGAAAAAAAAATGAAATTATGTTTTCTGACGTGAGGAGCTGCAATATCAAGTCATATCCAGAAATAGAGAATAAATAATCTTTGAAGTTGGATCTCTTTTTTTAGAAGTATTCTTTTTTTTTTCGTTTTGAGCATTAGTGCATTGTTCTTGATTCAATAATTCAGCAAAATTATAATTGTATGTCTCTCAGTATATTTTTAATGAAATTGATAAGCTTATTTTGTTATTAACTAAGATATTTCAATAAGAAGAATATAGCAAGTATCTAAAAGTACCATTTTAGAAAGGCGATATTAATATGGTAAGATAACGCTCCACACACACAAACAAGGCAAAATAATTGATATATCATAATTAAAAAAATTATATATTACCAAATTTAATATTATATTTAACAATATCAATAAAAATGATTAAGATAAGTACAAGTACAATGCTATATAGGTCTTGGCAATCTTTTGTGGCCCGCATTAATTGATTTTCAGACATCTCAACATTGCGTTACTATTTTTATGTTTTTCTTGTTCATATGACTTAATGTTCTTCGTGAATGTTATATATATTTCAATAATCTTTTCGTAAAATATAAGAACTCATTAATTGGATAAATATATGAAAATTTATTGCATTCGTAAGTAGCAAATATCAGTATGTCGTCATAATTTTGAAAGTAGTGAACTTTGTATATTTCAGCGCAATTGCTCTCTCTGTTGTTCCAAATCTCATTAAATTTTATTATGTTATAGAGCACTTCATTAGCTTTTAAAAAGTATAAGAATGTCAAATTCCGATAAATGATGAGAAAGTTGTAAGTGTCAAAAGTTGACGGATATACTTAGGTAGTGGATTGAGTTTGCGACCCAAATGTTAATGTTCTTGATAAATGTTATAGATATTTCAATAATCTTTTCATAAAATATAAGAATTCATTAATTGATAAACACATGAAAAATATCACTATGCCGTCAGAAATTTTGAAACTAGTGAACTTTCTATATTTCAGGGTAATTTTCTCTCTAGTTGTTCCAAACCTCATTAAATTTTACTATGTTACATAGCACTTCATTATCTTTCTAAAGTAATCATTTTTTTCTTGAATGCTACAGATTGGATGTCTCAGTCTATCTCCCTAATGAGGAAGAAGAACTAACGTTGTACGTGTCCTTTTTTCAGCAAAGTATTTTTTTTTCTTTGTCCTATTGGTATATATAAAAATATAAAAAGATGGGCAGTGATGCAGGCCCTCATCATTGCCCCTTCATTTTCCCACTGCTACTTTCACGATATAAAAACGTTAAATTTCGATAAATGATAAGAAAATTATGAGTGTTGAAAACCAACGGTTACACTTAGATAGTGGACTGAGTCTGCGATCCAACTTTTTTTTACAATTATTTTTTTTTATAATTATATTTTTTATTTTTATATATATAAATAACCCACCGTCTCCGCGTACAAACAACATTTGAGCAGTGCAATTACTGCATCTTACAGTTGCACGGAAACAAACAAATTCTTTAGTGAAAGTTTATACACCAATAATCTAAAAGTTACCTATGATTTTATATTTATATTTTTAATATATTTTTGATAAAAAAAAACGTCAAAATCTTGAAGGTGAGCATGGATCTAACTCTTGAAAAATGGACAAAAAAGTAAATATTAATGAAATATAAAAGATTTTTTTGTACAATATGGCCTCTTATCGAGGTTTTCTACTGCTCTATTGAAAGCCACCACGTGTTGGTGACTTGGTGCAGAGAAATCGTACTGATAGAAAGAAGACAAGAACATCGCACGTGTCATAGAGAAAACATCAGAACCCGTGTCCTCAAGACACGTACCTGATTAATTCTTCCGAAATATACACCGTGGATAAAAAAATCAAACAGTCAATATAAAGCTGTTTAAATCAAGATACAAATCAACGATTGAGATGGTTGGGTTTTCGTTCCCATTACCCGAGAGGATCCTACTGTATGGGTCGCCACTGGATATGAATTATGATAATTCTCTCTGTCTATTTTGCCTTTCTAAAGAGGCTTTAGAAACAGAGACGACTCCCTTGTCAAAAAAAAAAAAAAAAAAAAAGAGACCACTACTGCACTAGGGAAGGGCAAGAATTCACCTTTTCTTTTCTTTTTTGTAATGAAAAATATAATCGCAAGTTTCATGCCTTGATGGAGTGTTATTTATAGAATATTAATATTAGCCTTCACCTCGGACTCTTTTTATTAAAATAAAATAATATATTGATTTTTCATCATTTAATTCTTTTTGATAAAAATAAGATTCTAAAGATGTCAATATTTAATGTCTATAAAAGATTTTCATTCTCATTTCGAACTTGCTATCTTTAATGTTATCTTTATCACTAAATTAAAATTCTGATTTTCCATCATTCACAATTTTTTATTTATTTTTCCTTACAATGGAATAGGGAAAATAAATATGACATCGCATATAAAACAAATGCATTGGATGTCATTGTTAATTTTAGCTTTATGTGTAAACAATGGAGGTCAATTGATATCATTTTTTTCGGAAAAAGCTCAAATGGTTAACTGTTTTATTCATTTTTACAAAAAAAAATTTTGTCGGATTTTTGTGCAAACATCTTTTTGTTTTGACATCCATACTTATAAATGTTAAATATTTGTAAATTAATAATTATGAAATTTTTAACTAGTAAATAGTTAACTTCCAGTACTAAGCAATTATGCACTGATCTTTAATTATTGACGAGGTAAAACATGCGTCTCGTTTTACAGCTAAACGGCACGGCACTGTTTTACAAATAAACAAATTGTTTCTTTTTCTTTGAGAAAAAGACGAAGAAATAATTTTGTAGTAGTAAAATATCCACGCATCAAAAAGTCTTCATGTACTATTTTTGATTGACCAAAGTTGCACGTTGCACAACAGCAAATTAGGTCAAATTTGTTCTAGTTTGTTCCCCATAACCCATTTCGACACCAGTTGACAAAATATCACAGATTAAGTAAACTTGGTAGCTCTGTCATGACAGGAGAAGTCGCCATCAAGCTCACCCTCACAGATCCCTACACAACAAAAAACAAAAGAGCAGATTTGAAATATTTTGTGAACCTAGTAAATCAATGAGTGCAACGCAGATTATTAAATAAAATAATTAAAATGAAAAGTATGAAAAATTATACATATTCCATGGAACCCACCAATTGAACAGGAGAGAGCAGAGAGGTGTATGTAGACTTGTAGAGGAGGCTGAGGCTTCAGGCTTTAGCGAGCGTGATAGGATTCGCCAACGGGCTTAATAAAATAAAAATAAAAAAAGCGTGATTGGATTGGGATTTGGGAAAAGGCAACCGCAATGTGCAAGTACTGTCCCTCTCCTCTCCTCTCTTCTCTCCTCTCCTCTCCTCTCAATCTTTAATCAGATTGCCATCATTGGCCCTGACACCGTACCAGTCTCCCTCTTCATCCTCATCTTTCAAACACTCTATTATCCTCCTCCCCTATGTATCGTCCTTAATAGTCGCACAGAGTTTCTCAAAAATCAGATCTATTAAAAGATCGGATAAGAATTAGGTTTGATAAGAATTTATAAAAATTAAGTTTAAAAGACTTGATTTTTAAGAGATGAGTCCGATCCTTATCAGATGCTCAGACTCTAAGAGTCGATGGATATATATTTTTTTGATGATTATATATATTTTTAATGTTAATTTATATTTATATAAAATATTAAATTATATTTTGATTTTTGATTTTTTAATTTTTTAACTGTAATTAATATATAATATTAAATATTAAAGAAAATATCTGAGAAAGATCGAGTTTGATAAGGACCATGTTAGAAGGGCCTGTTTTTTAAAGATTGAATCTGTTCCTTACCATTAGAAAAGATCGGGCCGGACTTGTGAGGACCGGATAAGAACCGACTTTTTTAAAGGGCCGAGCTCTATGGCATACTATCCTTCCCTGCTCCTGTACTCTTTTTTTTTCCTTTTCTTTAACTTTGTCTACAGAATTTTTATTTGAGATGATTGACGATGGTTAATTTGATGATTTTTATAATGACTTTTATTTTTTTAGAATTTTTTTGAACTTTAAATTGGTTGTTTTTCTATTTTAATATAATCTAGTACCATTTGACATCTGATCAAACACATTAAAATTTATATCATTGCCAATATCATGTAGTGTCAATAGACAATGATGAAAAAAAATCAAATGATACTTAAATTGTATGAAATTAAAAAATATATAATTAATTTATAAATTCAAAAATAATATCTATAATTTTTGATATTTTTAATTTTTTTGCCGATTTACTCGAAAAATTATTGTTATGGTTGTCATTTGTCAATGAGTACACATCCTTATTTTATTTAGATTTTAAACTATGGACCTTCTTATCTCTATCTGATCAAACGGCACTGATTGACTTTATGAATGAGTGGGACTCAAATTGAAAATCAGAAAAAAAAACAAAGATTATTGACAATCAATTATTTTGATAAAGATATTATTTTTGTTCGCTTTTTACTGAACCCATCATCATTATTGTTATGATACAGGTATCATTAATCAAATCAAACTGTCTCACTAAGAAGTTACAAATCGTTCGCATCAAATGGATGCTAGTGGATATTATATCAAACGCAATCTCGTTCGGTGTTTGAATCGTTCATTTTATTTTCAGCATCAATCAGTAAAATACATAAGATTTAGTTTCTGATATCAATCCGATAGGTCCATCTGATTACTTGGTAACATCAATTAGATAAGAACCGCTTACCACTAGGGTTTGGGTGCTCCTTGATCCGACCCGATTAGATGAAAATCCGATCCGACAAATGCTATCGTCACCTCATGGGTCCATATTTTCAGAAATATCTGGTGCTCTCAATCTTGTTTCCCAATATATGCGACGAAATGGATGTATAAATGGCATAAAAATGACCTCTTGTAATTTGCAATGTGAGAAATGACTATAAAATGAAATGCAAATGCCAACTATGTGTGTTAATGGGTCGGGGTCGGGTCGGGTCATATTATTTTATTATTTTTTTTACCCGATCCGATTAAATTCAGGTCAAAAATCTTAACCTATATCCGACCCGTATAAAATAATTAAATATTTATTAATTATTTTTATATAATTTTAAATAATAAAATATTGATTAATTTATAATTAATTTTAATTAGTGTATATTTAAGCTTCAATTAGTACTAAATCACAAAATTACTTCAAAAAATATAATTAATCGAGTCGGGTCAGGTTGATCCGAACCCGACCCGACCCGATTCGGATAAAAAAAATTGAACCCATATCCAACCCATTTATCTTCAGGTCGGATCGGATTCAGATTGGATCGGATTAATCCGTCAATGAGATTAAGAATTGACACCCTAATACCAACCAAAAACTCCTAGCCACTCATTGTCACTTCACGTTTATAAATCTTTTCGTTGGGCAGATACTTTCGGGCAAATGTGCAATAGAATATTCTTTTTAAAGAGTAATTACCAGCCCACAGCTAGAATTTTAATTTAATTTCAGAGCTTAAATGTCTCCATCTCTTCTTTTTTTCCCCTTTTTTTTAATGTGGCTTTTCTTAAAGATTAATAAATGAAAATTAAATTTTGAGAATAAAAAACCGATAATTATAATGTTTAAATTAATTACCTATATGTTATTTTTTTATGAACATACAAAATTTTGGTTTTCTTTGGTATTAGAAGTAGAAGTTAATTTACTTGCATGTCATTTTCTCAAGTTACTTATTAGTATTTTTTATTTTCATATATTAAAACAAGTTGACTAGAAACAACTATGTACGTTCATTGATTAGTTTTCGATTTGAGTTCGGATATTTTAATTACTAAAGCTATAACTTGTACTTCGTCCCGACAATATGATCTTCAAATAAATAATTAACAATATAATTTTTTTAATATATTTAATAAAATTTCACATTAAAGAAAATTTAGACATAGTATTTTTAAATGCTAAGTAATAATGATAATAAAATAAATAATATAATTATACACATAATAATTTATAAATGATCATATAAAAAAATTAGATCATTTTAAGAGTTAAATTTTACCTTACATATATATGACACACATTATTTTAAATGAGGAGAAAGAAACTATTTTATATGAATTTTTGAATTCAAGAAGATAAAAAAGATTAAAATAAAACTAATGGTAGAAAAAAATGATATGTGATATACTTAAAAAACTTAAAAATTTAATTCTCTTTTTGTATTATGAATTATGAATTAGCATAGTAAATAAAGAAAGAAAGAATAACGGAGTGTGGCTATTGGGTTTCTCGGTAATGTTGTAGATTGATTACTTGGAAACTTTTAATGAACTTTTATGTGAGCTTTTTGGCGCGGAATTGATGAGCAAAAGAGTGATTTGCTTGATGGAATGGATTGATGTGATTTTTGCGGTGGTTGGAGTGGATTAGGCAGATAAAAGTGTTGTAACTTGTAAGATGGAGATGCGTGTAGAGGCAGAGAGACAGGTGGCAGGGGATAATTAACCCTTCGTAACTAGAATTTGTTATGTGTATTTTCAAAAAACTTAAAAAAAAATTATATTGAAAAAAAAAATTAAAATTTAATTTGATCTCCTAAAAGGGAATTCAATTTTTAAGTACTATCCAACAGAGATTTTCATGCAGCAAATAATATTGTTCTCCTTCATAGTCTTAGACTCTTAGCTCTTAACATTAAAAATATAAATATGTATATATTTATTTTTAAAGTTGTCACGTGTATATATAATAGACATTATCGTATTTTAGAAGTAATATTTTCTATGTTAAATTATTTTTGAGCAGATTTATTTAAAAAATGTACTTTACAAAAGTTGTATAGGATGTAGAAACATTGCCATCAATCTTTTTTTTTTTTAATTTATCTATGTAACTAGATTGAAAGGGAAATAAGCTTTTTGAAAGGCTAATCCCCTGATATTTTTATTTCTTTTATCTTAAATTTTCACGACGAATGAATGTGGTATTAGGTTTATGCGAAGATTGATATGCGTGGATGCTGGCTACTATTTAGACATTATTTTAAAGAAAATATCTTGCTGATGGTTGAGTGGGACAATTGGAACTTATATGTCAATACAATATATATAAGAAATTGCTCTAAGTACAACAACCAATCTTCAATTACAGTTAAACAAGGATGCAAATCAAAACATATAATTTGGAATGGTCTTTAATAACAGAAACTAAATAGTATGTGATATTTTAAAAGAAGAGAAATGCTAAGGCGCTTTAAGCACGTTATATTGAAATTTCAAAATTTTAAAGTCTAAATGGTTTCCGTAATATACATATCACTTAAAACAAAAATATATATTTTTTAGAACTTTTATATTATTTTGTTGGATGGATGAAAATTTTATTTATCTAGCAATTTTTGCACCGTCCGACAAAAATGACTTCTACCAATCCAAAATCCAAAATAATAAAAATCCAAGAAAAAAAATGAAATTTGTTCTTCAGATATTTAGTATGGAGATCATGTTGAACACCTTGGATCGGTTGTTTGAAGCTTAAAATTCAGATTTCGAGTATAAAAATCAGGACAACTTCTAAGGAAGAATAAAGCAAAGTATTGCAACTTTTAATCAAAGTTATTAGTTTTAAAAGAGAGAAAACAGGCGCATACTATACTAGTTATAAAACATTAATTAAGATTTTAATTTGACTCTTAGAATATTAATCACGTGTGATTTGAGTGTTTCGACATATTTGATATATCGCATATTTTATTGGACAGATGCAAAAGTGTTCATGATTTGAGAGAAGAATTGTGATACTATCATACTATGAATGAATTGGAAAAATAAATACATAATTCTGAAGTTCTGAAAGAGTTTATATAAAATTTTGTTCTTAAATAGTTTTTAGCGCAAATAGCAAACGAATACGGGAGTGTTGGAATAATTACATTAAATTTAATTTTCAGTAATTTGCAGCACGAATTGAGCGGGTGAAATATTGGAATGAATTATAAGGAAACCCCTTCCTTCTGTGGCCCATTTCCATTTTTCTATTGTAAAAAGTAAAATGTTGTACGAGACTGGAGTGCATTTAGTTTAGTGCCTTGCTGGTTATAATTTTTTTAATCCAAAAAAAAATAATGGCATAAATCAAAATATATTTTATTTGTCGAGGCGTCCTTGAATCAGCCGATATTTTTATTCATAACATAAAAAAAATTAAAAACACAAAAATAATATTTGGGGATGAAATCACGAAAATAATAAATCCGTACTTAATAAATGCCGACCGGGGTCCGTATTTGCAAAAGCGGACTCAAATAAGCACTTATTAAGGGCATACTCAATTTTTTTTTACAAATCCGAATTTTAGAGTTGAATTGGATATGAATATAGATATGAATATAAATATGGATATGGATGTGAATGTGAATATGAATATGAATAATTCGTGTATTAAGAGTTGAATTGTATTAATTTTAATCAATGTATATAACTCAAATCATCTTATAATGTACTAATAAATTCAAGTCCGCTTTTAAGAAATGTGGAGTCATGTCCGCTTTTAAGAAATGTAGACTAAGACCCATTATAAACCCGCAGTTCTTTCAAATCTATACTTCCGACTCTCACCGGACATAATAAAGGTTAGTAAAAATTTTAATTTATTTTATATTAATAAAGTTAAAATATATTTAAGATATTAACTAATAATATTTTAATAATTTGGCAGAATGATTCCGATTTTGGTTTATGTGGGTGACAATATCATCACAGGATCAACGGGTATTGATTATGATAATCCTCCTAGATTTTCTTTTCTTGAAAATGAAGATACGGGTAATAAGAGTCAGAAAATTCGAGTTAAATCGGTTTATATGTCCCTTTTATAGTGCTCAAACCCTTCTTAATACCTGGTCCGGACGTTTTTATCCATATCCAAATCAAATTGATTGGCTAGAGAGCAACAATCCAAGAATCATTCCTCAACAACGATTGATCCGAAGTAGTCGTAGAAAGCATATTCATTTACCAATGGTTATGGATGAAATGGAAGGACGACAAGTGAAACGAGGATCAAGACTTGAATCAAATAATAACAACACATGTATTATTTTAGTATCCAAATAAAATGAAGACTTCTGTTTTGCTATGTATATATAATCATGCATTATACATTTTCATATGGAAGAAAGTTTGAATACTCAACAAGTAAGTTAAATTGTCCGTCACTCCACTGTTCCACCATCGAAAAGTAACATAATCAATACTACTTTTGATGCTGCACGACATTCAATTAGCGATATCTCTCATGCTATATCTTTGAATGTATATCATAACACTAATGAATTAGATAATTATATGAGTTAATTTATGATATAATCACATTTACAAATAATTCTAACTTTCTCTTATCATAGGTGCATCATCAAGTCAACACATTAATCAAACTGCACAAAAGTCATTTGCTGGAAGAATCAGATCGTTATTTAGAGGCTCTTCTAATCGTCGAAATTGAAACGGTTGTATTGTATTGTATTATATTGTATTGTAATATAACTCTTTATATTTTTAATAAATTATTATGTAGCTAATTATGATATTTATATCATCAAAGAAATTAAACTAAATGTATTTTTTTAATATTATTAAGAGATTAACTGATTGCATTCAGTGAATTTATTATCTCAGTTTATCTAAAAAAATAAATTACAAACTTAGTTAATAGCTTAAATAAAATGTTAATAAATTTAGTTATTAACTTAAACTTTTAATACACGAACCATTCATATTCAACTCTTAATACATGAATTATTCATATTCAACTCTTAATACACGAATAAGTATATATATTTGAGTCCGTTTTTAGCAAATACGGACCCCGATCCGCGTTTATTAAGTGCGAATTTAATTATTTTCGTGATTTCAATCCTCTAAGTTTTATTTTCGTGTTTTTGATTTTTTTTACGTCATTAATAAAAATATCGGTTGAATCTGTACTGAATCTCTTCCAACGTCACTGAAGATATGAATTCCACGCTGGACTGCTTACTCATTAATCTACGGTAGATATTTTATATTTACATAACAAAAAAAGTAAAAGAAGAAAGAAAGAAAAAGAAAGAAAGCGAAGGCAGGGTGGAAGAAAACCTTTTCGCGATAAGTAAAACAGCACATATTTGCGCCACAGAAAATCCCGAGTCTCAGTACCAGCGTTGAGCGTTCTCTCTCTCCTCCGCTCTCTTACCCTTTCTCCCAGGAACGCGTCCCCGAATTCGAGCATTTCACAAATTTCATAAAGCCCTCAAACTCCGCCGATGAGAAGAAAGCGAAGAATGTAACCCCGATCAAAAGAGAAAGAAATAATTAAAAGCAGAAAAGCAAGAAAAACGCATATTCAGAAAAGGAAACTTTCACTGGTCGCATCCATTTACCCACTAGAAACCTTGCTTGAGAAAACAAATCAAATTCAATCCGAGAAATTTACCCTCGAGAGAGAGAAAAAGGGGGTACGAAGCAATGGGGGGTGTAACGTCATCTATGGCGGCGAAGTTGGCTTTCTTCCCGCCTCAGCCTCCTACATACGAGCTCGAGGAGGAGGCGGAGTGTGGTCTTATCACTATGAATCGCTTTCCTCATCGAGAAAACGTTGAGCTCATGCGCCTCACCACGCGACGAAACCAGAAAATCGTGGCGGTCTATGTGCGCCACCCAATGGCTGTCTCCACCGTGCTCTACTCACATGGAAACGCCGCGGATTTGGGGCAGCTATACGATCTGTTCCTCCAGCTTTCGTTTCATCTCAGAGTGAATCTCATGGGGTATGTGAAATTTTGTCTTAGTTTTCATTTATTTTGAATTTTGGACGCAATCTAATTTGTTTCCATTCAGATCAGAGGGAGCTCGCTTGGGTTTTCTCCAGCTTTTGCGTCTTTTGTTTGGTTTTGGTTGGGTTTTATACAACTTACTCAATCGTTTGAAGGGTTGCTGGTTGACTTTCCTTTGGAAAAATTTCGAATTGGATATGGGCTGATTGTGGGATTTATTGGTTTGGTTCCTATTTCGGTCCTCCATTTGTTGGAAAGGCAAGTTTCAGATCAAGTGGTTTTCAACACCCACGAATCTTTTATTTGTGTATTTGGTTTTTCTCCTTCGGGAAATTCTGAATTTCTGTACTTAGCATAAGGACTCACTTGAAAGCTACATGATAAGTTGGCGTCCTGAATTTTTAGCTCTAATTTTAGCTAAAATTCACACATTGAGACTGGTATATTAAATTTCTCCCAATTGATTCAAACACTGCAACCCTTCTTCACTGGATTTGTGTTATGTGCTCTCTATGCTGCTGTGCGGTTCAACTCTATAATAATTTATGAAGTGATTCTTCAATATTGATTTCTGCAACTTCTCAATCTAAACAGCTCAGTGATTCAATACTAACCTTGTGATATTATTCTGTATAAAGTTGGTACTAGTAGATACTGCTATGATTATCTGTGTGTATTGAGTAGTGGGTCTAAACTGCTGTGTGATAGAATTTAATCTTAGTATATGATTTGATTGTATTTATCTAGAACCCCTAGTTCCTGTTTACAACTTAATCGTAAGCTATCTTTTATTATTCTAAGAGTATTTCACTTTTCCAAGTAATTGTAGTCCAGCAGTGTTTCCTTGTCAACTTTGAAATATTTTAGAATTCTATACTCTTTTCTCTAATTTTGGAGTAATTAGGATAAAGATGACATTAATAATATAATTATCAACCCAGATAGATTATGTGTTTTCTTACGTATAGTCAAACTTTGCAATAATCCTGGTAACAGTGAGCGAGCTTTCTCACCACCTGCTAGTATGATTTTACCATCTTTTTCTGAAGTGTTACCATTAACAATCCAGTACTATCTGTAAATCAATCTTGTTTCATCCCATAACAGTCAACTACGGTTCACATAGGTATTTTAATTGAAAACAAAAAGGGTCAATTGACCCCCACTTTTTATAAGAAAGGATTGGATGTAAGTGCTTTTTTTAGTTCAGTCTGGAAATTTATTAAAGATGTAAAGTTTTTTTTTATTCTGACGCAAATTTTAATCTAATACCTTAAGACATGCTATTATCTATCCCTGTGGAGAAGAATTTGCGATTCTCTGCCATTAGTTAGCATTATTTAATTGCTTGTTTCAGATTTTATTGATTAGAGAATATATCTGTAGTGCATTTATGTCTTTCATCGGCTTTTCACTCTACTCTTGTACCCATAGTAACAAATCAATAGTTCGGGATCGGTGAGGCCAAATGTTCGTGATTCGGGTATAATTCGGGAATAGTTCATTTCATATAATTTAAATACAAGAAATATTAAAATGTTAAAATTTTCAAAAAAAGAATAAAATAATATATTGTATCATTTTAAATCTTATATAATATGTTCTATTCACAAATTTATTCAGTGGGTGGTGAAAAATGAATTATTTGTGAAACTTGTTACTATCTGGTATCGCATATATTTTCTGCGATAATGGTTTTAGTTTTTATTTTTGAAAATGGAAATAAACTTGCAAATGCTTATTTCTAAAAATAGAAATATTATTGCTGGCATTACTTAAGCACAGTATTCTTTATTGTTATCTAATTATCTCATTTTATTGGATTAAATGGCCAGGAATAACTTTTATAATTGTGAATGGTTATTTCTTAAAATGAAAAATTTGACTGTTTTCATTTTATGCTCAAATATAACAAGTCTTTCTATAATTCTGTTACTTCAGGTATGACTATTCAGGGTATGGCCAGTCATCAGGCAAGGTTAATTTCTTTCTTCCATTCAGACTTTCTCAGCTCTACTTCTGTACCTACTTTTAATTTAAGTTTTTTATTTATTTACAGCCCAGTGAGAATAACACATATGCTGACATAGAGGCAGCATACAAGTGTCTTATAGAGAAGTTCGGTGCAAAAGAGGAAGAGATTATCCTCTATGGCCAGTCAGTTGGAAGTGGGCCCACTGTTGATCTGGCTAGTCGCTTGCCTAATTTAAGAGCTGTTGTTTTACATAGCCCCATTTTGTCAGGTTTGCGTGTCATGTACCCGGTGAAACGCACCTATTGGTTCGATATTTACAAGGTTAGCAATGCTGATAATTCTGTCTTGTATCAATTATGGACTTCTTTGTCCTGCTGTTGTGATGCTGACTTCGATCCCCTCTGTGATTGCAGAACATTGACAAGATCCCTCATGTAAACTGCCCTGTGCTGATAATCCATGTACGTATTTTAACCTTAATTTTATATTTTCTTAAAGCTGTGCTGTGCTCATAATCTGCATCACAGAATAATCCAAGTTCCTAACAACCTATATAATGGCTACTATTGTTGGCAATTTGCTTGAAGTATATTTAGTCATTTCCACTAAGGACTTTATTGGTAACTTTTTAGTTTATTGCACTTCAGTGACTAGACAGCAACTCTACTTGTACAATCGGAAGTTATTTTTTGTGACAATCAAGATTGTTCAGTTGGCTAGTTGCGAAGTAAAAGCTACAGATCTTATACTCTTAATTGACCCAAAATAATTTGTTTATAGATCAGGCAATATAAAGTTGATCTCATTCTTTATTTCTCAAACAATAAAATGTCTGTATAAGCCAAATGATAATGGAATGAAAAGATTTAATTATATTCTGTATGTCATCTAATTAATCTATTATAGTCTGTCATAAAAGGGTAGACCTGATATACTATAGGACTAATTTAATTTGGTATTCCTTCTTTGTTCAGTTGACTACTTCGATTTAGTAGTCTAAAATATCATATGTGAAATTTCCGTTTCTATTTTTTGCTTCGGATATGTTGTGTTTTAATATATGAACTTGATCACTTTGTCTTCTCCAAGTTATACTTCAAGTTGAAGTGAGAAATCAAAATTGATATGATCAACTTCTATATTTAACGCTTACCAAACTTGTGGAACTTGGATGAAATTAGTTTGGTGTTATTGGGTCTGAACTAACAGCATTCTAGTTTCGAACTCCATATTTGTATGATGTTAATCAGTCAGACATTTTAGAGAGCATGCTCTTTTGGTTAACTTGATTAGTGCAAAAAAGCACATTAAACTTGAAACATATTTCAACCAACTTCTATAGTATTATGTCAATAACGATCTATATGGAAAAGCTAATATTTTACTCTTTTATGCAGTAACTAGACCAAAACAATAACTAAAATAATTAATTGTTAACTCGCAGTTGTCCTTTCCAATTGTCTCCTCAAGTCACGAGAATGTTGAAGCTAGCACATTTGGTTTATATTTGAATAATTCAAAATGCACATGACTGATTTATTGCTAATTTATTTTTGGCTCCAGGGAACAGCTGATGATGTGGTGGATTGTTCGCACGGAAAACAGCTGTGGGAGCTATGCAGAGAAAAATTTGAACCCTTATGGATAAAAGGTGGCAAGCACTGTGACCTGGAGCTCTTTCCGGAGTATATCAAGCACCTAAAGAAATTTGTAACCATTGTTGAAAAGCCTCGATCTGAAAGGCCTATCTGGCGTGTAAACACCAGTGACAGGGTAGAACCATCTAGAAGGAGCACTGACTGTTATGAACCACCTAGGAAGAGTACTGACCGCAAGCTCAAGCTGAGGAACAAGGAGCCCCCTAAGACTGAACATAGGTATAGTAGCGTGGATGGTTTTGACAAAATAAAGTTCTCGCTGGACCATTTTGAAAAGTCACGGCGGAGCGTGGACTGCATAGAGAGGCCAAGAAAAAATATGGATCAGATTGAAAGGGGGCGAAAGAGTGTTGATAGGTTGGATAGGATCTGGGCTGGGTGAGTAGAAAAAGGGTAAACAAGATAATAGAAAATGTTTTATTTCAACCCCCCCCCCCCCCCCTCTCTGTAAAATTTTACATAATTGGGTTTGTTTTTAGTGGTGTTGTGGAGATTCGAGTTTTTTTTTTGTTGTTGTTTGTATTAATTTATGCTTGGATGGCGATGTACTTTGTGTGGATGTTAACATCAAAATTGGGTTGCTGACATGGTAATTAAGAAAGGCAATATAACAAATGTTTAGTTGTTGAAGTCCAATTAAAGCCATTGTGTATGTGTCGCGGGGCTGATCCATCCTTTTTTTTTTATAATCTTTCTAATATGAAATTGACCTATCATAGTTTCTGTAACATGTGGGTCTGAAAAGATAAATTGGATCTTTTAAGTGATGGTGACATCGGCCTGGTACAAGATAATCTATGGCTTGATCAGGGAAAGTTTAATTTATGGGTTAATTGATTAGATCATCCACTGAGCATAGTTGTGGGACTTACGATTAGCTCTTTGCAAGATGGTGCTTAGTGGAATCTCTGATCGCTCCTGTCGCTCTCTGATATTTGTTTTGTTTTTCTCATTATTTATTGTTGAGAAATTGGTAGGACTCAAATTTATTAATACAATTGAAATATGTAGTGGGAGCCAAATCTATGATTCATGAAAATTTTAGCTATCTGAGAATGGAAACTGTTGAACTTCTTTTACTTCAGCGCTGTCCAAAGAATCATTTGCTGGCATTCAAATCGTTATACCAACAGTGCTTCTGTCCTTGGATCTGCTTCTATTACTTGTCTGTCTTCTCCGTTTTCTGATTGAGGCTGCTATCGATGTACTTCTTCACAGTTCTGTAAGGAGGATTTTTAAAGAACAAACTTACTTTGGAACTCAGCAAAGGCAAGACAAAAATAAATTGTTATGGAATTTCTAGATCTACGCAACCTGAGGGAGCCCACATTTGGGAGTTTGATGCCTCGGGGAACCTTTGCCAGATCATTAGTGTAGTTGAGTTGAGCAACAGAGAAAGAGACATCAGACAAATCTAAGCCAACACATTTGTACTGTTTGTTTCCAGTGTACCTCCCGTGGGTTAATGTTTTTTTTTTTTTAATTTTCATAATAGCATATTATGCCTATTTGGATTAAGATGATTCTCCATAAGTTTGTCCTCAAATGTGTAATGAATGTTTAAATTCTAATTTTCGGAACAAATTGTGGTATTTTGGTCCATTTACCTTTATATTGCTTAAAAAAAAGCAGTTCTTGAAATAGCAGAGGAACAAGTTGAAAGTTGCTGAGCTGAGTTCAATGTATGGCCAGGAACTTGGTTAAGGAACCAGCAAGGATATTGCAATTGCTTTCTTCAATTCTTAACATCTGGATTATTGGAGGATATTTTGTAAAATTTGAGAGAGGAAGGATAAGAAAGTGAATTTAATGTGGGGATATTTTGTTAGTCTTTTCAATTTCATGATACAAGTTTACATTGACAATTGAACAGTGATTGCCAAATTTAGGAATCAAACTGAGAAATTGTTTTGGAACTGATAGCCCATATATAGAAATCATGCGTGGGCTATCTTCTCAAGGTAGATTGGTATGAGGGCTCTAAATTTTGTGCTGATTTTCTTGTAGTATTATAATTGAATGAATTGAGACCAGTACCGCAGTGTTGGACTAAATAGCCTTCTGCGGCCTTCTTTTAAGAGCTTGTTTGGATACAAAAGAAAGTCATTGTTTTAAAATGCAGCCGTATGATTATCGTATATGAGGTTTGTTTATGTTTTATATACAATATAATATTATATGTATAAGAATATATATCCATATATTTAATATTATATGATATTTTTTTAATTTTTTATCATATTGAATCTATAAAATTAATTTGTTTCATTAAAAAAATTAAAATTATATTAATATCTTATCATCTATTTTTTATTATATATTAAATTTCTTTTAAAAAATAAATTATTTGTTCAAATATTTTTTTAATTTTTTTAGAATACATGTCCGCATATTGAATGACAAATACACCCATATAGAATATGTGCTATGCAATGATCAACCTCATATATATTAAAATTTATATTTTAAAACTCAAAGGAAACAATTTTGAACGAAAATAATAATAATATTTAGAAGTTGATAAACGTATCTGTAGGATTTTGTAAAAAAAAAATATTGTCCAAAAAACAATGCCTGTTCGCCAAAATATATTGATAGAAGTATGGTTTGTATTTGTATATACTATTAGGCTAAGAAAAAACTAAACGTTACAAAGAAAACAGAATATCCTAAAAGAAAGAAAATAAATTTTCATGTAGACATTCCGAAATGTTGTTACTAGTTAGGATCTACTTCCGTATAAACGAAATGTGGAAATGGAAAAATTGATTCTTTATAGGTATTAATTTAAGTCGAGTTCGTGTCAACAAGGGTCACAATTATTAATTTGATTCGATCCAACGTGATCCGAAAATAAATGAGTTAAGTATGGGTTTAATTTTTTTGATCCGAATCAAATCGGGTCGAGATCGCATCAACCCGATCTGATCCGATTAATTATGTTTTTTACGTAATTTTGTGATTTAATACTAATTAAAGGTTATATTTATATATTAAATATATATTAATTAAGATCAATTATAAATTAACTTATATTTAATTGCTTAAAATAATATAAAAATATTTAATAAATATTTAATAATTTTACACGGATCGGGTCGACCAGTAATCCGATCGGGTCAGGTATGGATCAAGATTTTTTAATTCAGATGTAATCGGGTCATATTCAGATCGGATAAAAAAATAATAATGACTCAATCTGAATGTTTGAAACCTCAACTTATGTTCCACTGACGCCCTAATGCATCATAAGTTGTGGTCCCAAACTTAGATAAAAAAAAAAGAAAAAAATATAAAGTGCAAACATCTGTATTTATTTTAAAACTAAAAATATTACGAATTTCTGAACTAATTAGTAGGGAAAAGTCGTTTTTTGATCTTTAAACTCTCTTGAAATTTCTAAACTTTTATTGCATTAAAGAAAACTTTAAACATTTTTTAAAAGAATTAAATTTTGATCTTCAACTTTTAAAAAAAAACTAATTTGATTCTTCAACTTTAAAAACATCAAATAAGTATTTGAACTTTTGAAAAAAAATGAAAAAAATATAAGTTTTTGTCGCTGAACTCTAATCAAATCGGTTCCTAAACTTTTATCTACGCCTTAGACTAAGCTTTTATCTATGCCTATAAATTATCATGTTCAAACTTTTATCTAGCCCTATAAATCATCATGTTCAGGTGGGATACGGTCAACCAATCAGATCGGACCAAGAAGTGACGCCTCTAAGAACAATTGATAATTTATGGATCAAATAAGTTATTTTGCAAAAGTTTAAGAAATAAATTAGTTCTTTTTTAAATTGATACCGTGGCTCTTTTCTTTTCCTTGTTCTCTCAACATGTCATTCGACTATTCCGGTTTGTAACTTTGTATATTTCGTTTTTAGTAAGAAACTTAACCTTGGCAATGCCCTGCAAGTCTCCTTCACCGTCTCTCTCTTTCTAGTGCTTTATTTCCATTGGATGATTTCTTTTTTTTTTTTATTGTTCGAGTGGTGAAGTCGCCGTCTAGCTTCCCTTCAACGATCTACCAAAAGCAAAAGCTGGAAGCATTTGAATTGGAAGAAGGGCAGAGAAAAGGAGAACTAAGCTCAATTCCAAGATGTAAGGACACCGGGCTGAAATCGAACAGCTATATTATCTTTCTCCGATTAGGTCGAGTAGTTTCTCTCACGATTGCGCTTTTGATCTTGTTGTTTCGTTAGGACTTTCGATGAGACAGAGAAGGGCAAGTTAGCAATTAAGCGCGCGCTTAGAGATCTACGGAAGCGACATTTGGTTGAAGAAGGCGCTCATGCACCAGCAATTCATTCTCTTTCAAAGCCTTTCGCTACACAGGTAGAATCTCTCTCGCGCATTTTATCGAGCATGTTGGTTGGAAGCATAGAATGCGCATACTGGGGCTATTCTTTGCTTGAGTTTCTGATGGATTGTCAATTTAATTGATCAATTTCATGTATTTTAGTCCTTCCAATGGAAAGAAAAAGCAGAGAAATTGGAGTTGGAATTGCAACAGTACTACAAGGCCCAATCAAGGCTGTCGGAGCAGTTAGTGCTAGAAGTAGCTGAGTGTAGAAATTCAAAATCTCTTCTTCAGGAAAAGGAAGCTCTGATTACAGAACTCCAGAATAACTTTTACCAAACAAGGTTTGTTTTCTGATGAATAACTTGTCATTATGTTGGGAAGATGTGTTTTTAATTTGATGTATAAAAATCATAGTGAAGAGAACACACAACTTAAAGAGGACCTACAGGAGAAAACAAAAGCAGTCGATCTTTTAATTGCTGAAAACCAGTCATTAAAGTCACAATTAGATGATGCTCTGGAAAAATTGAGAGCTGCTGAAGCTGAGAATAAGAATTTGATCGATCGATGGATGCTGGAGAAGATGAAAGATGCTGAAAAGCTTAATGAGGTACTTCTTTTTGGATAAGTATAATTGTGTTGTCTCTTTATTATTAGCATCATTGTTATGTATTATTTTTTTTAGTGCTCCTGCAAATATCAACTTATTTCATACACAGTAAAAGTTGCGCAAGATTCACCATTTTTCATGTGTATGATATGCACACACACACACACACACATCACTCTGCAACTATCAGATTTCTAAATAATAAATTACTCTTGAATGTTGATATCTGTCAAAATTGTCAATTTACTTTTTTTTTGAATGAATCCTCATGCTCCAATTGTGAGTCTATACTGCCAATTGTTGTGCCATTATTATTCCTTAACTTATTTTATAACCGAAATTTAGTTTTTTCCCTCATCTGATGCAAACTGTCTTTTCTTATCAGACAGATCATAGGAAATAATATCATTAGTGTCATGACTTGTAAATTCCATCTGTTGTTATAATCAGACCTTTCATTGCCACAAAGCGGGTGCCACCGAGAAACCAATAATGTAATTTGCACCAGTCCCAGCGGAAACCATATTAATTCCTTTATTAATTCTAAGTGAGCAGATGAACCTGCTTCGAGCAATATACATCCCTACTCGCTTGCACATTTACCATCACACACTGTCTTTGACTGCATAAACGGGAAGTGTACATTAAATACTGTACACTATACCAGTACACTGAATGAAATTGGTTTTAGTGACTTGGCCAGTATCCGATTAGTAAATATTCCGCACCTTACCATGAATGTACAGCATCATAGATCCATACCACTATGATCACTTTGACTGTAAATTCTTGATCAAATTTGCAAACCATGTTTGTTTAAATAATTTGTCTGCTGAAAATGTCAATAAATTACTAATGTAACAGTTTCAATGAAATTGGCAGCAATACCAAAGATCACTCCTGTTAGAAAAATTCTATCAATTCACATATCAGCTTTTATCAAGCTAATTTATTTTATGATAATATATACTTGGACAGGCTAATGCAATGTATGAAGAAATGCTTTTGAAACTACGTGCTGCTGGCATTGGTGGCATCCAACAAATTGCACACAAGCAAGCCGACGGCATGATGCGCCGCGCTGAAGCTGGTTACCTGGATTTCAATGACTCACCTCTCCCTTCCATATGCAAAGTTACCATCCAGGCCCACCAAGGTGGGTGCGGGTCCCTTGCCTTCCAACACAATTCAGATCGTGTGATAAGTGGTGGTCAGGACCGTACTGTCAAGATCTGGGACCCACATACTGGTGCTTTGATTTCCCCTCTCCAGGGTTCAGTTGGGTCGGTGCTTGACTTGGCTGTGACAAATGAGAATAGATCAGTGGTCGCAGCTTGCAGTTCAAACAATTTATGTGTATGGGAAGCAAATGGGGGTAGGTTGAGGCATACTTTAACAGGTCATGTCAACAAGGTTTGTTCTGTGGATGCGAGCCGAGTGGCGGCATTCACTGTGGCAAGTGCTTCTCTGGACCATACAATAAAACTTTGGGATCTGAACACAGGTTATTGTGTTCATACTATTATGTCGTCAAGTAATTGCAACTCCCTGGCATTTGTGGATAGAGATACAGTGTGTTCTGGTCATGTGGATGGGAATCTCAGGCTCTGGGATATTCGTAAAGGCAAGTGCTCAAGTCAGGTGGCGGCCCACCCACAGGTACAGTCCTGCTATGGAACAACTTCTTGTATCGTAATAAAACATCATTAGCATCATATGTGCCCCTCATAAGCATGGTGACTGTGATTTATCCTCTTCTACTATCTTCAAAAATACCAAGGTTATCCTTTTTTTGTTCCTTGTGTGCGTGCAATTACATAATATGGCAGGGAGGGATGGTATTGACCGTGGATAGGGCAATGAGGGCAGGGCATCAAAGATGTTTAATGTATTGTTGTCGTCTTTGCATGAGGGAAAATGTTTTTGTTTGGTTGGAAGCTTAATAGGAGGTTACTCATTTAACCTCTTAAAGCTTATATTTTGTTAATCTCCAAATTGGAGTATAACAGAGGTTAACAAGATGATCCAAATAAGAGAATACAAATATAGATGTTATTCCACCATCCGTTTAGTGCGCATGCAATTGCACTTTTTTTTTTGTAATGTAATTTGCTGTTGTTTAACATTCCACTCAAATGTGTACTGTACATACAATCTGATGAGAAGTTTCTTGATTCAGGTCACATCTGTTTGTGTATCAAGAAGTGGCAACTTCATTTTGACTAGTGGAAAGGATAATGTACACAACCTGTTTGACATAAGGACACTAGAGGTGTGCGGTACTTTCCGTGCCAGCGGGAATCAGATTGTCACAGGGTGGGGCCGACCCTGCATCAGCCCGGATGGGAACTCCATCGCTTCTGGGTCATCAGATGGGAATATTCACATCTGGTCAAGGGTCAGAGATGGGGCAGTTACTGTTTTAGAAGGGCATTCTTCTGCTGTGCTATCATGTGCATGGAGCGAGCGTGGAATTCCTTTAGCATCTGCTGATAGAAATGGGAATGTTTACATTTGGACTTGATGAAAGAACATTTTTAATCTTTTTTTGGCTTCTTTAGAGTTTTGTTTGGTTCTTACAGGTGACAGTATGTATGTAGTATGTACAGGTATATGTTTTGTGGAAATTCTTTTGATTCGTTCTCTCTGGTTTTTCACTTTAAAGCTGGTCTTGAAAGGGGTTGACGAGAACACAGTAATAATTTCATCTATAGGACTGTAACTACAGGGATTTTCGATCATTCAGGGGCTTGTGTGCTGTATTGGGTTAATTTTGATTCATAACCACCCACGTATTTTTGATTCAACAAAACCAGAATTTCATGCTGAAATCTAATTGGGCTTTTTTGTTTTTTTTTTGGATTTTATCCATAGCCATGAGCATGACCGAAGAGATTTCTGTCTACTCTTCAGCTCGGGCCAATAGCAGGCTCCAGGCATTATCTTATAATGTAGCTTTTTTACTTTTCTATCCTTTTTGATAAGAAATGTATCTGCTTTCAGCCCTTAACCGTTTCTCCGTTCTTGAGTGTTCAAAATCTTTCCCTTCTCTGAACTCTTACATGAGGTTCATTCTTTGGAGCTTCATTATTTGAAAAAGAGGGAAGCGGTTAGAGAAAGATCATCCTGCTTTTGTCAGCTATTTGTCTCAACAGTATGGAGGACGTTCATTTATAACATCAATTTAGTACCAAGGACTAACAAACTAATCTTTTTTAATCTTAATTCGTAGGCTATTGGCTGTAATAATGCTTTTCACTTCTTTTTTCCCATGATCTTCTTCGCATCTAGTAAACTCTTTTTCTTATTTTAATTAGAGTGGGGATCCCATTGACAATAAGTTATTTTGACAACCTTAATAATGAACCTCTAAATAAATATAAAAAAAAATCTTAAAAATGAATTTTTTTATAAATGTATTCTTCTACCTTTAGATTGGTGGTCATTCAAATTTCATACAATTTCATTATCGTTTGATAGTCCATCAAAGACCATTAAATTTGAACCATTACAAATTCCATGAAAATTTAATAGTCTTTGATGAACTATCAAACGATAATAAAAATACATAAAATTTGAATGACCATCAATCTAAAAGTAGAAGAACATATTTATAAAAATTTATATTTTTAAGTTTTTTTTAAAATTTATTTAGAGGTTCATTGTCAAAATTGTTAAAATAACCCATTGTCAATCGATCCCTTCTCTTTTAATTAATGATATCTCATAGTAGGTTCATCGCCTACTATAAAAAAAAAATCTTCATTGGCAGTACAAGTAGTGTATCTAATAGACAAGCAACAGTAGCAGACTCACCGATCAAGAGATAATGAAGTTAGTTAGAATGAGAATTAGTTATTCTGTTAAGGAGTTAGTTAGCAATGTAATTAGTGGTTACATGAGCTGTACAAGAGGTTAACACTCTCTATATATAGAAGGCAAAACTGTACATGAAAATCAATCAAGATTAATGAAATTCAAGATTCAATAAAATCTTCATCTCTCTATCTAATGCTTTCATGGTATCAGAGCCAAAAATAGCTAATCCCGATCCAATCCTCAATTCCAATTCAACTCTAATCCCTCCCTCTAATCCCAATTCAACTCTGTCGACTATTACCTCTATCGATCCAATTGTTATTTTAAATCTCCCGATCTCCACAAAATTGAGTCGCAACAATTTTCTTGCATGGAAGTCACAGATAGTACCTGCCTTACACGGCCATGGTCTTTACCATTTTCTTGAAGAACCGTCTACTCCTGCAATCATCTCCGTTGATGGACAGAGTCAAGTCAATCCCAGCCACTCGCTCTGGCTCCGCCAAGATCAGCTCATCGTGAGCTGGCTCCGTTCGTCTCTGTCAGAATCGATCTTAGCTCAAGTCGTGTCATGTAACACCTCTTCGGGACTCTGGCAGATGCTTCAACAAACCTTTTCCGCCACCTCTCGCGCCAGGTTGTCAGAACTCAAACGATCTTTTCAGACCACAACGAAAGGAGGCTTGAATTGCTCCGATTACTGTCAGAAGATGCGTGCAATAGCCGATGAACTCGCTTTTATTGGCGCACCAGTAAGCGATGATGATCTTGTATTTCAGATTCTTGGTGGACTCGGCATCGATTTCAACAGCTTTGTTGTGGCGGCCAACACCAAAGACAGCCTCACCTTCTCCGATCTCCAAGCTATGCTTCTCTCGCATGAGAATTTGCTTCAATCTCAAAATGGTGGCAATGGCGGTAGCTCTCTTCCCTCTTTACAAAACTCTGCAACTTTCTTCACCAATCCTAACTCGGGTAAGGGTTTTCACTCGAAACCCGGTAAGGGATATAACCCATGCCCACGGGGTTACAATCAACATCGACCTCCTCTTTTACAGGCCCCTTTCCCTAAATCGACTTATGGTGGTTCCAGCCCAGTTACAATCCTCGGCCCAATTACAATCGGGCTTCTACACCAGAGCAGGGGTTTAATTTGGACCGTGATACAGTATGCCAGATTTGTTCTAAAAGAGGCCATACTGCCAAAATATGCTGGTATAGAACTAATTTTCAGAAATTTCCAGATCAGGCTCAGTCAGCTTTCCAAGCACATTTAGTGCAACCCGTGACCTCCACATTTGAAGCAAACACGGCTCAAACTAACAACCATTCTACGGGACCCGAATGGTACCTTGACTCCGGGGCAACTCACCATGTCACCAATGATCTAAACAACCTTTCGAACTTCTTGCCATATGAAGGTTTTGATTCTCTCCACATTGGAAATGGTAATGGTATGAAGATTAGTCACATTGGATCTTCTCATTTAACTTTTGCCAATTACAATTTTGTACTAAGAGATGTTCTATTTGTACCTCATTTCTCCAAAAATCTTGTAAGCCTATCAAAGCTTTTGCATGACAACTCAATTCTCATTGAATTTTCTTCTCTTTTTTGTGTCATAAAGGACCGCCTCACCTTGAAAGTTCTTCTTCAAGTCAAGCTTCTTAATGGCCTCTACATTCTACCACTTGAAAAAGCCATTTCTCCTCATGTCTTCTTTGGTGAACGTGTATCGGCCGATTTGTGGCATGCTCGCCTTGCCCACCCTTCTTCAATAACTACACAAAAGATTTTACTTTCCCATAGTTTACCTTGTTCAAATAATAAAATGTCTCTTTGTCATGATTGTATTTTGGCAAAAGCTCAATGTTTACCTTTTTCTTCTAGTTCTTCTACTACTAGTCTTCCTCTTGAAATTGTACATTCGGATGTGTGGGGTCCCGCACCGTTAATGTCAAATAACGGTTTTCGTTATTATATTGTGTTCATTGATGATTTTTCTCACTACACTTGGATTTATTTTTTGCGCTCCAAAGATAAAGTTGTACATGTGTTCTCTTCATTCAAAAGCCAAGTCGAAAACTTGCTTCAACAAACCATCAAGATTCTTAGAACGGATGGTGGCACGGAATACAAACCAATTACTCGTTCTTTTCCTTCAATTATTCATCAAACCTCTTGCCCATATACTCCACAACAAAATGGAGTTTCCGAGCGCAAACATCGCCACATAATTGAACTTTCCCTTGCAACTATGGCTCATGCTTCAATTCCCGAATGCTATTGGGATGATATTTTCGCAAGTGTTGTGTACTTGATAAATCGACAACCTTCTACAAATATAAATTCATCTCCCTTTTTTACCCTCTTCAATAAAGTACCCGACTATTCTTCTTTACGGGTTTTAGGGTGTTTGTGTTTTCCTTACACACGTCCCTACAATGATCACAAGCTTCAAGCTCGTTCCAAGCCTTGTATTTTTCTTGGTTACCCCATTTCTCAAAAAGGATACAAATATTTACACCTTGATTCTCACAAAATTTTTGTGTCTAGGCATGTTGTTTTTGATGAAATACAATTTTCTTTCAAGATGAACAAAGTTGGAGTCTTTCCAGCACCTGATTCACTACCAATGCCATCAACTTGGCTCCCACTGTTGCAACTACCTGTTGGTGCTACTGGACAACCACTCCATGGTCACACTCGAATGGCCACAGAAGCTCTTCCCCACCCATTCACTACGCAGCAGGTCTCTAACCCGTCCATCACAGTCCTCAATCCATCCAACAGCTCTAGTCCCAGTTCGGGTCCTTCCAAACCTGCAGCGGATCCGGTGAATATTTCGGTGCCTTCTCTGAATGGCCCTCACCCCAGTTCGGGTCAGCCCAGCAGTGTATCGAATCCGACACCTCTTCTCACCTACTCCCGCAGATCTAAGGCAATCACGGGTACTTCTACTCCTGCAGCGGATCCGAAGCCAGTTCAAAATTTTTCCAAGTGCGCCAACACTCTGTTTTCTAACAGAGAACAGCCTGATTTCTCCCCAAATCCACCTGCTTCTTCTCTGCCTGACCATACCACTTCTACCCATCCCATGATCACCAGGAGTCGTCATAACACCTTGCCTCCTGATCGTATTGCTTTATTGGCCGAAACCTACATTAATACTGAGCCTAAGAACTTCAACCAAGCAAAAGGTCATTCTCACTGGGTCGACGCCATGAACAAAGAGTACAATGCTCTCGTCACAAATCACACATGGGTGTTAGTTCCATCGTCCCCCGCTCAAAATGTAGTTGGTTGCAAATGAGTTTTTAAAATTAAAAGGCGTGCGGATGGTTCCCTCGAGAGATATAAAGCTCGTCTCGTGGCCAAAGGATTTCATCAAGAGGAGGGGATTGATTATTTCGAAACCTTTAGTCCCGTAGTTCGTCCAACCACAATCCGGGTTGTGCTCACTGTTGCTCTCACCCACGGTTGGACAATTCGTCAACTTGATGTACAAAATGCATTTTTACATGGTGATCTTCAAGAAACCGTGTACATACAACAACCGTCGGGCTTCATTGACCCTCTCAAACCGGATCACGTTTGTCTTCTTTCCAAGGCCATTTATGGCTTAAAACAGAGCCCTCGTGCATGGTTTCATGCCTTAAGCACGGAACTTCTCAATCAAGGTTTTCAAGCTTCCCGTTATGACCCTTCGCTCTTTATCTACTCTACACGTGGAGAGACCCTTATTGCTCTCATTTACGTGGATGACATCATCGTTACGGGGACCAACCTTCACATCATTCACACACTAATTCGGTCACTTCAACAAAATTTTGCGCTTAAAGACCTCGGACCCCTTCACTTTTTCTTAGGAATTGAGGTCAAACCGACCAAAGATGGCCTTCATCTCTCTCAATCCAAGTACATCAAGGATGTTCTCACTCGCGCAAAAATGCACAATTCGAATCCTTACCCTTCTCCTATGGTACCAAAATCTTCTCTATCTCGGTTTGATGGGGATCCCTTCGACGATCCTCACCTCTACAGGTCTATTGTAGGTGCCCTTCAATATGCAACTCTCACGCGTCCCGACGTTGCCTTTGCGGTAAATAAAGTATCACAATTCATGCATTCTCCCACCACAATTCATTGGGCAGCGGTTAAACGCATTCTTCGCTACCTCAAGGGTTCAATCTCTCATGGCATTTTGCTCCAACCGGCTCCCAACTTCTCGCTCAATGCCTATAGCGATGCGGATTGGGCGGGTTCACTCGATGACCGCAAATCTACCTCTGGCTTTTGCATTTATTTGGGGCCAAACATCATATCTTGGGGTTCAAAAAAATAACCCACTGTTGCTCGCTCCAGCACTGAATCCGAGTACAAAGCTCTAGCTATCACAAGCTCGGAATTGATTTGGCTACAGTACCTCTTAGCCGAACTCAAGGTGTCTATTACTTCTCCTCCGGTTCTTTGGTGTGATAACATAGGTGCCACCTTTCTAGCCTCGAATCCGATGTTTCATGCACGTACTAAGCACGTGGAAATTGATTATCACTTTGTGCGAGAACGTGTTGCTAACAAGACGTTACAGATTCGTTTTCTCACCTCTAAAGACCAACTTGCGGATATTTTCACCAAGCCGCTTGCTTCACCTCGATTCATTCATCTCACTTCTAAACTCACGGTTTGTGCATCGGCTTGCGGGGGCTAATAGACAAGCAACGTAGCAGACTCACCAGTCAAGAGATAAATGAAGTTAGTTAGAATGAGAATTAGTTATTATGTTAAGGAGTTAGTTAGCAATGTAATTAGTTGTTGTACCAGTTGGTTCATAATGGTCTCTCTGAGCACTTTCTCTTTTTTTTTTTCCTTCCAAATTTTCTGGTTACATTATCAGTCTAGAAATAAATATATATGAAATATGGCTTTGAGCAGCTATACATTATCAGTCAATTAACCATCTGGTTCAGCTTATACTGGATACCCTCAGTTTGGAAGGGTTCAAAGAACATGAACCCTTCTGCATTTGCTTGTGCATCCACTAGCTGATCAAAACAATAATGCACAACCATCTATCTTACATATCCAATTCTCTAGAGTTTGTTCTTAACAAGAAACACCAATGAGAGTATCCCGAGAACAAACACTATATAATAAGCACAAATACAATTACTTCATTCCACAATTGAACCTAAAAGTTATAATAATACTTTCACATGCATAAGGTTGTCTTTCTTGTTCTTTCTCTCTTTGCACTAGCAGCTGCTACTGCAAAGGCAACTCCCTTTACTGAGAAAGACCTAGCAACAGATGAAAGCCTGCGCAACTTGTATGATAGGTGACGTGGCAATAATACCATACCACGTGATCCCCTCGAGATAGAGAGGCGGTTCACTGTGTTCAAAGAGAATGTTATGTACATTCATGAGGCAAACAAGAGGGACAGACCTTATAAATTGGCACTGAATAAATTTGCTGACACAACTAGAGAAGAATTCAAAAGGACTTATGCCGGGGTCAAGGTTATTTACTGTAAGGTGAGGCAAGAGAGATTAAAGAAAAGTTATGGGTTGGAGGCAAGAGAGATTAAAGGCGATGCACCAAGGACTTTGCCGGCTTCTGTTGATTGGAGGCAGAAGGGTGCATTGACAGCAGTCAAGAACCAAGGCCAATGCAGTAAGCAAAGACAATCTTTTCATCAAATTTGTTTTTTCAATGAATTTTAGATTTGAATGTATATCAACCCAACACAATTTGAACTAACAGTACATTGAGGTAAACTAACAATAAATCAAAGGAAACTACAAGAACATTTTTGTACTATATTTTGGTGCTTAATAGTAAATGCAGATGCAGTAGGGGTTGCAAACCGGACGGTAGACAACTGGGTTTTGGAAATTTGTACAGACAGTTTTCAGCATGTACAGTAAGTCTAATTGTCAAATCTGAAAGTTCTAACAATTTATATCTTCTTCTCCAATATTAATATAATATTGTTATTTTTCTGTATTTGAAGGGAGTTGCTGGGCATTCTCTACAGTGTGTGCAGTTGAGGGCATAAACCAGATCAGAACAGGTAACCTCGTCTCTTTGTCAGAGCAAGAGCTCATGGATTGTGAAAGTGAAAACCATGGCTGTGAAGGAGGTCTTATGGACTATGCCTTTCAATTTATCCAGAAGAATGGTGGTATTACAAGTGGTATTACAACCGAGTTGAACTACCTGTACACTGCAAAACAATCTTTGCAATGGAGCAAGGTGTGTCATTTTTTATGCAACAGAGAGTATGTGCACTTTAAAATGAACAAAGAGAACAGATAGCAGTTCATACACCGGAAAATATAAAATGGAAACGAAATGCCAGCTCAATGGGATTAATTGATGTTCTGTTATTTGTTTCCATGTTAGTCTAGCTACATTATTTTTGTAAAAAGGGCATGTTTGAAGTTATGAACCAATTAACCTTCCTTGGTCAAAATGCTAACATGTATTTGATGCTCTTTTCCATGGTTGTGCAGGCAATCTTTAGTGACGTCGCTATTGATGGGTGAATAATAGTCTGCCACAATATATGTTTATTTTGATGCTTGTTTTCTTAGATGCATTTCTTTATCATATTAATATTATGATATGATGTTAAAAAAAATTGTCAACTTATTTGAAAATTTTATGGATTTGGGCATACCATGAGTTATTTAAGCAGTTCATGGGACTGCTTTTGTAGCATTCCACGTTTAACAAGAAACCTGCGTCTGAAATTTAATTGAATAATAGCAAAGACTATTAGAAAAAAAAGCTTCAAGGTAATTTCAGAGCCTCCATGATTGCTTTATCTACTGGTGCATCTTGTAATTTTTTCCCTGCTTTTCCTTCACATGTTTGAATGCTTCTCCAAACATCCACAAATTAATTTTCTGGGCAAAAAGCTGGAAAATTTTCAGCTCTATTGATCCACTTTGAACTCTCATGTTAAACGGATTTAAACTATGTTTGATCATATATTTGTAAATGGATTTAAACTACGTTTGACCATATATTAAATGATTCAAATTATGTTGCATATGTTGCATTGAACAAATACAAATTTACAGCAACAAAATGCATTAGTAAAAGAAATAATAATAAAAGAAGGGAACTCTCAGTGTTCCGACCTTTCATCTGTTTAACCATTTCTCAGTGGCCAACTTTCTATAACAGAATCATTCACCGTTTCACATTTAGTAAAAGAAATAATAATAATAAAAGAGCATTCCAGTGGTACAACAATTGGTATATTTCACCTGTGATGGATGGGTTTTCGTTTCTTCACCCGTGAATAATCCATGTTCCACCACCATGTCACCTCCTTTTCTTCATAATTCCATCTCCTTAATGGCACTTGATTTTCAGGCAACCTCGCAGAAACTAAAAATACTGTTAAATCATTTGGTAAATATTTCAAAACAAAAATTATTCAGCATAATTTTGGCCGAAAGAACAAATTAAACCTCTCTCTCTACCTGCTCCAGGCTGAGTGAACAAAGATGCTCCTAGGATAAACGCCACACACACTATGCATACAACAATATTCTTCATGTTATGTTGTAATCATTTCTCTTCTCTTCTTTCCTTATACATTTTTTAACACTTTTCTACAATCTTTGTATATATATAGAGTTAGGAACTCAAAAGGTTTTGAAAGTTTGTCCCTATAGTTAGCTAGTGATGACCTAGTAAATGCAGGACTTTTTGTTCGGCGTATTAGCATTTGGTGAAGAATTTTTGTTTGCTACTTTCTGAACTAGCTAAATAATATAATAGTTGTAGCATTGATATTTGAAACTTGTTTGTGGGTTAATTATTATATAGATACACTACCTCGATTCTGTATTATCTCATGTGAGCTCCACTTAACCGTGCAAGCACATGCAATTAATAAATATTAAAGGCCTATTAAGGCGTGGTTAGCATACATCGCATCAGTATATAGTACCACGATCAAGCTAGAGGCTAGTGAGTGTGTGTTAATAGACTTCATAATTAGACAACATTCTTGAATTTAATTAAATATTAGGTAAAGAAAGTTCATATATTAGGTAAAAATTCGTTAGATTATCTATACGTCTGGCCTTGGTTAATTGCTTGAACTTGCTAACGAATTGATAGTGGGCTCAAGGAATGAAAACGGGCTCTACTAAAACGGGTCGAATTTGAAAATGGTTTATCCGCGGCCAATCTAAACCGAATTGTAAATTAATCTGCAAGGTTACGACTTATGGGTCCAAATTTAGGTTGTTAATTAATACATGCAAGCACGGCTAAAAATTATAATATATAACCCTGCAGTTTTTTCTATGTCTTCGATTGTAGAAACATGATGCAAGATGATGTGCTTAGCATGAAGAAAGTTGCCATCTAAGTATAATACTTCTTCTTTTTTTTTAAAAAAAAACACATTAAATTATTTATCTTTTATTTAACATGATCAAATTATTTTAACTTAAGAACACATTTTTTTGACGGATATGTTTGTCTTAATAAAAATTTATTCGTACGTAATGAATATTTTCTGGCTTTTATAGCTATTTTCAATTGCCCTTCTCTTAAATTACCTGTTTAGTATATTAGTATACCTACTTTTGGTAAAACTCAGGTTTCACTTTTTATATTGTAAAGAATATTAGTATTCAATACATTTCCGCATTATTTTTATTTTATTCTTAAATAATATTATTAGTATTTTTAAATGGTTTAATTACAACTATATATCTCACCAGCTTTTACAATTCAAATTAATTGCTTACATCTGAGAGTGAGAATTTGCTTAAAATTTGTACTATTTTTTAACCTGTTCTATTAATGTGAGGAGAAAAAAGATTATCAATGAAAATTATAAATCATTTCCATTTTCTGATACACAAAATTCATAAAGCCATTCTTTATTAGAAAGACTCGATGGTATACAATATCAACTGTTAGACTTGAATCAAAGGCGCACAAAATGACGTAATTTCTACATAATTTATGATGAACAATCAAGGTTTGTAATTTTATAAACATAAAAACATACAAACAGAGCGAATGTAAAATCGTCATCACAGCTTCTAATGAATTTCTGTTGTTAATTTTTTCAACCGAATCGAATGATGCTAATTAGTTTCAAGAATTTTTCGATTAAAACATATTACTTTGTAGCAAGCTATACTAGTTGAACAGCAAAAAAATTCGAGAAAGAAAGAAAAAAAAATGAGTTCCGCTAATGTACTAATGTTAGTGTATGTAATACTATGCCAATTGATTAAATTTTGATTTTATATTGTCGAATATTAATCTAAATAGTTCAATATTTTTTTCGTATCAAGATCTTATAGAATACCAAAATTTTTTTTTTACTATTTGTTTGGATATTTACAAAATGACCTTCATTCTTATATGCAAACATTTTTATTTATTCATTATTTTTGAGCAAATAAAACCATCTTTAAAGAACCCAAAGATAGTAAAAAAAAAAAATAAAATTTGACATTCTATGAAATTATGATGAAGAACAATTGGAGCTTATATAAATATTTTGTACATAATAAATCAAAATCCGATCCATTAACTTGTAAATATTTCTCGCCAGTCATTTTTTAATGTGAAATTGTTAATACGTTAGCACCAAGCCACCAACTCAGAAAAAAAAACTTGTTGAAATTAAAACACTAATTATTGAACGGTGCAAAATGTTTCCTATCGTCTGTGCAAAGATGATCGGACAGCTGAAACTTTCTCGCCAGTCATCTTGTTGATAGCCACGTGTTATTTCCACTGTTACACAGCACGCACAAGCTGCACATACAGACACCACCACGTGCCTCAGAATCTCAGTTCTCAGATAATGAGATCAAATAAGAATCTTTTATCAAAAAAAAAAGAAAAAGATTAAATAAGAATCTCAAGAGAAAGCAACAGTTACAGCTAACACCACCTGTGAACCTCATTTTACTGCGCTCAAGTTTCATCTTCCAAAGATAAGAATTTAAGTTTCCTTCTAACTTGGTGCATCACAATTCCCTCCTCTGTAATTGAAGAGATCAACTTAGGTGTATCAAGTGTCAATCAGATTTGGACACCAACATGGCAATGTCAGCCAATCATCCTGTCTGAATAAACAGAATTAATTTTGTTGTAGATTAAAAACGAAGATTATTTTTTCACAACGATTAAAACTCTCCACCAGAAACTGGAGTAACTGGGTAAGCCAGAACAATGCATTATCCTGCCTAATTACAAAATATAGTTTATATTAAGTAGTCATGCATCACAGTTTCAGTTCTGCATTTTCATTGTTCTCTTTATTTAGGCTGTTCTTTCATATTGCCTGTTTTAAACGAGAACTGCTTAAGAACCTTTGCTGTTCCTAAATTAGGCTCATCGGACCCTGATATATACTTCGATTAAATGAAGCCACTCTAGGGAACCCTTCCAGTTCTGTTTTAAATCTGTAAAAAAATGACACATTCCCATCTATATGATTGTGGGCTATAGACAAATTACACAATCACCACTTCAACAAGCAGCTTTAACACTAATAAATAGGAGGTGAAAGGGATTTAACTACTCTACAAATTGACTCTCATCAGTCGGACCAAATATATTAGGAATTCCATCCCAAATCCTTTTTTCTCTAGTTTCCCAATATCCACCAAGGTATCTGTAGCAATCATCCTCTCCATCTTTTCTGAACCATCTTGGTTGCCATCCTCTCTCCTGCAATTTCCTTGCCTGAAATTAAAAACAAATTGTAGATAATCGGTTACGACCCTCTCATGTTCTGGGGCATCAAGGAAGAAGTATTTTGGATCAGACACTTGGAAGAAAAAGTTAATCTAACTGATTTGTCTACCAAGTGATATTTTGTTAAATTCCTCAAAATGGCTAGGTAAGGACAACATATATTGTTGACTTAACTAGTTTCACAAGAGAGCCCAATATTTGATTGATTTGTTTGCTTAGTTCGTGTTTTAGAGTATGGGTGCTACCTTGATGTTTTGCAGGGAGCAAATTGCATAATTGTATCAATGTGTTTTCATATAAATATACAATAATTTTTGTCCTTATCTCACAGTTTGAAAAATATCAATCGCATCAAAGATCATAGTCCATCTTTTCTGAGTTTTCCAGATAACCTTTGGCAGCAAGGCTACAGAAAATATTAGAAGTGTTCTCTGCAATTTCTTCACCTCTTACTAGGAAGAATAATACCTGTCTTTGCAGATGTTCCAGTCTAAGCTTCTCAGCATTAGCCATCTCATACTCTCCGTTCTCCAAAAACCTCTGATCAGGCCTCAACCGGGAATCAGTTGGAGGTAGCATCTCATGCAAGCTAGGTGTAAGCTCATTTAATGATATGGCAAAGGGAGTGAGGTTGTATCTTGTTTGGTCTACAGAGCTTTCCCTTTCCCATAGAAGCACTGCTTCTGACATGGGGTCATAACCCTTTGGTTTTGTGCTTGGGTCGCCTACTACATAGTATATGGCCTCATCCCACTTGCCAATCAGCATTGCTACCTTTTCCCCTGTTATGTTGTCTTGAACAAACCCATGTACCTAAATTGTACAGATACAGTAATAAAGTTATTATTTTAGCTTGGTGTAGTTACTTGGAGATATAAAATATATTAAATAAGAATATAAAGTTTCATTGATGGTGCTGTGCAAAAAACTTGGATGTTTCTTGGAAAATAATGAAGAAAAATGAAATTTGAATTGAAGGTATGGGTAGAGAATAGTGAACAGAGATGGCAATCAATGATAGCTCCTCATGTGGTTTCCTACCCGAGATGGCAATCATGAGAGCGTTGTAAATTATTTCCAATCAAAGCTGATTGATATTCAAATGCTGCCATACACAGTCCACTTACCTCAACTGATGGCGTGTCCTTGTCAAACCAAACCCAAAACTCAAGGGCATAATTGAATCAGAAAATTATTATCTGGGGCCTGCTATAATGGAACAGATGAATCCAGGGACCATTTATTTTTTTTGTCACCTAAAGTAAACTAACACAATGAATACTACCTGATGAAGCCCTTGCATTCAAGTTTCTTTTCTCAGTTTATTATTTTAGGAGTGCTTATCAGGAATAAAATAATGGATTTATAAATCTTCAGTACATATACATGCATAAACAAAAAATAAAGAAACAACAAGAATACATAGAACAGACAATAATAGTGAGCAAGTAGTATATCAAATATAATGTACTTGCCTGATGAGGATTTCGATCAATTATTGACTGCTCTTTGAACTTGAGCTTGCATGAGTACTGCCCGCTTCCCTTGATGCGCATTGTGCCATAATGGTCACAGTAAATCTTGCCAATTATTATATTGTATATAGAAGTCGTAACCTTGCTCCATTGGAAGGTTTCTCCATCTTCAAATTGGAGAGTGAGATTACCAACTGGATCAAGCTGAATAGACCGACCCCAAAACTTACCTTTCAGATTGGAATCACCCCAGAAGTTCCAACCTCGCCCCTCACAATGGCATGCAACAATCATTGGATGATGACTAACCTGAAAATAAAAAATATATATATATGGAATGTGCTTGTACATTAAAGGGGACATTTAATCAAGCTTTTAATACTAACTAGTACGGGTACAAAGTCAGAATAAGGCAGGTTATTACTATTTTGCACATGTTGAATTAGGATCCAAACCCTGGAATTGAGTCAAAGCATATCTGCTGCCTGGAACTAGATATATGGGTATGTCCTATGTCATCCTGATAGAAAGTGAGTTTGGTACCTACAATTTTGTTTTTGTTTCCTTCCTAATTTTGGTCTTAAACTAAATGTATAAGGCCAGGTAAGATTCAATAAGTCTCAGCTACAATTTTGAATGCTATCGAAGGGGAATAACAGGAGGACATAAAAATGCCAACCTTTTCAGAGAAAAATCTAAGCCCTTTATCAGGATAATCAGCTTCATATGTCTCTCCGAGCAGAGGATTGAAGGGTTTGCACTGACGACCTTCGGTTGAAGCATAGCTTGATACTGCAAATGCTGCTATATTTAGAATTCTCATTAAGTTGTTTCCCTGCATATAAAAAAAATGAATGTGGTTTTACTGACCAAAATGGGTGAATCAATTAACACATGAGGGATATTAGAAAAAGGGTTTGTCAAATTGAACCAAAAGAAAGAGTAAGCTAATTCAGATCCAAGAGTAGCTTGGTGAAGCAAGTACTATAATTTTCAAGACGTGACAGCATATATTTAGCAAAATTTTGGAACACTAGAAAAAAGTTTCTACTTTCTTGCCCCATTGTAAAGCACGATCCACCAAGTATGAGTACTCAAGATCTTCAAAGCACTTCTGCAGAGAAGAAAGAGGCTCGTTGAAATAAACTGGAAGACAAACTCCTGATAGGTCTTTTCCAATATTTTCCTTGATTATTGACCACAGCCCGACAGGCTTCTCTTTCTCCTTTGGCTCAGGTAACCTGTCCCTTCTCTTCACATATGGGTATTCAGAAGTCCTGATGCCAAATGGAAGATCACGGAAGCCACCACCGAAGCGACTGGTTAGAGATTCTCTGCTTCGGTATGAGACACTTCTGAGGTACTCAGCTGACAAGAAATCTTTTGTGTCAAAATACATCCTTTCTTCTTCATCTGACTCTGCATTGGCACCTTGACTCTCATTATCTGGATCAGACTCCGTTGCACTGCCTTCTGACATAACTGAGTAAAAATCTGCACCAAAATTAAATAAGTAAGAGTTTCTAAAAGATGTAAGATTTAACTACCACAAAAAAAATTAGGATGTAATTGGGTTCAAAGTCACAAACCACTGAATCTTCCATTACATATACTACCACGTGGTTCTCGCTCTTTCGTTGCATCAATAACTGTGGTTTCCAGTTCAAATTTCTCAGTCTGTAAAAAGAAGAAAACCATTGGAACTTAGTTCTTAAACCCAATTACAAAACAAAACAAAAAAAAAACTTATTGCAACTTCTGAAATCCAATTAAACATTTTTCTGGAAAAAAGTATATAAAAAGTAACCTCTAGCTGCCTGAGTTTATCGAGCAAAATCACATGTTTTTGATGAAGTGACTGCAACTGGTTTTGCAAATCTGACATTTCAGATAACATGATAGATTCACATTCCTTCACAACTGCCTCACTCAGGCCCTCTTGTAAAAGCCGAGCCTGCAACTTCTCAGTTGATACAACAACCTCAACCGTAGGTACAAAATCTGTACCTGTCAGAACACGAGGGAATTGATCCTTGGCAGATACCAATGCTTCAACCCATGAATTTCGGTCTTCCCTAGATTCACATCTTAGATGAAGGGTTTTTGTGCCACTGAATATGTAGAGCCTTTTGTCATCTGACTTGCTTGGACGGATGGAAGAAACCTGTTACAAGTCATATACACATGCTTCATTTCTGTTAACAGGCTTTGTGTACAGCTGAATCAAGATGAGTCATCATGAGAGCTCATACATTATAGGTTAACACACTTGACTAAGTGTTTTTCTGCCATTAGAAACACAAATTCCTATCAGCATTATGTTGTTTATTATTTACTATTTCTTTTAATAGGATATATTATTCATTTTGTATTCAAGTTATTATTTAGTTTTGAAACTTGTTTGCTCTTTTCAGACGGCTTTATATTATTTAAGGCTTCTGGCACACTCTCGCTTCAGTTAGTGACAGTAATAACAAGCTGGCATAAAAATATAAAATTCACCAAGATATAGGGAGAACAAATTATCAAATTTAGCAATTTAACCATGTATGGAAAAATTATTTTTAAAAGGTTCTCTTGCTCCATTATCATCCAAGCCTAAAAAAGAGGAATACAACCTTACACGTAGAAAAGTACAATTCAGCAACGAGATGAAAAAATCATTGAAAAATCTAACCTTCAAATGTATCTCCCCAAAAGGCTTCCACTTCGTCCCGTTTGCTGACCCGAAAGCCTGATCCCTCCTAACTCTTCTAAGAGAATCCTCCCCAATCACTCTGACTCCAGCATTGGCCCCACAAATTGGGCCCACTGAAATCCTATCGGGCCCATGCACTTTATAGTAAGACAAAACCCCGTCTTCCAAGACAAACCATCTGGACCTCCACCCCTTTCCATAGTTCACCCACTTGTACAGCAATCCTGCTACCACAACCACCCCATTGCCTGCCTCACTTGATCTAGCCTCTTCTATCACATGAGATGCGACCAGTTCGCCTGGGTGGGTCGGAGATTGTGTCAGTGCAAGGGGTTTAGCGGTACTGGGAAGAGGAAGGGTTCTTGGTTTAAGGGAGATTAAAGGGGGCGCTCCTGTACCGGCACTGTCAATGGGGTCGAGCGAGACTGGGGCAATGCAACAGAGAGGGTTCATCGTTTCAGATCGGGAGATAATTCAGATCGGATCTTCGCCTCTGGTAGCAAGAGAGAGGATAGAAGCGATGACATGAGAGAGGGGGTGGGGGAGAGAGAGACAGAGAAAGAGGTTTTGATGGGGATTAATAATGAAGACAGAGGGGCAGCAGCAGCAGCAGCAGCAGCAATTAAGGTCGGGAAAGGTAATAATTAGAAGAGGACAGAGCGAGAGAGATCCATTAAATGCGCTGAGCAAGCGGAGCAGTGTAGTGTTAGTGTAGCAGAGCCAGAGAGTGTAGCAGTGCCAGTGTGAAATAGGAAATGAAAAAAATCGAAAACAAAAAAACAAAAGAAAAAGGAAAAGAAACGGAGTGAGACAGAGACAGAGACAGAGACAGAGGTGAGATGGGATCTGGTACAATGATCACTGCGTCAAAGTATACTGGTTGTCTGACGTGGGAGATTAGTAAGATGGGCCGATTGGGTGGCTTAAACCGACGACACGTGGAGAGAACAAAGTTTGAGTTGTCGGGCGGTTAGATGCTCTTGTGTTAGCCAAACGGTACGAAGTGTGTGAGCTGAGCTCTGTGCAGAGTTTAGGTGGGGGTTGCGTTGTGTTCACATCCTCTGAGAGTTCTGTGGTTTTTTTACTGTAAACGGTCTAATCGTTCATTAACAGTTTTAATTTAACAATAAACATGAATATTGATGCAGAGGCTTTTATATTATTAAATCAAAATCGTTGATGAGCGATCAAACGATTCACAACATAAAAAACTGCAAAGACTTCAGAGAAAACTCTTACTCTTGAGAGGATGTACTTCTGGGTTGCGTTGGGTTCCATAATTTTGTGCCAGGATTAATTTCTCTAGACTATATACATGAGCTCAGATCAGCTACACATCTAGGATTTGGAAATTGTTTACTTTGATCCACCACAATGGAAGCAGAAATTGCAGTAGAAGAATAGTCACAATAAAACTGGGAGCACATGAATCCAACGCCTGAGAGCAAAATTTTGGTTTAGGTCGTCAAGATAGCAGTGATTTGGTACCCCTTTTGTAAGAAGTTCCATCTGTTTCAATGAAACAGTTGGGTAAATCCACTTCCATAATAAAATTAAAAAAAAATTCCATGCAACAAGAATACTTTCGAAGAATTTTGACAATTTGCAAATTCTTGCTATTTATTTTGTTACATGATTGTCGAATTAAAATGCCGTGCGCATAAGTCCCTTTGGGAAAGGGAAGAGTGGTAAAATTTTATGAAAAATGAGAACCTCATCGGCTCATCCAGCCTCTATAGTCCCCGATATTATCAAAAAACATCATCACATAATATGCTTTTTGAAATACCTGGAAACCTGGTAGGTCCCGAATAAATTACACTGAAGAAAGAAATTAAATAACAAAATTATTTATAACTGCGTCACACAGAAGAGACAAAATCAGTCGAGATTAGCAATGACTGCATCAACAACCTCCTGAGTGGTGCTTGTACCACCCAAATCTTTTGTCCTGTACTTGCCTTCTGCAATTACACGCTTGACAGCTGTCTCCAGCCGGTCAGCAAAGGAGGGGAATTGAAGATGTCTAAGCATCATGGCAGATGAAAGAAGCATGGCGATAGGATTGGCTCTCTTCTGTAAGACTAGCTTGTCAGTTCCTACATTACCAGCTGATGCACCCTGCTCAAACACAGCATAATCTTGTCCGACGTTGCCTAAGAAGAAACATGCAAAATTTTGTAAGACCTTACATATCGTGTTACTACACGCTAGGTGGATTATATATTGATATTGCATAAGGTGATGGAAATTAGCTACAATTTTCTTATCAGATGTCTGGGATAAAGCTGCTCCAAAATGGACAGAGCCAAGCTCGAGCTTTGCACTTTACCTAAGAGTTTATGTATAAGATCTTCAAGTCATGCTCTACAATATGTTACTATATCTTAAACCCCTTGTCAGCTGCGTATTGTTCAATCCCCCCCCCCTGAGAGGACAGAGCACCAAAAAGAGAAAAACATGGTTACATGATAAGAAAGTAGCAAGTACCTCCAGGCATGACACCAGTACCTCCGGCAATACCAGCAGCTGTATTAGCTACCAGGTTTCCATAAAGATTCGGAGTCACCTATAAAAATTACCAATTACTACTCAATTAATAATTTCATATAGATAAAGGCAAAGGACTCGGGACTCAGCAAGCAAAATCTAGTAACAATGCTCATGTTTAAAATCACATAAGGTCAAAAAATGGAAAAATATCACAGTAAAAGAAAAAAATAATGCCCTTTTACTGCAGAAGACATCATCCTATCCTTCTCTTAAAAAAAAAAGTGAGTACAACTGAATGGCCTTGCCAGAACTTTCCAGAAAATTTTCTTATATACAATGCACATAGAGAAAGAAACTGAATGAATATGTTCATACCATGACGTCAAATTGCTCAGGCTTTGAAACAAGCTGCATGCAACAGTTGTCCACGATTATCTCGTCATATTTAATTCCTGGATACTTGGCAGCAACCTCACGACAGGACTCAAGAAACAGCCCATCAGCAAGCTTCATGATGTTTGCCTTGTGTACAGCTGTGACTTTCTTTCGGTTATTCAGATATGCGTACTCAAAGGCGTACTTGGCAATGCGCTCTGAGCAGAACTTTGTTATCACCTAGCAGAACAATTATGTCAGGGGACAGACCCATGGCATAATGAAACATAGAGAGGACCTATACTGCTCTGAACCATTATTTTGTTGCTCTAACAGCTATTTTTTCTCAGAATTGGAAGATTAAAGTATTTGATCAAATGCACAAAAGAGCTCCATAAATTTTTAATTAGTTTTTTATTTTTATTTTTTCAAGAAGTTGGTCTGTAAACCTCAAATCTCCAAGCAACGAAGTTCATAAGAATGAAATGCCCAATGCCTTGCAAGTTGACGGCCATTCTGCCAACAGTATGTATCAGCAGAAAATCGGGAAAAATCAATTTCTTCAAAGTAACAAAACTCAGGAATATAATGATAGTGAACACTGAACACAATGTCTTCAATTTTGGTATAATCAAACAATAGTTCGGTACTCGGAATAAGCAAAATATCACTGAACAAAAAGAATTTTAGAAAATAGGGTAAGAATTAATGGCTACCTTGAGACTCTCGACTACCCCTGGTACAACCTCATGCTCGAGCCCAGAATATTCCCCTTCAGTGTTCTCCCTGATCACCACAATATCAACATTCTCATGCCGTGTTGGTAAACCGGGCAGATTGAAACAGTTGACAAGGGAAGCATAAAGATCAAGCTCTTTTCTCAATTGCATGTTAAGTGAGCTCACACCACCACCAACGGGAGTCTTCAACCCCCCCTTAAGACAGATCTTATTGGTCTTTATCGATTCAATGACCTGTTATGAAGAAAAAGTGTGTTTATTGAAGTACTTTCATTCATCTGGGGTGTTTATTAAGTTAGGTTGATTTTTTTCCCCTCAACTTCATTGAGAAAAAAAAAATGAAAAATTGGTACCGTACATGTCAAAAAAGGATTTTGATCATAAATAGCACCCAAACAACTAAACATGTGACAGTAGAGATCGTTACCGCAGGTGGCACGCTAGTCATATCCCCGTGGACATCATGCTTATCGAAAAAGACTGGAGCGTGCATCGCCTCCATGACCTGACAAACAGCGCCTGTTACCAACGGCCCAATTCCATCGCCAGGTATTAGCGTCACCCGCCGCGGCGTACCGTCGCCGGGCCGGGGCATGTAAGTAACAGATCGCCTCGACTCATTCAAATAAGGTACCAAAGGTAAAGCGTCGCGGCGGAGCACGCGGCCGAGGAGCGAGAGAGATTGTCGCCTCGCCATGATCTCCGTCGATGGATTTAGGGTTTCAAAATTCGGGGATGCAGAGAAAGGAAAAAGGTGATCCGGAGAAAAGGAGGCGGAGGAGGTCAAAAGTGGAAATAATATTCTGGACCTGTTCTTCCTCTATTTTTGACATACCAAATAGTGATTCTGGGTCCCAGTTGCCATGTTTATTTACATCCGAGCGGCGTTTACTTTGTAGACCGGGTTCATTTAGAATTGGAGCTGTATCGTCGGAGGTCGAGGGAGTTCGATCCCGTGGAATCATACCAAATTTCCAAGTGCTTTATTGGCAGGTAATATCTGATTATTGGTAGCTCATTATGCGGTGATTTCCATAATCGAATTCGAACAGGTTTGTCAATTTGGGGGTGAACTTTTCCATGTGTATCGGAATTCGGAAAGACCCGGTCCGGCCTTTTATAATTAATTCTGAATTTCCCGGTCCGGTTCAATCTTGTGAGTCACGTCTTGTTTTATTTTATTTTATTTTTGTTTTGTTTTACTAGACGTAGTTCAACTTTTCTTTGTCAAGCAAAATCTTCCCACTGTTATGTTGACAACGTATTTAGTTAATAATCTTAGCGATAGTAGAAATTAGTTTACAATTTTAAAATGTAATATGTGAATTATAGTCTGTTTTATATTTTGTGCATTGCGTAGAAAATATAATTAATGAACAACTTTTGTGCATTACATATTTTCTTGTGATGCACATAAATTTTCTTGTGGCCGACACTTCTCGTATTGAAAAAAAAAGAGGTATTTGGCAATGTATTTTTTTTTCGAAATTAGGTGGAAGATGATTATTTTAAAAGAAACATTCTTTCGCTTAATTTGAACATTTTGTATTTATATTCGGTAATAAGATTTTGGAAGAAGAACAGAAGAAGAGGAGAGACCAATAAAGAATGTGGAACAGGAAAAGGAGAATGGATGTCTTCCGGAATTTGATAGAATTTTAGTGGTATTTGATATTTTTTTTTCTTCCGAAATAATCCTTTTTTCTAGTTAATTTTAGAAGAAGAAAAAAAGAACGGTACCAAACAACACCTATTAGAAATTTGGATATTCAGAAAACGCCACTTCATGCAGGATGGGATCCACACTCAGATAGTATTGTCATATAGAAATTAATTATTTAACGATTGTCTTAAGAGTTGGAGTTCATAAATTGAATAATTTGATCATTTTTTTATTTTTATTATAATTGAAATCGGGTTGATGAAATATATAGTGTGATAGTGTTTTGACCTAGAAGTTAATTATTTGATGATTAAGTCTTAAGAGTTGGAGTTCATAAATTGAATAATTTGATCATTTATTTTTAAAATATTTTATTATAATAAATCATTCGGTTGATGAATGTTATATTGATTGGAAGAACTAACTAAGATGGATCTCATCCATGAAGCGCCTCCTTTCTGATTAAGAATGATCAAGTATATCATGTCCACGATCAAGCTAGGAACTCAAATTACGTAATAATAAAAAGGATGGGATCTATAGACAACTATTTATTTTGATAATTTTGGCAACTATATAAATTTATAGAGAAACCTTAAAATGAGAAATTTTTTTACAAATATATTCTTAAATTATGGATTGATTGTGTTTCAAATTTGATGCAATTTGAGTATCATTTGATATTCCATCAATAATCATTATTATCACATAATTTTGATGACATTTAATGCAATATAAAATGATACTCAAATTGTATCAAATTTGAGACACAATAATTGAATAAATTAAAAATATAATTTTCCAGAAAAAAAATATAAAATACGCTTGTAATTTAAAATTCCGGAATTTATCCATTATCCTTTTCCTCTTCCACATTCTTTATCGTTTTCTCTCCTGTTCTTTTATTTTTCTTCCAAAATATTGTTGCAGATATCAACACAAAAATGTTCGAATTAAGTGGAAGAAGAATCCTTCTAAAATAGTCATCTTCCTCTTAATTCTAGAAGAAAATATGCATTATCAAACTCACCTTTTTTTCTCCAACGGACAGCCTCTTAATATTGATGTTGTGTATAAAAACTCTTGAATACACACTAATATATTAACTCTTAACAAAAAATATATAATATTCGAGAAAAAACATGCACTATGAATTAACTATTTTTATCTATTTATTCAAAAATGCACATTGAAATATATAATCATATATTTTAAAAAAAATGCTACATGTATAATATAAATTCTTATTCTTTAAATTAACTTGACTTTTACATACTTTGAAATTGAAAACAACATGTCTTATATTTAAATTAACTTGACTTTTACATACTTTGAAATTGAAAACAACATGTCTTATATTTCATATTTAATATAAATAGCAGGAGAATTTCTTTATATTTTTTCTTACCATCATATTCTTTAAAAAAATATTCTTGTATTTTATATTGATCAAATAGATAAAAGTGAAAACACTTTAGTGTAGCTTAGCGTGCTCTCCGACCATTACTATATAGTTCGTTGTTGAATAGTTGTAACATGAATATCCTTATTAATTAACTCAGCAAGTCTATGGGCTGCTTGGTAAAAATAAGTCTCTTGGACAAATTACTCTAAAAAAGACGCAATATGTAAATCTTAATAAAAAATACACTGAAAAACATAAAATTACATTTTTTCCGAAATAAGAATTCTAATGGCTACACTATTTAAATAACAATATTATGAGCTATTCTTAGTGAAAATTATTTTCTGTTAAAGAACGGACTTAAAACAATTGCCACATGCACTGGAGAGTTGATTTCAAATGAAGCTTGAATAGGCTAAAAATCTTCTTTTTATAAAAAAAGATTAGATTTAAAAGTCTCAAATTTCATAAATATTCACAAATGACTTCTCCATCCGGATTTCGAAACTACAAATAGGTTAAAAGTTGTTATTTTAACAAACAAGTCGAATAACGAATTGTTGGAGTATTTAACATCATCATTTTTAATATCATTTATATTATTATTATTCTGAAAGTCATTATTATTAAATTTATCATTCTACTATACCAACTAATATATTACGTATCAAACAAAAATTTCAATAAAGTTCTAAATCATATCAAATACACACTATTCAACTATTATTACAAGAGTTGTCACTCAGATTTCACCCCCTCCCCCAAAAAATAATTATCGAATAAGTAATTAGACATATAAATTTAAATATTTTAATAAAAATTCTATATTAAATAAATTTTAATATCATATTTTTAAATACTAAAGAGAAGTATATATGAAATGCAATTAAAATTATGATTATTTATAATTAGAAAAGATGAAAGAAAACATTTTCATGATTTTTTTTGTTAAGAATGAAATGTTTTTATAAATTTGAAATTATATATATTATATATTTTTGTAAATATGCAATAAATATTATGTGATGTGTCAAATTATATTAAAAACATGTAATTTTGTGTGGAATGAAAGTGCACAAAGGAGGAAGAAATTTTCAGCATTAAAAAAATATTTTCTAATAAGGACTACTTTCTTACTATTTGATTTTAGATAGATTAAGAGATTTTGGACTGGCAGAGAAGATTTTGAAGAAGAAAGAAGGAAGTATGTTGGTTACACGAGCATCACTGGGGAAGTATGTTGGTATTCATTCAGACAGGTTCGTAGGATGCTTATTGAAAATCATCACACATAAGGTTTGAATACATAACTTATGTCTCAATATAATTTTAAAATGCACAAATCATATATTTATCTATTGTTTGATTTTTCTCTAATTTCTTATGAATATAGAAATATTTATAAGTAATAAATAAAATATGTTGATATATACGTTGGACAAGTTTTCCAACAAAAAATAAACTTTTTTTTTATGTATTGGAAGTCATTCTAATTAGTTATCACTTGAACTACTAGATCATTTGCAAATAGTCAAATCTTTTTGAAACATTGCAGTGACAGTTAACTATCTATCTCTCAAATCTTAACATCGTTGTTGAGTTGTTTTTTTGCTCTATCTTTTCTCTCCCAGCATCAACTTTTTAATAGAGTCAAACCACAAAAATTTAGTACAAAAGATAATGAGCATTTTCAATCCTGCAATTGCTAATTCAACTTAGTACAAATGATAATGAGCATTTTCAATCCTGCAATTGCTAATTCAAATTCTAATTGTCATATCATCAATTCAGCAAAAAAAATTCTATTGATTTCAATGTGTCTCTATATATGCAATTATAGTTCATATAATATTTTTTAATAGATGGATAAAATAATCTTAACCATTTGCAGAGGTGGAGATGCTTGAAATAAATTAATCTGATGTGGCATTTCAGACGGACTTTCTAATTTAGCAAGTATACTCCATCCCTATAGTTGCAAATTGCTACATGAGAGTTACTCCATTGCCAGTTTTTAGTAATAATAAGTTTTATTAAATTAATATTATTAAAAATAAGAGTGAGAAACATAAAATTTCAAATATACGAATGGCAGCGCGTCATTGGCAGTGGCGCGTTCACTGTGCGTTTGAAACGTGTCACTGACAGTGGCGCGTTTCCTTATTTTTACGAAACGCGTCACTGCCAGTGGCGCATTTACTTCTTATATATACAAAACACACAAGTGGGATGGAGGCGCTGCGCGGGGTTTGGACGAAACGCGCCACTGCCAGTGGTGCGTTTCGTCCGCGCCACTGACAGTGGCGCGCTGCCATTCGTATATTTGAAATTTTACGGTTCTCACTCTTATTTTTGAATAATATTAATTTAATAATAATTATTAATAATAAAAACTGCTCCATTGCAATAGTGTTGGGGATGTTGTAAGTCTTGTCTTTCTACGAGGTGACGAAGGTTCAAGTTCAAAAAATATTTTAAAAAAATACCGAATTTAGTATGAGTTCTATATTAAAAAAAAACTTTCCACAAATATTTATTCAATGTCCTTTCTCCCTATTATAAATGCAAAAGTGTCATTAAATTTTTTCATTATTTTAAGATTGAAGAAGGGAAAGACAACTACAATTAAATATATATATATATATATATATATATATATATAGAGTGGAGATAGCGTGAGCTTAAGCTCACGGAGGCCTTCAAGTGAGCTTAACTCAAAAAACATATTAAATGATCTTAAAATTTTAATTTATCATTCTCATTAAATTCTTTATATGAAAATCTCATGGGATGCAAAAATTTGGAGCGTTTTGAGCTTTTTAAGTCACCGTTTTTAATTTTTGAAAATCAGCTCTAAAAATAATAATAATATATTCAATACTTGAACATCATTTTCAAAAATTAAAAACGGCGACTTAAAAAGCTCAAAACGCTCCAAATTTTTGCATCCCATGAGATTTTCATATAAAGAATTTAATGAGAATGATAAATTAAAATTTTAAGATCATTTAATATGTTTTTTGAGTTAAGCTCACAGAAGCCTCCGTGAGCTTAAGCTCACGCTATCTCCACTCTATATATATATATATATATATATATATAAGTTAGATTGAGAAATTAAACGGATTGAAACATTTGATAAAAAAATTGAAAACTAGTTTTTGAGAAATTCTCTACAAATATTAAAAGGCTCGGCTTTTAATATACGTATTCGGACGGTCCTATAAATCTTTTCAATCTTCAGAATGCAAAATCAAGGATAGTTTGTGAAACTTTTAGACAAAGCATAATTCATATTTGAATATAAGTTTTTTTTATCTAACCCGAATTGTAAATTATCTATCATCTTATCGCGAAGACGTGACAGCTCATGTGAAATATTCTTGTGACAAGAATATAATTTTTTTTAATGAGCTAAAGTGCTGAATTGGAGCATTGTTTCAAGTTAACAGTTGACAGTTGACCTAGCCTACCAGCACTAAGTAGCATTTACAGATGGATGTAACCAAATCCATAGTGAGATATATCAATATGCTAGTGAATGTTGACAGTTGGCACTGTAAACGATGGATATTTTATCCAAATCCTCTGTTTATCATTGTTTTTTGAACAGTTCCTATTACAAATTTCTTAACAGCGTGTCCCACCTATATAATTACTTATATAAGAGTAAATCTACCTTGAGCTTAAACTCACGGAAGACCTCCGTAAGTTTAGTTCAAAAAATATATCAAATGATTTTCAAATTTTGATTTTTCAATCTCATTAAATTTTTCATATTAAAATTTTATAGGTACAAAAATTTGGGATGTTTTGAGTTTTTTAAATCATTTTTTTTAATTTTTAAAAATAATGTACAAACATTGGATATTTTATTATTATTTTTAGAGCTGATTTTCAAAAATTAAAAAGAGTGACTTAAAAAACTCAAAACATCCCAAATTTTTGTATCCCACGAGATTTCAATATGAAGAATTTAATGAAAGTGAAAAATCAAAATTTGAAAATCATTTGATATATTCTGTTCTAAAAAATCAAAATCAAAATTGTTATTCTGTTCTAAAACTCAGGTTTGAGGTAGTTGTCCATGCTTGTTGAAATGGTCTCAGATATTCAAGAAAATTTTACATAATCTCCCAATTTCTCTTATTAATTTTTCCGATCTAGTGAGATAGAAACAGAGGAGAGATGAGAAAAAGACAACTCAAAGAAATACAATTAAGAAATAAGTCCAATGTTAATCCAAACCAACATTTAATTGAACAGTTTGCTTCTTTTTTTTGTTGTGTAAAAACTGGTCAATTAACTCGTTTTTTATTTCACTTTTGACGCATCGATCTTTCTAGTTTCTACAGGTCCGAATTTTTCTGGTTCAACCGGTTGGTCCAAATGTAATAAAGCGGTTCTTGATTCTTGAATGTTAAAAATCTTCTTTATCTTTACGTTCGTGTACCGTTGTTCCAAAATGTGATTAAGCGGGTCTACAAGGCTAAAGTCTTCTTTACTTTCATGCAGTGGCGAAGTTTGACCAAAATCATGAGGGGAAAAAAGTTGAATACATTTTAGACAATCTCAAATTTTAGAGATTGAAGTGAAATAATTATTATAATTATAAATAAAAAATCTTAACTTTAAAAATATTTATATCTAACACAAATTTTATTATAAATAAATTATATATTTTACTTAGATATAATTTATGTCTAAATTAATTATAAAAACTCTTAAATTTATCAATAAAATTAATTCATTATTTATAAAACATAATATTTTTTCTTTTTTAAATAAAGCTATAGATAGTTTCTTTCTAGAAATTATAAATAGTTAATTATTAATCTATTTGATGGATAACTTCTTTTAGATCTCTAATTTATTCATGGTAAAAAATAAAAATGAAATAGAGAAAAAGAAATGACATTGATCAAAATCTGAATCGTTAATGTTTAAAAATATTAATCCATACTATTCAATTAGAGACATTTTGATCATTAAGAAAAAATTCAAAAATTAAATGCTAATGAACAAATTCAATACATATATTTTTTATAATAAAATATAAATATAAATTTTCAAAATTTTTGGATGGTAACGGCCCCTCCTGATCCTCATTAAGATCCGTCACTGCTTTCTTGTATTGTTCGTTCCAAAAATGTGATTAAGAGGTTAAGTCAGAGGACACCGTCCATCAGACATTCCAATAAAATTAAAAAAAAATCCAATAACAAAAACAGACTCTTTGTCTGGACTCAGGACTATTTTTCTTTTTTCCTTCCTTCCTTCCTTTACTTTTTATGATTTTTGCCAGAAAAATCTGCAACAGAAAATCATGGCTATTGTAAAAGGTACTTTGCTTTCCTAACGAGTACTCAAGTCTCACAGATTTTTTTTTACTTTAGTAAATAAAATAAATAAATATAGCAAACTGACAATCTTTTTCTTTATTTTTGCATAAATAGTCAGATCCGAGTTTAAAACTCGGGTCCGGGATTTTATTTTTATTTTTACCCAGAAACAAAAAAAAATTTACCCGGACCCGAGTTTCAATTTATTTATTTATTATTTATTATTTTTTTACGTTTGTGTGTTATATTAAAAACAAAACACAACAGTCAGTAGATTGATCTAAAATATTACAATAAAAATTAAAATAAAATTTTATAAAGCCAAATATAAGCATGATTAATACATTGTTCTAAAATAGTGTCAAATAAATTGAAATATTACAACAACAATTAAAATTCAATTGTTCTAGTAAATATAACAACAAAAAACATAAACACACTAGTAATCTAAATCATGCTCTGTTGGAATGAGCTCAACCTCGAGTTGGCAACCTGTTAATACGACCCTCCATTTCATCCATAACCATTGGAATGCGTATCTTCCTTCTCCTTCCTTTGTTGATTTTTGCTGGATCTAGCGTGATGACTGGACCATTGTAAATTGACCAATCTCGTTTATTGCCATAACTACGTCAATGACCAGACCATGTGTTAATGTAGTACTGTATGGTATAATATGGACTAACGTCATCGAGTATAATCCGTACCTTACGAATGAACAAACAGCAAGCAAGTGATCGCATGGGATGCCGGTCAATTGTGATTTCTGACACCAACAATTATCAATTCCCATCATGACTAATTCAACCTCATATTTCATTTCACCCCTTTGTCCCTATTATTTCAAATAGAAATTATAAATTATTGCTTAAATTTTAAAATTAAATAAAAAATTATATAAGCATAGAATATTACCGTCTCGATAAGGCCATTTCTGTTGTAAACATCGTAGTTGTTGATACCCCAATTCAGTGGTATGACATCGTAAGTTCTCCCCTTATCACCGTGATGTTTTATCATCGTAAGTTCTATGAGAAGTTTTCAAGATTTGACCTCCGTGATACACATTGATCAGCAACATTTTCATCTCTACAGTATGAACGATAAACCCTATTGTTAGTGTATTTTAATTTTACAGCAAAAATTAATAGTCCAAATAGAAAAAAACATACAACGTTGATGACACGAGAGTGATGAATACGGATCGAACCTGGATCTGTCGAAAAATAAATTTCCAGTTTGAAGCTCTTGCAACAAGATATAATGACGATTTTGAAGAAATGGTTAGGCATTTGAAGGAAGATGAAGAAGAAATGTACTTGGGTGTGCTATATAATAGCATCTTTGGACCGAGTTTAAAACTCGAGTTCCGGTGTCTTGGACCGAGTTTAAAACTCGGTCCGTATTTTGTAATTTTCAAATGTACTAGGTATGTTTATTTTAATTTTTGTTGTAATATTTTAGATCAATCTCTAATTGGCTGTTGTGTTTTATTTTTAATATAACACACAAACGTAAAAAAAAAAATTATCTGGACCCGAGTTTGAAACTCGGGTCTGGATAATTTTTTTTTCGTTTCTGTGTAAAAAAAAACGGATCCGAATTTCAAATTCGGATCTGACTATTTATGCAAAAGTGAGGAGAGATTACCTGTTTGCTATATTTATTTATTTTATTTACTAAAATAAAAAAAATCTGCAAGTCTCAAGTGGAGTGGTGGACCCAACGAATATTCCTTTTTAGCAAATAAGACAAGTAAATAAATGATTTATAGGAGACCAACGTTCGTTCGTATTTTATTTAGGATCTTCCCTAATATGTTTGATTTCACTAATTATCTTTCTTTCGGCATTTGCCAAAAGAAGGAAACCATACCAAAGAGAAAGAAGGAATTTCGTAGGGGAACAAAAGTCCTATTTTTCCAAATAAATAATAAAATAAATAGCTACAAATAAATACAAGAAGAGTTTGTTGTAAGAGCGTAATATTGATAAGAATGTCCGCCTTTGGCAACTTAATATGTTTCTTGAGCTGATTTTTAAGCCTAGTTACTAACTTTTTAAATTGTTTCTGTGAACATCATTAGTTAGAACTTGATAACGCCAGCAATATTACCTTGCAAAACCCATCAATTATCAATTAAAATAATAAAAGATCTTGGAGATAAAAGTGACATAGACAACCACTTTGCTGATGCTTATGAATTCAACACGCCACCTCATTGCTCCTCCATGACCCATTAAGAGCAACCACTGGGCAGTGCCTTTGCTAAAACAGAAAACCACTTCACCAATATTCTCATCCTAAATTGGTAAAATACTAAAATCATGGTTTCTAATTCTGTTCGCTCACTTGCTCTGAAGCTCTCCATGGGGGTTCTGATAGCAGCATGGATCAGCTTTTGGATTCTCAAGCCGACAAAGACATGGAAGGGAGCATGGCATTCTGCTGAAGACTTGGCTAATGCTACCTTTTTGCGTGATTCTGGTAAAAGATCAATTACCAATATCTGCCTTCTTGAGCAAATTCTATGCATAGTAGCAATTGGAAAGGAATAAAAGTTCATCCTAATTAATCTGTATATTAAATTTTCCTTGTTATAATGGTAACTTTCGGTACCCTCTGTACATGCCATGTTAATGGAAAATAAGGAAAGAAAGGAGAAATGATAACTTTGCGATCTCATTTTGTTGATATTGTAATGCAGGTCTCAATGTTATTGTCTTTTGTTTTCCAATCGTTGGTTTTGCCATGTTGGCATTCATTTATATGCATTTCTCCGAGAAGGAACACAGAAGGTAAAACTTATGTTCATTAAAATTCTTGGCCATAAATATTAGATTCGGAATAGATATAAAAAAAAAATGAATTTAAGTACATGGACACCACACCAGTGGGGGTACTGCGGTGGTAATTAGAATAAAATTCTTGACTTCAATTTGTAATTTATTACTGCAAAAATATAGATTCAATCAAACGACACTACGAACCAAGAACAGAAATCCTGTAGAATAGCTTTATTCCCTAGTATATGTGTATCAGCTAAACCTCACTGATACAGAGCTGGTATCAAGTATGGTACGAGTTTTCCCCAATCTTTCTCAAGCTGTTAATTCTTGAATATTACAGTACAAATGATTCTTATTCTTTTGGGGTAACCAGTAACAGGAACATGACAAGTTTGACAACCCACTTGAGAGTCGCTTTCTCAAGACCTGTGATTGTTAACAGCCCAATTGGTATTGTTTCTCTTGGCGAAATTAGTGGGTCTGCACTTTTTGTGGCGTTTCTTGTCTGGACCTATTACTCCAATGTGACAAGTGACTTCAAGAAATTGGCACCCTACGCTTCTCTAAAGCTAAGCAGGTATTTGTAAAGTGTAACCTACCTTTTCTTTTGGACTGTCAGAAGTAGCATGGCCAATCCCTCTCAAATCTCAATATATAATTTTTTGCATAATATGGCTTTTGTACACTTACACTTCATTCTCACAACTAGTATAATTTTATCAGCACCTTTTTAACACATTGCCAGATCTATAGGAATTTAATCTTAATTTGACATGTAGTATTATCTCTTTTGATAGACAGCAGCTGAAAGTGATGCACATGGGCGTACGTGTTGGTTCCTTGAGTGAAATTTGTCTGGCAGTTTTGTTGTTTCCAATTCTGAGAGTAATGTCAGTTTTTAGAATATTTGGAATCGAATTTGAGGCAGCAGTTCGGTATCATACTTGGATTGCAAATGCGCTTGTGTTGTTTTGCACCTTGCATGGAGTAACCATAATGTCAATATGGGGTCAAAAGAAAAGACTTATAGCAGAGGTAAATTGCAGTAAATTTTATGAAAAAACAAAAGTAAGTTTATCATGCGAGGCTGTGGGATGTGATAAGAACAAGAATATGTATAATGAAAGATGAAAAAACGAGCAAGTTTATCATGCGAGGTTGTGGGCTGTGATAAGAACATGAATATGTACAATGTAAGATGAAAAAATAAAACTTAATCTTTGATCTAGTGACAAAAGACAATATCCACTATGTAAGAGGTCATGTGTTCGAAATTCGGATGAAAGAGGGTTATTTATGGACATTTATAAAATTTGAGGGCTTCACTCCCATATTTCTTATCAATAAAAGAAAAAGATAAAAAAGCAACTGAGAAACTGAATTTAATTTCATTTCTTGAATTACAGATTACAAGCTGGCAAAGAATAGGCCGTGTAAATGTTGCTGGTGCAATAAGCTTGATAACTATACTCATAATCTGGATCAGCTCTCTTCCCATGATCAGACGGAAGTACTTCCAAACTTTCTACATGGCTCATCATCTCTACATAGTTTTCATCACATTTTTCCTTTTGCATGCCGGGGACACACATTTTTATTTGGTGTTGTCTGGCATTCTTCTCTTTGCACTTGACAAAAAATTTCGTTTGATCCAATCAAGAAGAGAGACTCACATAGTTTCTGCAAGTGTACTTCCATGTAGAGCAGTGGAGCTCATTTTGCCAAAAGACCCTAGTAAGTTCCTTATACTTTGCTTTACAAGGACCTTATGTGAGACCTCTAAAATTTACCCTCGCTATTACTTGCAGGCTTAAAATATCCACCGATGAGCACGATATTTCTTAAGATACCAAGCATATCAAGGTTTCAATGGCACCCATTTAGCATTACATCAAGTTCTTGCAAGGATGAAGAACATCTAGCAGTGCTAATAAAAAGCCAAGGGCAATGGACCAATGCACTGTACTCCAAGATCAGCTCCATGGAAGACGAAGAACTGGGCCAGATGCAAAGCCCCATAGTTGCAGTAGATGGACCTTATGGGTCTGCCAGTTTACAGTACCAAAGGTCTGTACATTCTAATTGAAAATTTACATTTACTACTTGTATGAAACCTGCATGAGTGGTATCAGGGCCGAACTCCCATAACTACTGGTATTTTCAGCCAGCCAAGCCCCATCAATTCAATCTCAGCTAGTTTGGGTTTAGATTTTGATCAGTCAAATTTTGATTAGTACAGTAATGCTAATTTAATTAAGCCAGGTCAGGATTCTGATAGCTGGAGACTGGTTCATGTCAGGTTTGCGTTGAGTTCGATCCAGGATAGGATGAACCATAGGTTTGATTTCGGGGTCATAACAAGTTGGTTTAAGCTTGCATGTTCCCAGAAAAAAAAAAAGGACTAATTGTACAGATCCAGTTTTTCTCCCCCATTCTTTATTTTTCAGGCCTGTTCTCATAATGCCTGTTCTATGTATCAAATAGGTACCATGTATGGTAATATGTATCAAATACAAACCACATAATAAGCCACCATCTGCGGTCTTATTTTAGCATGTCCTTTTTGTCAGATCAAAATCATAAAAGCTTTATAGACTCAAATGTCTACTTGTATGCTGCTTCAAAACATCATTATTATCTTCTTCTCTCAGATATTCCAATTTGATTTTGGTTGCTGGTGGATCTGGAATAACTCCTTTCATGAGCATTCTAAATGAGATATCTTCAAAAAACAGTAATACAAACTGGCATCCTACCAACACAGTACTAGTATATTGTGCAAAACGGGTACAAGATGTAAGCATGCTCATACCGATCTTGCCTATACTTCACGAACCTACTAGTGAGCTCACAAACTTTAAACTGGAGATTTTTGTTACACAAGAACAAGGATTACCCATCTCAGCATTAGAAATACTGACAAAACCACATCAAGTGGTAAAAATGGTGCCAAGCACAAGAAATAGGTCAACAGTTGGTATTGCGCAAGAAGGGCTTATTTGGAGAGCCATTATTGCTGCCTTAACCTTTGTTATTTTCCTCATGTCACTTGTTTTCCTGAGTGACATCTTCGTACACAAAGTATCGGGAAAATCCTCTAGAAAAAACAATCCTTCATGGATTAATGACTTGCTTATTTTTTCCGCCTTTGTTATTTCTATGGGTTCTTCTGCAGTTGCTACTACAACATTTACTCAAAGAAAAATAATTACTGACAGTAGAGAAAGCCAAATTACAAAAAATGTCATGAGGGAACCAAGGGTGGTGGCTGCTAAGAAAAATGATTTCCACATTGAACCAAAGATATACTTTGGAAGGAGACCCAACTTATCAGGTAAAGCATTTTCTTTTTTCTCTACCTTTATTTTTTTATGTATTTCATGTATATATGAGCTTCTCTAGATTTCTTACTTAAATATAACTTACATTCAGTTTTTGAATTATATATATGTAATCCAATTTAGCTGCAATCCTAATTGATACCAGAAACATTACTACTTTTTACTGGCACAGCCCTACTCAAAGCTAATACTAATCTAATAGGAAAATGTAAATTGGCTTCTGCAGATGTGCTTTCAGAGTTGACAAATGAAACACGAGATGAATGTGTTGGTGTATTTGTCTGTGGTCCTGAATCAATGGTGGTCTCTGTTGCATCATTTTGCAAAAATCAGAACAAGATCGGTTGTAAGGATGGCTCGAGCTGTACTGTTGATTTTCATTCGGTTAATTTCTCTTTGTAATGGAAATTATGTACCCATTTGTTACTAAAGAAACTCGAATATATCATCCGCTAAGGCTATATTGCTTGGAAAATAACATTATTCAAGCATGCATGTGAAACATAATTAAATAATGTTTTATAAAGAAAATGGATTTATCAACTTTGCGCTGATTCTTGATCCATAAAATTCTAATAGTATTATCATATGCTTTAATTGTTTAAAAATCTAAGAGGTTACGTGAGACCACTAAGATAACTTTCCGCATGAGTTAAAAAGCACGCCTGAAATAGCATATGGTAAACTTGCGTGTTGCGGAGTGTGCAAAGAAAAGGTTAAATTTCATATAGGATGTCCATTACTTTTTATTTGAGTTGAACAAAGAATATCATTAGAGTGAATTGCATAGATATATTGGGAATTATGACAAATACTGGAATTTACTTGGACCTTCTTGCAAAAAAAGAAAGCTAACTTAAATTAAAGTATTGTATCAATTAGACGGAAATGAAAATGAGCTTTAAGGAAATCATTTGAGAAGGGCAGAAAATACAAGAACCAAAAATCCCAAAATTAAAATAATATATATACATCAATTTCCTCTGCACTCACAATTATAATAGAACAAACAGAAAACACACATCAATACAAAACAAAAAAATGGATTCTTATCCATATAGCACTCTCCAATGAGTTTCTTAAAATTTAAGCACAAAACTAGAACAGCACCATATCATCTGGTCGTGTTCAGAACCCTCTCAGTGATTCACAAAATTAGGCTAACACATATTTGAATCATGGATAAGGATCGGAAATGATCCAAGAGAAAAAGTATTACCATCTTACAAGCAGATTCGACAGGCAAAGACCAAGAATGCCAAAGTATCCCATGTCCATTCAGTACCTGCCTTCTAATGTGAAAACAGTAATTACAAGGACGCCACAGACATTATGATCTTGCCAATCAGTCATACTTTTCACGCCAGGAGTAGATGAGAAAAAGCACCCAAGAGAGGCCCAGCACAATGTCCCCAGCTAGCTGGCGCGGCCAATCTCGCGCTAGATCCTCCAGCCGTCTCTCAAAGTAAACCCGCCAAAGGGCCATCATTGCATGAAGCAAGATGCATCCCTTCGCAAAGAAAGACTGCAAGTATTGAAAGCAAAACAAATATAAAAATATTTAGGAAAAGAACTGATCAAAAGGCATGAGTTTGGGTTTTGACACAGTCCGTTCAGATATGGTTCAGAGAATTGCACAAATAACCAGGATATGCACTACAACACGATATTCCGAGACTTGAAAGCTCAGTTGTAGTTATTACCAAGATTGCAAACACAATTGACTCTGTTCGTTTATTTGGATCAATGTAAGATCAGCATGCTTATCCCTTTAACGTTGATCTTTATTTCTCAGGCTATGGGAAACTAAGAAAATGAACTTGGTTATTGCTTCAATTGAGAAATGAGCTGGCTAAAAGTCATGGACCAGCTGTTTTTTTAATGATAAAAACTTTAATTGCAGATATCAATACCTATTAAATTATTTTTTTCAATAATCTCAGAGAAGATACTCCATATAATAAGATGCCCAATTATTTTTTTCCCCATTCTTTCCTCAGTGACTTGTCATATGTAAATACTTCATGGCTATAAATCCTTCGTGACTTGTCATATATCTAAATACTTCATGGCCTTATCACATCCTGCCACTCATGGAGGAATGCTGGCAGCACTGACCATCTATATTGGACACGTGTTCCCCATAGATTAAAACTAATAAGAACGTTAATGGTTTTCAATTTGACCAGTATGCTCCTTGCTCTATCCCCATGTATGTTTAGAGAATGCTTAATACATTCCAAAGAAAGAAAAGAAAAGGCCCAGCTACGTAGGCCACATTCTGATGGACTTAAATTGCTGATTAAGGACAAGATCAATTCCTTAACCTTGCTTAGCTTACAATAAACTAACCTAATTATTATTATATATATAATATTACTCGGTCACTTTACCCCGAGTTGCATTCTTCTATTTGTTTTTCTAATTTTTTGCAAAAGAAAAAAATGAATTAGTCTGAGTCGTTCCTTTTTTGTGGCCATGTTTTTTCTCTCCTCCAAAAATTAAAAAAAAAAGAGAAAATATCTCCACAGGTAAAAAAAGGACCCCACTATCTGATAAAAAATTACCTGGAAGTCACGATCTTTCACAAAGGCGACCATGAACAGAAGGAAACCAATTGCAAACAAGAGCAATCCAGCGAACGAATCCGATGTCTGGATCAGCAATTGATCATGAGGTGTTGAGCCCTGGAGCTTGCGCGCCGTTTCCTGGCCGTGGCCAAACACGGCGATCTCGTTGAGATAGAACATCATGAGAACCCCACATGTCACCGCTACCAAGGAGTGAACTAGACAGATCGCGAAGAACCCAGACGAAGAGGGAGATGACATTTATCCTCAAACTCGATAGCGTATAAGATAAGAACAAGTTAAGGAAATTGAGAAAGCATGGAGATAATCAAAGATGATTGGGAGTGAGAAGATGAGCACGAAAAGAGAGGGGGTTGGGGGTTGGCAAAGGACTGGAGACGACAGGGGAGAAAGCGAGGTGTGATAATGAGGAGACGAGACAAGGAGACTGGAGACACGCGTGGGGTCATGAATGGGCAAAATGCTTACCGAGATAGAATCGGGTCGGATTCTACTTTCATTCTCTCCAGTATTTTGTCATTATCCCACTTGTCAGGGAAAGAAGATAGGTGTCTATGTTTGACTGAAATGGCGGCATGAAATCAAATGTCGGCTCGGATTTTGGAGTTTTTACTTAAAGAGCCTAATAATCAATGTTATCTACAGAACCGGTCTTAGAGCAAAGTTATTTTCACAAACGGCCTAACTAAGGGCGTGAGTTGAACTCACGCCCTTAAATCTCCATTTTACTTGCCCGAATACTGCCCAAAGACACAAAGGGCGTGAGTTGAACTCACGCCCTTTAGATGTTGATGTGCTTCTGGTTGTTATCTTTCAAAACCACCGAAATTGAAAAAAAAATTGATATAAATGCGATATGTGGACTTAAAGGGCGTGAGTTCAACTCACGTCCTTTGAGTTATTTTTTGCTCTCTTTTGTTTGGGCGGCGGGCGGGCGAGAAAAATAGCGTTTTAAGGGCGTGAGTTGAACTCACGCCCTTTGTTAGCCGTTTGTGAAAATAAATTTGCTTTCTTGGCGTTTCGTAGTTAAGATTTATTTTTGGGCGGTTTAAGTAAAAAATCCGGATTTTTTGGAGTTTTTACTTAAAGAGCCTAATAATCAATGTTATCTACGAGAATCGGCCTTAGAAGCAAAGTTATTTTCACAAAGCTTAATCTAAGGCGTGAGTTGAACTCACGCCCTTAAATCTCCATTTTACCTGCCCGAATACCGCCCAAAGACACAAAGGGCGTGAGTTGAACTCACGCCCTTTAGATGTTGATGTGCTCTGGTTGTTATCTTTCAAAACCACCGAAATTGAAAAAAAAATTGATATAAATGCGATATGTGGACTTAAAGGGCGTGAGTTCAACTCACGTCCTTTGGGTTATTTTGCTCTCTTTTGTTTGGGCAGCGGGCGGGCAGAAAAAATAGCGTTTTAAGGGCGTGAGTTCAACTCACGCCCTTTGTTAGGCCGTTTGTGAAAATAAATTTGCTCTTAGACCGTTTCTGTAGTTAAGATTTATTTTTGGGCGGTTTAAGTAAAAAATCCGATTTTTTTGATCATCGAGACTGCAGTCTGCAGTTTACTTAAGATGATCTGCCAGCTGTCGTAGTTCTTTTAGGTGGACTGGGTCTACGAATTGAAGCGGGTTAATACAATGTGTTTTTGGGCAACGTCTTTCGATCTTAATGCCAAGTCCCAAATGCCAAAGAACTTTAGTATATAAAGAAAAGCATTATTTTGTACTTAGTTAACTAATTATCATTCATATTCTGATTCTCTTCCCCTATCATACGGAGCTTTGCATATATTTGTTCGCTTTCCAGAGACTTTTTTTTCTTCTCATTATCATTATATTTTCAATATTTTTTTCTTTTTTGGAAAGAGGATATCCAACTGCTTATATAAGCTTATTGGTACAAAACCACTATTTTCCGTAACTTATGGATTCAGTCATACAGATATTTCAATTTTAACAATTTCATTTTAAAATGGTAATTTTTCGCCCTTTTTTTGGTAAGTTTCAAATCTTCCTATGTTCTTCCATTAATTGATATTGCTTTCCTTTTTTTTTTTGGTGTTTTCTATATAAGTTAAGGATTAAATATATATAGTAGATTTCCTAGTTTAATTGTCAGATTTGATATGTTGTAATTTGTCAAAATTTTAGGAATACATTTCCTTTTTTTAAAAAAAATGAATAAATGAAACTATGAGCATAAACAAGATACATACCCTTCTCTACGCCAAATCAAATTTGGAGGGGGTATCAGTATCTGATGGTAAAATCGCTTATATATTCGGCCCTTTCTATGTATTATCTAACAAAAAAGATTTCTAATCAATTATCCATTCACATCTATAAATCTAATAAGTTCCTTAAGTCTAATTGTAGATTAGTAAATACATCGAAAGAATAATTCATAAATATATCAGTTCCTTTATTGAATGGCTCTTGTTTTTTATATGTCTACCTCCTTATTCAAAAGGGCGTTTAATGTCTCTAAGATGTAAAAAAAAATAGCTCTAAGCATTATTTTGCAAAAATTCTTGCATGATTTCATGAGTGGTTTTCTATTGTATATGTGTTTAGCATTTAAAAAAAATATTTATCTGCGGCAAAATTTAATGCAAGACCTTTTGTAGAAAATATATTTTGGAAATCTATATTTTTTTATTATATAAGTTTTAAACTAAGAAGAAACTCTAATATACTTTCGGATAGTTCGATAATCAATAAGAGGCATATACAAAGTGCAGGGGCATTTATTTTTTTGCTTAATTTGATTTTAACTGAGTTAACATTTACTTGGATTGCGAAATAATAATGTTATTCCTAACTAAATGATTTTATCATTACAATTCAGTGTCTTCACTTGAATATATCATGTCGACACCAAATGAAAGAAAGGGGACACTCGGAACAAGAAGTTACTAAAAGTTAATTCCTTTTTTAAGAAAAAGTAAAGCTCTAGTTAACCCTCAAAGTTAATTTATTTATAATATTAAAATCTTAATTGATAGAACAATTTAGTATTTCTTCTCCTGAGAAATAATTTATTCGACCCAAATATTAGAGCATCTCCGACGCAACGCTGAGATATCTTAAATTTTTTTCCCCGACATGTTGTAAGCATATTATTCAGATGAGGTACATAACATTGAATATGCATAAATTCTTTACGGTGATATTGTTGGTCTGTGTAAAGGTGCGGATCGGGTCGGGTTCGGGATTAGATTAGGGTTCTAGATTCGAGCATATTGGATCTGATTAGTTTTTTTTTTTAAAAAAATTGGATCAGGTCAGATCAATTTATATATTGATTTTTTCAGATTTTAAATTGATTTCGGTTGAATTATAAGTCATCTCGAATCGAGTCGGATCAGATTAGTTTGATTTTTTTTTAAATCATATCGGGTTAAATTCGGATCTGAATAGATCGGATAAATTTTTCGAATCGGATCAGATTAATTTTATCACATCTAGCGGCAGGGGCGGACCCCAAGTAGAACTAGAGGGCACGTGCCCCCTTGAATTTTGAAAAATAGTTTTTTCGGTAATATTTTCGGTAATTTATCCCCCTAAAATTTTTTTTGACCCCTGAATTGTCTGATTATTTTTATTGAGAATAAAATATTTAATATCGTGCATAATAAAATAATTATGTAAAGATATCAAAATATAAAGATCCGTAACAAAAATTTTCTTCATCAACTTAATTATCTATTACTTTAAACTTTATTTTATTATTATTTTAATATATAGAATGTCATTATTTTAATTAATTTTTTATTTAGTACCCGATAAACTATTACAATCTGATAATTGTCTCCTGATCAAAATCCTGAATCCGCCCGTCTAGCGGTCTGAAATCTGAATGATGCCCCAACTACATAATCCGTTTAGAATTGAGACCGACACCAATTACATTTCAAACCGCAATGTAAAAGAAATTAAAAAAAAAATCTGAATTTGGATTCTTGAGTGACGCAAGGAATCAGCGCGATAGATATAGTCATGAAAACGACCCGCATTCTGTATTATCCATAACTCACATATTTTAATGTTTTTATCATCACTTGTTGTCTTGTTTACTTCTTCTACTTCTTCTCTAAGCATCGATGACGTAGACTAAGATATTTAAATTTTTAAATAATTTCCTAGAGATAAAAAAATCTTCTAATTAAGGAATTACTATAGCAATTGGATAGGCCCCTATGACCTGCCCATACGGTAAATCTTAGGGGTGTCAATGGGTCGGGTTGGGTTCGGGTCGGATTATATTATTTTATTATTTTTCTTGATCAATCTAAACCTGATCTGATTAAATTTGGGTCAAAAATTTTTTGATCCATATATCTGACCCGACAGGTCACGGATCGACCCGACCCGTATAAAATTATTAATTTTTTTATATAATTTTAAGTAATAAAATATTAATTAATTTATAATTAATCTTAATTAGTATATAATTAGTGTATATTTAAACTTTAATTAGTATTAAATCATAAAAATTACTTCAAAAAATATAATTAATCGGGTCAGGTCGAGTCGGGTTGATCCGAACCCGATCCGACCCGATTCGGATCAAAAAAATTAAACTCATATCTAATTCATTTATTTTCATGTCATATCGGGTCGGGTCGGATTCGGATCGGATCCGGTCGGATCAATAATTGATACCCCTAGTAAATCCATAACAAATTAAGAGTACCCATCAGCTGTTGATCTAGTCCCTGTCTGCTGTTAATCTAGTCACTGTCATTTACATTATATAAAGATGAATTTTGCTTTTACGTCGCTAATTGATTGCTTGCATTCGTTTAAACGATTTAACGGTCCATGTCAGAAAAGAATCCGGGAACAGTGACAGTAATAGATTCGGCTCAGTTATTATTTGGATTTTTTTTTTCACTTTCATGACATTTCAGGTCAAACCCCAAATTTATAAGATCAAATGAAATTATGATGTTCTAATGCGACTAGTATGTAAACTGTCATAAAAATAAAAGTCGGGACTACTACGTAAGAACAAACGTTGATGCTTGATAAACCTCAATTATATATAATTAGAATTTTATCTCAAAAACTATGTTGTTTGTGTTATTTTTAAGAGTTTTTTATATGTTTTTGTTTCGAGTTTGCGATACCGTTGCACTTTTTATTTTATTTCAGGAACTAGAGCGAAACATAGAAAACAACAAGAAAAATGAAGCTTTGAGCAAAGGAGCAATACAACGTGAAGGAATCGAGTAAAAATCAATTACGGCTCAGAATTGCAGATAATAATTTTGAAAACTACGATCAACAAATTGATAGATCTCGGCCTAGTTGCTCTGCCTACTTTGACACTCAAAATTGTAGATCGCATTTCTAAAAATTACGAACCGCTATTTTTGGCGACTCTGATGAAATTTAAAATTCTAAAGTGATTTTTCATGGGAATTAAAAGGGGAAGCGACCCCTTCGTTCTAAATGCATCTCTACCCGTAGAAAACAGATCTAAAGTCATCTTAGGAGGAAGAACTTCATTTTAGAAGATATTTGAGAAGGGAAATAAAAAATCAGGTGAGAAATCAAAGACGTTCATAGCAACTCTTTTTTTTACTCTTTTTCTAATGTGATGTTTGGTTAAAATTCTTTTAGGGTTCTAGATGTAAACTCGAATGATTTAATCATACTTGTTGCTTGATCTTTTTTGTTTTATTGTATGTGATTGCTATTTTAATTGATTTGAATATATTATTTTAATCACCTACATGTTATCTTATAATTGAGGGTTGAAACTAAAAAGGAGAATAAAAAATTATGACCCAAAATAGTGATTTAGGTCGTCGGCTAGATACGAAAATGTAAAATTTATTACCTAAGAGAATACCGAGAAAATCCTAAAATTTATATTAGACACCAAAAGAAGAAGTATAAAACCTAAGTCATGCCGAAGTGATTCAATCATATTAATAAACTTAGACTCATAAGGTGACGTACTGAGAAAAGAAACCCAAACTATTTAGGTACGGTATCAAATTATGAAAGTATAAATAACGCATAGAAAGATCAAATAAAATAAAATTAACCAAATGAGAGAGAGTGAAGTCAAAAAATCGTAGATTCTTTCATCTAATAATCTTCAGTCGATATTGCTAATTTAATATTTTTAGCGTAATTTTAATTTAAGTATAGAATTTTTTTTTGATTGTCTAGATTAGTAAACCTTGTAAGAACCGATAACTCATCCTTGTAGTTCATAATGTGTTTTCACTATACGCTAATAATGCCCTAATTTAAACTTAATTTCGGCCATAAGTGTATGACATTATCTAGTAGTAAACGAGGCGTCGAATCCACAAGAACAAATATAAATACCGGTTCTTACTAATTCACTAAGTTAGACTATAAAATTTTTGGGTGATTTGTAAACTAAGTTAAACTAAAGTAAGTAAATAAGCTAGTAAAATAACACCTAGAGTCAAATTCAATAAAAAGCTCGGAGAGTCAATGGTCTTTCTATCTCTAGTGCAATTAAACAATTGGATATGTGTGCGGAGATCTCTATTTTAAGATGGTCTTGACTATCATTGGTCGATGGTCAAAATTATACTTTAGACTATTCGGATTTTACGGTTAGGTTCTTCATCCTAGCAATCTAAAGTCATAATGCACTATTTAGGTTTTAGATACATCTAAGCAATGCAATTCACAGTTAAATACTTCTCACAAATACTAAATTATAATTGAAAATACTCGAGTAGATCATTGGCTTCATAGTTAGATACTTGACCTCTAACTAAGTGTTGTTCTTTTAGGTATGGGATTTCGAGTATGTACTTGGTCGGTCTTATTGACAAATGAGAATGAATAGGCTTGGAAAAGTGATAATTTTGAAAGAATGATAGAACAACGTAATTTTGAAAGAGTGATATTCTTTACTATTCGGAAGAGCGAACGTATCGTTTGACAGTTGTTAATCAGAAGAGTTTAACTCAAAAAACACATCTACGCGCGCTTAAACTCACAAAAGGTTTATGTGATCTTAAATCAAAAAGTACATCAAATCATTTCAAAATTTTAATTTCTCATACTCATTAAATTCTTCATAGGAAAATTTTATGGGATGTAAAAATTTGGGGTATTTTGAGTTTTATAAGTTATCATTTTTTAATTTTTAAAAATAATGTATCAACATTGAATTTTTTTTATTATTTTTAGAGCTGATTTTTAAAAATTAAAAATGATGTTTTAAAAAATTTAAAACACCCAAAATTTTTATATCCCATAAATTTTCTTATGATGAACTCAATAAAACTGATAAATGAAAATTTTGAATATCATATGATGTAATTTTTGAATTAAAATTATGAAATGACTCTGTAGTAGTTCTAGGAACATGTTAATTTTACTATATATATGAGTCTCAACCACTATAAAGTTGATGGAAAATTCTACCATAGAAATAAGAAAACTATGGCACCGAATATGAATTCTGGAGGTTAATCTCCTTCGAACAAAATGGGGCCGGTCATCAACTCCGAACCTTTCACTTCTTTGAACTACACTTGGGGCCTCTTTTTTTTTTTTTTTTTTTTTTTGTTTCCTGCTACCACGTAGGCAGAGTTGCACAGCAGCTAAAAATGCAGTAGGTCTATCTTCAGAGGTTCTGTTTGTTTCATCGCATTGAGAAATATCATCTATATTTGTGGAAACAATTATTTATGATAAAAATCTATGACCAATTAACAATTGAACACAGATAAGGAATTCATTTAATCGTATATGTATCTGGAAAGAATTTATAAGGAAGGAACTGTGTTTTTGGATGGTTTCAACAGTATTGCAGGACTACATATGGCATGAAGTATGTCGGTGCGATCAGGGTTGGATCTATATGAAGCCGGAGGGTTAGTTGACCTCTGACCAGAAATTTTGAAAATATATTTATATTATTGAAAAAATAATTTTGATCCTGAAAGAAAAAAATCTAAGTTTTAACTCATGCGTCAAAGTTTTGACTTGCACCTGTATGCAACTACAGTTACTTATACACTCCTACGCCATCTTAACTCATGCGTCAAAGTCTTGACTCTACACCTGTATGCAACTACAGTTACATATACACTCCTACGTAGAGCTGTAAACGAATCAAATTTGATCGAACTAAGTGTTGTGCTAATTTGATTTGAAATCAATTCAAACTAATTCGATTCAAATTAGATATACAATTTCAAACTAAGGAGTGAATTCAGAATTCGATTCATTTTTTAATTCCAATTAGTTCAATTTGATTCGTAACCGTTCAAAATTGAATACAGAAAATTTAAAAACACAGTCCTAACTTCAAAATTGTAAAGTACAATAATAAAATTTCAAAGTACAATTTAAATAACAATCTAAATAGGTCTAAGTCTCATAGAAGAGACTACATAATACAAATACATAATTTAATAATTAAGAATCATAAATAACAGTAGTCACAATAATAATAACTCAATTAAGTCTCAAACTCTCAGAGTACAAATTAACAAACATAAATCAAAGTCCTAAGCATTAAAGCCAGCAGTCAATAGTCCATTATTCCTTGCACTTCAACCTGAAAAGAAATAATAAATTGTTAGTACAAACAGCCCCAATTCAATGTAAAACAACAACAACTAAATTTGATAAGCTACAATACAACCATATAGGGAACTTAAAAAAGTATTAGATAATACTAATCTACAATCTTGAAAGCGTTGCTATATGTTTGATACTTATAATATATGAAAATTAGAAGGGTCTATGAAAGCATTGCTACTTTATTTTCATATTTCTGATTTGCTACTTCGAACACTAATCTGCGACTGCTTGAAATATAGAAGTATCCCCAATTCCAACCGAGCCCAATTTCATTTGTCCCCTGACAAAATATGAAGTAGCAGATTTGTCAGCCATACAATCTCAGATTTTGACTCCATGTTACAAACATAATTTTATACGAATTAAAGTTTGCTTTTCAAAATTTTTTTTATAGTTTAACAAACTAAGAGCTTCACGAACGCTTTAGTCAGGTTGTCAGGATAAACACCTAGTATGCCTGATGCTGGTATTATTTACAGACAGGAGATGGTGAGCTAGTGCAAACCTGGTGTGCTTGGTACTGGCCTGGAACTTGTTTTGGTGCGTCTAGTGCTAGCCTGGTAGGTTGGAACCTAGTGTTAGTGCGAGTGCTGGTCTGAGAGAACTGTTGTGAGTGTTGACAATGAAGAGATATGGCGTTGGGATCGGTTCCTGGCGATCGCCTCCTGGGATCGGCTAGTCGGGAGTAGCCAGGTGAGTCGGGGGTAGCCGGGTGGGAGTCGGCTAGTGGAGGCGTCGAGCGAGAACTAGGGTTTGCGTCACCGTTGCGACTTGTGAATGACGGAATGAGAGATGTAGTAAGTAAACTAGTAATGACTCGACTGGGATGGGAGAGTAGGGTTTGGATGCTTATATACAGTGTTTTATTTGATCAGACGGTTGAAAACGATATTGAGATTCAAACTTATTAAAAATTCATTTCGATCAAATTACACTAAGTTCGAATTCGATTCGAAATTGATTCGAATTGATCCAATTCAATTCGAATTAATTTCAAATTAAAATTCGAACAAAAAATTATGAACTTTTATCGAATCAATCACGAATTAAGAATTACAAATATTTTTACCACCCAACTCCTACGCCATCTTCATATAGCGGCATATCATGTTGACACGATGAGACCATAATGAGGTGATAACCAAACTATAATATTTTATTTGCAACTCCCCTAGATCTCGGTCTCCGCTGCCTTAAGTTTACATGCGCCAAGTAGATATCAATATCATAATATTCAAATACTTAAATCAGGTTTCTGGTTTCATGGCATGATATGAATATTTTTTTTTCTTTTTTGCCAGCCTCAGGTACCTCATCAGCACGTGCCCATAAATCCTCCAAGCATGCATTGTTCAACTCCGAACCAAATATGGGAGTTATATATATATATTTTTAATTTCTAGATTAAAACGCCTCTTTCCTGAGCTTACTAGCTGGGCACAAGTACATGTGCAGAGAGAGAGAGAGAGAGAGGCCGTCTGGGTATGGGGGCATGGGGGCATGGTTTCTAATTTCTGACTAAACATTTGACCAAGTACCAAGTAATTAAAACCATTTAAAACCCTATCAAGTACCAGTTGTTAGATCAAATACTGACCTTGCAGTTGTAGTCCTTGCCATATCAATGGCAACAACTTGGGCTACATGTCAATTGGGGATAAATTCAATATGTAATTAACTAAACCAACCATGACTGCCTAGCAGCATAGCCCCTTAAATGTCCCCTTGAATCAAGTACACTTGATTGGCCCATGATAGTGAATTAGAGATAGTAAAATTGTGACCATTGTTAGCATAATACCATAATCTGAAAGCATAGTCGTCCAAAAGGCCAATTTTTTCTCAGGCATTTTGTAACCATTGTTAGCATAATGCCATAATATGTGCACCCTCTATCCCTTAACCGTACATGCCAGCAAAGGCAGCATCAAACGTAGCACCAAAAGCACAAGCAAAACAATTGCTGGGTAATTATTCTACCATCTCTCGGAATTGGATAAGATAACGCAACACTTAAGAGGAAACCGGGGAGGCGAACTTGTCAGGAGACAAATTGAGAAGGAGATTGAATAATTGGTGCGAAGAGAGATGTTAGAACCAGAAATGATTTATGTAGGATCGAATAATGGAGTTGTGCAAGGAGCAGGAATATAGTAGAATCGAGTCGAGAAGGTCGAAGTAGAGGAGGGACAATGGGAGACAGCAAGGCAAGACAAGAGTTGAAAAGGTTGAGCAAGTTGGGAATTAATTTTTGGCGGGAAGGATAATCGCATGATCACACAGTAAGTCAAGAATGATGTTAGATATGTGAGCGGATCTCAGTTTCATGCAGGGAAACACTTTACAAGATGCGTGAGTTGGCCTTCACGGCTCTCTTCCTTTGGATTCGATCTCACAATGACTGAAATCACCGACAAATTAGCTCAAAGATGCGACTTTAATCGTACTACAACTTTATATTGTGACTGTGAGTAACATGTCAGCCCATAGCCCAAGCCCATTTAAGGGCTAAAGCAAAAGAGTTTAGCTTTCCCCACTCACCTTCTCTAGATCCTTTCCCTTTTCTTTCCTCCACAAAACCACTAAAACGAAAAACCAAATCTTACCTTAATTCCAAGAAAATATACAGGATCAAACATCACACTAATGGCAGATCCATCGCTATCCCCTCCTGTGTCTCCGACTCCCTCGATCACCTCCTCCTTCCCGCCATGGAGCCTTCTCCTGTTAAAAGTTCTCAGCAAGCGGCGCACCTGGGTTTGCCTCTTCCTCCTGGTCTACTCGGTTCTCATTCTCTCCTCTTGGCGCCTCCTCCTCTCCATCCGATCATGGTACGCCGCCTCTCTCGCCTCCTCCAGCTCGCCTATCCCAGCTCTGTACGCCTCGGTCTTGTACGGCGCGGTGTTCGGCCTCCTCTCAATGGGAGCGGCGCTTGCGGTGGCCGTTCCAGCTACAGTTGTGATGTGGATCACTGTGTTGGTACTTCTTACATTCGCTGGGAGGCGGCGGCGCGCACTTGTTGAGGAGGGGCGGCGCGCAACTAGGGATATAGTGGTGCTTCTTGCTAGGGTTTTGTTGAAGGAAGGCAACCTGGCCGCGGCGCTGTGCGCCTTAGTGAGTTTTGTTGCGTTGATTGTTAGGAGGAGTGGAGGAGGAGGAGGCAGTGAAGCGGGAAGAGGGGATGATTTATAGTTTGTTTTCAAAATTTTGCAATGGATTGATTTGTGTATATTTGGTGAAATTAGAAGGGTTTCCTCTTTTCTAATTGGCTTTTTACCATTTTAGATCTGTTTTCTTTCAGTATTCGTTTCTTTTGTTCTTTTTCCATTTCGAGGGGCACATGGTTTAGCATACAAATTACAAACCCTGACCGTGTAAATTATCCAAATCCAAACTGATTTATCCGTTCTGTTTAACTGTAACATCTGAGATAAAGGAAATGAAAAAAAAAATGAGAATGTTGGTGAGATAAGAAGTAATTATTAAATTTGTTGGAAGCTCTGTCTGAAATATTCTTTACTTGTTGGGTCGAATGGAGGAATTTTCTAGCTAGTTAAAAAGTATATAAGAGCGCCTTGTGGATATGTCCATGCCAGTTACATTAAAATTCATTTAATTATGTGGTTGTGATTACTTTTTTTAAAGTCCCAATTAGACCGTTTTTGTCAGCATACTGATTAGGTGCAAACATAAGAGCTATGTGTAGGGTTTCAAATAATTAGTAAAATATTTAATTATTCGATATTTATTCCTATCTAAAATTATTTATATTTGTATCCAAAAAGTTTTAACGGATAAAATACAATTTAGTCAGTGTTGCTTAGATTCGGCAAATATCAACACAAATGTATCTGATGCGGGTGCGTGTGTGATTCGCGTGTGATGCGGTGCTCGATGCTCCAGCTTGATGTATCAGAGTATTCTGATAACTTTGATACATCCTGATATGCTCCGATACACCCCGATACATCCCCGATATGCTATCGATACGTCTCTAACACGTCCATGATATTTTTTCAAGGTATTTTAGTGTATTTGATCACAAATACGCCCATGATACTTATCGATATGTCCTGATGCTTCTCTAATACATTTTGAGTGAAATTTATATCATATCCTTTGTGTTACTATAGTATTTCACTTATTTATATATCAATAGAATATAACACTTTCTTCCTAACTTTATTTATTATATCATTTATTTATATTTTTATATAATAATTTATTTTGTATAGTCGTGCTCGTACCCGAATTTTTTTAAAATTTATGTATCGTCGCATATCCACCGTATCGGATACCATATCGTCACCCGCAATGTATCGGATACGACACCCGCACCCACACTCTCAACATAGACTTTCGCTATTACCTATCTATATTCGACCATTTAGCTATTATCCGTCAATATTCGACGTTATCCGAAAGTATCTGATTCGATATTATCTGAATACATAACCCAAAAAAATCTCATTATATATTTTTTAATTAGATTTTATTTTTGCGTACATTATAAATATAATTAATTTTATATCTAATTTACGCTGATGTATCATTTTTTTTATAATTCATTGATATATTTAAACTACTAATATTATTTTAGTGTTTAATTTCTATAATTAATATTTAATTTTTATAAGGGAAAGTTAATTAAATGCCACCGAAAGTTAAAAAATTAGAAAATATCACTCCAAAGTTCATATTTAGCCTAATGCCACTACAAACTCAAATGAACTAGTTTTTTTTTTTTTTATCATTATAACTATTTAAATTTACAGTATTTTACTTAATGACTATACTACCCTCTCACACGCACACTATTATTTTGGGTTTGTTTGACACTCTATGGAATAGCAAAAAGTAAGAATAACATTGTTATTTTGATGAATTAATTTGTCAAACGAATTTTAAACTAAGTAAAAGAGTATAAAAGAGTGCTAATCTCGTATACTAAGCTATAGCTGGTATATCGATTAGCTCTCTCATTTTAATAGCGAATATTGTTTGATTATGTTATATTTTTTATATATTATATTATGATTATTAATTATATTTTATATTTATTATTATATTATTATTATAATTATTATTTATTATTATAATAATAAGTATTTTATTATTATATTATTATAATTGATAGATCTTTATTAGCCATAGGATGATGGTATTGAAATGTCAAAATAGTGCAATAATGTAAAAAAACCTAAGGTAGAAATGTATAAACCAATTTGGGGCTTAATATTCAAGTGTAATGGCAGCGAAATACAATTTAAATCAATTCAATTCTCACAAGAATATAGCAATCAAAGATATGTGAGAAAAGTAAAGATAAAACAAGAACACAAAATGTAACGGAGTTCGGTTTTAACAATGCCTACGTCTCCGGGACCCTCAACCTCTAACAATTGAGGTTGAGCCGATATATTAAAAAATTTTTTTACACTTGTAGAACTTGGTCCCTTACAAAAATGGGCTGTCAAGCATATCGGTAACAAGAGTGACAACACACTCAAAAAGGTGAGTGACAACACACTCAAAACAAGAAGTGAGTGGCAACACACTCAAGAAAATGTGAGCACTACAGCTCAAGAGAATGTTTTTAATAAGATCGTGAAGGATCAAGTTGGGAGAATAGAGAGAAGCTAGATTGAGCTTGAACAATGATTTGGCTAATTGAGTGTTTCAATCTCTTGAATTATCTCTCTCACTTTGTATATGCCTAGTAAGCTCTCTGGAGTAATGATTTAGCTAGATGGATCTGATTCCTTATAATTCAGTGAGAGTGGTGATCCCTTTTTAAAATAGATCTTCTGAAACAGCTGAATAACCTATTTTTCGGCCTGAACCGTTATAACGATTTATGAATCGTTATAACGGTTTAGAAAAAATAGTCGTTGGATCAACTGAGCTGAAACGTTATAACGATTTATCAAATCGTTATAAGTTTCATGAATCGTTGTAACGATTACAGAATCATTATACGTTTCATAAATCATTGTAACGATTACTGAATCATTACATAACGATACGCTCTGTTTTTTTTAGAATGTTTCTGCCTTAGAACATTTTTGAATTCTCTTTCTTTTTTACGAGACTGCACATGATTTAATTTTTTTTCTCAAAGAAGACTGAGAAATTTATTTTTTAAATTATATGGAGATCAATAGTTAGAAATTATATTATAAAGTATGGGATCAAACTTTCTTGATTGCCTAATATGTTAGTATTGATTTGTGGAATTTTGCTAGAATCAGGATGCTCTTTTGCTGGTTTTATATCAAGTTGGCTTGTAGCTTCTGCTTGCTAGTATTCCTGCACATTCTTTGCTATGTAGTGAGGGTAATTTAGTCCTTAAATAAAATATTATATTTTTCATATTAAAATTATATATTTAAATAATTATAGTGGTAAAAAATAAATTTACTTGAGTTTTTAGTGACATTAGACTAAATATGAACTTGGGAGTTACATTTAACTAATTTTTTCTTTTTATAAAGAATAATTCTATGAAAAAATAATATATAATTATTTTTCAATAAAACATATAATTTATGTATATTCAAAATATATCAGTATTTATATCCATATTCATCTAATATTTTATTCATATTTGATATCTATCGAATATCTAATCTATGTATGTATCTAAAATTATTCGTACTAAAAAATTATAATAAATATAATAAAACTATTACTCATCTATATCCAATATGTTGAAGAAAATAGATGTGAGTATCAGTTTTGGAAGAAACTTACAAGTGGAAGGCCCAGTTTCAATGACAAAGAGCAAGCCCAACACAGCCTTATTCTTTAAAGGTTTGTTTCGGGAAGGCTATACCCATGAAAACTGTTTTTGGGTAAAGTAAACACAACTGTTTGGCAATCCAAAAGTTTTCCATCTTATTTTTCATTTCCTAACTTTTTCCCATCCAAATCCTAACCCTCTTTTTTTACAGGGATTTTTTTTTCATACAACAGAGCTCTCTCAAATCTCTCTCTTTCGCCCTTCTCTCTCTCTATATAAAAAAAATCTTGACAAACAGCGGAGTTCAAGAACATTTTTCATATTTTGTTTTCTCAAGTTCATTATGCCTTATAATTACATAACCGTTTCTTTTTCTGTTTATTATTTCTCTTTTCAATTTTTTTGGAGTAATTCTAGTGTGCATCTCAACTTTTATGATGCATCCAATATTTATGGGGTACATTATTTTTTTTCAAATCATTGCTCAAATGGAAATAAATCCAAAATCATAGATTAATTGTTTAAATAGAGCGTGTATCAAATTTAACATAATTTAAAGATTAATTAGTCTTCATCACAATGTCATTAAAACTCTACTATTGAAACTTTGAAATTGTACGATGAGAGACAAAATCTTCTTCAAATTGACTAAAATTTAATATACATTCTATCTAAATCACTAGAAATATATTTATGATTTTGATTTTTTATTTTAGCATCATTTTTTTAAAAAGATGTATCAAAAAAGTTAGATGTACACAAGAATTACTATTTTCTTTATGTTTCTTTCAAAATATGAATTTGATTTCAGAACATTGCTACTTGTAGATATTACTTTAAAATACTTGTATGCTTCTAACACTTCTAAATTATCTAAATTTTTGTTTGGCTCAAATGAAATCAAGTCCCGTTGTTGATTTTCTGAAAAAGAAATGAAATCGATAATATTTACGTAATATACTGAGTTTGAATATTTGAGTTGTCTTTTTTTTTATATTCAATGGTAAATAGATTTATTTAACTGTTATGATTTTGTAAGTAGTTTGTAGCATTCGTTAGCCATTTATCAATTCAAAAAAGAAAGAACAATTTCACGGACCGACAAGTATCAAAACAAACAAATGCTAAAAAGACTTTATTTACCATTTGTTACAAAATTTAGTATCAAAAGAAAAGAAAAAACTTTCAATGAAATTTCTCTACACTACCAAAGACTTCAATTTTTTGAGGGTGGGCCTAAGTCAATTTTTCATGTGAAAAGTACTTGTTGAATAGATTTTAATACCCTGCCTCTTATTTAATTTTCTCCTCATTTCATTCACCATCTATGACCATTGGCGGACGCAGGATTTTAGTCAGGGGGGGCAAATATCGGATTGTAATAGCTTATCGGGTTTAAATCCATTAACTAATCGGGTACTAAATAAAAAAATAATAATTTAATATATATTCTTACCTAATAAAAAAATTATTAGAATAATAGCATTTTATATATTAAAAATAACAATAAAATAAAGCTCAAAGTAATAGATAATGAAGTTGATGAAGAAAATTTTCGTCTATAAAATTTTATATTTTGATATCTTTGCATAATTATTTCATTATATATGATATTAAATATTTTTTTCTCAATAAAATTAATCGACAATCCAGGGGGGGCCAAAAAATTTCCAGGGGGGGGGGGGCAAACTACCGAAAATATTACCGAAAATCACTGTTTTTCAAAATCCAGGGGGGGCCGCTGCCCCCCCCGGATAACTATAGATCCGCCCCTGTCTATGACATTGGATTGTTTAGGTTCTTTGGTGACCATTTAAACTCTATCTTTTATTTAATGGTGTTACCAGTAAACTTGTTAATGCACATTTTTTGCTTAATTTGAGTTTTGATTGTGATATTACATTTGTTAAGAGATGTTCGGTGAAATGCATTAATTTGATTTTCTCTGATATCTCAACCACATTGAAGGAATGAATAAAATATTTTTTTATCGAACTATGACACAATATCGTTTTTATAGATGTCTGATATCACACATTTGTAAATCCCATGATTACAAAATCACATCTTTTATACCGATATGAATCCGGTGACTCATGCATCCGCGTTGACACTCTTCACCATTTTTATGTATTTCGAAATCAAAATTCGGAGGGAACCCTGTAGAAAACGAAAGTTCTTATTCTAATCAGGAAAATAAAAAAAAAAAATCCAAAATCGCCTAATTTTGAATGCTCCTAATATAATACAATATATAAAGGCCCATTTTGACCCAAACGATCGAAAAAATCTACCTCTTATTCATATCCCTACAAATAACTTCACAAAAAAAATTCTTATTCATACTCATACCAATAATTTAATGAAAATAAAATATTACCCATACTTATTTTATCGGATATGATATGGATCGGTAAACGGTCAAATAACTTTTAAAATGGAAAATATTATAATATAATATAGCAATGAAAAATATTATAATATAATTAGTAATGAAAAATATAATATAATTAGCAATGAAGACTAAAATATAATTTACAACAAAATAGATAATGGATAAAAATAGTTCTTATTGTACTCTTATCTAATAAATTAATGATTTTTTTATTTATATCTAATTACTTAATAAAAATAAAATATTATTCATATCAATCTTATCAGATACGATACGTATCGACAACCCTAATAACTATGCAAGACAAATAGACAACCGAGACATCATGTACGATGTCAGGAAAACAGCAAACAAACAATCTACTTTGTCCCCAAAGATCTTGAGGCAAATATGAAGTATGATTTTTCTTGTCAATAGTTAATTAGTTATCATTAGGTGTCAATTGGTCAGATTCGGATCAGGTTCGGTCGGGCATCATTATTTTTTTATTATTTTATCCGGATCTGATCTATTCAAAATTGGGTCAATATTTCTTTGACCCGATCCAACACGAATGGGTATGAGTCGATGTGACCCAATCAAAATAAAATAATTAAAATTTTATTAACTATTTTTATATATTTTAAGTACTTAAATATTAACTGATACATAATTAATTTCAATTAGTGTATGTATAAGGTTTGATTAGTTTTAAATCATAAAAAAATTCAAAAACACAATTAAATGGGTTGGGCTTGGTCGATCCATACCATACTTGATCCATGATAGGTCAATCAATCTTGACTCATACCCGACCCATTTATTCTCAGAACATTTTGGATCAGATTAGGTCAAATTCTACATTATTCCAGTTATATGTATAAAAATAATCATAGGAGTTCAATAAAACTGACAAATATGAATTAAATTATGTTTTTTCTTTGATAAAGATATTGTTTATTAAGTTTTATCTGAAATTTTAAATCTTTTTTTAATAAAACAGAAACCTTGTAAAATCCAATCATTCATATTGCATATGCAATATGAATTAAATCAATTTTAATTGCCGATGGTTAACTATAGATGACAAACATTATGAATTAATTAGTAAAAACTGAATTGTCAATTCAAACTAAATTATAAATCCAAACCGTTGATATTGTTAATTTTCATAATATATGCAAGCTCATAAAATTTCAAGAATTTTGAAGTTCATTTAATATTAGATCAAATGATAAAAAAATCAATGAATCTAGTTATCTATAATTAATTAATTTTTATGCATTCATTTTGCTATCATTTGATTTTGTATAAAATGACCTTCAGAATTCATAAAAATTTAAGAGTATATATCTAGCATGGAAACTAAAAAGATCAACGGTTTGAATTTCAAATTTGAATATTAAATTTTAAAATATAAATTTAAAATGAGTTGATGGTATTTAATAGCACCCAAAATTAATGGCATTGCAACCCTTCTCCATCAGCAATAATAAGGCATAAATCTTCAGAGAAATAAGCTAACCGAAGTTACCGATCTAAGGAACTAGACAAGAGCATAATTAATATATATGCAGACAAACAATTCAAAAGCATAAAATAAAGGGCGATTGGTTAGATATCATTCCACAACATTGAATTTTAAACAATTCACTTCAAAATTTTGAATTTTAACAATGTCACTCTAAATATGCGTAAGCATTTAATTTTCCGTTCTCACTGTTTTGATCTATAATTTTATATACCAAAAATGCCTATCATAAAACTTACAATATTTCTTAGTTTCACCCCTTCTCTCCCTCTTCAATCGATCTAGACCAATGTTGCATGGGTGTGTGTGTGGGTATCGTATCCGATATGATTCGGATGTGGCGATATGTTAAATTAGAAAAAACATGGATATGGATGCAACTATATAAATATAATTAATATTTAAAGAAAAATAATGAAAAGTTGAACAAAAGGAGCATTGCTATATATTTTCATCGTTTATTTGTCTCATAATATATTTAACTAGAACTCTATAGTAACACAACAGGAACGCTGGCGTAGTGGTTGTGCGCTATGATGGGAAGGTGAGGTGCTGGTTTGAATCCCCCCACATGCATATTCCATTTTTGCTGGAATTTCTTCATGATTTCTCAACATCAGCTATGGCGAATTCATGTGGTAGAGCGTGATGCTTTCTCTATTTCCATTGAAATTAATCAGACATGTATCAGAAATGTATCTCAATCGAAATCAGCCGTATCAGACCATATCGAGTCGAATCAGCGACCGTATTGGTCATTCAAAGAGAATAAAATAATCCGATACGTCAAGTGACGTATCGTATACGCACTCGAACCTTACCGGATATGAATCTGTATCGGAAATGTATCTAATATATGTGTGAGATGTTCTGTGGCGTATTTGAGTAATACAGATCCAGACATATCTCTCCCTAAAATAAGGTATTATATATGATACATGAAGTAAGAAATTTAACAGATTTTGGTTTTGTTAGGTGATTTGATCGGCTAACCAGTTTATTTTGGATGAACAGACTCATGACAGGTACCAAATTAAAGACTTGTCTCCCAAGCAGAAGACGTGCAACATACAAGTATCTCTGGGCGTTGTAAGGCAAAAGAGCACCAAACTCCAAAAGAGAGTAAAAAAGAAGTTATGTTGCACGAGTGCATGATGCGGGTATCGTATCCGATATGATTCGGGTGCGGTAATATGTTAAATTAGGAAAAGCATGGATATAGATGCGGCTATATAATTTTTTTATATAAATATAATTTATACTATTATATAAAGCATCTAAGAATTGGAGGGTCCATTTTTTATCATGGTATTTTTTTATTATACCCATTTTATCTCTCAATTAGATGAATAATATTTATTTTTGGTTGATCAAACGTATGTGATCGCGTCCATCGATCTCCTCTCTCTCCATTTCTTTCCCATATATACTATTATTTTCATAATATTATTTTGTTTATTTAGCAACTTTGTATATATTTGATAAGAAATTAATGGTGATAATATATGTTAGAATAATTTATATTTTTTTCCATAAAAATCATGAATCATTGACTCATATTGTGCAAAAATTTCATCCAAGATTAAATATAGTCTTTATTATAGGTTTTCTCTATAATTTATGAATTTATAATTTAATATTAGATAAATATGAATTTATATATGGAGTGGGGATCCATTGAAAATGAGTTATTTTGACAACCTTGACAATGAACTTGTAAATAAATACAAAAAAAATAAAATAGAAAAAAGTTTATAGATATGTTTTTTTATCTATGGATTGATATTCATTCAATTTTATTATCGTTTGATAGTCCATCAGACCGTTAAATTGAAACCGTTGTAAATTATATGAAAATTTGATGATTTTTGATGGACTATCAAACGATAATGAAATTGTATGAAATTTGAATGACTATCAATCCAAAAGTAGAAGAACACATCTATAAGTTTTTTTCATTTTAAAGATTTTTTTGTATTTATTTATAGATCCATTGTAAAGGTTGTCAAAATAACTCATTGTCAACCGATCCCTTCTCTTATATATGATACATGAAGTAAGAAATTTAACAGATTCTAGTTTTGATAGGTGATTTGATCAGCTAACCAGTTTATTCTGGATGAACATATTTATGTCAGGTGCCAAATTAAAGACCCGTCTCCCAAGAAGGCGTGCAACATACAACTATCTCTGGACGTTGTAAGGCAAAAGAGCACCAAACTCCAGAATAGAGTCACAAAGAAGTTATGTTGCACGGGTGCGGATATCGTATCTAATATGATTCAGGTGCTGTGATATGTTAAATTAGAAAAAGCATAGATACAGGTGCAGCTATATAATTTTTTATATAAATATAATAAATATTTAAAGAAAAATAATATAAAGGTGAACAAAAAGAGCAATGCTCTATATTTTCATCGTTTATTTATCTCATAATATATTTAACTGGAACTCTATAGTAACACAACAGGAGCGCTGGTGTAGTGGTTGTGCGCTATGATTGGAAGATGAGGTGCTGGGTTTGAATCCCCCCACATGTATATTCCATTTTCGCTAGAATTTCTTCATGATTTCTCAATCAGAAACGTATGTCAATCGAAATCAGCCCATATTAGTCTGTATCGAGATGAATCGGCCCCCATATCAGTCGATAAAAAGAATAAAATAATTTAATACGCCATGTGATGTATCAGATATACACCTAAACTGTATCGGATGCGAATCTATATTGGACATGTATCCGATATGTGTGCGGGATGTCCTGTGGCGTATCTGAGTAATACAGCAAAGAAGTGAAGAACATAATTTCTTTTTTTTTTTTTTTTTTTGATCGGAAAAAGAACATAATTTCTAATTCAACAAAACTGATCTAGAAATTTTTAGTCAAATCGAAAAGGAGTTTGTAACACCACGGTAGTAGCGATTCTTTTAAATTAATTATTAGAATAATTTTATTTTTAATAATAAGAGTGATTAAATTAAAATTTTAAAATATGAATAGCAGCACATATTAGTCTGTATCGAGACGAATTAGTCCCCATATCGGTCGATCAAAAAGAATAAAATAATTTAATACGCCATGTGGTGTATCAGATACACACCCAAATCGTATTAGATACGAATCCATATTGGACATGTATCCGATATGTGTGCGGGATGTTCTGTGGCGTATCTGAGTAATACAGCAAAGAAGTGAAGAACATAATTTCTAATTCAACAAAACTGATCTAGAAATTTTTAGTCAAATCGAAAAGGAGTTTCTAATACCACGGTAGTAGCGATTTTTTAAATTAATTATTAGAATAATTTTATTTTTAATAATAGGAGTGATTAAATTGAAATTTTAAAAATATGAATAGCAGCACATATTAGTCTGTATCGAGACGAATCGGCCCCCATATCGGTCGATCAAAAAGAATAAAATAATTTAATACGCCATGTGGTATATCAGATACACACCCAAATCGTATCGGATGCGAATCCATATTGGACATGTATCCGATATGTGTGCGGGATGTTCTATGGCGTATCTGAGTAATACAACAAGGAAGTGAAGAACATAATTTCTTTTTTTTTTATCGGAAAAAGAACATAATTTCTAATTCAACAAAACTGATCTAGAAATTTTTAGTCAAATCGAAAAGGAGTTTGTAACACCACGGTAGTAGCAATTTTTTAAATTTTTATTAGAATAATTTTATTTTTAATAATAAGAGTGATTAAATTGAAATTTTAAAAATATGAATAGTAGCACATCACTATCAGTGCCGCTTTACAAACATGCCAGTCCGACTAGTATGTTTGGGCAAAGATGTTACTGAGAATAACATCTTTCATTTTTTTTTACTTTGCAAAGTTCTTATCGTGCCTTCCGAAACAAAATTAAAAAAATCTGAACCACGTCAAGCTTTCCTCCAGTGGGAGAGCGCGCCACTTTCACCGGCGCTGATGTTCTTTTTTAATAACTGAAAAGTAAAAAAAAATAAAAAACATCACTGTTAGTGACACATTTGTAAAACGCCACTATCAGTGATGCGCTACCATTCATAATTTTAAAATTTTGATTTAATCATTTTTATTATTAAAAATAAAATTATTCTCATAATTGGTTTAAAAAATGGGTGCCAGTTAGGCTTTTGGAAAATCTGGAAGCTGAACCGAAGGAAAGGGAAACACAAAAGAATAATTGAATACATCAACACTAGGGGTGTCATTGGGTCGGGTTCGAATCGGGTCACATTATTTTATTATTTTTCTTGATCCGAATCGAACCCGACCCGATTAAATTTGGGTCAAAAAATCTTGACGCATACCCGACCCGATCCGTATAAAATAATTAAATATTTTTTAATTTTTTTTATATAATTTTAAGCAATAAAATATTAATTAATTTATAATTAATCTTAATTATTATATTTTTAAACTTTAATTAGTACTAAATCACAAATTTACTTCAAAAAATATAATTAATCGGATCAGGTTGGGTTGACCTGAACCTGACCCGATTCAGATCAAAAAAATTAAACTCATACCTAACACATTTGATAGACCTTTGAAGCCTTAGGATGTTGGTATTGAAAGGTCAAGAAGGTGCAAGAATGTAAAGAACCTAAGGTAGAAATGTATAAATCGATTTAGGGCTTAATGTTCAAGTGTAATAGCAGCGGAATACGATTTAAAACAATTCAATTCTCACAAGAATATAACAATCAAAGAAACGTGAGAAAAAAAGTAAAGATAAAGCAAGAACACAAGATGTAACGCAGTTCGGCTTCAACAATGCCTACGTCTCCGGGACCCTCAACCTCTAACAATTGAGATTGAGCTGATATATTTAAAAAGAGTTTTTACACTTGTAGAACTTGGTCCCTTACAAAAATGGACTTCCAAGCCTATCGGTAACAAGAGTGACAACACACTCAAAAGGGTGAGTGACAACACACTCAAAAAGGGTGAGTGACAACACACTCAAGAAAGGTGAGTGACAACACACTCAAAATGTGAGTGACAACACACTCAAGAAAAAGTGAGCACTACAACTCAAAAGAATATTTTCAAGAAGATCACGAAGGATCAAGTTGGGAGAATAGAGAGAAGCAAGATTGAGCTTGAACAAAAATTTGGCTAATTGAGTGTATCAATCTCTTGAATTATCTCTCTCACTTTGTTTATGGCTAGTATGCTCTTTTGAGTAATGATTTAGCTAGATAGGTTAACATCCAACTCATCAGATAATTTCAGTGAGAGAGGTGATCCTTTTAAAATAGAGTTTCTGAAGAAACTATTTTTCGGCCTGAACCGTTATAACGTTTTGTGAATCGTTATAACGATTTGGAAAGAATAGTCGTTGGATCAACTGATCTGAAACGTTATAACGATTACAGAATCGTTATACGTTTCACAAATCGTTGGAACGATTACTGAATCGTTACATAACGATACACTCTGGTTTATTTTTAGGATATTTCTGCCTTAGAATATTTTTGAGTATTGAGATGAACCGTTATAACGATTGCTGAACCGTTATAACGATTCACTGAGCAGAAACATTTTTCTTGTTGTTTAAGCTCAATTTATCTTGACAAATTCAATCCAATTTGAATCTAACTAAATCTAAGCCTAATGCAGTCTTGATTAAACTCTTATATCCCAGCACTAGTCTTGGTTCTTGTGCACTATTCCATTTGCATGTTAATCCCTGCACAAAACTCAAACAAGACAAATTATAAAATTCAAGATTGTTTTGCAAATCGACAAATCAAAGAAGATATTAAGTGTAACAACATTTATCTTCGAATCATGTCGATCGGGTCGAGTCAAGAATTGACACCCCTAATCAACACCCCTCAAGATTTCTGATTTGCAACAATCACAATCATTTTTGTTTTCATTTCATTCTTTTCTTATTGAAAAAACCTATGGGGAGGTTTGGATCCATTGAAGAGGGGGAGAAACTAAGGAAGTATCTATGTTTTATGAGGGCATTGTAGGTATTATAGAAAGTATTGAATTTTAAATAATAAAATTATACATCAAATAGTGGGGGAGTGGCAATATTAAAAGCTTATTGAGTTTATAGTGATATTTTTCAAAATGCAAACTTTAGAGTGTCATTTTTCAAAATCTGATACTTTTGAATGACATCTAAATTAAATCACTTGCCTTTATTACCGGGATTTTTTGAATGAAGATTTTGTAACTAGAATTCTAATGCACATTAAAACAAATATCTGTCAATGCATTAGTAAAATAAAATTCAGAAACAAATGTACTATTTTTTTTAATAAAACAATATTAATCTCTATGTTACAAAAATTTACACACCACATAGAAATTACTCAAAATTTATTAGTTTAAATTTTCTTCAAATTGAAAGTATGGTAATCACCAATACTCCTATGCTCCTAAGTCCTTATTATTTAGTATTCGACTACGGTGTTTTCACAAGCATTTTGAACTGAAATATTTACAAATTAAATTTTAAAATTTTGTGTTTGAAATGTCGATTCTAGCAGCTTAAAATATTATTCATATTAATAACATGTAGATTATCAATTTTTACCTTTTTAGAATTCTATTACTATTTTTAATGATTTTTAAAAGATGACAACAATTGACATATAAAATTGATATATTTTTGAATTATTTTCATAGTCATCTTTCAGAAATCATTAGAAATAGCAATGGAACTCTATAAATGATAATCTACATGCTATTGATATGAAAAAAAATAACTACTAGGATCAAGATTTTGGACATAAAATCGAAATACCGATGGAAGCACCGTAATCGGATTCTATTAATTGATCTGAACATTAACTTAGCAACCACATGAACACTATTGAAGAAACATCTATTTGTTATTAAGATGTTGTCAACATCAAGAACACATGCGGAGAGAGAAATGCAAATTAAATACCCAATAACTCTCAAGCAAAGCGTCTTCTATAACTTCAAATTCTAATTACCACATTAGCTAATTAAAATCCTTCAAATTAGCCATAAGAAAATTTGTTTTAAAAATTAATAGAGCAACATTTTCTTCAATTACATTAGGAACTTATGACTTATTATTGGAGAAGCCTGCTAAAAATGTCAATTAGAAAAAAAAATTCTTTGACCTAAACTAAAATGTGTTATGCTTCAAGTTAAATTAAAGGTGTGAAAAAAGAACAATGAGAAGACACCGATTATTACATTGTATTGTGTGTGTATTGTGGCCATCCTTTGAAATCAACACTTCAGAAGTATGAAGACACAATCTTCTTTCTAAATGTGAAATCTTCTGATTCTATCATTAAAGAACTTATTTTAGGGGACTTTTTCCATAAACTATGATCATGTCCTACATGTTGACATTGTAAAACACACAATTATGATGTGCCAGTAAACTGATAATAACAAAGATAATTTCTTGTTCAAATTTCTCAAGATCTTCATATTATTCAAATATTTAATTTTCAAAGAGAGATCAAGGGCTGCTAATTAGGAGCATTGTGCCATCATTCACTGGCATATTTATTTCCTAATCTTCACATATCAGTACAATGTCGCTAATCTTTTATTTAATGGTGTTGATGGGAATTTGTTATTTTATTATAGTCCGGATAACAATATTATGAATTTCAGTTTCGTCGCTAGCTTTTTGAGTTTTGAGTGTGTGTGATATTTATTACATTGTTATGAGATATTCCATGAATTATTATTTTGTGTTCCTTCTCTTATATAATGTCAAATTTTGAAAGCATCACAATTCACATACCTCACAACAGGGTGTCAATTATCGACCCGACCCGACGAGTTAACCCTACCCGATCCGAATCCGACCCGACCGGACATGACTCGAAAATAAATGGATCGGGTATGGGTTTAATTTTTTGATCCGAATCAGATCGGGTTGGGTTCGGATCAACCCGACCCGATCCGATTAATTATGATTTTTGAAGTTATTTTATGATTTAGTACTAATTAAAACTTAAATCTAAATTAATTATATACTAATTAAGATTAATTATAAATTAATCAATATTTAATTGCTTAAAATTATATAAAAATAATTAATAAATATTTAATTATTTTACACGGGTCGATCCGTGACCCGATCGGATCGGATATGGATTAAGATTTTTTAACCCGAATTTAATCAGGTCAGGTTCGGATTAGATAAAAAATAATAATAAAATAATATGACCCGACCCGATCCGACCCATTGACACCCCTACCTCACACTCTTCGGAATTACAAAAAAAAAAAAGACCAATGAGATTTTGGGAACCTCATCAACTAGGAACCTCAATCTGATTTGACTCGGAACAAAATTCCTTTAACCCAAAACCAAACCAAGCGGGTAAACACATCGACCAATTCAATTTCAATCCAAATAAATTGTGTAAATATTAAATAATTATTTTTTATATAATTGTTCTAATTAGTTAGTGTGTTAATAAAGGGGTCAATCCGTTCAAGGGGTTAAGAAATCTAGACTTGTAAATAAATCAAGCCATTAATGTCATTTCAGTGCTGTTAGGTAAGAAAATAGCACTCTTGTTCCAATCTAAGTTCATTTCTCAATTGTAAAATCACTGCATGCCGAATCCTTCACATATTTTCAAAACACATCACGGTACTTTTCCCTGTTTCCATTCATCTCGTTGAAAAGAAGAAATGTCAAGACTGCAATTATTCATAAACAAAATGCAACTCCTTATTGGATCATCCCTTCTGGTTTCAAATGCATTCAGAGTATCGTAATTATATGGGCTCAAATACGGAGGATAATATTAGACTGAGCCCATATCTTCTGGCACGAATATGTATTGAACGGAGCTAACTCGGAAAATTATTGTATTGCTTGTGCAACTCTTTCTTCTTCTTCTTCTTTTTTTTTTTTTTTTTGGTTTTTCATTTTTTCCGATTTAATGTACAAAGAAAACAACTTCTTTATTTGTTATTCGGTTTGTTCCATGTTGCACAGCTACACAGAGGTAAAATAATGAGTTCCGACTTTGGTGGATTACGAACAACTCCATGGAGTTTGTGTAAAAAGGGGAATCTTCAATAGCATGACAAAATTTTGATGAGAAAAATGTGATATTTTTATTTTTATTTAAAATTTTACAAATTAAATATTAACTTCAAATAATAAAATTATTGTTCTTATTTGTATTTTCATAAGTGGTAAAAATAAAATAATATTTTTTTCTTTCAATAAGAATTACGTTAACTTCAGCATTTATTTCTTTTTTATACATGCATTTTGTTAAATTGATATCTTTGTAAAATGTGACATCCACGACCATGGAGTCATTCATGCTATTTTTTTTTCAGAAAAGTGATAATTACACTCTATATAAGAAGCCTTATTTGTGCCCAATATTACAAGCCTAACTTTTTAAAAATGCATGTTTCGAAATTTTTCTAGATTTTATATTACTAAATATATTTATATTTAACACTGGATCCGAATAAGGGGTGCAGAATTTGGAGTGCAAAATATTGCTCTTATTTTTATTCTTTCTATGAATAAATTTAATTGACAATAATATATTTAATTATTAAAATCTATATTTGACATAATGAATATTATACATTAAATCTAAAAACTATATGTCAATTCATTCCTCATGAAAATAGAAAAAAAAAATCAGCATTTTGACTTAGGAATTAGAAATTTAAAATTTAAATGAATAAGTGAAGTAGTTTTAGTCTGCACAAAAAAAATATGACGTTAAAAGATTCCACATGAAAAATGTGATTCATTTTTTCAACTATGGTTATTGAATTTTCTAACATTAAACTATTCTGCTTCCGAAAAAAAATAACTATGAAAAAGTTAGAAATCCAATAATATATAACTATATGAGTGTGTTTTAGGCTCTGTTTGCATAACAAGAAATAAAGGGAAGGAAAGTAAAAAATAAAAGTGAAGGGAATGAATGGGAAAGAAAATGATCAACATTTTATATTATTTTTGTTTGGACCATATCATTGACCTCTGTTATACTTTAATTTAGGGAGTAATAAAATATAAGCTTTAAGAGATTACATTAACCTCCATTAATTAACCTTACTCCTATCACAAATAATAATGAAAACTTTTCTCCTTTGCTCTCTCATCCTTCCTCACTCCACAATCCACATCCAAACAAGGTGCTAGGAAGGCTGGAAGGTTAGAAAATTAATCCATAGACATAGATAGATCACAGTAGATCAACTTTTGAAAGTTCTCTATGTATGGTGCGCACCGTGTTCTTGTTGAAAAAGAAGTGGAAAGTGGATGAGCAGCAGAAAAAAAGAAGAAGAAAACAAAAGAAAGCAAATAAAACGCGGAAAAGGGAAAGTGCAAATTTTTTGTTGTTGTATTTTTGTATTAGCGCAATTGGATTGTTCTGAACATATTTCTATAAATTTTGTTATGTTTGGATTTACAAATCGGGAAAAAGAGATACCAAACTATAATGATATTTAATTAATTACCCAAATATCATGGACCTTTGGGTTTTCTTCTAAAATAATTTTAAAGAAAACGCTCAAATATTAATTTAAGAGTTGTCTTTTGTGGAAAATATCAGGCAAGGAATCAATAACAGAAATGTAGAAGACAGATCCATTGAAGAAGCAATTGAACAAAGGAAAAAGAACAAGAAAAAAAGGACAGAAAGCTAGAAACAAAGTTCTGATTGTTGTAATTTAGGCAATCTACTCACTTTTGGGAGGTGCCTTTATTATCTCATTAAATTACCAAGTATATGTTTGGATGCCATTGACAGCCAGATCATGCATTGGTTTTGAATTTTGGGTACCTGTCGCATGAGTCTATGCCAAGCTTCTCAAGCATTGGTTTTTGTTCTAATTCCAGTGTGTAACATTATTCCATGAAAATTGCAGCTAGAATTATTTGATAACCAAAAACAATAGGAAAGCAAGGTAGAGAGGAAAGTAGAAGCAAAATGTGGACGTGTGTATCATAGCATTGAGAACTTCTCCCCAGAATACCGATGATCTATCGTGATAACGTCTCAATATGTATATGTTTGATCTGAATTTTTTGGTGGTTTATTGCTTTTATCTTAAAAATAAAACATTAAAAAATTCCAACAACGCCCACTAAACACTGTAAAAAGCCACCTATAATGCTATAACGACTAGAACTAAAATGTACACGTCTAAAATGTATGATTTTGTATGGGTTTTTTCATGCAATTTTTTTTATGGATGTCCTAGTCATTTGATTATTCATATCAAAGTTTCATATATTGGTTTGTCAAAATGAACAACTTAATATTGCATTTATTATTAATTTGACCTTATATTTACTAAAAAGAGGAACTGTAGCGTAATGCAAATTTTGTACTCAGAGAACTTAGAATATTTTCTTTTTTTTTTTTGAGAAAAACCCATGGGTCAGAAAAATTGAGTATTCAACGATTGGTTGGGATCATAATTCTGAAATTCTGTCAAAATAAGATTGAAATAGATACCTATCGGGAATTTTTTTTTTCCAAAATCTTACATACAACAAGAAAAAAACTTTCAAAAAGGATAAAAAAATTTCACCTTTTTCCATAAAAAATGAATAAACTAGCATTTTATTGTTGTAATAATAACTGACACTTTGATCAGGGTTATTATTATTACTTAAAATTAATATTTTATGTACAATGCTACATTAATATTATTATTACTTTATTATATTATTCTCGCTGCTTCAATTGCCACAGTTGTTTCTGTTCTCAACATAATTACCGACCAAAATCAATTGTATTGTTGAAGTTATTTTAATTTATATACAAGGGAAATTTCTGACAAATTATAAAAGGTTAAAAGATTTTCTTTTTGAAGTATCTCTTATTTCATTTTATTTTCAAAGAAGATAAAAATATGAAACGGACCTAAAGATCGGCACAAAGCCAATAGAAGTAATTGCTAACAAACATTTGATAAATTAAGAAAATGCATTCCCTCTAAAGTGCACCATATATATATATATATATATATTGTAAGACTAGCATGCTCCTAGGAGCATAGAGTCTCTCCGTGTTTCTAACTCAAAAATTATATCAAATGATCTCTAAACTTTGATTTATCACTCTCATTAAATTCTTCATATTAAAATCTTGTGGAGTTCAAAAATTTGAGGTGTTTCGAGTTTTCTAAGTCGATCTTTTTTATTTTTGAAAATAATATACAAACATTGAATATTTTTTTATTACTTTTAGAGTTGATTTTCAAAAATTAAAATGAATGACTTAGAAAACTTGAAACACATCAAATTTTTGTACCCTATAAGATTTCAATATGAAGAATTTAATGAGAGTGATAAATCAAAATTTGAAAATTATTTGATATATTTTTTGAGCTACCATTACGGAGGAGTTCCGTGCTCCTAGGAGCATATTAGTTTTACTCTATCTCTCTCTCTCTCTCTCTATATATATATATAATGGTGCTACGTGTAGCACAGATGGTCCGTGCTATGAACTATTTTTTTCATCTTCAAAGCTCAAATGGTCAATCTGATCAAAAAAAAAATCATTTAAAAATCTAGTTGGGAACCAAATTTTATTTTTTTTACAACTAGATTTTCATATGAAAATATTTTGACCGGTCCGGATCGACCATTTAAACTTTGAAGATAAAAAAATAGCCCGTAGCATATTAATCATACGTGTTATGCGTAGTATTGTAACCAAACTTGATAGTGCTATAGATCAGTTCTTCATTTTTAAAGTCTAAAAAGTCGATCCAAACAAGTCAAAATATTTTTCATATAAATATCTAGTTGTAGACTAAATTTTATATTTTTTTAGAGTTTTTTTTACTATTTTTTAGATAGTTAGAAAATTATTTGATATAATTATTATGAGCCATCCAAAAGAAATAATTTTTTAATTATCTAAAAAATAATAAAAAATATATAAATATGGTCTCCAACTAGATATCCATTCGGAAAACATTTTGAATAGTTCAGATCGGCCATTTAGACTTTGGGAACAAAGAACAAATCCATAGTACGAGATTGATTTGTGTTATGCATAGCACCATAACACAACTATATATATCATGAGGCCATTGTGTTTCGTGAAATACAAAATCTTCCGTACTTAACGTCCGTATCTCAAATTTGCAAACTCAAATGGCTGATCAAATCGTTAAACATGCTCTTCATATTGAAATATCTTTGAAGATCAAATTTTATATATTTTTAATTTTTGTATTTTTAAATTAGTGTAAAATCACTAGTATTGGATGATACAGAAACTATTAGATCAATAAATTTTATACCCATCTAAAAAATAGCAAAAAAATAAAAAAGATATAAAATTTGGTGTCCAAATATATTTCAATATGAAGATCATGTTAATGATTTGAAGCACGTTCAGACTTTCAAATTTAAGATACTAATGAGAAGCACGAAAAATTTTGTGTTTCATGAAGCAGCCTAGCCTATTTCTCTCTCTTATATATATATATATATATATAGAGAGAGAGAGAGAAAGTGAGAGCTTCGCAAAGCACAATATGGTGTGTGCTTCGGTTTCAAATTTTTAATTTCAATCTAGATATGAATGATCTGAACCGTTCAATCTAATCTCCATATGAAAATATATAAGCAAACCAAATTTTATATTTTTTAGAGTTTATTTGCTATTTTTTTGGATGGAGAGAAAATTATTATTTTGGATGAACCAGAATTCTCAAATCAAATTTGAAATTAAAAATAGCAAACAAAATCTAAAAATATAAAATATAGTTTTCTTATATATTTTCATACGGAGATTAGATTGAACGGTTTAGATCATTCATATTTAGTTTGAAATTAAAAATTTGGAGCCGATTCACACACCATATTGTGATTTACGAAGCGCAATAGACTCAATATATATATATATATATATATACACCGCACTGAATTTCTTATATTTTCTCATGTGTTTTTGCAAAAAAAGTCTGGGAGTCTCTCAAATATGCCAAATATATATCTGTAATGCTCCGATCGAGACGCTACGAGAGACAATATCTTCAACATCCATCTGACGGTTCGCAACTTGCGTCGTCAACAAATAAGAAAAAATAACAAAAAAAATAAAACAGAGTCAGTTGATAAAGTTTAGTAACCAGTTATTTAACGATGCAGTTTCTCTATAATAGTATTATGAATAATATAGTCTCATTCAAAGAATTTCAAGTAATAATTCATTCTTATTTATTAAAGCATGTATTTTAAATAATTATGTATAAACACATAAAGATCACACAATGTGTCCACCGTGATAAGTGAAAGATATCTCATAAATCCGGTAGTAAGTAAGCAGGACTCTGTATCCACCATGATAATAAAAGGATATCTTATAAATCCGCTAGTAAGTAAGTAGGACTCCGCAAAGTCATCTTTCACTCACAATCCTTCAGGTTGTGTAGACTCTCATTTTCAAAGTATGAAAGGATTAACTTACGACATATTTAATTATGTATAATTCGATCAATTCTAATTATCACCAAGAAATCAATTCAGACAGTTCAATCCATACTTCATATTACATATCCATTCAGAAAATTTAAGTACTAAGTCACAAGTGAATCCACACAATTCAGGTCAAGTCAAGAACGAATAATATTTAAATACAAGTTATACAGAAATCCGGTTACCTTATACGGAATGATATTCATTTACGATTCGATTCTAATTCTGATTTTTGACTCAATTGATAGCATTCCTTGAATCGTTCCGCGATACCTATTAGAGTTGCATTAATATTTGTTAATAATCTTTTTATTAATTATTTCTAACGGTTTCCAAACATAGGGGTTATTTATTAATTAAATGAATTATAAATTTTTAAGTTTAATTATTAATCTAAGCCATAATAGTTTTCCGGTGACAAATCATAATAAAACTTAATTAAATTTAATTCATTTTACTCATTTCATTCTCTGTTTCGGCTCAGCAACTTATATACTTTCTCTGTTTAGTACCTCATATAAGAATTCTTATGTTTTTTTTTTTATTTGCAACGATAAAGTAGCACCATAAGTCAGAATATAAAGAGGAAACAATAGCATATAACGGTAGATTAGTCCAACATGAAAGAGACGGAGAGTACTAATAATTGAGCAATACCAACATATTAGACAATAACACATCCTTTTTCTTTTCTCTTTTTAGTTTAATTTCTTCAGTTTTGCTCTCTTTGTCGCTTATGGCTTTCTCTTTCTCCTCTGTTTCCAATTTCATCTTTTTTCTGCCTTCCTTTCCCCTCTCGTTCTTTCTTTTTATCTTTTTTTTTATTCTTCTCACTAATCGTAAGAAAATGCACCTCATATAATGTAAGAATTATAACCTACTGAGCCACGTGGTCTCTTGAGAAGGTCAAACGTGTTTGTGTTTTTTATTATTTATTTATTTTTTCTTTGTTTCTCTGTTTAATACAGGTGAGATGTTTTCATTTTTCTTTTGTCAGCTTTGCAATTTAACCCATAAATTATAATTATTATGAAATGATCCTAAAGTAATAACTTACATTTTATTTGGAATATTACAATGTCACTCCATAAAAAAAATAAATGGGTAAGTTGTAAGAAGCGTCCGCACAAGAATATTTCTCGGCTCTGAAAGTATGGATTATCTTATGAGAACCACTCTTATTTAATGTATGCACACGAATATCAAACGTCCAAGCTAGTCTTAAACATGTCGATGGATTAGTTATCAAATAATTTGGTGGATATTCAACTGTGTGTCATTATGTCAATTAAATAATTAAAAAAAAACAGATGCCTTAGAAGTATTTAACATAGAAAATGGTAATTGCCATGATACAAATTTTTCGAAAGAAGTTTTAAACTTTTAATATGTTATTTTGATTATTCTTTGGACAAGAAAAATGAGAAAAAATATTAAACAATAATTTAATAAAGAAAGAACTCAGAGCTCTTTAGTACTATTTATATTGGATCATAGTATCCTTTTTTATTCAAAAAAATGAAAAAAAACTTATATTCGAAAAAATGCACGTGACTACCATGCAGCAAAAAGTTCAAAAAATCTAAATTACACAAAAAATATGCGGGCTATATATATCATATAGTTTTATAATTATATGATAATACACAACAAATTCATAAAGAAAAAAAATGTTTCTATCATGTTGTTTTATTTAATTAATATTTTTTAGATGATCGGAAAAGACACTATCAAGATTATTACATAAAACGTTGCAAGAAATTGTTAAAGCACATATATATTTATTTTGTTAAGCATTTATTTTTTTAAAATAAAATATTATGATAATCATTATTTTTTTATCATTTGATCATGTAATATATGTGAGATATTAGCTAGGACCCCTACGGATCAATTTTGGTTCCGCCACTTACTCAGATGAAGGATCTTTTATGAATATTTAAAATTTATATAATATACTAAACTATTTTTAGAAGAAAGTACAGCTATTCACCAATCAACATATATTATAGATCTTGATCCTTTAACAAATAACAATGTACAGCACAATATGTGATTCATTGGATTATTTTGAAGATTCTGACCGGAGTGAATCACAAAAAGATACAACAAAACGCGGTACATAATTTTGTTCCGCGGAGAATGAAAATTCCATGTATTATGCACTCTCCAGCCTCCACACACTCATGAGACACATGCTGACAAGTCCCAGCAAAACATTGGTGCATGAGTTGGAAGCACCAGGATTCTGTAGTGCTTCACGTCTTCACGCGTGAAGTTAGTTTTATGTCTTCTGGTCTGATTGTGCATTTTTATAAATCATACTTCAAATCTGATATGAAGAGAAGGATTTATGAGACTGTTGTGTGTCGTGTAACTTAGTCCATATAGAGGCAGCGGAATTAGATGATATTTGTATCTCAATGGATGGCGCCATGCATAATCGCAATGAGAATCACCTGGGAAGTGCAGCTGTGGCTAAGTACTAAGAAATATTGTACCTAGCTAGCTTTTTTTTTTTGGTATTAGATGGGAGTACAACATAATATAATTGACAGCCATTTCCAATTTTTCCATGAGAGAAGGGAGAGGGAATGAAGGGAAGAGAGAGGGGATGGGGAAAGAGGGAGATGGGTATAATTGGAATTATTAATTATTAGTGGTATTATGATAATTAAAATGGATTTGGAGTAGCACTAAAACAATAATGAATTTTAAAGTAGTATTTTGATAATTTTAAAATATTGAAATGGCACAAAGATAATTTCCTCTAAATTTAATCATCATCGGTGTAATTTCTCTGCCTCGGTCTAATTTTGTTCGAACAATTGTGGAGTACTTCACACGAGCAGCACACGGGCAAAACAAAATTACGTTTTCCACAAAAAAAAAAAAACAATATCACGTCTGTCACCAGTTGGTCTAGTTCACCACTTTTTGAGAAAAGAAAAAAAGAACGCCTATCAAGAAATATAGTATTTTAGTCAATCTATTTATTGTTGTGCAAACTGCAAACAATGCAATATAATATGCACAGTAAGTTCATAAAAGCCAAATTGAAATTTTATAAACTATCAATCTACAAGTAAAATAATATATCTAATAATATTTTTTACATTTTCAAGATTTTATTTCATATTTTTTTACTTAATAATAATAGAGTCTCTTATTATCCTATAATAATGGTGGATTTGAGTCCCTCCTCTGGACATGTCTGAGGTCTAGGGTAGACTTGGTCCAGGTCCTTCAGGAATCAGGATTAAGGCATTTTGTTGGGTCAAGTCAATTAATTGATTCGTTTTCCCGTTGATTTGACTACCTAGCAATTGTCTCGGAGCCTAAACAATCAATTTCTATGAACTTATTCACGTTAAATTATCCTCTTCTAGGGTTTAGGGTATGTAATTGATACTTTTGATTCTTTGATTCGAATTATATTGGTATTTCATTTATTATTTTGCTTTGATCTTTATTTGTGATTTATTTATGTATGATCTGATAATTGAATGATGAATTACTTATTTTGGTAGTAATCAATACTTGAACTTGTTCAGAAATTGATCAATTAGATGTTTGCATATAAAAACCCTAGGTTTGAGACTAAGTCGAAGACCCAAAATACCATTTTAACGTGAATAAGTTCACAGAAATTGATTGTTTAGGCTCCGAGACAATTGCTAGGGAGTCAAGTCAACGGGAAAACGAATCAATTAATTGACTTGACCCAACAAAATGCCTTAATCCTGATTCCTAAAGGACCTGGACCAAGTCTACCCTAGACCTCAGATATGTCCAGAGGAGGGACTCAAATCCACCATTATTATAGGATAATAAGAGGACTCTATTATTATTAAGTAAAAAAAATATGAAATAAAATCTTGAAAATGCAAAAAATATTATTAGATATATTATTTTTACTTGTAGATTGATAGTTTATAAAATTTCATACAATTTCATTAACGTTTGATACTCTATCAAAGACCGTTAAATTAGAATTGTTACAATCATTAGTGAAAGATCGTGAAATTTAATAATCTTTAATGCACTATCAAATATTAATGAAATTACATGAAATTTTATAGACTATCAATTTAGAAGTAAAATAATATATTTATAAACATTTTTCATTTTTATAATTTTTTTTGATTTAATAATAGGTCCTATTATTATTCCATAAAAATTGTAGATTTGAATCTCCAGAGGAGAACTTGGCACGCGGTTCAATGAATTGTAGATTTGAATCTCCAGAGGAGAACTTGGCACGCGGTTCACTTTCGAGTCATCCTTCCTAATTTAAGAAATTAAAGCACGCAAAAAACAAAAGTTGCATTATTACTTCGAGAAAAGGTTTTTGTACCAAATCGTACGTCCTATGAAATCGCTCATTCATATATTTAGAAATCAATAACATCCATATTTAAATTTCTCATTCAAATAATTTGTTCTCTCTTAGAACAAACATAGATCTATTTTTTTCACCTCTGACGATCTCTCGATGATCACTCCGGCAATCTGTTCCCTCCTTCTAACAATCTGTTCGATAATTGCTTCCCTATTTCAACAATTTGTTTCATCTCCTCGAGGAAGATGAAAATATTTTTAAAAAAGAAAAATATAATTTGAGTCTTTTCAATAATCTGTTTCATCTCTTTAGCAATTAATTTCATCTAAATACTTAATTTATATATCTAAACGTACGAATTACTTATCTAAATATATAATAAATATATTATATTTAAATACATAAGTCACTTATCTAAATACTTTATTTATATATCTAAATACCTACTTCATTCATCTAAACACCCCATGCATATATTTAACTATCTGAGATACTTATAAATGTAATATATAAATGTTTAAATGTTAGAATATGATATATAAACATGATGTATATTTAAAGGGCAGTGATCCCTTAACAATGAGTTATTTTGAAAATCTTGACAATTGACTTTTCTAAAAAAATATATATGAGAAAAAACTTAAAAATAGAAAAAAAAATTAATAGATATATTATTCTACTTATGTATTGATTGTGTTTCAAATTCATATAATTTTATTATCGCTTGATAGTCCATCAGAGACCGTTAAATTAGAATCGTGCAAATTATATAACATCTTCATGGCCTTTGACAAACTATCAAACGATAATAAAATTATACAAAATTTGAAACACTACCAATCTATATATCTATAGCTTTTTTCCTATTTTTAAGATTTTTTTATTTTTAAAAAGTTCATTGTCAAGATTATCGAAATAACCCATTGTCATGGGATCCCTCTCATTTAAATACATAATGCATATATCTAAGGGTGGGGATCACTTGACAATGGGTTATTTTGACAAATTTTACAATGGACTCTTAAATAAATACAAAAATAATCTTAAGATAGAAAAATTTTATAGATATGTTTTTTACTTGTAAATTGTTTGTGTTTTAAATTTCATATAATTTTAGTATTGTTTAATAGTTCATCAAAGAACATCAAAATTTTATATAATTTACAACGTTATAATTTACTTTATATATTTAATTTAGCGTAAAACTAGGATAGATTACCAACTGCATTTTCGATTATTTAGATAATTAAAAATTAAATTACTTAGTATCAAAAGTTGTCTCTGCGGATCGACCCCTAATTATACTATAATTGTTAGGTTTATGCGCTTGTAAACCTAACATTTTAGATGTACTTTTAGGGTATATTTTATTAGCACATGGCATACGTCTAGTTTTTTGGCACCATCATTGGGGATAGTGCAAGAGCTATCTTAGAATCTTGCATTTTATAATAGATTTTCATAAAGTAAATTAGACTAGACTTTTATCTTTTATTATTATTTTTTATTTTATGTTTTTTCTATAGCAACATAAGACAATCTTCTTTAATCTCAAGCAAAAATATTTCAAGTAGGGAGACACAGTGTGAATGAGGTGACTATTGTCAGAGCTAATGCTAAGACACATAAATGAAAAGTGAAGCAAGCAAGAACCTTCGTTGTCAAAAGACAATATCAATATGAGGTCTATAGTGAGTAATCATTTAAAATATTTATCTGTTCTTGTTCAATTTCATTTGTTAAATAACACTCACTTGTGATATGATCGCTCATTTTGGTCTCAATATTATCCTACCACTGGCACATGTTATAGCAATTGAGGAAACCTTAAAATTTTTTATTATGAAAATCATCATGTTTACCCAACAATATCTCTATCAAAATTGACATGATCTAGAATTTTCATATTGTCAACTAGAGCAAGCACAAATGTCAAAATTAAATTTGAAATTGATGATGGAAATATTCATAGAAACATAAGAGAAGATTAATGATGACATGATAAGTAGAATTGACATATTGATATATCAAAGTAATATGCTAGAAAATCAATTCACTCAACTTGCAAAATAATTTATTATTTTTTCAAGAAGTCAATGTAGGTTTTCAGAAATGTAAAAAAAAAAAATCTCAAACACAAGATGAAAAACCTCAAATGTTAGAAGAAATTGGTGAGGAAGAGGTAGTTGAGATCACTCAACCTGGAGAACAAAACATTCAATCCACTTCATACATGCATCAGACTCTCAACATTGATACAAGTGTTCAATGTGATGATGATACCATAGAGAATGGCCAGACATTGGAATGAAACACACACACACACAACTACGGAATGAAACACACACACAACTACACCAAAATAATATTTTCAATCTTATGTTGACTCGAATTCCTAGCAACGAAGGAAAGATTATAGTACCGATCATAAAATTGGAGCATCTCCAACTCTCTCTCAACATCGATGCATACAACAAAACTATGAATCAAGGCTTCTCCAAGAAGATCTTGAGTGATTCACTTAGGATTTATTAGAAGAATTATGATGCATTGACAGATCACAAAGTGAAAATAAAATATGATGGATGCCTACATTGCCAAATGGAGATAAGCAAGCGAGATAAGATGAGTGTTCATTATCAGACCCTCCTAAAGCTTGAGAAATTATGAGCTATCATTATTCCATTTTGTGTTTATTTTTTAATTTCTGACAAATGTTGCATTGAGAACAATACAACATTCAAACTTAGGGGAGCACAATAGAAATTGTATCTAGAATTGTATCATCATATATAGTTGCATAATAATTTTTAGTTTAATTATATTTAAGATTTTCATTTAACTGTATAGTGGTAATTTAGAAATTATTTAGCAAAAAAAAATTCTAAAATAAGAAATTTAGAAATAAAGACAAGGGATTTCTTAAGAAAATTCTTTGAGGGCACATTTTTTTTTCAAAAATATCAGCGCCCAAGCAAAAATAGCTAAATTTGAAAGAGATAATTAGGCAAGAAATTTGTCAGTATGTTTTTGAGAGTTAAATGTGAAAAAAAAATGTAATTTTGATAAACAATCTATTTTTTCTCAAAATATTTTTTTATCTCCCTCCAATAATTTTTATAATATTTTATTTCTTTCTTTTAGCGTTTCTTTTTAAAAGTTTAGTCGATTCAAGAGTTATAAATATTATTAAATGTAAAGTATGAAGCATAAAAAAAGAAAAAAAACCCGATTGACCGACACTCTGTGACTCACTTGTACATATAATAATCGAGCTATTAGTGAATGTATACAATATACACTTTGAACAGTCTGGATAAATTAAGTCATTGTGTATTGTTCTAGTACAAGATAATGACACGATCACTCGATCCTTTTAAAAATAAAAGAATAGAAAAAATACTTCCACTTTGTTCACATATCGCTTTACTGTGTGGCACAACTTTGTTGTAAATAGATTTCAACATAAATTTTGTTTTTATTTTAAAGTATACAATGTACATTCCATCATCCTCTTTGTTCTTTTTTATTTTGAGAAATAACTCAGTCATTTGATAAAATTATAAAGAATTTTATATTTGAATTTTAAAAATATGATGAATCTCATATCTAGTTAACTTTGCTGAAAGAGTATGAATTTCTATGTGAATTTCAAAATCTCTAAAACAAACTCGACATACATGTCAAGCAAGGAGATCTCCCTCTCTTTCAGAGGCGTACCTCATTCTCAAGAAAGTATCTGGTTAAGAGTTCACATATCGCTTTACTGCTTGATCACTTCAAATTAGAAACTCTCTAAGCTTGACCTCAACACCATATATAGCGGTCTCCTTTCAATTTGTTTGAAAGTTGCTGGTATTTCTTTGATCTCAAAATAGAGGTGTGGAGCGTTTTGAAAGAAAAGTAAGGTGGTACAGTTCTAGTAGATTTTGAATTTACTTATGAAAATTAAAGATACTTGCTTTTGCTTTTGAGTTTCTTAACTTAGAGCTTATTTTTCCTAAATATTATATTTTTGAGTTTTTCTTAGATAGAATTGGTTATTTTTTAGTCATACCATAATCCCTCGAGATGACTTTACTTGGTGACAAGCAAATATTCGAGCTTAGGGGAGTTGATAAGAGCCAAATTGATATATAATTGTTTGAGAATTTTATTGAGTTAAATTCATAAAACTTGATCAAAATATTTTAATTTTATTAATTTAGATTTAATGTTAAAGTTAATGCCAAAAATTTAATGTTTAATGTAGGAGAAAATAAATGGAACAGATTAGACACGATTTGGAGCAAGAACAGATGAAATACGATGAAAATATGGACATTTTAGGTCGTTTGGGCCTCTATACGGCCCCACTGCGGTCTAAGAACAAGGCGACATACGGACTGACATAGAGAAGACCTTCCATGCAGCCCATGTGCGACCTCAGTTCAGGTCCGCACGGGGCCCTCTCCAGGGCGGTTTCAATCTGACCTTCTGACGGTTATTTATAGTTTTTAAGAGTTCCATTTGAAGCTTTTCAGCATTCTTGGACTCATTTCTCTCCTGCCATCAAGGAGAACACAATACATTGATGCCTCATAACCGAAAAAGCATCTAAAAATAGAAGAAAAAAATGAAATACTAAGACAATTTAGATTTGGTAGGCAGGAAATTTCTTCTCTGTCTCTTCAATTTTTCTCTCTTGTTCTCTCTTTCTCATGTGTATCTCTTTCTCTCTCTTTCTTGTTGTTTATTACCTTATAGATGACTAAATTATCCTCTTCTAGGGTTTAGGGTATGTAATTGATACTTTTGATTCTTTGATTCAAATTATATTGGTATTTCAATTATTACTTTGCTTTGATCTTTATTTGTGATTTATTTATGTATGATCTGATAATTGAATGATGAATTATTTATTTTGGTAGTAATCAATACTTGAACTTGAACTTGTTGTATGATCTGATAATTGAATGATGAATTATTTATTTTGGTAGTAATCAATACTTGAACTTGTTCAGAAATGGACCAATTAGATGTTTGCAGATAAAAACCCTAGGTTTGAGACTAAGTACCGAAATGAGACAACAATTATCTGACCCAAGCAAGTCTCAGAAAAATGATTTTGATAGATGCCTTACTATCTTCAGGGATCTAAGTTTGAATTATGTTGTTGTATCCACTAGGGGATTTGATGGCTTAAGTATATAACTCGTCCAATCATAAAAATTAATGTGTTTAGGATATGCCACAAAATATAATTTACACTGGATAAGGGATTGCACAATCAAAGTGGACATATTCTAAATTAGAATTGAGAAAACCTCAATTACAATTGCATGAGAAAATAACAACTTAATTTGGACTAAAATTAGCATTTATATTTAATTATAATCTAAAACCCCTATTTTTTTTTCTAAACTTTCTATATTTACTTATTTTAATTTAAGATTAGTATTTACTTTGTATATTTAATTTAGCGTAAAACTAGGGTAGATTACTAACTGTATTTTCTATTATTTAGATAATTGAAAATTGAATTACTTAGTATCAAAAGTTATTCCTGCGGATCGACTTCTAATTATATTATAATTGTTAGATTTATATGCTTATAAAACTGATATTTTAGATATATTTTAGAATATATTTTTATCGGAACCTGGCACACGCCACAAGTTTTGGCAAAATTTTCAAATTTAATTTTCTTTTTTGGGGGCGGGCTCTCAACCCAAATCAAATTTCAAAATCATATACACATGGGTTTGATTTTAAAAATTTTGAACGAGTGGTTTTCCGAACAATAGAACAAAATAAGTCGAAGACCCAAAATACCATTTTAACGTGAATAAGTTCACAGAAATTGATTGTTTAGGCTCCGAGTCAATTGCTAGGTAGTCAAATCAACGGGAAAACAAATCAATTAATTGACTTGACCCAACAAAATGCCTTAATCCTGATTCCTAAAGGACCTGGACCAAGTCTACCCTAGACCTCCGACATATCCAGAGGGGGACTCAAATCCACCATTATTATAGGATAATAAGAGGACTCTATTATTATTAAGTAAAAAAAATATGAAATAAAATCTTGAAAATGCAAAAAATATTATTAAATATGTTATTTTACTTGTAGATTGATAGTTTATAAAATTTCATACAAGTTCATTAGCGTTTGATACTCTATCAAAGACCGTTAAATTAGAATTGTTACAATCATTAGTGAAAGATCGTGAAATTTAATAATCTTTAATGCACTATCAAATATTAATGAAATTACATGAAATTTTATAGACTATCAATTTAGAAGTAAAATAACATATTTATAAACATTTTTCATTTTTTTTATTTAATAATAGGTCTATTATTATTCCATAAAAATTGCAGATTTGAATCTCCAGAGGAGAACTTGGCACGCGGTTCAATGAATTGTTCTTTCCAATCTTTCACTTTACTTTTTATTATTCTTTATTTTTTTACAAAGATCTATTTGTTTTCTCACTTTCGAGTCATCCTTCCTAATTTAAGAAATTAAAGCACGCAATAAACAAAAGTTGCATTACTACTTCGAGAAAAGGTTTTTCTACCAAATCGTACGTCCTTATGAAATCGCCCATTCATATATTTAGAAATCAATAACATCCATATTTAAATTTCTCATTCAAATATTTTGCTCTCTTAGAACAAACATAGATCTATTTTTCACCTCTGACGATCTCTCGATGATCACTCCGGCAATCTGTTCCCTCCTTCTGACAATCTGTTCGATAATTGCTTCCCTATTTCAACAATTTGTTTCATCTCCTCCAGGAAGATGAAAATATTTTTAAAAAAGAAAAATATAATTTGAGTCTTTTCAGTAATCTGTTTCATCTCTTTAGCATTTAATTTCATCTAAATACTTAATTTATATATCTAAACGTACAAATTACTTATCTAAATATATAATAAATATATTATATTTAAATACATAAGTCACTTATCTAAATACTTTATTCATATATCTAAATACCTACTTCATTAATCTAAACACCTCATGTATATATTTAACTACCTGAGATACTTATAAATATAATATATAAATGTTTAAATGTTAGAATTTGATATATAAACATGATGTATATTTAAAGGGCAGGGATCTCTTAACAATGAGTTATTTTGAAAATCTTGACAATTGACTTTTTAAAAAAAATATATGAGAAAAAACTTAAAAATAGAAAAAAAAATATTAATAGATATATTATTCTACTTATGTATTGATAGTGTTTCAAATTCATATAATTTTATTATCGCTTGATAGTCCATCAGAGACCGTTAAATTAGAATCGTGCAAATTATATAAAATCTTCATGGCCTTTGACAAACTATCAAACGATAATAAAATTATACAAAATTTGAAACACTATCAATCTATATATCTATAGCTTTTTTTTTCCTATTTTTAAGATTTTTTTATTTTTAAAAAGTTTATTGTCAAGATTATCGAAATAACCCATTGTCATGGGATCCCTCTCATTTAAATACATAATGCATATATCTAAGGGTGGGGATCACTTGACAATGGGTTATTTTGACAAATTTTACAATGGACTCTTAAATAAATACAAAAATAATCTTAAGATAGAAAATTTTTTATAGATATATTTTTTACTTGTAAATTGTTTGTGTTTTAAATTTCATATAATTTTATTATTGTTTAATAGTTCATCAAAGAACATCAAAATTTTATATAATTTACAACGTTATAATTTAATGGTCTTTGATAGACTATCAAGTGATAGTGAAATTGCATAAAATTTAAAACACTATCAATCTACAAGTAAAAAAATATGTATATAATTTTTTATTTTTAAGATTTTTTTATATTATTTAAGAGTTCATTGTGAAGATTGTCAAAAATAACCCATTGTCAAGTGATCACCACCCATATCTAAATACTTGAATCACTTATCTAAATATCTGATTCATATCTCTTAATGTCTAATTTATATATCTAAACATCTAATACATATATCCAAATACATGATACATAAATACCTGAGTCATTTATCTAAATACATAATTTATATATCTAAATACTTAGCTCACTCATCTAAAATCTTCATGCACATGTCCAAATATACATAACTAAATATTCGCACCATTTATCTAAATATACGAGTCACATATCTAAATATTTGAATCACTTATTTAAATATCTAATTTAATTCTGAAAATAATACATGTGCGCTAGGATAACGTGACAATTTGCTTTTGAAAAATATGGATGAGCTTTAGAACTTACTTTTTTTTTCATTTTAAACAGATTGGTCCTTAATTTTTTTACTAAAAACAGAAAGTTAATTAGAGAGATTTGTCTTCGGAAATTTTAGTCGAAACCTGTTACTTATTGCTGGATGTATAACAGCTATAATTGTGTGTGAAATGGAGGGCTTTGTGTAACACTTCAGTCGCCATGAAATTTTATATAGTTTGTAATTGTCTCTTATTTAGTCATTTTTTTAAATTATGAAACAGTATAGAATTACATAAAATTTGAAACTCTACCTATAATTTGAGAAAATCTGAAATTATTTTTCCTATTATCATGTAATTTAGTCTACAATAGGATAATATCATGCCAATAATATATGCGAAAACTGGTACGAAGGGGGACAATGGTTAGACCATTTTTACAAGTGTATTTTGGGATGCAACATCAAGGCCTTTTTATGAGAAAGAAGGAAAAGGAAAAGTCACCAATTTAATTGTGAATTTACAATAAAACAAGAAGTCCGTTGAGAGTAAATATACCAACTTGAATTAGCATTTTGAGTACAGAATTGACCATTAAGGTCGTTACAAACAACCACTTCCAACTCAAGGAGACAATCCTGAAGTTTGTCAAGAAAGAGATGCTTAACTAAGCATAATTTCCACTGGCCCGATCAATAAATTCATCAAAAAGGAGATAATTCAAATCAATCAAATAATACAAGCCCTGAAACCTTAATTCCATTATAAATGGAAGCATCAGAATCCTTCAATTTTCTATTCTACAGTAGTCCATGACATCCACCGCCTCAGGTACCAACCAAAGAATAACCAAAAGAAACCTCTCAGGTGGAAGTGACTCTTTTGGCAACAAAATAAATGGCCAAATTGATACTGATCCAATATTTTTTAGTTTGATAGATCCAAGTGCAGTCATTTCTACCAATTCACCGGCATAAGATAAAAAAGAAGAAGGAAAAATACTATAAATAACAAACTACTAGCCACTATCTCTCCTACAGTTACCACTACCTGGTAACAAGTATTTGTAGTGATCAGCATTTTGCAAGAGATGACTTGGTAAATGCACTCCAGTGTGAGATTTTGGTATCGGCCCCAATTTTGCAATAATTTCTTGAAAAGTGTACTCCTCAGGAAACATGTCGAATAAATCAGCCCCATTGCAGATCACCTCTTGGATCCTTACCGGGTTGAGGAAATATGCAAATCGGATCCGATCCACATGGCTGTAGGCCTTCATCTTAAATATGAAATCGGTAATGTGGCGGAAGCAGAAGCTACAATGCCAGCCTGAATCGGCCAACAAATCATCTGCCTGGCGAAAATGTGCATAACGGGTCTGACCAGCTCGGTACCGGTGCACTGAGGCCCGCCAACTCTTTTCATCCAAATAAAACTCAAAGGAATATAAGTAATTCCTTAATTGCAAATGCAACTTCTCAGGTATCCCGTCACACCACCTCAGCAAATCAATTGTATGGCCGCTTGGTATTTCATCCACATCTGACATGATCAACAAGTCATCATCTTTAATACCAGCAATTTTGATCAGCTGATCCAATGCTACCCTCTGGTACGACTCCTCAACAAACGGGTTCTCTCCTTTGATGAATCTACCACCAACTGTACCATATGTCAGTCTTGACTCAGCAAATGCAAACTGAGACCGATTTTCACCAAAAAAAAGCGGCTTCACTGTCCCAGTAAAGGTAGAATTGGACTCTAGCAATACAAACTCTGACACATAAGGACTAAGTTCGTTCCAGCGAACAGCTAAGATGTCAAGCTCATTGCTGAAAAGCACTGCATCAAAAACCCGGCGTGGCGACTCACGCATGCGCCATCCATGGAGGCCGCACTGGGCTTCCATTGAAATGTTGGGATGATAATAATGAGGAATTATGTTGAAAGGTTTCGGAGGTGAATCCCATAGTGGTCGAAGAAAATAGGTTATTTTCTGTCCGTGAATATATATGAATAGTACCAGAAGCGGTACACCGATGAAGAGGAGGAGGAGAGCCTTGAAGTCGAAACCGCGCAATGCACATTTCAGACGGGATAGGCTAAAGGTTGATCTGGAATCCTGCAAGAACAAAAGAAAAGGAATAGGTATTTAAGGCATATAACATTGGGTGTGATAAATTCGACTCCATGTAATTTTCTAATTTAAGTGTTCCAATTCTTCCCGAAATCTTAATATGCAAAAAGAGTAATTTGGAGAGGGAAAGAGAATTGTTTGTTAAATTGAAAATTCAAAATGGAATAATGTAACCTAATTGGGTTAATGTTGGTACTATATGAAGTTTCGCGAAGGAGATCAGACTTTCATATTCAAAGGGGTAAAATCTTGATCGAATGAACTCAAAAGTAAAAAAAATGATTCCATTAAAATCGACGCCCGAAAAAATTGTAGGTTTGCATGCAAAAAAGAAGAAGAATTTAATTACTCACATCATACTTTTCAAAATGTCACGGAAAAGGTACTTTAGATGACAATCGGGGGAACAATACCGAATGAGATCAATATAATTGCGAGAATAAACTTGCAACTTAAACATCACTAGTTGAGGAAACAACTCAAACAAGTTTTCAAAATGTGCAGTGAAAACAAGTTTACTTCTTTGCATTATTATATTTAAGATCAGACCATATTTAATTTTGATGCAGAAAAGGGAAAACCAAATCATTAAAAAACAACATGAGAAAAAAAAAAAGATTCCGTTAACAAATATCCGACATTGTAGCCTCTCGTCGAATAAAATACAAAATCCAACAAAACACGGATTACGAGAAGAAACCAAGTTTCCCCATTGGGCGAACCACTGCACATGCAAAACCTGGTAAAAATCAAACCAATACCAAAAAAAAAAAAAAAAAAAAAAACTAGATCTACCATGATCAATCAAAAATCAAACAAATAGAAAAGAAATTTATCCTCACCTCTCCACAGAAATCGTCGCAAATATCATCCCTTTTCTTCGAATTGTAATACCCGGACTCTGGCATCGCAAAATCGCCGAAGAATCGCGCCTCTTTGTTCTCTACCTTAATCTCCGCAAAATCAAACAAAAATCTCTCGGCGAGGTGACTGTCTCTCCTCCCCTCACGCTTCGCCTCTTCTCAATCTCCCCCCTTCTCTCTCTCTCTCTCTCTATCTCCCTTTTTTAATTCTCTCTTTCTGTATTCCTGTTTCGATTGGAACTGCCTATATAGCCGTTTAGAAAAACCAAGGGATGTGTGTCTATCTCTGTCTAATTCCACGCCTTTATATTGTGTGTGTGTGTTTTTTTTTATTGTATATTCGTATGACCACTTGTTTTACCGTTTATCTCAACAAAGGCTCCCTTTCCTGTTCAGCGAACTCTTTTAAAAAACAGATGGGACTAATAAAATAATAATAATTTCATTAATTCCTAGTACTAGCGAGTAATTAATTAACGATTAACTGGCGATAGATAGCTGTTTAGTGGAAATTAATTGTTTCAAATCACCACACCGCCTTTTTAAGGAATTGGGCTACGGCCGGTGGGGGCATGGCCGCATGGCCGCATGGCCGCATGGCCGCATGGCCGCATGGACGGGTTCAGTCAAGATCACAAGGTGGAACCGTTCCACGGAAAGACCTAGTCAAGTTGATCTTACTATCAGATGTGGGACCCTTGTGTCAGTTATTGTTGACTGGAGTAGACCTGATCCTATACGCGGTTAAGGAATTTATGCGACCCTTCGCAGATCGCGCAGTTTTTTTTTTAATATATAATAATTATTCAATTAATATTATTAAAAATAAGAATGATAAGTATAAAATTTTAAATCTACGAATGTCAGCGCACCACTGATACTAGCGCATTTGGTAGCTATAAATACTCAGCCATCGTCACTCTTCTCATCTCATTAACACACTGATCAAACATTCTCTCTCACAAACTAATTAAATATCTAATTTTTTTTCATTTCTTCCAAATGATATCAGATTTAAATTTTTATCTTCTTGATGAAGAAAATTACACTGTGGAAGAACCGAGCGGCAATAATTTTTTGACAGAAATATTTCCAACCTACGATTAAATCAATTCATATCCAAATCAGGTTCAAAACACAATATCTAATTTTAATCAAGACGAATATTATCTGTATCCAGCTATTTAGAGTAACAATAAAATTTATCAACAACCAAATCCAGTAGTGTCACCATATAATTTTTTTGGCGGTAGTAGTAGTATCTCTGGCGGTAATTTAGCTGATGATCTTAACTTCAATGTTTTTTACGGTAATTTAAGTCTTGGTAGGACCGAAGAGCAAAATAATATTGATGACAGCAGTAGTGTTGATCCAACAGTAATGGAATTAAGTGATGATCACAATGATCAAGATGGGCAAGATGATGGTGGTCCGTATTATTGGAGTGAAGTAGAAACATTAGAGGATTACACTGAACAGTAGAATATTTCGATTGATGAATCTGAAAATGATGAAATTCAGAGATGTGATGTCACATTGTTAGTTACCGTACGAACCTAGAGGCAACATCCCGTAGAAGCGTTGAATAATTTTGAGATGTTCGACCGTTTATATGCAAATGAATCTCAATTAGGACCCGATGATGAGTTAGCTGAAAATAGAATATTTGTTTCTAAATCGACTTTAAATTGGGTAATTTATAATTGGAGTGTTAGGAAAAACGTTCAATGTTGGGTACAAGAAAATAATAAAATACGACTTATTATGAAATACAAAAAAGAGAGATGTCCTTGTAGATTATACGCTAGATCTGAAGAGAGATCAACCACATGAAGGATCATCACAAATAAAAAACCCCACAATTGTAGAAGACCACCAGGATACCGCAAACACTTATAACTCACATCTAATTTGATTGTAGGATGTATCCACCAACATTTAAAAAAAGATCTATCTCTAACAGTACAACAAATTAATATGATTATAGAAATGAAATATCCCAGTGTGGCACCAACATACAGTAAACTTTGGCGTGATCGAGAAATAATAATTGAACAATTATTTGGCACTTGAGAAAGATCATATACATTGCCTTCACAAATATTGGAGGCGATTGCTCAGACTACTCCAGGTACAAAATATAAAATATTGACGTGTGATACTTCGACCGTGTATTGCAGCGTTCAAACATTTAAGACCTGTTATAACCAATGACGCTGCATTCTTATCGAGCCGTTATAAGGGTAGATTATTGATGATGTGTGGATACGATATCGAGAATAAACTTATTCCTCTAGCATTTGGAATCGTGAATGCAGAAAATATGGATAATTGGAGTTGGTTCATGCGATGGGTCCTTATTGAAGTGATCCAATCTAACATGAAAATATGTGTTATATTCGACCGTCATAAGGGAATAAAAAGAGTTTTCGAGAGGCCGCATTTGGGATGGTCTGTACAACGTGGAGATGCAGTACACCAGTATTGCATGCAACATGTCGCAGAAAAATTATATAAGGAAGCCGAAAAATCTGGAAAGAAAGAAGATAATCTCAGAGATGATTTCAAAAGAAGACCAGCGAACAAGAAGAAACCGCGTTATTTCATAGAGAGATGATGAATTTTGAGAAAATCAAATAAAAAAGCTTATGATTTTTTAAAAAAAGTCAGAAGAAGATTAGAAAATAATGATAAATAACGTTATAATTTTGTTTCGTGGGCACAAACTTAAGATGGTGGACATCGATGGGGTATAATGATCAGCAATGATTCAGAAGCTCTGAATAGTATTTTCAGAGTTGAGCAAACTTTATCGGTTGCGGCAATTATGGAGAGAACATGATATAAATGTGCTAAATGATTCGATAAGAGAGAAATGAAAGCATTGAACCTCCATAGAGCATGCAAGCAATGACCCAAAAAAATTGATGACATCTTATCAAAATGTGATGACAAAGCAGATTCGTCTTGATACTATTTTACTATATTTTACTAATTTTTTGACATAATGTGATATTTTTTGTATTTTTTTCAATAATTATAGCTCGTATGAACGTAATTACGCTTGGAACTGCTCGAGGAGAATACGAGTTTCAGATGCTTGGTGAGAGGATCGAGAGTGGAGAGCATGTACCATTCAAGTACATTATTATAATTCCGAATGAACAACGCACTCGAGATGACCCATAATTGCCGGAACCGTACTGCACGTGTGATTGTCGAAAATCTCAACTGACTCGGATACCCTGCTCTCACATGATTGCTATATGCCAACATAGAAACTTTGATGTGTACGGTTTCATAGATGAGTGATACAATACATCTCACCTACTGAATACTTGGTCCGGTCAATTTCATTTTTACGGAGATCAACAAGTTTGGTCACCATACCTTGGAGAAACTATAATATCAAATAAAGAACTGATAAAAATTGGCCAACGTGCGAAGGTTAGACGTCGAATGGTAGACCCCGCCAACTCCAGAGCAAATCCGATCGCATATCGAACAAGACCCTAATGATCGTCAGCCACTAGAGCATGATCAAAATGGGACCGTAACTCTCAATGGGAAATAGAACGTCTGCCAAATGTTATATTTAGTTTAATCATAATTTGTGAACAAAAAAAATATTGAAGTTCATGTATTATCTAATTAATTACCTTTAATCCTTGCAGAATGCTGATATATCATCCTGCCCAAATAACTGATGGATGTATGTCGAGAAATCTCGACAATATACCCGGTCACCGGCTCACCAATCGTGAATAAACCCCACAGACATGCGACGTCCTAAAAAAATATTTTTATTACTATAAACCCTATTTAATACTGTAATAAAATTAATAATATTTGACTATTTACCTCTAGAGTCACAGTCATCTCGCCAAAACTGAAGTGAAACGTGTGAGTTTCTTGCCTCCAAAGCTCTATTAACGCGCTCAATAAACCCGTATCAATCTTCAAGTTACGGGCCTCTACTTCTTCAAAATAGATCTCTCACAGCCTAGCGAGATGAAGAAATCCTATACCTCACAACCTACCCCGAATGTGCGAAATTTGTATAGTATCATCGAGCGGTGAGTGCGGAAACGAATGACATTGCTATCTCTCTATAATTTTTATTTCATAATTAGCCTATCATATATAGGTATTTTATTTCTAATTTTTTTTAAATATAATGTATCTCTGTCTGACTATAGTGTATCCGATGTTTGTCGTTAGAGAGATAAATGATGACATTTGCATTTAGTTGCTCGCCTGCCATTATCTATTAGAAAAATCATTTTATTCAAATTAATATTACAGAACTAATTTTACGTATATAATAATTTATAATTAATTTCTAATTAATTCCTAATTAATTTCCAAATAATTTCTAATTAACCTACATAATTAATCTACATATAATCTAATTAAATAATAAAATTAATTAATAATTAATCTATAATTATTATATAATTATTCCACATAATTAATTAATAATTAGTCTACAATAAAAACCTAATTAATCTATTCTATAATTAAATAACAAATTAAATCTATATTATTCTACATAATTAATCAATAATTAATATATAATTAAATTATAATTAAATAATTCTATAATTTAATCTATAATTAAATAATAATCAATAATTTAATCTATAATTCTATATTATTTTACATAATTAATTAATAATTAATTTATAATTAAGTTATAATTAAATAATTTTATAATTAATTTATAATTAAATTATAATTAAAAGTTAATTACTCTATAATAATCGATAATTCTATAATTTAAAAGCTAATTTTTAATTAATCTATGTTATTGACAATTCATTCACAAATTAATCTATAATTTTACAATTTAAAATTAATATATATATAATTTACATTTCAATTCTAATTATTTATAAAAATAAAACTTACCTTCGATAGCAAAATCCAATAATCTCCCGCACTCGATCTTGTTCCTTACGTTATTTTTTCTTTTTTTTCTTCTATTTCTTCTCTTTCCTTCTCTCCTCTCTTCCTCTCTCTTCTCTCTTCTCTTCCTCTTCCTCTTCCTCTATCTTCTCTTTCTCTTCTCTCTCTCTCTTTTTTCTCTCTCTTCACCCAACGCCTAGGGGTGTGGGAAGGGATCGCGTGTTTTATTTATATAAGAGGCCAACGCACCACTTCCAGTGGCGCGCTACCATTCACAAATTTAAAAATAACCGTTACTAACTCTTATTTTTAACAATATTAATTTAATAATAAATATATATATAAAAACTACACATCGCGAATGAATTGGATAAAATGCGAGTTTTCATAGCCACTGCCTTATAGCGTGGCGTCCTTATTTTTATTAGATCCGCATCCAATTCAATTTTGTGATTTATATGTATACTAGATTATAAGGGTGGGGAGCAATTAACAATGAATTATTTTGATCATTTTGATAATAAATTTTTAAATAAATATAAAAAATATTTTAAATTAAAAAAATTATGGATAAATTATTTTACTTATAGATTCATGGTGCTTCAAATTTCATATAATTTTGTTATTGTTTAATAGTATATCAATGACTATTAAAATTTTATATAATTTATAATAATTTTAATTTAATGATATTTGATGGATTATAAAATCATAATAAAATTATATGAAATTTGAAATACTATGAATATACAAATAAAAAAATATCTATAATTTTTTGTATTTTTAAGATTTTTTACATTTATTTAAGAGTTCATTGTCAAGATTGACAAAATAACACATTGTTAAAGGTTCCCAATCCATATTATAAAGAGCAAACAAATTGGATTGGTCCATTATTTCAGCTTTTTAATGACCGAAACATCTCTAACCAAGTGGTGTAGATAAATATTTAAAAAAAAACTAACTATTCATATTTTTGCTAATGTCATTTTTCTCTGTTTTATTTTTATTTTTTTTTATCATGCATTAATAGAAGGTCAAAAAATAATTTGACCATTAAATTAATTAACAATGAACTTTTTTTCACTTTTAAAAAACTATTTACTTTACAGATTTATTTAAAAAAGTTAAATTATTATGTTTTATAAATAATATTTTATTAAATAATAAATTAATTTTATTTATAAAATTAAGATTCTTTTATAATTGATGTAAATATAAATTATATCTAAATAATATGTACTACTATTTTGCTCGTGTGTTGCTACGAGTGATGATTTTTAAAAATACAAAAATTTAGATTTTTCATGAGAAAACAAAGAAAATAAGAAATAAAAATAATTTAGCAACTAGTTTAAATTTTAATTATGGATAGAAAATTAATATAAAATAAATACATAATTGAGAGGAATGTTTTATCAGAATTGAGATGAATTTAAGGGAAATATAAATTAGAATAATTGTACTCATTTATTACATAATATTTTGTATAACAATTAGAATTAAAAATAAATTATAACTTCAATACAAATGAGCATATAAATCGTAATATTATTTGAAAAATAGGTCAATCTGATGGTTGATATTAGCTCCAAAAATTTAATAAGAAATCTGAACCGTTGTAAAATTAGAACACTTAGATGCTTAATACACACATACTCTATATTATAAAGAGCGTGTGAACTAAATTTGTTCATTGATATTATCAGATAATGTGTAATGACTGAAGTATTCGTATTTTAATTCACGATTGAGATTTATGAATTTGATGAAAGCGACGGATCATATTTCAGTCAAATTCATTTTTTTTCTCTTTGTTCCATTTGATATTTTTTATCATGTATTTATAAATCTAAAAAAGAATATCAAACAAATTAAGCATAAGCTATTATTATTTTTATTGTAAAAAAATATGCATTGCACAACCTTACTCAGAAAAAAATTTATTATATTTTGTACAAGATCTTGTATTTAATAATGAATTAATTTATTTAAAAATTTAAGAACCTAAATTACATCTAAGTAAAATATATCACTTATTATAATAAAATTAATTATAAATATAATTATTTTATAAAAATAAGTTGTATATTAAATAATTTAAATATTAACTATTATTAAGGTTTATTTTAAAAAAGAAAACTACATACTGTACAATTATACTAAAAAAATTATTATATTTTGTACATTATTTTTATTATATAATAAATTATTTTTATTTAAAATTTTAAGAGTATTGTAGTTAATTTAGACATAAATTACGTGATAGTGAAGAATATATATGAAATTTCCGCGTTATTAATTTGCCGAGTTTAGTAAAACAGTGTTCATGATACTATGGATTATGGAATGAATCCACTTCTGAAATATTCCTGCGACTCGATCAGTAATGCAATTGGTTTTTTTTTTGACAAAGCAGATCTAAATGGGTGTCAGTTTCTATTTCATTTCCGAAACTAAGAGTTTGTAAAAAAAAAAAAAAGGGAAAAAATAATTACCCCGAAATAAAGGACCCCCTTACAAGCTTGAGAACATTTATAAATTACAAGTAGTAAAATAAAAACAGCAAAAAATCTACATTCGGAATAGTATCATCTTTTTACTATTTTTGTTAATTGAAAAATTATTATTTTTTCACTATCCTCATTTGCTATTTTCAATTCCTTTATTCTTGCGCTATTTTTTTTACACGAGAAATAAAATAGTAAACTAAAAAGCATAGACGAATGGATGAAATGTTAATGTAGCATTCCAAAGAGTCACCTGTCCTTAAGAAGCACCAATTTATCCGAAATAATATCTGTCCATTTTAAGTTTACAGTAATGGCTCATTGTTTTAACAATAAATTAGAGCTTAAAAATGTATATTTTGAAATATTCGTCATCATCGTCAGATAATTCCTGGTTCAGTTTAAGTTAAATAAAAAAAAAGTTGGGATCCGTTGACAATCGGTTGACTTTGACAACATTTCTCAAATTATGAAAAATAATATACACAATTCTCGTTGTTGGTCTTCTATATTATTTTCTTGAGGACTGATATAGTGCCCCTGCATTTGCCCCCCTAACTCTTCTGCTACAATTGACAGATGGAACCCACGCACTTTTGATTTTTAGGGGTTCTTTTTTTTCCCAAAAAAGTGGGGGCAAGGGTTGAGGCACTCTATATTTTTTTTTTATTTTCTTATCAATTCATGTACTTAACTATGTTGTCTTTTGCGATTAATATTTTAAATTTTAAATTAAAAAATCGAATAACAATTGGGGAAAACTGTAGCAAAATTCTTACGATTTATATATTTAGATATACATTTCAAAATTCAAATACAAACTCTCCATGGCAAAGATATATTTATTTGAAATAATAGATGAAGTTAATTTCTGAGTGACAGCGGGCCCTCTCCATTTTTCAAGTCCAAGAGGAAATAAGACTTATCTAAATATGGACTTGTTTTGCTGTTAGATCCCAAGCGCTTCTCCACTCCTTCAATTTACATATTTTAATTTTTAAGATAAATTATTCTTATACAATAAGTTCCGCACATCACATTTGCACACAATATTATATATAAACACATTTTAAAAAATACATATTTTAGAATCTGAGTTAGAGACTATGTATTTTTCAAAAATGATGCTTAGATAAAGGGTGCAGTTAGCACTCAATCTCAAAATGCTTTTATTTATTCAATTGCTAATTTTCTGATATGGCAAATTAATTAGTATTTTTTGCAATTACAAATGCGACATTTCAGAAAATTTGCTAATTTTGGTTACTAAATTATTAGCAAGTACTTCATAATTTATAAATTGCATTTGCAACTTTGATATCAAAATTAACGAATCTCCAAAAAAAATTACAACTCTTCGATTCTCTAGATTTTAAATTGATTTAATGTTGCACGATATATCACTTATGAAGAAAGAATGATTGCAATTGCATAGATGCAGAGCGCCATTTGAAATTAGAGTACCAGATTCCAAGCACTTTTTCATGGGAAATTTATTGTATTCGGTTTGTATCTATACGACGGTGTGTTTTAACTTTTAAGAGGCTCCTCCTGGCTTCCAGCCCTCAAAATTCGCAGATTTTTTTTATTTTAGTAAATAAAATAAATAAATATAGCAAATTGGTCACCTCTCTCCTCACTTTTGCATTTATAGCCAGATCTGAGTTTCAAACTCGGGTCCTTTTTTTTTTTTTTTGGAAACGTATATATAAAAAAAAAATTTACCCGGACCCGAGTTTCAAACTCGGGTCCAGCTATCCCATTTGCATTCCAGTATTATCCCATATGGGATATTTGGACCCGAGTTTGAAACTCGAATCGGCTAAATTTTTTTTTTTTACGTTTCGTATAATAAAAAAAAAACCCCGGACCCGAATTTCAAACTCGGGTCCGCTATAAACGCAAAAATGAGGAGAGAGATGACCAGTTTGCTATATTTATTTATTTTATTTACTAAAATAAAAAAAATCTGCAAAATTCGGGTGTCATCCGAATATCTAATCAATTATAAAGTATAAATTTTAAATAGCTGTACAACATGAACAAATCGAATTCTGACAGATATATCCTACCCTTTTAAACGCTTTTTTTTTCAGGTTTTAATGTTTTGTGCAGGGTCATTTGAAAAACGCTTCCATAAATTTATTTGAAAATTGAAAATGTCAACTGATGTGTTTTTTTGATCTGGCATGATATATTTGAAATTCAAATGCACGTTCGTAATAATTGTAGTATACGTCAAGTTAATTTAAAAATGATTAAGATAGGTCCTATATATACTCCTACGTATAACTGGGGGAGCAACCAGCGTTGCCAGTTTGCCACGTGGCCAAGTCCCCTCCGACATTTGACTTAGCACAAGTTTTTTTTAAAGTATTTAATATTGATGATGGTGACTAAGTTTCGTGTTAGAATGACATAACAGATCAGGCCAAACACAAAGGTGATTTGCACCAAATCGACGGGCTCATGATTGCAATATTCATGTTTGTAGTAGTAGTAGATAGTAACTAGAATTTACGGCTCTTAGTTTGTAATGGTAGGTTGATAGCTTTTCCAAGGGTAGTTTCATCTCTAGTAGTCACAAAGATAGCATGGTAATTTCTTATTTAGTGATCATGAGGTTGGCAGTTTTCTGGTAAACTATAACTATGTACTGATAATAATTTTACTTGATGCAATTCAGCCTACGGGTTTTCTCTCAAAAAAAAAAAAATTCTTTCAAAGACCAGGCTGCCAAATTAAATTGCATATTTTAGTTCACTGTGGCCATAGATATGTGGAGGAACGAGGTGCCATTGTATGATTGCATCTTCTGTAAAAGCACCTTCACATGTGGTATACATCTAGAAATTCTCGTATAACCCGAGCTTTAGTGCTCCCAATTAATGTCATGGTGGTAGTTAATTGCATGGCCCAAAATCATAGATTCATATTCATCAATTACAGAAACGGTCAATGTCAATTTACATTGGACACGGTTCAAGATAAACATTGGAGAAGAATGAAGATTGTTACTTGCTTTGTCATTTGACGGGAGAGATGTACAAAAATATTCCGTGAAGAAAATAAAGTGTCTTTTAACCATAGTGAGAGAGATATTACTAAAATATCAAAACTGATTTAACGAGTAATCACAAGCAGAACTAATGACATTTAGGACTTACAATGTTTTTCCTTTTTTTTCTGTTTTCTTCTGTCTTTTTTTTTTCTTCTCTCTTTTATTATCGATCTGTTATATAAAACTCACATACTTGCGATCAATGTAACATAACCGATTAATAAAATTTAAAGACATTGACCTCCATCTTTTCCAATAAAAAAAATTACAGGGGCGGAGCCGTATGAGCAGAGGAGAGGAGGCAACTAACGGTTCAAGGAGGAGGCAAAATTAATTGTTCAAAGTTTTTGTAAGAAGTTTTATAAGAATATGCTCAAGTTCCAATATAATTATGATAGTATGCTTTGTCTTGAAAAATATGCCTTCAAAATTCTACTTTTATTATAAAAAACTATAAAAATACTGAACTTTTAAAATAACTATAATAGCATGCTTTATCCAAAAAAATTACACCCTCTGACTCCGACCCTGATTGCATAGTGTTCATAGTAGAGATTATTGCAATTTTGATTTTTGCAGATGTTTACATGATTATGAATTTATACTAAAAAATAAGGAACATTAATGCCGAAGTCAAGTCAATAAAAAGATGTTTCCTAAATGTAATAATGATTGATTAAATACCTTAATTTTCAAAGTCTTTGTCATGCATGTTTTTTAATTCTAATTGATAAAATAAAATAATTAGATGGCATTTGTATTACTTGCTCTGTATGATTATATGTACATACAAAACACACGATAAACTTGACCACACTTTTTATTAGATAGTAACTTCATGGAAAACTATATTTGGATATTGTTTTACGTCATTGATTTTTTTCAATTATTTTATTTCAACCAAGAAATATTCAAATGTCAAAAAATAATACATACAAAATCTAACCATTTTGCTCTTGATATTTAAGCTTTAGACTTCCAATTATGGAAGCTGTCAAAACATATATTATTGAATTGGCGTATTATTTAACATCGTTAAATATTTGGAATTGTTATTTCAATCAATAAATATTTGTATGACATAAATGTTTCACAAAGAGTAATACATATAAAATCTAATTATTTTTTTTATATTAGAGCTTTGACTTCTAATTCTTAATACATAAGAGGGTTAAGCTTTTAAGTTTTTCAAACACACCACATCATCAATTTTCTCCACCATTGATTTGTTTAAATCTTTTCATCTTCTTGAATCCAAGGGTTTATATAAAATAGCTTCTTTTTTCTCATTTAAAAGAATGTGCGTAATGTACTTAAGATGAAACTTAACTCTTAAAATGATCTATTTTTTATATATCATTTATAGATTATTATGTATTTAACTATTATTTATTATTATAATAATTATAATTTTTAATTATCATATAAAAATATTATGTCTAAATTTTCTTTAATTGAAAATTTTATATTATTAATTATTTATTTGAAACTTATATTATTGGGGCGAAAAATGCAAAATAATAATTCCAAAGGTATATATATTCGAAAAATAATTTTGTCAATTAATTGGCAATAAATCGCACCTCGTATTTACATTTTATACACATTATTCCCTGCTCTTTAGTGAATGGATTTTAACCCTGTTTAAAATATATTGCAAGTAAGTTCATATATTACAAGTTATTATTTCTAAAGTACATATGTTAGAAAGAAACTATATAATCACTTTTTCTTAGTTCTTAATACACAAAGACCATTAAGTTTTAAAATTTTCAAACATATCACATCATCATTTTCTTTACCATTAATTTTGTTTAAATCTTCTCATTTACTTGAATCCAATAATTCATCTACTTGTTTAAATCTTCTTCTTTTTTTACCATTGATTTTGCATTATACTTCAGTTAGAGCATGCTATATGCATTCCATAATGCTCTTAGTTCTGCCACTATAACTTAGATGTTCATGGGCGGATCTAGAGTAAGCCAGTAGAGTTAATTGATATGTCTGAATTTTAAAAAGTAATACTTTTATGTTATATTTTTGTTAATTTGATCTCTCCTGGATTTAATGTTTGACCTTCTCTCTTAAATTATTTGATTATTTTCATTGAGAAAAATATTTATTATCGTAGATAATAAAAAAAATGTAAAAGTTTCATAATATGATGTCTCGTAGAAAAAAGTTTTAGACAAAAATGTATATTAAATTATTATATTTTTTATTTAGTACTCGATAAATTAATTAATTTGAACCCGATAAATTTTTGCAATTCAATTACCGATTCCTTGATCAAAATCTTAGATCCTCCCCTCCCCTATAGATGTCAAATTAGCTAAAGTGAGACATAAATTTGAGAATTTACCTTATCGATGGTTAAAGGCTTGGCCCTTTTTTCTTATAAAAAAAAAAGAAGAGAATTCCCATTCCCAATTCCCAATTCCCATACAATATACAAGGATAGGCACAGAAGATTGAAACATTCTTCGTTGGATAGTACCAGCAACACGCCAAGCCATTGACGGTCTTGCCAAGAGAATTTCTCAATGATATTTTGTACAATTTCCACTCCAACCCTTAAAAATACCAATAGAGTGATAATTACCCTTGCAATAGCAGTAGAATTTAGAGATGACAATGGTTCAGGTAGGAGGATAAAACGTTAATTCTATGGTCTGGTCCGTCTATTAAAATCGCATATCCGTCCTGACCAGCCTATATCTCCGGGCTCGAAAATCTCGGCCGATCACACTGCGGGCCAAGTTTTTATGGCTTTGGTCCGGCCAGGTCCGGACCGTTACGTAGTGTGATTTTTTTAAATCGGCTGACAAATATATTTTTTTTAGCATTTTAGATCATGAATTTAAAAAAAAAGTAAAATATAAAAGTTATAGATTTTATTGTTATGAATCTCAGATTTTATTTCATCTTAATATGATTTTTTAGTATAAAGTTATGATTAAAAAAATATTCATATGTCTAAAATTTTTCAGCAATGACTAACCTTCATAATATGATTTTTTTGATCTATATGTTCTATTTTTAAAAGAGATAAAAATATAAAAATGATAGATATAATTGTCATGATTTTAAAGAAATTAATTTTGTATTGATTGAATTTTTTTAAGTTAAAATATATGACTAAAAAGGTATCAAGATGTTTATTATATTAAAATATTAATATTATAACTAAATGTTTAATATAATTTAAATAATATTAATATTATATTAAAATTTTACATAATTTTTAAAATATATTAATAATATATATATAAATAAATTATATATATATAATTATTCCGGATCGGACGAACGGATCTAACTCCAAAGTCATATCCTGGACGGATCCACTAGATCACAGACTAAATTATCATTCCTAAGTAGAATACAATAAATATCACCATCACCTCGAAAAAGTTTTCTTTGAATAGCAAAATTGTGTCCGTCTTTTCAAAAAGTTCCACGCTTTGGGTTGATAATTCGTACACTATTGGATGCATATTCGCTTTTACCCAAGCTATTGTTCTTATATTAATCATAGAGTTTTCTCTTTTTAACCTTGCCATTTGAACTAAATTTTTTTTTAATGAAAAGATGAGGGTCAAGTCCTCAAATTTCTTTTATATACATGTCTAACACCAGTGGTGTTATTTTATACAAAAGATTGAAATAAAAAAGAAAAAAGAAAATAAAAAATAGAAGAAAGACAACTAAAAAGATGAGCTCTGCCACTGCTAAGAGCTTACTGACAAATTAATGAATATCTATGGATGATCCAGTTACTAACTTCCTTCAAAATCTCTACCTCTATCTGCCCAACTGGTGTTAATTTAATATTTGCTGTTATTAGAGTTATTTATGCATATGATAACTCAAACTAGAATCTACCGAACCAGTTTTGCACCTGTTGTCATCTTTTGAATGAATGAATAGCCATTAAAATATAGGAAGGCATGACAATGTGTATTTACTGATATCTCACACTGCTAAGTGCTTGTTGATAAATGATAACCATCGAAACTCATTCATAGTAATATGCCTGGTATTTTTTTCCCAAAATACCCGTGAAAACATGCAAACCTTCTTATATCTCTGATTATCATTATTCATCGTTTGTTGTAAACCAATCTTAGAACTCCTGTATTACTGATATGTTGCCCATCTGAACTAAATTAAAATTGAAGAAAAGAGATAAGATATGGTACCTTGAAATAATAGCAAAAATAAATACTCGAAGTTATTGGTCCAATTATTTTTCTCTTGTACAGTTCAATCAAATACATATGATATTATCGTATGACAGGACACCTTTTATATTGATAACCGAGTATTCTGGGGTGTTCTGAACAATATCTTTTTATATAGCAAAGGGTAGATATTTAAAAAAGGGAGGGATCACTTGACAATGGTTATTTTGATAATTTTAACCATAAATCTTCAAATAAAATGAAAAAAAAATTAAGAATATAAAAGACTTTATAGATATATTTTTCTATTTATAGATTGATGATAATTTAAAATTCATATAATTTCATTATCATTTGATAATCCATCAAAAATTATTAAATTGAAACCGTTACAAAGTGTATAACATTTTGATGGTTTTTAATCACCATCAATCTATAAGTAGAATAATATATTTATAAGTTTTTTTTTCTATTTTTTAGATTTTTTTCATATTTATTTAGAGATTTATTGTCAAAATTATCTAGATAACCCATTGTCAAGGTATCTTTCCCTTTAAAAAGGGAAAATTAGTCCCATGCCATCTCAAAACTTTAAATTTAGCAAAATGCCACTTCAAAATTTTAACTCCCTCTAATGCCACCATAAAATAAGTTTATTTAGTATTTTGCCACACTTATATATTTTTTGTTCATTTTTAATTAAGTTCAGTAAAATATCATTGTATTTTTGGAATGTATTTTTTTAATTCCAAAAATACCCTCATTTCCGTCTGATATATCTTTTCCTACTAATTTTGTCTGTTAAAATCATTGATATCTCTGCAAAATGCGTAATTATTTTAACAAATGTCAAACCAAACATTTTTTTATTTTATTCTACAATAGAGAAACGCTTGATCAACAAATAAATCATACTAAAATCTTCTATCCAAATGACCCATAAAGAAAATTACAAAAATGCATTTATATATGCTTACTAATAAAATTTTCGCTTTTAAAGTTCTGAATCATGATACTCATAGTCTGAAATTTGCTTTCTACATTACGCATTTTGCAGAGATATCAACGATTTTAACAGACGAAATTAGTAGGAAAAGATATATCGGACAAAATTAAGGTATTTTTGGAATTAAAAATACATCCCAAAAATACAGTGATATTTTACTGAATTTAATTAAAAATGAATAAAAAATATATATGTGTGGCAAAAGACTAAATAAACTTATTTTAGTGTGGCATTAGAGGGAGTTAAAGTTTTGAAGTGACATTTTACTAAATTTAAAGTTTTGAGGTGGCATGACACTAATTTTCCCCTTTAAAAAGGTTATATCTTAATCTTGGGGTCTCACTTTGTAGACTTGACCTGTGGACTTTATTTTTTTCTCACCTGTAAACTTCATACCTTTTATGCTTTTTCTTTGCCGTATTATTCAGATTGTACTTGTGGATATATTAGGGGTGTTAATGGATCGGGTTCGGATCGGATCATTTTTTATCCGATCCGATTAAATTCGGGTCAAAAAATCTTAACCTATACCCGACCCGTGTAAAATATTTAAATATTTATTAATTATTTTTATATAATTTTAAGCATTTAAATATTGATTAATTTATAATTAATCTTAATTATTATATAATTAGTATATATTTAAGCTTTAATTAGTACTAAATCATAAAATTACTTTAAAAAATATAATTAATTGGGTCGGGTTGATACCCGACTCATTTATCTTCGGGTCATATCGGGTCGGGTCGGGTTAACTCGCCGTCGGGTCGGGTCGATAATTGTCACCCCTAAGATATATCCAGATAACTAATTAACTATTTTCATTGGCAGTATATTCGCAAGTAATTTCGGTAAAAAAAAAAACAAAATAATACTACAAATGATTTGAAGACAACTTTGGCCTTCATCTCTTATTGAAGAATTATCAGAAATAAAATGACAAAAATTAACGAAGATATTATTTTTGCAATCGTCAAGTTGATTAGCGACATGTGCTTTCTGACGAAGCCACTTTATTCTCCAGCGTCAATTGTCACTTATGTTTACTAGTCACCAAACCAAATTAACATTGATGGGAATGAATTAGGGAAGAATTGCAAGAATATCCATGTGGTGTTTGTCTATAGAAAAAAAATTGTGAGAGATCATCTAAAAATTTATATTTAATTATTAAATTTTAAATTATTCATTTTTATCACTGAATTTCAATATGTGTCCAGATTTAATCATTTTTTTATCAAATTTTCATCTAACATCCTAACGGTGCTTTATATTTTATAGTTGAACTATTTTGAAAGTTTATTATACAAATCAGGTACATACAGTTGTACTCCTAGTGATAAAAAAATAAATGTTTTTTCTTTTTTTCTTATTTTATTTAATAATTTATTAGTATTGTTAATCATTATTGATAATATGAAAGAGTAGATGTAAGATATTATATTAGTATTGTTAGGACTTAGAATCTTAATTTTAAAAACTTAGAAAGTGACTAAATATGAATATACATTAAAATTCTGCGCTTGAAGATAAATAATTTAAAATTTATAAATTTGAATTCCTTACCTCTAATTTTTTTTTTTTTTTTTTGCCAATGTACAAGAAGGATGTTAGGATAGTGATCGCTTCGTTTGTGGTTCTCTTACAAACTGGAAAGGGAATCCAACTAGCTACAGTTGATGTGCACCCTGCACATTCAATAGACGCAATAATTTTCCTGACGTGCATTGTTTGATTGATGTCTTCCCTTTTTTCCCCTCTGTCGCACTTGGTGGTGTTAACCAAATAGAAGTTGGTCGTTTGTTGGTGCAACATTAAAATTTTGGAACAAATTTGTTAAACTTTTTTTTTGGCGACAAAAAAGTTGTTAAACTTGACACGACACGAGTTGTTGAACCTAACAGTCCAGTAAAACGGTCGACCACCAAATGTTTGATATAGTAATTAAGACAATGTTATTTTTGTACGTAGAAAATTAATTACATGCCAAAATTTGTCTATAGGAACTTTTTAATATTTAAGTTGAAGGACTCAATCAGCATATTTTATATAAAAAAAATGTCTTATAAACGTTATCTGTATCCATTATTACTTTCAGACGAGACTAAGATTCTTCATTTTTATATGAATTAATTAATCGAAAACGAACATGTAGTTTATATAGATAAGAATAAGATGTAATGACGTCAATAATATATCTGACTCATTCTTTTTAGAATGGAAACCCAAAACAACTGTGTTTATAATCCAGTCGAAAAATAATAAATAAAAAACCCGACAACAAATGTAAGAACATCCGCATTGGTGTTGATTGTTAAAATTAAAATTTCATATCACGTAATGAAATTGACAATCTCTTTTAAGAGTGACATCCTTGAATCAGAATGAAATTATCAAAATGACACTGTTATAATTAATTTTCTACTTCTCCGCTGACGTGACTTGTTAAATTTAAATAATTATTTAATTTTACTTAGTCTCTGTATTCCTGAAATTTTAATGACAATTGTCAAATAAAATTTGATAATCAATTTGATAGTGAAATGCAGATGTTCTAATGCTTTTCTAAAAAAAGTCAAAGTTGGCTCAAAGTATATATAATCATTTGCTATTGTTTTATTTTCTGCACACAAGAAGATCACCCAGAAATTTTATCAATAATCAAGCACAAATTGTTCCATATAGTATCACTCAAAATCCAAGAACAAGGTATATTTCGGAAGTGAACGTATATAGAGGTGAAATAAGCATATCTATACATGGACGGGGACACAGTTTTGGGGTGCCATAGCCCCCTTTGATTAGTGAAAATATTTGCATAGTTAAAACATTAACCGTATTTGGCCCCTCCAAAATTGGTTAGCTAATTCTTAATTCTTAAATGCCATTGATTTTCATTGATAGCTCATCTATTTTAAAATAATTCCATCAGCGCAACAAAAAAAAAATCTTAAACTACTGAGCAAGCATCTAGTTAAAATTTTCTGATGGAATTAACACAGTATCATATTCGGATATTCCTCACCTCGGCTCCCGGCCTTTTAATTTGACTATCATTATTTTGTTTTTTTTCTCAAAATTAATATGAATAAATACTTTAGGAAACCACATAAAACACAACATAATTAACTATTTAGTAAATGATGGCTCTTGTATCATCAGCCATTGCAAAATGGGTTTTGCACTTTATTTGACAATGCTTTTTTTAACATATTCTATCCTCAAAAACTAAATTATTTTAATAATTTCATTTTACAAAAGCATCATAATTATACATATAATGTAAAGTTATTGTAAAAATAAAATACGAGTACATTTCTTCCGAATATCAAGTCAAAGAAAAAAGTTGAAGAGTAAAAACTTCGAATCCCTCAATTATCTTATCCCCTTTCTCCTACAAAAAGAAAAATTACGATATTCATAAAACAAAAGGAGCCCAACGTGTCGCTCTCCTGTCAACATTATGATTTTGTGGGCAAAAGCGAGAGACACAAATCAGAAATTGTGAACAACAAATATGCGCTTTGGAGTATCGCAATGTGCGGTTCATTGGAGAGTCGCTCGGCCCCCACTTTGATTTGTCCCTTTATCCATTAATTGCAATTTCTGTGGCGTTTCTTTATGTAGAAGAACTTGTTGCCAACAGCATAGAGTACTGCAATTTCAAATAAAAGCCCAACAATCTGTCAGTGCCTTCTCTAATAAATTAAGCACATACTAAATTTTGTTATATAAAAATATAGTCAACCATGCAAATTTCTTGCAGATGGTTCTTCTATGAAAAGATTGCTCTCCAGGGAATCTCTACTAGGACGTCAAATCTTGATCTACTTGGGTCAATCGATTTGAATCCAATCCGAATCCGATCCAAAATGATTCAAAAATAAATAGATTGGGTATAATCAAAAAAATTTAACCCATCACGAGTCAGATTGGATACGGATCGACCTAACCCATTTAATTATATTTTTTTATTTATTTTGTGATTTGTCACCAACTAAAAGAATATGTATATATACTAATTAAAATTAATTAATATTAAATTAGTTTAAATATATAGAAATGATTAATATGTACGTAATTATTTTATTCAAGTGAGGTCAAAATAATTTGATCCAAACCATTGACACCCCTAATCCCCACCATTGCATCACATGTCCACTGCATGTGTTCATAAAGCTTATTGCCACATGAAATCCACAAAATTGGGCCTCAGCATATTACAGTCGGACCTCGGTTATGAAGTTCCATGTTTAGCTGTTGGATTAGAGGAATAAGAGAACATGCAGTTTTTAGTAATAATAATTATTATTAAATTAATATTATTAAAAATAAGAGTGAGAACCGTAAAATTTCAAATATACGAATGACAGCACACGTCACTATCGGTGTCGTGTTTGAAACGCGCCACCAGAAATGGCACTTTTCATTCTTATATATACAAAACGCACAACGCCTTTCCATCTCACTTGCGCGGGTTTGGAAGAAACGCGTCACGACAGTGGCGCGTTTCATTTAAATAATGAGAAATAATGAAAAGCGCCACCGAATGCATGGCGCGTTTGACAGCCGCGCCATTACCAAACATGTGGTACGCCATTCGTATATTTGAAATTTTACGGTTCTCACTCTTATTTTTAATAATATTAATTTAATATTAATTATTATTAATAAAAACTGGAGAACATGTTACATGGTCACAGATTCTCCCTTTCTATCTAATTTCTGGTCCATTTGCTAAATAAGTAAATATGTTTGGTCGGAGATATTGGATTGCGATGCTTCATTTTGGAGTCATCGGCTCGACTTTCTCACTTCCTTCAGCCTTCTGGACCTTAATTAAATGCCAAAAGTGCGTATGTATTGCGAAGCATTTTTTAACATTGTTTAATGAGCAAAGAAAATAAACATACGGATTAATGAGAAACTACTATCTATTTGCAGAACATGTTGCTGGTTTATAAAGTTAATGGGACAACTCAGAAATGGGACTCTTTCATGAGGAGTCAGGATTTTTTATATTCTGAGTCTATTATAATTGAAAATTATATAAAAAATGGCTACTTAATTTATCGCATAAATTAATTAATTATAAAATGTAATGGACGATTGACAATTTGACATATATAATTAACAATTTTATTAAAAAATTAATGTTATTTTTTTATTTATCAAATTGAATTTACTCTAACCAAATATGATGCTCATTTTTTTATTTATTAAAGAGACGATGTTTACCGGAGGAAGCACTGATAACAAAAAATAATAACATGCATTAACAAAGTAATGAGGTGTAAGTTCTAGAGATATTTATAACAGATATTGTAGTTTTTAGAAATTTTAAATTGCACCATTATATTTAGCTATTTATTACTACGTCTTAATTTTTTGATTGAACAAGAAGGAACCTTTTAACCTAGCTGTGATTCTTCTTGCCGCAATTTTGTCAAAATACTTCAATATTTTTCTCTGTAACGAAGTTCGAGATTTTTCAATTTAAACGCAAAAATAAGTAAATAAATAATGAGTGGGGATCCATTGCCAATGGTTATTTTGACAACCTTGACAATGGACCTCTAAATAAATATTAAAAGATTAAAAATGATATTTTTTTTATAGATGTGTTCTTCTACGTTTAGATTGATGGTCATTCAAATTTAATAAAATTTCATTATCATTTGATAGTCCATCAAAGACCGTTAAATTGAAACCGTTACAAATTGTATGAAAAATTGATGGTCTTTTATGGACAATCAAACGATAATGAAATTGTATTAAATTTTAATGATCATAAATCTAAAAGTAGAAGAATACATTTATAATTTTTTTTCATTTTTAAGATTTTTTTTATATTTATTTAGAGGTCCATTATTAAAATTATCAAAATAACCCATTGTTAACCTATCCTTCTCATAAATAAAATCCTCACACACAATATAACATCGTCAACGCCCCACAATCTGAGGATAGAACAATTAGTGGATGGCCCATGTCCTCAACTTTAGAACGAAATTGAAGATAATGGAAGCGACCACCAAATCTTAAAACGCAATCATTTTTAGGGAATCTGAACTTGTTGATATTGATCTTTAGTTCAAGCGATAGGTTATACAATGACTTCAACGGAGCTGTGGATCAAAATAATTTTAAATATCGGATAGTTAATTAAGATAATTTTTATATAACTGGAGAAAAAGTTGAAGAATAAAAATCATTATTGTTGATTAATAATTAACAATACTTTTTAAAATTCGTAGCAGAATTTGTCAAACTTTAAAATCAGAAATTGATCAGCTTGTCAGCACTTAAAACGAGATAACAACACTGACCGTGAAGTTGTTATATATAAATTGAAAAATTACCATAGTAGAAACGACGTGCTTTACTTGAATCATAATGGGATAAATTTATTGAGAGGTCACTTAATTTCATATTTTGTGCTGAATTTTTTTCATTTTGAATTTTAATATATAGTTAGTTTTAGTCATTCTGTTAATTTTTTCAATCAAAATCTTAATAATTTTGACATTACTTCCTACGTAAGCTATGTAATATTATCAATAAAGATTAACAATACTAATAAATGACTAAATGAGATAAGAAAATAAAATAAACTATTTATTTTTATCACTAAAAATATAATTTTATATACTTAATTTGAATAATAAAATTTTATTATAGTATAACTGTAAAATATTGAGTCCACATATGATGTAATGTACGTACCATTAAATGTTGAATGAAAAATATTACAAAAGTGATTAAAATTAGATATATATTAAAATTTAGTAATTAAAAATAAATAATTTAAAATTCAATGACTAAATATAAGCTTCATATTAAATTGAGAACACACTGGACAATCATAAAATTTAGCCAATCATAATGTATGATAAGAAAAAGGGACCTAAATTGGTGAACATGGAAATCCGCGTCAACTTGTACAATGTCGCAGTGAGAACACACTAGACAATGCATATTTTTCATTGGACAAATATTAATTTTTATTTTATTTTTTGCTTGTTCTGTTTCTGTTTCTGAACTTATGTTGCTCACTTGCTCTCAACAACTCTGTATGTCGTATCAAACGGAGGTCAAATTTAGGTAATCTGAACAATAAATAATTACAGTTATAAGCTCTTTGAAGGAAACGATCTGTTTGAAATACCCATCCCAGTTGGGCTTTCGGGGTGGTATTTAAGTTTGAATGAATATGTGAGCCCACCAAAAAGCTGGGTTTAAAGGAAGAGAAATGGGCCAGAAGATAGCCCATGAATATCCGCACTAACTACAAATATTAATTACTGGATAAGCAAGGTGATAAGGCCCAATTCTATTGGGCCTCGTTCCGGCCCATATTTACTTGAAAATTGGTCTAGAATATTCTAGAAAAATAACAAGTATAAAAACTAACTATTTGATAGGATCTCGATCCTGATATATCTATTTACGATTTCAAGAGAGACCTATAAATGAAGGTTTTAAACCTACCAAGAGATTCATAACTTAGCTTATACACATACTATAATAAATTATTCAGTATTCGATATATATCTAAACTTTCGTTATCACAAAGGATAAGACCAGTTAACCCTGCCAAATAAATATTAATTTTGCATGGATAAACTGAGATGGGTGCAGGTGAAATCTCCGAGATTTGTTTCACGAACTCAAACTCCTTTTATGATTTGTCCCTCCTTTATGGTTTATCCCTGTACGCCACGTGTTAGATATTTTTGTCTATTAAAGGAAAATTATATTTTATTTGAACCTATCTCATAGGTTCTCTCTCAAAGTTGCACCAAACATCAAAGGTATGTTTGGATGGTATAAAGAATAGCATAAGAATAAAGGAATTAAGAATAATAAATCGAGGATGGTGAAAAATAATGATTTTTCAGTTAGTATGAGGATAGTAAAAAGTGATGTTATTTTAAATGATAGGAATGTTGTTTGAATTATTTGTTTGAAATAATAACGAATAGTTGAGAAAAATAACAACTATTTCATCTCTCCTTTAAATAGCGGAATAATAGTTATTCTCAACTTGTTCCTGCGTAACGAAAGAAATTTACATTTGATTACTCCATTGCTATTTCTATTCCTAAAATAATAACTATTCCGTTGTTCTCGTGCCATCCAAACATACCCAAAGTGTTCTCTATTCCGAGAGAGATCTCCTCTTATTCAGTTGCCAAACAGAGGAAAACGGATCTGCAAGTCTGTTCCGAGATTTTAAAATTGCAAACAGACAACAGTTGTTTGATGTAATCAATTGAGATATAGCGAGACATTTTACTATCTTCTCATTGAGAATGTATTTATTGTTGGTTGAATGTCCAAGGTTTCTTCCAACCAAATATAACTAATTACAGAGAAAACAATACATTACTGAGAAAGATATGTACCAACTGATATCGAATGTGTATGTACCAAACCTCGCCATATCATCATTACATTATTTCCTTCACATCCTCTCTTGTTCATCCTAGGTCTGAGACCATACTGGTCTATTAAAATTTGATAACTAGAGACAAAAACTAGCCACCCAACTTATCTCACAACCAAAACCAGCTGACTCGGGACAAAACAACAAGTTCCATGGTAGGTTCATTGCTATTTGCAACCAATGCTTATTTTGTTATTTTATTTCACCTTATTCTTCACCATCTTTTGTAACAATAATTTCAACATAATTTAATGCTTCAATATAGAACCTGTTTGTGATCTTTGGTGCATATAAATGTTTTCTTCTCTGTATTAGTTACACTATACTAACTAATGCAAAATAATATATATGTATAAATACGCTGCCATATCTACCATGGTTCATAGTCGCCACACCAATAACTTGCACTACCACTGGGCTTATTCCACCCATCCTCTGCCAATATAAGATTAGTCCGTGTTTAAGTATCTTGACCGCATCATCTTCCAACTTATTTATGGAATTTCTTTGATTCTCTCTTTTCCTGCAATACGCAAGACATGCTAATTTAATTTCTATTCTAGGATAACACAAAAGCAATATATAGAAGGTGAAGCATACTGGTGACAGGTGAAGCTACTGGTATCAAGCATATTATGTGTACTAATTTTAGTGGTTCACTACTGATTTTGAACTATACACGTTGTGTATACATAATTTAAAGACACTAGCAATATTTAAGGCCATAGGATGTCTTTACAATCTTTATTTCAACAAAAGAAACCTATATAGAATAAATAATTACCTGTGAAGCTTCAAATAATGTCATTGGTACTTCAAACAATCTTCATAGTATCCGCAATGGTATAGTAGTACTGCATAATCTCTCATTTCTTCATTGTCTCCATGTAGTAGAATAAGCCGCTCGCATGCTGCAAAATTGAATACAAAATGTGATTTCATTAACAGTTGAGGAATGCAAACAAAAAACAAGTGCTTATTTTTATTAGAAATTTGCTCCGGCACACCAAGTTCTGGTTAAGAAAAACTTGAATCCTTTAGACTGCTTGATCAAAGAGGGATAATATGGGAAATGAGAGAGACAGCCAGCCATATAAGTTGATCAGAAACAATTTCAAATGAGATAATTAGAGATACTTACAAAATTTTGTAATACATTATTACATTTCATTTTAACTGGATTATTATAAATCAGATCACTCCTTCCCTCATATGACGCGTCTTCTCCTTAAAATCCAGATTAATCCATATGGTAACCAATTCCCAAAAGCAAAATAATTGATATTGTATCCATCTCATATGATAGAGGAGCTTAAATCTAAAAGAAAGTGATTTTGGTCCATACTTTAATTGGTGAAGAAAGGGTCTTAAACTGTTTTTCTTTGTGGCCTAAGTTTTAATCGCTCTTAAAGAATCTCCATATCGAAGAGAAGAAATCAGTATCTCACTGAGAAAGAAGAATAATGTTGCTTATTCTCCAGTTCTTTTGTCCATTTGTTATAGTGTTAGCTAATAGTTCATGACATAACTGCAGACATATAATTACAATTTAAATCAGTGGGCCAACCAAACATTTATTTTGCTCCTTTAATTGCACATTGAAATTGTAGTGTTTCATTTGATCTGTAATTTGACCATAATACCCTTCTCAGCTCTTAGTGCCGACGTTTTGAACAAAATGTATATCAGTCGGATTAAATGAATTTTGACGATCAGATTTTTTTTTTAGTGTACTGGAGAGACACTTTTATTAATTAAATTAGCACAGGCAAAAGGCTGAATCAGCTCATACCTGCCAAGGCACGGCGCATGTCACCAAATCGAACGCTGGTCCATACACCACGCTGCAGTCTGTGCTGAGCAGCCTTGGCAGAAGCTAATCTCCATTGGGCTGGAATTCAAGCAAAAGTAGTTAACTCATAACATGTCATCATTACAAACTACCAAAGAATAGTACCATAAAACCACCTTTTATCACTCATCTGGTTCATAATAAATTCAGCCAGTCACAGTTAAGTATTTGTTCAGAATTGAAATTTTGCATAATAGAGATTGCTCACCTAACATTTTCCGTAGTACTAGTAGGATCTTGACCTACACTACTTTCATATAAGCGGCTTGCAGCATGAGAAGCTCTTAAAAATAAGCTACTTGATCGGTCATACTGGAATGGCCAAAAAGCATCCTTGAGATTTCTCAACATCTGCATTTGATAAAACGAAATTAGCAGGCTTATGTTAAGAAATTTTGAAAGATTGAGTTGGCCATAGGCTTGACTCACCTTGACTAACAGATTCTTGGATGTCATGATATGGGCTTCATCAGATATCTTGCTTTTTTCTTTTTGTCATAGCCTCTAGGAAGAATTCTTTCTTGGCTATCAGGACAGTATATCTCTGCATCAAAATCTAGGAAACCGCTGATTTTAATCATTTTCAAAACTTCGGAATATATCAGCGAAAGCATTGGAACAGATCCTGAGCGGCATGTTAGAGTCTGATAGTACAAAAGAGGAAATATAATTCAAATATAATTATTGTCCTAAATCCTAAGTATAAATTTAAATATGGATAAGAATTAAAGAGAATGTTGAAGGTGCTTACAGAATGAAGATATAAAGATCGGGTATCTAATGCACTGTCTATTCTACGGAATCCCTGAAGAATGGATAGCAGTCATGAAAAGTTAAAAGAATATGATTTATATCTATGAGGAAGGCATGAAAGTTATGCTGAACATGATATTAATATCCTAGAGTAAGCTCAAAAATAGAATACCTTGTGAATGTAGAGATATCTCTCAAGGTTCCCCAAAAGATTTCAGGTGAAGTGCCAGATGGTGGGAGGTAGCCTGAGCAGAAGCCCATTGACAAGTCATCAAGGCTGCTAATAAATGAACTTACAGGCAGAGGCACTGATGAGTGTGACACAAGCGAGTCATCTTCTTCTGCTATGTGCAATGCAACTTTTGCCAGGTCAGCACCTCTGCTGATTGCGATGCTTGATTCAGCGCTGAGTTTCGTTAGACGGCTGATTTCACTCACAGAAACCCTCCCTGGCAACCTATGATATATTAAGGATCAAATGGAGAGAATTTTAGTGAATTCAATACTCAGTATTCCATAATGATCTCTGGCATGCTTGTGTTTAGTTTCTTTCAGTGGTAATATCATTATCATACAGAGGGGAAAATTGATTAAATTTTCAGATTTAAGATGCTAATACAAAACAATATTCTGGTAGATTCAAGTGCAATTTTTGGATTGCTCAAAAAAAGTACCAAGTTTGGAAGTATTTCTGGCACCCAATTTGGTAATGAAAGTATTCGTCCGGTCCTAGTCAATTTTAGGAGAATGTCTTAATTGGATATACATTCACGATCAAATTTACACAAAAGTATGAATTTATTTTGGGAGAAGGGTCATTTAATTTACTGTTTAAAGATTTGGAGGTTTAAAATATTGGTGAAAATGAATGTTCATTGAATGAAACGTCTTAAAAGAAGTACATTTAAAAATATGAAAAGTGAAAATGGAGGAGACAGGAGCCTAACCCTGGCATGCCGGATGTCGATGCCTGCAGCTTCAAGGGAGTCATGGAGGACCAGGTGAGGCAGATCAGAAGATGGTGCCTTTGTTGCAGTATTAGAAGCTCTAGGGGCACAGGAGAGAGGTCTTCTACTAGTGCCGGAGGAAGAATGGAAAGGAGACTTGAATTTGAGAGGGGAAGAGGTGGTCCAAGCACTGCAGCTCATGATTGCAGAGAATTGAGAAATAGATTTACCTACTTTCTGATTATGTTGAGAGGATTTGATCAGATAGTTTTAAAATAACAATATAATAATTAGTATAAATGGGAGAGGTGGGGGGGTGGGGGGTGAGTGGGAAGTGGAAAGACCGACCGGGTAGTGAGTGTGATGTGCAGCCTAATTTATTAACTTAAACATCTCTTTTTTATGTTTTTCTTTTGAGGGTGAGATATCTATTGTTTTTCTTTTTATAAAAAACAGGCAAAATATCTCTTGTTGTTTGTTTTTATAAAAACAGTCAAAAATATCTCTTGTTGCTTTTTTTTTTTATAAAAACAGGCAAAAATATCTCTTGTTGTATTTGACTATTTTCTCCTTAAGGTGTTCTGAAAATTCAAAAAGGAACGAAATAAGTATCTCTGACGTGTATGGTAAGTCTTTTTTTCTGATTCTCAAGTCTCCAATCACTGTCACTATGTTAGTAACTGTTTATTTATTTTATTTTAGTAAATCAAATAAATAAATATAAGAAAGCCAGTCCCCTCCTCACTTTGCCATACGCACATAATTAGCCAGACCGGGACTTTGAAACTCGGGTCGGTAAACGAAAAAAAAGTTAAACTCGGATTCGCCCGTAAATTTTTTTTTTTTACGTTTGTGTGTTATATTAAAAACAAAACACAATGGATAAGTAGATTAATCTAAAATATTACACACAAAAATTAAAATAAAGTTTTATAAAGCCAAATATAAGCACGATTAATACATTGTTCTAAAATAGTGTCAAACAAATTGAAATATTACTGCAACAACAATTAAATTTAATTGTTACGTAAATATAACAACAAAAAACATAAACACACTGGTAATCTAAATCATACTCTGTTAGAATGAGCTCGACCTTGAGTTGGCGTAGCTTTGTTGATACGACCCTCCATTTTATCCATAACCATTAGAATCGTATCTTCCTTCTCCTTCCTTTGTTGATTTTTCTTCCGGATCTGGCTTTGATGGCCAGGACCATTTGTAAATTGGTCAATCTCTTTTATTGCCATAACTACAAATGTTACCCGATTAACCGCATGTGTATAATGTAGTGTTATTTTGATCGATTATAATATGAGACTAACGATCTGAGTGTAATCCGACCTTAGGCGAATGAACAAACAACAAGGAAAAATATTATTCTAGTAGTCTCGATAAGAAACGTTACTGTTGTAACAAATACATGAACTTGTTGATAGCCCAATCCAGCTGGTATGACATGGTAGTTCTCCCCTTATTATCGTGATGTTTTATCATTTTGACCTTGTGGAAGAATATCGATCTTGGGCTTCGAACTAAATAGCTTGCAATTTGTAAATATTGATAGGAATAACAAACACATTTATTTGCACGTATCTCCATCAACACATTAATCGTAGCTTATATTTAAAACTTTATAAAACTTTATTTTAATTCTTTGTTATAATATTTTAGATCAATCTACTGATTTGTTGTGTTTTGTTTTTAATATAACACAAACTTGTAAAAAAAATTACCTGGACCAGAGTTTTTTGGAACACGTATCGTAAAAAATCGACCGATTTAAATTTCGAGCTTCGAGATGCATTATCCTCGTGAGAAGATGATCAATTTCGCTATATTTATTTATTTTATTTACTAAAATAAAAAAATCTATAATAGAACCTGGAGTGCATGAATGAGGCGGCTATCAATTCGAAATAATAATAAAAAAAAACAATTGTTATCCTTGTTATGGACCTTATCCGTTATCCATTGGCCTGGCTCGGATCTCGGCTGGGGCCTGAGGGTTTGCTCAACGGATTTTCATCCTTTCTTCTTTTTAAGAAAACAAGTCCGCATCAACCGTGAATTTCAAACTTAAATGAAGATTTTAATATGTAATATATACAATTCTATGTACATTTGTTTCAAAAAGAAAAAAATTAGAAGTTGTCGAGTATTAAAATTAGAAGAGAAATATACCAAGTTTTGCTAACATTACAGCTCGAAATACCAATCTAAAAATTTTAATTTTTCATGTTCAAAATGTCATTTTTTTAGTAAATAAAATTTTTATATTAAAATCTCATAGAATATTATTTTTTATCATTTTTAGATTCTTTTTTTAATGTTTTAATGATTTAAAAAGATGATCATTACTTTAACATATAAATATTAATTTTTTTATTGTTTAGGGCTATAGAAAATAATTCTAAAAATGATAAAAAATGTATTCTATAATATTTTAATATATTGATTTTATTGAGCCAATTAAATTACTCATTTCAAACTTTATAAAATAAATTTTGACACGTTAAAATGCTAACAAAAGTAATATTAATCATACCATAAAAATTGAATGGTCAAAAATAATATTAATCAAATGATTGAAATTTGATTAGTCTCGATTATGTGAAACTTAAAATGAAAGATGCAATCAATTATTTAATCTCTGAAACATAAATTACTTTTAAATATATGTATATCTGCTCTTTTCATATCACTATTTTGTGTCCTTTATCATGGCAATGCAAATACATTAAAATTTTAAAAATTGGCCCATGTTATCCAATATTAATATTTTGACTCGGAGTCATTGGTTCTAATATTATTTTTATATTATCTATATTAATTTTAAAATTACGCGATTTATTAGCTACCTGTTGCACAAACAAAAAACCAACTAGTATTATCATTGTTTATTTCTCTCTCGCCTCATAATTAATTATCTCTTTTGTCTCTCAACAAAAGTCTACAATTTTTATTTGCCCGAATCGTGATGTATATTGAACAATAATAAAATCGTTATATTCCATCAGCTCAGTGCGATAGACTAAGATAATTAACGCAATATGTACTCTATCGTGCCACGCTGACAAAATTTTATTGCATCTATATGAGTGAAGCGCGGTGTTTTCGCGGAAGCACAAAATCTTCTCACAAAGCTAAGTTGCCAGATCTCAAATTTAAATCCTTTAAACTACCGATTCAAACTTGTCAACTTGACTTTCATATCAATATCCTCGAGATCAAATTTTATATTTTTTAAATTTTATTTTGGCTATTTTTTAAAATGGGTACAAATTTTGTTGATCTAATGATTTTTGCACCATCCAAATCATCCACTAGCTTAATTTGTACCCATCTAAAAATAGCGCAAAAAAATTCAAAAAAAATATATAAATTTTGGATCTCCAAAGATAGTCTAAATATGAAGATCATGCTCACCCGTATTAGATCTTCCGTCATTGAACTTTCAAATTTGAGAGATATCTGACGCCAAGTACGGAGGTTTCTCAGGTTTTTCCTCGCTAAGAACCATAGCCTCACTCTATATATATATTGTTACACTTAACATTCTTTTTTGATTTGTCGATTTGCAAAACAATCTGAATTTTATAATTTGTCTTATTTTAAGTTTTGTAGCAGGATTTGGCCATGCAACATGATAATAATGCTATTGCTAATCCAAGACTAACTTGAGATACAAGATGTTGATCAAGATCACATTAGGCTTAGGTTTAAAAGAAGTATAGACTCAACCAAGTGCTGAATTGGTCAAGATAAAATTGAAAGCTAAACAACAAAGAAAAATGCTTTATCGGGCCTGCTGAATCGTTATAATCGATTCGAAGAATAATGCTAACGGTATCATCCTCTATACTTCAAAATATCTCTAAGGTAGAGAAATTCTCGGAAGAAACCGGGTAGGTATCGTTATGTAATGATTCAAAATAATCAGTTACAACGATTTCATGAAACGCACAACGATTCAAAGCAATCGTTATAACATTTCACCTCAATTGATCCAACTACTATTCTTTCTAAACCGCTATAACGATCTCTAAACCCGTTATAATCTGCTCAAGAACAAAAATAATTCTCTTCAGCTTATTCTCTTTAAGATCTATTTTAAAAGGATCACATCTCTCACTAAAAATCAATTCCTTGATCCAACTAGCTAAATCATTACTCCGGCAGATAGCTTACTGTAGCCATATACAAAAGTGAGAGAGAGATAATTTAAGAGATTTATACACTCAATTAGTCAAATCCGTTGCCTCAAGTTCTCAATTTAGCTTCCTCTCTTCTATTCTCCCAACTTGATCCTCTCAGCGATCTTCATTAGAATATTTTTCTGAGTCAGAGTGCTCATCTTTTTTAAGGCGTGTTGTCACTCACCCTCTTTTTAGTATATTATCACTCTAGTTACCGGTAGGACTTGATACAAGCCATTTTTGTAGTAAGAAGTGACCAAGCTTCTACAAGTCAGAAACCTGTTTTTAGTATATCTGCCTCCACATCTCAATTGTCGTGAGGCTCGAGGGTCTTGGAGATGTATAGGCATTTTTGGGTTTCTAATCTAACCTGTTACATCTTCAAGTGTTCTTCGCTTTGTTCTTTTCTTTTCTATTCTCACATTTCCCCTTGATTGCTATATTCTTGTAGAGAATTAAATCGTATTAAATTATATTCACGTCGCCATTACACTTCGACACCTAAGCCCCAAATTCCAGATATATATTTCTACCTTAGAATCTTTACATTCTCAAAAAAACACTATTTTGACATTTTAATACCACCATCTCTAGGCTATCATATATATCTATACTATTATATAAAGCATCTAAGAATTGAGGGTCCATTTTTTTTGTCATGGTAATTTTTTATTATACCCATTTTATCCCTCAATTAGATTCTGGATAATATTTATTTTTATTGATCGAACATATGCCAGGACTGATCTGGGCCCATTGATCTCCTTTCTCTCCATTTCTTTCCCATATATACTATTGTTTCCATAATATTATTATTTTTATTTAGCAACTTTTGTGCATATTTGATAAGAAATTAACCTGGTGATAATATATGTTAGAATAATTTACTTTTATTGCCATAAAAATCATAAATCATTAACTCATATTGTGCAAAAATCTCATCCAAGATTAAATATAGTCTTTATTATAAGTTTTTTTTTCTCTATAATTTGGTGAATTTATAATTTAATATTAGATAAATGTGATTTTTTTATTTTATAATATTTTAAATGTTTAAATAAAAGAGTCTAGCGCAAGAACGCTGGGTATAGCTAGTATATATATATATATATATATATATAGAGAGAGAGAGAGAGTAGAGATACCATGAGATTAAGCCTCATCGGAAGGCCTTCCGTGAGCTTAACTCAAAAAGTATATCAAATTTCATTTTCAAATTTTAATTTATCATACTCATTAAATTCTTTATCATAGTAAAATGATTTTATTATGCTTAAAAGATTTTATTAAGCTACTTAAATTGAAATTTTTGAGCATTGAAAAATTAAAATTTGACTCTATTAGCATTTTAGTTGAAATGCTAGACAAACTCTTCTCGATGAAAATTCATTCGCTTCAAAATGTTTCATAGGCCGATGCAAGCCTATAAAAAATTCGATGTAGATTAGAACAACAAAATTGTACTAAATGTTTTAATATAGTTATGAAATTCAATTTAATTACAGATCATTTTTCACTTATTTGTCCTCATGTCAACATCTAATTGAACCCAAAACCATTCATTTATTTAAAAAAAAACAATTCATGTGATGGATGATCAAATAAATTTAATATTTGATGAAATTTTGTTATTTGACAATCTAAATGACAAGTCCTTGTATTTGAACAGTTTAGATTAATTATATTGTATTCTGTACTTGCTCGATCGTAGTTTAGTGTATAATTTTGGTTGTATGGTACATAAATACAAGCTCTATATAACTATCAAAATACCACCCCAAGCATAGTATGAACTCAGAAGGGTGAAAAGCTGATCAAAACTATTGAAGATCGATAACATTGTATAGATAGTCTAAAAATCAAATTTCATCAAATTTCATCAAATTTAAAAATTCATTTGGTCTTTCATCAAACGATATATTTATTTATGATGAATGACATACAAATTTGATTGGCGGTGATTGGAGAATAGAAGAAAAGACAAAATTTGGTTTTCAAAATGGACGAGGTCTCCATAAACTATTGGGCTGATAAGAATTTTTTTTAAAACTTTTTTATAATTTTTAATTGACTTTTTATATCTACATGAAAATAATGACTTTAACATCTCCCGATATAAAATACTCATGAAAATTAAAAGCTTTCCTTACTGTAATTTTGGTTAAAATATCAAAATGATTTCTAAAGTCAATTGAGAAAAAATAATTGTTCCCATAATCTCTTGTTTCAACGTGCCATAAGAAACGACTTTATTTGCACTGGTACTGAACCCGAACTTTTTTGTTTGTATTTTTGTAATCCGTCAGGTTCCTAAATATTAATTAGTAAATTCATAAAATAGTTTAAATAATAGAAATCGAATCTGAGCTTGAATTTTTTTTATACAAAAGGAAAGTAAAAAAAAAGTAGAATAACAG